>CAMZMU010000118.1:24208202-25479200 GCA_947311845.1 Poa pratensis
GCACCTTCGGACGTGCAAGCTCGCCATGATGCTCTAGTCGCTGCCAAGGCCCTGATGCAGTTCCCTCCAAGCAGCGGCGATCCCAAGGTCTACCAAGAATGGAGGACTCGCGTCGAGAGGCTCCTCGACTTCGCCGATGGTGGTCCGTGGGTCGAACCCACTCAAGCTCCCACCGTCGACAATCCCGGAGCAGCACAAGACAAGACACGTGATCCGCGAGGCCAGCCTCGTGGTGAACGTCAAGCCAAGACGGCGCCTCCTCGCACCGCGCCACCGATGGCTGATCGGCTAAACCGCGATCACGGCGAGGCCATCTCCATCGGGTCGTCTACCTCGCGCAACCCAGATCTTCGTGACGAGCTCAACAGCCGTCAGAACGAGGATATGCGCACCCGCATCGAGCGTCGCCGAGAACGTCACCGCCGGGAAGATCGGGGCATCGACCTCGCCGAAGGCTGCCTCGCCCTCGCCCCGAGTTCCGCCACTTCAACTGGCCCAAGAAATTCAAGATCGACGTTCTCCGCTACGACGGCACCACGAACCCCCGGGACTTTCTGCAGATCTACTCTCTGCTGCGATGGTTGCCGGGGCCGACGAGGTCATGATGGCCAACTGGTTCCCGTTGGCCCTGAAGGGAGATGCCCAGACTTGGCTTCTCAACCTTCCCAAGTGCTCCATCCGTTCCTGGCGGGCACTGAAGGAGCAGTTTCTGGGGGCTTTCCAAGGCGGGTACGAGCGCCCGGGGGCTCCCAGTGATCTCCACGACTTCAAGCAGTTGCCGGGTGAAACTCTCCGCAAGTTCATCCAGCGCTTCACCCAGAAGATGAACACCATCCCGTGCATCAAGGAGGAGTTGGTGATCCAGTCCTTCCACGCCAACGTCCGCAACCCCAAGATGCGCGAGAAGCTGAGCATCCATCGCGTCGAGTCTGCTCGTAAGCTCTGGGAGCTTGCAGATCGGTGCGCTCGAGCTGAAGAAGGAGCCAAGTTCCCCGGGGAGGATGAACCCGAGGACAAGGCGCTCCAGCCAAGAACAAGAAGCGGGACCCTGGACCCGACAAGCGGATCTTCGTCACCGAGCCTCTTCCGAAGAAGACCAAGCCCGCGCCGACTTCCGAGGAAGAAGGTGAAGGTGATCCCTGGTGCCACATCCATCCAGAAGGCAACCACTTGCTCAAGGACTGCCGCATGCTCAAGAACCTCGCCATCCGGGAGCAACGCCGAGATGGGGTCAGTCAAGACGGTTGCTACAACTGCGGCACTGCCGGGCACATCGCTCGTGACTGTCCCACGGGTCGCCAAGGCGGAGGCGGCCGTGGATGGAACCGAGGCGGTGGCCGCGGGGGCCGTGGAGGAGGACGCGGCGGTCAAGGTGGTCGCGGGTACAACACTCCGGAGGCCGCCCACGCGGCAACGGGGAAGCTCCGGCTCCCCAAGGAGGCAACGGCGGCAAGTATCAAGAAGTCACTGGAGTTGTCGGGTGCATCCACGGAGGGTCTTCTCTGCCTCCCTCCAACGGCGCCTGCAAGAGACTTGTCCGGGAGCTGAACGCTTGCTTCTGCTCCGTCCAAGCCCCTGGACTGGTCAGTCAAGTCATCACCTTCGACCCAGAAGACCACCCTGCAACACTGCCGGGGTCGGGACCCTGCCGCTGATCGTGTCGCCCGTCATCCACAACTACAAGGTCACCAAGATGCTGGTCGACGGAGGCTCCAGCCTCAACTTGCTGACGGCGAAGGTCCTGGCTATCCTTCAAATCCCCTGTCTCGCCTGCAAGACCGGGTGTTCCAAGGCGTGAACGGAAGTGTTACTCGACCCCTCGGGAAGATCACCCTTCCGGTCACCTTCGGCGACTCCAAGAACTTCCGCACCGAGGAAATCGTCTTCGACATCGCCGACACTCCGCTACCGTACAACGGCATACTTGGCAGACCTGCTCTGGCCAAGTTCATGGCCGTCTCCCACTTCGCCTACAACATGCTGAAGATTCCGGCGCCGTGGGGCGTGATCAAGGTCAAGGCCGACATCGACGATGCTATCTACTGCGTTCACCAGCTGAACCAGACGGTGGCAACGGCGGATGTCCCTCAAGGTGTACAGGAGGATGATGATGGGGCTCTCCCGGGGGCGAAGGGCACCCTGGGGGCTCCACATCTACTCCCCCAAGAAGGCGCCATTCCATGGCGATCCGCAGCTGACCAAGAAGGTGGCGCTAACCAGCGACGGAGTTCGCTCCATCACCATCGGCGCCCGCCTCACCGACAAATAGGAAAGCGCGCTCGTCGCCTTCCTTCGGGAAAACTCTGACGTCTTCGCGTGGGAGGCGTCAGGTTTACCCGGCGTTCCAAGGGAGGTGATCGAGCACAAACTGGCGGTCAATCCGGGGGCTCGCCCCGTGAAGCAGGTTCTCCGGAACCAAAGCAAGGAAAAGCTGGAATTCATCATCGCCGAGGTGGACAAGTTGATAGAAGCTGGTGTCATCCGGTCGGTTCCCCACCCAAGCTGGGTGGCCAACCCCGTGGTGGTACCGAACCCATGACCTTCAAGTGGAGACTCTGCATCGACTTCACAGACCTGAATAAGGCCTGTCCCAAGGACCCTTTCCCCCTGCCGCGGATCGACATGATCGTGGATTCCACGGCCGGGTGCGAGCTGCTGTGTTTCTTGGACGCCTTCTCCGGGTACCACCAGATCATGATGTCGCTCGAGGACCAAGAGAAGACGGCCTTCATCACTCCCAAGGGCTGCTACTGCTACACCCGGATGCCTTTTGGCCTCCGGAACGCCGGCGCTACCTTCCAGCGCGCAATGCAAGCATGCCTTGGGCGCAGCTGGGCCGCAACGTTGAAGCGTACATCGACGACATCGTGGTCAAGACCCGGTACAAGGACTCCCTCATCCAAGACCTGCACGAGACCTTCGAGAACCTCCGCCGGGTCAACTTCAAGCTCAACCCCGACAAGTGCGTGTTCGGGGTCCCCTCCGGCAAGCTGCTGGGTTTCCTGGTCTCTCACCGAGGGATCGAGGCGAATCCGGACAAAATCAAGGCAATCGAGCGCATGGAGGCGCCCCGGCGGGTCAAGGACGTACAGCGCCTCAACGGGTGCATCACTGCACTCGGGCGCTTCATCTCAAGGCTTGGGGAGCGGGCCTTACCGTTCTTCAGGCTGCTCAAGAAGTCAGGCCCCGTGGAGTGGACCTCCGAGGCCGAGGAAGCCCTGCAGTCCCTTAAGCGCTACCTCGCCTCGCCACCAATCCTCGTGGCACCAGAAGAAAGGAGCCCCTACTACTGTACATTGCTGCCACCAACCAGGTGATCAGCGCTGTGCTGTGGTAGAGCGTGACGCTCCTCCGAAGAAGTCAAGCAAGATCAAGGGCAAGCGACCCGGGAACTCTCTCCGGGACAACCGCAAGAAAAGGCTGCCGGGTGACCAGGGGTCTCGATCCTGACGTCACTGCAACCTTACCAGACGGTGCGGAGCCCGTCGGGAATGGAGAATCTCCCTCCGACGAGACTTCGCCGGGGGCTACCTCGTCCCCACCCCAAGACGTCGACGTGGAGGAAGCCGAGCCCTCTCAGGACTCGGCGACCCGCAAGGTGCAGCACCCGGTCTACTTCGTCAGCGCAGTGCTGCGCGACGCCCGGGAGCGGTACCCCATGATGCAGAAGCTGCTGCTGGCAATCCTCATTGCCTCCCGCAAGATGAGGCCGTACTTCCAAAGCCATCCCATCACGGTGGTGTCCAAGTACAACCTAAGAAGCCCCCTGGAGAACCCACTTGCCACTGGTCGCATATCATGGTGGGCCATGGAGCTTCAAGGTTTCGGTCTCAAGTTCGAGCACACGGACAACATCAAGAGTCAGGCGCTGGCGGATTTCACGGCCGAGTGGACCGAGACGGCGTTCGACGACCCGGAAGAGGAAACCTGCCTCCCCGGGAAGGAAGATCCTAGCGCCTGGACCATGCACTTCGACGGCTCCTACACCAAGGGGAAAGGAGGTGCTGGGGTTGTCCTAACCTCACCAACCGGGGACCGGCTGAAGTACGTCGTCCAGATGCACTACCAAGGGAACATCTCCAACAACACGGCGGAGTACGAGGGCCTGCTCGCAGGACTTCGTGCTGCCATCGGCCTCGGCATCAACAAGATCGTCGTCAAGGGTGACTCTCAGTTAGTCATCAAACAAGTGAACAAGGAGTACGCGTGCCCTCAGATGGCACCATACGTTGAAGAGGTCTGGAAGCTGCAGCGGCGCTTCGACAACTTCCGGGCTGTGTACGTCCCACGGGGAGAAAACACGGCCGCGGATGAGCTATCGCAGGTGGCGTCCAAGCAAGAACCAGTGCCTCCCGGGATCTACATCGAGGTCCTCAGGCGACCTTCGATCCACCCGAGAGGCTCGGACAAGATCTGCGCCGGGGGCTGGCGACCCTTCTACCTCGACAACACGGGTAGCCAGCCCAGAAGCTCAAGACCCGGCAGCCCCTCAGCGGAGGAAGCTATGCTTTCTTTCCGTCGGATGGTGCTACCGGTGGAAGGAACCCACCCACCCTGGGCCCGGGACATCGTCAAGTACATCATGGAGCACGCCCTCCCGGAGGACGATCACGACGCCGAGCGGGTGGCTCGTCAAGCCAAGCTCTACGTCATGATCGACGGCGAGCTCTACCGGCGACGGGACAACGGAGTCAAGCTCCGCTGCATCCCTCAAGAACAAGGCCAAGTACTGCTACGGGACATCCACGAGGGCACATGTTCAAGTCATGTGGCATCAAGATCACTGGCGGGTAAAGTTTTCGTCACGGGTTCTACTGGCCAACAGTCCTCAGTGATGCGAGCAGCTAGTCAAGACCTGTGAAGCCTGCCAGTACTATGCGAAGAACATACATCAGCCGGCGCAAGCTCTGCAGCCAATTCCAATCTCCTGGCCGTTCGCGGTCTGGGGGCTGGACATCGTGGGAAAGATACCGAAGTCTGTCGGGGGCCATCGACAAGTTCACAAAGTGGGTGGAAGTGATGCCAGTACCAAGACAGACAGCTCAAGCAGCCATCAAGTTCATTGAAGGGATCGTGTACCGCTTCGGAGTACCCAACAGAATCATAACGGACAATGGCTCTCAGTTCACAAGCCGATCCTTCCTCAACTTCTGTGAAGAGCTGGGAATCAAGGTGTGTTTTGCCTCGGTGTCCTACCCAAGGTGCAATGGGCAAGTGGAGCGAGCCAATGCGGAGGTCCTAAAGGGTTTGAAGACCAAGGCCTTTGACAAGTTAGAAGACAAGGGCAAGAACTGGATTGAGCATCTACCAAGTGTCTTGTGGTCCCTCAGAACCACACCAAGCAGAGCCACTCAAGAAACACCATTCTTCCTTGTCTATGGAGCAGAAGCCGTCTTGCCAACAGAGCTCAGGCATGGATCCCCCCGGGTACTTGCCTATGATGAAGACGCACAAGCTGAGAGGAGGATTGATGACATCAACTTCCTGGAAGAGGTGCGGTGCGAGCTTCTTTACGATCTGCTCGATACCAGCAAGGGCTCCGCCGCTATCATGATCGCCATATCCGTTCACGGGTACTGGAACCCGGAGACCTGGTTCTCCGCAAGAAGCAGAAGCTTGATAACATGAACAAGCTGTCGTCCAAGTGGGAAGGACCTTATCGGGTGACGCATACCCTGAGACCCGGAGCTGTTTATCTGGAGGACGAGAAAGGCAGGCCGGAGGGCAACGCCTGGAACATCGAGAATCTCCGGAAATTCTACCCCTGAATACGAACATGAATCGCAGATAGTTCGAGTCAACTAAGCACGCCCAAGGGGCTAGTGTTCTGTATAAGGGTGTAAGAATCGTCGCCAAGGAATAAAAGATAAGTTTTTCAATTCCGTGAGCCTCTCTTGTTGTCGTGAAGTGTGTTATCCGTAACAACCCCCAAGCAGTAGCCTATCAGTAGGCGCTGCCACCTGATCGTGCCGTACTGCCGCGGTATGTCATGGTGGGAACACGCAGATGCCTAGGGGTAGGCTTAGTCTAGGGCCGAACGTACGCTTGAGGATTCGGGGAGGGATTGCGCGATGGAGTCGCACACGAAGAACACTACAAAGACAAAGATCTACCCTGCTTCGGGGCCCTAGTGAGGAGGTAAAACCCCTACTGCAGCATATATCCTACTTTGGTGTATTTCCCTCTGTATATGCAGTGTGTACAAATGCTCCTCGAGCCGTATACCTCTAAGTACCTCTAAGTATGCCTCTAATCACTGCTACTTAAGCTGCTAATCTCCAGAGAGGAGAGCTCCCGCGGGGGGAAAATGAGCTCCCGTGAGTGAGAGGCCTCTTTCATCCCATCCCCCTGGTGCCTTTATATAGAGGAGACCAGGGGACAAGGAGACAAAGGTTACTATGCATGGGTCCCACTTGTACTCTAGTCACATCAGTACATTGTAGCCACGCTGCTGTGTACTCTAGTCACATCAGGAGCACTGTAGCCATGCCTCTTGTGTCATTGCTTTTGTCCACTTGTGCTTTTATCCTGGAGATGGCAGAGGAATCCTGTACTGGACGAGGTAGTGGCCGAAGTAGAAGCAGCAGCCGAGGTAGCCAGGTGATCTTGGCCCAGCTGGGACATGGGAGCCTGGGACGCCGGCACGTCCAGAACGGAAGCGTGGCGAGGCAAACGTCTGGACGCGGGATCCAGCCCTGCCGAGACAACGACGTCGCCCAACTGGTGGATACCCCGGCCTGGTCTCGGCCCAACCTGGGGGAAGCTCACTCTTGGTCCACCGAAGTCTGGGAGGAGCTGGCCTGCCCGAGGTAACTGGGTGCTTGACCCGGCAGCGGCCCGTCCGGGGTATGGGTGAATTCGGCCTTACCCGGGATGGCAGCAACTTAGCCCAGCTAGGAGGCGGGAGCACGGCCCAGCCGAGGATGGCTGCCTGGCCCATCCGAACTGACTGCGCTGGCCCGAGAAGAGATGGCACTGGCCCGACCAAGGCTAAGTTGCAGACAACGGCCTGCTCCGAAGCTGCTGTGCCTGCCAGCCGAAGCTGCTGGTACTTCGGCCTGGCCGAGCTTGGGAATCTCGGTCCATCCGAGTCGATGGATACTTCGGCACAGGACGTTCTTTCTCCTTTTTCTCTATCTTTACTGTTATTTCTTTGTCGCTTCTTCTACCAACTCCGTAAAACCAATGCCTTTGGGGTACCCGGGGTTACATCCCCGACATTAGTCCCCGAGGCTACGGGGGACTCGCAGAGTCGCGCGCAGACTTACAAAAATAAATAACTATACCAGAAACCTCCTGCACCGTACAGCCTTGCCTTTCAGGTCAAATGCGACATCCGGTTGACCGAGCTCACCCGAATCAACAACAAGATGGACAATTTGCACTGGAAATATGTTGCCTGAATGGTCACCACTATATGCCGGTTCTTAGCCCTCCTGGCTTTTACCGAACTCGGATGCCACCAGCGTCGGCTAGCCCTCCTGGCTTTTACCGAATTGGGATGCCGCCAGCGTCGATTAGCCCTCCTGGTTTTTACCGAATTGGGATGCCGCCAGCGTCGGTTAGCCCTCCTGGCTTTTACCGAATTGGGATGCCGCCAGCGTCGGTTAGCCCTCCTGGCTTTTACCGAATTGAGATGCCGCCAGCGTCGGTTAGCCCTCCTGGCTTTTACCGAATTGGGATGCCGCCAGCGTCGGTTAGCCCTCCTGGCTTTTACCGAATTGAGATGCCGCCAGCGTCGGTTAGACCGACATAAACCTGCAAGTTAGTATCTCATATGTCTCGGTATCTCGGCCTCTCTGGGCATATCACACATGTCTCGGTACCTCGGCCACTCTGGGCATATCACACATGTCTCGGTACCTCGGCCACTCTGGGCATATCACATATCTCGATACCTCGGCCCCTCCGGGCATAACTCATATGTCTCAGTATCTCGGATGTCTGGCAGCCACTCTGGGCGCTTACCGACATAGATGTCTCCAGCCACTGCTGGTTTGACATAAGCATATCTCGAATGCCGGTTTTAGCCACTCCGGGCGTATACCGACATAAATGTCTCCAGCCACTACTGGTTTGACATATAACCTGCAAAAACATATCTCAAATATTGCCTCTGATTAACCAACATAGACACTGATCTGGTACACAGGTAATGCCATGATACATTGGCAAACAGAATAAACGATGATTTGGGATATGGAATGATGCCAGGATATTGCGACATACCGAAATAAACAGCGATCCGGATGTGGAATGATGCCGTGATACTGTGGCAAACCAAAATAAACAGCGATCTAGAGAATACCGATAACGCCAGGGTACCTTGGGTAATTTGAGATAACCAATATAACAATGATACCTCGGATTTCCATTACGGCCCGGATTTCCAATGTGGCCTGGATTTCCAATATACCTCGGATTTCCAATATACCTCGGATTACCAATATGACCCGGATTTCCAATATACCTCGATTACCAATATGACCCGGATTTCTAATATACCTCGGATTATCAATATGACCCAGATTTCCAATATACCTCAGATTACCAATATGACCCGGATTTCCAATATACCTCGGATTACCAATATGACCCGGATTTCCAATATACCTCGGATTACCAATATGACCCGGATTTCCAATATACCTCGGATTACCAATATGACCCGGATTTCCATTATACCTCGGATTACCAATATGACCCGGATTTCCAATATACCTCGGATTACCAATATGACCCGGATTTCTAATATACCTCGGATTTTCCAGGATACCTCAGTAACGAGCATTCTCAACAAAACCGATGTCACCTTTCAACGTTAGTCCAACATACATATCATGAAGAATATTTGACGGGAACAACGATTATACTAACCGAGGCAAACCAGTTATAGCACTTAACAGAAAACGAATCTAACAGCAGATACTATGCTCAAAAAACTAGACTCGGTTTTAACCGAGTCCCCGAGTTACTTTTCTTATCTAGAAGGAGGTGTAAAACAGCCTGGCTATCCAGTCCCCGGGTCAAGACATCTTGTCCCGGGTAGAACAACTAACCAAAGCAAGGTAGAAACGAGGGGCCAGTCCCGAGTACTGTTTGAGACTATCTAGAAGCATGGGCAGACATATAAATGATACTTACACGGTCAGGTTGTTGGAGAAGTCTTAACTCGGATTTCCAAGTCTTAACTCGGATTCTCCCAGGATACCTCGGACTTCAGAACACCTCGGATTCAGAACAGCTTGGACTCCAGAACAGCTCGGATTCCAGAACAGCTCGGATTCCAGAACACCTCGGATTCCAGAACAGCTCGGATTCCAGAACACCTCGGATTCCAGAACACCTCGGATTCTAGAATCAGCTCGGATTCCAGAACACCTCGGATTCCAGAACAGCTCGGATTCGCACTGTAGCCAACTCAAAAATGAGTCAAACACGGGGACGATGTCGAAGTTGAGTCCCCGCGTTGATGGCGAAGGTCCCATCCGAATTAATCCAGCAAGCGCCACTATCAGCCCCACGGTGGGCGCCAACTGTCATGGTGGGAACACGCAGATGCCTAGGGGTAGGCTTAGTCTGGGCCGAACGTACGCTTGAGGATTCGGGGAGGGATTGCGCGATGGAGTCGCACATGAAGAACACTGCAAACACAAAGATCTACCCTGCTTCGAGACCCTCGTGAGGAGGTAAAACCCCTACTGCAGCATCTATCCTACTTTGGTGTATTTCCCTCTGTATATGCAGTGTGTACAAATGCTCCTCGAGCCGTATACCTCTAAGTACCTCTAAGTATGCCTCTAATCACTGCTAATTAAGCTGCTAATCTCCAAAGAGGAGAGCTCCCGCGGGGGGAAAATGAGCTCCCGTGAGTGAGAGGCCTCTTTCATCCCATCCCCCTGGTGCCTTTATATAGAGGAGACCCAGTGGACAAGAAGGGGACAAGAGACAAAGGTTACTATGCATGGGTCCCACTTGTACTCTAGTCACATCAGTACACTGTAGCCACGCTGCCTGTGTACTCTAGTCACATCAGGAGCACTGTAGCCATGCCTCTTGTGTCATTGCATTTGTCCACTTGTGCTTGTATCCTGGAGATGGCAGAGGAATCCTGTACTGGATGAGGTAGTGGCCGAAGTAGAAGCAGCAGCCGAGGTAGCCAGGTGATATTGGCCCAGCTGGGACACGGAGCCTGGGATGCCGGCACGTCCAGAACGGAAGCATGGCAAGGCAAACGTCTGGACGCGGGATCCAGCCCTGCCGAGACAACGACGTCGCCCCGCTGGTGGATACCCCGGCCTGGTCTCGGCCCAACCTGGGGGAAGCTCACTCTCGGTCCACCGAAGTCTGGGAGGAGCTAGCCTGCCCGAGGTAACTGGGTGCTTGACCCGGCAGCGGCCCGTCCGGGGTATGGGTGAATTCGGCCTTACCCGGGATGGCAGAAACTTAGCCCAGCTAGGAGGAAGGGAAGAGCACGGCCCAGCTCGGAGCCTCGGTCTACCGAGTCCAGCGGCCTGCCCGAGGCGGGAGCACGGCCCAGCCGAGGATGGCTGCCTGGCCCATCCGAACTGACTGTGCTGGCCCGAGGAGAGATGGCACTGGCCCGACCGAGGCTAAGTTGCAGACAACGGCCTGCTCCGAAGCTGCTGTGCCTGCCAGCCGAGGCTGCTGGTACTTCGGCCTGGCCGAGCTTGGGAATCTCGGTCCATCCGAGTCGATGGATACTTCGGCCCAGGACGTTCTTTCTCCTTTTTCTCTATCTTTACTGTTATTTCTTTGTCGCTTCTTCTACCAACTCCGTAAAACCAATGCCTTTGGGGTACCCGGGGTTACATCCCCGACACGGTAAGAAGTGGAACAGGCAGTGTTGTGTTTTAAAGAACATAAACACAGAAATGCACATTCAACTTTGCTTGCGGGTTGCTTCGGATGAAACACTTTCATGACATGTAAGGGAGGGTCCATTCTTTTCCTACTGAAAGTGTGTTATGTGTAGCGCCTCTCCCGGGACAGGAATGGATGCTGAACAACGGCTCAGGAGCTGGGTACCCGGGAAGGACAGAGCGATCAAGAGCACGGCAAAAATCAGCTAAGTCTTTGCATGTGCATCTTGCATTCTAGGCATAATATCTCGCTCGGAGTCAATATACCACCAACCTGCGCATGCTTGACAGTTGATGAGAACCTTTGCGGGGGTAATGCGTCCTCCCCGGCGAACGGTCAGATTTCCCTTCTGGCCTAGTACCCGTGGCTGTGGAGTGGACTCCCGGAAGGCATAGTGCTCTTAGGGGTACTGCTACCGGTACAGGCGGTTAGAGTACTTGTCACCTAAGAGATCTCCTCTGAAAACTTGACGGCGCGTTAGTGCAAGGGGAGGTTTGGGAAATGACCCTGGGAGTTGAGCCCTAGGTTTGCATTCATCTGAACTTACATTCTGAATTTACAATTCTGAGTTACATTCAGTCGAAGCTTTCCCTGGGTACATATCTAGCCTATGCTACTAAGGCCAGCTCAGAACTCCTGGCTGCGCAGATCTGTCTTCTGTTTTATTGCCTGTCGGGTGAACTCCGGATTCCCGGGGACGCCTGGGATGAAGGAGGGCATCCGAGCAGGATCTTCAGGGGTCCCACGGGCCGGGGAACTTCCGGGCAAACCCCGACACATGCTGGCTGCAGAGGAGGTGCACGTGGTCCACGAACTTATCCATGATGTCCTCCTCATCCTGTATGAAGGAAAGAGATCGAGTCAAGGCGCAGGGTCTTCCCAAGGGACGTATGGCCAGAGCCAAGACAACCTTACCTTGAAGACATCGTCAAGGTCGTAGAGGAGACGGGTCAATCTCTGATTGCCTGCGGCTTCCTTCCACAACTCCATCTTGATGGTGTCCTTCCGGGTCGCCAGCGCCACCGACGCTTCCATGGCAGCAGAACCGGCGATGTTTCCCACCGCGGGGAAAACCAAGGAGACCCGAGGGCGGGGAAGGACCTCGGTGATTCGGGCTTCCGCCCTCGTGGGCGCCTCAACCGTGCCTCGGAAGACGGACTCCGTCGTCGACACGTCAGACAAGGCCCTCTCTGCTTCGCCAGACATTGTTCTGCGGGGCGTGGAGAGGCAAGGGAAGAAGAGGAGCGGAGCAAGGCGAGAAGATATGTCAAGGGAGTTGGAGTCTGGAGGGTCTTTTATAGGCCCCCCACGCTCCACCTACTCCTTGGCTCTACGGCTGCTGCAGTAATGGGAGCGCGTTTTGCAAAAAACTCGTTCTCATTCACACAAGCGCGACACGGAGACAAGGACGAAACAAGATCTTCTTCATTTACAAGGACTACAAGGGGACGATCTTTTTTACAACAAAAAGCTTGGCTCCCATCGAGCAAGGAGCACCGCCGTACAATGGAAGGCGCTACTTCCAGAAGTACGTCGTCAAGGCCGCCGGGAGGAGGTCAACGAGATCTCCATGGCGCCCATCCGAAGCTCCTCGCCTTCAGGAAGACGAGCTCCCCTCGACCTTGATGTCAGATGAGTTTTCCTCATCTTCATCCTTGTCGTAGGAGCTCGAACTGCCGCTGCTGCTCTCCATGCAGCACTCCACACGTCCGCCATCGACACCGAAGATCTTCACGGAGAGCGTCGCATCTCCGTCGTATCGGAACGCCAAGCATTGCCCCCGGGACAGGCGGCGGGCACAGGAGAACGACTTCCACCCCGGACTCAGAAGCATGGCGCCTTCAGTGGTGCGCTCCGCCATGGCCCAGGAGGGGCCTTTGGGGCAGCCTTCCACTTGCAGCCAGAAGCCGGAGGGTCCGATGTCCTCCGTCGCCATGGCGAAGGAATCCGACAGGAGAAGCCGGCTGCGAAGCCTGTGGTTCAGATCCACGATGAACTCGAACGGCGCGAAGCTGGTATGAACCATGCTCCTAGGAGGGGGAGCAGCGGTGCCGCGGCCTCCACGGCCGCCGCGACCGCGAATCCCACGACCTCGCGGAACAGCTCGACCACGAGTGGAGGGGCCACTCTCCGCAGCAGCTGAAGAAGAACGAGGGCGCCCAACTCCTCTCCTCGCTCTCGCCATTGACGCTGGCAGCTTGTGGGGAGGCCTGGAGTTGGGCTGAGGAAGAAGATGAACAAGAGAGCCAGGGGTGCGCCTCGCTTTTATAGCCGCGGCGGCACCTCTTTCAGGTGTCTCCTCGGTTCTTCCGTTACTGGGAATCGAGGGGGCCATCGCAGTTATTCCCCCGAGCAGAGTAACTCCAAGACCTTCATGGCCATCAATGAAGCAGACCAAGGAAGACCAGGTGCCCGGGGACCCACTTTGACCTATCTTTAGGCCATGGCCCCGACAGCTGGAGCAAGAGCCGCCGGGACCATGCACGGGGGCTACTGTCGCAGCAGTGGAACATCGGGTTCCCCTAGTACTGCCAAAGTGGGTCCACCCCATGTGAGCCCAAGATGACGATGGACAAGACCAAGACTCAAATCAAGCTGGCGGGTTCACCGTCGGGACACGCAAGGCCTAAGTCGACAAAGGGCTCTGGTCCTGGGGCCCTGCCGGGTCCCCGAACCAAGCAAGAAGGCCAGGAAGGACCCGAGAGCCCGAGTTCCCGGCAGGAGGCCAGGCTCCCTCTCGGGTACTTCCCCACGTCCCTGTGGATAAGCTCTCCACCTCACGCTGGAAGATCGCAGAAGACTTGGGAAGCAAGGCGAAGGCAGCGCGGGCGGGAAGCACATCCCGTGGTGGTGTCAGCTCATGTCCACCCCAAGGCGGACGCTCCCACCTAACCCAAAGGAGACGCTAGGCTGAGGAGAGGCCACGTCTCCTCCTAAACTAGAAGAGGAGGGTCCTTCGCCCCGAAGGTCCCTCGTGCCCCTCACGTGACCCTGTGGCAACCCCTTAGCCTATAAAAGGAGGACCAAGGCACGGAGGAAGGGGAGGTAGGACGAACACAAGGAAGGAAGGCACAAGTCCAACCAGAACAAGACTAGACTAGGGCTGTGAAGGTAGAGGGGAAGGTGATCTCCTCCGGGTCAGGATCTGTCCTTCTTCTACCTCCAGCCAAAACCCTTCCGGGTACCCCATCCGGGAGGTTCCATTGTAAGCTACACTATGAAGAACCCATCAATCCAGACATGCAGGAGTAGCGCTTTTAGCCTCCGGGCGGCCTGAACCTGGGTAGCTCCTTGTGTCCCTTTGGTTGCATGCTTTGATCGTTGAGAGGAGAGCTTGATCTAGACTCCGCCCGAGAAGACGATTCTCAGCCTCCTTCGCGCCCCGTGCCGAACCTAAAAGGGGGTATCCTATACACCCGTTGTCCGTGCATCGAGACACGACAGTATCATCCTAGACTAGAAATACAAACCTAATCAGGATCAGCTGCAACGTGTAACCACAACTAAAAACATGTATCTAAGTTGCAAGAAATTGCAAAAATAATCATTCTTGTAGAGAACGAGTAAAGCACATAGATACAAATTGTTAAGATTTTAAATTTGTATACGGTATATGTCAAATGTGACTTGAAAGATATTCTACAACAAGTTATGTAAGGTCCATTGTAGCTAATTGTAGAGAGGGCGACACGGGCGGCGACCCACACCCTAGATGCCTCCAACATCCCACCCTCTTCCTCCCGCACACAGCTAACGGTGGTGGTGGAGGCTCTGCTCGTGGTAGCGAATAATAATGTTATGGGCGCGTGGCACAGCCTCGCAAGGAGCATGCATGTGTTGTGTGACTAGCGGTGGAGCCTCGATGTGTGACCGGAGCTCGTGATGGAGTTCATATGGAGGTCGGGATCCAGAGATCATCCCGTCGAATCTAGTGGTGGGGGATCTAGCGTGAATCGTCAGCCAGCTCCGGCTGATCAAGTGGCGGCGGCACGATGACTAGATGTTAAAGGCAGCAAATGGTTGGCTAATGTGGCCGGCGTTGTGTATGACTAGTGCACATATTTGGAGGCGAGGAGCCACCGCTAGCGAGTTGGGCCTAGAAATTTCCGGCGGGGTGGGGTCATAGAGAGTGGTTATGTATGTGCAAGGCCTCAAGAGGGCCTTTATCGCCTTGTCGCTGATTTTGGTGGAAGTTTTTTCTCCTCCACACCCTCTTCCCCCTTTCGGTTTTTTTTCGAGGTCCTTTGTCGACGTTGTTAGGTGGACGTTCTTTTCTATTGGCATGGTGGGCCAGTCGAGAAAGCGGTTTTGTTGATGGGTTTGCCGATGGTTTGTGGGTCCCTCGGTTTGATTGGTGTTGGTGGAGTCTTGGTTGGTAGAGAGGTTGCACCTCCCAGTTGTATAGGACGCGGCGGAGGATTGGTGAAGGCTCCAGGCCAAAGCCCTGGTCGGTTACTTTGTTGCTGTCCGTAGCGGTGACATCCTTGACACATTTCACTCCCTAGAGGCGCTATTGTAGAGACTACTCCTCCTCCTCCTCAATCATGTCATTGTTTCTCCAGGTGAAAACCCAGATCTTTCTTGATCAGTTGACTGAGGCACTATGGTGTTGCTCCCCCTTAAGGAATTGATTTTATCATATGGTTTATCGTCTCTGCAGGGAAACGGGTATACTAAGCTAGCAAAAATTAAACATTGTACCACGAGTTCATCCCAGCAACTCCTACAAGTTACTGATCATGGAGCCAAAATTATCTGACCGTGATTTGCAGAGTAAGACCATTGATGTCGTACTCCTTCTCCCCACGTATCTCACGAATTGTTCATCCAAGCATATGCAGGTGCTGAGGTGTAATGCCTTAATGCTATCCACTCGTAAAGGGCATCATGCAAAGTAAGACCATTGATGTTGTACTCCTCCTCCTCCTCACATATCTCACGAACGGTTCGTCCAAGCATATGCAGGTGCAACGTAAAGGGCAAGGAGCATCACATATCATCGTGCTAGCACCATTGGCACGATCTGGGTGGAGCGTTAGTGTCTTCCGCAAGGCATAGTTGCCACGCAACACCTGCAACTCCGATTTCACCACTACTCGGGAAGAAGACTGCATATACAAACCTGGAAAATCGATATTCAATCAACGACAAAGGTCATGCAGAGCGACCTACTCAGCTCTTCACCACCATTATTGCCGCACGATTCACAACATAAATCGACCTGGGACAACCATCCCGACATCCAAGTGGAAAAGTCGCCAAACCACTGGTCCCTTCTAGCCCCGGAGTTGGCTCCAAAACAATGCCTCTAAGGAGGGAGACGACGCAGAGAGTCATGCATCGTCTGATCAAGGAGACCTATATCTAAGGTTTCCACAGAAATGCACCGAGAGGACAAGATGATGCAGAGCCGTAAGAAATACTTCCGAAGAGTTCACGACAGGTCAAAGTCGTTGGTACCAATACTGGCCCTATGGTTCAATTCGGCAGTCAATCTGAGTTTTATAGAACATTCCAACCTGATCTAATCTACATCAAACCAAACCACATGAACGCTGCGCCAAGGCATAAGCACATCGCCAGAGACACCACCTGAAGCCATGGCGGAGCAGCCCCTTTGGTAGATCGTAGTCACCACCCAATATACTTCACCTACCACCACGGGCACCACGTCGCCAAAAATGTCAACCTCACTCGGTGCCATCGGGGAGCCGACCAAGGCGGCCACCCTGGTGTCTTTTCTGTGCCGCACGCACACCACAGGTCACGGCCTAGCGGTGTGTTCCCCACGTCAATGCACAAGGGGATCCCACCTGAGGAACCCAAAAATGGCTTAACTATAATTTACTAGTGGAAAAAAAGAGAAAAGGATACACAATTTTTTAAATTATTTCGTTCTATGTATCTAATCATGTCTCTATGTAATATCTTTTTTTGAATAAAAATCAGAAATTGAATTTTGGGAATCAAAATATTGTCCCGGGACAAGAATGTAGAATTCAGATACTCCATGACAGAAATATACCACCACTCGTTGCATGAAGATATGATGTATATACATAAGAGACACAAAACACAAACACCGAAGTACCACAACAAACTGACTAACCACACAATGAAACACTTTGACACACAAAAACAAATCATGTACCACTGGATGCACCGCATGGTGATTTAGCTTAGCTAGCGGCATGACCAACCAGGCAACCATGCATTCATCTTGCAAGAACGCATGCATGCAGGTTCACCTTAACAGCGCGCGCCTACTCGTTTTCGTCCTGCTCGTTGGCGAGTATCCCACGGTGCACCCTGTCGATGAACTCGGAGGCCTTCCGGTTGATGTCGCGGTCGGCGTACCAGTGCCGGCCATGGTAGCAGTCGTCGTCGCTCGGCCGCACCTTCGTCCCCCGGTGGTACGACCTCTCCTGCTGTAGCTGCCGCCTCGCCGGCGCGGCCTCCTCCTCTTCTTCCTGCTCTTGCCTCCTGTTACTCCTAAACCCAAAAAAGGACGCAAAGGCCGACGACTTGTTCCCTCTCCCCATCGCACAATCTAACAAACCCTAGCTTAGTTCTGTTGCAATGTTTCCTTGATTGGTTGCACGGGGACATGGCGTCCTATATATAGTAGACTGCACGGGCGCAGTGGTCGCGGGCGAAAGTGTTTGATAAATCAGGGTTCGGTACCGAAGGAAGTAGATAAGCGCGCGCGCGGGGTCGTGTGCTTGGTTAGGCAGCAGCTTTGTATGATTAGTTTGTAAAGGCCGCGATATGCTTTTTGACTGGCCATTCGTTTGTCGGACCGTGTAAACCAGCGCCATTTGTTTAATCCTCAGATAGCTGTTAGTACGGGTGAGCACTGAAACAAGCAATCCAAAGAGATATCTATCTATCCATGCCTGAACGTCAATAGGCGCACGTTACTTGAATACGGAAACGAGCAAAGATCAAAGTTGAACAGCTGCAAAGATTGATAGAACTGCTAATTTAGCCATAAGTGTCTGAATTTGACAATAAACAGTATACTGGAACTGCTAAGTCGGCTACAACTGCATTTGAACAGCGTAAACAATGCAAGCACGCAACATGGGGAAAAACAGCAGCATTGTCCTGATTTCAAAGATCTGCGCTGAAAGTCACAAGAACAATTGAAAAGAAATTAGTCTGTTCGATCGGTCTGCAGTGCCGAAGGTAGTCAAGAAAGCATCAAATTTGCTCTTGGATTCCTGGAGCAGCCGTTGGACGAGGTCTGGTTGTTGCAGCGCCAGAAATTCCCAAGAGAGCGCCACCTGCTTTAATATAAGGACTAGCAGTACTACGAAACATTGTACTATCATCACAACGGCTCTGGTATCACAAATTTACTAAGCAGTCAGTAACCAACTTTGATGTGTAAGTCGCGGTTTGGTACGTGCGTCTGTGCACGTTCACAAGCAGTCAGAAAGAAGCTTGTAGTTATAGAAAAGCCTTTTAGCATTTGATTCAAGGAATGATTCCAAACGGTGATTAATTATCTGTTTAACGTTCAGCAAATGCTTGACAAGTAGAGATCTAGCACATGAAAGTCTAGCTCTATGCTGCTAGCTTTTGAGCATGCAATGTGTCCACCAATGAACTCCTTTTGTGCAACTTTATGGAATGTTAATTTGCACGCTTTAGCACGGAAAAGAGCCAAACAGTCTCCATTTCGCCATTTCTGGTCTATCTTCATTTTTATTCAAAAAATAAAAGGTATATTTTTTGTCTATTTTTTGTACCTTATTCGCTATATTAGATTGTGATTGCATTAAAAAACATTTTTTAGTTCAAACATAACTAAAGAGAAATGATACATTTTTGTGCTCCTCTTAGCAATATAACAATGATATTCCAAATCTTCCTTTATAAAAAATAAATAATAAAGAGACGTGAGTCCATCCCTACAAAATATAATACATAACAATGTTATTAAAACGGGCAAAAGTTTGTTTTATCTTTTCTTTAATAGATTATATTTTGCAACAAAAAAATTGCACATATAATATGGATTTTTCTTATCTAACGTGTATTTGGTTTAGATGTTCGGTGTTCTTCTTAAAATATAACGTGCTATATATATGTATTAAAACATCCTCCATGCATAAGACATTTCGGACGTTACATGGTCTCAAGGGTGATCTCTGAACACTAATTTTCTAAAAATGTTGCACTAAACTAAAAATAGTATACATTATGAAATTTTTAGTGTTACATCATGTAAAAAATATGAAAAAAAAATTAGTGATGGACCTATTGACAATAATTTGGTGTCTTAAATATTCAAAAAGTCCAGTGCCACAATCATAGAGGTCGCAGCAGCCATCCACCTCCTATGCGGCGAGGAATTGGACTTACGGTAGGGTTGGGGCATGCCGCACGTGGTGTGTGTTGCTGCCATAGTGCAGATGATGGTCAGGCGACTCTTGAACCCAATCGCAGATCAACCGACCGAAAATGGTAAATCTAGCCGTTGGAGTATGTGTTGCTGCGCGGGTGCGTCACTTGGTGTTTCTTGTTGTATATCATTGGTGGCGTGGTGGAGTTTCGGGCGAAAGCCTAACACCGAATCGTCGGTGCCGGTGGAGACGGTGCACCGACGTCCTCTTCCTCCTTGAAGGCACCTTCCAAGGAGCTCAATTCACACTATCGTTGTGGTGTAGGGCTGTCCGGGAGAAATCCCTAGGCGGGCGATGTTGGCGGCTATGTCGCTAACGTCTTGGAGGGCCCTTTTAGATGTTGGCTCGTGTTTATCTCGTCTCTAGGAGGATGGATGTCGAGGCAACGACCCCGAGTGGATGTTGTTGAACAACGAGGCAGCGGCCTCGGGAAAGTGGTAGTTTCATGGGGCGGAGTTGTTGTTGGCCTTGGCTTGGGCATTAATCTCATGTCGCTAGTGCGGCAAGGTTGTCGACTCAATATATGCGTCGCACCGAAGGCGGTTCGACTATATGTTTTGGCCGTGTGGCGTCGTTGTGTGTCGAGCGTTACGTCGGGACGACGGTCCTAGAAGGTCATGTGCGTGGTCTGTTGGGTGTGCCGTAAAGTTGGATGTTGGGCGACGGCTCCAGAAGTTGGTCAATGTTGAGTGCATTGACCCGTGTTGCCTGCGCGGCGAGGTTGGATCGATGTTGGCGTACCTCTCGTTGGGGGAGAGAAGGGGGGGGGGGGGGGGGGGTCAACTTCTTCATCTTCGTCGGAGCATCCGGTGTATGCTCCTCACATAGAAGTATGTTCCTCCGGATCGAAAACACCTCGATTGTATGTGCTTTGCCCCGGTGTGTTGCTATTCGTGTGGTGACAACTTTTTTCTTATTAATCAAGGCAAAACTTTTGTCTCAGCTAAAAAAATGCCAACAAGTTAGTAATAATATGCTAGCTAGCTAGTTGGTTGGTTCTAATTTTGGGGAACTTTTTGAGGCAGATGAAACAAAAGATACTGGTAGCTATAAGCGGATGAGGAGGTGAGAATTCAGTTCCGGGATGGGAAGCTTCCTACTTGTCGCCATTATTTCAAACACCATGGAAAAATCGTCCGCTACATTGTCGCTAGCTTTCTGTCATTACTTGTTCCAGTATTCAAGAGAATCGAAATCATAGCAAAACAAGGGGAAAGTAAAACCTAGTCCAGAAATATGATTAAAACATATAGAAACCAAGATTAACGCCAATAGTTCAATCTTGATCTCGCAGCAACCTTAAAATTGGTTCGAAGATTGAGTCAAAGTGAGATGCTTGTAAGTTTCTGGCAGATCTGGGATAAAGCAATCAGGTCATGTATCATTTAACCGGTTAGCCCTCAAGGCACAGCTTCTCCAATGCTCTGCACTTCCCCAGAAGATTACGTTGTCCTATTTGTGCCCCAGTTTCAGTATGCGCCAACCTGAAATCCTTCAAACTCTCACGGAGAAAATTATATCTACTCTGGTTGTGACTTGTCAGTATCATGCATCCTGGAACGAACTTTAGGGGGCCATGCTGGCACATTCAGATGTTGAACATGTATGTTTGCTACCACAGGCATGTATGTAGTATTATAAAAGAGAATTTCTACACAATGTCCTGGTGTTCATTAAAATTATAGAGGATATATTAAGCCACTCTGTTGCTTTACTGCAACGAACATCCGATGTCATCACCCAACTTGCTATTTCGAAGACTACAGGAACCATTCAATTATACAGGGCGACGAGCAAAAGGTCCAAAAATATGCCGATTTCATGCAGATATATTCTAAGATTTATTCAAACAGAACCAACATCAACAATATAAGCATCACTATGCATGCCAAGGGCTAACAATATAAGCATCATCTGACAAAAGATCTTCAGGTTATAAAATTGAACAAAAACATAGATCCAAGTGGTTACTTTAATACTCCCTCCGTTCCTAAATGTAAGATGTTTTAGGTGTTACACATGTTGTCTAAATACATACTAAAGTGAGTGAGCCTACATATGAAATATGTCTAGATACACTTGTATGCATGTGAATGTGGACAAAAGTTAAAACATCTTATATTTGGGAACAGAGGGAGTACTTCAGATCACGCAAAGCCAATCCAAGAAGCTTCATTTCTACACAGATATGCAAGTGCATTCGCATAGCACGTACCAAAATTATCACAGGGAAAAAACAGGCAGATACGTGCTTGTAAGTCATATAATACATTTATAATCATAACATTTTCTTAATTAATATGAGACTAGAACTAACAGTGATGTATTTATGTCGAGGAACGCATATATCTGAAGTTTGCCTGTCAGGATATAGAAGATCTAGACCTGTAACAGGCATGGCGTGAGGGACTTGCAAATATTTTGGAAAGGGTAAAGAGAGCTAGTAGCTGGTGCCACTGTTAGGGGTTTTCACTCATCAGATGCCATCCAAAGCCAGCAATGAAACTTTCCAGGTATCGAAGAGAATCAGAATGATAGCAGTAAAAGGGGAAAGGGGAAAGTAGAAATTAGTATCGAAAGATGATAAGTATGATGCAGAAGACAAGGCGTTTTATGACAATATGTTATATGTGAATCTGAACTGATGACGTGTAGTCAACCGAAATAGCCACTTCAACCTGAAAAATCTGGAAGCCACTTCATGAAGAGTCTTCTATGAACATTCTTTTCTCCCAAAGGTTGTGGGACACATACTCGATAGAGTAGTGAACTGATCGGGCAGCGCCCTGCACAGCTTCCAGAGAGATGTGAGGACATTGTTCAATGCTCAGATACTAACTTCTGTGCATGTACAAGCTCGGCCACTCCACCATCAGTCAAAAGCTCACACCACCGGAGTGCCAGATTACTCAAGCAGGGGATATCCACAATTAACTGCATCCCCACATATGTTATCTTGTTGCAATCCATAAGCTCAAGTGTGTCCAGGAATGGTGCGAATGAGAGGGCCTTCATCCCCTCGTCATCAAAGAAGTTGGCACCATTTAGCACAAGAACACGAATTGGGCAAGACTTGATGAGCGCCACAAGACCCTTCTGTGTGAAGGCTATTTCTGATGGATACCAGGGATCGCAACCTGCAAACGTGAGTTCAACAGCCTCAAGCATATGACAATTGAGTGCTAGAGCCTTGAGGCTGTTGTCAGTAAATGACGTCGTCCAGTTATAATCATCACCATAGCCATAGGACGTTGGTGTGAGCCAAAGTGAGATGCTTCTAAGGTTGCTGCAGCTCTGGGATAGGGCTATCATGTCATTGTCATTTAGTCCACGAACATATTCAAGGTAGAGTTTCTCCAATGCTTTGCACTTGCCAAAAAGATTACGTAGTCCTACTTCTGGCCCAGCTGTAAAACGTGCTAACCTCAAATCCTTCAAACTCTCACAACAAAAATCATATCTACTCGGGTTGTGGGCATCGTATGACAGATCATGGCCACGAGAAAGATTATCCCATAAACCTGCTTTAGTCAGAAACTCAAACTTTTCGAGCTTCATCCATCCTGGGCCGAACTTTAGGAGGTCATACTGGCTAATCCCCTTGCAATTCTTTACTACAAGTTCTTCCAATATTCCGTTCCAGCCCAGGTACTCCAGCCACTCAGTGCTGCCTATTTTGTGACAGTCAACAAGATGAAGAGCACATAGACTCTTGCAACGAACTACCACCGAGAGAAGCCCCCATGAAGTAATTTTTGGTGCGGAGTTGAGCTTAAGGGACATCAATTTCTTGCAGTAAGCTAGACAACTAAGTCCAGAGTCATGGATGTGCAAACAGAAGCTTAAGGTGAGATCAGTAAGCGAGGGGCAGCGAGATGAAAACTCAAGGAACCCTTGGCTGTCCAGCTGATTCCCATGTCCAGGCGTCCAACCAGAGTAATCAATTTCCACTCTCGACAAATTGCGGAACCGAGTGCATAGTGATGCTAAGGCTTCTGTACCAGGGCAAAGGCCGCAGCCAACATGGATAGCGCTTCTTTGATCCGCCTCAATGGTGTAGAGCCGCTTCGACACAAGGGAAAAAGAATTCAGATCACTTGTCCGGGTTATCCTCTTGATGATCTCTGCTAACAGTGCCTCTGGGAGATCCTCCAATGTGAAATGATGCTGCAGCTGTTGGGTCGTCTCAAGGTTCGGCAGATATACAAAGGGCTGGACTGGAAATTAATGAGATCACAATGAAGATAATGAGATTATGTTCATTAACAAAAAAAATATACTACTGAACTATTTAAATGTTTGCTTATACATTAATGAACATCTGAATCTTTATCGTGCAAAAATATGTGCTATCTTCAATTAAAGTAGCTAGGGACCTATCTGTGTTTGGATCGCTGGGTAAACAACAAAGAAGCTAATGAACGAAAGAAGGGATATACAACAAACCATATTAGAGCTAACACAAGTCTGCAAGGCAAGACTCATGGCTGAACACAAGGAAATGAAAGATCAGAACATGTATTGAGGTGTTATGACTCTTAGGCAAGTTGTATTAACAAAATAATAAGACCTTGTTCTCTCGGCCAACGACACGGGGATTCGATTCACAAAGCTATAGATCCAGGCAGTTTCTTCAGGAACAAAAGAGTACAGAGAAGAGCCGTACTCGTTGAGATGGCTATGGGAGGTCGCGGAGCTGTTGTTGGGGGAGATCGCCGGAACGTCGGAGAAGCAGACCTTGTCCTGAGAGACATCATCCTCGGACACCCACGGGAATCCATGCCGCCGTGGGCCTGAGACCCCTTCTCCGCTTCGCCCCAGCAAATCGGTGCCGCGTCCTCTGGCGGAACCCTCGCCCTCCTTAGCGGATGGAGAAGACGCGACGGCCGGCGACCTGACGAACCCAATCCACCAAGACCGCCTTCGATTTCTTCACTCTCGGACACGGAAGAAGAGGGAGACAGAGGCGTGTCGGGGCGGGCTGGGAGGTGGGGCGGCGCGCGCCTCGTCTGCGAGGGAGATGGCGGCGGCGCCTCTAGTACGGGCGGGTGAGAAGAATGGCTGCGGTCGCGGAGAGCTCCGCCGCCGATTGATCTTGGGGGCTAAAGCCCTGGGGTTGCTCGGATTTCCTCTCGTCGTCGTCGTCTTCTTCCTTTGGAGAGACAAAAATGTGAGCAGAGTACTGAGCTATTGGGCTGGGCCCAATGCGAGCACTCTACTCCTTTCGGTTTCACCACTCAGTCAATCACCAGCTCCCAAAAAATCTTCTATCCCAAACAAAAAAATAATTTGAACTTCACTTTTTTTGTTGCGAAAAGGACTATTTTGAACTTCACTATTATTATGGAAACAGAATCAGATCCCCTTATAGGGACACGGAAGAAGACATTCATTCATTTTGTTCACTATTTACTAGAACATAATAGCTGTTATTTTGCTGTGATCCAAATTCATATAAAGATAGAGGCTAACTTCGGACGGAGCGGAGCGAGGCCCGTAGCCGGAGGCTTGAGCCAACTTGGATTATATATCTCTTGTAAGCCGCCGGTTGGGATAAGTTGCAAGTAGTAAATCCCCGACGTTTGTAACTTCACCCGATCAGAGTGAAGATTTGTTAGCTGGCGGCAGCGGTTTTTCTCTTCCTTGTTGGAAGGGTTGTAACGTTAAATCTCGTGTCCCCGTTGATTTGATTTTGCTTTTCTTCGTCGTTTTATTGCCTATCGTGTATAACAAAAGCCAAACAAACCCAAACCAGAACATGATTCTACAATTCAATGACCGTTTAAAAACTGAAACCTTCGCGCACACAAAAAATGAAAAGGATTACCGTTATATTCGGAATATTTTAGCAACGCTGACTAAAACATAGTTGATGTTTTTTTTGAGTCACTGAAGTGGCACTATAATTTTGGCAGCAAATTTTTAAGATGTTGAATGCGAATGCATGGAGGATGGCAAGGAAAGGGAGAAGCGACAAGGAGTTGAATTTAACTTGCAGCCACTAGACCACCTGTTATGTCATATGCAGAGTTAATAAAAAAAATTGGTTGCTCGGGTGAGCGTCGGCTCATGTGGGCGCGGCCTCAGGGCCGGCATGGATGTCGGAGCGATGACTCCAACTGTTCACCTCCGCCATGTTACGTTGTGATGTTTGGGTGTTGGCTTTGGTTTTTAGGGCAATTTAGTCGTCGACTCGTGTGTTCTTCTGTGGGGTGGCGGGGGGGGGGGGGGGGGGGGGGTCTCGGGAACAGCGTGGTGTGTTTTGTGTTGTATCGGTTTTCGGCCAAATTCCCTTATAAACTGATCATTTCTCTATTTCTATATAAATGAAAAGGCAAATCTTTTGCCTCGTTTCAAAATGAAAAAGGGAAGCCGGAAGAAGTATGAAAAACTAGCACCAAGACCACATGGACATATACAGATAATATCGGCAATCAGTAGCAAAATTGGTATGGATGCATAGCATCTACGGAGTACATGAACTCTGTACTACCGCTCTTATCTTGCCTGAATCTGAGTGCTAAAGAGCAGAACATGCTTGATTATTTCTATACTACAATTACAGTATCAGATGGACGAATAGAGTTGTAGAATACTTGCACTGTTGTTATGTCAAATTTATGTCTATGTCTCAGTGGAGAACTCTTGTTTACCTGCCCTATGTATGTAGAGCAAAGCACATCGACTACAAGGATGTGAGGCCTAGGTAGTTGCAGGGATAGAAATTTGGGATCTGGCAAATTCTGTACTTAATATATGGATTGTCCATCAAGGAAGAAAATGAATACATGTGACAGAAATAGACAAGAGCTCATAAAGCAGCGTCTCTTTTGTACAACCTCGTTTCAATAAAAAAATAAGACATACTAAAATTATGTCCAAATAACAAAAAGAAAATCTCAAACAAATCCTGTCAAGATTGTGATCCAATTTGAACTATGAATTAGTACGTCAACACAGCAATTACTTTGGTTTACAGTAAAGCGAATTTTATCCGCCCCGGTTGATCTCCTTGTATCCTCTATATTCTATAACAGCTGCAAGCTGCAGTGAAAATTTGCAAGGACTTATCAAGCATCATTTCAATATCTTTCTGGTTTGCCTTCTGAGATGCAGATTTCATCCAATAGCACAATGCAGAGAGGTCTCTTCAGCAACACTTTATCACTGACCCATGGGCAACTAGCTGATGAAGAAAGACTCTGAGCACCTGTCACTTGAACCAAAATCTTACATCCCAAAGAGATACCACGCATAAACGCCAATTGTGTTGTTCATTCTCCCATTTTGGGCTGGAATATTGGATAAAAGTATCTGTAATGTAAAGAAGCGAAGCCTGATCACACATGCACATGTGAACGATAAAACATCACAGGCTGTGATGTCAGGTATACCTTTCCACAGACGATGCAAGCCTGAGACTGCTACATTTAAGATGGTAGCCTTCTATCCCCTTGGTAACATGGGAAAAACAACTAGGGCATACTAACTCCATACTTTCAGGGCCGTGCATCCCAATCCCATTTGAAGATGGTAGCCCTCTACCATTCTTCTTCTTTTTCTAAATTTACTTCTGCATCTGGAACAATCTGTGGCCGACCCAGCAAAGAATCAACCGACAATCCTCTAATAAACTGTTCTGGCAAGGGATCCTGAATTCCACCAAAGCAGAACAAATGACCGTGCCACCTTACCTCTGTCCCAGAAAAGTAATACCAATTAATAATGGGATGAAGTACAGGCAAGTGGTTTACTGTCTGTACGTCCCTCCTGCTAACCAGACCATGTACTAGCCAGAGGAACTGCATGGTCAGCACTTCTGTACTGTTATCCACCATGTAGTCAAGAATGTTGATGCTTGACTTGATGATATTAACTCCTGTGGTGACAGATATTAACTTGTTTAGAAAATAGTCAACTAGAAGACCCTTGAAATCACATCCTTCTCCCCGGCAACTTCCCGAAAAAATTCTTGCTCACAGGGCAAACAACAACCATGGCGGCATGAAACTTCAATAGTCTGTTTCATGACTAACCATCAATTTCCATATGATCATATCCCTCATGAAAACACCCCATAAAAAACCAATCTCCCTTCATCTTATGTTCCAACTTGCGTAGCTTAATCCATCCTTGATCATACTTTACGAGGTCATACAGTCTGATTCCATTGCAATTATTCACTACAAGTTCTTCCAATGACCCGTTCAAGAGATACTCCAGCCACTCTGTACTGTGTATTCTCTCGCAGCTGATAAGATGGAGGGAGGATAGACTCTTGCAACCAACTGCGACCGAGAGAAGACCACTAGAAGTTATTTCTGCTGCAGAGTTCAGCCTGAGGGAAACCAACTTGTCACTGTAACGCAGATAACCAAGACCAGTGTCATCAATTTGTGAACAGAAGCTTAGTGAGAGATCAGTCAGAGAGGGGCAGCAAGATAAAATCACAAAGAGGTCATGGTTGTCCAACTGATTCCCATGGGAATGTGTCCAGCCAGTGTAATTGATCTCTACCTTCCACAAATTGGGAAACCGGGAGAAGAGTGACACTAAATCTTCAGTCGTAAGGCAAAGGCCGCAACCAACACGGATAGATTCCTTTTGCTCAGCCTCGATGGTGAAGAGACGCTTCGAGACAAGGGAAAGAGAATTCAAGTCACTTCTCTTGGTCACCCTCTTTACAATCTCTGCCAGCAGTGCCTCCGGGAGATCCTCCATCAGGGGGCAACCTCAAGGTAGGTTCGGTGGGTATCCAGAATGCTCGGCTAAAACATAATGAGAATAAAATTAAGCATATGAAGATAATTTGACAGATAATTCATGTAATGATGAACCTTCTATCGGTATGTGTTGAAAATTGGTGGATTCATCAGAATTATGAGAAAACAAGAAATAAGCTACAAGACGCATCATCGACAGTTGCTAAATTCAGTACTTGCTTAACATGCATTTCAGTCTATTTAGGACATTAAGGGTACAGCTACGCGACATAAGAAGATGGAGTTAACCTTGCTAGACAGTACAGTTTTCCTCCTCGCTCAATTAACCAAATCTAATCAAATGGTGCCGCAAAAAAAAATCAAATCGAAGCCATACACATACCAGATAATGAGGAACCAACGAACGGAGAGGCGCCGATTGAGGCCACTCACCGTGGATCGGCCAGCGAGGGAGGGAGGGCTCCGCCCCCGCTCTATTTGGAAGGGAAAATTCCAAACCGAGTCCTACGGAAGAGAACCCTGAAACCCTAGTCTGGCTCTGTTCTTCGTATGGAAGGGGATGGGGATATTTTACCGAGCGTGAATGAAGAACAAACCGAGTGTGTTCGTGTGTAATTTACTTTTTCCTGCACGGTTCTTTTGCAATGTCTGGGGTTCTCGTGGTCCTTCCGGTGTGCTCAGCACATAACTACGCTCGAAAAATATGTTCATAAAAAAATTACATGATGTTGTTATATACTCCCTCCATATCAAAATGTAAGATGTTTTAGATTTTTTTGGTCCAAATATATAGACATGTTTAAATGCAAGACTGATATGAACGTTGCACTAAAACATGTCTACCTACATGTGGAAAACAAAAAAAAACTAAAACATCTTACATTTTGATACGAAAGGAGTAATTTTTTTTAGTGATGTTCTTGCATAATAGGGTGGACAGCACCGACATCCAACGACGCAATAGGGTGGTCGATTTCCATGTGTTTAGCAGCGTCGGCTTCAGTCTGCAATGCAGATGTCGTCTCATCACAACTAGACGAATAGAGTTACCCGGTTAATTAACAGAAAACCGAAGGAAAACCGATACAACGGAAGCTCAACCACAAGCTAACAACACCAAGCAAACAACCACCCTACCGCCAACAAAAACGCCCAACTGATGCATGTAAAATGTATACATGAACTTTGCATTATTTTACTTATATTTCAGTCATATTTGCATCATATAAGGGTTATATCACTGTTTTATAATGATTTTGGGAATATTTGGTATGTTTCCTATTTTTATGGAATTAACCATGCACAGTCAGAAAACCCTGTTTTCTATATTTTAATGTTTCAGGGACCCAAACGACGTCCAAATGACCTAATATTTTACGGGCATCAGTTTTTGGAAGGAACAAAGCGTAGGAGCCAAGAAAGCGCATGAAAGGAAGTTGGAGGCCGAATTTGAGTGGGCCCACGCGGCCAGGTACCTGGGCCACGTGGGACCCCCTCTTTTGGGCCTCGGACCTCCGTTGCCGTCGATCTTTTCTCCACCGACTCGGTTTTGACCTAAAACCGACTATAAAAATAGCCCCCCGACGTTCTCTGGAAGGAGCGCCGCAAAACACAGAAACACCGAAATAGAGACCTGGAGCTGCAGATTGGAGGGGGGAACTCCGGCGGGGCGCTGCCGGCGTGGTCTCCATCTTCTCCAACGACTTCTCCACCGTCTCCATGATGAAGAGGGAGTAGTCCACCTCTGGACTATGGGTTTGTGGAAGTAACTTATGTATCTCTCCTCTCTCTTGAGCTTCACTAATTAGTACCGTATGAGCTGCTGAACATGATTACGGTCATCTATGTAATACCTTTGTGGTGGATCTTTTTATGAGTTAATATATGTTTGAGATTGCAATGGTTTTGTTTCAGTTATGAAAGTAGATGCATATTATGTACCCCGTTCTTATTTACTTGTCATGATCAAGCATGTTTATGAGAGCTGTGAGGGGGAACGTGTGCATTAGTTGGAGTAACGGGGGGTGGCTAGTGCAGTGAACGTGAGAGAAAGTTCTGCGATCCACTTGGGTATCTCTACCTTATTTTGTTGCCTCACTAGGGATAAAAATAAATACCATGCTACCGGAGATGTGGGTGTGACCGTTGCCACTACTCCATGACTAGATCTAGCATGTTCTTATTTTAACTTCATGTCATGATACTTATTGCTATACTCTGAGTTATCTTAATTACTGAGCTGTTATGATTTAGTTCGCATCTTGGTGGAGTATAAAAGAGACTAATAACCAAAAGGTCTCTATGTTAGTACGTGATGCCCATATAATTATAACTTGTCATTAAACTGTCGGTTGCAATCTCATATGTCAACTCTAGTGTTCCATTATCTACCACTTTATTAAAGAGAGAGTGCATTTGTGAAACCATGAACCCCGGTCCATTTTTAATCATAAGAAACACCTTTCCAACCACTTTTATCCATCTACCATTTTCTACCATTTAAAAATCCGAAAATACAAAAACACTTTTACATCTTGCATTCATCATATAAAACCCCAAAATATCATTTATCATTGCTACCACCATCCTTGCATATTTATTTACCACCATTGCATATTTATTTCTTGTTTGCATTGCATATTATCTTGATATCATTCTCACACCTTGTGCTTGACAACCACTAGGTGAGGTAGAGGACCAAAACATTTACTTTGTTTTGTAGGTAACCAAAAGAAGGATAGGAAAGATAAATCTTCACTACTGATTCCCCGAGAGTTCGATATTAAACCCTCGAGTGACTCCTCGTGGGGAAAACACGTCTTCCACTTACTACACACTCTGCACTTGGAGTCTCAACCTAACCCATATTCTTTTGACGCAGGTAACTACGTCATCGGGTATCAAGACTGTTTTCTGGCGCCGTTTCCGGGGAATCATTGCTGAAAGGTTTATCCAAGGGTCCCCTGCACAAGCTCTGTTTTCTGGCGCCAGGTTTATCCAAGGATATCTCACCAAGTCAACTTCATCACCAACTTGTGATAACGCCTAAGCTTGGGGAGGTTGCACCTACGTGAGCATCATCTTATCCATCTTTACCTTCAAAGCATTTTATTTTGTTTTGTTATTGTCTTGCATATCATATTTATATTTCGGTTTGCATTTTTATTTTCAGTTTTGCATTTTGTTTTGCATTTGTTATTTCGGTTTGCATTATTTAGTATCATTTTATTTTCAGTTTTTCATCTAAAAACATAAAACCCATAAAAACTAGTGTGTGTTTTTAATATGTATGCTAAGCTATGGAGAAAGGTTATGTCAAAACTATGGGAGCTTACTATGAATACCGATCAACCAAAGAAGGAAATAGAATGCTTGAATTGCTTGAACATCTCAATGATATGGCCACTGAGTTTTGTGAATTACATAATATAACTTGCTGCTTTAGAAAAGACTATAAACACTCTCTCTATCAATGTAAGTATAATAGTGATCCTATTATTGCATCCTATCAAGAGTGTAAATTTGCATGCCATGATATAGAACAAGTTGAGAAATATATTGCTTATGTTGCAGCCCATGAGATAGACTTTCTTATTGATAAATTTTTTGCAACTAGTCATGAAGCTCGTGTAATGAAAGGACACATTTCTATTCTTCTCCAACTTTGTAAAAAGGAATTTAGTGATAATGTTTATGTTAAAGAAAGAATTCTTGCTTCCATGGAAAGTACTAATATTTTGCAGGATGATGAAAACATAACCTTGGAAGAGGAAGTATGTGAAGAGGAGATTGAAATGGATGTGTTCCAATCTAAGCTTTGGGAAGAGTTGGATCTCCCAGCTTCACCATCAACAAATGATAGTAACACTCAAACTCAAAAATCTTTTGTTATTTATGAGAATACATGTTATGATGAGTGTGAAACTGAAAATGCTATGGTCCTATATGATAACCCATGCTATTATGATGAAACTAATAATGCTCCTTTACTTTTTTATAATGCTATTAGTGAAGTTATGGATAATAATGAGGAGTGTTGCTTAAATATGCTATATGATAATGTTTTAGATGATGGTCCTATGCTTATTGATAATCCTCCATGTTTAGTTGTTACTAATTTATGCGAAGATAAAAATGATATACTTGCTGTTTGTGATAGTGCTCTTACTCATGAGAGTCCTACTTTGTTTTTGAACTCTCCTAATCACACCATAGAGGAGAAATTTGCTTATGTTGAGAAATACTTATGTGGTTTGCAATTATCTTTAGTTCCAAATATTTATTGCAGCAATGATATTAAATTTGATATTGATCTTAATAACTATTTTGAAAGAGGGAAGCATGCTAATGAATTCCAAAATAAATTTAATGATCCTCTTTATGTGCCTATATTATCTAAATTGAATGATTCTTGTGCTTATATGGTTGAATTTATTTCTACTACTTGCAACTATTATGAAAAAGGAGGTGATAAGAACCCTCTTTATGTTACTAATAATTATCAGCTGCAAGTACCTACTGTTAATATGCATTGGAAAACTTATTTCTATTCTGATTCATTCACATACAAAATGCCAATGCATAGAAAGGAAGTGAGACTTCGTTGTTATTACTTTTGTGTTTTGTCTTTGTCTCTACTAGGTTTCAACTTGGCTATTATTTCGATTGGATTAAGAACACCATGGGACCCTGGTATTATGCATGAACACTTCCCAAGGAAGAGGGACACATCAAAGTTCAAGCTCCCTCATGAGATTCGTCCTCTATGAACATCAATTTAGTTTCTGGAATTTTTAATAAAGTGCCAAGTTTTACTCATTTTGGTTTGAAGAAGTTGCTTATAGCGTTCGGAGATTTTATTCTGCACGAATCTGTGCACGGTATGATTTTTAATTCTTATTATGTAACTCCGAATGAGCTCATATTTGAACTGTAGTTGCAACTTTTCATCCTCTGTATGCATGAATTTTTTCGGAATTTTTCGACAAAGTTTAGTAGGGTAGAAAAATACGTTTTGCTGCTGCTGTTTTTCTGGACAGATTCTGTCCCATTTTGTTTGATGCATGCTTTGAACTTTTAACTTGAATCTTTTTGATCCAATTGAGTTTATGAGTAGGCATACAACATTATACACTTTCTGGACATCCATATGAATTTTTTTCAAGGATTATATGCAGCAAGAAATCTATTTGTTTATCACTACTAATGCACCCCACAGAAAAAGAAATGGGAGAAACGGTGTTTTGAAGTTTTTTCACAGGGATTAGAGGAGATGCACCAAGAGCTATCCAAGGATGGTGAAGACCATAAGCTTGGGGATGTGAAGACAACCCCACTGGACCTACACACTCTCGGTTTGCACACGTCTAACTTCTGTTTTTCGATCGAAACACTTTATCGCATAAACTTGGAGCGTTTTTTGTTTGTTTTGGTTTGATTTTTATTTTGTGAGACCACCACACTATCATTTATATATGAGAGAGCTACTGGAAATTTGGGTTGATTATGTTGGATGCTATTAGATTGGGAAAAGGGATGTTGGAGTTGATTTTAAAAGATACATATAGTTGCATGATTCATGAGCTTGTTAATGAGTAATAATTTGCAAGTATTTTATCAAGAGCTATCTTTTATTCATGTTTTGATGCTGAATGTTATTTTACCTTTTTTAACATGGATTGGTTAGTTCTATGGACACTCATGCATGCATTTAGATGGTCAACTTTCTCCCTCTTGCTAGCCCAAAAATTCCAACAAGTAAAAACTTGTTTCCAACACCTTCAACCAAAGTTTTTCCAGTGAGTCCACCATATCTACCTATTAGCTTTATGCTATTCCGAGTATGTTTATCATGATATTTGTGTTATCTATACCTCTGAATGAAAATGCTTATGTTGTTGATTGTTATGGGAAAAGTTGGTTATAGAGCTCTCTCGAACTTGATGCACACTTTACTTTCATTGCATAATAAAACATGACCCATTGTGATTAAAATTATGATGTTGTGGGCTTGACAAATGTCTTTGGTTGAGAGTTAGCTCATATGTGCTGTCACATGGCAAGCTTTCAACATGCACTTCATTTCATTTAGTTGATATCATGTACTTTTGTTTATGGATGCTTACCATGGGTGAAATAAATGTGGAAATGAAGTAGGTTTAAATGAGTTTGTATAAATGGTTAGAGAGACGCCTGGGCCGCTAATCTAAGCCATGCATCATTCATGGTGGAAATTTACTTACATGCTATGGTGAACCTTCTGTGATACACCTTACAATAAAAAGCTATCTAATGGTAAATAAAAAGGGTGTTGAGATTGTTCATTGTGTTTGTTTGTCTTGTCATTTTGATATGGGCTTGTTCCATATCCTGGGACAAGAGGTACCCCAGTTGACGCTCTTAATGATACTATTATTACTTACAATGATATTTAACTTGAACTTGCTTTGTTTCCCAAGTTGAGTAACACATGGAGTAGGTACTTGTATTCAAGGGGCATGAGACTTTCAACCTGTACTTTGTCAAGCACACTACTCATTTTGCTTTCACTTTAAACTTAATCATTCAAGATGCTATGATAGGGGAATGAGAGCTTGACACCAAGGATTACCACATTACAATCATTAACTTAAGTAGAGAAGTTCAGAAGTTAGATGAAACTTATTCATGCTTTACCTCTACTCATATATCTTTCCAAAGTGTCCACCTTTTATATTCAGATTTTCATCAATACTCTATGGCCATTATAGGATGTTCTTTCTTTCATTATGCATACATGTGGTCCATAGTACTTTCTTTATGTTACACTTTGTGAATTATCATTGAACATCCTTGCATTGAATACTTGATATCACTTCATAAACTATCTTGCATATTGCTACTCCTTTTAAGAATGAATCATTTGACTCTATGTAGCAATAGTAATCATCTTTGATATCCATTGATAGTATTAAAATGCAAAGTCCATGTTAGTTTTATCACCTTCATACTCGAGGACGAGTATAGGTTAAGCTTGGGGATGTTGATGCATGTAAAATGCATACATGAACTTTGCATTATTTTACTTATATTCCAGTCATATTTGCATCATATAAGGGTTATATCACTGTTTTATAATGATTTTGGGAATATTTGGTATGTTTCCTATTTTTATGGAATTAACCCTGCACAGTCAGAAAACCCTGTTTTCTATATTTTAATGTTTCAGGGACCCAAACGACGTCCAAATGACCTAAATTTACGGCATCAGTTTTTGGAAGGAACAAAGCGTAGGAGCCAAGGAAGCGCAGAAAGGAAGTCGGAGGTGGGCCGCGTGGGACCCCCTCTTTTGGGCCTCGGAGCTCCGTTGCCGTCGATCTTTCCTCCACCGACTCGTTTTGACCTAAAACCGACTATAAAAATAGCCCCCGACGTTCTCTGGAAGGAGCGCCGCAGAAACACGAAACAGAGACCTGGAGCTGCAGATTGGAGGGGGAAAACTCCGGCGGGGCGCTGCCGGCGTGGTCTCCATCTTCTCCAACGACTTCTCCACCGTCTCCATGATGAAGAGGGAGTAGTCCACCTCTGGACTATGGGTTTGTGGAAGTAACTTATGTATCTCTCTCTCTCTTGAGCTTCACTAATTAGTACCGTATGAGCTGCTGAACATGATTACGGTCATCTATGTAATACCTTTGTGGTGGATCTTTTTATGAGTTAATATATGTTTGAGATTGCAATGGTTTTGTTTCAGTTATGAAAGTAGATGCATATTATGTACCCCGTTCTTATTTACTTGTCATGATCAAGCATGTTTATGAGAGCGTGTGAGGGGGAACGTGTGCATTAGTTGGAGTAACGGGGGGTGGCTAGTGCAGTGAACGTGAGAGAAAGTTCTGCGATCCACTTGGGTATCTCTACCTTACTTTGTTGCCTCACTAGGGATAAAAAGAAATACCATGCTACCGGAGATGTGGGTGTGACCATTGCCACTACTCCATGACTAGATCTAGCATGTTCTTATTTTAACTTCATGTCATGATACTTATTGCTATACTCTGAGTTATCTTAATTACTGAGGTGTTATGATTTAGTTCGCATCTTGGTGGAGTATAAGAGAGACTAATAACCAAAAGGTCTCTATGTTAGGACGTGATGCCCATATAATTATAACTTGTCATTAAACTGTTGTGTTGCAATCTCATATGTCAACTCTAGTGTTCCATTGTCTACCACTTTATTAAAGAGAGAGTGCATTTGTGAAACCATGAACCCCGGTCCATTTTTAATCATAAGAAACACCTTTCCAACCACTTTTACCACTTTACCATTTTCTGCCATTTAAAAATCCGAAAATACAAAAACACTTTTACATCTTGCATTCATCATATAAAACCCAAAAATATCATTTATCATTGCTACCACCATCCTTGCATATTTATTTACCACCATTGCATATTTATTTCTTGTTTGCATTGCATATTATCTTGATATCATTCTCACACCTTGTGCTTGACAACCACTAGGTGAGGTTGAGGACCAAAACATTTACTTTGTTTTGTAGGTAACCAAAAGAAGGATAGGAAAGATAAATCTTCACTACTGATTCCCCGAGAGTTCGATATTAAACCCTCGAGTCACCCCTCGTGGGGAAAACACGTCTTCCACTTACTACACACTCTGCACTTGGAGTCTCAACCTAACCCATATTCTTTTGACGCAGGTAACTACGTCATCGGGTATCACCAACCTACTATAACCTCAAAGAGACAACACTACAACCTTACGACGCCAAGCTTCTTTCATGCCCTCCTCCTTAGAGACTTCTCCACCTTCATGAATACACCGTCTGAAGTTGTTCCCGCCAAGATGCAAGCACTATCCTTGCCATATCTAGGGCAAGCCGCCTCCCAATCGACAATCCAGTCGCAAATCTCTTTGCCAAATCTAGTCTCAGAGTCAGGCGCCAACACACACTTCTCATCTTTTAATTTGGTCACTCGAGGATGAGAAAGTGACAGAAGCAATCAAACCTCCACTGTCCAAAGAGGCGGGTGGCTGGAAGGACTCAGGCAGAGGTGGTGAAGGCGTCGTGTCCACCGCCAAGGACTCCAAAGAGCCCACCTCCATCGGTAGCACCACAGATGACTCCTCACGGGTCTCCTGCAGCTCAGGCATAATATGCACAACTAGAGCCACAACCTCGGTGATGACTGCACTCCCAAGGAAAGATAGCGTCGCAAGCAGAGCACAAGGAGAAAAACCTCGGTGGCGCTCATGATGTCGCTCTCCCTCATGAGGGCATTGTTTTTGGAGTAGTTGCTGGACAGAGGAGGCAAGAAGTGGAGCGGTGTACATCTACCACGTTGACGTCGGCGATTCTTGGCGGCGCGGCGCAGCGGGGTCTCGGCGACATGCGTATGATGATGGACTTGACCAGGATGGTGGAGCTGTCTGGTGTCGTGGCGGTGCCGATGGCAGGCCATGCAAAGTCATTATGTTGATCGCTCCTAAAAATGAGATGGTGGAAGATGGCGGCAACGACTTCTATGGTGCGCATGTGGCGTGTGTTGAGGTTCGGCCGGACCGGTTTGTGCTTCTGGCGCGCTGTTGAGCGGCCTGGTTGAAGCCTCCGGATTTAGATGATGTGCGTAGGTGCGTGAGGTCAGGGCATTGGCTCCGATTGGTCCACCCCCTTCATCAAGCTTGTAGGTGTAGCGAGTTCGCCTGGACGGTGGTTGTTTTGGTTTGATCGATGTATTTTTTTGTAAAGCCTAATGCTTACTGTTTTTCTATATTAATAAAACTCGGCTGTGTGTATCCTTTGAGTGCAGAGGCTGAGGGCACACCCTCCATTTCAAAACAAAGCCCCTTCATCAACGAAACCAATCTGGAGCCTAGGCAGCAAAGACACAACCGACGCATCCTGAAGCTTGGCTAGAGCATCGCGAAGCTCAATGCGAAGCAGCTCAACCTTCTGCAGGAGCTCCATGCTTAACAGTGCAAACTAGGACTCGAAGGTAAAACCGAAAAAGGCGATGACATTGGAATCCTTGCAACACCCACATGGGGATCTTGACGGCACCGACACACGCGAGCGCTCCACAACCTCCGCACAACTCCTGGCCAACGAAAGACAAGGCTGGATGGACGGGTAGCGGCTTCGACTTTGGATTACTCTGACTCCGACCAGTCGCGCGTGTACATGGCACCTGAGCGTGAACTGGACTTGTTCAAGCAGGCACGCCACAAACCTCTGACAGCTTTGTATTGCCGGACACCATCTTCAAAAGCACTAAGATAGATAGATAGATCTCAGTACCACGGTGTGTGATGTTCAAATACGGAAGTCGTTGCAAATCAACTTTTTACAACTGTTCGTTTCATCGTTTCGGCAAATTTTAGAAGGAACAACACTAGAGGGGTAAGATCACAACAAGCGTGTCTTCCATTTTCCATGTCTTTACCAGTTTTACTGTAAATTCCTACCAATTTCATACATAACCACACAAAAATAAGATGCTATAAAGGACTACCACAATTACTATGAAAATGTACTCCTCAAGTACATATATACCAACAAAATATGCAAAATTTCAAACACTATATCAACATGCTCTTACAGTTATGAACAGGAAGTTAAAAATAGGAATTGAACTCTTCCTAGCTATTCCCTCCATTTTTTAATATAAGATGTTTTAGGTGGTATACATGTTGTCAATATGCATACTAAAATGAGTAAACATTTAAACTAAAATGTGTCTACATACTTTTGTGTGCATGTGAATGTGGACAAAAACTAAAACATCTTATATTAAAAAACGGAGGGAGTAGCTGTTCAAAACCTCACTATGCAGCTATTATCAACAAATGCTGATAGCCGACTGAAACAAAACAAACCAAACATTCACAACTTCAATACGGCATATAATGCCAAGAGAGATAGCAGGTACAGCCAACTCCAAAACTGATTGCATAGTATTGCAGCATGCAGAAGTATAGCAGCAACGACCGTTAACAGCCAGATAAAGTATGATGAACTCTATGTTGAATCAAGATGCACAACCTGGGTGTGCAAGTTCAACGCGAGAAATGCTGAATGTTGGGGCAGATTTTTTCAGAAACACGCGAGAGGGCAAGCCTTTTATAGAAAGAAGGAGAACACAAAGTTTACAAAGATCCACAACACGAAACACAAAGCGCTCAAAGGCCAAGGAAACGGACATTCTCACAAAAGCCCTACTGTCTTCCATTAGTTGCCTCAGCCATGATGTCGTCCAGCACACTCGCCTCAGGCCTAGCAACTCTACTGAAAACCCTATTGTTTCTCTCAAGCGAAATTGAGCGCATGACGTAACAGCTCACTAGTATCACAGCTTTAAGTGAATCTTGCTAAATGAAAGCATAAGAGGAAATTGCACAAAAAAAGTAGCTACAACACACTAGTGGTGTAAGGCTATTAGGCTATCCCAAGCTCGGTTGTGTGCAACAGCCGAATCACTGGTGGGTATATTCTTTTCAGCTCGCTGGGGCTTGCAGACTCAACAGAGTACTGAACTGATCTTCCAGCCCCCAGCACACTCTGCTCAGAGACCCGGCGGCACCCTTCAATGATCAGGGGACTCCAACTTCTGCGAACGTACCAGCTCGGCCACCCCAACATCAGTCACACTAAATCTCAAAAAAAAAACATCAGTCACACGTTTACAGAGGCGGAGCGTGAGACTAATCAAGCTTGGGGCATGCGCAACGAAACGCAGCCCATCATCAGTTACTTCCCTGCAATCCCCAAGCTTGAGTGTCTCCAGTAATGGAGCAGATGAGAGGGCCATCATCCCCTCGTCGTCAAAGAAGTTAGCGCCAGTTAGCACGAGAACACGAATCGGGCAAGACTGAGTGAGCACCACAAGGCCCTTCTGTGTGAAGCCTATTTCTGATGGATTCTTGAGCTCTGTTTTAAATAGCTGGCTATCACCCGGCTATAGCTTTGTGAGAGGGTCCGCGCTATAGATAAGGCCTTCGTAGGCGAAAAAGACAATGACCGCTAATAGCCCGGCTAAATGAATTTAGCCCCTTGGCCGCTATATTCCTGTTCAGGGGATCTAAAAAAAATTGGACCAAAATTTGTCCCGCTCGGCCCAATTTGGGGCCTTGTTATGTGAGCTTGTTGTTAACTTTTTATTGTTGGTGTTATGTAATATGTGGACATAACCATATACCATGTCCTGAACTTACTTTTGGTACACGAGGTTATGTAATATGTTAACATTTGGATATAACTATGTTCTGAAGTGTGCTACTTATAATGTTGTAATATGTGGACAGAACCATGTCTGAACTTCTGGTTATTCATATCTATTATGTGACTATATATAAATATGTTATCCGCCTGTAAATTATTGATATAAATACAAATATATGCTGCCCAAATATTGGTTACGGCTATAAAGTCATAGCCACGGTATAGCCCGGCTATAGCCTTTTATAGCTTCTGAAATCACCGGCGCTAAACGCAATATCCCACTATTTTAAACAGAGTTCTTGGGCTCACAACCTGCAAACGTGAGTGCAACAGCCTCAAGCATAGGACAATTAAGTGCTAGAGCCTTAAGGCTGTTGTCAGTAAATGCGGTCCTGAAATCATATTGATAGTGCATAGGTTTGAGCCAAAGTGAGATGCTTTTAAGGTTTCGACAGCTCTCAGTTAGCACAATCATGTCGTTGTCATTTAGACCATGAACATATTCCAGCCACAGCTTCTCGAGTGTTTTGCATTTCCCCAACAGAAAACGAAGTCCTACTTCTGTCCCAGTTTTAAAACGCGCAACCTCAAATCCTTCAAACTCTCACAACAGAAATCATATCTACTCGGGTTGTGAGCATTGTATAGGGGATCATAACCATCCACACGTGAATTATGAACACCCCAAAATCCTCCCTTGATCTCAAAATCAAACTTTCGGAGCTTCGTCCACCCTGGACCAAACCTAAGGAGGTCAAACTGGCTAATTCCCTCGCAATTCTTTACTATAAGTTCTTCCAATATCCCGTTACAGCCAAGGTACTCCAGCCACTCGACACTATCTATTTTCTCGCAGTTGATAAGGAAGAGACCAGATAGATTCTTGCAACCAGCTGACAAAGATAGAAGCCCACTTGAAGTTATTTCTGGTATACAGTTCAAGCTGAGGGATACCAATTTCTTGCAACAAGCTAGATAACCAATACCAGAGTCATTGATGTCGGAGCAGAAGCTTAAGGTGAGCTCAGTCAGCAAGGGGCAGCGAGATGAAATCACAAGGTCTTTGTTGTCTAACTGATTCCCGTGACCACTCATCCAACCAGCATAATCGATTTCTACTTTTGACAAAATAGTGAACCGGGAGCAAAGTGATGCCAAGGCTTCTCTAGCTGGGAAAGAGCCGCAGCCGATGCGGATAGCACTCCTGTGAGATGCATCGATGATGTAGAGCCGCTTCGACACAAGGGAAAAAGAATTTAGATCGCTTGTCCTGGTAATCCTTAAGATGATCTCTGCCAACAGTGCGTCTGGGAGATCTTCCATCCAGGAATACAGCTGAACTAGTTGGATAGTCTCAAGGTTCAGCAGGTATACATAGCACTAAGCTGAAATTAATAACCCGGGTATGGTCTGGGCCAGGGCCGACTATCAAGCCACGAAGCAAGCCGGGCATTCCGCCGAGCAGCAACAGCTCATGGATACTCTGGTTGCTTCTGTGGTCGAAGCAGAAGCCGTGGAGAAGGCGAGAGCCGAGAAGTATGCGGACGACCTGCAGAAGGCTCTGAACAACTCGGAGAGCAAGGGCAACGCCCCAATGAAGGTCGACGGCAAGGGCAAGGGCAAGGGCAAGGGCAAGCCGGTGGAGGTTTCCGATGACAAGGACGAGTGGTAGTCCAATTTAGTTGTTGGTCTAGTGTGTAATTATGTATTGGGTACCCTTATGTATTAGGCACCAAGGAATTTTAGTTGTTGATCTATTTTATAATTATGTACTCGGCACCAATGAATATAATGTTGTCTAGTTATTAGTTAATTTAATTTTGAATTATGTCAAACTCTCATAAATTTCTTTTTTTCTTGGCCCAAAATTCACAACTTAGTCTACCATGATTCTACGCAAGTGCAAAGAAAAAAGTCAGAAAGATTCACCCCCTAGCTATGAAATTTGGCCTTGTTTTGAAAACAACAACATAAAGCGTGAAAAATAAAAAAACAAAGCAAGATTCCAACTCGGCACAAAAATGTGCATGGACATTGTGAACAAGTTTCCAATTTTTTCCTTTTAAAAAAAAATTATGTGTGAAAATCCCCATTTTGTGTGCCAAAATCCCCATTTTTTGTGACTGGTTGATTTTGTTCGGGAAAGATGAGGCAAATGGTGGGCGAGACCCACCTGTCATTGGGTACGCCTCTGTCCACTCATCAGCGGGTAACGGTCACATGCTTTGGGAGACAGAGAGATTTGCCTAGTCCTACGCGCGCGGCCAATCACGTACGACCAATCTGACGGCCGCAGTTCGGCGCTAGGGTATTATCGAACGGTCAGAGATCGCCGCTAGGGTTTGGAGAGGACTGTGGGGTTTTGAGCGGGTCAACGGGATTATCTGAGGTTTGACCAACATTCAAATGAGCACAACTAATCCAAAAATAAATCAAAAAAATATGAAACCTGCGCACGTTGACGTTTTATGCGACATAGTAATGATAAAAAATACTAAACTTGATATATGGATATTTTCATTAAAAAAATCCTAACACGGGTGAGCTACCAAGATTGAGTTCAAATAAGCACAAATAATTCAAAAAAAATATGAAACCTGCGCACATTGTCGTATTATGTGACATAGTCATCATAAAAAATAATAAACTTGGTCTCCGGATATTTTGCTGAAAAAACCTTCACAGAAATGAGCTACCATGGACAGAGTTGTATAGAATTCAAGGAAATTGAGGTAGGATTTTTTTTGGAAAATAAAAAAATCTATGAATTCACGAAAGTTTCATTTTTGGATGAATAAGAAGGATCTGAACTTAGTTTTTCATTTTCATATTTTAAACGTCTTTGTTTGCCCCTTAGTTATGAGATTTACGGCTTTCAAGCCAATAACCAAGGTCATGGCTATCTTCTTACTATGATGACCAAACTCCGCACAAACATGTCCATTGACATTGTAAACGACATTGTCAAAGCAAGATTCCAAAAAAATTCTGAATGTTATTGTTATATTTTCTACAACATTGTCACGACATTGTAAACAACATTGTCAAAGTAGATACCATAAATAAGATTGAAAAATGCCCTCTTACAATTTTCGCAATAAGTATATCATGTGGGAGACATAATCCATGAATATTTTGAATTGTTTAGATTTTTAATTATATTCCAGGCATTAAATGAGTTTAGTAGCATTTACCGATGAAAAAATCACATAAATCGAGAAACAATCAAAAAAGGAAAACTTAGGGAGTCTTCCTTTCTAGTGTACTGGTATCAGGGGAAAATCATAGACTTGCAATACAACATGACACGAATGCACGTATGCAGGTTGGCACGTAAAAATAAAGGGTGATCGTGTCAGTTTATGCAAAACATGGTTGCAACATGTCTAGATGGATCAAAACGTTCCCAATTGCGGCCAATTTGACCAACATGTTCATGTACGGCAAATGTTCGACAGATGTACAACACGTGTCTAGATGCTCTATATAACGTGGTGAACAATTATTGTCATGTCATTTCAACTGAACGCCATCAAGTGCGAATATACCCGTAATGTGCAGTCTTGTCACATTGGTTTTGGCAAAATACGAAGTGATTGTCTTTTCGTTTCCGCATATGGTTATCAATGGATGCGCCGTCGCACTTAATTCATCTATATCCTTCTCCAAGATAAAAACCCCAATGTGTATGCGGTTCCAAAGCAGTTCTTCTCTCTTCTCTCCCAAAAAGGCCCCATTCTCGTCGACTTCTTCATCTCTCCCAAAAAACCCTGATCAATCGCCGCCATGTTGGACGACGAGTGGTGGTGCAGCGAACTCATTCCTAGCGATGAAGACAACGAGGGAAACCCGAACGAGTGGTGGGACGCGGGCCACGACCCATGGCAGGAGGCCCTGGACAACGACGATGATGGCCAAGGCGAGGGCCATGGCGACGACGACGAGGAAGAGGAGGAGGAGCCGCCGATCGATTCCTCCGATGAGGAGGAGGACTCCGGCGAGGAGGCCGACGATGAGGGCGACTCCGACTCTGACAACGACAGGGGCGTAGTACCGCCAGCGAAGGGGCGGAGGAAGTAGGAGCCCACCGCCAGCAAGGAGGCGGAGGAAGTAGGAGCCCACCGCCAGCGAAGAAGAACTAGCATGAGCAGTAGCAGCAGTAGTACTAGTAGGCCTTGGCGCGGCGGCACGCCGCGCCCGTGCCAGTTGAATCAGTACCTGCAATTTGGCAGAGCCAGGGGACACACTTGCATCGCATCGAAACAAACTCTACATATTCAGATTCGAACATAAACGTCGATCCATTGATACTTCTTGCGAAACTGAAAATAGGAAACAAAGTTTAAAACTTCTAAGACAAAAAGAAAAGCGAATCGAACCGATCTACTGATAGAATACGTCGTAGTCCTCATTCTTTACGCCATTGATTGTGCCCGCCTCCGCCTCGTTGGCGTCGGTACCGAAAGCTTCGTCGTCGTGACCTCCATCCTCGTTGCTCAGATCGAGAAGAGGTGTCCCTGTGATCCTGGCGTGGTCAACGAACGATCACGTGCAGTCCTTCCTCAGCGGCATCGCCGGGACATCATTTTTCGACGCCTCAATGGCGGCGGAGATGCCATCGGGGTCATCGGCGTTAGCATGCTCGAGCTGCGCCACTCGGAGCTGCGCCAGCAATAAAGAGCAAGAATCCATCTTCACTTTCTTGGACACCGACGCCGGACGGCGAGAGCCAGAGCGAGAGCCGCTGCCAATGGCGAGTGCGCGGGAACCCGGCTCTGGCTTTGGAACGCGCAGCAGTGCCGAGCGGGCGTACGGCGACGAGCTGCGTGTGAAGGGAGAGGATGCGCCCGACAACGATGGCGCCGAGCGAAACGACGAGCCCGAGCGCGAGGGAGACGGCACCAGCCTCCTTGGTTCCCGACGTAGTGAGTAGTCCTCGGGCTGTGGCGTCTCCAATACCTCGTCCCCCGTGGCGATGTGGGCGAGGACGGCGTCCAGGGTGCGGCCTGGCACGCCCCAGAAGGCGTATCGGCCTTCTGTGTTCTTCCTGTCGCGTGGCACCGATCCAGGGCCGTCCCACCGAGTCACGTGGTCGGCGTGGATTCGCCGGAATTCTGCCTCATATCGGTTGGTGTTGGACGGCCTCCACTCGTCCTGCTGGTGTTGCTCGGCGGTGAGGTCGTGCCAGTAGTGGTGACATACATGTGTGTTCCAGTCCCGATCGCGCGGTCGCGGCGCGTCAGGCACAGGTACGCCGCTAACGCCAATCTACCAGCGGCCCCCGGCACGCATGTCCGGTGGACACGGATACCACGCACGAAACAGCGCCACGGCCTCGTGCTTGAGCAAAGTCCGAGGGCCGAAGCCGTTCACCGCCGCACCGCTGCACCGCTTGTTCAACGCCATGGCTACAGACAGTGGAAATGGGAGGCAACTGGATGGGAAACAAGATGGATGAAGCAGGGTAAGACGCGTGCACGGCGAGGCGGACACTAGGAAGATTTTCAATAGAGACGGAGGTGGATGGGCCGATGCGCGTCTTGGAACGGTAGTCGTCTGGAAGCACTAAACTCTGACCGCACCGGCGATTCGCTTGTCATCCCTAATTAATGCAGGAAACGTAGACTGACCATCGGGAACCATGCACAATGCCAACCTGATCGAATAACCATGGTCTTTTCACGTCCGAGTAGAAAGACGTACGGGATAAATAAAAATGTGTCCGGAGAGCGATGGACCTAACATTTTCGCTAGCGCAACGCACCCTCTTCCGCCTGACGATATTTCTCGCCTGCCGCCAAGACGAGACTATAACCCCCACGCACGACGGGGCTATTTATTCCCATCTAGCGAGATATTTTGCCTCTGGAAGTTCAGTGACCGCCGTTCACATCGTCCACCGCGCCGCATACCCGCCATAAAACCCTGGCTCGACCTTTAAAACCTCCGTGCGCCAGTTCATGAACCACTTGTAATGCCCACGACAATGCAAACAATTAATTGCAAAACCCTTCAATGTTTAAAATGAATCCACTCAAAATCCGTTCGTTGCCTAACACCTACAGCCAGTAGAAAACCCCTAGAGCAGATCTAGAGACTCGGCTAGTTAGGCATGTCGCCTATTGCCTAGTTTTTCCTATATTCTACTGGCTAGTATGGTTGCCGACTTCCGCAGCATCGCCTTTCGATCTCCGGCTAGTTACGCCTTTCGTCTCCCACCCAACCTCATCTGGTCCCTCATGAACCCGTGTCTCCCGTATCTGGGCGAGCGAAACGTCAAAAAGAGAATACCTCTGAGCGGAGTTGCCAGATTCAACGTGACGACACGCTCGTCAGACGACGTGTGTACAGGTCCACCGCTACCGAGGGCATACATACGAGCACGATCTTTGCTCTGCAACACCCCCTATAGACTGAGCCGTTAGCCCACTACCGGGTTCTCTTTCTACTGCCTAGATTCGTTTACCCGACTAACGCTTACCCATGATATATATTTCCGTGTAGTAAATTTTCTTACTTCCCGCCTCGACTTGTCAGCCGCCGTTCGCCTAGCCAGGTTCACTGTTTCACACCTCATGCAGCCCTGCGCCGCTACCGCTGTCTCCGCCTTGGCCGCACCCAGGCTGCCCTCACCGCGTGGCACCTCCAGCCGTGGACATAAATTATCAGGCAATCACGGATCTAGCATGCAGTTAGGTCCATAACGTTGACCACACACATACAGCCTGAATAGTTTACAACCAGGGGCACACACCATTAGTCCAAAATACAGAGGTTTACATAATTTCCTTGCAACCATTTTTCCAGCGTCGCCTAACAACGGCTGAACACGATTACCTTCGATGGAAGGCACATTGAAACACCTCCTGAACCGAGGAACAATACTTGTAGACTTCGATGTCAAAACCACTGTCATCATACCCAAAAACAACAAGATCACCCACGCCTAGGTTCCTTTCCTTGACAAATTCCATCCAGCCCTTGAAGACAACAAGGTCTTCCTCAAACCATTGGATCTGCACGAAGTACTCGCAGCATCTAGACCAGCGGATTGGTACGGAGGCCCTGGGATGTGGCTGAGACTTGAATTTCTTCAGGCCCAGCTTCGTCAGCAGCAACGGCTTGAGTTCTTCAGGAATGACAATAGCCTTCAAGTAGGAAACGGCGAGTTCAACGTAGAAGCACCATGGCCCTACGTAGGACGATTCGTTTCCCAGTCGGGGAGGACGGCCCTCTCTTTCTCTCCATCAAAGCTTCTCCTCTCCATCTTCTTCACAGCTTCCTCGAGACCATGCACAATCACTTTTCGAACCGCAGGGTTGCGGTAGATGCGGTCCCAACGAGGCACTGGAGAAGCAGGCCTCGTACAATGGAGCGCCTCCGTAGCTTGCAAACCCACATGCAACCGAGTTAGCCATTCTGCGGTGACACTCACGAGGATGTAAATCCAGACGAGGCTGTCCAATGCAACCGTGAAAGCGTCGGCCGCACCGTCCATCTTACGATTACAAAGAGCAGTGACATTGGCCACCGAACCGAGAAGCCGGCAATCAGCCTAACATCACAGCAAATGGAGGAATTTAACTACAGAAGTAAAGCGTGGCAAACGATCAAAAATACCCTACAAGTGTATATTCATGTCCACCACATCTAGCGCAAGCCTAACGAAGCCTGCCATAACACTTATGCCGGTTGTCACGTATGTCAACCGACAAACTAATCGAACGCAAGAACCCCTGAGTACTTACTGAGAAACGGAGACTCACCATCGGAGACGACTCTGGCTCTTTATCCTTCCATTTCCTTGAGGTGGCAATCGCTGAGTTCGATGCCCAAGCTACCGTTGTCGATGCAGACGCAGTCAACACCGGAGCTGTGGATAGAGAAGTTGCATACGGGGCAAACGCGGACGCGTCAGCGGCTCCAGTGCCTGATCCAAACTCCAATAGAGACGGAGAAGCAGGGGGTACCGCGGCCGACCGCTGAATCCCGTCGGGGGGCGTGTGGGTGGGAACTCGACGCGACATCGTCCCCAGCCCCAGGCCCTATCAGAGACAGTGAAACAGGGGCATACCGCGACGGACCGATGAATCTCGGCGGGGGCCGTGCGGCTGGGAACCCGAGGCACCACCAATCGTAGACCCGAGTCCTAACAAAGACAGCGAAGCAGGTGTGAAGTGTGGCCCACCGCTGAATCCTGGCAGGGGTCCGTGCGGCTGGGAACTCGACGCGGCGCCGGACCCAGCCCCGAGCCCCAACGGAGATGACGAAGCAGGGCCATACCGTACGGTCCGATGAATCCCGGTGGAGGGCCGTGCGGCTGTGAACTCGAGGTACCACCGGTCTAGATCCGAGACCCGCATCCTAACAGAGACGGTGCAACAGATGTGAGTTGCGGCCCACCGCTGATTCCTAGCAGAGGGCTATGCGGCTGGGAGCCCGAAGGCGGCGCCATCATGGCCCCTCGAATGGCCCATCCACTTCGGGGACCATACATGCCACGCTTCATCATCTCGCCTCCAGCTACAGCGTGGCTAGACGGTGTCGAGGCCCGAGCATTGAGAACCGTTTGTCGCGCAACAGGCGATGGACAATTGATCGAATGAAGGCGCGTGGGGTTAATGGCCGCGGCGCCGTTGGGAGCTAGCCCCACCGGGGACCCGTCGTCGACGCGCGCAGCCATCGGGGATGGTGGGGAGGACGCCACGGTGCCACGATCTACGCGCGGCGGAGCCAGAGGAGACGGCGCCGGCCATCGGCTCGTCGGTCCCGGTCGGACGGCTCGCTAGGAATCGAGAGGTCCAGTTGGGCATTGACAGGATGGAGCAAGAGAAGAAGTGAAGGGACCGGCAGAAATTGATATATCTCCCGCTCGCATGGCTTAGTGCAACTGACCGACGGTTTTGCCATGCATCGCGATTGACAGGGCCTCTTTCGCCGCAACACCCAGCTCAAGTCCTTGGATTGGCCCAGCCCAACGGTACTTGAAGGCACACGCCAGCTGGCCAAATTCACGTAAGTCTACCGAACACCCTGCAGGCTCGGTTGGTGGCCAGCTTGGTACACAGACGCCGACTAATAGAGGCAGACAAGGAAAGATCGGCGCGTACCTTGCATTCGCACCACCGGGCAGTAAAAGCACGCGCATGAGGCATAGCCAATGGGGCACTCTTCCTGACACGGCGCACGCCAACCCAACATATGCCGCCCGTGCGTATGATGCTTAAGATGCAAAAGAGCAGGCGTAAAGAACACTGACATGCCGAAGCCAGAGGCATCGACAGTAGGGAGACACGACAGAACCCAGGGGACGCTACAAGATGCAAGTCCCTGGCCGTGGAGGGACGCACGAGGCACGAGGCATCCGCATTAGAAAGTCACAACTTGGATCCAGAGGGATGTCAAAGAACGAAAGAGCAAAACAAGCGGGATACACGAAACGATTCACGCCCGCACGAAGCGTCCGCCTTGAAAAGCACAAGGCGGGAGCCCCTAGAAGGCGTAAGACACGATACGGTAAACACCACCGCTGCGGAGTCACACGACGAAAGACAAGGAAGTGTCGCAAAAAGAATAGCGGCAGTAAGCGAGCAAACCCGCAGCCGGGGTTACCAGGAAAACAGGAGGAGCGAACCGGTAGTGGCACGACACGGGAACCGCGGGGCCGCTGAAAGTGCATGAGCCCTCATGTGTGGTTTTGGTAATTAATGACAATCTCTATGGACTAATGGTTGCATTGAGCTATCCTTGTAGGGCTTGTCCATTGGCAATGCTTGAACACCATGTGTTGGTATCAAGATTGAAAGAAGAAGATAAAGTGATGACCAAAGCAATATTCAAGTCATCATATACTTTAAGAGAAGAAGATGAAGTGCAAATTCAAGAGAAGCATCTCGAAGAAATCCTATGCTTGAAGCTTGTCACCCATTTGGAGTTAATGGCCAAGTGAAGATATGCCTAAGAGAGGCTCTCCCGTAGTGGTGTATGGAGGAGAGATATGTGAGTCTTCACCAAGCAAAGCGCAATCAAAAAAGGTGGTCCACTTGAAGAGATCAAGATCGTCATCATATAGCTCAAGTGGAATGCGCAAGGCAAAGGTATGATCTTGATAGGGTTTCTATTTTACCGGTCTCATGTTGTTAGTGGAAGACCGGGTTATAGGATAGATGGCGTAATATCAAGAAGGGCTCTCAAGTGAGTAACTCGATCGCATCTTTGTGGAGAGCTCAAACCTTTGCATACTTGGCATCATCATCTTTATTGGTTCTTATTTGGTTTTTCTCCTAGTTGGTTTTTGGTGCTTGTCTTGATCTTCATGACAAGCCCAAGTTCTTCGAAAACGGATTTTGGTTTGAAAACTTGTTGCGTTTTCGTGTTGGAAATATTATCGGTTTATCCGTGAGGAAAGTTCCACACCTTCCCATGTGTGTCAACTTAACTCTATTTATGGTTCTTAATATTTCCACCTTTTGAATCGAGAAGCTCTTGTCGTTACCTTTTCAGCAAAATTGGTTTTACCTGATTTGGAGTTCAAACGAGAAAGTTATTGCATTTCAGGTTTTCTGAGTGGCTGCAGGAAATCCATGTCGGAGTGTCCGGTGTGCCCACACCGGAGTCTCCGGCCTCAGGGGGACCGGAGTCTCCGGCCTGCCGGTTTGGCATTCGTGCCTCCATGGACGACACTCTCTGCCTCCGGTCCGGAGTTAGTCCGGAGTGACCCTGGAGTCTCCGCCTGGACCGGAGTCTCCGCCCCTCCAGGGCCAGAGTCTCCGCCCAGACCGGAGTCCCTGGTGTAAGTTTTCCTGCAACGGCTCTTTTTCTGGGGACCTATAAAAAGGCCCCCCTTCTTCCCCAAAGGGAAGCTCTTCCAAGCACGAAATTTCCCCCTCTCTCACCTCCATTGCTGACCTTGGAAAGCTTGCCCCTCTCCCAATTCCTCTCATGATTCTTGCATATCTTTGAGGATTTGAGAGACGAGATCTAGATCTATATTTCCACCAATACATCTCTCCTCTAAGTGAGGGGAACCAATTGGATCTAGATCTTGGAGTTTCTTGTGTGGTTCTCTTCTTTGTTCTTCCTCTCTTCTCCCCCCATAAGTATTAGTTGCTTTTGGTGGGATTTGAGAGTGAAGGACTTGAGCACTTCTTGTGTTCTTGCCATTTCTTTTGTGCATAGGTTTGTGCTCTCCACGAGTTTTCGTGGAAGTGAATGTTCGTGAGCTTGTTACTCTTGGGTCTTTGGACCCTAGATGCCTTTTGTGGCGGTTGAGGCCTTTTGTGGCCACTTGGGAGCTCCCAATCCTTTTGTGGCGTCTTGGGTTTGAAACTCACACCCTCCAACGAGACGTACTCCCATAAAAGGTGGAACTCGGGAATACATCATCGTCTCTGCGTGCCTCGGTTATTTCTATGCCCGAGCTCTTTACTTATGCACTTTACTTCGTGCTTGAAGTCTTATATATTGCTATCACTTTGTTGCTTGTCTTGCTTAGCATAAGTTGTTGGTGCACATAGGTGAGCCTAGTTTATTTAGGTTGTTGGCTTGTTAATTTAAACACCTAGTTTTATTCTGCAATTATCAAGACTAAACCGGAAAAGTTTTAAATCGCCTATTCCCCCCCCCCCCTCTAGGTGACATCCTTGTCCTTTCAATTGGTATCAGAGCCTGGGCTCTCTTTTAGAGCTTTACCGCCTAGAGAGTAAAAGATGTCGTTTAGAGAATTAGTGCACGATGCCACTTTTATATTCGATGTCACAAATTATAATGTTTGGAAAATTCGCATGCTTAATCTTTTTAGGGACATGGGTCCAAATTATATTGAGAGCATTTTAGATGTGGGTTTTTCTCCTCCAAAGAATTCCCAAGAATTTTCTTTAGAGGATGAGAAAAACTCTCATCTCGATACTCAAGTATCTAATGGTCTCATTTGTGTTTTGAGCGATGTAGTTCTTGCATCAATCATGCCTTTTCGGAACGCTCATGAGCTTTGGACCAAGCTTCAAGATAAATATGAAGTGTCCAACTTTATTGAGGATGATTGTTCTCCTTCCACCTCCAGCCATGATGAGTTCACAACTTCTTCCACTCCACCAACATGTGATTTGTCACAAGGTAATGATATGGTGAGTGGTGATAGAAATTGCTTTGTTGATGGTGAATATTCTATTGACTATAATTCATCTCTATCTCATTGCAATGTTCTATCTTTGGACTTAAACTTCTCTAGCACTTCAAATGTCCTACATGTAGTGTTGATAGTCCTTGCATATCATGTATTAGTTGCTTAACTAAATCTCATGATGATATGCTTTCTATGTCTTGTTGCCATGAAAACAATGCTTCCATTTCCTCTAGTACTTGTGTGGCTAACAATTAGAGGAAACCCAACACTTGTTGGAACAAGACATGGACCTCAATGGTGCTTCAAGCAATTCGTCATCATCATCGTCCTTTACTCACTTTTGCCTTATGGCTAGGGATTCAAAGGTATCTCCACCTTTGGAACCCTCTACATCTTGTGATGATGAGGATTATTATGGATTAAAAGAGGATGATATTGACTCTTTAAAAGAAAAGAGTGAGATGGTTTTAAGTGATCTCGCTAAAGGTAGTAAATCTTGCTCTTATTTGTGTGAAATTTTGACTTATGCTATTAAGTGCAAGGAAATCATTGAAGAAAAGGGAAGGATCGAAAGAGAGGATGCTATGGAAAAAAGCATCCTTAGAAAATGCACTTGAGGAAGAGCATGAGCTTCGAGTGACTCTTGAGGAGAAACTTGAATCTCTAGATGAAAAAAAAATGATCTAATTATTGCTAAAATCATTAAGGAAAGAGATCATGCTCATGCTAAATATAAAATATTTAAAAAGGAAAAAAGTTGAATTTGGTGTTGGCAATGCTAGACTAATTGAGGATATAGAGAGACTTGGCAAAGCTCATAAGGTTTTGGAAAGTGAACACTTGATACGTCTCAAACGTATCTATAATTTCTGATGTTCCATGTTGATATTATACCAATTGTTACATGTTTTACATACACTTCATAGCATTTTTATGCATTTTCTGGGACTAACCTATTAACAAGATGCCTCAGTGCCAGTTCCTGTTTTCTGCTGTTTTTGTATTCCCGAAAAGCTAGTCTGGAAATATTCTCGGAATTGGACGAAACCTGGACAGGACCTCCTATTTTTCCAACACGTACACGAAAGTCCGAAGGAGAGACAGAGGCGACCGAGGAGGCGGCCACACCATATGGTAGCGCGGCCCCACCTCCAACCACGGTGTGGTGTGGGCCCCACGGGCGTCTCCAGCCGCCGCCCTTTCGCCTATATAATCTTCCCGACGCAAAAACCCTAAATACCCAAGCCATTATCCACGAAAAGTTCCAGAGACGCCGCCGCCGTCAACCCTAGCTCGGGAGGGTTCAGAAGCTCTTCTCGGCACCCTGCCGGAGAGGGGAATCATCACCGGAGGGCTCTACATCACCATGCCTGCCTCCGGAGTGATGCGTGAGTAGTTCATCTTTGGACTACGGGTCCATAGCAGTAGCTAGATGGTTGTCTCTCCACTTTATGCTATCATGTTTTGATCTTGTGAGCTGCCTATCATGATCAAGATCATCTTATTGTAATGCTACATGTTGTGTTTGGTGGGATCCGATGAATATTGAATACTATGTCAAGTTGATTATCAATTTATCTTATATGTTATTTATGATCTTGCATGCTTTCCGTTACTAGTAGATGCTTTGGCCAAGTAGATGCTTGTAACTCCAAGAGTTAGTATTTATGCTAGATAGTGGGTTCATGCCTCCGGTAATCTGGGAGAGTGACAGCAACTTCTAAGATTGTGGATGTGCTGTTGCCACTAGGGATAAAATAACCGATGCTTAGCTTAAGGGTGCGCCGTTAGGTCTAATGCATTTGTTTACATTACGCACATTACTTAATGCGATTATCCGTTGTTTGCAACTTAATACCAACGGAGAACTCGGTATGACAACCTAGAGGTGGATTATTAGTCATAGACGCTGTTGGATAACGATCTATGTATTTTATCGTAATGCTCACATGAATATCATAGTAATCATCATGTCATATATATGCATTGTCATGCGCTCAATATTTTGTCAATTGCCCAGCTGTAATTTGTTCACCCAGCATGTTAGTTATCTTTTATGGAGAGACACCACTAGTGAACTGTGGACCCCGGTCCATTCTTTTACACTGATAATACAACCAACTGCAAACATTGTTCATTTTCATTCTCTGGAATTTACTACTGTTTTTCACACCATACGTTTAATCCTTTGTTTTCAGCAAGCCGGTGAGATTGACAACCTCACTGTTTCGTTGGGGCAAAACAGTTTGATTGTGTTGTGTGCAGGTTCCACGTCAGCGCGCCACTGACAACCTTCAGAAGTGATTTCTTGCTCCTACTGGTTCGATTAAACCTTGGTTTCATACTGAGGGAAACTCTTGCTACACTGCTTCATACCTTCCTCTTGGGTCTCCCAACGAACGTGTGATCCACGTCATCAACACTCTCTCCTTAACAAGTCTCATGGTCAAATCCAAACTCAACTATCTAAAAATGATGCTTGTGCTACTATCTCCACTTCTTGTGAAGCATCTATTTTGAAGGACAATGTTGAGCTAAGGGCTCAACTTGAGTCGCTAACTAGCAAGTATGGGAAATTGGAAGAAATTCATGAAAAGCTCTCTAGCTCTAATGAGGATCTTCTAGCATCCCATGCGATGCTAAAGTTAGCTCATGAGGCTATCACTACAAAGGTAACACTAGTACAGAGCGACACTATGGCAACGGGCGCAAACCCTCATTAGTGACGGAGAATGGGTCCGTTGCCCCGCGTCCGATACTGATGTGAACCCCTCCATATGCAACGGTTATTTTAACCGTTTCCTTTGAGCGCCAGGAATATTAAAAAAAAAGCTAGGCCACCGGCTGTTAGCCGGTGGCATACGGTAGCAATAAATGATGCACAAATGTCTTCCGCAGTGTATACGAGTCAATATACATAATATTTTACATCATTTTACTACTAGGTCACGCGATTCAAAATGCAAGACAGATTCAAACTACCCAAACAAACATCACCTAGGGTCCTCTTATAGGGAATCCAAAAGAAACTACAACTAATTAGCAGCAATATACATACATCTCCTGCTTCCAAAATACAAGAGATATATGTCGAGTCAGAAGCTTGTGGAAATGTCCAGGCCGATGCTGTACGCGGAGGGATGTTCGCATCATCATGCCAGGTTCTGCAGACATGCAAATAGCAAAGCTGAGCTAAATATCATACCATAGTTCATCAATTAAAAAGCAAGAAAATCAATAGTACTAGATTAGCATACTGGTTTAACCTACACGTGATTTAAGAAGCAAGCTTGCAAGAAGAATAAACCTGATACGGTATACATATAGAAGCATCAAATCCTTCACGCACAACAAAATATAGCGTTATCCGGAGGAATCTCAACATGCATACAACCAAATTCGAAAAGTTCTACCTTTTGTTTAACCACGCATGCGTACTACCAAAGGTGAGAGCAGGAAAAAATTGTGCGAAGGAGCAAACCACACGATTAAAAAGCCAGAGCAGGAAAATCTGTGGGAAGGAACAAATCACACGAGTCATGCATATGCTAATAAAACTGTAGATCTGACTAGAAGCCAGATCCTTACCTCGTGCTTGCTACCGGAAAAAATCAGAGGATTGAATCCACGGTGGCTGACCAGCTGCAGATCCAGCGCATCTAGGCTTCGACGCTGGCAACAGTGAGATCTCGCACGCCACGGCCAAACAGCTGCGTAGCAGCTCAGAGTGCCAGGTGGTAGCCTTGGCCGGGACAAAATCCAGCGCCGCCGCGGTCCAGTAACAACCCCAACACCCTACCCAGAGCCGATCTCACCGCGGAGTGTCGCCCAATCGCCGGAGTGTCGTCCTATCGCCGGGCGGCCGGCCGCAGCGAGATCTATGAGAAGAGTGGGAGAAGGGGATAAGGAGGCGTGCGGCTGCTAAGAGGATAAGGCAGAAGATAGATCGAGAGAAAGAGGCATGCGGCTGTGTGAGGACTAGGTTTCGTGGACTATTTATTGGAGATGTGTAAACAGGCTTTTTGGGTCCACATCATTTGCATACGGGTGGACTTTTTAACCGTGGCTGATATATAGGATACGGTGAAATTTACGTGATCGTTTCCTTTGTGTCGCGCACATATTACTTAACCGTTGCCATTGTGAGTATACTGTAGCAAACACTGTCGTCTTTTATTTTCCGTTTCCATAGAGGGGTATCCTTTGTGTCGTTCTGTACTAGTGTAACATCTTGTGAGCCTCATGTGGACAATGACACTACTTCTACTCTAAATGCTTTATTGCCATGTGCTAGTTCTTATAATTCTACATCACATACTATTGCTAAATCTTGTGATGAATTACTTTCCATGCCTTGTTGCTCTAACAATGAAGCATCTACTTCCTCTAGTATTTTTTGTTGATACTAACCATGTAGAGGAATTAAAAGAGCTCAAGGCCCAAGTCACTTCTTTGAAGAAAGACTTGGAAAAGCGTCATGTTGGAAAATCCACACTTGACAATGTGTTGAGTGTTCAAAGACGTCCCAATGACAAGAGTGGACTTGGATTCAACTCCAATTACAAGAACAAGTCCAAGTCTAACAAGAAGAACAAGGGCCAAGAACAAGCTAAAGATTCGGCCAAGATTGTTTGCTTCAAGTGCAAAGTTGAAGAGCACCATGTTAGATCTTTCCCTTTGAAGAAGAAGTCTCTTAGTGAGAAGCAACAAGGGAAGCGGCCTCAAGCTCAAACTCAAGATGAAGAACGGCCACTTCCCAAGAAGAATCAAGCTACCTCCCCTCAAGTCAAGATTACAACTAAGAAAAAAGGAGGAAGCCAATGTTTCTACATATGCCGTGAGAAGGGCCACTTCGCTTCTTCATGCACTAATGGTACCTTATCCAACCCCATTATTATTGATGATGTTTATTCTCTTCGGAAGGATAAGGTTGGCAATGTGTTTGCCAAATATATTGATACTCAAAGTGGTGTCAAGAAAAACACCATTTGGGTTGCCAAGCCTATTGTGACTAACCTCTTAGGACCCAACTTGGTTGGGGACCAACAAGCTAAAACTTGATCAATAGGTGTTGTTGGAGGGCATTGGAGACTTGGTTACATTATGAAGAATTAAGGGATCTTCATCAAGTTTATTCTCTCAAGCCAAGTTATTTGGATTATATTATTCTATCTCATACCCAATGTCCCTTCTTGCGGTAAATTTTATTTGAATCATATATACATTGAAAGTTGCTTGCACCCTTACATGTGTTAGATTTTGTACCTTGCTAGTGTTTGTATATGTTGTGCTCTCTACTTACTTATCTTGAGTAATCAAGTATGCGTATGTTGGTTTACACACCATATACTTTTTTTGAGCCTTATTGTTTTTATTTGCTATCTTATCTTGTTGGCTCTCTTTTTGAGAGATTAATGGACTATACCATTTTGGGGGAGTGATGTGCTTCGTGCACTTCGCAATCCTAACAATGTGTGTACATGAGGAATACCATTTAGTGATGATATATTAATATTATCTACTCTCTATGTGGTATATCATTGTGGGGACCCCGAACTAGCTGTCTGAAATACCCGATTATGCTTAACACAACGATCCCGTGATCAGTCTGTCGTTGCACATAATCCGAATTGGATACCAAAGTTTACATCCATTACAGTACCGAATAGAAAGTCTTACATAAATGGTCATTTAGACCAAGTTCTTACATAGGTGCCTTCAAGGGCCAAACCAAAATATCAGCGGAAGCTACGGCGTAGTAGACATCGTATCCTAACGACGACAACCCGACAGGCAGCTGACTTGTGGAGATCCTTAGTTGGCGTAGAAGTCGCCATACTCCTGCTCGGCGTAGTGTTCCTCCTCGTAGTCTGGCTAGGACAATAGCCAGGGACGAAACCAATATGAGTACATTTGAATGTACTCGCAAACTACCCCAACATGAGTATGCACCAGTTTTATTTTAGTTGACAACTTTTACTTATTAAAACATCTCTATATCTTTATTGAAAAAGGTAAGAAGAGTTTTATAGCTATCTTTGAAGAAGTCACCATTTTCATCTGTTTCTCCAAAACTTCTCCTTTTCCCGACCATAGCCCGTCATGGTCCACTTTCATCCAACCACCTCATACCGATCCGTTGGTATAGGTGTAGGAAACATTCTCCACTCCATTTTTCTTTTTAAAACTCAAAGTTCTTTTAAAAACTTGCACAAGGTCTTAGGACAGTCTCCCAATTGTCCATATCCGAGGACTCGGCTATTCGAATAGTTTTTAACACTCTGCAGAGGTAGCACGCTTTTAGCCCACATCCATCCGGCAACTCATCGTGTCTGCCACGTCTCGCCATACCAGGTGTATGCGAAGTAAGCCGCCGGCCATAGCCTCTTATTTGCTCATGCTAGTATAGGATCCTTCCCATATGACACTTTCCATCGACACCCAGTCCAGTTTCCCGTCAGAAACCCTAAGTGTGAGGACTCATAGTTTTGTCCGGCGGTTTATGGTGGAACCTTCTATCCTCCCCACCATCTTGTGTGAGGACCCGGGTCAGGGGGTAGGTCCTCGGACCATCCCCTCATGCATAACGGAGTCATCTCCGTCGATGAGGTATCCCATACTAATAAGAGCAAACTACATGACTACGCCTTTTCCCATATGTGGTAAATGTGGTCGCACAGGGTAGGATTGGTCGCCATAGTACTAGGACACTGTGCATTTTTCATAAACATTACCACTTGTCCACTTCTCCATTCCAACACCGACATCTCGGCATTTCATAAACTCACAAGAAATTTCAAAGGAGTTTTGAATAAACAACATTGTTTCCCATCCTAAAGTTTTATATAAACTACTACATAGGGTGGCAAAATAATATCCATATATTTTTGAAATGGGTTTTATAAATCTTGCTTTGAGAGTAAAACATGTTATGAAAGTAGATGCATATGTTTGTAGTGCAAGCTCAGAGAATAGCTTGCCTTGCTTGGCAAAGTGATCTTGCTCTTGTTCTTCAATTTCAGCAAACTCTCCTTCCTCGATATATCCGACAACGTTCTCGTCTAATTAAATAACAAACAATGCAAACAATCACTAAGCTATACAAGCAATCATCTCAACACAACAACCATGAACATCATACATAGCTACTGCACACATCAAACCATACAATTTGGTTTCAAAATATTTGAATTAAACATTATTTGTTTATGTCCAAATTATGGCAGAAACTTGTTAAACATGTTTAATTCACAACTTGAGTTCTGTTGGTCACAAAAATACAAACTAAAATTCTATAGAAAGCTACTGATGTGTAGAAGACAACCCAATTGGATTTGGATCAATTGGAGTTACCAAACTCCCTACACATTGGTTTGAATCCAGTAGCTTAATAATCAAGTTTTGGCAACCAACTATGTTCTGTTGTTCCAAAAATTAAATCCTTTTAGGGGTAACTAAACATGGCTATATGTGAGCTAACAAAATTGGTCCTAACTCATTTGGGTCTACCATTAAACATATTTGTTTGTTTTAGTCCAGAAGGGTTTATCTTAAAGTCAACAATTTATATTGCTTAATTAATTCTACCAAAATTAGGGGAGCTAAACAAGGCAGTACTAAGCTAGCAAAATTGGTTTGGAATTAATTGGACTAACAGAGTATCAGAAACAAACAAGTTTAGAATTTAAACCTCCTGTGGCATTTTCAATAATACTTTTTAACTATTTAATTAAATGACATGAGACCAATTGGGTTGGTTAAACAATTTCATTAGCTCTCCAGAACAATTGAGTTTGATTTATTTGGATTCCTAAATCTCAAGTTATTGATTTTACAAATTGGGTCCAGTACTGATAATTCCAGAGAAAACTAATTAGGAAATCTAACTGTTCTGGATAATGTTGAAATTGCTGACATGGGGGACCCATTGGTCAGCGGCACAGCGCACGCGGGGAAATTAATAAAACCCTGACGAGCGGGGCCCGCTCGTCAGTCTCTCTCTCTCTCTTTCTTTTCTATCCGAAACGGTAAGTTACCGTTGGATGGAGATCCAACGGCCCGCAACGAAACCATCGGCGACGACCATTTCTGGGCGGCGCCGTGGCTCCGGCGACGGCGAGGTTGGGCAAAACCTCACCTAGAGGGCTCGGGAAGGCTCGGTGACGACGCGAATCGACGGCGGCGGCGTGGGGAGAGCTTATGGCCGAGTCCTGCTTGCTGGGACGGACTGGTTCGTCGGCGGCAACGTCTCCGTCTTCCACGGCCACGGACACGGGCTCCGGCGAAGCTTCTACGGCTCGCCTGTGCACAAAACAACGGAGGAAAGGGCTCGGGTGAGTGCGGCGATGATGGAGAGCAAGGTGGAGGGGTCAGAGAGGGAAATGGGGCAGTAGCACGGCACGGCCGTGTCGTCGTCCACCTTCGGATGCGGCGGAGCGTCGAGGAAGCTCACGGGCAGCTGGAGCTTCGAGGGAGTGGCTCCGCCCTCCTGGCGGTGCACTGAGGAGTGGAGAGAGTGAGAGAGGTCGGGGTGGAGTGAAGGGAGTGCACGGTGCGGGTGGGGTATTTATCGGCCGAGGTCGGTCCATGGTGGGTCGGGTGCAGGAGAGCTCCAGAGGGGCGGAGAGGCCGGCGCGCGGTGTCTGGGGGGTCCGGGATGGAGCTAGGGTTCGCGGCGTAGAGGATCGCGTGGCGAGGTGCAGCGAGCTGGGCCAATTTGGCCGGCGCCGTCCAACTCCTCCGCGGCGTGCATCGGGGGACAACGGCGTTAAGGCGAGGGGAGAGGCTCTCCTCTGCCCGCAGAGGGTGCAGAGGCACGGGGGCGAGGGTGAACGCGAGCAAGGGGGCCCTGGGGGGCCTGGAAACGGCGACGTCGACCAAGGCGACACGGCGACGGCGACAGGGAGCTAGGGAGAGAGGTAGGGGATGACACTTTTGCAGAAAGCCCCCTGCCTCCTCTCTGCTGCTATTCTTCCTTCTTCTTTTGCTTATTTATTTTCTAGTCCTTCTTTTAATTCCAGAAGCATTTCTTGATTTTATTTGAGGCACTAAATCAATTTAGAAAAATTTGTCAAAATTTGTGGGGCCTTCCCATAATGTACAGAAGCTCCACAAAAATTGGCATAAAATAATAAAATGTTTTGAAACATTTTCTTTCATAAGGTTTTACTTATTGTATTTTAATTTTATTTCAATTGCTTTTACTTTTGAATTTTAAAATAAGGGTAAAATATGATTTGAGAGAGATAAGTAGTAAGAATGAAATGGGAGGGTTTGCAATACCACTCCACTAAATTTTGTTGGAAACAAAATGAGATCCTCCCTTGGAGAATTTGTGTGGCACTTGCCACATTTATTTTTCTTGTTTTGCTTTTATTTTATTCTTCTTCTTTTCTTTATGTTCTCAAATAGAGCAAGCATCTAACACAAACAAGAAGAAATAAACAACACAAGCAACCAGCATACCAAACACATATAATTTAACAAAAGTTTTTGTTGGCTCTCATTTTTGGAACTAATAATACTTGTTAATAATTTTGGGATGTTACAATCGTTCTCATGAGAAATTCAAATTCTATAATGTCCATTAATCATCTCTAGTTGGTATTGCTTGCCTCTTGTTAATAAAAATTGGATTATCACATTATGGGGAGTAATAAGCTTTATGCATATTACAAATCTAGAAAATGTGAACATGTGAGGTATTGTCACCTAGAATTGATATTATTCATTATCTTATTTCTATGTGGCATGTTTCTCAAACAAGTTCCATATTTGCTTAAATGCCTTTTGTCTCTCTTCTTTGGATCTTGTTTGTGATGGACATTCTTGGTACGGCTTTCCCCAAATATGTTCGCATATATCTTTTGGGAAGCCGATTGCTTCAAGCTACTCTTTGGAGTTGCTTTGCATGAGCGCGTGAATATTGAAGCTATCAAGAATATCTATCTATCTAAGCATGGCCTTTATTTCCTATCCTTTGTCATATGCTTATTTGTTGTGAAGTTGGTCTTTAATATCATTCCTATATACCACCGAGAATTATCTCCATATACTCCTTGTCCATGACAAGTGATACTCGTAATTGTGGTGGAATTTGTAGACCATCTTCACTTTGGCTCTTGCTTTGAATTGCCTTATTTTTATTGCCAAGGATTTGTTTTTATCTAACTCTCTTGTCTTCCTTGTATCTTTTGGATCCTTGTTGCTCTACTCAAATTTTGCTTTGTGCTTTCTTGAGTTAGGAAAAGCAATGATCCCATTCTTGTGCATTTACATTCAAAGTCATACTTCTAAATAATGCACTATTCTTGGGGAAGCTATCCTACATTGAGTAGAACACTTTTTTTAATTTGGTATTAGATCTTATTGATCTTTCTTGAACATGACCTTTGTTTGAATAATATATATGGAGAGTGATGATCCCACTTGTGTGCATTTTGTATTCAAATGCATGATCATAAATAATGCACAAATCTTGGGAGAGCATTCCTATATGTATTTGTACATTAGTTGTCTTCAATTGGTATTTGATCCCGATGACGTGTTTCTTTAGAAGACAAACATTTCTCGTCTTGGTACTTTGTGCTATCATGAGAAGTGTAGAGGGTTTGGTTTATTCCTTGATGGTATTTTCATCAATTGGAATCTTACTTTCATTTGGTATCTTTTCAAAGTGGTATCTTCAATCATGTGTTGATTTGGGCTTTTGATATAATTTGGACAATTCTCTTTCTTGTCACACTTGTGTGTGATTTCTTGATTTAATTGGTATTTTGTCCAATTTGTATCTCGTTTGGTTCTTAAAAGTCTTGTGCATGCATATTTACTATATGTATATTTTATGGCATGCTTACTTTCATTGATCCAATATATAGGGTAAACTCCATCAAATCCTAAATGGCTAAGATGTGCATGAAATTCAATTTCATATCAATATGCACATATTTATGTGGAGTTTGTCGTATGTATTGTAGTTGCTCTAACTACTTTGGACCCAATGAGTTTGGGTACCATGTTGCACTTGAATTTGTTTTAGGTACATCGGAGGTGCATTGGAAGTTTGTCTCATTTACAAGGAAGGTGGTGTCATATGTGCTTATTGGAGCCAAGCTTAGATGATCATGAACTTCTAACTTCTACATCACCAATGCTATCTCGGTAATGAGTATATACCTCATGCATACATTTCTAGCTTTCAACCTTGTGTAGGTTACTTCTTGGCATGAATCTTTATTGCAATTGATGTGGTTCTCGCAAAGTTCTTATCAAAACAACTTTATTGCAAATGTGAGCAAGCCGGGATGGTTATATATCAAGGGGAATTTATATATTCATTTTCATGATTCACCTATCCCAAATATGTTAATCTAGCAATTCTACTCAAAGTCTCTCATGTGCAATATTGATGAATTTGCAAAATCATTTGCCCTTTGTGATACTTGTTATCTTTCTCGGAGCATCCCAACTATCTTTTTTCCCTTGTGTACATTTTTGATGCTATGATGAGATTGTGTTGGAAGTTCATCTATATCCTTTTAAGACAAAATTGATCTTTGTGCTATGCTTTTAAGCAATGATCTTATTGGTATATATATGACTTCCACTAGGATATCATGTTCTTCACCATAGTATCTATTTTGTGTGTGCATGTTTCTTTGTGGACTTATATATCTCATGATTGATGTCTACTTAGAAATTTATACACATGAGAGTAGTTACATCTTTAATTGGTATTCTAAAAATACTCTCTTGCACTTGTTTGTGTTTCAAAATGATCTAAGAGTGAGGATTCCATGTTGTGCACACACACCATAGTAAAATGCAAATCCTACTTTGTGCACGTACCTTGGGGAGTTCCCTCTTGATTTTTAGAACATTTGGTTGATCTTATCATAATATCTTCTTGTGTCCAATTGTTCTTTAAGAGAAGAAGATGAAGTGCAATCAAGAAATGTGGTCCACTTGAAGAGATCATAAAGTGATGACCAAAGCAATATTCAAGTCATCATATACTTTAAGAGAAGAAGATGAAGTGCAAATTCAGGAGAAGCATCTCGAAGAAATCCTATGCTTGAAGCTTGTCACCCATTTGGAGATAATGGCCAAGTGAAGATATGCCTAAGAGAGGCTCTCCCATAGTGGTGTATGGAGGAGCGATATGTGAGTCTTCACCAAGCAAACGGCAATCAAGAAAGGTGGTCCACTTGAAGAGATCAAGATCGTCATCATATAGCTCAAGTGGAATGCGCAAGGCAAAGGTATGATCTTGATAGGGTTTCTATTTTACCGGTCTCATGTTGTTAGTGGGAGACCGGGTTATAGGATAGATGGCGTACTATCAAGAGGGGCTCTCAAGTGAGTAACTCGATCGCATCTTTGTGGAGAGCTCAAACCTTTGCATACTTTGCATCATCATCTTTATTGGTTCTTATTTGGTTTTTCTCCTAGTTGGGTTTCGGTGCTTGTCGTGATCTTCATGACAAGCCCAAGTTTTTTGAAAACAGATTTTGGTTTGAAAACTTGTTGCATTTTCGTGTTGGAAATATTATCGGTTTATCCGTGAGGAAAGTTCCACACCTTCCCATGTGTGTCAACTTAACTCTATTTTTCACTAGTAGGAAAAGGCCTACCGCTGGCGGTCGGAAATGGCCTACCGCTGGCGGGCGGGCGCCCGCCAGCGATCATTACGCCAGTGGTAATAATTACAGCTGGCGGGCGGCCGTCCGCCAGCGGTAAGGCTGGTTACCTCTGGCGGGCATCCCTAGCGCCCGCTAGCGGTATATGACACAGCGCTGGCGGGCTAGCGTCCGCCAGCGGTAATCCACCGCGCCTGCCAGCGGTACATTTTCTGGGAATTATTTTTTTCTAGAAAATCATATTCCAGCAATATATCCAGTATAAATACAGTAAATTTAAGTACAGGTGCCAAATAAACAACAGAAATATAGACGACCACATACAAATGATCAAAGTGTCATACACAGATACATTAGTTCATCACACATGCATTACAAACCTAAAACAACATGAACTTAAGCTAAACTTCGATAAGCTAAACAACATGCATTAGTTCATCACTTAAGCTAACTTGAAATTAACCTAAAACTACTCAAGGTCCCCAGCATGAACTTAAGTCGGACGATGAGTCCGAGCTATCATCCCAGAAGCTCGAATCTGAATCGTCGCCGGTCTTCTGGCACGGCGGCGCTGCACTGGAGGGTCCAGCGACGTCGGAGCTCACTTGCCTCTTCTTGTTCCACGAGGCGTAGAAGTCCAGCTCCGCCTGCACCAGATCGGGGCGGTCGCGGCGCAGCGCGTCCATCCGCCACTCGTCGATCTCGGCAGCGCGGCGAGCTATCCCCTGGCGGCGGTTACGCCGCGCCTCGTCTACGTCGACGATCTCCATCGGCGGCGTGAGGAACTCAGCCTCCTCCCGGTCCTTAATGTCAGGGAAGTTGAGCTCAGAACGCGGCCGTCCAAACCTCCAGGCTGCCGCGTAGAACGCGCGCACGGCGAGCTCCGCCGTGTTGAAGGTCCTCATATACCAACGCTGGCCGTTCACGGTGATCTCCGCGGACCACCGGCCAGATGGGCGGTGACGGACGCCAATGAACCCGCTCATGGAGCGGCGGTGCGGCGGCATGCTCTGTGGCAAATAAAAATGCATGTTACACAACAAATTTGAGTATAGAAAGATGTAAAGTGCATACAGTATAGAATGATGTAAAGTATAGAAATTGTTCCTGAATTTGGTGCAAAAAGATGTAAATTAGACACAAATAAATTAGGGCCAACTAAAAAGCATGCCTCATACTTAGAAGTGACACACAGGCTTCAGGGACAGAGTTAGCGAGCCAAGTAGGATGCACGAGATGTATGTACTCATGCATATCACGAGGCTCGCTATCCTCGCCCCTGGATCACATTGTATCACAACATTTTAATCATCGACGCCATTCTAAAAAAATATGTCTCATATACTAGATTGAACACAAATTCAGGGATGGAGTAAGAGAAACTAGTAAGATGCAGAATCTCTATATTCTTGCATATTACAAGTTTCGCTTACACCACCCCTGAATAACATAGATTCTGCATCTTACTAGTTTCGCTTACTCCACCCCTGAATAACATAGTGTCATCTCATTTTAATCATCGGCATTGTAAAAAAATGAAGTAGGGTGAACTCAAAAACATTCATGCCTCATACTTAGAAGTGACACACATACTTCAGGGATGGAGCCAGCGAGCTAAGTAGGATGCACGAGATGTGTGTCCTCGTGCATACACAAGGCTCGCTAGCCCCACCCCTGGATCACACGGTGTCACAACAGTTTAATCATCGGCATATCAAAAAACGGTAACATAAAGTCATATTTCAAATTCAGAGAAAATATGCCATATTTTTAGCCAAAGTCATACCAAAATTCACGGAAAATTTTCGGCATGACCTTTGCTAAAAATAAGACATGGAGTACCCAAATTTGCCGGAATGAAAATTAATCAACATTCCGGCAATCTCAAGGGCCTCTCGGGTACTTGCAACATTTCATATCACAAATTTGCAGCGTAGCATTCTCCATACGTAAGATAACATATACGCATTTTTGTGGGACACGCATTTCATATCACAAATTTGTTTTATATTTAAGATTCTGAGTTTATTGCACATTCAATCAGAACATACTAGCACCCATGAGTATCCATTCTTTTCCCAAAAAGTAAAATTGTTACAGTTATCCACATCTTTTTGACTCGCCTTTTTAACTCGCATCTTGATTTTACCATGTTCATTTTGTTCCGCTCTTTTACCGCATAATAAATTACATTAGAGCTCGGAGTATTTTTAAGCCACCCGGTGTGACGGTAGATTATAGACCGGAGTCGCGTAATTGCAATTTTAAGATTTTGGCGAGGTATTTTTAAGACCGGGGTATTTTTTAAGCCACCCGGTGTGACGGGGACAACATTTCATACCAAAACAGGGAGGGACGAGGGAGGGAGGGGGAGGGACCTTGATGTGGTGCTGGCCGTCGCTGTGGTACACGAGGTGGAGCTCCTTGTCGTCGACGGCGTCCGTGCAGCACGCCCCCACCCCGAGCGCGTAGAGCGCCATGTCCCTGCAGCGAGGACCACGGAGACGAGGTTAGCACGGAGTCGAGGAGACGCGGGGAGGGAGGGGCGCGCGGGTGGGCAGGTTACCTCGGGGAACTTGTAGGCGAGCGTGACCTCGGGGTCGATGGATGCCGCGGGCTTCTCGCTCGTCGCGGGGAAGGGGAGGGGACGGCGGCGGGGCAGCGGCATGGGCGGCGGGGCCGCGGCGTGGGCGGCGTGGGCGGGGGCGCGTGGGGAAGAGGGGCGGCGGCGGCGCGTGCACTCGAGGGGAGGACGGCGGTGGCGGCGGGAGAGTGGGCGGCCACGGCGGCGGGAGTGGGAGTGGATAAGGTGTGTGCGGCGGCGGTGGGGTGGGAGTGGATAAGGGGAGAGGATAAGGCGCGGTGGGTGGGATTTTTTTCTGTTTTTTTATTTTCTGGCTTTTTTTATATTTGTGTATTCTTTGGCCGTTTTTGTCTGAAAATTTTAAAAAAAAATCATTTGAACTTCAAGTGCAAAAATCATTTAGCCAATGTTATATATAAGGCCAGGGGTGTTTGATCAAATTCCCCACTCATTTTTTCAGATCTCGGCGACGATGTCCCTGTTGGACGATAGGGGCGATGTCCGGGGCTGGGCTCCACCGGGCTGGCACTTGGAGGAGGTGGTATCTTCCGGGCGCGTATCTTGGTGACGAATCCGGGTGACGTCGTCGACCCGGATCTTCTTTGGTGGAAGTCGCGTGGGCCACGCTCGGTGCAGAGGGAGCCGGCCCCCGAGGAGGTGGTACGTCGCCGTATCAGGGAGGAGGACGAGCACGTCCGTCGCTACATGCATATGTTGGATACGCCAGTGGTGTATGATAGTAGATGGCAGATGTTTCATAGGGTTTCTTCTCATGTGAGTATTGAGGCTGTGATGGTTCCTGCTCTTTGGGTGCTGAGCGTCGACCGTAATGCACCCCGCGGCTTAGGACCTGGCAGAAGTTAGTGATATTATTCGTGATGTATTATGGTTAAATAAAAATGGACCCGAGCTATGTAACTGGATTAAATAAAAATGTATGCGTGATACTTTTGCATATTTGATCATTGCTGCTTTTGTAAAGTGAGGAAAATAATGTTCTCCCTACTTTGAATTATTCTGCAATGCAGACATTGTTTTATATTTATTTTGTATTATTTAAACAATCGATAATCCCCAAGTACTTAGTTGCTATGTAAAATGATAAACTTGATTTTTCACAAAAGTTTCAGAAACATTCTTCACAAAAAGCACTATCATATAAACATCTATAAAGTTTCGAACCAAATGACCAAGTTATGTCAATTCCCAACGCATAGTTTGTGATAAAGTGCTCATATTCGACACATAGGTGTGTCTTGGTATAGGAAGCAATGGTTTCAAAGGAAATTTACATATTATTTTTATAAATACCATTTTCCTAGTTGTATGAATTTACATGCCAAGTTACCCCTGGCGGACGGTGTGGGTGCCAGCCAGCTGGGGTTGTTCTATTCCGTTGGATCGCTGGCCATCGGACGACAGCGATCGGACGACTGCTTGGGCGATCCGTGGGTAGGCGATTCAGGCTATCTTATTGGCTGGATGCTTGTGGTGTGGTTCCATCTAAATGCCTAAATGGTGTTTTTTGCAAAAATAATATGTATGAATCGATCAGAAGAATGATAGGAATCCAAATATTTCGGTCATTACTTTTAGGTAACCGAATGGACCGAATTGACCGAATACATGAGAGAAGACACAACGGGAGCACACAGACATCACTATATATCTAGTCTACTCATCAGCGACATTAAGACGATCGACATTGGTATGCCACGTACACTATCCCACTTCCGCGCAATCTCGAAACCGAGGCGAGCGTCAAGAGCGGCATACTCGACTTGATCGTAGCTCAATGGAACGTTGTCCCATCCGCAAATCCGGAGTTCTTCTTCTTCGTCGTCATCCTTGTCCTTCTTCTTGTCCTTCTTGTTGTTGTTCTTCTTCTTCTCTAGTTTTGTCCCAATGATAGCATTGGAGAGAGCAACGAGACTCGGAATAGGATTGCCGGTTGGGTTCCGCCTATCCCTCTGGAGGTCGACCGCGGACGGAATTTCAATTCCGTAGTAGCGCAGCATCCGCAAGTCATTGTGGATAGCCACGCCGTAGAACTTGATGGTCTTGTCACCTAAGAAATCAACGAGGACCTGCGGCACCCCATCAGCCTTGCAGATCTGGAAGACAAGAGTCTCGGACGCCACCGAGAGTTGAAGGATGGCGGCGCGCTGCCTTTTCTCGTATGGAAGATCCCTCTGTCGGGAGAGGGTCGGTGAACTCGCAGTCGAGTCCAGCGTCGAGAAAGAACTTCTTCACGTCGCGGATCCACCTCTCCACGCGTGATGCACGGAGGGTGACCCATATCTTGAAGTGCATATCTTCTTTGGTGAAGTACTACAACCGAGACGGAGGAACGCGCGCGAGTCGTGGCTCCATTGGAATAGAAGAGAGGGCTTGAGAGAGAGGGCTTTTGCAAGGATTAGAGAGAGATTGTGTGTGCTTAAGGCCATGGGATTAGTGGCCTTTTATATAGGGTGGAGAGGGAGGCCGGCGGCCGGGCAGCAATCAAAACGGCAGCGGGCTGATCATCTTCCAATGCACAATTAAAATGGTGGGCTGATCATCTTCCAAAGCATGCACAATCAAAACGGTGGCTGCTGATCAACTTCCAAAGCACAATCAAAACGGTGGCTGGCTGATCATCTTCCAATGCACAATTAAAATGGCGGGCTGATCATCTTCCAAAGCACAATCAAAACGGTGGCTGCTGATCAACTTCCAAAGCGACGGTTACCCCTGGTGGACGGTGTGGAGTGCCAGCCAGCGGTATTGCACTTGCCGCTGGCGGACGGTTTATCGTGCCCGCCAGCGGTAATGTGCTAGTTTTTGGGTTCAGCCGAGGCAACTACCGCTGGCGGGCACTATATAGCGTCCGCCAGTGGTATGTTTATGGCGTCTTGAGTTTGAAACTCACACCCCTCCAACGAGACGTACTCCCCTAAAATGGAGGAACTCGGGAATACATCATCGTCTCCGCGTGCCTTGGTTATTTCTATACCCGAGCTCTTTACTTATGCACTTTACATTGTGATAGCCTTCGTGCTTGAAGTCTTATATATTGCTATCACTTTGTTGCTTGTCTTACTTAGCATAAGTTGTTGGTGCACATAGGTGAGCCTAGTTTATTTAGGTTGTTGGCTTGTTAATTTAAACACCTAGTTTTATTCCGCAATTATAAAGCCTAGGTACATCTAGCAGCAAAGCATGTCAATGACGCTTCTCGCTTCAAGGCGGCTGAAAGGACAAGGATGTCGCCTAGAGTGGGGGGAATAGATGATTTAAAACTTTTCCGGTTTGACGAAAAGAGCAATTGTTCAAGAAATTGGATGCCCGCCCCGTCTCACTTTCCGAGCACGAAACAAAGACGGCGAGCACCGGAAAACAAAGACGGATATACCAACTTCATAATAGATGAGCCACATGGCTTACAAGACAGGAGATCCTCAATCACTGTCCACCGGGACCGCCACCACTGGCACACGATTAAGATCCTCGGACAAACCATTCGGCAGCTATGCGAGAACCGAAACACTAAACAGCAGAACTTACGTCCCGGCTAGGTGTAAATGAAACGTGTACAACCAAAGCTGCTCGATGCTTCCATAATTAGGGGCAAATACACAACAAATAACAAGATAAAACCAGACGATCCATCTTCCTCAAACTTGGCCCTTAACATAGGCTTATGATTATAGCACAACTTCAACTTTCGGCTTCTCGAGGGATCCAATCACTGCTCCGTGTACGGGCACCGCCTTTTACGCCAGGCACGTTGCCGATGCCTCTTTCCCGACGAAGGCGAAGGAAAAGAATCACTGATCAGCCAGACTATAGTGGACTTGTCTCGGACATAGTAGTCGTGCTCGGGCCATAAATCAGAGTCGTACCCCTGATCGTACTGATCAGGAGGGAGGTCACATCGAGGCAGCCGTGGCAAGATAGTAAACGCATGCCGACGGTTGACATGAGGGGATATCGGAGGAGATACAGGCGGCAGCTCCTTGGAGACAGTTGTCTCTGTAAGCGGAGCCAGCTCTCCGGAGACGACAGGCGTCGGCGGCAGCCGCTCCTCCTCCGCAGCATGCCTTGTCGGGTCAAGGTACAGCGAGCAAAGCCTAGTCACAATAGAACCCGTGCCTTCACGGAGAGGGCCAAGGACGTCGAAACGGGAGCCGTCGATTTCAGCAGCATCTGCTTGTTCCATAAATCGTCCCCGTGGGACGCCATCGTTCTCCCTTTCTGATTCCTTTCGTCGCCGTGCGGGTCCCCCTTCTCCTGAGGAAGAAGCTGGTGCAAAAACAGGATGGCACCCTGTTCTTCCCCCATGCCCGCGACCAACCTGTCCGCGGAGACGCGGTCGCAACGTCGTGCCTCGTTGGCCGTAGATGACTGCGCCACGGAGTTCCCTTCCTTTGCCGTGTCCAGGCCCTCGTGCAACGCGCGATGATGTCGGCGGTGATATTGTTCGATCTTGCGTAAATGAAGGCGATCCATCGGTCACCGGCCTTGCTCCTACAACCGCGCCGACAGTGCTATTAGAATCGACGGAGAGAATCAGACGATGTAACACACACCTGCACAGTCTGAAAGTCCGCGTAGGGAGGGACCCCCAGCCTCCGTTTATAGCAGAGACCGACTCACCTCGAGGTGAACGACGAAGGCCTCCTTTGTGCGGCGAGTGACATAGCCGCCGGCGAGAGAACGAGGGACACAGACCGGAGCTGTTCAGCGATTGGCGATGGCAGCGAGTGGAACTAAAAAGCTAAGGAAGCGCAAAGGAAGGAACATAGAATCGAGAAGCCCGAGAGGCCTCGTACTGGATGGGCGCTGGGAAATAAATAAGCAGTACCAGTAATTTCTGGTACACACGTGGCGCTGGATGGGCTTAGAAATCCGATTCAACAGGAACGCCCGCACGGCCTGGAAAGATAAGAATCGAAACACATGACCGTTGCTGCATGTCCGCAGTCACTGTTGGCAACCTAACCGCGAGGCAGCAACGTATTACACACGCCAACCACGACGAGTCAGTTCCCCCGCACACTGGATAACCCGCTGCGGCCTCGACCCTCCCCTCATGATACAAACCACGGACAACGTGAAAATCGAGCGGCGTCACCGTGGTGGCCGACCAGCGCGCTTGAGGAAAAGTCAACGAACCATGCGTCGACTACTCTAGGTGAATAATAAGCTACCTGCAGGTTTTACTCATACGAAGTAACACGCGTGCAGCCTACATTTCTCATCGAAAGCAAGTGGTGATCTACCCTCGATCCGCTCCAACGCTTGCAGGCTAATACGCTGCTCGCCTGACAAGACTGCCGCTTGAACGACTGCCGATAAAACAAGGCTGACAGCAGACATACAAAGCCTAGATTCATAGCGTCTTCCTCGTCTACAACGGACTCACAGTGACTTCCTCGTCACCACGACTTTCTCTATGATACTGGATACCTGCTGAGCCACTCGCTGATGCTCATTCTCCAGGACGCCGGGCCCCGCGTACTCCGTGCCCTGAATGTCGGGGAAGCACACGTCTGGATTGTATATAACCAAAGGAACCACGCTGCTATTCTCACCAAAAGCACTCCTCAAATCGAAGACCGCTCTGCCTAACTCGCACCGTAGATCGAAAGCTCTATGCCGCAGCACCTCATTGGTCCTCTCCTGCCCACATACAACGGCCTCGAGAGCTTCACAAACTTGCTGGTGAACATGTGCACAGCCACGCGCCGCCACCAACGATTTATGTAAGTAATCCAGCGCAAGCATTGGCTCCAACCCTGGTGCAAACCATTGGTAACAAAAAAAGCGACACCACCGGCAGTACAGGAAATAGCATAACGCGGCACCACTACGCTGCTCGCCTGACAAGGCTGCCGCTTGAACGACTGCCGATAAAACAAGGCTGACAGCAGGCATACAAAGCCATCACAAGTACCAAAAATCGCGGGCATAGATAGCTCGCCTGCATACGAAACATGACCCTCATGACAGACAAACCGAAAAAAACTACATACCACACAGTACTACAGCCCATAACGGCAAACCACAACGCCGCAACCTATTACAGCAAATTCCTTTCCGTAACGCGATTCGCCAACAAGATATTCAGAAAATTAAAATAGCAGCGAAACACATAGCCACTGGTAGATCCTCCGAGCCAGGAGGACACAAACGGACCATCGTCCCGTCTACAACGGACTCACAGCGACTTCCTCGTCACCACGACTTTCTCTATGATTTTGGATACCTGCTGAGCCACTCACTGATGCTCGTCTCCGGGACGCCGGGCCCCACATACTCCGTGCCCTGAACGTCGGGGAAGCACACGTCTGGATTGTGTATAACCAAAGGAACCACGCTGCTATTCTCACCAAAAGTGCTCCTCAAATCGAAGATCGCTCTGCCTAACTCGCACCTTAGACCGAAAGCTCTATGGCGCAGCACCTCATTGATCCTCTCCTGCCCACAAACAACGGCCTCGAGAGCTTCAGTCCTGCCGGCGAACATGTGCACAGCCACGCGTCGCCACCAACGATCTATGTAAGTAATCCAGCGCAAGCATCGGCTCCAACCCCGTGCAAACCATTGGTAACAAAAAAAAGCGACACCACCGACAGCACAGGAAATAGCATAACGCGGTACCACATATTCATATCTAACTTCAAACGTTCTGCTTGCATTTCTAAAGCACCAAAGAAATGTAGTACAAACAATTAACATCCCGCATCTTGTGACCTTTATTCCGAGCTCGGATCCGCGCACATAAAACTGAAGTCTGCAAGAAAAGAAGAAAATGCATCATACAATCAGAGAGGGTCTTTCGGGGGTAAATGAATAAATGTGTTCAGTTGTTGACTAATCCTAAAATATGCCCCGTAAAAAAACCTGAAACATAGGACAATGTCTTTCATGGCCATCTAAGGAATTCTCTTGGGTGGAGATGCTTTTTTTGGTAAAAAAAGATGTTAGGGTCTAGAATAAGTCACATATAAATATGTGGCATATATACGCATGTCAGATATGAATCAAAGAGAAAGATCTAATTGTAGAATATTCCACACAGAAGAGGATTCACTAAATAATCACATGCCACATGTTAGTTTGCATGAGCAAGATATGGATGAAGAAAATGAGCAACATAAAAAATAGAAGTTGTTTGTGTAAGTTGAAACTACAAAGCTAACATTCATATGGAAAATAAAAGATAGAACGAGTTAAATAGCAGAGGCACTTTTGAAGCTCAAAGCTGACTATGCACCAACTGTGATTGAACGGAAATGTTACGGATAAACCTCAGTTTCAAACACATATTAACAAACTGTAGAAGAAAAACATGATGATTGTCAATAGTTCACTTACAGCCATAGCATGAACGTCAATCACACTTGATAATTATTTTTTCAGATGGTACACCCGAGTCATTTAACATCTTTTGAATTCGGAGAACCATCTCATCAACCTCTTGGCATTTGATTTTGGGATTGATTTTTACCATCTGAAGAAGGCCAGAAACTTTCAGTGGATTGTAGCTTTTTTCTGGCTCCGCTAGTTTATTGCGTACCTGCAGCAAAACATTTATTTTACTCAATACTTTAGAATTTCAAAGTTAATGGCAACTTCAATTTAAGTAAGAAATACCTCTTCCAGAGGTGGCATATTAAGAATAAGCTTCTCCAGAATCGGGGAGTGCTCGAGAAATAAAACTAAGGCATCAAGGTGAGCAGCAAGAAACCATTCACCGAGTACAAGAGTCTTCAGTTTGCTAAATGTGGGGCACCACTTTAAATCCCTCATGAAGACATACTAGAAAAAATTCAAAGGAGTCGGTCAAATAGGAAACATGAAACTATAGGTAATTACTTGGTGCACAGAAACCGTGGGACGATAACAAAATTAGGAGTTAGAGAGATATTTACCACATGAGGATCCGCTTCCAACTTCCAAGTACAACTTTGTAGCTTTGGACAAACCTTTCAGAAGGAAACAATCATCGTCATCATCCACAGGTTCACCATTATAGTAACAACCGTCACATTCATCCTCATTGTCACAAGCGTCGAACAGATTTATACGATCAGCACATTTATCAGCACATCTGTCCTCGAAAATAATTGTTGCCGTGATGCTCTCGAGCAATGGAGCCCTGCCTGCAGGCTCAATTAGCTGCAGTGAAACGAGACCGGGTAAAGACATCTGGGTGCGGACCTCGTCATCGAAGCGACAATATGACATGCTCAGATGCTTCAAGGATTGAGACGATATCATGTTAGCATTGACATTGCAATTTGCAATACCCCATTTTAAGATTCAGGAGCGCCGGGCAGCTCGAAAAATCAAGAACGGTGTTGTTGGTACCCAAATTGTTAAGGTCCGGCGTGGTGAGGTGCTGTCTCGAAATAGGCTTTCGTCCCGCTTTATAAATAAAGCCACACGGCCGAATGATACAAAGTGATGAGGGAAACCTCTTACAAGCAGATCAAAGATAAACAAAGAAGAACATGAAACCAAACTTGCCACCGATGATACCGGAACAACACCAAAAGAACCGTAGCTCCACGACAATGCCCTCAGCAAGGAAACGACGGTTCACGCTGCCATTGTCGAGACCGAAGTCTAAGGTTTTCACCCGGAGCCCTAACGCAGCAAAGGTAGCCACAATGGCGCCCTCAAGAGGGTAACGACACCCGCAGACACCGCCGCCGTTGGCGAAAACGCTGAGCTTTCGCCTGGAAAAACCTTCACCTTGTCCGGTAATTTGGACCGCCCAACGCCACTGAGTCCGGCTCCCAAAACACGATCTGGGAGCTAACACGCAGCCAAAACGCCGTCAGCACCAGGATCCCCCGCAACCCGCTTCTCGCCAACCACAAGGCCAAAAAGCAAGGTCATCACCGTGCCACGCCGCTCGCTGCAGAGCCACTCGCGCAGTCCACCTTCCGAGGCCGCCGCCTCGGCGTCTAGGATCGTTGGCCGACGATGAGGTCGAGCACCGCCACAAACATCCCACGAGAACAGACAGGAGAGACCGGAGTCAGCTGATCGACACCTCGGATAGTGAGGTTCAACTAATAGGACGCACCCGCTTGTCGAACCCGCAGAGCCCGTACGGGACCACCAGGCGGCTGCCGGATCTAGGCCGTCAGGCCCGGATCCAGGGCCCCAACCATCCATGATCAGGGGGTCCAGCCAGCCCGATCCAGGTCCATAGGGCCCAGATCTGAGCCAAGGCCGGGCGCGCCGCCATCGACGGCCAGCTCCACCGGCGGCCGTCCAAGGTCCCCGCCTTCCCGATCCTCTCCGTCGCAAGCTCTGGAGGTGCTCGTTGTCGCCGTGCCGACCAGCCCCCGCCGGCTAGATCCGGGCTGTCGAGCTTGGCCACACCGCCGCCAAGGGCCGCCATGCCGTCGAGCTTCGGGCCCCATCGCCGCCTCGATGTGCGGCCGGCCGCCCCCGGCGCAGCACGCCGGCTATCGCCACGTCGGGCCCCGCCGAGCGCCGCCGAGCTTCACTGCCGCCAAGGAAAACGCCGCCGCGTCCGGGGGAGGAGAACGGAGGGGAACGAAGGGGACGGCGGCTAGGGTTCTGTCTCGGTCCCCCGCGCAGGGGCGACGCGAGACGCGAGAGGGAGGAAGTTCTCTCGAGGGTGAATCGCCTGGTGAGGTGCTGCGACAAGAGAGGCTCATGAGGGAGATGGAATTCCTCTTCGAAGTTGAATTCCCCCAGAGAGACCCGGAGCTCCTTGAACTGGCGCTGGAGAGCACGCTGAATCCAGCGGCTCAAGTGCTCGTCCAGATCGTTGTAGGGCCCCTCCAGATCGAACTCGCACGACTCGAGAGGCCCGGCGCCGTCGCCGCAGCGGCGCAGCATGCGGGTGACGAAGCGGTCGACCTTTTTAGTGCTCTGGCACCCTTTGATGCCGGTGACGAGGAGGCTTGGCGTCGACCTCCAGCGGTGGCGCCAGTTCCGGGCGAGGACGCACGTACGAACGGACTCGTGTGCCGGCAGGAACGACAGCACGTGGTGGAGTACGCCCTCCGGGAGGTCGCTGAGGCGGTCCGCGCCGTCGCTGTGCTTGGACGGCGGCGTTTTCTTCCTGGGACGTTTATGCGAGGGTCGTCGGGTTACGCCGAGCGCATCCCGTGCGTCCATGCTACTGCGCGTGCGCGACGACTTCATCTGATCGCCGCTCCGTTCGCCGGCGGCGGCAGAGGTGGGGGGACGAGAGATGCTGGATGTCTACTGATTCACAAATCGCAAACCTCGAGGGTCGAATCTCTCAGCCCACCACTAGCGGTCGGCGCCCGATATTTCTTTCCTAGCTGCTTCTGTAAATTACGTCAAAACTAATTATGTGGGATTAACTTGACCTCTTCTTCCGTTGTTTTAGGAAAAATAATTTAAGGTAGCAGATTCACACCGCTTGCTTTCATTTTTTTAAATGGAGACAAAAGATTTGCCTCATCCTTTATTACGCAGAAAATAGTTGATAAGTTAAGTAACGGGAAACCGACCCGCCTTGAATAAAATTGATCAGTGGATCGACATTACAATTAATTAAGCTGACCAGCCCGCTCTAAGTATGGCAGCGCTGACCCGTCTGTCAGGTGTCCTAGCCTCCTAGGTAGCGGCAATGCTATTTCAACGTGCTTCGAATGTGGCAAGAGTTTGCTTGGACACGATAATATATTACTTGAGACACTCGCGATACTTGTTTATGCTACAAGAAGTGCTCTGAACCTAGGTTTCCTGAAGCTAAGTTCCCATGTCAAAACTAAAGGTGGCGGCGTCATCTGATCGCCGCTCCTCCGTTCGCCGGCGGCGACAGAGGTGGGGGACAAGATGATGGATGTCTGGGTTGACTGCCTCACAAGTCACAACCCTCACAAGCCCACCACTAGCAATCGGCGTCCGATATTTCTTTCCTAACTGCTTCTGTAAATTAGCGTCAAAACTAATTGTGTGGGATTAACTTGACCTCTTCTTCCGTTGTTTTAGGAAAAATAAGTTATGAAATTTAAGGTAGCAGATTCACGGGGTTTGCTTTCATTTTGGGAGTGTCTAATTGTCAATCAACTGATTCTCATTTCGGTGTCGGTCGTATTTTGTAGCCAATAATTAGTTGACACGTACCACCGTCAGCTCACAACATGAAAACTAAATCAACGTTCCCGTCCCCTTACTCCGCATGACCTGCACATCTGACGGGTCAAAGTTTGTGCAGCCCGATACGAAACAACCCAAGCAAGACAAAGGAGGCCCAAAAAGACAAAGTCCAGCAGAAAAGGATTCCAAAGCCTGATCAGGAAAACGACGCAAGATCCCAGGCTCAAGGTTAGATCCTGAAAAATTCCTCCACTGCAACTTAAAAATTCAGAATGAAACTGTTCTATCTCTGAAATTTCTGCGACTTCCTTTCCAAAAACTCACTGACAAACAGGTGCTAGAGATGGATCAGCCTGGATATAGAAGCAAACAAGCCCACAACAGACGTACCAGCTGAAGGTAATCATCTGCAAATGGAAAAGAAGTGGAACTATTTCTGCAAAAAAATGTGTTCATACTACAGTCATACCACATTGATCAGATGTCACCACATTCAGAGAACTGACATTACAACTTAACCATCTAATTCATGAAAAAATCATACCACAAAAAATTCTGAGATTAACCCATGAAAAACAATATAGGACTGAATCCCATCTTGTAAAAGGTAGGAACACTCGAACATTCCCGAGTTCGCATAGAGATGGAAAAAAGATGAAGGGACAAAAAGGAAGCATTTATAGAAAAAAAATGACACATTTGGGTACATACATCATGGCCTATTAAAAAAATCTATGACTACTCAAATATCCACAGCGCCATCGAGCCAACAGTGCTATGCAAAAATCTATGTCTGAATAAAAAAATAGCAGAGAGAGAAAGATATCAGAGATGAGAAGGTAAATGGGACAGTAATAAGCTATAATTAGCTAAATATATACACTTAGATAAAATATACATTCGACATGAAACATATACACCTTCAGTGGATAGTACTTGACAAATCTTAGTCGACCAACATACACGCAACTATTCGATATATATATATCGAGATGACTACAACATAGTATACAATACAGAGAAAGCCTAGATAGAGAGAGAATGAATCAAACAAGAATGACACAAAACATGAAATCTAGGAAATATCCAATTTTTAGAGAAAACATTGAAAAAAATTATTAGTTAAACCTAAAAAGCACAGAGAGATAGAGAATCAGACAGTCCTAAATAACAATCACTAGAAAATCCTTACCCTTGCAAAATAATTGGACTGAAAAACAAAGAAATAAAAGACCCAAAACTGAACAATCACTAGAAAAACAACAACTATTTGATGACTGAAGCCTGAGGAAATACAAGAAGAAAGGAATGAATATTTAAACCAAATTCAGAAACAGACAAGACAAAATAAAAAGACTACAACTGAAGTTATCTCCTCAACACACCAAATAGAATGTCTGGTACTAGAAAAAATAACTTATCTTCTCAGCAAAAACAACACACAACATTGCTGGAGAACACAGCTCAAAAGACTGAGAAAGAATGAAACAAATAACTAGAACAACTGCAAACGAGAAGCAAATTTCGAAGTTGAACAAAAGTGTGGTACTGAACTGCGAACGGAAAAACTAACAAGATAAGATAGGAAACTTAGACATGACAGATAAACTTTCGATGAAACTAACAAAATGACAAGACAAAATAATGCAAGAATAAAACAAATTCAAAGAATGACAAGAGAACAATGCAAGAGAGATTGATATCCAATCATATCCAAGGGACGGAAGACTAACAAAGAAAAAGAGAGAGACATACCGAAATTGAATTAAGGAAAGTGAATGACAAGAGAACAATGCATCGGGAATGAAAATTGAGAAAGTGAGTAATATCCAAGAGACTGAAGACTGTGAAAGAGAAAGTGACTGAGATGATCACAAGATAATAAGAGACAAGAAAAATAGCCAAAAAACAGACAATGAATTAAGATACAAGGGGCTGAAGACTGATATCCAAGTGACTAAAGACTGAGAAAGAGGAAGAGACTCATATACAAGACAATGAAAGAAACAAGAATAATAGATGAAAAACAGACAATGAGGTAAGATGCAAGGGACAAAAGACTGTGAATGATAAAGACCGATATCCAAGGGACTATGAACACTGAGAAAGAGAAAGAGACTCATTCACAAGAGAGAGAGAGAGAGAGAGAGAGAGAGAAATAACCCTAGAATCTAGATAGAGAGAGAGAGACAACCAGAAAGAAATAGAGAAATATACCTAGAATCATGATACAGAGAGACAGCCAGAATAAAAGAGAGAGAGGAAAGAGAGAGAGAGAGAGAGAGAGAGAGAGAGAGAGAGAGAACACAAAAAATAATATAGGGTGTTCCATACAAATAATTATATGGATATTTGCAACTTAAATATTCTGATTCACAATATTTGAAGGATGTTGATGATACATTCAGGAATGGAAGCAAGAACTTGGAAACATTCAGATGTGATGACATGTTCTTCCAGGTAAAATTACTAGCTATGTAATCGAGTAATAATGATGCTTAATATAATTATACAAATTATATACACAATATTTCTCAGAACACTGCTTAGTTCTGACAAAATATGCAGGACACTTGTATTTCATACACAGGATTGCTGCAAGGGAAGTATGATACATCATATTCATCGCCCAGTGCTTTATCTTCAATGCAGGTGACTTATTTGGTACTAAATCGCATGAAAAAATACTGAAAGACTGAATTACTAACAAAAAAGTTTAAAATGCAGACTAACCGTGAAGCTGAGACTGAATTTACTACAAGTTACTTAGAAAAACTGGTTGGGCAGGTTGAGAGAAATAATGATATCTGCACACAGGTGTTAATTCTACTAATATATGCCATCCTACTCAAAAATTTATGACCAAGACAATTATAAATGAGCATTAAAGGTTAATACTAAAAACAGGTACACATGGTCATGCTACAGGTAGAACATAAAATGGAGTCCCACCCAAACACATAGACAGATCTTTCAAGATAAAAACCCATGTAGATCCTCTAAAATCAACCACAGGAAAGAAAACAACCGCGGGGATCAACAAAACACACACAACAAGCATACAAAAATCATTAGCAGCATGACTGAGCCCCCAGCACGAAACAAATCCTAATGGATTCAGACACAAAGAAAACAGACTCTTCACTGCCCGCTCTGATGAAGACAACACACAGCTACACATGGTCCCATTCCAACACAAAAGATAGACCCTGCGAATAGAACACCTATAGCTCCCCTAAAATCAACGCCAACCGCCGCGAGATCAGCACAGACAGATTAGCATACAAGCAACAACAACAAAACTGAGCCTAGCACGAGTAAAAATCCAAAGGGATTCAGACACAAGGAAACGGATCCTTCATTGGCCCTCTGATGCAGACAGATATACTCGCTCACAGCAGCGAGGGGGAGCTCCGCGAGGTCAGAACGCCGCTCACGACGGCCGCTGCAATCTCCCCCGACCTCTACCACCCACCGCATGCATTCGCCTCAGGCGAAATCGAACACAAACATCGACTGCGCGCAGAAAAACAGAGTACCTGTCCCACCGGCGGCGATGCCTCCAACCTCCATGTTTCTCCGCCATGGCGAGGCAGCGGGCACCGGCGATGTGAATCGCCTCCTCTGTTCCTCTGTTCCTCCACCTCTCTCTATCACCGACAGAAAAGACTAGAGATAGACACGCGGCGATTCAAAACAACCCCACACGGCCACCAGACAGAGAGAAAAAAAGATATGGGCCAGAAACCCGCAACACGACTGAAACCCAAATCCGTTAATGGCCCGACCCGCCAGAAAACAGAGTGTACGACGTGAGGAGCCAGCACGAATCTTGACAGAAAATGGACATACATAGATAAGACTGACGGGGAAATCAAAAACAATCAAGTGAAATAGAGCAAAAGCCTTCATTTTTTTAAATGGAGACAAAAGATTTGCCTCATCCCTTAATTAAGCAGAAAATAGTTGACAAGTTAAGTAACGTGAAACGACGCCGCCATGAATGAAACTGATTGGTGGATCGACATTACAATTAATTAACCTGACCAACCGCTCTAATTATGGCATCGCTGACCTGACTGTCAGGTGTCCTAGGTAGCAGCAATGCTATTTCAACGTTCTTCGAATGCGGCAAGAGTTTGCTTCGACATGATAATATATGAGTCTCCCTAACTTTCAATCTACTGAGAATTAGCTTAATTCTCAGTCAAATGACGTCAGCACGTTTTGTGGACGCGAATTCGGTCCAGCAGCCCCTCTCGTCTTTGTTGTTGGGCTTTTTTGTTTGTTTGTCCTGTTTTATTCTGGCGTGTACCCACGCGCTACACACAGGAGTTGGGCCAGCCGAACTGCGGCGCCGGAAAAAACAAAAAAAATGCGCACAAAATTGCTTAGGTTGAGATTCGAACCTGGCTCTCCTAGATGGAGAGCACAGAGTCAACCCGCTTAGCTATCATGGAGTTCGTGTTATAACAAGAATCCGAATGAATATGAATCAAATCTGAACAATTTCAAAATATGAACGTTTTTAAAATGTAACCAAATTTCAAATCTGAACAAATTTTTAATCTCAACAATTTTCAAAATAGAGCGTTTTTTCAAATTTGATCAATTTTCACATGTGAACAGTTTTCAAATTTGAACAAATTTCACATGTGAACAATTTACAATTTTGAACAATTTTCAAATTTGAACAACTTTTAGATTTGCACAATTTTCAAATTTGAAATATTTTCACATTTGAACATAAATGAACATTAAAAAACGAACAAACAAACCGAAAAGGAACCAAAAACCGAAATAATTGAAAAAGAAAAAAGAAACAAAAAAATAAGAAAATAAAAAACTGACAGAAAGGAAGAACATACTTCCTGGGGCGGCCCAACTGCGGAGCCGAAGAGCACGCAGACATACTCGTTGCGTCCGAAACAGACGCAACAGGCATCAAATAGGAATCGCCCTCTTGGTGGGATTTGTACAGTAAAGCCCCAACTTGTACTTCAAGGGAACAAAATGTGACCCCCCCCCCCCCCCCCCCGCGTAATCAAATAGACAACCAAAAAAAAACCTCAACCACTCTTACCTGTACCGCAAATCGCGTTGGCTGCTCGTTCCCCTCTACTCTCTGAGGATCAAGTCCAAATTGAGGGGGAGAAGAAGGTAATCGATGAAAGAAGAAAAACCAAATTAAGATGCATGGAGCAGGAGGGAGGAAATGATGAAGCAAAACATGGCTAGAAATCAAGCTGACAAGAGTAGTTTCAGACAAAGAATGGAGTTGCAACTGGGGGGGACATCCTCGATAAAAATATCTGAGTTACAAGTGGAGTTGCAACTAAGGCAAAAAAATAAACCAGTTGCAACTAAGGCATCAACAAAAAAAATCTTAGTTGCAAATAGAGTTTCAACTGGGATGCTCCCTCAAAGGAAACAAAAAACTCAGTTGCAGTGTGGTTGCAAACTAAGGACAAAAAACCAGTTGCAACTTGAGAAACCTCAAAACAAGAAAAAAAATCTTAGTTGCAAGTGCAGTTGCAACTTAGGTGTCTTCCGGGAAAAAAATTACCTAGTTGCAAGTGTGGTTGGAACTAGGGGGACATCCTAGATAAAAAAAACTCAGTTACAAGTGGAGTTGCAAGTAAGGCAAAAAACAGTTGCAACTGAGGCATTGAAAAATAAAAACTCAGTTCCAACTACAGTTGCAACTGGGAGGCTTCTTCAAAAAGGAAAAAATCCAGTCGCAAGTGGAGTTGCAACTGGGGGCATTCTCGCGGAAAAAACCTAACTTGCAAGTGTGGTTGCAACTAAGGACAAAAAACAGGAGCCTCAAAAAGAGGAAAAAAATCTCAGTTGAACTGAAGTGTCCTCCAGGAAAAAAATTGTTGCAAGTGCGGTTGCAACTGGGGGAAAATGTCAGTTGCAAGTCGAGTTGCAACTGGGGGCATTCTCGAGAAAAACCCTAAGTTGCAAGTGTGGTTGCAACTAAAGACAAAAAAACCAGTTGCAAGTTCAGTTGCAACTGGGGAAATCTAAAAAAAATCTCAGTTGCAAGTACAGTTGCAATTGTGAGGCTTCCTAAGAAGAAAAAAACTCAGTTGAAAGTGGAGTTGCAACGGGGGGCATTCTCGTGGAAAAAACCTCAGTTGCAAGTATGGTTACAACTGAGCCATCCACGGGAAAAATAAATATCTCAGTTACAAGCACACTTGCAACTCGAAACAAATTGATGGCGTGGATCACACGTCCGCTGGGAACCCCAAGAGAAAGATATGATGTAGCGTAGTAGCAGTTTTCCCTTGATTGCAAAACCAAGGTTATCGAACCAGTATGACTTGGAGAAGGCTTTGGCGAGGTGTCAATGGTAATGGCGCCGAAAAGAGCTGTTGACCTAGACCTGCGCACACACAAACAAACTATTTTGCCCCAACAAAACAGAGAGGGTGTCAATCTCTCCGGCTTGCTGAACACAAAGGATTAAGCTTATGGTGGAAAATAATATGAGAGCAAAAATTACCAGCGAGCAAATGACTAGGAAAAGCTATGGAAACGGTTATAAGCAATAAAGGAAAATAGGACCGGGATTCACAGTTCATTAGTGGTGTCTCTCCGAAAGATAAACATGTTGGGTGAACAAATTACAGCAAGGCAATTGTCGGCCCAGTGGAAACCAGGGTACCATGGGCCGGCCTGCCACAGCCCTCGACGCTCCGCAGGAAATTCTACTAAGGACCAGGCGTTCAGCCTGACGAGCCTCGCGACGGACTTTTTCCCTCGCGAGGGTTTCTTCACTCGACTGAGCATTTCTGCAAAGGACCAGACGCTCGGCCTAAGGGCCTCGAGAGGAACTCTTCCCTCGGGAGGGCCTCCTCTGTCCAGAAAAACACCAAGTCCTGGCGCATCTCCGCGCCACCCTCACGAGGCCTCCCTCGCGAGGCGTTAAATACCGAACCTCGGCGAGGCTTCAGGCCCTCGCGGGGTTCCTTCGAGTGGAAGCAAGCTCCTGCACCCGCTGCAGAGCGCACATGGGCTCTGCGCCCGCCGTGGAGTGATGCGCGCGCCTGCGCACGATGACGACGACGCCGCAGTTGCCGCTTTCGTGTATAAAGCAGTCAACAAGGCTAGGGCAAGCAAAGCGGACTCCAAGGATTGCCATTTTGGTGATAAAGCGGTCGGCCGCCGCTACGCTCCAAGTGCGGCGTCACCGTGGGTCACGCCACAGGACTCTGCAGCGCCAGCCCACCGTCCTGGATGGACGGTGGCTTTTTCTGCCAAGACGACGTGCTCTCTGCCATGGACCGCGTCCATGGACATCTCCGACGTCGTGCGCTGCGCTCCATCTTCGCCACCATGTGGATTTCCCTTCCCGCCTGTAGTTTTCGGGGAAAAGGACCGAGACAGTATATAAGGAGGCAGCGTACGACCAAGGAGGGGGGTCCCGTATTTCACCTGCTCCTTCTACACTTCACCAGCCACGTCCGAAGGAGGAGACGGAGCTAATCCCACCATAGTCCACCATAGCCAAAATTGTGCACTCGGCAAGCACCTTGTACTGTGAACCTCTCCAAGCAGTGCAATACATCTTAGCAGGACGTAGGGTCTTTACACCTCATGGTGGGCCTGAACCTGGGTAGCGGCTCGTGTTCCATCTCTGTCGTGATGTTCCTCACCGTGCCCGATGAGCACCGTCGCCGAGATTGTTGAGGATTTGTTTGACGTTGTGTTCAGACCCTCACTCGATTCCTGGCACTTGAGAGACACCCCTAGTTCATGGGACTAGTCTCCGACATTTGGCGCGCCAGGTAGGGGGCTGAGGCGCGTCTTCAACTTCTTCAACCTCTCCGCGCCATGACTGACACGCGAGCTGCGCGCCTTGCGCGACGGACGTCCGGCAGAGCCAACACCGAGCCCGCCGCCAACAACAACCCGCGTGGTCGCCCACGCGCCAACCGCACTTCAGAACGCAACGACGAGCCACGCGTCGAGCACCCTGAGGACAACGGCGGCAACGGCAGCGGCAACGACGGCGGCAACGACGACGACGGCGAGGGAGCTTCCTCCCTGCACCCATCTAGGCGCGAGAGCGCCTCCACGCAGGGACGAGCGGCGCCCAGTCCAGCCACTGCTCTACTGATGGCGCAGGAGCTGCTGCGCTACCGCCCCACGCAGGCGGGCCACGACAACTGGCTCGGGCGCCTCGAGGAGCTCATCAACGCTGCCGTTGTTCCAGCCGCTCCAATTGCAGCACCGGCGCCTTCTCGCTCGCTGGTGCGCCACTCCGGACGTGAGGGGAACATAGCGCACGGCGCTCCTCCTCCCCCTCCGCCTCCGCCACCCCCTCCAGCTGCAGCTCCGGTGGCAAACCACGGCGCTGCATCGTACGCATCCTCGCCGCACGACTGCCAGATTGTGCAGCGAACTCCAGCGGATGCGCGCGTGGAGATCGAGCGCCAGAGGGACCGCCACAACCGCGTCGTCCAGGAGATTGCTGCTGCAGGCCGCCAGAACCGCGCGCACTCGCTGGTGGCACTGTGACATACGCCACGGGCTGCACCGCCTTCACCCGCAACTTGCGCCGCGTCGTCTGGCCAGTGAAGTTCAAGCTAGACCTCCCTCCGCGCTATGACGGCAGGACCAACCCTCTGGAGTTCCTGCAGCTCTACACCGTCTCCATCCAGGCCACGGGAGGCGACGACAAGGTGATGGCCAACTGGCTTTCCATGGCGCTCAAGGACTCCGCGCTCTCGTGGCTCATGAACCTCCCCGAGAACACCATCGACACGTGGGAGGACCTCTGCAAGGTCTTCGTCCCCAACTTCAAGGGCACCTACGAGCGCGCACTCACCTACAATGACCTCCGCGCGGTGCTCCAGAAACCTGACGAGACCCTCCGCAGATACGTCCAGCGCTTCAACTAGGTCCGCAACAAGATTCCAAACATCCCGGACTCGCACGTCATCTCCGCCTTCAGGGAGGGCGTCACAAAACCGCCGGATGCTCGAGAAGCTCCGCATCCACGACACCCTCACCTCAGTGGTGAAGCTCTTCGATCTGGCTGACAAATGAGCCAAGGCTGAAGAAGGCCTCCTCTTCGTCAAGAAGGAAACGGAGGAAGACCATCCTGAGGGGTCCAGGAGCAAGAAGAAGCCTGTCGAGAAGCGCAAGACCGTCACCATCCACGGTCAAGTCCAGGACGCAATGCGCTCTGTCGAGACCGCCTACAGGGCCACTGCCGTGGCATTCCCTGCTGACGAGGACATGAAGCCCCTCGAGAGGCCCGCGAAGAAGAAGCAGCTGTTTTCACAGGAACAGGCAGCCACGAAGAAGGTGTCGTTGGACGCCAGCGGCTCGGGGGCTAGCGTCACCATAGGCGCTGGCTTGCCTCCCACATAGGAAAGCATGCTCGTCGCCTTCCTCAGGGCAAACTCTGACATGTTCGCATGGACACCGTCAAAGATGTCCGGAGTACCGAGGGAGGTGATCGAGCACCACTTAGCCGTGTGTCCACACGCACGCCCCGTGAAGCAGAAAGCACAGCGCCAGGCGCCAGAGAAGCAAGAGTTCATCATCAAGGAAGTAGAGAAGTTAAAAGAAGCACACGTAATCCGAGAAGTTCCACACCCCACATGGCTCTCCAACACGGTGGTCGTTCCCAAGCACACCGGGGACGGCAGGCTCTGCATCGACTACATCGACCTCAACAAGGCCTGCCCCAAGGACCCGTACCCCATGCCTCGAATAGACCAGATCGTGGACTCCACCGCCGGCTGCGACCTCCTCTATTTTCTGGATGCCTTCTCAGGCTACCACCAGATCAAGATGGCGAAGGAGGATGAGGAGAAGATAGAATTTCTCACCCCTTGTGGTGTGTATTGCTACATCTGCATGCCCTTTGGCTTGAAAAATGCCGGGCCACCTTCCAGAGGCTCATGAGGAAGGCCTTGGGGGCTTAGATGGGAAGAAACGCAGAAGCCTACGTCGACGACATCGTGGTCAAGACTCGCGAAGAGCACACCCTCATGGAGGACCTCGAGGAGACCTTTGCCAGCCTGCGCAAGGCGAACATCAAGTTGAACCCCGCCAAGTGCGTCTTCGGGGTACCATCAGGCAAACTCCTTGGTTCCTAGTGTCTCACCGCGGCATAGAAGCAAATCCTGACAAGATCAAGGCCATAGAAGAAATGCAGCCACCTCGTCGCCTCAAGGACATGCAGCGCCTGGCGGGATGCATGGCTAGCCTAGGCCGGTTCATCTCCAAGTTCGGCGAGAGGGCTCTGCCATTTTTCAAGATCATGAAGCGGTCTGGCATGTTCAAGTGGACGCCAGAGGCGGACAAAGCATTTGAAGACCTGAAGAAGTACTTGGCTAGCCCACCTGTCATGGTTGCCCCAAGGCCTGGCGAGCATCTGAAGCTGTACCTGTCAGCCACTCCACAAACAGTAAGCGCAGCCTTGGTGGCAGAAAGGGAGGAGCCAGTCCTTGCCAAGAAGGACACCGCCACGCCAAGCCCAGATCCCCCCGATAAGGAAGCACCCTCTTCAGGCCCCGAGCCTCATGTCAAGCCCACGCAGCCAGAAGGCACCCTCGCCAAGGGTTCGCCTCAAGAGAGCCTCGGCAAGGTTCCCGAGGAGCCCAGTGCTGCATCGCCATCGACATCGCTCGTCGAGCATCCCGTCTACTTTGTCAGCGCGGTGTTGCGGGACGCTCGCGAGCGGTACACTATGCAGCAGAAGCTCCTCCTCGCGCTCCTCATCGCTTCCAAGAAGCTGCGCCACTACTTCCAGGGCCACCCCATCACGGTGGTCACATCATTCCCTCTGGAGCAAATCCTGCGCAACCCAAACGCCACTGATCGCGTCGCAGGGTGGAACATTGTGCTGCAACCTTTTGGCCTGCGCTTCGACACCACCAGGGTCATCAAGGGAAGGGCATTGGCGGACTTCGTCGCCGAGTGGACGGACACGCAGCAAGAAGAGCCTCATGAGGCAGAAACCACGCCAGCTGGAGACACAGTGCCAAGCCACTAGACCATGCACTTCGACGGTGTATTCGCATGCCAGAACGCAGGGGCTGGCGTTGTCCTAGCCTCACCCAAGGGCGACAAGCTCTACTACGCCGTCCAGCTATGCTTCACGACTGACAAGGTCTCCAACAACATCGCCGAGTACGAGGGCCTCCTCGCCGGGTTCAGAGCCGTAATCGCCCTCGGCATCAAGCACTTACTCATCAAGGGCGACTCCCAGCTCCTCGTCAACTTCTCCAACAAGAGCTACACGCCTAAGGACGGTCACATGACCGCTTACCTCGAGGAGGTTCGCAAGCTCGAGAAGCACTTCAAGGGGATGGAGCTCAGGCACATCCCGCGAAGGGAGAACCAGGAGGCCGACGACATCGCCAGGCGAGCATCGCACAGAGAGGCCCAGCAGGAAGGCGTGTTCGAGGAGAGGCTCACCAGGGCGTCGGTGAAACAGCCAAAGGAAGCGGTTAGCATGGACACTGACGAAGAGCTCCCACCAGCACCAACATCTGGGACACCGAGCTGCGGTCCACCATCAGGAGAACGCCTGCTGTTGGCCATGACGCATTGATACGTCTCCAACGTATCCATAATTTCTGCTGTTCCATGCTTATATTATACCATTTGCTACATGTTTTATATACACTTCATATCACTTTTATGCATTTTCTGGGACTAACCTATTAACAAGATGCCACAGTGCCAGTTCCCTGTTTTCTGCTGTTTTTGGTTTCAGAAAGTTACTTCTGGAAATATTCTCGGAATTGCACGAAACAAAAGGCCAAGTCCCTATTTTTCCAACACGTACACGGAGTCCGAAGGAGAGACGAAGGAGAGCCACGAGGTGGCCAAACCACCTGGCGGCGCGGCAGAGGGCCCCACCGCGGCAGCCTGTGGTTTGGGCCCCTCGGGGGTCCGCCGACATCGCCCCTTCGCCTATTTATTCCCCGAGATGTGAAAACCCTAAAAGACCGAGCCTTTCATCCAGAACATATTCGCTGCCGCCGCTGTCGTCAACCCTAACTCGGGGGGTTTCTGAAGCTCTTCCCGGCACCCTGCCGGAGAGGGGAATCATCACCGGAGGGCTCTACATCGCCATGCCCGTGATGCGTGAGTAGTTCATCCTTGGACTATGGGTCCATAGCAGTAGCTAGATGGTTGTCTTCTCCACTTGTGCCATCATGTTTAGATCTTGTGAGCTGCCTATCATGATCAAGATCATCTTATTGTAATGCTACTTGTTGTGTTTGCTGGGATCTGACTTATATTGATACCTATGTGGAGCTGAATATTATATTATCATGTCTATGTCATTTGTGATCTTGCATGCTCTCCGTTACTTGTTGAAGCCTTGGCCAAGTGAATACTTGTAACTCCAAGAGGGGGTATTTATGCATGATAGTTGGGTTCAACCTCTATTTAACCTGGGATAGTGACAGCAAGTTCTAAGGTTGTAGATGTGTTGTTGCCACTATGGGTAAAACAGCAATGCTTTATTCAAGGATGAATGTATTGTTTACATTACGCACATTACTTAATGCAATTGTCTGTTGCTTGCAACTTAATACTGGAAGGGATACGGATGTTAACCGGAAAGTGGACTATTTAGGCATAGATGCATGCTGGATAGCGGTCTATGTACTTTGTCGTAATGTCCAAATGAATCTCATAGTAGATACCACAGCTCACACATGCATGTTATATGCACTTATCAATTGTCAATTGCGCAGCTGTAATTTGTTTACCCAGCATGTTAGTTATCTTATTGGAGAGACACCACTAGTGAACTGTGGACCCCGGTCCATTCTTTTACATCTGAAATACAATCTACTGCAATCATTGTTCTCTACTGTTTTATGCAAACAAACATCATCTTCCATTCGATACGTTTAACCCTTTGTTTTCAGCAAGCCGGTGAGATTGACAACCTCACTGTTAAGTTGGGGCAAAGTAATTTGATTGTGTTGTGCAGGTTCCACGTTGGCACCGGAATCCCTGGTGTTGCGCCGCACTACACTCCTTCACCAACACCTTCGAAGCAAACCTCGTTTTCCTACTGGTTCGATTAAACCTTGGTTTCATACTGAGGGAAAACTTGCTGCTGCACTCATCATACCTTCCTCTTGGGGTTCCCAACTGACGTGTGACGTACAAGCATTGTTTCTGGCACTATTGCCGGGGAGATATTCCCTCGTCAACTTAGAGCTAGCAACACGTTTTCTGGCGCCGTTGCCGGGGAAAACCGAATTGCTTCTGCAAGGGGAGTCTCTCACACCCAATCTCTTTACTTTGTTATTTGTCTTGCTTAGTTTATTTTTATTTAGTCTTGTTTGCTCTCATTATCAAAAACACAAAAAATTAGTTACTTGCATCTAGTTTATTTTCTGTTTAGTTTTTATTATTTCATCATGCTTCTCCCTAAGTACACTTTAAAAGAAATATCTGTGGGTAGTGGGTCTATTATTGGAAGAGATAACATCGAGGAATTCTTGAATCATGTTAGCATGGTTAAAGATTTTGAAGATAGATCCTTGGTAGAACTTGCTCCAAATTATGAAATTGCTACAGCTTCTCTAGTTCACATGCTGGAAGCTCGATTTGTCAACCTTAATCCCATATTGCAGCACATGTTTCTAAAACTCCATGATACTGAAGATGTTGAAAAGAAAGATTTTGTTTTAGAAACCCTACTTAAAGAATTTGGTGATGTTGCTAGGGAAGCTAGAAAAGTTTTTATTAAATACAAGATGCTTGGTTATTGTATTGACGTTGTTAACACACTTGAAAAACTTGAAAAAGAGAGGCTCAAGTACACTAAGGAAACTAATGGTGAGGGGGAAGTTAAAATACCTATACCTTTTAAGCTTATAGGAATGTAGGAGGCACTAGAAAAGAATTTTGATTGGATTGTTCCTGAGAACCCATTTGATGAAAATGATGAGCCTAGAGGTATTGAGAAAGGGAATTCCGAAACTTATATAGCCAAGATAAATTGCATTGTTGAGAAAACTTCCAACCTCAATGTTGATGCTTCTTCACTTGACAACACTTGATTTTCACTTTCTGCGCCTAGCTGAAAGGCGTTAAAGAAAAGCGCTTATGGGAGACAACCCATCGTTTTTATTTTCTGTTATTTTGGTTTTCTTTGAGTCAAGGAGTTTTGTTACTTTTGTAGCAACTCCTTTGTATCTTTATTTTATCGCGATGTTGTGCCAAGTAAAGTTCTATATTGAAAGTTGATGCAAGATTTGGATTTCTGCGCAGTGACAGATTTTTGGCTGTCACGGATTTGAGCTTATCTCCCTGTAGAAAATTCGAAAAATTCTGAAACAAATCACGCATATTCCTGAGATATGTACGCAATTTTCATTATTTTAGGCCAGATCCATCTGAGCAACTTAAGTGCCTCGAACAAATTCGTCATTGCAGACTGTTCTGTTTTTGACAGATTCTGCCTTTTCTTTTGCATTCGCTCTTTTACTGTGTTTGTGTGAATTTCTTTGCTCCACAAAGCATTGGTGGCTGTAGCTAATATCCAGAAGCTTTGGGATTGATTGTATCATTACAGAATATGAGAATTTTGATTATGCACTAACGCTCTAATGAGAACTGTCTTGAGTTTGGTGTGAAGGAAGTTTTCAAGGATCAAGCGAGAAGGGTGATATTATTTGATCAAGAAGAGTGAAAAGTCTAAGCTTGGGGATGCCAAGGCATCCCTTCTTCCTCAACAAACTTATCAGGTCATCTCTAGTGAAACTATATTTTAATTCTTTCACATCTTATGCGCTTTACTTGGAGCGTCTGTGTGTTTTTATTTTTGTTTTTGTTTGAATAAATTCGGATCCTAGCAATCCTTGTGTGGGAGAGAGACACGCTCCGCTTTTTCATGTGAATACTCATGTTCTTCACTTATATTTGTTGAGTATTCTTAACTAGCTACAGCAGTGCTTTTAGCTCCTGTTTTTCATGCATCTCTTTGAGCTGTTAGCACTTGTTTATAAATACTCTCTTGCTGCATTATATTATCATTTGGAGAGTTTATGTTTAAATAAATTAATTGGTGTTTGTTTGGAAGAAAGAAAATGCTACATGTAGTAGTTGGTATTGGAAAAGACATATGCATTCTTGTAGATCATTGTCTTGTTTCGATTTGATACTTTGCAATTGTTTTGAGCTCTCAAGTAGATCATGTTTAAGCTCTTGCATCATGTAGTTAAATCCTAGTAGTGAAGAACTACCGTAGAGCTTGTTGAGACTTGGGATGCATATTTGTTCTCTCTAAGGTCTAGCTATTTTCTGGTAAAATGTTTGAGCAACAAGGAAGACAGTGTAGAGTCTTATAATACTTGCAATATGTTTTTATGTGATTTTTGCTGTACCGGTTTATACTTGTGTTTGCTTCAAACAACCTTGCTAGCCTAAACTCTGTACTGAGAGGGAATGCTTCTCGTGCATCCAAAACTTGAGCCAGAACCCATGCCATTTGTGTCCACCATACCTACCTACTATGTGGTATTTCCTGCCATTCCAAGTAAATATTTCATGTGCTACCTTTAAACTATTCAAAACTTTATTACTCCTTATTTGTGTCAATGTTTTATAGCTCATGAGAAAGTATGTGGTGTTTTATCTTTCAATCTTGTCATTTACTTCTGACAGACTTTCACCAATGGACTAGTGGCATATACATCCGCTTATCCAATAATTTACAAAAAGAGCTGGCAACGGGGTGCCCAGCCCCAATTAATTACAACTTTCATTAATAATTCTCTTCACATGTTTTGCCCTGATTTATCAGTAAGCAACTTAATTTGCAAATAGACACTCCTCCATGGTATGTGAATGATGGAAGGCACCCGAGGATTCGGTTAGCCATGGCTTGTGTAAGCAAAAGGTTGGGAGGAGTGTCAACTATAAAGAAACTAAAATACATGTGTAAACAAAAGAGAAGAGGGATGATCTACCTTGCTGGTAGAGATAACGTCCTTCATGGGAGCCGCTCTTGAAAGTCTGGTTGACAAGGGGGTTAGAGTGCCCACTACCATTCGTTGACAACAACAAACACCTATCAAATACTTATTTTGTGCTCTCTATATGCTTTCAAAAACTTAAAAAGCTCTAGCACATGATTTAATCCCTGCTTCCCTCTGCGAAGGGCCTATCTTTTACTTTATTGTTGAGTCAGTTTACCTACTCCTTTCTATCTTATAAGCAAACACTTGTGTCAACTTTGTGTGCATTGATTCTTACATGTTTACTTATTGCACTTGTTATATTGCTTTATGTTGACAACTATCCATGAGATATACATGTTACAAGTTGAAAGCAAATGCTGAAACTTAATCATCCTTTGTGTTGCTTCAATGCCTTTTACTTTGAATCTATTGCTTTATGAGTTACCTCTTATGCAAAACTTTTTGATGCTTGTCTTGAAAGTACTATTCATGAAAAGTTTTTGCTTATATGATTCATTGTTTACTCTTTATCTATTTGTTAGCAAACTATAGACCATTGCTTTGAGTCACTTCATTCATGAGATGAGCCTTGCAATATATTGATCAAGATTGTGTGAAAGCATGTCTCCTCAGAAATTATTTGTTGTTATCGTTTTACCTACCCGAGGACGAGTAGAACTAAGCTTGGGGATGCTTGATACGTCTCCAACGTATCCATAATTTCTGCTGTTCCATGCTTATATTATACCATTTGCTACATGTTTTATATACACTTCATATCACTTTTATGCATTTTCTGGGACTAACCTATTAACAAGATGCCACAGTGCCAGTTCCCTGTTTTCTGCTGTTTTTGGTTTCAGAAAGTTACTTCTGGAAATATTCTCGGAATTGCACGAAACAAAAGGCCAAGTCCCTATTTTTCCAACACGTACACGGAGTCCGAAGGAGAGACGAAGGAGAGCCACGAGGTGGCCAAACCACCTGGCGGCGCGGTAGAGGGCCCCACCGCGCCAGCCTGTGGTTTGGGCCCCTCGGGGTCCGCCGACATCGCCCCTTCGCCTATTTATTCCCCGAGATGTGAAAACCCTAAAAGACCGAGCCTTTCATCCAGAACATATTCGCTGCCGCCGCTGTCGTCAACCCTAACTCGGGGGGTTTCTGAAGCTCTTCCCGGCACCCTGCCGGAGAGGGGAATCATCACCGGAGGGCTCTACATCGCCATGCCCGCCTCCGGAGTGATGCGTGAGTAGTTCATCCTTGGACTATGGATCCATAGCAGTAGCTAGATGGTTGTCTTCTCCACTTGTGCCATCATGTTTAGATCTTGTGAGCTGCCTATCATGATCAAGATCATCTTATTGTAATGCTACATGTTGTGTTTGCTGGGATCTGACTTATATTGATACCTATGTGGAGCTGAATATTATATTATCATGTCTATGTCATTTTCGATCTTGCATGCTCTCCGTTACTTGTTGAAGCCTTGGCCAAGTGAATACTTGTAACTCCAAGAGGGGGTATTTATGCATGATAGTTGGGTTCAACCTCTATTTAACCTGGGATAGTGACAGCAAGTTCTAAGGTTGTAGATGTGTTGTTGCCACTAGGGGTAAAACAGCAATGCTTTATTCAAGGATGAATGTATTGTTTACATTACGCACATTACTTAATGCAATTGTTTGTTGCTTGCAACTTAATACTGGAAGGGGTACGGATGTTAACCGGAAAGTGGACTATTTAGGCATAGATGCATGCTGGATAGCGGTCTATGTACTTTGTCGTAATGCCCAAATGAATCTCATAGTAGATACCACAGCTCACATATGCATGTTATATGCACTTATCAATTGTCAATTGCGCAGCTGTAATTTGTTTACCCAGCATGTTAGTTATCTTATTGGAGAGACACCACTAGTGAACTGTGGACCCCGGTCCATTCTTTTACATCTGAAATACAATCTACTGCAATCATTGTTCTCTACTGTTTTATGCAAACAAACATCATCTTCCATTCGATACGTTTAACCCTTTGTTTTCAGCAAGCCGGTGAGATTGACAACCTCACTGTTAAGTTGGGGCAAAGTAATTTGATTGTGTTGTGCAGGTTCCACGTTGGCACCGGAATCCCTGGTGTTGCGCCGCACTACACTCCTTCACCAACACCTTCGAAGCAAACCTCGTTTTCCTACTGGTTCGATTAAACCTTGGTTTCATACTGAGGGAAAACTTGCTGCTGCACTCATCATACCTTCCTCTTGGGGTTCCCAACTGACGTGTGACGTACAAGCATTGTTTCTGGCACTATTGCCGGGAGATATTCCCTCGTCAACTTAGAGCTAGCAACACGTTTTCTGGCGCCGTTGCCGGGGAAAACCGAATTGCTTCTGCAAGGGGAGTCTCTCACACCCAATCTCTTTACTTTGTTATTTGTCTTGCTTAGTTTATTTTTATTTAGTCTTGTTTGCTCTCATTATCAAAAACACAAAAAATTAGTTACTTGCATCTAGTTTATTTTCTGTTTAGTTTTTATTATTTCATCATGCTTCTCCCTAAGTACACTTTAAAAGAAATATCTGTGGGTAGTGGGTCTATTATTGGAAGAGATAACATCGAGGAATTCTTGAATCATGTTAGCATGGTTAAAGATTTTGAAGATAGATCCTTGGTAGAACTTGCTCCAAATTATGAAATTGCTACAGCTTCTCTAGTTCACATGCTGGAAGCTCGATTTGTCAACCTTAATCCCATATTGCAGCACATGTTTCTAAAACTCCATGATACTGAAGATGTTGAAAAGAAAGATTTTGTTTTAGAAACCCTACTTAAAGAATTTGGTGATGTTGCTAGGGAAGCTAGAAAAGTTTTTATTAAATACAAGATGCTTGGTTATTGTATTGACGTTGTTAACACACTTGAAAAACTTGAAAAAGAGAGGCTCAAGTACACTAAGGAAACTAATGGTGAGGGGGAAGTTAAAATACCTATACCTTTTAAGCTTATAGGAATGTAGGAGGCACTAGAAAAGAATTTTGATTGGATTGTTCCTGAGAACCCATTTGATGAAAATGATGAGCCTAGAGGTATTGAGAAAGGGAATTCCGAAACTTATATAGCCAAGATAAATTGCATTGTTGAGAAAACTTCCAACCTCAATGTTGATGCTTCTTCACTTGACAACACTTGATTTTCACTTTCTGCGCCTAGCTGAAAGGCGTTAAAGAAAAGCGCTTATGGGAGACAACCCATCGTTTTTATTTTCTGTTATTTTGGTTTTCTTTGAGTCAAGGAGTTTTGTTACTTTTGTAGCAACTCCTTTGTATCTTTATTTTATCGCGATGTTGTGCCAAGTAAAGTTCTATATTGAAAGTTGATGCAAGATTTGGATTTCTGCGCAGTGACAGATTTTTGGCTGTCACGGATTTGAGCTTATCTCCCTGTAGAAAATTCGAAAAATTCTGAAACAAATCACGCATATTCCTGAGATATGTACGCAATTTTCATTATTTTAGGCCAGATCCATCTGAGCAACTTAAGTGCCTCGAACAAATTCGTCATTGCAGACTGTTCTGTTTTTGACAGATTCTGCCTTTTCTTTTGCATTCGCTCTTTTACTGTGTTTGTGTGAATTTCTTTGCTCCACAAAGCATTGGTGGCTGTAGCTAATATCCAGAAGCTTTGGGATTGATTGTATCATTACAGAATATGAGAATTTTTGATTATGCACTAACGCTCTAATGAGAACTGTCTTGAGTTTGGTGTGAAGGAAGTTTTCAAGGATCAAGCGAGAAGGGTGATATTATTTGATCAAGAAGAGTGAAAAGTCTAAGCTTGGGGATGCCAAGGCATCCCCTTCTTCCTCAACAAACTTATCAGGTCATCTCTAGTGAAACTATATTTTAATTCTTTCACATCTTATGCGCTTTACTTGGAGCGTCTGTGTGTTTTTATTTTTGTTTTTGTTTGAATAAATTCGGATCCTAGCAATCCTTGTGTGGGAGAGAGACACGCTCCGCTTTTTCATGTGAATACTCATGTTCTTCACTTATATTTGTTGAGTATTCTTAACTAGCTACAGCAGTGCTTTTAGCTCCTGTTTTTCATGCATCTCTTTGAGCTGTTAGCACTTGTTTATAAATACTCTCTTGCTGCATTATATTATCATTTGGAGAGTTTATGTTTAAATAAATTAATTGGTGTTTGTTTGGAAGAAAGAAAATGCTACATGTAGTAGTTGGTATTGGAAAAGACATATGCATTCTTGTAGATCATTGTCTTGTTTCGATTTGATACTTTGCAATTGTTTTGAGCTCTCAAGTAGATCATGTTTAAGCTCTTGCATCATGTAGTTAAATCCTAGTAGTGAAGAACTACCGTAGAGCTTGTTGAGACTTGGGATGCATATTTGTTCTCTCTAAGGTCTAGCTATTTTCTGGTAAAATGTTTGAGCAACAAGGAAGACAGTGTAGAGTCTTATAATACTTGCAATATGTTTTTATGTGATTTTTGCTGTACCGGTTTATACTTGTGTTTGCTTCAAACAACCTTGCTAGCCTAAACTCTGTACTGAGAGGGAATGCTTCTCGTGCATCCAAAACTTGAGCCAGAACCCATGCCATTTGTGTCCACCATACCTACCTACTATGTGGTATTTCCTGCCATTCCAAGTAAATATTTCATGTGCTACCTTTAAACTATTCAAAACTTTATTACTCCTTATTTGTGTCAATGTTTTATAGCTCATGAGAAAGTATGTGGTGTTTTATCTTTCAATCTTGTCATTTACTTCTGACAGACTTTCACCAATGGACTAGTGGCATATACATCCGCTTATCCAATAATTTACAAAAAGAGCTGGCAACGGGGTGCCCAGCCCCAATTAATTACAACTTTCATTAATAATTCTCTTCACATGTTTTGCCCTGATTTATCAGTAAGCAACTTAATTTGCAAATAGACACTCCTCCATGGTATGTGAATGATGGAAGGCACCCGAGGATTCGGTTAGCCATGGCTTGTGTAAGCAAAAGGTTGGGAGGAGTGTCAACTATAAAGAAACTAAAATACATGTGTAAACAAAAGAGAAGAGGGATGATCTACCTTGCTGGTAGAGATAACGTCCTTCATGGGAGCCGCTCTTGAAAGTCTGGTTGACAAGGGGTTAGAGTGCCCACTACCATTCGTTGACAACAACAAACACCTATCAAATACTTATTTTGTGCTCTCTATATGCTTTCAAAAACTTAAAAAGCTCTAGCACATGATTTAATCCCTGCTTCCCTCTGCGAAGGGCCTATCTTTTACTTTATTGTTGAGTCAGTTTACCTACTCCTTTCTATCTTATAAGCAAACACTTGTGTCAACTTTGTGTGCATTGATTCTTACATGTTTACTTATTGCACTTGTTATATTGCTTTATGTTGACAACTATCCATGAGATATACATGTTACAAGTTGAAAGCAAATGCTGAAACTTAATCATCCTTTGTGTTGCTTCAATGCCTTTTACTTTGAATCTATTGCTTTATGAGTTACCTCTTATGCAAAACTTTTTGATGCTTGTCTTGAAAGTACTATTCATGAAAAGTTTTTGCTTATATGATTCATTGTTTACTCTTTATCTATTTGTTAGCAAACTATAGACCATTGCTTTGAGTCACTTCATTCATGAGATGAGCCTTGCAATATATTGATCAAGATTGTGTGAAAGCATGTCTCCTCAGAAATTATTTGTTGTTATCGTTTTACCTACCCGAGGACGAGTAGAACTAAGCTTGGGGATGCTTGATACGTCTCCAACGTATCCATAATTTCTGCTGTTCCATGCTTATATTATACCATTTGCTACATGTTTTATATACACTTCATATCACTTTTATGCATTTTCTGGGACTAACCTATTAACAAGATGCCACAGTGCCAGTTCCCTGTTTTCTGCTGTTTTTGGTTTCAGAAAGTTACTTCTGGAAATATTCTCGGAATTGCACGAAACAAAAGGCCAAGTCCCTATTTTTCCAACACGTACACGGAGTCCGAAGGAGAGACGAAGGAGAGCCACGAGGTGGCCAAACCACCTGGCGGCGCGGTAGAGGGCCCCACCGCGCCAGCCTGTGGTTTGGGCCCCTCGGGGGTCCGCCGACATCGCCCCTTCGCCTATTTATTCCCCGAGATGTGAAAACCCTAAAAGACCGAGCCTTTCATCCAGAACATATTCGCTGCCGCCGCTGTCGTCAACCCTAACTCGGGGGGTTTCTGAAGCTCTTCCCGGCACCCTGCCGGAGAGGGGAATCATCACCGGAGGGCTCTACATCGCCATGCCCGCCTCCGGAGTGATGCGTGAGTAGTTCATCCTTGGACTATGGATCCATAGCAGTAGCTAGATGGTTGTCTTCTCCACTTGTGCCATCATGTTTAGATCTTGTGAGCTGCCTATCATGATCAAGATCATCTTATTGTAATGCTACATGTTGTGTTTGCTGGGATCTGACTTATATTGATACCTATGTGGAGCTGAATATTATATTATCATGTCTATGTCATTTTCGATCTTGCATGCTCTCCGTTACTTGTTGAAGCCTTGGCCAAGTGAATACTTGTAACTCCAAGAGGGGGTATTTATGCATGATAGTTGGGTTCAACCTCTATTTAACCTGGGATAGTGACAGCAAGTTCTAAGGTTGTAGATGTGTTGTTGCCACTAGGGGTAAAACAGCAATGCTTTATTCAAGGATGAATGTATTGTTTACATTACGCACATTACTTAATGCAATTGTTTGTTGCTTGCAACTTAATACTGGAAGGGGTACGGATGTTAACCGGAAAGTGGACTATTTAGGCATAGATGCATGCTGGATAGCGGTCTATGTACTTTGTCGTAATGCCCAAATGAATCTCATAGTAGATACCACAGCTCACATATGCATGTTATATGCACTTATCAATTGTCAATTGCGCAGCTGTAATTTGTTTACCCAGCATGTTAGTTATCTTATTGGAGAGACACCACTAGTGAACTGTGGACCCCGGTCCATTCTTTTACATCTGAAATACAATCTACTGCAATCATTGTTCTCTACTGTTTTATGCAAACAAACATCATCTTCCATTCGATACGTTTAACCCTTTGTTTTCAGCAAGCCGGTGAGATTGACAACCTCACTGTTAAGTTGGGGCAAAGTAATTTGATTGTGTTGTGCAGGTTCCACGTTGGCACCGGAATCCCTGGTGTTGCGCCGCACTACACTCCTTCACCAACACCTTCGAAGCAAACCTCATTTTCCTACTGGTTCGATTAAACCTTGGTTTCATACTGAGGGAAAACTTGCTGCTGCACTCATCATACCTTCCTCTTGGGGTTCCCAACTGACGTGTGACGTAGAAGCATTGTTTCTGGCACTGTTGCCGGGGAGATATTCCCTCGTCAACTTAGAGCTAGCACGCATCAAGAGACGGGTTGGATCGATGAGCTCAAGGAGTACCTCAGGGACGGAGTCCTCCCTGAAGAGGATGCAGAAGCAGAGAGAATTGCTCGACAGGCCAAGTCATACTGCCTTCACGAGGGAGGCCTGTACCGCAAGCGTCCAAATGGAGTTGCACTAAAATGCGTCCCCCCTGAAGAAGGCCGCCAGCTGATCAAGGACATACACAGTGGAGAATGTGGCCACCACTCATCATCACGCACCCTTGCGGGGAAATCTTCAGGAGTGGATTCTACTGGCCCTCAGTGCTTCAAGATGCAACCACCGTTGTCCAGGCTTGCGAGGCATGCCAATTCCACGCCAAGCAAGTCCACCAGCCTGCACTGGGGCTCCAGACCATCCCGCTCTCCTGGCCCTTCGCGGTCTGGGGGCTGGACATCCTGGGACCATTCCCACGCTCCAGCGGGGGCTACCGCTACCTCTACGTCGCCATTGACAAGTTCACCAAATGGGCGGAGGTCGAAGCGGTGCGCAGCATCCCGGCGAGATCAGCGGTGAAATTCATCAGGGCCTAGCCTGTCGCTTCGGCGTGCCAAATCGCATCATCACCGACAACGGCTCACAGTTCACCAGTGGCATCTTCAGGGCCTACTGCGAGAGCCTCGGCACCCGGCTCTGCTTCGCCTCGGTGGCTCACCCACGAAGCAACGGGCAGGCTGAGCGAGCGAATGCTGAAGGCTCAAGGGCCTCAAGACAAGAAGCTTCAACCGCCTCAAGGCCCACGGCAAGAACTGGATTGAAGAGCTCCCCTCTGTGCTCTGGTCCATCCGCACCACCGCCACGAAGCCCACTGGAGAAACGCCGTTCGCCCTCTATGGCGCTGAAGCAGTCCTCCCCACCGAGATCAAGCATGGGTCCCCACGGATCCTTGCTTTCAACGAGGACGATCAAGAGGAGCTCCACAACGACGACCTGCTGCTGCTCGATGGACTACGTCGCCGTGCCGCCGCCCTCCGGGCGGCAAAGTACCAACAAGATCTGCGCCGCTACCACAGCCGCCACATCCGCCCGCGCACCCTCGAGACAGGCGATCTCGTCCTGAGGAGGATACTCTCCAGGGAAGGCCTCCACAAGCTCTCACCTATGTGGGAAGGCCCCTACAGGGTCGCGCACATCGCCAGGCCCGGCGCAGTACGGCTCGAGACGGAGGACGGCACCCCGGTCAAGAACCCGTGGAACATCGAGCATCTACGCAAGTTCTACCCGTGATCACGTCGGCAGGCATTTTTTGTCTCAAGAGGGAAGCACGCATCTTCACCTCCCAGCTTCACCAAGCTTTCCCTTCACGAGGGCCATCTCCACTGAGAGCTCTCTACAACGCGTCGCCACGGGCCGCGAGAAGCCTCAGCCACTCCATGTGGAACCCCATGCCCAGACATGGCGGACTTTGTCTTGGCCTCGCCAAGTGTAATGAACAATTTCAGGTCATCATGAACCTTTTGCGCCTCGGCGCCGTTATGTAATATTGCTTGGTGAGTTGTTTTCTTACGTTCATTCGCGCTCACATTTTTCCCCATGCGCACCTCGCGAGCGGGGGCTGAGCACGGTGCCTGTGCTCGGGAGCATCCCAGCAGCATCGCAAAACCCAAAGGATCCGAGCTCTAACTCGTGGTTCTCCGCCCACGACCGTTATCTCACCAAAGAGCTCTGACTTGTGGGCTAGCTCCCATGCACGTCACCTCACCAAGGACCTTGGTGCTTATTCTCCTCGTGAGATACCCATGAGGAAATCTATGAGCGCGCATGAGTTGTACAACCATGCATTGCTTGTGGGTATGCCTCTCTCTCCAACGCAGGGAACAAGACGCCCTACAGGGCTGCGGAGCTCCAAACCAGCCTCAGGCAACCTCGAGAGGGAAACGCCTCGCCAGGAACACAACACCCTCTACAAGGCAAATGTCTCGCAAAAGCTAAGTCCAGAACTTACGCCTCACGAGTTTTTCTCTCTCGCTGGTTTTGTCGCCCCTCGAGCCTCTCTTTTCTCTCTTACGCCTCATGGGCTGCTTGCACGTCAAAGGGGAGCTCCCGAGCATCGTGCCTCGAGAGCTCTTACCTCTCTAAGCCTTACGCACCCCCCGGCCTTGTCGAGCCCTGACTCTGGCATACCGAAGCGGCGGTGCTATTTGCGCTGAAAGCAGGGTCCTAACGACGTAGAGCGAAAAAGACATGAGGAACAGATAAAAGGCCTCCCGAGGGGCGCTTACACTTGCATGAAACAAAAGTGTCTTTACAAACTTCACAAAGTGAAATACAAATCCTAAGATAACTAGTGCTCCAGGCATCACTCCAGGAGCGGCTCACGCAGCAGGGCTGTCGTCGTCCTCGCCATCGACAGCCTCGTCATCTCCTCCTCAGCACCTCCTCGCCGTCGCCCTCCTGGGCCGAGTCATCCTCGACCCTCTTGAAGCGCTGGACGTACTTCTCCACGTCATCCCACACCGAGGCGTCCAGCTTCGAGGCGAGCTTCTGATCCAGGGGCTCCGTCACGGCCGTGAAGTCGATGCCAGGATGGAGATGCGCGAGGTTGGCGAAGACTTGGCCACCGCGACGCCAAGGAGCTCGCGGCTCTCGTTGTCGACCAGGTCGTCGAGGTTCGTCACGACCTCCTCAAGGCTGGTGAGGAGCTGCTCGAAGAAGCCGAGGTAGGTGGCGACGTCAGAATTCCCCTCGGCAGGGAGTACGGGGGCTCGGCTCCCAGGCGGCCCACGACGGTCCGCGCGCGGCTCACCAGGGAGAGGAACATGCGTTCCCGCTGGCGCGACAGGACCTGCGCAGCCTGAGCGCTCTGCCGAGCCTCCTCGACAAGCTCTACAACAGGCCCCACCTGCTGCTGCATCTCAGTCATGTCCTGCGTCAAGGAAGCAAGGTCCTGCTCCGCGCGCTTCCGGGCCTCCACTGCAGCTTGGAGGCGGGAGTCAAGTCGCTTCTTCTGGGCCTCAAGCTCCCTGATGCGAGCATTGAGCTCGTCGCGTTCTTCATGAAGCGCTCCTCCTGCATCTGGCCTTCTTCGCGAACCCCTTGGAGCAGTTGTCGCGGAAGAGCTTCTCCTTGGTCGCAGACTCCTCCTGCTCTTCTCCTCTTTCTTGCGGAGGTTCTCGTTGGTCTGCGCGAGGCGCTTCTTGTAGAACTCCTCGTCCTGGGTCACCTTGCTCTCGCGAGACTCCAGGTGTTCCCGCTGCGCGGATTGATCCTTCTCGATCTGCTCTACCTGCTCCTCGCGCTTGCGCAGCTCAACTCGCGGAGTCGAGGTCTGCCCCGCGCTGCACGATCAGCCCTTCGCGGATGCGCAGGTCCTCACGGAACCTCTCCAAGCTCTGCCGCACGTTCTCTGACTCGGCGATGATCCCCGCCTCGCGGTCCACAAGCTCTTGGTGCTTGGTGGAGACCGCCGCCTCGCGCGCCGCCAGCTCCTGGTGCTTGGCCTCAGTCTCCGCCTCGAGAGCCTCGCGCCTAGCACTCAAGTCCGCAAGGGTCTCTTCAACCTCGCGGACCACGCTGATGCGGATCTCTTCAGCAGAGCGCAGCGCCGCCTCGCGTTGCGCCTGGGCCGCCTCGTCCTTCGGCGGCAGCGCTCCACGGTCTCCTGGAGGCAGGCCCAGCCCCGCGCAAGCTCGGCGTCCTCCTCCGCCCTGGCGCGGTCTTCCTCGGCGAGCTGGGCCTCAAGCCCATCGAGCACCTCCCTCGCCGAGCGAAGGACAGCATCTCGGCGAGCCACAACCGGGCGCCGACCCCGCAGGACTAAGGCCCATGTCTCACCAGAAGGTCTGGAGGCGCCGGCGCCTGTCGAGGACTCTGGAACGTCACGCCTTGGGCTCGGAGTAGCCTCGAGCGCGCCTGGGGGCTCTGGTGAGAGCCTCCCTCTTCTTCCACACTGGGGGCTTTCTGGGGGCTCAAGCGCCCTCGCCATCAGCCCCACCATCTTTCTGCCCCTGGGGTGCACCTTCTTCTCCCCCAGGGGCAGGGTTGGTCTTCTCTGCTGAGGCCGCCCCCGCGGCAGCCTCAGTATCCATCGCCGGCTCTTCAGGGCCCGCGTTGGTGGAGGCGACGGTACAGCAGCCTCCTCCATCTCAACATCAGCATGCGTCTCCGCCGACGCTGTCTCCGCCGTGCGCTCCTTCGCCGGCGACGCGGTCCTCGCCGCATCTTCCTCCGTCACCTTCTCCTGCCGCACAGGAGAGGCGTCAGGCCGCGCAGTCGGCGGCACCGTCGCCTCAGCCTCCTCCTCCTCCTCGTGGCGCTCCTCCGCCTCAGGAGGCGGCGCTGCAGTCTCGGGAGAAGGAGCGGTGGCCTCGTGAGGCACCACCTCAGCTGTAGGCGCTGCAGACACCACCGCAGCGCTGGGGATCTCTCCAAGTCTCCGGAGCCTCCGCCGCTTTGGCTCCTCGGGGCGCCTGGAGAGGAAACGGTTCAGAAATCCCTCGAGAGGTCTACACAAGAACGACACCAAATAGGAAGGAAGGTGCAAGGCTTACGCAGCAGTGTCGACCCACTTCCTCTTCGGCATCTGCCGCGCAGGCGAAGCGTGGGGCTCCGCGATCTTCTGAGCCTCGGCAAGCCTGTCCTGGCCCGCCTTGACACCGGCCTCTGCCTCCTCTCGACCTCCGGCGTTCCTATCGTGGATCGCATTGGAGCGGGGCTCGCAGTGGCCCGACGAAGCATCATCGTCATCGCTCTCCTCCTTTCCCTCGGCACGCTGCGGGGGGCGACCACGAACTGGTCGCCGCTGCCTGAGGAGATCTCATGGACCTCAACGTTAGGCGATGCGCCCTTCGAGGTGCTCGAGTTCTGTGCCGAAGAAGCAGGGCCTCCCAGGCGCCGGTCGCGCCTGCGTCAGATTCCGCGGGCGTTTCTGTCGTCTCCTCCTCGCCCTCAACTGGTGCCCCCTGCGCGGCTGACTCCGGGTCCTCGCGAGGCCCAACATGCCCCTCAGGCACCAGGCCCCACTGGTCAAACTTCGGCATTGTCTACATGAGCGTGACGCGACGCCCAAGATCAAGCCTATGGAGCGGAACGGTCTTGTCGTTGGCCTTGGGGATGTCTGGAGACGTGAAGAGGACATCCATGATGATGTGCACTTCCTCCTGCGTGAAGAGGGTAGCGCTCAGGCGCATCTTGTCCCTCTGGTTGGAGTACAGCCACATCGCGTCCGCATGCCTCTGGAGTGGAGCGATGCGACGCCTCACGAAGTCCTTGGCCACCATCTGCCCGGTGAGGCCTGCCTCGCGGAGGTCCTTCAAGCGCCTCACCACGGGGCCAAGTGCTGCACTCTTGAGCGTTTTGGAGGACCAGCTTGCCCTCTTCATCGGAGGCGCCTCAGGCAGCTCGAAGTAAGGACTCTCGCTCCCGAACGCCGTGAGGAACCAGCGCTTGCGGAAGTCCTCCACCTTCTTCGTCACACTGGTCACGACGTTCTCGCCGGCCCACGCAATGGGGATGTAGACGCCCCCATGCCATCGGTGATGTGAAAGGACACACACCCCGACCGCTCCTTGTTCGCCGTGAACCGGAGCGCGTAGAAGCTGTGGAAGAGGTCCACCGAGGGCGGAATGCCAATGTACGCCTCACAGAGATAGACGAAGATGGCGAGGATGAGGATGGAGGTGAAGAATCTGGATCTGATAGCGCTCCAGAACCGCCAAGAAGAAGTTGGAGAAGGGAGCCACGAGCCCGGCGTAGAGGGTGTGCATGAAGATGGGGTAGAGGCCGCCGCCGGCATTGTTCGCCGGCTTGAGCACCGAAGCGCCGTGCTCATTGGTCTCCGAGGCCGCCTGTTGGGGGGATAATAACCCTGTATACTTATGACCAAGGAATAATCAGTCGGACGGCCCAAGGTCTGGTCCGAGTGAAGTGTACAAGATATGGGCCGGGTTATAGTTGGGCTAATAGGCCTAACATGACTCGTCCCTGGAAGGAAGGACCTAGAAGAACTGGAGTCCGAGTGAAGGAAGAAACCGGGTGACTTGGAGGTTACGGAAGGTTCAGAAGAATCTAGAGTAGGACTCCGTGCTCGTATGTAACCCGGTATTCATTGTAAGTTCGGGAGACCCGGCGTCTATATAAACGGGCTCCCAGAACATAGATGAGAGAGTTCTAAGCCTGAAGTCACAAGTTGTAACCCTAGTTCGATATCACCGCTATCAAGCGAAACCCTTGTAACTTGTCTCGAAACCCGATTCTGTTGTCGTAGCCGAGTTATCGAGACCTCGAGATCAATAACATAGAAGCAGGAAGTAGGTCTTTATCTCCAATGGAGAGGCTGAACCTGGGTAAACTCTTTTTCCCCAACGAGCGTGACAATCTCCTGAAGGACCAAGACGCCTTGCCCCAACATATAAGTTACCCTATGGTAACATCTGCCGTGTTAACCCCACGACAGTTGGCGCCCACCGTGGGTTCCCTTGGCAGCTTCAGCCTCGGCAGAAGCCGGGTTATCTTCAGGAGCTTTGGCCTGGGAATCAGTCGGTGCAGTCCCTTGATCTTCTGCTGCGTCCTTAGCAACATCAGCCGGCTTTTCCATGACTGGCGTAGTAGGGGCACGGCTGGGTGCAGGGACAACTGGAGTAGAGGTACTTGGCGCTGTAGCTTTCTTCATCTTTGCAATGGAATCTCTTAGCTTGGCCAATAGATCAAAGTGCTTGGGTTCAGGAGTGGGGATTGGAGTGTTGTTCTCATCCACTGCATCTTGGAAAACCGACAGATTGAGACTTTCAGCTATTTTGCAAGCAATAGGCCGGGTTTGGGCAGAAATTTCCTTGAAATCTTTTCCCCAAACTTGGTGCCATCAGCGTTGTACTGAGGAAATCCTTTGACAAAAGGAGCCGGGTTAAGGCGCGGGTTGTAAGCTTTGGCAAGAGCTAAGCTGCGCATTGCGCCAACCCGGCATGCTGATCGCGTCCAGAGATCTAACCACTCGGGGATCGTGGACAGCTGATGCAGGGACTCATATATCACTTGGGGAGGAGCACAGTTGCTCTTAACACGCTTCATGATCTCAGCAGTGCCAAACTGGAATTGCCGGATGATGGTGTTCAAGCAGTTCAGCTTCTCTGGATATGATCTCCTGATGGCAGCATTTTGTTCGCCTGAAAAATATGATGTGGGTTAGTATGGGAAAGCCGAGTAAAGAAGAAAAAGTGAAAAGAAGTGGTGCTTACCAATAAGTGGATTGAGGATATCCTTGATATGGTCTTTCAGGGTGTCCAAATATTTCTGGACACTGATCATCTTGTCATAGCTGACCTTGTATTTATCTCCAGCCTCTTCCAATTCCTTCTTCAGTTTGGTGTTCTCTGCGGTTAGAGACTCAATTGTTTTCTCCAAGTCTGAAGCATGAACTTCAGTTTCCTTGCGCAGCTTGGTTTCAACTTCAAGGAGTTGGTTAGTCTTGGCAAGTATTTGGTCATTTTGGGACACATATCTCTGAAAAAAAATAGCAAGTTAGACACATGGGGACTGAATATATTTCAGTCGGCAATTGAAAGGAATAGTAAGTTGACAGTGAAATTATATGCAGGTAGAATATTTATACAAGTTCCGAGTGACCGAAAAGCAGACCACTCGGCACTTGGGGACTGGTATGTCTTTTAAAAGTTTTACAAGTTATTCAGTAATGCATTTTCAAAGTTCCAGATAAATTGTTAACATATTACCCGGAACTTGGGGGTTATGAGGATTTGAAATCAGAAAGAAAAACAAGTTCCATGTTATCGTAGACTGATAACTCGGAACTTGGGGACTGGGATATTCTGAAGTTTTCAAGATGATGGCAGAGAGATGTATACTTTCAAGTACCGAGTGACTGAGGACAGTTTACTCGATACTTGGGGACTGGGTTTGGTATATGACATATGAAGAGGAAAGATATGTACCTGATGTTCTTGGACAAGAGAATCCACAAGTTTGCCTTCAGCAAGTTTGTATTGTTGTACTCAGTTAATAGATTTTCAAAGTTTTGTGGCACAGTGGAGCCTTCGCCTTTATCAGTCGGCTTCGACCTTTGTTCAGGAGCAACAAATTTGGTTGCAGTTTTAATGGGAGAGATCTTCTCAGTAGAGCAAGCTCCTGTGATCACGACTTCTGGATCAGTTGGTTTTTCAGCAGGAGGAGGAGACACGTTCCTTTGGTCAGTTGTCTGCTCCTTATCAGTCGGCTCAGCATGTTTTTCAGGGGTATTTTCCAAGTTCTCCTCTTCAGCAATGGGAGGGCTTGGATCACCGCTAAGAGTAGCTTTTGCCCTGAAATCGCAAGTATGAAAGTAATATAAGAAAGAGTAAAAGAAAGCAAAGTTGGTAAGTACAAGTAATAGAAGGTTATATGCATTACCCGGTATTGACTCGAAAGTCACGGGGGAGGTCGTTGCTGGAGCCTGAAGAAGTTGTAAGGGAGTATGACTTAGAAACTCGGATTTGACCAGCTAAAGGATAACTATCAGAGGGATGTTTTTGTGGTTCGAAGTTGGAAAAGGAAGTACCAGGACGGCGTGGAGAGGGAATGTTTGGGATTCCTGGGTTAAGAGGATCCTCACCAGGGGAGGTCCGAGTAGCTCTCCTCTTGAGAGAGGGTTCAGCAGAGTTCTGCGAGGATTTTTGAAGAAGAGTTTGGTTGAGTTTTAACATAGCAGGATAAGAATATGGTTCTATAGACATGCGAGAATATGGCACCTTGGCACAGATGGTGCGAGCCTTCCTTTTTCCGGTAGCAGCAGATTCAGTAGCTTCAGAGCTATGGCCGGGTGAAGGGGTGGCTGCCTTTTCAGTCGGTTCTGGTATTATAAAGTGGACATCAGTGGGTAAATTGTCTTGAGATTCGTTCTCAATCAAGCTTGTGAAGAAGTGGCCAAGAGTCGAGTTCACCTTCTTCTTCTTTTTCCTTTTCTTCTTCTTCTTCTTCTTCTTCTTCTTCTTCACTCGAGGACTGAGCCTCGTCATCATCATCTTCATCATCGTCTGCCTCAGGAGTGGCAGGGGGAGTTTCAACTTGCCACCAGTCATCAGATTCCTAGTGAAAAAGTAAAAGCAAAGTGATCAGTATACAATTGAGAAAAGAACATGTTATTGAGATTTTTATCAGTCGGTACTTACTGGTGGTGCTGGGTTATTCTTGCTGAATGGCAGAAGGCCATTTTCCTTGATAGTCTCAACCTTTTCAGCAAGGAAGGCCTTGATAGCCTTGTTCAGAGCAGTGTTTGGGTAGGACTTCTCCGAGTAACGGAGGGAATCTGTCAGATGGCCCGAGTAATCGCAAAGAAGCTTCTTGCGGATACTGTTGGGCTGAATTCGCCAACCCATCCACGTTTTGATTAGATCAGTCCCACGGAGGCCATGTGTAACAAGAACTGAGATCTTCTTGAGAAGGGCTGGATAGCTTCTCTCTCGGTGTCAGAGGCAAAGGATTTCATGTTGTTGTTAAGAATGAGGGGTTCGACCGAGTAACCCGGTAAAGGGTGTTCACCGGCTGGTATCTTGGCTTTACAGTAAAAGTACGATTTTTGCCAATGTTTCACGTGGGTATGAAGTTCTAGAGAAGGCATGGCAGAACCTTTGCGGCGTTGAATAGAAACACCGCCACAGACCAAGAGGGGGCCGTTCTTGTGTTCACGCTGAGGTTTGCACAAGAACAGCTCCAGAAAAAGAGCTAAGCTGGGAGGAGTGCATAAATATGATTCACAAAGAACTATGTAATTACTGATGTTCAAGATGGAATTGGGTCCGAGATCGAAGACCCGGAGGCCGTAGTGGCGAAGAAGATCCCTAAAGAAAGGATGACCCGGGGGACGAAAACCCGGGTGACATGTTCAAGAAAGCAGATAACTTCACCTTCCTTGGGGGAAGGCCGAGTCTCCTCTTCAGTCCCTCTCCACCCAATTTCCGACTGAAGAGGAAGAACGCCGGCCTCTGCCAGTTCTTCCAGCTTGGTCTGTGTAGCCATGGATTTGGCCCAGTTGGCCGTAATCCCAGATTTGCGCTTGGTGGTCTTTTTGATTTTCTTGATGCAGATGCGGTGGCGCCATCACCGACTTTGGCCTTGGCCTTCAGCTTCCTCGGATCCTTGGGTGCCATGAGATCTGAAGATCTGGAAAATAATGTAGCAGACCTGCACTTAAAAATTGGCAAGATCCCTGTGTATAGTGCAAACCCCTGGATCGATTCATTTGCACACACAGTCTAAGATGAATATCATGCAAATGCGTCAAATTTTATTACATCGCATGATCTAGACTTACAATTTTCATTACAAATTGCATAGCTCAAGGCTAACATTTTACAAAGTTCAGAACAGCGGAATAAAAGTAGCAGTGAGTCTCCATCATCTTCATGTGCCACAGGCGAAAACATGTTGGTTGTAAACTCGGAACCTTATACGAAACCTCACTCATCGTCTGAACATCCTGCAACAGGAAAAATGTTGCAACAAGGTGGGTCAGAACCATATAAAATGGATCTGGCAAGTGACACTCTGTGGACACTTAGTGGAATAACTCTAATAACCTATATGCATATTTGGCTAGTGGAGCTCAAAGGCTAATTTGCATAAAGCTAGTTTTATCTTATCACTTTGTAAAACATTTTGCATCTATTAAATTGGTAACACTGGTAAAACCCCAGTGAAACCGTGACAACACATGGTAAAACCCCAGTGTGTCAGGTGACTACCTCCGGTAAAACCCCGGGGAGTCCCTAATGTTGTTTACTAACAAGTTTTATTTTGAAGTTGGCATGTTGGGATCCTCCGTTGACGTCCTTGATCAGCTGCTCAGAATTGTCCGTAACCGGGGACACGGCTAAGTACTTAGTTTTGACACTCTCGAGAGGTTGTGCACGTTCACCATTAGACTTAACCAACCCAAACAATCCCCACACTCCAATAGTGATAGGGGAAAAGAAGAAGGTTAAGACGAGATCCTTCAGAAGCATTTTCCCACCCCATACCGGCCTGACGCGCTCCACCTACAATCCTCTACCACCACCTGTCAAGCCGGGTGAGTCCACGCAACTTATTCGATCAAGACAGAGCCCATATGACCAATGGCTGCACTGGAAGCAATCTTCACTTGGAGTTCTTCAGATCCCTTTGTTCCTGGGTGGCCATCCACAAGTGAATATCCCTCAGGTAAAACCCCTAGGGACAACACTCAGCTCTCAACAGCCAATCAAGCCCAAATCCACCCAGGTGTTCATTTAACTTAGTAGAATTTAAGTTTTTCAATAAAAAACTTTTGCATAGCATCAATAATTCTACTAAGTTATCATAGGATTCTAGACACAACTAGTAAAAAGGAGATAGTAGTTTTAGCATAGCAATACTATCCAACACATGCATATAAAGAAATACTCTAAGTCATGCATAGAAAAATACTTAGGAAATTTATGGGTGTGTGCCACTTGCCTTTGAAGTTGGTGAAGAATCACACTCTTCACAAGATGGAACGTTGCTCTCCGTACAATCTATACAACAACAAAAATATAAACAAGCATGCTAACAATCATACAAACAAAAAGAAGAAAACATTCAAAGAATAAACATAGCAAACGAGTTTTAAACAAGTTAGTTAGAAAATGGTCAATGTTCAACTCTCAAAAGAGTTATGGAAAAAGGTTTTATGGTTAGCTACTAGGGGATGGGTTGGTCAAGGTTTAAGTTTGAAATTAAATCAAACTCTAGTGGATCCCTATTTGTTGTGCTTCACCTTGGTCTTCTTCTCTTGTTTCTGAAACTTCTTATGTTGTGCCTTGAACTTCTCCTCTTGACTGTTGGTCACATCTTCTTGAGTCTTAATCTTCCTTGATCTTCAATTATAGCACTTTAGGGACTTAGTCATAAACACTAAGGACTTGGTCTATGTCCAAAGTGCAAGAAAGGATAGGAAGAGCAAAAAGGAGAGAGAGAGAAAGATGTAGTTGGTCTTCCAAAGGATCATCTCCAGGCTTCCTTGTAGCTTCCTCCTTGGTGTGATGACTTCATTGAATTTTTGTAGAATTGATGGTTTTGCAGACTTGAGGGTTTTGGTATCACCAAGGCTGGTCTTGAATCTAACTTGGCCACACCACTAAGTTAAAGGGAAAAGAAAAGAAAGGAAGACAAACTTAGAAAAGATGGGGTTGGTCTTCTTGAAGTTCCTCTTGTTTTCTTCTAAGTGCTTCCACTTCTTGGAGATGGCTAAGTCACTTCTTGGAGATGGCTAAGTAATTCCTTGGTTCTCCTTGTAGTAGCATCGTGTTGAAAATCCCAAGTTGACAAATTGGGCACCTTCATTGCACTTCATGGTTTTTCACAAGTCCTAACTTGGTGGTTTTTCAATTTGGAGGGTCAAAAAGGGTAACAAACAACCAATCAAATTTTCTAAGGACAAGTTAACAAAAATAAGGTGACTAAAATAATTTCTAGGGAAAATAAGTTTAACAAAACAAGATGACACAATAATTTACAAAAATAAGGGGAAGGTTTCTCTGGCTAGGGGCAACTATTTGTGACATTTTGCAAAAAGAACAAAATAAAATAATTTGTAGAAATTAAACTAAGTCAAAAATCCTCAAATTAAGCCTCTCATTTTTAAATAACCAAAATGGTGCACAAAATATTTTATAACAGATGCATAATATTACACATATTCTAAGGTTTCTAAAATTATTTTATTTACAAATATTGGATATATAGAATTAAAACAATAGTGAAAATAATGTTTTACAAGATTCTATAAATAACAAGTTTGTGCACGACTAAAATATAAGTTTTTATTATACCAATGTATTCTACACATTCATACGAATCCATAGACTACAAAAACATTGAAAACGGAATTACGGTTGATTTGATATGAATTTTTGAAGTTTGCCTAAAATCTGTCCAAAGTCAAATCCGAAATTAGAAAAGAGTTGTCACTTGGCAGATTCTGGTTGGAGGATACCCCTTCATCTAAGTGAATGTTTTCTGCCGTAGGATCAAGATTTGATGGACATGAATGAAAAGAAGAGAAATGCTCACCGCCGGTCGTCGTTTTTGGTTGCCGAAATCGATGGCGACGGTGACGACGGGCTCGGGGAAGACCACCACGTGGTGCAGCGCGTCGCGGGGAAGAGTACGGTGCGGACGGCGTCCTTGTTTGCGTCCGGGAATGCTGTCGGAGTACGGACGGAGAGATGCGAGCGGCGGCGACCTTCGGGTGAGCACGGATTCGTCGTTGTGCTGCATACAAAAAAAAATCACACAAGGGTTCAGGAGGAGCGCCAGGACGTGGGAAAAAGAAGGAGATGGAAAGGGGCCGGCGGTGTCCTTCGGTGTCGCCGGAAATTAAGAAACACGGCAGCGGCAGTGCGGAACTCCGGCGAAGAAATTCGTCATCCTGGAGGCGTTTCGTAGAGGGCTTTTGGGGGGGAATGAAGGAGGAGGTCAAGGGCTTTTATCAGGAAGAAACGGTGCGTGATTTGATGGAGTAAAACGTCCGGAATCAATTCGAGAAGAAACGGCAAAATCAAATGACTCGAGCGTGAATTCCGTCCGTAGTTGAAGACGATGATGACGGCAGCATGACGTCATCAATTTTTCTTTTTCTTTTTCTGATTTTCTTATTTCTTTTGTATCTTTTGTTTTAGAAGTCCAAGTTAGGTCAAACCAATTTCTAAATTTTTGAAAAATCAAGATCTGTTATTTAAAACATTCAAACACACTTTTCCAAACATTTCAAAATTTGAAAATTTCAAAATATGTTTAAATGCCAAATTGACACTTTATGTCAATTTTAAAAATAAGGTTTTAATAAATCATTTTGGTTTAATAAAATCAAATAAAAATACCACAAATGTTAATATTGATAAATAGCTATTGTAAACTTATTTTTCAAATAAATATAATTGAATCCAAATAAATTTGTAAATAAGGACATGCTTTAAATAAATTAAAACACTTTATAAATATTGTTTTAGGCTTTATTAAATTATTATTGTCTTTAATAAAATTTTGAAAACATAATATAAACTTTAGTATTAAAGATTTACCATTTAAACTCATTTTCAAGTTCAAATCTACTCATCAAATTTATTTTATGTTTTAAATGATTATGAAATATTTAAAATCCATAATATGCTTTTGGGTATTTTAAAATAATTTTAACCACTATGCAAATAAGATTTTAGGGTTTAAAGAAATAGTCAAAGTTAAATATTTAAAATCCACTAATTGGAATAAAACAATTTTATAAGATGAAGGTGACTTTGAAATATCTTGGATAAAAAGAATTTAAACCAAACTCAAATTGTGAATTAAAGATTATTTGGAATTAAACTATTTAACTTTTTGAAAATGCCCAATGTCTTCTATATTTGGTTTCTATTATAATTTTAATGTTTTCTTTTTAACAAAACAAAAGTTTCAATTTTTTGTGATTTTTAAACATTCTAATATATTGGGATGTTACAAATAACAAGAAAAGAAATGAAAAACAATGAGCTCAAGAACAGCCCGAGGAAAAGCGATTCAAGATCTAGATGGAAACCAAATGCGGGAATGAAATACTTACCGGAGCTTGTGGAGATCTGGTGCGGGGCTGATTTCCCGGTGGTTGGCTGCGGCAATGCGGGGCTCCGATGTCCAGCGGCGGCGCGGCAAGCTCGGAGGAACCCTAACCCTAGCTCGAGGAGAGAGAAAACGGGAGGTTGAAGATGAAGGGCGCGGTGAATGGGGAAAGTGAAACCCTTTTACCGTGGTCCACTATTTATAGCCCAGGGTGAAACCCTATGAGCGTGAAAAACGAGGAGATAAGGTTCTGGTTGACCATAGGTCAAAGATACGAGAGAATATGTCAGAGAATGTCTCTTGGTCGTTGACTGGAGAGAGTTGAGTACGAGAGAAATGCCGGGTTATAAAGAGAACCGCCAAAAGGAGCTGGTCTGAAACATAACCCGGCCATTCAGTGTTAATACTTTTTATTTTGTTTTCAGGAGTTTAACTCGGATAATCTCATCAGCAGCTACCCTCGAGTAATTGAATCAAGATCAAGAGTATCAAGTGAAGCAACCGATGAGCTTATGCAAGTCAAACTTGGGGACTACTGTTGGGGGGATAATAACCCGGTATACTTATGACCAAGGAATAATCAGTCGGACGGCCCAAGGTCTGGTCCGAGTGAAGTGTACAAGATATGGGTCGGGTTATAGTTGGGCTAATAGGCCTAACATGACTCGTCCCTGGAAGGAAGGACCTAGAAGAACTGGAGTCCGAGTGAAGGAAGAAACCGGGTGACTTGGAGGTTACGGAAGGTTCAGAAGAATCTAGAGTAGGACTCCGTGCTCGTATGTAACCCGGTATTCATTGTAAGTTCGGGAGACCCGGCGTCTATATAAACGGGCTCCCAGAACATAGATGAGAGAGTTCTAAGCCTGAAGTCACAAGTTGTAACCCTAGTTCGATATCACCGCTATCAAGCGAAACCCTTGTAACTTGTCTTGAAACCCGGTTCTGTTGTCGTAGCCGAGTTATCGAGACCTCGAGATCAATAACATAGAAGCAGGAAGTAGGTCTTTATCTCCAATGGAGAGGCTGAACCTGGGTAAACTCTTTTTCCCCAACGAGCGTGACAATCTCCTGAAGGACCAAGGCGCCTTGCCCCAACATATAAGTTACCCTATGGTAACATCTGCCGTGTTAACCCCACGACACCGCCATGTGGCGCACCTTGTCCAGCTGCGCCTCCTTGAAGCGGAAGCCGGTCAGAGCCGGCTCGAGGTCGCCGTCCTGCCGCGTCGCGGCAGACTTGCCTCCCTGCACTACCGCCTTGCCCTTCTTGGACGCGGTGGCCTTCTTGGGCGCCATTGCAGCGAGATTGCGAAGGAGGAGCTTGAGGATTGAGCGCCGGGAAGAAGGAAGCGAAAGGGGAACGAGTGGAGTAATGGCCGCCTGCGCCGAGCTCTCCGCCTTTTATCGGCTCATCGAGTCGTTACCAAGACGTGGTGGGTCCCACCACTACGCCTGTTACTTCTGAGGAGATCGTGGGATCGTGTCCGGCCGCAACGCTCCACGTGTCTCGGGCTAAGCAGGCTTCTTTGGGCACACGACGATTCGCCTCCGTCTGTAAACTCCAGCGTGCCCATCGCGGGCCCGGGGGCTACTGTCGGCCCAGTGGAAACCAGGGTACCATGGGCCGGCCTGCCACAGCCCTCGACGCTCCGCAGGAAATTCTACTAAGGACCAGGCGTTCAGCGTGACGAGCCTCGCGAGGGACTTTTTCCCTCGCGAGGGTTTCTTCACTCGGCTGTGCATTTCTGCTAAGGACCAGACGCTCGGCCTAAGGGGCCTCGAGAGGAACTCTTCCCTCGGGAGGGCCTCCTCTGTTCAGAAAAACACCAAGTCCTGGCGCATCTCCGCGCCACCCTCACGAGGCCTCCCTCGTGAGGCGTCAACTACCAAACCTCGGCGAGGCTTCAGGCCCTCGCGGGGTTCCTTCGAGTGGAAGCAAGCTCCTGCACCCGCTACAGAGCGTACATGGGCTCTGCGCCCGCCGCAGAGTGACGCGCGCGCCTGCACGCGATGACGACGACGCCGCAGTTGCCGCTTTCGTGTATAAAGCAGTCAACAAGGCTGGGGCAAGCAAAGCGGACTCCAAGGATTGCCATTTTGGTGATAAAGCTGCCGGCCGCCGCTACGCTCCAAGTGCGGCGTCACCGTGGGTCACGCCACAGGACTCTGCAGCGCCAGCCCACCGTCCTGGATGGACGGTGGCTTTTTCTGCCAAGACGACATGCTCTCTGCCATGGACCGCGTCCATGGACATCTCCGACGCTGTGCGCTGCGCTCCATCTTTGCCACCATGTGGATTTCCCTTCCCGCCTGTAGTTTTCGGGGAAGAGGACCGAGGCAGTATATAAGGAGGCAGCGTACGACCAAGGAGGGGGATCCCGCATTTCACCAGCTCCTTCTACACTTCACCAGCCACGTCCGAAGGAGGAGACGGAGCTAATCCCACCATAGTCCACCATAGCCAAAACTGTGCCCTCGGCAAGCACCTTGTACTGTGAACCTCTCCAAGCAATGCAATACATCTTAGCAGGACGTAGGGTCTTTACACCTCACGGTGGGCCTGAACCTGGGTAGCGGCTCGTGTTCCATCTCTGTCGTGATGTTCCTCACCGAGCTCGATGAACACCGCCGCCGAGGTTGTTGAGGATTTGTTTGACGTTGTGTTCAGCCCCTCACTCGATTCCTAGCACTTGAGAGACACCCCTAGTTCCTGGGACTAGTCTCCGACAGCAATTGACAAAGCATGGGCATATAGCAATACTATCATGACACAAAGTTCACCGTTTCATTTAATATGGGCATTACGTCAAAATACATAGAACGTTATCCAACTGCATCTATGACTAATAATCCACCCCGGGATCGCTATCTAGCATGTCACCCAAAAGTATTAAGTTGCAAGAAAATGATAATTGCAATAAGCATAGTGCGTAATGTAAGCAATGGTTACAACATATAGCAATAAACACCGTTGTTTTACCCCTAGTAGCAACAACACATCTCAAGCCTTAATCGTTTCTGTCAACTCGAGCTCAGACAAGAGAGGCATGAACCCATTATCTAGCATAAATACTCCCTCTACTGACACAAGTAATTACTTCGGCCAAAGCATACACAAGCATCGGAGAGCATGCAAGATCATAAATAAAACATATTAGAGATAAATTGAATAATAATGTCATGACTCCTTAATTCATCGGATCCCCGCAAACACAACATGTAGCATTACAAATAGATGATCTTGATCATGTTAGGCAACCCACAAGATCTAAACAATGGAGTACAAGGAGAAGAGACAACAATCTAGCTACTGCCATGGACCCCTAGTCCTGTGGTGGACTACTCGCGCATCACTCCGGAGGCAGGCATGATGGTGTAGATGCCTCCGGTGATGATCTCCTCCTCCGGCAGGGTGCCAGGAAGAGCTTCAGAACCCTCCCGATCTAGGGTTCGCGACAACGGCGGCTACGGAACTTTTCGTTTATTTCTGATCGGGTGTCGAGAGTTTTCGGGACGAATGCAATTTATATGAGGGCAACTCGAGGAGGTCCCGAAGTCGGCCAGGTGGGGCCCAGGCGCGGTCCACCCTTGACCGCGCCTGGGTGGCGTATAGGGTCCGTGGGGCCCCCTGCAGGCGCCCTCCTGGCTCCGTCTTTGTTTTTTCGTAGAAATAAAGCACGTAAATTTGCAGCTGATTCTGAGAAAATTCCCCGACTAGATTTTCTGAAACAAAAAGGCAGCAGAAAATAGGAACTGGCACTGGGCATCTTGTTAATATGTTAGTTCCATAAAATGTGCCAAAATGATATAAAAACATTATAAAAGCATTTGGCAATGATATATAAGATGCATGGAACAATCAAAATTAATAGATACGTTTGAGACGTATCACAAATCTCAGTTACAATTCCTCTTGCAACTAGAAAACAATATCTTAGTTGGAACCCCACTTGCAACGGGAAAAGATATATCAGTTACAACTCCAGTTGCAACTCGAAAAAATATATCAGTTGTAACTGCACTTCCAACAGAAAAAATATCTCATTTACAACTCCAGTTGGTACTGGAAAAAATATCTAACTTGTAACCGCACTTGCAACTGAAAAAATATCTTAGTTGCAACCACATTTGCAACTGGAAAAATATCTCAATTACAAGTCCACTTGTAACTGAAAAATATATCTCAGTTGTAACCACGCACTTGCATCTGTAAAACAATATCTTAGTTACAACTCCAGTTGCACTGAAAAAATATCTTACTTACAACTCCACATGCAACTGGAAAAAATATCTCAGTTGCAACCGCACTTGCAACTGGAAAAAAATATCTCAGTTGCAGCTGTTGGAAAAAAATATCTCAACTACAACCGCACTTGCAACTGGGAAAAATATGTCAGTTACAACTCCATTTGCAACTAAAAAATATCTCATTTGTAACCGCACTTGCAACTGGAAAAAATATCTCAGCTACAACTCCAGTTGCACTGGCAAAAATATCCTACTTACAACTCCATAGGCAAAATGGAAAGAATATATCAGTTCAAAACACACTTGTAACTAGAAAAAAATACCATAAAAAATCTCACTTACAACCCCACTTGCAACTGGAAAAAGAATCTCGGTTGCGACCGCACCTGCAACTAGAATAAATATTTCAATTACAATGCCACTTGCAACTGGAAAAAATTAGTTGCAACTTGACTTAAAGGTGAATCAGTTGCAACCCTGACTGGCCGCTGGAATAATCTCAGTTGCAACCGCACTTGCACCTAAAAGAATCTCAGTTGCAAACCGACTTGCAACAGAAAAAAAATCTCAGTTGCAACCCGACTTGCAACCGGAAAAAACGAACACATAGCAATTTCATGTAACTGTATAGCTAAAACCGAAAAAACATGGTTGGTACAAAGAAAATAACAACTTTTGCCTTCGTACAAAAAATACAAGCCAATAATCGACTCGCATGAATTAGGCGGCATGAATCTATAAGCTATGAAGTTCACTGGGATTTAACTAATTCACATATGATTAAAAATTAGTAATTCCAAAATACTAGTTAAGAAAATGTAGAGTTAAAATAATCAAGAATAAACAATATTTATTAATGTCACACTCTCTATAAAAACAAATAAGTGCATTATTTAAGACAATCAATAATAATGTAGAGGCAAATTTGGACACATAAGATTTACCAGGGAAATAGAAAAATAAAATGATAAATCCGTACAAGGAAATATAAAAACAAAACATATATTTTTCTTTTGAGAATTAACAAAAAACCGCAACACAAGAAAAACCCACAAGTTGGTATAGGCTCAATTTTATATACAAACTACTCGGAAGAAAAACCCCTTATACAAACTTCACGGGGCGGTAGACAAACAAAATAACTAAATAGCCTAGCTGCACAGTCGTACGTCTGCGTGTACATCTCGCAGCTAGCGACAAGACTAGTACTCAAAAAGAAAAAAAGCGAGCGACGAGACCAGCGACAACTCACATGAATCTTAGAACAAAAAATCAGACGGCGGTGAGAATACCAACTGAGCACTAAGCTAATTCTCTGCTAGCTGAGAAAGTTAGCAAAACCGAAAAAAAGTAACACAAAGAAGGCCTTCCAACTCCACACATGAGATGTAGTAAGGGAAATGGAAAAAATATAATGAGAAAAAAAGTAGAAGGAAACATAAAACAATACAAAATAAAACCCAAAGAACAAAGAAGAAGAAAAAAGAAAAATAAACGGACGAGCTTCAATCGTACAAGCGACCTAGTATGATTTTTTTAAGAAAAAAAGGAACGACCAACGAATACTACCACACAACACAAAAACTTACGAGCGATGGGAAAAATTGGGCCGGCCCACAGTCTATCGGCGGTTTTTTTTTTTGAATTTTATATATCGTGTACAAAAACAAAACTAAAAGAGACTAGCAAATCTATACAATCTTCAAACCCTTTCTTCATCCATGACACAATCTTATACTTTTCTAAAGGCAGCCGTAGAACAACGCCAATAACACCAAACCACAGACCTGTGAATACCACCGAAGGTTCTCCCTTTTTAATTTTGAGACGCAATGCCAAGGCTTTGTGCACGTACGTAGCCATTAAATTAATCAAACAACATCGGCAAGAGCACCACCACTGATATTTCAGGGACAAATAACCGAACCACTTTGTCGACGTCGTTGGGAGCCGAGAGAACAAATCACCGTTGCCGAAGACGTAGTAGCCGGGATAGATATTGCGAGGACAAACCTCCTCGCGGCAAGCATGAGAAACAATCCAAGATTGATCTGGCGAAGCAAGATCTGAAGAACCATACCTAGATAGACTTAATCTTTCAAATCCATCATTGACGTCGGGAAGGATATCTCGCAGTCAAACGAAGTGTGGAAGATCACTTATTGCAGACGATACCATCTCCATTAACGAAGAAGATGACGACCAAAACCAAACTCTACACCTTTGAAAAGTGCCGTGCGCAGGTCCGATGTCCCCACCCCTCCTAGTGCCAGAACAGCACCTAGAGGAGGCGAGGACCCGTCGAATCTTTGCCGGCGGCGACGATGAAGCTGCAGATATCACCGGCGGCGGCTAGGGTTGAAACCCTAGGTCGCCGCCATGATCGCCCAAGATCGCCTCGCGCTCCCTTCCTTCGTAACGTACCGGTTCGCTGACCAACTTCTCCCTTCCGGTCTATCGGGGGTTTGGTATAGCGCTGCCGCGCGGGTTCTAGATTTTTAGACAAACGACAACTAAGCTAAGCTAAGCTACGAATCTCAATGTAAAAAATGGATGATTAGGCAATTGACTGAGCGCTAAGCTAATTTTCAGTCGACTGAGAATTAGCAAAACCAATAATATATTACTTGAGACACTCGTGATACTTGTTTATGCTATAAAACGTGCTCTAAGCCTAGGTTTTTTGAAGCTAAGTTCCAATGTCGAAACTGAAGGAGCGCTATAGGAGATCTCTGAATATTACTCCCTCCGTTCCATAATATAAGATGTTTTAGATTTTTTCCACATTCACATGCATTAACATGTATCTACACACGTTTTAGTGTATATATCGACTCATTTTAGTCCGAATCTAGACAACATGTAAAATAGCTAAAACATCTTATATTGTGGAATGGAGGGAGTACTTCTATAGTGTAACTAAATTGTGGTACAGAGGTACAGCTACTACTCTCAAATCAAAATACTACAAGCCTTTGTTTCATTGCTGATGGATTTCAAATGATAAAGGTTCAGTTTATACAGCAAGATTGGCCTTCACTTTAGATTTGCAAACAAGCAGCAAGGCATACACATACAGAGAAAGCTACATCAGTTACATCAGTTTTTAGTTTCAAAGCATGCCACTGATGTATTTATATCGATAAAACCATCCACTTACCACTGATCTAGTTACAGCAATGCCTACTTTCAGGATATAAGCTACCGTATTCTTCAAAAATAGACGTGCTGTTCTCATCTTGCTAGATCATTACTCATATGCACAGCTCTACCAGCTACTACTTCCTACGGGAAGAAATCCTGAAAAGTTTTTGTGTAGCTGGACATCAATCCCTACACCAAAACTAAACTTTTCTTCACCTCTGACTATGGCCACAAACTGCAGCATGTGTGTATTCATATGCCCAAAATTGGAGGAGAGCATGAACAATATCCCTGAACACCCAGAGGGAAAATAAAGGAACATGGACTAAGAATTCCATATTTCCCAATCAATATCTTCTCTCTGCATTTCTGACCCAATACATAAGCAAGAAGCTGTCATTTTATTCAGAGTACTCACCGATATTGCTTCAGGTTGCCCACAAATCCAATGTAGTTGAGATGTGCCCGCCCCAGGTAATCCCTTGCTATACTGCTCCTCCCTCAGATAGTCAGATGGGTGGTCGCCCAGCTTCCCTGCACCCCTTGCTCGCTGATGCTCGGTTGCCTAAGTCACCGCCATGGCAGTGGAGAACTGCTGCAGAAAAGAAGAAGAATAGGCCTGAGCGGCTATAGTGGAGAAGGATGGTTGGGGTTAATTTTGGCTTTTGGTTTTTGGCTTATAAGCCACAAAAAATATCTAAAGAGGTGCTTTTGATTTTTGTTTTTGGCTTATACCCATCATGTAACAATGTCAAGTAAAGCCAAAAGCCAAAAGTTAAACCACCTATACATGTGTTTTTGTGTCTCATAAGCCAAAAGTCAAAAGCCAAAAATAAGCCCAACAAAACAGGGCATCGAAACAACTCACCCTTGAACTTCTACAAAGAAGGTGCTATTGTGGCTGCTGCCCTGCCTGACAGCTGCTATAGTCATTTTGATCGAGACGGTGGGGATAGACTCTGGTAAGAAGGCACAAAGAATTACCACATTGCCCTGCCACTCGACACAGTAAGAAGTGAATAGTGTAGCATTTCCATAGATGACATAGGCTACTTGTATTAATAATAGTACTGATCAATCAAGGTGCAAATATTTATGAACCTACTAAAATATGTATTGGTAGAAATTAATTTTACTAGGAAATTTTCATCGAAAAAAAGTTATTTATATGGATCCTCTCATAATCAATTAGTATGGTTCCTTATTCAGTCCATTTGCCCTCACGACTGTTTTGCGAGTTAGGCGAATTATACTGACAGAATACTTTTATTGAAAAATAGATTTTCACAAAAATATTATCATAATCGCAGAACAAGAATTTCCGTAGCACTATGTCCTCGAGCACACTCGCTTGACGCCCACATCTCAGTCACACTAGCCACCTGGAGGAGTTAATAGCTTGAGGCACCGTGACCATAGAAATACCACATTTCTTCCTTCTTTGTCCGAGGACTTACAAGCCAGTTCAAGTAACAATAGAACTAGGCAATTAGCGACCAACTATTTCTTGCCCTGCAAATTAAGAAAAACGTTCTCCCTTGAAAGGATAGATCGGTCATGCTTGGACTTTTTGGCTTTCCTCTGCTGGGATCATTCTAGGTTTAAGCTACTAGTTGATTCGCTAAACAACGCATGTAGTTCAGACTTCCAGCCATGCTGAACCAAAAACAACTATAGAATCCTGAACATTTGTAGATCAGTTGGTCCTTGCCGCACGGACAGTATGACACTAACTGAAAGATGCACAAAAATATGTAGTTACCACCGCCATGGACAGAACTGATCTCTTAGTTACAAGTGCACCTCCTCACAAGAGAAAATATATCAATCAACCTATCTTGTAGCACAAATTTGACCTCTCCTAAATCCTAATAGTTAATTTTCTTTTAATTTTTTCCTAGGTAAATTTAATAGAATGTTTCGTAGGTTGATTGCTTCAATGACCATTTTCTAATGACCCAGCAATGGTCTGATTCAATTTCGGTGACGCTTTTGGATGAAGAAATATGTGTTCATGGGATTTGTGTATGGTGTGAAGGAGTGTGATGACTATTTCCAACTAGACGAAGATTGCATTGGGCTAATATGGTTATCATCTATTCACAAATGCATTGCTGCTATGCGGTGTCTTGCATATGGAGTTGTTGTAGATCATAACACGAGCACCTTCGTATGGCTGAGACCACATGCATTGAAGCCATATATAGGTTTTGTGCAACATTGGTGAACATGTTTGGGCCAACCTATTTTAGAGAACCAAATGCATCAGACACAACTTGACTCATAGCTCGAGGTGCAGCGAGAGGATTTTCTGGGATGCTTGGGAGTATCGATTGCATACAATGGCAATAGAAAATTTGTGCATTCTCCTTGCAGGAATTGTATAAAGGTCATGTTGGAGCATGTCATATCATACTTAAAGTTGTGTCCGATTATGACGTGTGGATTTGACACTCTTTTTTCGGCATGGTAGGATATCACAATGACATAAGCATGGTGCAGCGCTCTCCGGTGTTTACGAGACTTGTTGACTTAGCATATGTGTACCGAGCTAAGTTAGTGGTACTGTACTACTGCTTACTTAGCTAGGTACACATCACTATTTTATCCGGTTGCACTGTGATGTACCTGCCTACTGTAGCATCTACTCCCTCCGTTCCATTTTAATTGACTTCATATTCATCACATATGGATTTATCTATACACGTAACATGTCTAGATACATCCACATTTGGTGGATAGCAAGTCAATTAAATTGGAACGGAGGGAGTAATAAGGATCAATTATATAACATCTGATGGTTCATAAAGAGTTAAGTCAACGGTATTGTAGTTTGGCTGACATAGCTTCTCCAAGCCAGTGAATCCGTATACGTAGCATGCCAGAGGAATCTAGACACCAGTTGTACATCATATTAAAGCTCTAATATCAAGATGAACTCCGAATATTAGATATAACAAACGAGAAAGAAGGAACTACATCATATGTCAAATTTTGTCCTTTTAGAGACCAGTAATATGGCAAAATCTTTTAAGGGATAGAGCAATATTTGCACACAGAGAAGATATCCACATCTAAATGCAAACGTCCTGCATTACTAACTATATGAAAGACGATCTGTTTCGCGAGCTGTGAGCGCTCGTGTCGTGTTGAACAGTGCTGGAGGGACTTATTTGTAATTTTCCGAAAACCCAGGGACCTTACTGCAAAAACTCCCACACATCTCGACCTCTCCTCCCCGTGCTCTCCTCTGTCCTCTGGACGTAACCCTAGCCATACGACCACCGCCGCGGCGCCGCCGTCTCCGGCCTCCTCACGACGAATCGAGGCCTCCTAGACCTTCGCCATGCTTCCCTCTCCCTCCTGGTCGAGTCGTGCTTGCTGGGAAGCCAAGAGCCCGACGAGTTTCGCCGTTCCCTTTCGCCTCGGTCCGCCGCCGGCGAGCTTGATTCCGTCCGTCCTCGACCTCGCCTCGACGATTCAACACCTTCTCGAGCTCCAGGGTGAGTCCCTGGTCCTCCAGGACCTCTTTTCCCTCTTCCTCTCGCTTTGGTTGCTCCGGCCGCCGTGAGCTTGCTCCAGCCGCCGCGTTTGGTCGCCGCCGGCGACGCTCCGGTGAACCAAATGCAGCGGCGCCGCCACCTGCGGGTAGCCCGCGTCCACTCGCGTCCGACACGCCCAGGGGCGCGTCCCAGCTCACGCGGATGCGACGCGTCCGTACTCGGCAGGGCAGGTCCGGCCATTGCTGACGTCATCACGACATCACAGTGGGCCCGGCCTATCAGGACTTTATTTCTTTTGAAAATATTTTCAGAAATTTAACAATTTCTGACAGGTGGAACCAGTTTATTTAAACAATTTCCAGAAAATGATTAATGTTGTAAAATCAATAACTTCAAATATGTCCATCACACAAAAATATGAATAATATATCAAAATGCTCAGCAAAATAAGTGCTAACTATTTACGGCAAAATACCTCTATATATAAAGGTTAAGAAAGAATTTCATTAAAGGCGCGGCGTGACGTCGCGCTGAATTCAACTAGTACATTTCTAAAGAACCAAAGATATATAATGAAAACAATCAACATCTCGCATCTTGTGACCTCTATTCCGAGCTCAAATCTGTGCACACAAAACTGAAACCTGTAAGAAAAATAGAAAATACATCATACACTCATAGAGGATCTTCCTGAGGTAAATGAAAAATACGATTCACTTGTTGACCAATCCTAAAATATGCTCCCATACAAAAACCTTGAAATGTAGGGCAATGTTTTTCATGGCCAGATAAGAACTTCTCTTGGGTGAACAAGCAATTGTTTTTGTAAAACAAGATGATAAGATATTTCGGTTATTTGACCGACAGATTCGAAGTTACATAAGAATAGCTATGAGCTATCTCAAGACGTAGTGCATTTCACGTTAGAATAAAAGTCACATATAAAAATATGTGGCATATATATACATGCTAGGTTGTAACTAGCAGCGCATTCATCGAATATTCCACACACAAGAGGATTCACTGGATAATCAGATGTCACATGTTAGTTTGCATGAGCAATATATGGATGAAGAAAAATCAATCAAAACGAGCAACATAAAAGATGAAGGTTGTTTGTGCAAGTTGAAACTACAAAGCTAGCATATGGAAAATAAAAGATAGAACAAGTTAAATAACATAGGCAATTTTTAGGCTCGAAGGTACTTGGCAATACGATGCGTATGCACGGTTTGTGATTGAACATAAACATTTAGGGATAAGGTTCGGTTTTCAAACACATATTAATGGACTGCAGATAAAGAAGGATTATGATTGCCAAATAGTTAACTTACAGCCATAACATGAACGTCTATTAAGACATTGGATAATGATTTTGTCAAATGGTACGCCCGAGTCATTTAACATCTTCAAAATTCGGAGTGCCATCCCATCAACCTCTTGGCATTTGATTTTAACCATTTGAATAAGTTCAGAAACAACTGAATCTTCCAGTGAATTGTAGCTTTTTTCTGCCTCCCTTGATTTTTTGCGTACCTACAGCAAAACAAATGTTTTATTTAATACTTCAAAGTTAATAGCAACATTGCTATGGAACTAAGAAATACCTCTTCTGAAGGTGGCATATGAAGAGTAGCAAAACAAATATTTTACTTAATATACTTCAAATTTAATAGCAACACTGCTATGGAACAAAGAAATACCTCTTCTGAAGGTGGCAGATGAAGGGTAAGCTTCTCCAGAATAGGGGAGTGACGGAGAAATAAAATCAAAGCATCAAGGCCAGCAGCAAGACACCATTCGCCGAGTATGAGAGTCTTTAATTTGCTAAATGTGGGACACCACTTTAAATCCCTCATGAAAACATACTAGCAATTCAAAGGAGCGAATCAATTAATAAACATGCAATTATATGTAATTATTTGCTGCACAGGCGGCAAAAAAGAAATAGGATTTGAAAGAGAGAAGCTTGGAAGAATACCACATCAGGAACCGCTGCCAAGTTTAACTCCGTAGCTTCAGACAAACCGTTCAGTAACAAAGAGTTGTTGTGATCATCAACAGGTTCATGGTTATAGTAACAACCCTCACATGCACCATTGCCACAAGCGTCAAACCGGCCAACACGATCAGCGCATGTATCGTAACAGGCGTACTCAAAAGTAATTGTTGCGGTTTGCAGCAGCGGCATGCTCTCAAGCAATGGAGCCCTGCCTGCCGGATTAATTAGCTCAAGTGAAACGAGACTGGGTAAAGATATCCGGGTACGTTCCTCAGCATAGAAGCCACAGTATGACATGCTCAGATGTTTTAAGGATTGAGACGATATCCTCTCAGCATGAGCATGGCAATACCTCATCTTAAGATTCAGGAGCGCCGGGCATCCCGAAAAGTCAAGGACGCTATCGTTGGTACCCACATTGTCAAGGTCCAGCGTGGTGAGGTGCTGCGACAAGAGAGGCTGATGAGGGAGTTGGAATTCCTCGTCGAAATTCCCTAGAGAGACCCAGAGCACCTTGACTTGGCGCTCCAGAGCCGCCCTAATCCAGCGGCTAAAGCGCGGCGCACTCGCAGGCAAAAACCCGTCGAAATCGAAGTAGACGCCGTTGAGGAGGAACTCGCACGACTCGAGACGCGCGGTGCCGCGGAGCAGCAAGCCGCTGACGAAGCCGTCGAGCTTATCAGCGCTCCCGAACCCCTTGATGGCGGTGACGAGGAGGCCTGGCGCGGACCTCCAGAGGTGGCGCCAGGGCCTAGCGAGGAGGCACGTACGCACGGCCTCGTGTGCCGGCAGGAGCGACAGCACGTGGTGGAGTACGCCGTCGGGGAGGTCGCTGAGGCGGTCCGCGGACAGCGGCGTTTCCTCCTTCCTGGAGCGGTTGCGCGACGGTGGCGTTACGTCGATCACATCCCGTGTGTCCATGCTGCTGCGGGACGACGTCAACTGATCGCCCCTTCTTTGTTCGCCAGCGCGGCAGACGGCAGAGGTGGGCGACGAGAGATGATGGCTAGGGCGTAGGGTACTAGGGTTTTTTGTTTTTTAGGCGAGGGTACTAGGGTTGTTGACTGCCTCAGAAGTCAAAACCCTCATGGGTCGAGTCTCTCAACCATTCAGCCCTTTTACCGTGACTTAAAAAAGGCATAAGCCCACAGCCCGGTCCGATTCAACAATCCTAGCTCAAGTTTGGTTCTTTTTTTTCAAGCCGATTAAAAATATATTTTTCTAAGCATTGTGGTAGTAAGTAGAATTTTCCCGAAGGATTACAAATTGCCAAAAGGAAAAATTGGAACTCTTAGCCAGTATACGCAACTCCATTTCTTGACAAGATCTCAAATAATGTAATCAAGAAAGGAAAACAAAACACAACTCTAGCGTTTCAGACAAAGTTCAGCAGCAATGTTGATGATCTTTTGCATGAAGCTAATGTGACTCCGTTTTGCCACCTGGAGTAGTTAATAGAAGGAGCTCATCGTGACCATAAAAATACTCTGTTCCTTCCTTCTGTGTCCGAGGACACAGAAGCCATTCAAGTAACAACAGAATTAGGCAATTAGCAACCCACCTATTTTTTGCCCTTCAAATTAAGAAAAACGTCTCCCTTGAAAGAATAGATCCGTCATGCTTGAGCTTTTTGGCTTTCCTCCACTAGGATCACTCTAGGTTTAAGCTACCAGTTGATTCGCTGGAGAACGCATGTAGTTCAAACTTCCAGCCATGCTGAACTCAAACAACTATAGAATCCTGAACATCTGTAGATCAATTGGTGCTTGTCAGAAATATAATATATTGCACAGCCCTTTCCATCAGTTCGGACTTTTGAGATAGTTGGCTAGTGCATCAGTTTAATATGGTATCAGAGTCAGGTGTCTAGAGCTCAAATCCTGGCCAACACAGTATTGAAATAAATATATGTGGAAACCCGAAATCCACGTCCTAGGCTCGTGAAGAAAAAGTCCACAACCTGGACGTGAGGGGGAGTGTCAGAAATATAATATATTGCACAACCCTTTCCATCACTTCGGACTTTCGAGATAGTTGGCTAGTGCATCAATTTAATAGTGCTTGTCGCACGGACAGTAGGACACTAACTGAAAGACGCAGAGAAATCTCAAGTTGAACTGATCTCTTAGTAACAAGTGCACCTCCTCACAAGAGAAAATATACCAATCAACCTAGCTTGTAGCGCAAATTTGACCTCTCCTACATGAGCAGAGAAATTCGATGTCATGTATTGTAGGGTAATGCATTAAATTCCGAAGAGAATTGTCTACTGTCGATGTCATGTATTGTAGGGTAATGCGTTAAATTCCGAAGAGAATTGTCTACTGTGTACTTTGTGTGATCCATAATGTGTTGTTCGATTCCCGATATGTGCTAGGATCTTGCATGTTGTTGAAAGAGAAACTTTAGTTGAGAACAAAACTAGTCAGAGTTTTGGCGGGAACAAGAATACAGAATCAGTTGTGCCGCCATTGATATCTACATTCCAAGCTCTGTGCACAACGAGAACCAGTTATATTGTTAATAAGAGTTGCGTTTTTTGTCTGTCTTGGTTACAGTATTATGAGATCTTGTCAAAGATTGCATTCTTTTGCAGTAATGTATACTAGTAGTGAAAATTAATGAAAGAGTGTTTCACCGACGCAAGGTTCAGTAGCAAGCAATGTTCTCGCCTGCTGATAGAGGTTTTGCCATGTGGACGATGGCATGAAGCTAGTGTGAGAGTTAATAGCATGACGCACTCCGTTCTTCTTTCTGTGTCCGAGCACTCCAGTTCAATTATAACAATATGATTAGGCAATTAGCGACCCAACTATGTTTGCCCTGAAAATTAGTAAGAAAAAACGCTCTCCCTTGAAAGAACAGATCGGTCATGTTTGCACTTTTGGCTTTCCTCCACTGGGATCATTCAAGGTTTATTAAGCTAGCAGTTGATTTGCTGAACAATGTATGTCGTTCAGACTTGCAGTCATGCATGCTGAACTCAAAAAAGTATAGAATCCTGAACATCGTATCTGAAGATAAGTTCGTAAGCACGGAGCCAAGGACAGTTGGACACTAACTGAAAGACGCAAGAGATATCTCTAGTTGGACAGAACTTATATCTTATTACAGGTGCACCTCCTCATAAGAGAACGTATTATCAATAAATAAACCCTCCGTTCCATACGTACTCGAATGTTTGCCCAAAAAACATGCTGAAGCTGTGAAGCAGTGTCTCATTGCAGATCCTCCTCTTCAAAGCCATACATGTAAGCTACAGCGATATTCTTGATGATCTTGAATCATGTGGTGATTAGGTCAGGCCATCTTTGCAACAGTCTGTTGCTAGCTATTTTCAAGGATATTCTTCATGATCTTGAGAATCCTTAATTTTCGTGATTTTCATAGTGTTATTTGGTAGATTCGCTGAAATGTCAAATAAGAACTCAACCAGTAGGCGGACATCATCATCTTCATATATGATTTCTGTAAGCTTGAGGTTCTCACACTGAGCATCCAAGGAAGACGTCTTCCCTCTGTCAGAGTCATTTGAGAACTATTGTCGCCATAAAGGAAATAAGATTAGAAAATAAATTGAGTTACAGAGAAGATGAAGAAAAATATATGGTAGCACCTCGCAATGTCTCAAGGTGAGCCTCTCGAGAGTAGGTGAGTTCTTCAAAAAGAGCGCCAATGTCCTGAAGTCATCACTAAGATCACAGTTGCGGAGACATAAGGTCCTTAGGTTGTTGAATGATGGGAATTTCCGAGACTTGTCACCAAAGACCTGAAAAATACGGTATTTAAATGGTTACGCAAGAGAGAAGCGCAAACTGGACAAAAGGTACATCAAGGATGATGGTACATATTAACTGCCGGAGCCTCTCGTACAGTTTTCTTTAAGAAAAAAGGATGATTACTTACAACCGACCGGAATTTAGACAACTCCAAACTTGTCACATTGGATAATCCGCCAAGAAACTCCACTTGTTTCTCAAATAAGACATCATCATCATTCAAGGATGTGGACAGATGAATCCATGCATCGACAAGAGACGGCATATTGAGTACCCCGAAACAATCAATACCTGACAAGCGCATGAAGGCAAGCGCAGGAGTGGTAATAGTCCAGGGATTGCAAAAAAAATCATAAGAACTCACAATAACCAATTTCTTCAGTGAGAGGGAGGTGATATCACCAAGCATCCCACTGTAATCCTTCAGCTCTAAATCCTCTAGAAAGGGACATCCAGAACTAATTTGCCTTGCGAAATGATGGACCAAAGATATGCCCGACAGATGCAACGTTTTGAGGCGCCAAGATGGACTGTGCTTTATGCCACGGCGGATCCATCTAGAAGAGGCGTTTCTAACATAATAATATCTGTCAGGAAAGCACAGTCGGAACTTGTCCAAGAGAGCAATGTCAATGTTCTTGTGGTAGAGTAGGTTGTCAGTGAAATCCTCAAAATTAGACCACGCCTGCCCGTCATGTTGTTCAAAGGACTCTCCGTTGTCCCCGTCCTCGAATTCCTCCAGATCAAGGTCGAGGCATGGCACAGAGCACCAGAGGTGCCTCCACCTCGTGGACAGCACACATGTCTGCACCACTTGCCGGGCCTTCAGAAAAGACATAATGGTGTGGAGAAGAACATCTGGCAGGGCACTCAGCCTGTCATCAGCAAGGTGTGCGTGCATCTGCTTAAAGGAGGCGTCTGCCGAGTACCCTGATCTCTGCATCTGAACCTACTTCGACTAGTGACTGTTATACCTGCAGGTAAAGACAAGGTAGTGAGCATTTTGTGTTTGTAGGCAGATGCAATGTTCCACTACGCATTCTTTTGTCGACAAAAGGGACTTGATCATGGTTTCGTTATTGAAATCAATAGAGTATTACAACCACTAGCATCAAGCATTTTGGAAGCAGCCATGACGCGAACAGTTAAATCAATGCCGTGTTCCAACTAAAGCATAAAACGTTCAAGAAAAGTTAAAGCAAACTATAAATGCAAAATGCTGGTCCAATACATCATCTCCATCATCATGGCAAGCTGTGTTAAATGGCTATGCTCTATCTTCCACGGAACCTGAATCGAAAGCTATTTTCATTTTTTTAATGTTCTTCCAAAGGTTACGATAGGGGCGAATTTGGTTGAGACGGGTATTGGAAACTGCGAGCTCTGTAGTGGGTACATATGAATCTGCTCTTTTTACAGACGAAACAATCCAGTTGAACCTCTAACGAAACTAAAAGGAATCTCGATGAAGATCAGGATGGGAGCATGAAACAAGGAAATTACACACACCTGTGCGGATGCTGACAGCCCTGCGCGGCTGCGCCTACATCCCCGCCATCCCCCAGGCCGCAGCTTGCGCCGTGCTTGGCTCTTCCCCTGTCACGACGAGGCACCGCCGCACAGATCCCCCAGGCGGTGGGTGCGGTGCGGCCAACAGAGGAGGATACGGAAGCTGCTGAGTGCTGATGCGGTGCTGCGGCGCCGCCTGGAGCCCTGGAGGAGGGAGTTGGAGGTGCGGGTTGGGCCGAAGGGGCTTCTAGAGCCTACTAGGCCGGGTCCAAATCAGTTTGAGAAATTTTGTCACTGATCGCCTGGGATGATTGGAATGTACCATCATTTAAATTTATATAAAAAAAAGAACGTACCATGAAAAAAAAACAGTCCTGCTGAGAATTCAAATTTTATTAGCCTGAAGTTTTGAGAAACTCTGGATAAACTCTTGCACGCTCTCTGCCGAAGCACGCTGTAGATGTTAACTTCCAGAGTGCTGCTGGAAACCGCATGCTAATTAACGTTGTCAGGCGATATATGCAACGTCGTACACATCGTTTTCATTTTCCCCTGGCCAACTACTAAATTCTCTTTAAAATATTCTTGGCTACCTCCTCGTATTCCCAAGATGGAAATGCCAATTGATCTTTCCCAAAAGATAAACATGTTTAACAACCATCAGGCAATAATTGAGCGACGTATATGCATGCCTGCAGTTTGAACCTTCTTATACCAGAGCAAATCACAGCACTGAAAAACTGAAAGTAAAAGCAGGTACCAAGAAAATATTGATAATTTGAGATTAACACCCCAAAATTGACTGATGATGCGACCAAAGATGATATACCAGAGAATTCGATAATTTTCTAGACAAAATATTCTCTACCTCGCCCAGAACTCCCAACCTCCATAATCGATATGTTTGTCAGCCTAAAAATGACATGGCAAAATAGCAGGTGCATATGTCTGTAAAATCACTCTCATAACATCATAATATTAAACAACCCAGACTAGCTGATCCAAATTCCCTCAGCCATCAGATCGCCCACATCCAATGACCCAGATTAATCTAATGATGAGGTATCAATTAGTCGTACCCCTGCTGACAGCCCTCCATCTGCTAGATCTAACGGACAACAATCTCCCAATGATGAGCCCACGCGCACTGCAATTTGTAAATCGTACGGAAGGAAAAAAGAAAAACGCCCGCGACGACGTGCTGCCTCCTCGAGACCTTGACGCAAACGCTGCCGCCGCTGAATCCCCTCTCCTTCGCTAAATCCCCTCGACCACCAAGACCCGCCACCTCACCCGCCCACCGCCGCAAAACTCCCCGGCACCTCACCCGACCATCGCCGGGAACACCTCTGCCGCAAACCTCAGCGGCGAACCCTTGCGACCTCCGCGGCGACCACGAGCGACCTCCGCGGCGACCCCGAGCGATCTCCCTGGCGACCCCGAGCAACCCCGAGCGACAACTGCCGCCAACACCTCTGCCATCCCCCGCCGCAAACACATCTGCCGACCACCGCGGTGACCCATCGCTGCACTGCAGTCCAGCTCGACCCGACGCAACATACAGCCGTCCTTCTCGCCATCGCGAACGCGGCTGCCTGGAGCAGCCATCAATTCTGCGGATCGAGGTAACTCTTTAGGTTTTTTTCATGGTCTCTCTACTTCGACATCTCCACCGAAACACCTAGCCAAACTCTGCAATTTACAGAAGATATATCTGAAAATTTCACATACCCATACTTTATGTGTGTGATTGCTTGATTTCCCATAACTGTATGAGCTCAAATTCTGTTTGCAGCCGATAGTTGGTTAAGAAGATTCCAAAACATTATATTGAAGGCAATGTATATTCAGGAAAGGACTCCAGTTTTAAAACATATGAATCCTTTCTTTCATGTAGATGTACAATTTCTGCTTACAAGTGTGCAATGACTGTTGTAATTTGATGTATTCATAAAATATGTTCGACAAAACAGGTGTGTTGTCATTTTGGATGATTTGGAGTGACATTGAGGACAAAGATAGCTTTGCTTGCAAGCGAAAATAATGCTTGCCTCAGCCATAATATTTATTAGCTTGCATGTGTTTTCGTCTATAATATTAATTAGTTGAGCTAATTGGGACAACGATATGTTATTTCCTGTTTCTTGTTTAAATTCTGGTGCATGCAAAATACTTTATGGTTTGACTCCATATCTTGCTTTGTTTAAACCAAGTCTGACATTTAGAAGCTACCTTTTTTTATAAATCATTTGAACGAGTTATGAATATTCTGTGTTTGGCCTTCATGCAGGTTCACTAGATGATGGGGTATCGATAGGAGCAGATAATTTCACATCACCTACTATAGCTAGAGGTAAATAATCTAGCGGTACTACGCTCCAACCAAATTGGGCACTATTGACTTTTGAAGCGAGAGTGTGAGACTTTAGATACGTCAACTACATATGGTCCATAGCTTCAAATTGTAGGAATGCATTGCAGTTTACCTTATCTTGACAAATAATTGATGTTGTTTTTCACCGTATTCTAAGTTTCTCCATTTTGTTCAGAAACAGTCAATCGCATATGGAGCATCAACCGGGCGAATCTTCTTCACGATCTGCTGGGCGTTCCCCATTTACGGACCTAACAAACAATTCTAATATTCAGAGTCCTAAAGGTCAAAGACAACAGACTGGAAAAAGGTGGTATGCTCGATTGACGCCTGAAAAAAAGCGAAATATCTACAGAGGCAACGCATCGCCCGCCAGCAGAAGAAGGATGCAAACCGGGGTGGCCTTCGGATGGTTGACGTGTCTCAATCATCCCAAACTTCGCTACAGATTTCACATGATATCCTACTAAACAAAGAAAACATCTCACAACTCAGTGGTACAAATACTCCTTATTTAGATCAATTTCCTAATAATGGAGTCTGATAATGTTTTTCCGAAGGAGTCTTCTAATATTTCTCATGTACTCCTCCAGGGATATCCAACATGGAGAACCGCCCTGGCTCATCTTCTAATCAGATTCCACAGGGTAGCATAAAACCTGCTGGTCAAGGGTGGTATGCTAGATTGACACCTAAAAAAAGACGGATTATTTACAGAGGCAACGCATAGCCCGCCAAGAAAAGAAGGTTGCAAATCATATCGGTGTTAATTCTGTGGACACTTCTCATAGATCACCGGCATCTGTAACAAATTCGTTACATACCCCGTTTAGCAACATCACCAACACACAAACAAATGGTACAAACAGCCTATTTGATTCATTTGTGGAGATAATATACTATGCTTAATGCCTTAATTATTGCATGTGTGCCTACATAAAAATGTGCAGGTGTAAGGAGGGTTACTCTTGATAAAAAACAGAAGGGTGTCATGCGTGTGGAGGGGTCTCAGAAATCGGCAACAACTGGTACATACACCTCATTTAATCATTTTCTTGTAATGGAGTATGGATTAATTCTGTATTTGCTGGACATGTGCAGATGCAAGCACAGAGAGAACTCATCTTCGCACGGCCCCAAACGTTTCAGCTAGGTTTGATGATGATGATAGTGATTGGCTACACAGAAATTCGACTTATGAACGAGATATGAGATTTGTACAAAGTTGCAAAATCTATCCAGTTCTGCAGGTTCGAAAAGAAACCGTGATTATTATGAAAAGAAACTACAACATGATAGGGAAATGTACTCATCAATGACGGGTGAAGAGAAGGAGGTATGGTTGCAGAAGAACCATCAGTACAAGAAGTCAATTCAGGAAACGAGTACATCATCTCACCACACTGACATTGCAGTTACAACAGTTGGATCCACAATTGAGCTAACAGGTATATTCATGTTTCTATTCATATCGACCAGTCTCTCCATGTATTCACCAGTTAATTATGCTATTTCTTCTTACTTTTATGAATCTTGCAGATGGCGTATACAGTCAGCAGGACTGTGATGCTACAGGGATTTTTGAGCCAACTGAACACATGCTGCATCGGAAGGTAAAATATAATAATGCAAGCATTTAACTTTGTTTTTGGAGCCTGAAGATGCAATACGCTAATTGCTGTTGATTATTTGGTTGATACACTTTTACTGTATAGATTTGTACCAGTTGAAAATATTACTTCTGAGATTTCTTGTGTTCGAACAGGTGAGCATGATTCCGATGCTACATGTATTTTTGAGCTACATGAACAAGACTCGATATTTGATGATGATGATGAGTCCAGGATTTACCGTGGCCAAGGTAAATTATTGTGCACGTATTATGAAGATATATACATTCTGATATTAAATTTTGCGCATCCATTTTTTACCTTCATCTATTATATCTTGGCAGGAGATGTGTTCGATTCATGGAGAGTGACAAGTGGTGTTGCTTCGAGTAACCAGAATGTGGATCCTTATGACTACGTGTACCACAATCTACCAACCAAGCATCATGTTTTGAGATCAGTACCAGATTGCAATCACTGTCGGGCAATGAGGTTCCAGTATGAGGGTCCGGCGTTTTGTTGCAGAAAAGGAAAGGTCAAGATAGTTACCCTGAAGTTCCTGCAGAGTTGCGCCGGTTGTTTACAAGTCAGGTTGATGATGATGCAAAATATTTTAGAAAGCACATAAGGTATTTCAACAGCCACTTCTCTTTCACAAGCCTTGCGGTCACCCTCGATCCTAGGGTCAGCAACGCGGCAAGAACCGGTGTATATACCTTCTGTGCACATGGGGCATTGTACTATAAGGCGGATGATCTGGTGCCCGGTGGTCAAGGTCCTAGACATCTGCAGCTCTACATCTATGATACTGATGAAACCTTGGAACATAGAGCAAAGCGGTCTCCGGATCTTGATATAAATCTCATAAGGAAGATTCTAGAGATACTTAAGGACAACCCGTATGTGCAAGTTTTTAAGAGCATGGGCTCTGTTCCAAATATAGAAGAATATAAGATTTCATTGAACACGGACATAAGGCTGGACCAACGAAGGTACAATGCTCCCACAGCTTCCCAGGTGGCTGCGATGTGGGTCGAAGGGAGCGATCCACTAAACACTTTTGATAGGCAAGTTGTCTTGCATGGCAAAGGTGATCGTCCCATATACATCAGAGCATACTATGGTTGCTATGATCCTTTGGCGTATCCATTATTTTTCCGGGAGGGGAAACTGGATGGAACCGTTGGATGCCGTATGACGGAGAGGCTCCGGTTGTTGAAGAGAACAACGAGGATGGGACCGAGGGTGAGGACTTCCCAGTTCTAGATCGTACTTCAAATGTACATGATGAATCAAACACGGATGATGCAGCAGGTAATTGTCCGATGCTTCTAACGTGTTCACCTTTTTATTCATTGATCATTACTGATGAGTTCTTTTTTGAACCGTGTCCTAGATGGTGAAGAGGACCAGGAGGATGGTGACGATGCTGGAAAGTCCAGAAAATTTGTCAGCGCAAGGGAGTACTACTGTTTCAAGCTACAATGCAGGAAACACCTTTTTAACATTATATTATTTGGTGCACGCGGCTTCCAGCAATGGGCTGTTGACATGTATATCAAGATGGAGACCATGAGACTTGATTTCTACTCTAAGCCTAAGAATCAGAAGCTCATTCGTGCCGATCTATACCAGGTATCAAACGTTCTACATTGAATAAATTTCATTGGCTAGCCTTCCAACAAGAAACCTTTTCCGTTTACCAACTACTAAGTTTTGATTCATCTGTTTGTTAGGGTGTTGTTGACGTCATGGATGCGGGCGAGACACGTGGTTCTCAGGTTGGCAAGAGAATTGTGCTACCACGGACTTTTCCAGGTGGTGACCGAGACATGCAGCGAAGATTTCTTGATGCGATGGCGTTAGTCCAGCGGTATGGGAAGCCTGATTATTTCATCACCATGACTTGCAACCCGCACTGGGAGGAGATTACATCCAGGCTTGAACCCGGGCAGACACCGCAAGACCGTCCAGACCTTGTGGCGAGAGTATACAGGGCCAAATTGCGTAGTATGAAAGATCTTTTGATCCAGAAGAAGTACTTTGGTGAGGTTGTTCATATGTCCATGTTACTGAGTTTCAAAAGAGGGGGCTGCCACATGAACACATGCTTCTGATCATGCGCTCGGACAGCAAGCTAACAAACCCAGACGAGTATGACAAGGTGATATCAGCAGAAATCCCTGACATGGATAGGTACCCTGTATTGCATGCTCTGGTGGTGAAGCATATGCTACACGGTCCTTGTGGTGCTCTCGAAACACAGTCCTTGCATGATAGATGGTGAATGCCGATTTCGTTATCCTCGGCAGTTCTGTGATGCTACGCAGCAAGGAAAGGACTCATATCCTATCTACAGGAGGAGACGAGATGGTCCTGTAGTGAAGGTCAGAGGAGCTGATCTGGATAATAGATGGGTTGTCCCATACAACCCTGGGCTGCTTATGCGGTACAATTGTCACATCAATGTTGAAGCTTGCTCTAGCATCAAGGCAGTTAAGTATTTATTCAAGTATATCTATAAAGGACATGATCGAGCGTCATTCTCAGTCGACCCAGCAGCTGATGTAGATGGTGGAGTAATCAATGAGATTAAACAGTACAGAGATGCTAGATTCGTGGGGCCACAAGAGGCTATCTACAGGATTTGCGCTTTTCCAATGTTCGGTATCTCTCCTTCTGTTCTCCAACTTCAGCTCCATTTGGAAAATATGCATACTATTGCATTCAAAGAGGGCGATAGTCTACAGGATGTCATCAGCAGGCCTGCTTCTTCAGTACAATGCTCACTGAATATTTCAAGATGAACCAGGTGGACTCTTGCGCGAGGAACTTCTTGTACAAAGAGTTCCCGGAGTTCTATAGGTGGATTAAGGGTACCAAGAAGTGGCAGCGAAGAAAACTAAGGGGGCGGGGGCAAGTTGGAAGAATTGTGTATGCGAATCCTGCTGAAGGTGAGAGGTACTTTTTGAGAGTGCTCATGCATCATGTCAGAGGTGCAACATCATTTGAGGATTTGAGAACTGTGCATGGCCAGCGGTACTCAACTTTCAGAGAATCGTGTGAGCACAGAGGTCTGATAGAGACTGACAAGTCCCTTGATGACTGCTTGACCGAGTCCGCTACTTTCCAGATGCCATATGCTCTAAGAAGGCTTTTCGCAACCATTCTGGTGTTTTGCGAGGTGACCAAAATCCGATCATTGTGGGAGAAGCACCTTGAGGCAATGTCTGAGGACTACCGTCGTAGCCACACCAACCTGGCTGCAGTAGAGCAGATGGTCCTTAGAGACATTAGGGATCTGGTGCATTCCATGGGGAAGGATATAAAAGTTATGGCCTCCCGGATTTGGATCCTGTTGATGACGAGCTTTCCAGTGGTCACTATAGAGAGGTTCAAGAGGAGTTGTCGGTCATTTTCGACAAAGCCGACGTAAATTTGTTTACAACTCTTAACACAGAGCAGCGTGCTGGTTTTGATGAAATCCTCTCTCATGTGTCAACAACAAGAGCCGGATTTTCTTTGTTGATGGTCCGGGTGGCACGGGAAAGACGTACCTATACAAGGCCCTCCTTGCTAAGGTTCGTTCCTTGGGGAAAATAGCTATTGCAACTGCAACCTCTGGTATAGCAGCATCGATCATGCCTGGTGGACGCACCGCCCACTCCAGGTTCAAAATTCCAATTAGGCTCACCGACAGCAGCACGTGCAATTTCACCAAGGAGAGTGGTACCGCAAAGCTGCTTTCTAGGGCATCTTTGATAATCTGGGACGAAGTTGCCATGACAAAGCGTCAAACAGTGGAGACACTTGATAGGTCCCTACAGGACATCATGGAATGTGATTTGCCATTTGGTGGGAAGGTCGTGGTGTTTGGAGGAGATTTTAGACAGGTCCTTCCGTGGTGACCCGTGGGACGAGAGCGCAGATCACTGACGCTACGCTACAGAGATCTTATTTGTGGGAGAAGGTTAGGAAGATACGCCTCAAGCGTAATATGAGGGCACAGACTGACCCGTGGTTCTCCAGTTACCTCCTGAGAATTGGTGAAGGGACAGAAGAGACGATCGGCGCCGATTACGTACGTCTTCCAGATGACATTGTTATTCCTTATGCTCCCAGTGAAGAACCAGTCAATAAGCTTATCGAAGACATCTTCCCGTTGCTTCATGAGAATGCCACATCCGGGTCATACATGAGCTCACGTGCCATTCTTTCAACCAAGAATGAATATGTGGACGATCTGAATAAAAAGATGATCGATAGGTTTCCTGGCCGAGAAAAGATATATTATAGCTTTGACTCCGTCGAGGATGATGCACACAACAACTACACAATTGACTATCTAAACTCCATCACTCCAAATGGTTTGCCCCCGCATATATTGAAACTCAAAGTTAATTGTCCTGTCATTCTTCTCCGAAATCTCGACCCTCACAACGGATTGTGCAATGGAACAAGATTGATGATTAGAGCATTCCAAGATAATGCAATCGATGCCGAGATTGTTGGTGGACAACATGCTGGATGTAGAGTGTTCATACCGAGGATCCCTTTGTCGCCCTCGGAGGACATTTCACTTCCTTTCAAGTTCAAGAGGAAATAGTTTCCGATCCGGTTGAGTTTTGCCATGACCATTAACAAAGCCCAGGGTCAAACGATTCCAAATGTTGGTATTTACCTCCCGGAGCCAGTGTTCTCACATGGCCAACTTTATGTTGCGTTGTCCAGGGGTGTGTCAAGGCAAACCACTCGGATTTTGGCCAAGCCAAATAAGGACATTGATGACACAGGAAAAAGCACAAAAAACATTGTGTACAGGGATGTGTTGCAGGGATGAAACAGGTATGTCTTAATCTGTTATATTAACGCTTCTAATGTTCTAAAGCATAAATATAAGATCTAGAGGTTAATTAGATTATAATCGGTAAAATAGAGTGGTCTCTCTGTTATATTAAATCAGTCATTTCTTGTTATATTTAATCAGACATTTACAGTGTGGCATATCTCCGGGGATAGACCATGTGATCGTATCATTTGGATGTACTCCATATACGAGTCATGTATACTTACTGTATTAGTAGGGTTACCTCCCATAATTTGGATGCTTCAGTTACAATAAATTTCAGAAAATTCAGATTACTACCTTGTTAAAAAAAAGTACCTCTTTTGTTTACCATTGTAGCAAGTTATAAAAACTGTATCATACTCTGTGAGATACCACCGGTGATGGAGAACCAGTTTTCTCTAAAGCTTTCCTCTTAGTATCTTATATGGAGAACCAGTTTGTTCATAGCTTAGCTCTTTTTGCTTGCACCTGATTCTACCCTTTGCTTTCATCTGAATTTGTTTCCATGCGAGTGCTTACATTGCGAGTGTTTAACATTGATCTTCTTTATTCGTGTTCGCTGAAAATGCCTTACATTTTTATATACGTACATTGCTTTCACAGGAGTGGTAGCATTTCAACAGGAAGTGGTAACATTTCAAGAGGCTTCAGTAATGGTACGTTGATTTATGTTTTTCCTAACAGTTTTGGATTTGTTGGCTGCTAGCTAACCTTTTTTCCCATGTTTTCCTTGTATGTCCTGGCATTGTTTCTTCATTGCTCGCCAAAACTTCTTGGTGTCGACCATCTTCGTTCTAACGAAGGCGTGCATCACTCTGATAGCTGCTGGAATCTCCAGCCGTGAGGATACCGGCAGGCTCGCGAAGGCCAAAGATTTGGCCATGTGCACAAAGCAAACTCTATATTTGTAGTCAATAGCTGGTCTTATCACTGAAATTTTTAAGCTGAATCATAGATTAACTGTATTCTACTTATGAATAAGTATGCCCATATATCAAAAATGCGTATGCATTTTTCTTCCCTGTATATGTTTAACGAGAGCCATGTCCTCATTTCCCTCCGTTTAAAGATGTTTGCTAGATATATCATATAAGAGGGAGAGTCGTGTATCTACTTTCCCTCGCATCCAGTTGTTATGGACGAAGATATGTTTATTATGTGCAAGTTACAAGCTCTTTTATACAGCCTAACCACATTCAGAATACTTTAGATTGTGTTTGCTTGCTGCACCTGTTGAAGACTGATCTGGCTACGGGAGTCGAGGAATTATGTCCCTGAATTTCTCAGTAGTACGTACTGAGGCTCTTTAGAGAAACTCAGCAACAACACTTCAGTTCTTTATGGTGGAAATAGGTGTCAAAACTTCAGAGCTGTGCAGAACCTTTTCTTCGTAGAACAAACACAACTTTCATATTCACATTATGTAGAAAGTTATGTGTTCTTCCGGCTGACTCACTTGGAGAAGCCAAATTTCTATCCACCAAACTTTTTCAATAGGTAAACAGCTTGTATACCACTGTGGTTCATCTGCACAAGCAGGGATGCACAAGCGCCGGACTCCCTTCTTCCGCTTAGCGCATGAAGTAGACGGCAGGAGCTCAACAATATTGCAAGAAATCTCTGTTTTCTTTTTCTCAAACTAGACATTTTTCTGTGACAATATGACCACAAAACTTGTGATGTAAACTTCATTCAGACTCTACAAAACTTTGATCTGGCCATTTGTCAGTTCCTGTTTGTCCAAAAAGAAATATAGAACATTCAACTTCAGGCTCAATTACAATGGTGGACCTGACCATTGGTGATTGTTCGACCAATTGTTTCGTAAGTAAAATAAGCCAAGCGTAAAAAAGACTCAATTATTATGGTTTTATGCTTGTACATTTCCCAATATTTTGAACGCCGAGTTGCGGGTTGATACTCTTTTGTGCTAGCATACATATTGAGGACATATCGGTCTTTTCAGAATAAACATACCATTTAAAGTGTGATTTTTCTTTTGAAGTTCTGAAGCACAAAAATGAAAAATCTTGTCACATTGGCATTAGCTTGAATTTGATTACACAAAGTTATTGTCATGCTATAATAGCTTATGCACTAAATGATACGTGCATTGCACGTGCACGATTACTAGTAACATCATAGTTTCACAAAGTTTGCTCACATCAAAGACTAACAGCCATATACTTATGCAGGCGCACATAATCAAGAGGCATTGTCCTGAAACGTAGAATCTTCAGAAAGGGCAGAAGCGAGGAAATTAAGATACAACTTGAAGACTTCATCTTTTGGGGACCACTTCAATGATAGCATTCCGACATTCTTCTGTAAAGGCCAGGTTGTAGAGATTCGGAGTAGTGAACCGATCTGGCCGCCCCCTCCGCAGCTTCCCGAGAGATACCACTACATCTTTCAATGATCAGAGACTCTAACTTCTGTGCATGCACAAGCTCGGCCACTCCAGCATCAGTCACATCACAACACATCCGAAGTGTGAGATTAGTCAAGCATGGGGCACAGGCAATGGAACGCATTCCAGCATCAGTTATCACTCCACAGCCAAAGAGCTCGAGTGTCTCCAAGCATGGTGCAGTCGAGAGGGCCTTCATTCCCTTGTCATTAAAGAAGTAAGCCCAATTTAGCACGAGAACACGAATAGGGCAAGACTACTGAAGACCCACAAGGCCCCTCTGTGTAAAGCCTATTTCAGATGAATAATCGGGGGAACAACCATAAAATGTGAGCTCAACAGCCTCAAGCAGAGGACAACTGTTGGCTAGGGCCTTGAGGCTCTCATCTGTAAACGCTGTCCTGGAATCAAAATCATAGTACTAAAGTGTGAGCCTGAGTGAGATGCTTCTAAGGTTATGACAACTCTGGGATAGCGCAATCATGTCATTGTCATTTAGACCATCAACGTAATCAAGGCACAGTTTCTCCAAAGCTTTGCATTTTCCAAAGAGAAAACGAAGTCCTACTTCAGTCCCAGTTCCAGTTCCAAAACGCGCCAACCTCAACTCCTTCAAACTCTCGCAGCAGATTTCGTATCTACTAGGGTTGTGAGCATTGTACAATGGATCAAAATTGTCACGACCAAAGTATCGAAACTTGGTCTCAAAATCAAACTTCTGGAGCCTCATCCATCCAGGACCAAATGCTAGGAGGTCATCAAACTGGTTGATTCCTTTGCATCTCACAAAGAAAACATCTCACAACTCAGTGGTACAAATACTCCTTATTTAGATCAATTTCCTAATAATGGAGTCTGATAATGTTTTTCCGAAGGAGTCTTCTAATATTTCTGATGTACTCCTCCAGGGATATCCAACATGGAGAACCGCCCTGGCTCATCTTTTAATCAGATTCCACAGGGTAGCATAAAACCTGCTGGTCAAGGGTGGTATGCTAGATTGACACCTAAAAAAAGACGGATTATTTACAGAGGCAACGCATAGCCCGCCAAGAAAAGAAGGTTGCAAATCATATCGATGTTAATTCTGTGGACACTTCTCATAGATCACCGGCATCTGTACCAAATTCGTTACATACCCCGTTTAGCAACATCACCAACACACAAACAAATGGTACAAACAGCCTATTTGATTCATTTGTGGAGATAATATACTATGCTTAATGCCTTAATTATTGCATGTGTGCCTACATAAAAATGTGCAGGTGTAAGGAGGGTTACTCTTGATAAAAAAAACAGAAGGGTGTCATGCGTGTGGAGGGGTCTCAGAAATCGGCAACAACTGGTACATACACCCCATTTAATCATTTTCTTGTAATGGAGTATGGATTAATTCTGTATTTGCTGGACATGTGCAGATGCAAGCACAGAGAGAACTCATCTTCGCACGGCCCCAAACGTTTCAGCTAGGTTTTATGATGATGATAGTGATTGGCTACACAGAAATTTGACTTATGAACGAGATATGAGATTTGTACAAAAGTTGCAAAATCTATCCAGTTCTGCAGGTTCGAAAAGAAACCATGATTATTATGAAAAGAAACTACAACATGATAGGGAAATGTACTCATCAATGACGGGTGAAGAGAAGGAGGTATGGTTGCAGAAGAACCATCAGTACAAGAAGTCAATTCGGGAAACGAGTACATCATCTCACCACACTGACATTGCAGTTACAACAGTTGGATCCACAATTGAGCTAACAGGTATATTCATGTTTCTATTCATATCGACCATCTCTCTCCATGCATTCACCAGTTAATTATGCTATTTCTTCTTACTTTTATGAATCTTGCAGATGGCGTATACAGTCTGCAGGACTGTGATGCTATAGGGATTTTTGAGCCAACTGAACACTATGCTGCATCGGAAGGTAAAATATAATAATGCAAGCATTTAACTTTGTTTTTGGAGCCTGAAGATGCAATACGCTAATTGCTGTTGATTATTTGGTTGATACACATTTACTTGTATAGATTTGTACCAGTTGAAAATATATGACTTCTGAGATTTCTTGTGTTCGAACAGGTGAGCATGATTCCGATGCTACATGTATTTTTGAGCTACATGAACAAGACTCGATATTTGATGATGATGATGAGTCCAGGATTTACCGTGGCCAAGGTAAATTATTGTGCACGTATTATGAAGATATATACATTCTGATATTAAATTTTGCGCATCCATTTTTTACCTTCATCTATTATATCTTGGCAGGAGATGTGTTCGATTCATGGAGAGTGACAAGTGGTGTTGCTTCGAGTAACCAGAATGTGGATCCTTATGACTACGTGTACCACAATCTACCAACCAAGCATCATGTTTTGAGATCAGTACCAGATTGCAATCACTGTCGGGAATGAGGTTCCAGTATGAGGGTCCGGCGTTTTGTTGCAGAAAAGGAAAGGTCAAGATAGTTACCCCTGAAGTTCCTGCAGAGTTGCGCCGGTTGTTTACAAGTCAGGTTGATGATGATGCAAAATATTTTAGAAAGCACATAAGGTATTTCAACAGCCACTTCTCTTTCACAAGCCTTGCGGTCACCCTCGATCCTAGGGTCAGCAACGCGGCAAGAACCGGTGTATATACCTTCTGTGCACATGGGGCATTGTACTATAAGGCGGATGATCTGGTGCCCGGTGGTCAAGGTCCTAGACATCTGCAGCTCTACATCTATGATACTGATGAAACTTGGAACATAGAGCAAAGCGGTCTCCGGATCTTGATATAAATCTCATAAGGAAGATTCTAGAGATACTTAAGGACAACCCGTATGTGCAAGTTTTTAAGAGCATGGGCTCTGTTCCAAATATAGAAGAATATAAGATTTCATTGAACACGGACATAAGGCTGGACCAACGAAGGTACAATGCTCCCACAGCTTCCCAGGTGGCTGCGATGTGGGTCGAAGGGACGATCCACTAAACACTTTTGATAGGCAAGTTGTCTTGCATGGCAAAGGTGATCGTCCCATATACATCGAGCATATATGGTTGCTATGATCCTTTGGCGTATCCATTATTTTTCCGGGAGGGGAAACTGGATGGAACCGTTGGATGCCGTATGACGGAGAGGCTCCGGTTGTTGAAGAGAACAACGAGGATGGGACCGAGGGTGAGGACTTCCCAGTTCTAGATCGTACTTCAAATGTACATGATGAATCAAACACGGATGATGCAGCAGGTAATTGTCCTGCTTCTAACGTGTTCACCTTTTTATTCATTGATCATTACTGATGAGTTCTTTTTTGAACCGTGTCCTAGATGGTGAAGAGGACCAGGAGGATGGTGACGATGCTGGAAAGTCCAGAAAATTTGTCAGCGCAAGGGAGTACTACTGTTTCAAGCTACAATGCAGGAAACACCTTTTTAACATTATATTATTTGGTGCACGCGGCTTCCAGCAATGGGCTGTTGACATGTATATCAAGATGGAGACCATGAGACTTGATTTCTACTCTAAGCCTAAGAATCAGAAGCTCATTCGTGCCGATCTATACCAGGTATCAAAACGTTCTACATTGAATAAATTTTCATGGCTAGCCTTCCAACAAGAAACCTTTTCCGTTTACCAACTACTAAGTTTTGATTCATATGTTTGTTAGGGTGTTGTTGACGTCATGGATGCGGGCGAGACACGTGGTTCTCAGGTTGGCAAGAGAATTGTGCTACCACGGACTTTTCCAGGTGGTGACCGAGACATGCAGCGAAGATTTCTTGATGCGATGGCGTTAGTCCAGCGGTATGGGAAGCCTGATTATTTCATCACCATGACTTGCAACCCGCACTGGGAGGAGATTACATCCAGGCTTGAACCCGGGCAGACACCGCAAGACCGTCCAGACCTTGTGGCGAGAGTATACAGGGCCAAATTGCGTAGTATGAAAGATCTTTTGATCCAGAAGAAGTACTTTGGTGAGGTTGCTTGCATATGTCCATGTTACTGAGTTTCAAAAGAGGGGGCTGCCACATGAACACATGCTTCTGATCATGCGCTCGGACAGCAAGCTAACAAACCCAGACGAGTATGACAAGGTGATATCAGCAGAAATCCCTGACATGGATAGGTACCCTGTATTGCATGCTCTGGTGGTGAAGCATATGCTACACGGTCCTTGTGGTGCTCTCGAAAACATTGTCCTTGCATGATAGATGGTGAATGCCGATTTCGTTATCCTCGGCAGTTCTGTGATGCTACGCAGCAAGGAAAGGACTCATATCCTATCTACAGGAGGAGACGAGATGGTCCTGTAGTGAAGGTCAGAGGAGCTGATCTGGATAATAGATGGGTTGTCCCATACAACCCTGGGCTGCTTATGCGGTACAATTGTCACATCAATGTTGAAGCTTGCTCTAGCATCAAGGCAGTTAAGTATTTATTCAAGTATATCTATAAAGGACATGATCGAGCGTCATTCTCAGTCGACCCAGCAGCTGATGTAGATGGTGGAGTAATCAATGAGATTAAACAGTACAGAGATGCTAGATTCGTGGGGCCACAAGAGGCTATCTACAGGATTTGCGCTTTTCCAATGTTCGGTATCTCTCCTTCTGTTCTCCAACTTCAGCTCCATTTGGAAAATATGCATACTATTGCATTCAAAGAGGGCGATAGTCTACAGGATGTCATCAGCAGGCCTGCTTCTTCAGTACAATGCTCACTGAATATTTCAAGATGAACCAGGTGGACTCTTGCGCGAGGAACTTCTTGTACAAAGAGTTCCCGGAGTTCTATAGGTGGATTAAGGGTACCAAGAAGTGGCAGCGAAGAAAACTAAGGGGGCGGGGGCAAGTTGGAAGAATTGTGTATGCGAATCCTGCTGAAGGTGAGAGGTACTTTTTGAGAGTGCTCATGCATCATGTCAGAGGTGCAACATCATTTGAGGATTTGAGAACTGTGCATGGCCAGCGGTACTCACTTTCAGAGAATCGTGTGAGCACAGAGGTCTGATAGAGACTGACAAGTCCCTTGATGACTGCTTGACCGAGTCCGCTACTTTCCAGATGCCATATGCTCTAAGAAGGCTTTTCGCAACCATTCTGGTGTTTTGCGAGGTGACCAAAATCCGATCATTGTGGGAGAAGCACCTTGAGGCAATGTCTGAGGACTACCGTCGTAGCCACACCAACCTGGCTGCAGTAGAGCAGATGGTCCTTAGAGACATTAGGGATCTGGTGCATTCCATGGGGAAGGATATAAAAGTTATGGCCTCCCGGATTTGGATCCTGTTGATGACGAGCTTTCCAGTGGTCACTAAGAGAGGTTCAAGAGGAGTTGTCGGTCATTTTCGACAAAGCCGACGTAAATTTGTTTACAACTCTTAACACAGAGCAGCGTGCTGGTTTTGATGAAATCCTCTCTCATGTCGTCAACAACAAGAGCCGGATTTTCTTTGTTGATGGTCCGGGTGGCACGGGAAAGACGTACCTATACAAGGCCCTCCTTGCTAAGGTTCGTTCCTTGGGGAAAATAGCTATTGCAACTGCAACCTCTGGTATAGCAGCATCGATCATGCCTGGTGGACGCACCGCCCACTCCAGGTTCAAAATTCCAATTAGGCTCACCGACAGCAGCACGTGCAATTTCACCAAGGAGAGTGGTACCGCAAAGCTGCTTTCTAGGGCATCTTTGATAATCTGGGACGAAGTTGCCATGACAAAGCGTCAAACAGTGGAGACACTTGATAGGTCCCTACAGGACATCATGGAATGTGATTTGCCATTTGGTGGGAAGGTCGTGGTGTTTGGAGGAGATTTTAGACAGGTCCTTCCGTGGTGACCCGTGGGACGAGAGCGCAGATCACTGACGCTACGCTACAGAGATCTTATTTGTGGGAGAAGGTTAGGAAGATACGCCTCAAGCGTAATATGAGGGCACAGACTGACCCGTGGTTCTCCAGTTACCTCCTGAGAATTGGTGAAGGGACAGAAGAGACGATCGGCGCCGATTACGTACGTCTTCCAGATGACATTGTTATTCCTTATGCTCCCACTGAAGAACCAGTCAATAAGCTTATCGAAGACATCTTCCCGTTGCTTCATGAGAATGCCACATCCGGGTCATACATGAGCTCACGTGCCATTCTTTCAACCAAGAATGAATATGTGGACGATCTGAATAAAAAGATGATCGATAGGTTTCCTGGCCGAGAAAAGATATATTATAGCTTTGACTCCGTCGAGGATGATGCACACAACAACTACACAATTGACTATCTAAACTCCATCACTCCAAATGGTTTGCCCCCGCATATATTGAAACTCAAAGTTAATTGTCCTGTCATTCTTCTCCGAAATCTCGACCCTCACAACGGGTTGTGCAATGGAACAAGATTGATGATTAGAGCATTCCAAGATAATGCAATCGATGCCGAGATTGTTGGTGGACAACATGCTGGATGTAGAGTGTTCATACCGAGGATCCCTTTGTCGCCCTCGGAGGACATTTCACTTCCTTTCAAGTTCAAGAGGAAACAGTTTCCGATCCGGTTGAGTTTTGCCATGACCATTAACAAAGCCCAGGGTCAAACGATTCCAAATGTTGGTATTTACCTCCCGGAGCCAGTGTTCTCACATGGCCAGCTTTATGTTGCGCTGTCCAGGGGTGTGTCAAGGCAAACCACTCGGATTTTGGCCAAGCCAAATAAAGACATTGATGACACAGAAAAAGCACAAAAAACATTGTGTACAGGGATGTGTTGCAGGGATGAAACAGGTATGTCTTAATCTGTTATATTAACTCTTCTAATGTTCTAAAGCATAAATATAAGATATAGAGGTCAATTAGATTATAATCGGTAAAATAGAGTGGTCTCTCTGTTATATTAAATCAGTCATTTCTTGTTATATTTAATCAGACATTTACAGTGTGGCATATCTCCGGGGATAGACCATGTGATCGTATCATTTGGATGTACTCCATATACGAGTCATGTATACTTACTGTATTAGTAGGGTTACCTCCCATAATTTGGATGCTTCAGTTACAATAAATTTCAGAAAATTCAGATTACTATCTTGTTAAAAAAAGTACCTCTTTTGTTTACCATTGTAGCAAGTTATAAAAACTGTATCATACTCTGTGAGATACCACCGGTGATGGAGAACCAGTTTTCTCTAAAGCTTTCCTCTTAGTATCTTATATGGAGAACCAGTTTGTTCATAGCTTAGCTCTTTTTGCTTGCACCTGATTCTACCCTTTGCTTTCATCTGAATTTGTTTCCATGCGAGTGCTTACATTGCGAGTGTTTAACATTGATCTTCTTTATTCGTGTTCGCTGAAAATGCCTTACATTTTTATATACGTACATTGCTTTCATAGGAGTGGTAGCATTTCAACAGGAAGTGGTAACATTTCAAGAGGCTTCAGTAATGGTACGTTGATTTATGTTTTTCCTAACAGTTTTGGATTTGTTGGCTGCTAGCTAACCTTTTTTCCCATGTTTTCCTTGTATGTCCTGGCATTGTTTCTTCATTGCTCGCCACAACTTCTTGGTGTCGACCATCTTCGTTCTAACGAAGGCGTGCATCACTCTGATAGCTGCTGGAATCTCCAGCCGTGAGGATACCGGCAGGCTCGCGAAGGCCAAAGATTTGGCCCTGTGCACAAAGCAAACTCTATATTTGTAGTCAATAGCTGGTCTTATCACTGAAATTTTTAAGCTGAATCATAGATTAACTGTATTCTACTTATGAATAAGTATGCCCATATATCAAAAATGCGTATGCATTTTTCTTCCCTGTATATGTTTAACGAGAGCCATGTCCTCATTTCCCTCCGTTTAAAGATGTTTGCTAGATATATCATATAAGAGGGAGAGTCGTGTATCTACTTTCCCTCGCATCCAGGTTGTTATGGACGAAGATATGTTTATTATGTGCAAGTTGCAAGCTCTTTTATACAGCCTAACCACATTCAGAATACTTTAGATTGTGTTTGCTTGCTGCACCTGTTGAACACTGATCTGGCTACGGGAGTCGAGGAATTATGTCCCTGAATTTCTCAGTAGTACGTACTGAGGCTCTTTAGAGAAACTCAGCAACAACACTTCAGTTCTTTATGGTGGAAATAGGTGTCAAAACTTCAGAGCTGTGCAGAACCTTTTCTTCGTAGAACAAACACAACTTTCATATTCACATTATGTAGAAAGTTATGTGTTCTTCCGGCTGACTCACTTGGAGAAGCCAAATTTCTATCCACCAAACTTTTTCAATAGGTAAACAGCTTGTATACCACTGTGGTTCATCTGCACAAGCAGGGATGCACAAGCGCCGGACTCCCTTCTTCCGCTTAGCGCATGAAGTAGACGGCAGGAGCTCAACAATATTGCAAGAAATCTCTGTTTTCTTTTTCTCAAACTAGACATTTTTCTGTGACAATATGACCACAAAACTTGTGATGTAAACTTCATTCAGACTCTACAAAACTTTGATCTGGCCATTTGTCAGTTCCTGTTTGTCCAAAAAGAAATATAGAACATTCAACTTCAGGCTCAATTACAATGGTGGACCTGACCATTGGTGATTGTTCGACCAATTGTTTCGTAAGTAAAATAAGCCAAGCGTAAAAAAGACTCAATTATTATGGTTTTATGCTTGTACATTTCCCAATATTTTGAACGCCGAGTTGCGGGTTGATACTCTTTTGTGCTAGCATACATATTGAGGACATATCGGTCTTTTCAGAATAAACATACCATTTAAAGTGTGATTTTTCTTTTGAAGTTCTGAAGCACAAAAATGAAAAATCTTGTCACATTGGCATTAGCTTGAATTTGATTACACAAAGTTATTGTCATGCTATAATAGCTTATGCACTAAATGATACGTGCATTGCACGTGCACGATTACTAGTAACATCATAGTTTCACAAAGTTTGCTCACATCAAAGACTAACAGCCATATACTTATGCAGGCGCACATAATCAAGAGGCATTGTCCTGAAACGTAGAATCTTCAGAAAGGGCAGAAGCGAGGAAATTAAGATACAACTTGAAGACTTCATCTTTTGGGGACCACTTCAATGATAGCATTCCGACATTCTTCTGTAAAGGCCAGGTTGTAGAGATTCGGAGTAGTGAACCGATCTGGCCGCCCCTCCGCAGCTTCCCGAGAGATACCACTACATCTTTCAATGATCAGAGACTCTAACTTCTGTGCATGCACAAGCTCGGCCACTCCAGCATCAGTCACATCACAACACATCCGAAGTGTGAGATTAGTCAAGCATGGGGCACAGGCAATGGAACGCATTCCAGCATCAGTTATCACTCCACAGCCAAAGAGCTCGAGTGTCTCCAAGCATGGTGCAGTCGAGAGGGCCTTCATTCCCTTGTCATTAAAGAAGTAAGCCCAATTTAGCACGAGAACACGAATAGGGCAAGACTACTGAAGACCCACAAGGCCCCTCTGTGTAAAGCCTATTTCAGATGAATAATCGGGGGAACAACCATAAAATGTGAGCTCAACAGCCTCAAGCAGAGGACAACTGTTGGCTAGGGCCTTGAGGCTCTCATCTGTAAACGCTGTCCTGGAATCAAAATCATAGTACTAAAGTGTGAGCCTGAGTGAGATGCTTCTAAGGTTATGACAGCTCTGGGATAGCGCAATCATGTCATTGTCATTTAGACCATCAACGTAATCAAGGCACAGTTTCTCCAAAGCTTTGCATTTTCCAAAGAGAAAACGAAGTCCTACTTCAGTCCCAGTCCCAGTTCCAAAACGCGCCAACCTCAACTCCTTCAAATTCTCGCAGCAGAATTCGTATCTACTAGGGTTGTGAGCATTGTACAATGGATCAAAATTGTCACGACCAAAGTATCGAAACTTGGTCTCAAAATCAAACTTCTGGAGCCTCATCCATCCAGGACCAAATGCTAGGCGGTCATCATACTGGTTGATTCCTTTGCATTTCTTAACTACAAGTTCTACCAAAGATCTGTTCCAGCCAAGGTACTCCAGCCACTCCTTACTTGTTATTTTGTCACAGTCAACAATGTGGAGAGTAGAAAGTCTCTTGCAACCAGCTGCCAAAGTGAGAAGCCCACTTGAAGTTATTTTTGGTGCAGAATTCAGCCTGAACGACACCACTTTCTTGCAATCAGCTAGACAACCAAGACCAGAGTCATTGACGAGTGAACAAAAGCTTAAAGTGAGATCAGTTAAGGTGGGGCAGAAAGATGAAATCACGGGGAGGCCACTGTTGTCCAACTGTTTCCCATGGTTACATGTCCAGCCAGAGTAATCAATTTCCATTTTGGACAAATTGGGGAACCGGGAGCACAGTGATGCCAAGGCTTCTCTAGCAGGGCAAAGGCCACAGCCGACGCGGAGAGTGCTCCTTTGATATGCCTCATTGGTGTAGAGCCACTTCGACACAAGGGAAAGTGAATTCAGGTCAGTTGTCCGGGTAATTCTAGTTACGATCTCTGCAAACAAAGCCTCTGGGAGATCTTCCATCGAGCAATGCAGCTAGACTAGTTGGGTGATCTCAAGGTTCAGGCGGTATACAGAGAGCTGAATGAAATTAACTAGATAGATTAAATAGTATGAAGGTAATGAATTACATTACGGTAGGTCAGACATCAAGAGTACAACTGATGAAATTCAACCTTGTTCAGTATCTAAATACAGAAAAACTATAATTGAGGTATTTATTTATCTACAAGATGCTGAGCAAGCTACAGAGGAACCATTTGCAACAACAATGACAAAAACTAACAGCTTACGAGTAAACAGTTTGAACAATGAAGAAATAAGAGATATGAGTCTACAAGATACAGTGATCTGACTGGTCGCATGAAAACCACATCATGTAATGAGTGACACTGACCTAGATAGTCCTGGGCAAGTTGCACAACTAGAAGCAAAATTATTTGTTCTAACATATATACTGTAAAATTTCAAGTTTAGCTTAGTGAAATTAACAGAACAAGTAATGAATCAAAACATTATTTTCTGTATGTATCAAATCTCAGCGTGTCCATCTTCACAAAGAGTCAAAGAAGAATACAGGATTAGGTGCAGCCCTATTTATCCCTAGGGAATCGCTGACCATATTCAGTGGTTCTGTTCGCTTTATGGCATTCACATAAATAACCAAGAAACCCAGATCACATACTTGAGTTGTCATGGAAGACCAAGCGAAAGGAAATGGGGCAAAACCAAAGAATGCTTACCTCAAGTTACGGAAGCAACTAACGAACAGAGGCTGGGTTGTTTTCTTGGGTCAACCCCCAAATCAAGAGCAGCCGGTGCCTTCAGGTCGGTCGAGAAACAAGAGCAGGACAGCGCGGGCACGGCGGCAACCCCAGATTGCACGGCGGAGGCACAGGAGAGCTCCGCCACAGCCGCGGCCGACAGGTGGAGTGGAGGTGCTAAACCTAACACCCTGCTCTTGCTCGCATTTTGTTTTTTTAGGGGAAAGCTCTCTCGCTCGCATGGTCACTGGGTCCGGGTTCTTGTGATGCGCTAGGCTGAGTTGGGCTGGGCTTATAGGTGGCCAAACGGGCCAAACCTGGCGGGCCAGCCTGTTAGCACGTGCGCCGGCCCGTAACTTTTGCGAAAGTTCTATGTCCATCAAACCCGATAAAACACTTAGGTGGGGACAGCAAGTGGCAAAATAACCAGTATATCGGACAAAACCATAACTGAGTCTAATTTCAAAAAAAAAAAACTGAGTCCAGACAAAACTGGTTCAATCAAGTAAAATCCCCACGGGAGAGGTGGCATCATCCCACGCTATGTTGTCGTCCAATTTGTCTTGCCCGCTCTTCCCTTGGGTTCGACCATCCCCATTCATTGTCCGACTCATCTGTGCTGCTAGCTCGTCTGCGTCTTCTCGCTCACCAAGTGATGTCAATCATGCTTGTCCCAGGCACCCCGACATAGGCATGCTCGCCGAAGGAATCCTGCCATTACTTCATATCTCCATGTTTTTTCCTTCGGGTGGAAGGCACAACTAACAAGTTAGTTTGGCACGGTTGTCTGATGATGAGGGCATATGTACATCGCGACTCTAGGACAAAAAGGATGGACAATTAGGTGCTTTAAGGCATCGGGCATCATAGTGTGTAAGTGCTAGGGAAGGTGTAGGTGGCGATGCTAATGCATGGTGGCTAACATCAGTGGCGAAGCTTTGTGTATGTCAGTCCCCCCATCCCCAGGATTATCACATATGTTAACGGTTTTTCTATGACGACTTAGATTGTAAGGTTTTGTGTGTTTTGAAGTCGCCCCCCCCCCCCCCCCTAGAACCCATATATATTGTATCCCTCCCCCCTTTCCCCGCGCATGTAACACCTTGGCCCACCCCCGGGGCGGTGGCTATTACACCTTTCCCCGCGCATGTAACAACTTGTTAATATGAGTATCGATAAGTCATATTGAGTCCTAAGCCAGGATGACACATCCCAGGGAACTTCAGCAAGCTCTGCCACTGGCTAACATGGTGCTAGAGAGGTCAGGTCGGGACTTGGTGTTCTTATCTTGTTTTGGATCTGCGAGGGGTGCGTCACGATTGGTTGTGAAGTGTCATGTCAACATATTTCTCGGTCCAGACGAGATGATAATTTTTTTCAAGAATTCCTGGTTTGATTAGAACCAAGCAATTAAAAGTTTTAGGAGGAAAGTTGAAATTTCATTAGAAATCAGGGATGAACATGGAACTTCGTTCCAGGTGGATCACTCGAATCACTTGGTCTTATTGGCTGGTATATATGCTGTGGCATATACTCTAAGAGCTTGGATGAGAATCTGACGAAGTATCGGGCGCCCGAACGGACAGGCTGCAGCCTAATACGAATGGCTGAATTGGTCTTAATACAGAATCAAATTCCCTCATCAGATCAAGTAGTAGATGCAAGACGTACGACTCTTCCTTGGTACTCCCTCCGTTCCAAATTAATTGACGCAGTTTTAGTACAACTTTATACTAAAACTGCGTCAATTAATTTGGAACGGAGTGAGTATGATTCTATCAGGAATAGGAATCTCGCCCGGTCGACCGTCAGATTGATGGAACATGTTCCATTCGGTTGTCAGCAGAATACTTATACAAAGAGAGGCTAGTAATAATGCAGCGCGTGTTTGCACGAAGTTTGCTTGTAGGGTTGAACTGCCATCTGAGTGCGTTCGGTGTGCCCACGCAAGGACACGTTCGTGTTAACAAATACAAACATAATTGCACAAACTGCAGTAGTTTTTCTCTCTTTTCCAGTGTTTATTCAAGGATCGAGGAGCCGGCCCAAGTCTGTGGCCAAAGAAAAGGAGGAACGCAAGAGAGCGATGGGCGTAAAACCTATCCATCTATCAGTAACTTGCAGGAATCTGTCAAATGGGGCATATGCAATTGCAAATGCAAGATCGGTTGGAACGGCACTGTTAACGTCGTTCTCAATGCCTGCTACTATCATAACCTGTCTTTCTTCAGAATCAGTCTGATTAGCAGTCTTAATCTTCTTCGTCAAAGGTTGGTGCCGCACCCGTTGTTGGCTTCCATGGAGGAGGGGTTGTCGCGAGCGGAGGGAGACGGGTTTCAGGCAGGCAAGCACGAAGGGGCCTTCCCTGGCTGCATGTTGCATGCGTGCGCTCACTTGCGAGGGAAGGGGAAGGAACCTACGCGCGACGCGGGAGCCAGTTGACCACTAGTAGCCGCCCCGCCCTTATTGGAGTTTGGATTCATCATCCGTCACTGCTTTGAGTGAGTTTGTTTATAGTGGGAGACCAGGAGTACACCCGAACCCGATGCCCGTGCAGAAGCTGCGAGCTTGCAAACTTCATATCTTTGGAGCAAAGAAAATATTTCAGAGAAAAAAAGAAAAAGTTGAAATAAAGTTTCAGGAGTACACCCGATGCCCGTGTAGGCGAGCTAGCAAATCATATATTTTTGGAGCAAAGAAATTTCAGAGAGAAAATGAAGAAGTTTCAGAGAAACAAAATGAAAGATTGTAATTTCAAATGATAAATTATATTCTACTTTAAAATAACTGGATTGTATGGAAGCAATTTTATACTAGGATAACTATTTCTCCAATAATTTTGCAGAAAACAAAAAATAAGCTCTAATCTCATGCAAAGATTCATTTGAAGACACTTTGCATCATGTCTTTTTTCCTCTCTTTAACCAGGTTAGAAAACTCAAAATTCCTGCATTTGTTTTGTTTTAAGCAAGCTATGGTTTTTTTCAATGGTTCTTTCATATTATGTTTGTGCAATATTCAAATGTACCAACACATAGTTTAGAATCAAATCCTATTAGTTTTATTTGAAGTAGAAAAACCATATATGTTTAATATTCCCACTCTAAATACAAGTCCAAGTTAAAAAAAAAAATCTCACATGAGTTCATTGTACTCAATTTTTAGACCCATTAAATATAGTCATCGCGGAAATATGGTGACATGAAAGACCTATTGTACCAAATTCTATAAAAGATACTTTTGTGAAAATATCACCATGCCTTCGTTTCTACTCAATGTTGAAGGTTGACTATGTTTCTCCAATGCTTCAAATCGGCCTTAAATTTCCGTTTGCAATTTGTTAAATTTCTTCTGAACAAAGAAATTTCAAAGAAAAAACTATGATTTGAAATAATAGATTGTATTTCTACCTTAAAACCAAAGGATTATTTGAAATAATTTAATAGCATAAATATTTTTATCTATAATATTTGAATAAAACCAAACATAAGGTCCGATCTCATGGTGAAATTCCTTTCAAAGACACTTTTCATCGTGTATTATTTTCTCCCTAATCAAGTTAGACATCTCATAATTTTTGCATTTTTTGTTGTGCAACAACAAATCCAAAATTCAAAAAATACCGCCTCCCCATAAACAGTTTCACTGCTTGGAAATAGGAAAGACCTGTTTATCGGAATTTAGAAGAATCTGCTAGCGTGAAAAAGAGTGTCATGCTTCATTTATCCACACTGTTAAAGTCGTACTATGTTCCTCAATGCTTCAGATTGACCGAAAGTTTCACTTTGCCTTTTCTTAAATCAACCTTAAGGATCTATTGGGTCGCTATGATATATAAAGAATAGGAAAACCAAAGGATTTTTAAAGGGCATACATATGAATCCTATGCAATAGCAAATGTACAAAATTAGCATCAAAGATGTTTCAGCACACCACAGAAAGAACAAACGAGTAAATCAAGATGTTTGAGTGGATGGAAACTTGACTAAAAATTTGCCAAAAGTTCTACGAATATGAATCCTACAAATGGCCTTCACAAAATTATTTCATTATTGAAAACCCTCTAAAACCCTTTCAAAATTGGTTTGAATAAAGAAGCCCCAAATCTCCAAGAAAGGGCAAACAATAAAAATGCAGTGCCTTTGAAAATGTCCAACTAGGACAAAAGGGAAGATGCTTTGGAGTTTGGGCTGTGCCCTTTGCGGCCAAGCGGGTCAAGCAAGACTCAGGACCTGATCCACTGAATCCGACGAAATCACAGTTTATTAATGGCACAAAATCGAGAAATAAAGCGGAGAGAGAAGAAGAAAAAGAAAAGCGGAAAGCGAGAGAGAAAAAGTGCCATAAAAACGCCGGAGCCTCGTCGTCGCTTCTTCCCTGCCAAATTCCACCCCGCACGTCAAAAAAAAAAAATCCACCCCGAGCTTCGATCCCTTCCTCCCCCCACGACTGCGCCCTCCCACGACCCCAGTAGCCTAGCCTCGCCCTCTCCTCCTCGGCGCTGACCACTCCGCCGCACCAGCCGCCGCCGCGGCAGCATTCTTTGCCGCGTCGGGTTTCTTGACTCCTTCCGGGTCCAGCTCCGGGCGGTGCGAGGATCGCGGGATCTCGTCTTGGGGGAAACGAGGTTTGTTCCGCCGCAATCCAGTTCTCTTGGTCGTGTACGCCTCCCCGATTTAGGGTTTCCTTGATCGTTATTGGAATGACCGTTACGGTGGTTGGTGCCTGGTTCTTCAAGAACCCCCTATTAGTGGCTGCGTTCTGTTGGATCTAGCCCTGGAATGGTAATGGCGCGTGATTAGTGTAGCTCGGTCGCGTAGGCTGGCGTCCTGGCTGTGAAAGGCTCGATTCCTGAAATGTGAGAGCGAATAAAAGGTTCGGTTCTTGTTTTAGTAGTTGATGTCGGGATGTGTTCCTCCACTTGGGTCGCTTAGTAACTCAACCTAATGTGTTTACCTGTATTTTGTCCTGGTCATTAATTCATCCATGTTCACTTCTGTGAATAGGACGCGAGGCTCGTAGCATCTGCTCCTCATCACCCGGCATCTTTTATGGTGAGTTCAACAATACCTCTATATGTTCTTCTTTTGTGATTTTCCTGATGTGGTTGTTTTCTTATTGTGCAAGAGATTATATTAGACATCGTTCTGAACAGGGTCCTAATTTTCGTTTGATTCATGAACAGGGTGAAGAGGCTCCTGCGTTTCGTGTTGAAAGCATCACCGTGGAGTCCAAGGATTGCCAACAGAATGCTCTAGATGTGGGCAATAAGACGGTGAGTCAGATAAATGACTTTATTATTTATATGTGTATGCTTTCAGTTTGATTTTAGATATGCTTGTCAACCATTATTCGTTTGTGATTTTTTAACCTGAGCTTGTCAGTACTGACTGATGCTATCACCTGTACCATGTTTCTCATTCATGATTAAGATCGGCTTAGTAACCGGTAACGGTTTAGTGCCTTTGTAGTCTCAAATTGTGGCATCATCATGCTTGTGTTTCTTGTACTTACCTGGAGATAGCTGAGGTTGACTTGGTTGCACCAACTGATATCTACTACTTGCATATACTCAGTAAAATATGCTATACTGAAGAACCTTCTTTTCTTGTACTTACCCGGAGATAGATGAGGTTGACCTGGTTGCACGAACTAATACCTACTGCTTGCATATACACAGTGAAATAAACTTCTCCCATGTAGCTGTCAGTGTTAATTATAGCAAGGAGCATTATAACGTATAAAGCTAGATTGTAACAACATTTCTTGTTTTTGCAGTATGTAATTGGCAGATCAGATGAGGACTCGAAGTCACCCATTGGCATCAAAATTCTGGACAAACTAACTAAGACTTGGTATTGTACTTTGCCATTTATTTTTGTTTGCGCTCTGCTTGTAACTTTCTTAGTTCTTAGTAGATAGTCATTCTGACTATTGGTCTTGTGGCAGGGTTGTGCCGACAGTACTTGGGGCTCAGCCTCTATCCAAGTCGCGCTCAGCAATTCTTGTTAATGATGAGAAGATATTGGTTATTGAGAATGGTGTTTCCTTGAATGATTCCATCTGGTTCCTTGAGGTAAACGTTAGTAAATGGGCAAAGAAATACTGTCCTTCTTGGCCTTTCTAGTGTTCTTATTTGAAAAATATGGAGGTAGATTTTCAAGGTGGACATTCTGAGTACCAAGTGAACTTGAAACCCTCTTGGCTCTCTTGCACAATCACATAGTTAGACTAGAACAGGCCATTTTTGTTGGTTTTGCCTCACCACACAATGTTGTTCATTCTGTAATAGTATTATTTAGTTTTGTCTCTCATCTTACGGGCAACCCAGAGTTAGATTAATGGCACCATGATAAGTGGTATTTTGCCCTCAGCCTGTTTGTCGTCCTGCAAAAGCAGATATCTCACAAGGTCAAGTGATGTTCCATATTTCTGCGTGTGAAGTGTCCCATATTTTAATTTCTTCTTGTGTATAATTGTCTTCTTTTACTTTTCGTAATTCACCTTTCTGAGCTCACCCTCTTTGCTTTACATCTCAGATAGATACCCCTTTGTTAGACAACAGCGGAAAATTAAGGGTTCGGAAGTTGTTTCCTGGAGCAAAGGAGTACTTGGCGTTGCACAAAAGCCAGTTGTGATTAGTGGGCCTTCTGGTGTTGGTAAAGGGACATTGATAGCAAAATTGATGAAAGAGTACCCATCAAAATTTGGATTTTCTGTTAGCCACACCACAAGATCTCCAAGGGTGAACGAACTAGATGGAGTCCATTACCATTTCACTGGACGAAGCAAGATGGAACAAGATATAAGTGAGGGAAAATTTCTTGAATTTGCTCATGTTCATGGAAATCTCTATGGCACTAGTATTGAAGCGGTTGAATCTGTTACTGATGAGGGAAAGGTAAAATTAGTGCCACTTTTCATTCTAGTTTCTGAAAGGTGAGTTATTCATCTTCCCATTGCTTTTCATTGAAGAGGTGTATTCTCGACATTGATGTCCAAGGAGCTCGATCTGTGAGGGCTTCTTCTCTCGAAGCAATGTTCATCTTTGTATGCCCTCCGTCGTTCGAGGAACTAGAGAAGCGCCTTCGGGAACGGTATATTTATAGATTATAAAATGCATTGATAACCTAAGCTCATGGGAGTGATAGTTCTGTACACCTTATGAAGCCAAGACATGCTTAATTTATACTCTGGTCAATTGGTTTACAGGGCTACGGAAACAGAGGAACAAATCCAGAAACGACTCAGAAATGCTCGTGCTGAGCTTGATCAGTCCAATACGCCAGGTCTTTTCGACCATCTTTTGGTAAATGATGACCTTGAAAATGCTATGAGAATTTGAAGGTAGATATCCAGCTCACTGGTTACATAAACTTTCATTCCCTTGAGTTACTTGAATGCAAGGCACCGTCTCCCTTTTCCTTTTAGTAAATCGTTATTGCAACCTGCAGAAGTTGCTTTTGCTGGATGATGACCATGAAGATTCAGATGATTGTTGTAAGTTACATGAAACTTCTCGTTTGCAATGTATTTATGAATGATTTAGCATCTCATTAAAGTGTTAAATCTTGCTGTGTTTCAGGCGTCAAGGATGGCAAAACAACTGAATGTTACTCAATCCTGACCAAACAGAGTCAGAAATTTTGTTACAATCTGAGACAAGTGAAGTAGAAAAAGGAGCTGCAAACTTGTAAGTCACCTTTATTTTTTCATGTAACGCGAAGCTGATGATATGATTCTTACTCTTGCATATTTGAATTGTTTTCAACAGGCTAGCGCTCGGCTTGTCCTCTCTTACAGGAGGCGCTCCAGGCCGAACAAGGGGTCTTAAGATACAGTCAGTTGACTCAATTGACAATGGTCTGAAGGCCATTAGATGACCCAAGATATTCTTACAAACGATGTCGCAAAAGTGTTGACTGATCATTTTTTCAATTAGTGCGATGAAAGCTTCAGAAACATCTTAGTTAGGGAAAAAGGGAACAAAAAGTGGAATTTAATTCCATTTGCTATTCGTTTGCCACAGAGGCACTTCGTTAGTTCTTTGTACCAGAATGGGGTGAAATCATACCGAGGGATTGTACCTTATTGGTGAGGGATTGTATACTTCATTGTGTACCTTATATTTTTTTCGTTGAAAAATATGATGAAAAGCCTATCTGAATCCTGTTTGTGAGTCTAAATGAGGAACTTGATGTTATCTGTGTGAACCTAATATCCAAAAGCAGTCTTGGTTATCTTGAGGAATTTTGTAACTTATCTTAGGATTTTTTTTTGAGCTCACAGAAATGAAAGAGGTGTACTCCCTCCGTTCATAAATATAAGATGTTTTACTTTTTGTCCATATTCACATGTGTCAACATGTATTTAGACATGTTTTAGTGTGTATGCACACTTATTTGGGTGTGTACCTAGTCAACATGTGACCTAGCTAAAACATCTTATATTAAAAAACGGAGGGAGTAGCAAATAGCAAACCAAACCATAATGATTCAGGTAACACCATTCCTATGGTTTAGAGGAATTTAAACGTCGTAAGAATTGAAATCTACAGAAAAAATAATTGAAATCTACAGAAAAAATTCATGTGTAATTCTTGGGAAGTCTCTGCCCGCGGCTAGTGGCTAGCAGTGTTGGGCGACGGCGGCATGTCTTCTCGACCTCAAGGCTCGATGGGGGGCGGCAGTCCGGCTAGGGCTCCGACTAGGTCCCCGTCAAAGTCACCGGTGAAGGCAGGTTTGGAGGATGCTGCATCGGGTTTGTCGGCCAGGTTGGGTGTTGACGGAGAGAGAAGTTGCGGGGCTCGTCATCAAAGGAGTCGAATCTGGTAGTGTTCCCAAGCCTAGATGGGCGATGGTGGGCAAGGTTTTCTCCCCGAGGAAACTGAACATCAACGCCCTAGAGAGAGCAATGGAGCGTGCGTGGGGGCTGCATAGGCATGCGCAGTTCAAGGACATCGGTGATAATAGCTTTGTTGTCAGATTTGGCTCAGAAGGAGATTGGAAACACGCGAAGAACAACGGGCCTTGGCAGTTTGATTTTAATCTGTTGTTGCTGAAGGATTTTGATGGGGCGGCTAGGCCATCGGATATGACCTTTGATACTATGGATATCTGGATCCGTGTCCTGGACTTGCCAATGGACATGATGGACAAGGTATATGGAAAACTGATTGGTGGATGGGTGGGAGATTTTATTGCTGTGGATGTTGATGAAGAGGGTATGGCATGGGGAGAAGAACTGCGAATAAGGGTGGCTATTCGTGTTGATGTGCCACTGCTTCGAGGTGTTCGTGTGAGAGCATCTGAAGAGGAGGTTGAGGAAGATGGTTCGATCTGAAGTATGAGAAAATCCCTCGCTTCTGCTTCGACTGTGGTAGGCTGTCACATGCAGATTACGCATGTGATGCGGAAAAGGAAGAAGTTCCACAATGGGGTGAATGGTTGCGAGCTGCGCCTGGAAAAAGTTACAAAGCTCCACCTCCAGCTCGCCCAACAATGTCAGCTAGCAGTTTTGGAAACAGGTCTGCTGAAACCGATTACCGTTCGAAAGACAAAGGTGTTGTCCGTGACCTCCCTCCTAGGAGGACGTACACGAGGGATCAGGTGATGTCTAGCTCATCCCGCACTGGCGGGGGAGCTGACAGAAGAGAAGGAGGTGAGGTGACTAGCCCTGAGAAGGGCTATCGGACAAAGGTCCATGAGGCTCGTGCTGATGCTGCTCGAGCAGCTGAGGGTAAATTGAAGCCACCGATCAAGCAGGAACCTTTGTCAGGCGACCGAGGAAGCAAAACCCACCCAGATACAGGACAAACCACAGGGTTTGCCGATCCCAAATTCTAGGAAGCGGGGTACTAAACAAGTCTGGCAGAGGGTGGCGGTGCAGGTGATCGAGGAAAATCAGTCAGAGTCGGCGGGAAAGAAACAAAAAACAGGCTCGGTATTTGACCGAATCGAAGAACCATCGTAATCAGCGGCGGACCCTGCGAGGCAGGGCCGCCGGGACCAATGATCATCTTGGCCCTTAACAGCCGTGGTTTAGGATTGGACGTGGCTGTGGGCGAAGTACGTGACCTATGTAGGTCATACAATCCAGGGTGGTTTTCCTTTGCGACACCAAACAGAAGAAAACAATGGATAGATTACAGTGGAGCTTGGGGTTCCGGCATGGAATCTGTGTGGAAGGCAAAGGAAAGGGTGGAGGCTTAGGAATATGGTGGCGTGATGGTATTGATGTTTCAGTTCGTCCTTGGTGTCAGTACTATATTGATGCTAAAATCACCTCTGATGAGGGGCAATGGAGATTCACTGGAATCTATGGTGAGCCTCGGACTGAACTGAGGGGAAAAACGTGAGAGGTTTTACGGTACCTTCGAGCACAAGATCAGTTACCGTGGATCTGTGCTGGTGACTTCAATGAAATTACGTGCCAGGAGGAGCAACTCGGTCAACATTAAAGAAATGAAGCACAGATGGCAAATTTCAGAGACTGTCTGTTGACAGACCTGGGCTACTCGGGGTATCCGTTTACATGGGATAATAAGAGGAATGGGGCTGCAAATGTGCAAGCTAGGTTGGACAGGGCTGTGGGAGACGATGCATTTTTGAATATGTTCCCGCATACACATGTTGAACACATAGCCACGGAGGAGTCCGACCACATGGCTCTTCTTATAAGGATTGAGGCGACAGCGCCTACTAACTTCCAAGGAGAGACAGAAAGTTCATGATTGAAGAAATGTGGACAAGGCATGAGTCTTATGATGAAACCGTGGTAGAGGCTTGGCGGGCTAGTGCCCATCATGGAACAGGAGCGTATGGCCTCTGTAACCGTCTAAAAGAAGTTACAGGCATGCTAGGGAAGTGGAGTTTCAACTCCTTCGGCTCAGTTCAGAAGGAAATCAAAAGACTCCGAGCAATGTTGGAGGAAGCCAAAGTGCAAGCGCTGATCACGAATTCCTCGCTGGAGGTTCGTGCGATCGAAGCAAATCTTCATGAAATGCTTGAGAGAGAGGAGATTATGTGCAAGCAGAGATCTCGGCAAGACTGGCTAAAAGAGGGAGATCGCAATACGAGATTCTTCCAAAACCGTGCCTCTCACCGGAGAAGGAAGAACACGGTGCGTTTTCTTACCATAGATGACGGTAGCAGGTGTGACACGGACGCTGGAATGAAAGAAATGGCACATGCCTTTTACTCTACTCTATACACCTCGGAAGGGGCCTCTAATATGGAACGAATTCTTGATAAATTGGAGTGCTTCGTAACCCCGGAGATGAATGAAGTGCTGACGGCAGCATTTTCAGACTCGGAAATAGAGACAGCTCTTTTCCAAATGGGCCCAACCAAAGCTCCTGGCCCAGATGGGCTGCCAGCCTTATTCTTCCAACGCCACTGGGCCATCGTTAAATCGGAGGTGTGCACTGTGGTGAAGGACTTTTTGGCGGGAAAAGACTGTCTGCCGGATTTCAATGATACAATTCTAGTCCTGATCCCTAAGGTAAAATCACCTGAAAAGCTGACGCAATTTCATCCGATTAGCTTATGTAATGTGCTGTACAAAATTGCGTCAAAGGTGATTGCAAATCGGTTGAAGAAAATTCTGTCCGTTCTTATTTCGGAGGAGCAGAGTGCATTCGTCCCAGGGCGGCTGATTACGGATAATGTTTTCATTGCTTATGAATCAACTCATGCTATTCGTACTCGCAAAAGGAAGACCCTGCTGTGTGCCGTGAAACTAGACATGGTTAAGGCCTACGACCGCGTAGAGTGGATCTTCCTTGAAAAGATGTTGTTGAAATTGGGTTTTGACCCGAGCTGGGTGGCTATGATCATGAGATGCCTATCCACAGTCAGATTTTCGGTTAAGTTGAATGGTGGCCTTTCCGATTTCTTCTTACCGTCAAGAGGCTTGTGTCAGGGGGATCCGATATCTCCTTATCTCTTCTTGTTTTGCGTGGAGGGCTTCTCGGTTCTGCTAAAGGAAGCTCAACGAAACAATGAACTTAAGGGTGCGAGTTTCGGACCTACTGGTCCACATATCACCCACCTCTTGTTTGCCGATGACAGCGTCGTATTTCTGGAGGCCACCAAGGCAAGTATGCAAACACTGAAGAGGATCCTATATGACTATGAGGTTAGCTCGGGACAAAAAGTGAATCTGCAGAAATCCTCCATCTTTCTTTGGCCCGAGCTGCGGAGATGCTTTGAAACAAGAACTACAGCAGGAAATTGGTATTTCATGTGAGGCCCTGTCTAAGAGATATTTGGGTCTGCCCACGGTGGTTGGGCGATCCAAAGATGGCTGTTTCAAATATATAACTGAAAGATCCTGGAACAAGGTAAAAGGATGGAAGGGGCAAGGTATGTCGAAGGAGGGGAAAGGTGTTCTGGTTAAATATGTCCTCCAAGCAGTTCCTGCATACACAATGAGCTGCTTTCAGCTGACGAAGAAACATTGCAAAAAGTTAAGTTCAGTCTCATCAAATTTCTGGTGGGGCGACACAGATGGACAGAAGAAGGTGCACTGGATTAGTTGGGAGAGAATGTGCAAGAATAAAAGGAGTGGTGGAATGGGGTTTCGAGATTATGAGTGTTTTAATCAAGCATTCTTGGCGAAACAAGGATGGCGTATGCTGATGGAACCCAACTCGTTGTGTGCAAAGGTTTTCAAAGCACGTTATTTCAATCAATCTGACTTTCTGACCGCCACATGCCCGAAGAGAGCTTCGTATACCTGGCGAAGCATCATTCATGGCAGAGACTTGCTATTTCAGGGCTTGGTCTGGCGGGTGGGAGATGGTGCTCACATAAAAATTTGGGAAGATAGCTGGATCCCGAGAACAGGCGCAAAAATCTCACTGGGGAGTGTGCTTGATGAGCGACCTGAATTTGTTAGTGAGCTGGTGTGTGTAGGGGGGGGGGGGGGGGGGGGGGGGGGGGGGGTGGGGGCAGCTGGAAGTCCGAAAGCACTTGCTACCACCTGACGCTGAAGACGTTCTTCGAACTCCGATTGGACAGGCGGGGTCCTCGGATTTTTCGAGCTTGGAACTATGCAAAAAACGGAGTCTTCTCCGTCAGGTCAGCGTATCATCTAGCTGTCCAAAGGAAAAGTTTTGCTAGAGGGAGGATAGAATCTTCTCGGACGTGTACTGAGCACAAAGGTTGGCTGGCTCTTTGGGATGCCCAAGTGCCAGGTAAGATGAAAGTCCATTGTTGGCGGCTAATTGAGAACGGCCTCGCTGTTGGTACCGAGCTACACCATAGGAAGATTAAAGACGTCATTGTCTGTCTAGTGTGCGGCAGAACTAAAAGCTTGGTTCATCGGTTTTGGGCCTGTCCTCACTCGAGGTCAGCATGGTCTTGCCTGTTTGATCAAACCAGTGCTTGGTGGAGTGTCCTCCTAAAAATTTGAGCTGCCATTCAGAATTGAAGGGATGGCTGTTGGATTGGATTGGGAAGGCGTCGTGTGAAGAGGTCTCTTGGATGATGACTATGATGTACTGCTTATGGCAAGCAAGGAATGATGCCAGGGTATCCAAGATTATTGTAGATCCGCGGACGGTTGCCTTACGCGTATGCGCAGCAGTCCAAGACTGGAGCAATGTTCAGAAACAAAGGCGCGACACCATTGCAAAACCTACTGAGCACTGGCTCAGACCCGATGATGGTTGGGTAAAGGTGAATGCAGATGGAGCTTTTTGTATTGCTGATGCAGCAGGAGGGGGTGGTGTGGTGCTTCGGGATCACCATGGCGCGGTAGTCTCGGCTGCTTGCCATATTTTCCCCCATGTTGTGGACGCTGAAGGTGCTGAGCTCTTAGCGTGTCGGAGAGGCCTCCAGGTGGCTGCGGATCTCCGGGTTCAGAGAGTGGTGTTGGAGACCGATAGCATGGGCGTGGCTGCTAAGCTACAAAGGGGCACGCAGGATCGATCTTTACACTGTCCATTGGTCGAAGAACTAAAGTCCCTCTTGATGTGTTTCGGTGAACACTCGGTTCGTGTGGTGCGGCGATCAGCTAATGAGGCGGCTCATATTCTAGCTAAGACTGGCTGCGATAATAAGATTTGTAATGTGTGGGTTGGTGAGGTACCTCTTTGTATTGGGAACCAGGTTATTGCTGGACTCTGATGTTCAATAAATCACAGCAATTTAATCTCAAAACAAAAAATGCAGAGATGGTCTAAATTCGACTTGTGTTTGCATCACACCAGTTTTTTTTTTAAACAAGGCAATTTTTTTTACCTTTATATTGATATAGAAGGAGTAAACATAGGACGGCCGAGGCCAAATGAAAAAGAGGGTCCACGCAAAAACAAATTAAGCTGTTATCTCATCTAAATGTTTAGAACTTGCGAGGATTCAGTTCTTGCTCTCATGACCGACTGGTTGCTGGCAATTTTTTTTGCCTTTATATTGATATAGAAGGAGTAAACATAGGACGGCCGAGGCCAAATGAAAAAGAGGGTCCACACAAAAATAAAAATTAAGCTGTTATCTCATCTAAATGTTTAGAACTCACGAGGATCCAGTTCTTGCTCTCATGACCGACTGGTTGCTGAAAACTCTAGCATTTCGCTCCTTCCAGCTCTCCCACGCAATCAGACTGATGGCGGAGTTAAGCCTCTTGGGTATGCCATGGGTGTCTTAGGGCATCACCAGCCATCCCCCCAGCGCCCAAAATAGCGCCGTTTCGGCCTTTTAGCGCCGTTTTTTCTCCCAGTCGACCCCACCAGGAGCCCAAATAGCGTCGTTTAGCGCCGTTTTGGCGCCGACGCACCCAGGCGAAACCCAGCCCATTGGGTTGCGCCTGGGGGGAGCGAAATGGCGTGGAACAGAAACGCCCGTGAAGCGGCCGCGTCCTCATCCTCTCGGCTCCCGTGCCGGTCAAAGGCTGCCGGAGTAATGGCGTGTCCAGCGCCCAGTGAGCGGCCGTCGCCTCGACATCTAATCGCGGGGCACACGGCACAGTAATGGCGCGCCACCGCGCCCCTCCGCCTGGCCTCCCACGCGCTATATAAACTCCCCCTCCTCGCCGTTCCCAGCCACACCAGATCTCGCCGCCTCCCTCTCTCTCGCCCTCGCTCTCTAGGCCTTCCTCTATCTCGCCAGCAGCAATGGCCGACAACGCCGCCGCCGCAAACGGCTTCACCCGCCACCACCTCCACAAGAACGAGGCCTGGATGCTGTACCAGGCGGGCTACCCCACGCCGCCGGACATGCGCGTCCCTGGCGCCTCCGCCGGCCAGGGTTCGTGGCACTTGAGCGCGGGCGGCGTGCCCGTGCCTCCTATGCCAGAAGGGGCGGAGCGCGAGTACGCCATCGAGCAGGTGCTCGCCGGCCTCACCCCGGAGCAGGCGGCGGATCCCGCTGGCAGGCGCACCAGAACGACGCCTTCTAGACGGAGTACTTCCGCCGACGCGAGGAGCACGAGCTCGCCGACACTGGCCGCAACGGCCCGGTGGAAGGCCGCTGCAACTCCAGGGGCCGCAAGCGCTGGTGGGGCGGGGAAAGGCGAACCCTCGAGTTCGTCCTCGACCACATCGCCGCCGGCAACGAGCCCCGCCTCACCATACCGCCGCGCAAGTCGTCGTGGCTGCCGCGGCGGATGGGAGCCCCCACCTCCTCCTCTTCCTCCTCTGGCGCGCACTCGGCGCCGCGCTCGGCGTCCTCCGGCGCGCGCTCGGCGCCTCCCTCTGTCACGCCGCCCTTCCTCATATCTGGGCGGCGTGTTTCAACGCGCAGCACGCTGCGCATCAACGAGCGCTGCCCCGCGTCGCCGCCCCGCAGCCTCTTCCGGCGCCTCCTCAAGCCCAAGACAGAGGGCAAAAAGAAGGCCGTGGAGTGGGAGGCGCCGCCGGATTACCTCAGGGCGGCCGCGACGATGGGCGAGCCGGAGGAGGAGTTCCCCGGCCAGCGGCTCGCCATGGAAGCCTCGTTCAACGAGGTCCTCCGGCGCCAGACGACGTCGCCGAGGAATGGTCGTTGAAGATGCACGCGGAGGAGGAGGTGGAGCGCCAGCGGCAGATCCTCGAGCAGCTGGAGCGCGAGCGCGCGGCGGCGCAGCGCCGGCGGGAGCGCCGCGAGCGCGCGGCGCCTACTGGCGGTCGTCGCATCCCGCCGCCGCCGTACTACATCCTCGACCCGAGCGACGAGGATGAGGACGCCCCCACAGCGCCCGGGCCGAGCAGGTGGCACGGCGACGAGGACGTCGCAGGCCGAGCAAGGCTCCCGGCGACGGCTCCGACGACGACGGCGACGGCGACTACAGCCAGGCCATCTACAGCCAGCTGGGCATCATGTAGATCAGCGTGTAGATCGCCTAAATAATGTATTTTCAGTTTTTTTTAGCTTAATTTTTAAGTCTCTACTATGTAATCGGCGAATTTTCGTCCTATATGAATGAAATTCGCCTAGTTTGTCATATTTTCGCTTTTTTAATATTTGGGCCGAATTTGCGTCGAGGTCTGGGTTTAGGCACGGCTGAAAATCGGGCCACTCCAGAAATCTGAATAGCGCCGTTATCCCCAGACGGGCCAAAATAGCGCCGTTTTTGGGACTGGGGGGCACAACAGTTGGAGATGTCGGCTGCCTGCAATATTGGAGCACCGTGCCATGACCCGAAGTCCCGAACCCAAGCAAAGCGGGAGGGAAGGACATGGGAGCCAAAAGGCTGCAGCTTGCTAGATTCGATTGGAGAAGAAGTTGGCAAACCGGCGATGGGCCAACCCCGAATGGCAAGGCAATGAGAAGTTCACAGCCGATTCTGCATCGCCAATCTGCAGACAGATCAGAAGACACACAAGTAATTGCGAAAAAGCAGAGGCTGCTGTTGGTCTGGAGCTAGAATCTGAAGACGTCGCTGCCGATCTCAAAGACCTTGACGCGACGCCGAGGCCGAGGAAAAATATATAGATGGTCCAGCGGAGGCCAGGTGTATGTATGTTCATGGAAAATGACACACGCCAGGCATGAACTTCCTCCAGATTGTGACGTTACAGTGCTAAATATACAGTGAATCCAGAGTTGCAGTCAAGTCTAGTTATACGTGTTAGTGACATCGCGACCACAAGCGCCTGTCTCAGAACGGGCAAGGTTCCGGCTGCAACAGGCAGACCAGGAGCGCTGCAGCTACGGTTCCAAAGGGTGACTTTCTTCAGGATAACAGGGAGTGATCTCCCCAGCTCCATTGCTCACACATAAGCCTGTCACTACGGGAAACCGTCAAAACGCCGACGGCGGGCCGCCATCGGCGTAGCAACGATCGCCGTCGGCGTAGACCTACGCCGACGGCGGCCGTCGGCGTAGCGTCGTCGGCGTAGGACGCTGTCGGCGTATGAACAATGCCATCGACGTATCCGTCGCCGTCGGCGTATCTGAAGTGGGACCCACAAAACGGACGTCGAACGTCTCCGTCTGCTCCACCTATACGCCGACGGCAGTGCCGTCGGCCTAGGCTGCCACATGTCGAGCAAAACCTCCAGGTTCACGGTAATTAGTTGTCGATGATCATCAGACCTTCAGTCTGGAGCCCACACGGGATCTGTTAAGGCGTCATCAACACGGGATCTGCAATTTTCCCACAAGCCGCTGCGGAGAAGGCAGAGGCTGTGTAGCTGGTTCGAGTTGTAATCGGGACACATCACTGTCGTTCTTTTTTTTTTCGAAACGGAGACAAAAGATTTGCCTCATCGATTTATTAAGAAGAAGAGAGCTGCCCAGTTAATTAACGGAAAACCGGGCGAAAACCGACACTGTCGTTCTGAAGAATTCAAAGGTGGCTGGATCCAGTGTGCGCCAGGTGTCTTCTTCACGGAAAATGACGCATGCACCTTCTTCTTCTGGACTATGGCACCGCATTTACTGGAAAATACAGTGACGCAGACACGCACGGTGACATTCTCAGTAACTGTATTTAATATGCGTCTGGTGGCTCTGAAGAACGTTTGCAGGCTCTGAATCTTTGTTTCACGTTGTACAGTCGAGTAGACCAAAAGGAAACTTGCTAGGTGATAGGCGCGCCGCGTGTGGAAAAGATCTTCCGCCCTTCGAGAACCTCTGAATATCCAGCGAATCCAGAGCACCAGTCAAGTCTAGATACGGGTTAGTGACAGCTGGGTCACTATGGCGAACTCTGTATCCTAATTTCATGTAACAGTCGTGTCGTGTGGCTTGAGTTTTACTAGTTGTAACGTATACTTTCCTTCCCAAGTACTCCCTCCGTGTCAAAATATAAGTCGCACTAGTCACTTACCACACACATGTATGTAGACATGTTTTAGTGCAAGATTCACTAGTCACTTACATGAATCTTGCACTAAAACATGTCTACATATATGTGTGTGGTAAGTGACTAGTGCGACTTATATTTTGATACGGAGGGAGTAGTATTAGTATGCACGGAACGTTTGATTAGTGTGCGGACGATCCCTTCGCCGTCAGCCTGGACGAAAGTCGACGAGGCCGAGTCTGCTGCTCGGAAACAACAATCTCACTTTCTTCCACCTTTTTTTTTAACAAGGGGAGGGATCCCGAAGGATCCCGACTGCATTAGTCGGTGGGAATACATCTTACATCAAGGACCACAAACGCCAATACGTATTCGTGCTTTAGTTTGACTATCTATTCCATCTAGCCAACGTCCAAACATGTTAGCTACACTTGTTGGTGGAGAGATACTAAAGGTAAAATGAATGAGCCTCCAGATATGTCGCACAAAAGGATATGTTATAAAGAGATGCTCAACAGTCTCGTCGGTTTGGCAAAACACACATTGTTTACAGCCATTCCATCTTCTTTTAATCAGATTATCTTTAGTAAGTAAAACTTTTTTACTAAGAAACCACATAAAAATCTTAATTTTTAGTGGTACTTTCAATTTCCATAGATACTTACGGAGATAGGGTGTATGTCCATTCATATAATCAGCATACATAGATTTCACCGTGAACTTCCCATCGGCAGTAAGGTTCCATTTGAACCGATCTTCCTCGTCAGTTAGCGTGACCTGCATGATGCGGCCCACAAGCTGACACCATGCCGTCCAATTGTGACCCGTTAAAGTTCGTCTAAATTCAATGTTTAAACGATTATTGGTCAGAGCTTTAGCTACCATCACATTCTTATGGCGCAACAAGTTGTATAGACTCGGGTATTGAGTAGCTAACGTTGTATTTTCGATCCAAACATCTTCCCAAAAGCGACACAACAAAGGAACCTCGCTTAAAGAAATCATCTTTCACTGACATAATGCCTTTCCAGAAAGGTGAGTCAGTAGGTTTTGCTTCTATTTGTGCCAAGGTTTTTTTCCGCAGGTACTAATTACACAATAGTTCTTGTCATACACCATTTTCTTATAATATCTTAAAAAGTCATTTGCTTAATAGACATTTGTTTTTAATATCCAGTACCTGAATACCAAGTCCTCCTTGATCCTTAGGACGTCAAATAATGTTCCACTTAGTTAGACGATATTTTTTCTTGGTCTGATCACTTTGCCAAAAGAATCGAGACCGAAAAATGTCCAATCTCTTCCGTACCCCAACAGGTAATAAGAAAAAAGAAAGAATAAACATTGGTAAGCTCGTGAGAACCGAATTAATCAACACTAACCAGTCTCCATATGATAACATTTTGCCCGCCTAACATCCTAGTTTTTTCTCAAATCTGTCCTCGATTATCTTCCACTCCTTGTTCAACAATTTTCGGTAGTGGATAGGTATTCCTAAGTACTTGAAAGGTAATGATCCCACTTCACATCCAAAGATTTGTCAGTACTCATTCTGGTTCTCCTTGACCTTGCCAAAGCAATATAACTCGCTCTTATTGAAATTTATCTTTAATCCAGATAGTTGTTCAAACATTGATAGTATCAACTTCATATTCACTATTATGCAAAAAAAAAACTTCATATTCACTGCTTTTTCTAAATCATGTTCTAAAAATAAAATAGTATCATCCGCATATTGTAATATGGACACTCCTCCCTCAACAAGATCAGGAATGAGCGCCCTGAGCAGTCCAGATTCTACCGCGGATGATTAACCATATCGCGATTTTCCAACGAAGAGGGGGCCTCGAACTCCAGATCGCATTAGCAGTATCACACTCGATCATAGCCTGAAAATGAGCAAGGTAGGCGGATTTTGTAGAAAAAATACCGTTTGATTCCCACGACCAAGTCCACTCGTCTTACTTTTCTGCCTCCAAATGGAAGGAGCTCACTTCTATATATAAAAAAAATGTCCTGGGTGCTAGGCCCATGGACCTTGTTTAGTCTCCCTCTTTCAAAGACGTCATATCTCTCTCTCTCTCTACTCCAGTGTTTTATAGTAGGGGGCTGATGCGAGCTTGAAATTCAGTCAGGCTCTACACTAGCTTGGAGAAGAACGCTGCAGAGTCCTCCTAATGGCAGAGATCGTAAGTAGCGTGGTGATCGGGGAGGCTGTCAACAGAGCCACCTCGTTCCTGCTCGCTAAGAACGAGGAGAGAGAGGCCACGAGGGAAGACCTGGAGAGGTTGGAGATGGCGCACATCAAAATGGAGGCCGCACTCGAGGTATCTCGGAGGTGGAACATCGCAGACGCGTCGCTGCTGCGTTGACGCAGGATGCTGAAGCGTGCCGCCGAGGAGTGCGAAGACGCCCTGCACAGATGTAACCGAGGCTCCATTGAAGAGCAGGAGGTACGGAGTTCCTCCTTCCCTAGGCGGATCGCTCATGCTACCAAATCGTATATATCCTATTTTTCGAGCTACTGCATCAAAAAGGACAGTCCGCACAGTAGCATCGCCTCCACCGTTAGGAGGTTTGAAAGGTTTGCAGACGGAGCCAGCGAGTTCATCCGCTTGGTGGAGCTGGGCGGCACACCTCGGCACTACCTGTTCTTCGATCCTCTTATCGGGCATCTTCTGGCGGGCCAAGAGCTGAATTACGAGGTGTCACGAGGGTCTCGGCGCCATGTCTTTGGGATACGACCCATATGTTTCGAGGAGCGCGGGGTGGAAGCTAAGCTATGCTATGATCATTACCACGATCACAAGGCGTTGGAGAAGAACTTCCGTCTAGGGGCGATGCTACGCCTCTCAGAGAGTACAGACGTAATTGGAGTTATTCTCGCTTGCTTGCAGCTGGTTACACCGCACTTCAGGCCTACCGCTGAAACTGTCATGAAAGAACTCACACAACTACCTACGCAAGACTTCTCGTGCAAGCCCTATATAATATCGAACGACATAGAACACTGGAATTACCACAACATTCTCACGGAGTGGTTTCGCCCAAACCCACGGTGTTGCAGAGATCAACGTCGCGGGCGCATGCCGGTCCATACAAGTAACACTTATGCATCAGATTTCTTCCCAGAACCAGTCATTGAAGTGTTTTTACAACGGAACATGTCGATATGTGAGGATGGAGGAGCTGGCGTTCACCTGAGAGAACGGCCACTTTTGAAGATGTGGGCTCTCTTCACACCCCATGCCTCTTCAGAAGGTCTACGGCATGCTGAAGGTTCTACCACTACTACTATAGAGGTGATCAATGGGCAGGAAAAACATGGCAGCGAGCATACAGGAATCAGTCGGCAGCAGATGGATGAACTGCTGCTGCCAAAGGCAATACAGTATCTCCGCGGTAACATTGAAGCAACAACCTATCAGCTGTTATGGAAGTCTAGACATGGTACGCTACAACTTTCTGTAGAAAAGATTGGCACAAAAGTGCAAAGCAGGGCAGGCGGCAGAACCATGCGCCGGGCAGGAGGTAGGAGAAATGCAATGGCGCTTCAGCAGCAACAAGAGGCAAAACTTGGACGATGGAAGCAGAGGAAGCGAGTGGCCGTAGACCTCCTGAAGTCATGGGCTGCTTTTGCACCAGATAAGCTGCAGGGATCGATCAAAGCATGGATCCAGAGAGTGGATAACACACGATCGAACGGACTAGGTTAGGCTAGCTATCGCATAATTGTGTAGGCGATGGTCTTTGGTATTTGCATATATGTTGAGATTTTTTGTGTTACCTGTAATAATTTGAATTGCGTGGAGTGAATAAGAAACGTTAAACGACATATTATCATAGTCTTGCCTATCATTCTTAATTAGCTTACTACGTAGCCGAGAGCCTGAGAATTAAATCATGTAACGTTGTTATCCATATAAATTTATTGTAGTATCATGTAAGACGCCATGGATCACACAATTTTAAATTAGGATGATCTCCCTCAAAACTTTTATGATGTAATCCTCGTTGCATTTTTTTTCGAAACGGAGGTTGAAATTCTCGGCCTCTGCATCGAAATGATGCATACAAGTTTTTTATTAATATTATTCAACAAAAACTTACAATGAAATATATCGATCAACCGGAAACCACCTTCCTGGAACAACTGTCACTACACCTACAAGTTCGATGAAGGGATGGCCATGACTCGAGCCATGTGTTCTGACCTCACACCTACGCACATCATCTAGATCCAGAGGCGTCACCAAGCCGTCCAACGGCAAGGCGGGAGCACGAACTAGTTCAGCAGGACCTTGACGCGCCACATATGCGGATGTTACATAAACCGCCATCGACGTCTTCCGCGAACCTCATCTCAAAGGCGGCCTCGGCTTCCGTTGCCTTCGCTCTCACAACATCGCCCTCCTCGTGAAATTCTTTTCCAAGCTACACTCGCCCCTTCGACTCCTTGGAAGAGTTGGCTTTCTTCGGCGTATGGTTGGTCAGACCGGAGGGATCTTGGAGAACCTCATCGCCTAGACTCTGTCGTCTGGAAAGATCTCCTCGCATGCTTGCCTGATTTCCGACGTGCTACTTCGGTTTATGTTGCCTCGGACTCCTCCACCTCCTTCTGGAACGACCTTTGGTTTGATGGCGAGAGGTTGGACGCTCGCTACCCGACCCATTTTTCACACTCTACAAAACCCCACTGCTCTATTGCCGACGCCTGCTCATCCCCTGCTCTCTGTCTGGCCCTTTAACCCCGCATCTCTCATGCCTCCGCCTCAGAGCTATTGACCTTGCAATACATATTAGCTTACATGACTCTTGACCCTCTGGGTACGGACATTCGAGTAGCGCGCATCGACAGCAGGCCGCCAGGCCTCTAACCACAAAATGTGCATATTTGACTGCGTTTGAACATTTGCAGGAGGTTCATTTGCAACTTTGACATCGAAGAACTTTGCGACAAATAATTGTCGTTTGTTCCTTTGGTCGGATGACCGCGGCCGGCTGTTCACAAACCTTCGGCGTTTTTGACGGAGCTTGACGAACTCCGATGCATACCCGTTCTGCACTTGCGCAAGATCCACTGAACACCTTCTGATGCATTGCGCTTCTGTCCAATTGTTTTGGACGGCGGGTTCCGGGTCTGCAAGTAAATGTGGCTGGTTGCTCTCGTCTTCGCGATCTATGGGATGGCTCCCTGACATGTAAGGTCCGATCAACTATTCTTATCTGCTCCCTTTGGAACCTTTGGAAGCTCGCAATGCAAAAGTGTTCTGGGACGTCATCGAGCCGCTGCAATCTGCCTTCACAAGATGCACGAAAGATTTGTTTGCTTTGGTCTCATAGATGCAATTCGGACAGAAAGAAATCTTTAATTCAGGAGTGGGCGGTTATGTTTGTCTGTTTGTCCACCTATATATAGGCCTCCTTTTATACTTCCTCCGGTCCGTAAAAACTTTCGGGAGGAAACAGCATTCGTAGCACAACCAGTACGCATACCCTCCGACCGTTTTTTCGGATCGGAGGGAGTACTAGGTTTTAGCTTTCTCCTGCCCCCACCCCTCTCTCTCTATATCTATCTAGTCTCTTTTGTTTTTTTGGTTTCCCCTTATTCTTTTCTTTACTTAACTTTTTTGGATACTGGTTCAGGCCGCCTTTGTGCCCGTCGTAGATCGCTAAAAAAGTATTCTACTATATACAAAAGCTCGAAGAAACCGCAGTCTCTCCAGCCCTCCACGTTGCCGGCGATCCCTGGCCGTCCGATCCACGCGACGGACGGCCGGGATTCACCCACGTCGCCCCCAAAACCGCGGCGCACTGTTCACAGCGAATTTTGGCCAATCAGAGCACGACACGTCAGCCGGTCGCCGGCGGTCAGCCGGTCGCCGCGTTATTTTCCAAAAAACCCTCAAGTTTTCGAACAATCCTACGAAATCGACGTCTCCCACTGCGGGAGGACCTACCTGAAATTTCCTGAAAAGTCTGGGATTTATATGAAAAAAAACACCGAGCTCCCTCGCGCTCGCGCGACGCTGCGGTCGCCGCCGCTCCGTGCCCCCGGTTCAGATCGACGAGTACAGCGACGTGCGCCGCCGCTTTCTCTCCAAGTTCGCCAAAGATCGGGAGGCGGAACACCACGGCGGCGCCGGAATCGTCCTCGCAACGCTCCGCGGCCGCCGCCGCGTCTGGGCGCCGCCGGCGGCCCTCCGGCGTCCAATAAGAGGCGGCGCCGCTTCTACCAGACAGCCCGCCTCGTGGCGCATCCGGTGCGCCCAGCGACGCGTCCTAGGTCGCCGGGATTCGTCGCCGGCATCGTCCGCGCCGCCGCGGCCGTGGCAGGGGCTGGCCCTCGGTGGCGTCAGCATGACGTCGCCGTGGGGCCAACCTGTCAGTTTTCCCCAAAGAAATAAAAAATGATAATAAAAATGAATATCCAATATCTTTAAATGTACCAATCAGAAAAATACAAAAAATAAATATCAAAATGACCACCAAAAAAAAACCTAACTGCTCAAGCCACAATGCAAAAATATTTGAAGTGTTCAATACGTTGAATACTTGGAAATGATTCAAATTTATTTCCCCAAATTATAAATTCGATTTCATAAATGCTCATACAATGTAAAATATGCCCACATAAAAAAAACTAACTACTTATGCCACAATACAAAAAATATTTGCACTGTTCAATACGACGAATATTTGTAAAAAAATCAAATTCATTCCCTCAAAACATAAATTTGATTCCATAAGTGCTCATACGATGTAAAATATATGAACATTTGGATATAATTCAAAATCGTTTCCTCACACGAATTGAAAAACCAAAAAAATATGTAAAGAAGGTTAAAATGCTGAGAAAATAACATACTATCTACTTAAGACAAAAAAAAACATGTCTACATATTTTGAATTAGTGACTCATTTTTTTTCCAAATAGTCCATGCTATCCGTATGATTTCGAAATAATTATAAAAAATCTAAACCAACAATTTCAAACATGTTCACAAAAAAGACAAATATGACAAAGGTGTTTTCTATTTTGGAAATACAGTACAACCTATCCATATGATTTCTAAATACTTCTAAATGATGCAACCCAACAATTTTAAACATGTCCACAGAAAAAAAAATGACAAATATGTCGACGATGCCACAGAAAAATAAATATGCACGGTCAAAATTTAAATCTCAAGTATCCATATATCTTCCAAATTTGTATTTCCCGTATACGTTAAAAAGAATTTAAACGCGTCAAACAATTCAAAAACTTGGTGATTCCCGACTTTAAACAGTTTTCAAAATGCCGACAATTTTAATTCACAATAACTTTACGGTTGAATGATCCGAAATTTTAGCCCACGGGCGCGGCGAAGCCTGCGCTAATCCCCTAGTATCTATTACTATTATTGGTGGTATATCCTCCACGTGGATCAAACCGGTAAGTGTGAGTGCTCACACTGACCGGTAGGACTCACGTGTAGTGTAACGAAGCTAGCCACAGAGTATAACAGTAGGCGATGCAAAGTACAATATTATTAGGCCCTGCACGTGAGTACTATTTATTTGTAGTCTGTAGTTTTATTTTAGGAAAAGGCTATTTAACAGCCGGCTGTAGCAACAGCCGGTCGGGCGCGACGCACGCGTTATCCGATATCCTGTCACGTATCGTTGTTGTTTTAGGCTCAATTCCATCAAACCATCGTCCCACCCACCCGCGTGCCCATGCCACCCGGTCGGTCCTACCTAGCTATAGTTCCTAGCGCATGCGCGCTCTCTCTCTCAGCTAGCTAGCACTCCCTCGTTTGATCATTTCATAGCTAGCTAACTTCTGCTCCGGTCACATGTGCATGCACCAAAATAGTTTACCAGCTCTCACTATTACTTAGCTAGCTAGATGCCTCCTAAAAATGCTACATGCGTTTGTATTTTTTATGTTATGTAAACCCGACTTAAGTGTGGATGTCAGTGTTTAGGCTAGTTTTTATGTTGCATACGGTGTTGCAATCTGCAACAAGTGTTTGACCTTTTTGTTGTGTGACCTCGAGTAAAATGCTACATTTTTTCTTGGAGTATGCTACAAAGAGTTTTTCCACAGTTACATGCGTATGTTTTTTTGGGCGAGCATGCAAGCGCCCTATCACGTCATATCCGCCATGGGCGTTCGTGGAGGAAGCCGGTGAAACCGTGGGCGATTTAGTTGGAGACGCCGGATCCAGTTACGGCGAGGCTTGGATTGTCAGCAGCGAGATCGAGGACGATGAGCTACGTGATAGGTGGTTAGTAATTTGTGAATGTTGCATACGGTGTTACGATTTGCTACATGTGTGTGATGTTTTTGTTGTGTAAGAATGGGTAAAATGTTACAATGATTTATGTGTACGCTACAAATAGATTGTTTCAATGTTGCATACGTATTACCGTAGTGTTGGATGAGTTGGACACAAATGTTGGATCAGTTAGTTTTGTTTGATGCAAACGGCGACTACTTTCCAACATTTTGGTGTGACCAACGGGTATTTGTTGCATATGTTGTTTATTTTTGCTACATTGATGTGTCTAAAATGTTACAAAGTTTTTTGCTACACGTTGTAAGATTTTACATATTCAGAGAAAAATGAGGCAAAGCGATGTTACAATTTCTGAAAATGCTTCATACATGGTCTAGTCTTTCCATTATTTGCTACATCATTGAATTTTTGTTGTACGTGTAATAGTGGCAAGTGCTAGGCGTCAGTCGGGTGTAGCAAAGCTTTGCTACATCCGCTTTCCGCGCCGTCGGATCCATTTAAGTGAATCGATCTCGCGCGTCCGATCTATGTAGCAAAACTATTTCGCGAGTAGCACTTTTCGTCTTTGTATGTAACATCGCATGTAGCAACAAATATTTCAGAAAATGTTGTGTGTGCTGAATGTAGCAAAACAATCCGACGCAACAATTTTTGTTTGCGCATGTAGCACGGGTGTGTAGCAAAAAAAAAAAGTCGATCTGTAAAAAATGCAACATGTAGCAAACAAATGTGATATAGCACTTTAAACACATCCATGTAACAGAAACCAACAATTTATCCAACAAATCCCAAATTTGGTTACACAACCAAAATAGTGTAGCACTTTTGTCGTACTTACACAACAAAAACAATAAGAACATGTAGCATCCCAACACAACGTTTGTAACATCGAGAAAAATCCCCACGATGACAGGATGTACTAACCTCCACCAGCGGCCATGGAGCCACAACCATGGCCGATTCGTGCAGTTCGGCCACACATCCGACTCACCGGAGGTCGTCGGAGCCAGATCAAATCACCTCGCATCCCTCAGTGCGGAGGATGCAGGCGAGCACCTCCTCCGGCTGCTTGGCCTCGTGGACGGACGAGAAAGACGAGGACGTAACGTGTAGATGGGGGACCCGGTGGTGGCAGGGCAGCGCGCCGGCGAACGCATGGTCGGCGGTCGGCTAGCGGCACGTCCCAAGGAGCGGCGGTGGTCTCGCGCACGGGAGAATCAATTCGAGGCAGGATTTGTGATGGGCGGCCATGGCTGGAGGTGAGCATGCTGGACAGAAGGTCGAAGGGGACGGTGGTTGTCGACGCTGGAGGGATAGGGAGGCGGCAGACACACCGCTGTGTGAAGAGGAGGAGAGGAGGTGGAGGTCGGACGGCGGGGCAAGCTTGACGGGCGACAGCCGAAGCGACAGTGGTCTCGCGCACGGGAGGAGGAGAGAGAGGGAGCAGGGTCGAGTCGGGCGCGAATCATGCAGACCAGGAAGGTAGCAGATGGGACACAGCGTACGGGATGAGGTCTAAAACGGATACGGACGCGAGCGCATGACGAGACCGGCTGTAGGTACAGCCGGCTATCAATTAGCGTTTTCCAGATTATTTTGGTGCGCCCACCCATGTGCGAAGCATACACCAACCTCATGGAACACAAGCAGCCCAGCGGCATGACGCCAGGTTGTTGATTTTTGCTACATTGATATGTCCAAAATGTTACGATGTGTTTTTGCTACATCTTCCATATTCAGAAAAAATGGCGGAAAACTATATTGTATTTTCTCAAAATGCTACATACACAGATGCTAGTGCTTGCCATTTTTTTGCATCGGTAAATTTTTGTTGTCAACATGATATTAGATTTTTTTTCTACTACTGCGCTGGGTTGAGCGGGTGTTGATATATTTTTCTACACTACGATGGGTCGCTCTAGCAAATATCAGTTTTCTGAGGCTGTGCCGGGTCACAGTGCATGCATGCCCATTCATGTGAGGAAAGCACGTCTTCTGTGAAAGTGACGTCCCGCGCGCGACGAATCCTGGAGACCGACCAGCAAGCATCGGACGGCGCGGAAGGCGACTGTACCAACGCGTCCTTACAGCTGGCTGACGCGTAGCGTTCGTCTTTATCTCTACTATATAATATCAGTAAAGTTTCTTCCTCCAAAAATTTCGTCCGTCCGTGGTAGGTCGTACGTGCCGGTCGTACATCTTCCTTGGTACGTCGCCGTTAGATCGATTAATTCTCTGATTCGAGTCGTTAGCTGGATCGTCGAGCGGACGTACGAGTCCGGGTCAGGTTCCAACCTGGCTCGCGGAAAGGAAACAACAGCCGAAGAGAAAGAAAAGTCGTGTTCGACTACTATTTCAGCTACGTACAAGAAAAGGAAACAGAGCAAATCACACCTTATCCCCACGAGATCTCCATCCCCTTCTGAATCAGCTCGGTCCGGCGGTGCCGGCCATGGCCTTCTCCTCCGCGGCGCTGGTCCCCCGTAGATGTCTGGTCGGCGCTCCACTTCTTCGTCCACGTGCTGCATCCCGCCTTCCTCACACCCGGAGCGCCGGCGGCCGCGACGACGAGATGGAGGAGCTCGCGCTACTAGGGTCATACGCCGACGAAGAGGGGCCGAGCCCGGAGGACACCATGACCTCGCGCGCTCGGTCAACAGAGGAGTCGACCACCACGGGAAGCCTACCGAGGCGGAGGTGCACCAGCAGGCCGTGGCTCCGAGCGAGGTCGTGTAACCTGCAGTGCGAGAAGTCCCCCACGAGCAACGCCACCGGGCCGCCACATGCTGCCCGGTCCTCCCCCGCGCGCCCAGGTCAAGGCGCCCCTGCTCCTACCACGCCGGCTGCCGCACTCCTTCCCTGCGCGGGTCCAGGCCACGCCCCTTCTCAAGTCCAATGGCTACCATGGACGGTGGCATGTTCCTTCCCAGCGGGTGGCGCACAAGGCTGGTGGTGGCCTGGTGGGAAGACGATTGGCTGTAGGGACGGTGGAGGATAGCGACCATGGCGTCTCAGTCCGGCGCACCCCACCGACGCTAACGCCGCAGCATATGTCGTATGTTGCTATACTCTTTGATTTCATTTTTTTTTCTCCAAACAGGGCGATACTAAACAGGGCGATACTAAACAGGGCGATACTAAACAGCATATGTTCTGAGGACGTCCTGAATCAATCTTTCTTTTCATTTGTATTGTTAAATAAAAACTACTACTTCGAAGTACAATGCAGTGCTAGGAACCCTCCAAGCTACAAGGTTGTGGCAGGTATATGTATTGATGTGTGTCCTTCTGATAGTGATATAAGAGGTAAATTTATATAAGCTTCTTTTTCTGATTATTGCATTTGTATACCATAACCAGCATCTAATAGGATATGCATGTGCCGATGTGCGGCCGCTTGTCGCTGTCGGAGGTGGGCAGGCTGAGGTCTAGGTGCACGCACGGCGGCCAGTCACCGTGAAGCCCAGTTCAGAGAGCGTGCCAGGGAGGGGTCAGTCGGGGACGAGGAGCAGCCGCACTTCGACCTAAACCTCGCCGTCGTGCTTGACGGGTTCGCCTTAGAAGCCTAAAACAGCCCAGCCGTGAGCGTCTCTGTTTCCCCTCATGATCATCATCCTTGGGCTGTGCTAATCCTATATGCACCTACAAGGACTGATAAATATTTAGGTTTTTCGTATTTGGCAATTTGGTAGGCAGATGCGGTTGCCAATGACTAGAGGTGAATGGCGTTGTTGCTCTTCAGAGGCGTGAACACGGATAAAAGCCATATGAGGGCAGCTGAGGGAAAAATACCAGATGCTCATATCTCTGAATTGAATGAAAATGTTGAGCTGATCACCGATGTGCTAGAACATGACAGGCTACAGATAGTTTATGGGAGTCTGAGTAGTATGTTAGCTTCCTTCTTTTGACCAACCTTGGAATTCATATATCATGTTCCAAATGTTTAGTTGTAAACCTACTGTATCAATTCTTCTCTTCTCAATCATATTTTCTTCCCTTTATCATGTATACAGCTTCAAAATAAAAAATAAAAACAAGAAAGCCATGTTATTTGGTAAGATTTTACAAGGTTTTGGCCCATATTGTCATGTTGGTACATGGATATTTGGACTTCATAACCAGAGATATATGTCATTCAGTTTATTTCAGGCTCAATGCATTGGACTTTTTTTCTTCTGCTTTCATGTATTTCCAAAATCGAACGCAAAGTGCATTACCCTATTAATCAATTAGCAAGATGATCATAATTTTTTTCTCTCCCGTTGCAACGCACGGGCATTTTGCTAGTTTTAAATAAAACTTGACACTCCCTGCATGGCCACACCGCCACGCACACAAGTCGTTGCAAAAAAGCAGATGCTGTTGTTGGTCTGGATCTAGAATCTGAAGACGTCCCTGCCGATTTCTAAGACTTTTTTTTCGAGTAACCTCGAAGAGAGGGCAGGGTGTTCTTGCAATTTGTATAGAAGAATAGAATTGGCTTAGTTTATAAAAATGACCGGGCCCAAAAAACATACAAATGTCCTGTTTATGAGGAAAACATGGTTGAAAAACCGCACAAGCGAGGGGACCGTCGCCACACGAGAATAGCCCATCGGACGACACAAAACACACCACGAAGACCCGAGGCCGCCGTCCACGAGCCACAACGCCGCACGACCCAGCCGTCTCGTAGCCCTTACTACCCTCGCTAAAGACGACCGCTCGCAGACCTCAACGTCGCGCCAAATCTGGGGCCGCAGCCCAAGCGTAGCAACCAGATCAACCTTCACATTACCCGGAGGTGATCCAGCCAAATCGATGAACCCGAAGCCCTCGCAGCCCAAGGTTGTCACCCAGACCCGTGCAAGGTCACATTCCTTCCCCGTAGGACCACCACTGCAACGGAGACCCGAGGCAGCCGCCTCGACACACACCACCTTCCGGAGCCGCCACCCCGACATCCACTGCCCTCGACCACACATCCAATTTGCATATCCGCCGTGAAACCGCCGCACCGCGCTGGTCAAGAACTCCAAAGCGACGCATCCAACAGGGTAGTGATGAGACCACCGCCGCCCGCACCCAAGTAGCATAGATTTTAACCCGGAGATTTTGGAACCACACGCGTTAGTCGAGGTTGAAGAGCTCCACAACGACGCGATCAAGAAGGAGAACGACGCCCGAGGACGCCACCGTCGTCGGCACCGACCTAAATCCGTGCAAGCTTTCGCCCGGAGTTCAACCCGACCACAAAGTTTCACGAGCTGTAGGATGGCATCCTAGTCATGTCATCAACCACCAAGCTCCACCGTGTGCTGCTGCTGCTGCCGCGGCACCTCCCTCCACGGCAGCTGCTATGCCCGCTCCGACAAAGCAGCCATAGGTCCGGGGCCGCCGCCCCGACTTGCCTCCGTGGCCGTCCCGCACCTCATTGGCCAACTCCTGCCTCCTCGTCGGTGCCACCGCCTCTGCCTCTGCTCCCTGCTCGACGCATCGAACCTCCGCCTCAGTGCCCAGCTCGAACGGCGTGCACCCTAGCCTAGGCCTGACGGACCCAGATCAGGCCCACCAAGCACATCAGGCGCACCACCTCTCCCGACGACGGCGCCCCCGCCTCCCCACGCCGCCTCCCACAACCATGACGGCCACCACCTCCACCCGAGCCGTCGGCTCGGCATCCTACGCCCCGACCACCGCCGCCCCCATGAGCCAGTCACCACGAGCTGAGAAGCGAGGACCCCCCCCCCCCCCCCCCCCCGGCCGCCTTTGTGGCAGCGGAGGGGTGCCGCCACCGCCACGGACGAGGCCGGCGACGGCAGCGGCAGAGAGGCTCCGACGGGAGGGGTCTAACTTCCTCCTAGATTGTGACACTGATTTTTGTTTGTAACGTATACTTTCCCACGTATACACGGAAAGTCCCTTCGCGGTTCGACTGGACGAAAGCCGAACGAGGGTGCATTCAGCAAGGAGTACAGCACCTCCGCCATACCCCAACGGCAACGTCAAAGTCTACCGACGTCCTGCTCGACCACAAGTGCCTCTCGCAGAACGGCAGCAGGTGCACGAACACAGCTTCGGCGTGCTCGTCCTAGCCAGCCAGAGGCGCGGACCTGGCAAGGTTCCGGCTGCAGCTACGGAGTAGAACGCTGGCAGCACCAGCTTGAGAAGCCTAACCTGTGATCAGGTCTGAAATTTTGAGATCGGCACAGTCGACCAAGACCTCCAGGTGCAGGGCATGCATTGTCCGGAGCAACTGCATTACCCACACGGGATCTGTTAAGGCGTCATCAACACCTGAATGCACATAGATCAGGCACAGCATGTTCTTCGAACAGTAGCCTCAATTTTTTACTACCATTAAGATGAACCGCCAAATCTGCTCGAGAGAAAGCCAAGGCACCAGAGGGGAGTTTGAATCTTTGGTTTTCGTTGATGTACAAAATGATGGTCACGCTTTTACCTTAAAGGCTCTGTCATGTTCAAGACGCTATACATCTGTAGCAGGGATAGTAATGCCATTTGCGTTTTCCAGCCCAAATACAACAGATAGATGCTGGCAGTATTTGCTTTGGAATTACACTCAGTTCTTTAAACTGCGGGCAGATCATATACACACGCACACAGAGGTCACAGAGTCGCTGCGGAGAAAGCAGAGGCTGTGTAGCTGGTTCGAGTTGTAATCGGGACACATCGCTGTCGTTCTGAAGAATTCATATGCGGGTGCCCGAGAAACCTGGCTGGATTCAAAGTGCGCCAGGTGTGTTCAGGGAAAATGACGCATGGAGCTCCTTCTTCTGGACTATGGCACCGCATTTACTGGGAAATACAGTGGCACAGCCAAGTACAGTGACATTCTCAGTAACTGTATTTAATATGCGTCTGGTGGCTCTGAAGAACGTTGTAGGCTCTGAATCTTAGTTTCAAGTAGTACAGTTGATGAGTTAAAAAAAAGGTTTTAGCCACGGCCGGATGGATTACTTATTACCTCAACGCATTGCTGGAGCTGCTCGGGAGGTTGTAGCACACCGGCATCAGGTTTGGCATACTCTTTCTTTGCAGAAGGGATCAAATCAGAACATCGGCCTGCTCTGCTTGCTCGAGACACAGTACTTTAACAACAAGAAGCAGGCAACGCCAGATGCGTTCTTCGAACGAATCAAAATCTGGAACCTGAGGCTGAACAAGACTTGGAGAGCTGGGATGGATAGAAAAATAAATCGAAACAAGAGTTAGAGCATCTCCAGTCGGGGCGCCCAAACGGCTGCCCAAAGGCTATTGGGGCGTGCGGGACAGGTTTTGACTCCCACTCGCGCCGCCTAAACGCGTTTTGGGTCCGGAGCGGCCCAGTTTTGTGTCCGGCACGTCCAGCCCGGCTTCGGGCGGCCCCGGACGGAACGAAACGCGACGCCACGTCTGCCTCCGACGCGCGGGCCACGCCTGTCAGTGAGAGGCGACTTCAACCGGCGATGGTAAAAGCCGTTGTCAAAGGCGCGTGCCGCGTGGCGGTGGCTCGTTTTCACTGCCGGCGGACGCCAGTGAGCCGTCGCATCCCACTGCTCGTCGGCATGAATGCGGCGCGCCTTTTCGAGGCAGCGGCGTTAATGCCACCGCTCTCCGGCGGCCATAAAAGGCGTACGCCGGCCCCGTACTCGCCACTCTCACCACCGCTCTCTTCTCTTCCTTCTCTGCCGTCACCGCGAACCGCACCGCCACCGCACTAGGAGATGGCCGGAAACTGGAGGCGCACCGGGGGCGCGACGGCGAACGGTTTCGCGCCGCGCACCCTCCTCCACGAGCAGTCGGAGGCATTGCGGGACAACGGCTACCTGGTGCCGCCCGACATGAGCGTCGGTCACCGCTGGGCGATCTCCGTTCACGGGATCCCGGTGCCGCGCCCGCTGACGCGGGCATGGGCGGACGCAGCGTCCCTGCTCCCCGGCGCTCGCCCAGGCTTCGCTCCCGCTCGCCTTGTTCACGAGAGCAATTATTGCTACCAAATCGTATTTCACCAAGGGCAAAACGCTAGGCTTGATAGGCATTGAGGCCATGGGCTTTGGGCAGTTGGGCTATGCCTCACACTGGAACAAGTGGCCACGAGCGATTTAATCATCCTGTGAATCGGGAAAAAACTTATAGGCAGCCGGCTGATCGATCAGCCGGATTGATCACTCGCGCTAGCTGCTTCTTGTGTGTATAGACTTCCGATTGGCAGGAAAAAGATAAAAGCGAAAAAATAAAAAGGCCAGTCTAGTCTTTTTGGAATAACTTCCCTCTCTCTTTTTTTTTCAGGAGAAAGATATTTTGTGTCCACATAAAAGACAAATTTTGGTGCTAGAAAAAAAGCTTTCACTAGACATACTTTTGTGTTTTTACACAGACCAAATAAAAATTTCTGCATGCAGTTAGAACGTGGCTATGTATACCTGCAGCTTTTACCTTTTTTTATATTTAGAAATACGTTTTTTTGAAAATGTAGCAGATGCAACGTGTGCAGATGTGTATTTTCCCGTGATGTTGTGCCTTCTTTGCCGAAGCTCCGAATGAAATCCTCTTCGACCGCGCTAGCAACCCCATAGATCCTCTTCGACCGTGCTAGCAACAGCGTAGATAGCCACCTCTATACATGAAACGTGAGATTTGTTTTGTTGTATTTCTGGTCGTATGATGTAAAGTATTTTCTCAAATTTTACAAACCTATTTTTATAATGTTGGATGCATTGGACATAGGTGTTGGATTCGTTGATATTATTTGTTCCAAACATGGACATTATTTTTACGGTGTTGCTACAATCAAATTGGGATTGTTGCACATGTTGTTGATTTTTGCTATATGGTTGTATCCAAATGCTACAACATGTTTTGTTATACGTCGCAAGTTTTACAGATTCATAGAAAAATTTAGCAAAGTGGTATTGCATTTTTCAAAAAATCCTGAAGTATAGAAAAACATGTTGACTATGTAGAGCACATATGTTGGATGTGTGGGTATTATTTGTTGCAAATTTTGAGAGTTTGCAAGAAAATTGCATTATATTTGTGTTTCCGCATTAAAACTGTTTTGAGAACAACATTTTTTCCATATGCCTACATTTGTCTGAGAAAACATTTAGTTGCACTGCGGCGTGCCCAGTCTTCGACAAATTCCTAGGTCCGCCACTGGACGCGGGCGAACCGTGACTTCCCGGCCGCCATGATCGCGCATTACTGGCGCGAGCTGACGCCGGAGATGCGTCAGGACCCGCGCTGGGACCCGGAGAACGCGGCCAACTACGACCGCTACGAGGCGGCGTTCCAGCGCCTCTTCGACGAGGAGATGCGCCGCTGGGACGGCACCGGGCCGGCGCCCATGGACAAGAACGTCGCCGGGTGCGAGGCATTCTGGAGCGTGCCCGGGCGCACGCTCCACGCCGTCATGGAGCACATCTCCAAGGCGGATCCCTGCTGGAGACGTCGGCGCCTGCTCCTCCGACCGCCAACCTATGGGCGCCGCGTGTGTTGGCCTCCTCGCCGCCCTCGTCGCGGGCCTCCTCATGGCGTTCCTCCTCCTCCCGCACCTCGCCCCTGCTCACGCCGAAGCCGGAACAGATGAAGGTCAAGGCGGAGCCGGGGCTGTCGTCGCTCATGGCCGAGCTCGTCGCGGCGCAGTCGGGCACGGACGACGACGCCATCGCGCAGGCCGTCCTCGCCGCATCCATGGACGACGTGCCACCGCTCGACGGGCCCGCTGCCTGCGCGTGGTCGGCGTTCGAGCACGCCAAGGCCAAAGGCGTGCCCTTCTTCGACCTCACCACCGACGACGGCGCCGGCCCTAGCCGCATCAAGCAGCGGCGCAGGACCAAGCAGCGGCGGCGCCGCTGTGAAGAAGGAGAAGGAGGAGGAGGACCCCTACTACGCCTTCAGGCGCCGCTACCGGGGCCAGTACATTAGGTTTAATTTTTTAAAATTTCATTCGAATCTGTAAAATTTCCTAAAGTTTGAATGAAATTCGCCGAAGTTTAAGTTTACAAAAAATTATTTGGACGCCGCGAGTGGGGAGCAACGGCGCCCAAATGTGCCAGGTAGTCCAGACGGCGCCCAAATGGCCTGTCCGGAAGGCCTTTGGGCGGCCATTTGGGCGCCGCGATTGGAGATGCTCTTACGTACTTCAATCGTGGGTTTAAAGAAGGCGATATCCCCCATTGGGGGTCGAAATGCATAGCACGTCTGTGAGCTCTCGAGCCAGAGTCCTCCAAACAACTAAAGGTGTTAGGCGGCGGCCCGCTGAGACCCACATAACTCGTTTTAGAACAAAACGATTAAATCTGATCAGGAAACCTAACAGCTAAGCTATGCTATTTTTAGCATGTTGCGGGCTAGGTTCGGGCGCCGCCTTGCAACCTGACAAACAACAAGCAGGCAACGCCAACACGCCGTATAAACAGGCCGGCTCGCTGGGTTAAGTTGAAAGCCATGTTGTGCATTCCGCGTGGTTGCACGTGTTGCATTAGGGTCTTAGAGGGTCGTTTCATACCCCATGTTTGTTTGGCTGCACGGGAGGCAAAATGACTGACAAAGCAATGACAGCGAGCACACATATCTGTGACTATACGACTCGTTTCACAAGTCATGAGCATGGTGATGACAATCAATCCGATAGTATCAACTTTGATAAGAAATTTATCAACTTGGACAGACCCGATTTGAGACGCGACGGACAAGTTGCCATTTGTTAGTCTCAGACAATGTATATGTCATGTCCTTATACATGTGATCCTCACATGACACGAACTGTGAATCGAATGGTTTATGTTCTATCAAACGTTACTCCGTAATTGAATAGTTACATAGTTGGATTTTGGTTCGCCTGAAGCAAGTTGTTTTCCTTTCGACTTTGAGAGATATCTCTATACCCTATTGAGTGATTTGATCCATAAAGTATGGACATACGACTCGGTTAAAAGTTAATCGAGGACTCAGACTAAGATTTAGTCCAGTAAATTTATATCACAAGATGCAGAAGAGAGGTGAAGCTATTGAAAGGATAACAAGCACTTTCCCATAGCTTCAGAAGGAAATATCTTGAGGGTAAGACAATTCGCCATATGACACATTGTGAAGATCCGTCGTGATGACTCTACGCCACTCAGGAGTTGGCAGGTTATGCTAGAAGCCGCTACCAACTATCTATTTGAAACCGAGTGGAGATTTGGAGCCATGGCGGAAACATGGTGTTGGGTCGCGCCTCGTGCAACTATTTGAAAGGACACGGATGTCGCCTAGAGGGGGGTGAATAGGCGATTAAAATTCTTTGCGGTTTAGGCTTGAATAAATGCGGAATAAAACTAGCGTTTAATTTATCAAGCACAAAACCTAAACAAGCTAGGTTAACCTATGTGCACCAACAACTTATGCTAAACAAGATAAGCAAATATGTGATAGCAAGATATATTACTTCAAGCTCGATGGCTATCACAAAGTAAATAGCATAAATAAGAAGCTCGGGTATAGAAATACCGAGGCACTTAGAGACAATGATTTATCCCGAAGTTCACTTCCCAATGGAAGCTACGTCTTCGTTGGAGCGGTGCGGAGTCACAAAGTGATCCCCAAATAGCCGTCAAATGGCACACCGTAATCTCCTTCGTGCCTCCACCAATGCGGAGTGCCACGAACCACTATGGGACACTTGAGGGTGGTCACCGAACCCGTACAAGGATGAGGCACACTCCACAACTTAATTGGAGGCTCTCACCGAATTCCCGCGGCTCCCAAAGCCACAAGAATCACAAGGTTGGGGCGCGACTCCACAACTTAATTGGAGGCTCCCAACTATCCCGCGAGCCACCAAAACTCCGAGATCAACAAGGACCGTCTAGGGCACTCCAAGTACCCAAGAGGACAAGCTCTAGGGCACCCCAAGTACCCAAGAGTAACAAGCTTCTCAACTTCGATTTCCACGTATCACCATGGAGAACTCAAACCGATGCAACCGATGCAAGAAGGCAAAACCACTAGAAGTGGTCAAATCCTTCACTCCCAAATCCCACCAAAAGCAACTAATGCTTGTGGGGGGAGAAGAGAGGAAGAACTCAACAAATGGAACTTCAAGATCATGATCTACTAGGTTCCCCTCACTTAGAGGAGGAATGGATTGGATGAATATGTAGATCTTGATCTCCTCTCAAATTCCCTCAAAGATATGCAAGAATCATGGGAGGGATTGAGAGGAAGGCAAGCTTTTCCAAAGGTCAACAATGGAGGAGAGACAGAGGGGAAAAGCTAGCTCAAGGGATGAGAGAACCGTTGGGGAAGAAACCCCCTTAAAAAGGTCCTCTCAAAAATCTGCCCGTTGCAGACGAAAAAGGCCGCAGCGGTAGTACCGGGCCGATCCCGGTAGTACCGAGCCGTGTTGACTCGAGGAAGAACGAAGATTAGTCAGCGCTCCCTGACTCGGCGCACAACGGTAGTACCGGACCACCTGGCCCGGTAGTGCTCCCTTCCCGGTAGTACCGCGCCACTACCGGGGCAACTACCGGGTTAAAACTTCGAGAGGCAGAGAGCCATCCGGAGATGCGGTACTGGGCCCGGTACTGGCCGCGGTAGTTCCGCAAGGGGTCACCCGGTAGTACCGGGCGAGGGTCGGTACTACCGGCCTAAGAAGAAACTGCAGAACCAGGAAAGGAGAACCGCAATGACTTTTGCAAGGAAGCTCCAAACGAGATGAATCCAATTCTGTTGGAAAGGTAGCGACAAGAGCTTTACTACAAAAAGATGACAACGGGAAATATTAAGGGTCACAAATATAGAGGGGATACCACACATGGGAAGGTGTGGACCCTATCTCGAAGGTGGACCGATAATATTTCCAACCAGAAAACGCAACAAGTTTTCCATACGAAATCTGTTTTCGGAGAACTTGGGCTTGTCATGAAGATCACAACAAGCACCAAAACCCAACAAGGAGAAAATCCAAATAAGAACCAAGAAAGATGATGAAGGCAAGTATGCAAAGGTTTGAGCTCTCTCCAACTGATACGCTAAAGCTCAATCGAGAGCCCCTCTTGATAGTACGGTATCTATCCTATAACCCGGTCTCCCAACTAGTACCATGAGACCGGTAAAATAGAAACCCTATCATACATTTGCATTGCGCATTCCACTTGAGCTGGATGACGTCGATCTTGATCTCTTCAAGTGGACCACCTTTCTTGATTGCGCTTCGCTTGGTGAAGACCCAAACATTGCTCCACCACACTCCACTATGGGAGAGCCTCTCTTAGGCACATCTTCACATGAACATTATCTCTAAATGGGTGGCAAGATTCAAGCCTAGGATTTCTTCGAGATGCTCCTCTTGAACTTGCGCTTCTCAACATTGATGACGATCACCACTTTACGTCATCGATCATGGGCCATATGAAATCTTCATTTGATGCAATCCCATAGAAAGATACCTAACCACACATAGAAATGCTACACACATATCATGGGTTAGTTCACAAAGCTATATGGATAATTGCTTACCATACCAAGAGATACATGATCCCACTTGGTACATCTTGTAGCTTTGTGTGTGTTTATCAATGCTTGATCAACCTTGTATCTTTTCTTATCTTTTCAATAGATGATGTCTTGAAGATAACCATGAATGATCACATAATTCTTTTCTTCAAGACATACTTGCAATATGCTCAACTCTATGATCTTGATGTCAAATACTTCATTATATCAATATACTCATGGCATCAACCTTGAATCCAACATATGGAGTTCAAGCATGGTCTATGGACAAACACTACAAGTAAAACTCAATGCAACCATTAGTCCATAAGGATTGTCATTAATTACCAAAACCACACATGGGGGCGCCATGCCCTTTCACTATTGGTCACAAAAAAAATTCCTAGCGCAACGCCCAAGATCCTGCTCAGGGAGTAGTCCATGGATGAACTGCGTCGGGCAATGTAGTACTTGTTCCTCGTCTCGAACATATCCATCGGCTTGACGATGACCCTTGCATAGAGTCGAACGTACATCGCCTCTGCCAGAGAACACACGTACAAGTAGGAACTCGGGGCGATGGGCTGCTAGACCAGGTTGCTAAGAATTTGGGTTCTGGCGGTGGTCTTTCCGCTTTTGTGTCTGATCTCCACTCACGATCGCTTGCCTGCCACCGCTCCAATTGCCCGGCCCCTATATATATCTCTATATATATATTTGTGTATGTCTCTGTGGGTGTGTGTTGGGGGGGGGGGGGGGGGGGGCTGGCTTAGTTGGTGATACATGTCAAACATGCATATCTATAATTTTAGATTGATCCATACTTTTATTATATCATTGATGCATATTTTTGTTATGATTTTATATCTATTTACATTATTTTTTTTGAACTAACCTATTAACCTAGTGTAAAGTAACCCTATATATAGGCATGTCGGTGGACTGGCTTAGTGGGCCACAACACTTGTGACGAAGCTGAAATCCTAACCCGATCTAGCTGTCAAATAAACCTTGTTCCGTGCCGACTCGAGTCCAACTCAGTTGCACTCGTTCAGTCGAAACACTTCCTCTGGTTTCTAGTTCCTATTCTCTTAATTAAGCGTCTTACGTTCATTCGGACATGACATGAGTTACTCCTCTGACTCCTCGTCATGTCTTTGAGCTGCCAAACTCGTTTGGCCAACTCGCTCCCATAAACACTTGATCCAAGTCGATAGTCGGTAGCGTCCTCTAGCAAAGCGTACGTGCTGCCCCCGAGGGATGTAAAGTCATAAAGATTTTCATGTCCAATGTGTCATATGTCTAGTCCCTTTACCCGCGATGTAATTTGCCAAAGTTATGGGCAAGAACTTGTCATCCATTTAATATTTTCAACTGTATGCTCGCCTTGTGACATTGACTCATCGGACCAACTCTTAATCCTACTAGCTTAGACTAACTCTTAGCCAATTCGCATGGTCATGCTTTTCGAATCAAGTCGTCAGAGTGGGACCAGAAAACATCTATGTGAGAAAGACGGGCAAATCCAATTTTGATCAACTATGTCACGCAACTTGCTTCTCGAGTCGGTTCAAAATCTATCTTTACGACTATCTTGTTACAGATAGTATTTAACAGACCCTAAATTCGCCGATATACAACTCATATCGTACGAGAATCTCTGCTCTAAATATTATGACATATACATTGATAAGATTCACAAATGTAAATTTGCTCGTTGGCTCTCATAATGAGTCCGTTCGACTTGCCAAACTCTTTTAGAAAAGTTTGTGTATCAGATTGGCATTCACCATGCCCATGACCAGTGGAACCGGGTTATCGACCGGCTTAACAGACTATTTAGAGTTAAATGTTCACATAACTCTATCGACTAGGAACATTTAGAACAATCATCCTATAATATACAGTTCTATAATCGAATTGCGTATTCATGATAAATATCATGATGCTAGTTCAAGGACTATAATATTAACTTTTGAATACATGATGGAGTCCCCCGCAAAAAAAAATACATCATGGACTCAGCCTTGCCGAGGTTTACTCTAGGACATTATTCCAACACTTGGAGCAGTAACTCTACTCGTTTCCGAGTGCTCGTGAACCTATAGAGCCATACACTTAAGGGAAACAAAGTTTGGTCGGATATGATCCTCCTGAAACAAATCATGAAGGTTGGACTCGAGTGAAGTCTTGCACGGACTGGATTCGTGTAGCACTTGAATTGGGATCCGATGGTCCACAAGTGTTGTGCGCCTAGACGGACGTGTATCAGGTGATACACGTGCAACCGAAAGGTCATCGCAAATCCTCCAATAATTAGAACCCCCCCCCCCCCCCCCCCCCCCCGGTGTTTCTTGCCCTAAGTAGGTGGATACCTTATATGTGTGATGATGACGATGAAGAAGTTTGTGGGATCACCAAAGAACTGTTCGAGGGATCAGACGGGTTGGATTGCAGTGCTCCGATGCGCTACATCGACTCCCGCATGTACACATTTAGTGGTAAACTCGTGACCTAATTTCTAAACATAGATTTTTGATTCTGGTGATTCATGGTAGGGAAATTTAATTTTATGGTTGCATTTCGCGTATCTCAACAGTTATGCACTAGATCCGTACGTAGTCTTCACTTCAGCATGTAGAGGTGCGGGGGTGTCTAGGCTCTAGATATAACCTTTTGGGGACGTAATTGTCCTAGTTCATTTTTTTTAATCTTTTAGTCGTTTGTAATCGAATGAATTTTATAATAAAAGGACCGCATGTCAATATGAAGGCTGCTCCACCAACCATCAGATTGTCTGGGTTATCGGTCTTGATTTCACTACAATATTTTACCGAGTCCTTGATCTAGATTCTAGAGTATGTATTTGAGCTTTAATATGCATGGCTGATGTCCCTAGCCAATCGCCTTTACCATGTCAATATTAATATGTTAGCGAATAGTACGTCGTGCTCGCACATGATAAAGAAAAATATTTAGTGTCACATCCCTTCTAAAAGTAGAACATTAGTTATCTCATAATGCGCAAAATCCATATCTGAATCGTGTCACCAGGTTGCCATCTCCGCTCTCCGGTCTCCACCTTGCCCAACCAACCCACATTTAAAATGGAAAAGCAAAGTAGCATTTGGTCGATTCCACATGCATAATGCAGAATAGTTTGCTCAACAAACATCATCCTGGAGAACTTGCCTGTGGCAAGATGGTTAGTTGGGTGGTTGTACCCTAGCCCACCAGAGTTCAAACCCCAGGTTTGACGCTGGTGTTTCTCATTTAAGGCGGAGTATTCTTCAGTGGGAGGCGACGTTCCCGTCGACAGCGAGGCGCCCGTGGTGACTTCGTCAATCTCAAGACTCGACCCGCCGACTCAGTCTCTCGGAGGTGCTCATAGGGGTAGGGTGTGCGTGCGTGCGTTCATAGGGGTGAGTGTGTGCGCGTGTATATGAGCGCTTGCGTTGTACTGTGTTTCGCAAAAAAAAACAAACATCATCCTGCTGGGGACATTTTCTTGGAGTCAAATAGTAGTAATTTACGATTGTATACCAATATGCTACCGAAACTAATTAGTTTGACAAGCCGATTTTTTCTCCCGATATTTTCAAAACGAAGTTTTATAGTATATGGCCCAAGAGTACGGTTCCGGCGTAGTGCAATTTAGTTATGATTAAAATGACAATTTTACAGATTTAAAAGCCAAATATTGGGACCTACTAGACTGAGTATAGGTTAAGTAGATGCACCCGAATGTCATGAGGATTGAGGTAGGCGCACTAATAGCCTAACGAATTTGTGCAAGCAGTATTTTAATTGAAATCTCAGGATGAACCCAACTACCGAATATAAAAAGTGATGCTTACATCGTTCTTCTATCTGAAAGATCAAATATCAATATAAATACAAGTCAATACCTCTAAAACTACCATGAAATATGTTTCCAGAAGATTATGGAACACAAACATTCGAACGTTCCAAACTTCAGAAAACAATAAATGGTTTTATCAGAGTACTATAAATTGTTCTAGATCAAATAAAGATATTGGCGCAGCTTCGGTTTTGGAGGCCTTGTTCGTAAGCTATGACAGCAGCTCTTGTCTCGAGCGCAAGAACTTGGCAGGAAAACAGAGTGATCATTTCATCTCAATAATAGGATAATAGAGCCTATTTTTCTATTCCAGGTCACACAGTACATGTCAGCCGAGCGAATGAGCCAAGACGTGTGGCGACCATACCGAGCCACCGTCCCAGTTGTTTTATTATGACAAGATGCATCGGCCAGGGTACCAGGAGGTCTCATCGATAACGCATCAAAAATGAACCTCGCAGTGATCGACATGTACTATGATGTTAACTATCTAATCCTTTTCAATGCCCCAGCAGAAGAGAAAGCAATCCATCCAAATTCCAATACAATCTCTGTCAATGTCCCTGCCGACCTGGGATTATTCCTACATTTTGCAACACATGAATTAATGTCACCAGATGTTATGTTAATGTGAATGTGAAGTAATGTCACCAGATGTTATGTGATCTGCATTTACACAATGGTAAATCGAAGTGCATAGTACACAGGTCATTCTGAAGAAACACAAGCAAAAGCAGAGCTTAATCTTGAGTGGCAGAGCTTAATTCCGGAGCAACAATTGAGAAATTTATATCTATCATGGTTCATAAATGAGTGGGGAAATTTGTTATTATATTAATTATGAGCCATGGATCAACAATTTGATGTATTCTCCCCTCCTGATCCTTGGTCCAAAACCAAAGGATGGGGGGCCAATAGATACCATAATAATTCACAATCTTCACAGGGAGGTAGTCAAGTTTAGAAAGATCAACAAGAAAATGGGCACAAAAGTAGAAATACAAGGAAAAATATTTCACCTAGGCAAGCCCACAACTTTGATACAATTGACTAGGTTCCAATTCCTCCATTTCCTTCACCCGTGGGCCGGCAAATGGTAGAAATCTCATCACCTTCTAAGCTAAACAATCCCAAAAGAATGTCGGTGCCAGTAAATAGGAGCAGGATTTCATGAGGCTAGTAACTTGCAGCAGCAGTAAGAAGTGGCAACCGGTGAAGCACAACCGAAGAATATCACCTTGTTTCATTTGTGTGTTTCTTTGTTCTAGACAACATTCTCATCAAGCTGGAGCTGTTCAAGCCAGCCGCCAATGACACCGGTGGAGGCATCCTCCTCATCGTCGATGCCCTCGAAGTGGTTTACTGATCGATCCAACACGCCAATGTCCTCATCGTCAATGCCCTTGCGGTGATTTGCCGATAGACCTAACAAACCAATGTCCTCACAGTCAATTCCATCATGGTGGTTTGCTGATCGCCGCAAGATGCCAATAGAATCCGTTGCCATGGTCCCGTTAATCGATGATTTCTCCGGTGTGGGCTCCTTAACTAAAGTGTTGACCCATGAGAGGTCTGGCTCATTGGTGTTGGCTCCAGACCGGAGATCAAACGACGATGACCGCTTGAGGTAGCCGAGCTCATCGTTGTCGGCACCCCAATCAGGGGTGCCAGAGGGCAGGCCCCATTTGGACCAGCTAGAGCCAACCACCGGCGAACCGGCGAGGAGCGGGGCGCTCGAACCCAGGTCTCGTGAGCTCATGCTTCGCAGTGTATGCTGCTGCATCTTCTCTCGCTGCGCCAGTGCGGCGAGCAATCGGGAGCTCATTGGGGAGACTGGCTCTGGGGTGGCCGCAGCCCTTGGCGAAAGTAAGCTCTGCTGCTGCTGCTGGAACTGGTTCAAAAAGGCAACTTTATGTGTCGGCGAGAAGGCAGAGCCGCCCTGGTCAGCGTACCGTGGCGAGTGGGAGGCCGCCATCTCCCCCGAGAAGAGTTCATCCAGATTTGACGGCACCAGCGACTTCCCCCTCATTGATCGGACCGAGGAGGGCGAGCCAACATGGTTGTCGTAGTCTGCCGCGGCGAGAAGCTCGTCGACCGCCATGGCCCTCGCACTCAGCGAGGTCCGCAGCCGGCTAAGATGCAGGTTCCCGGCGCTGCCAGGCAGGCAAAGCGCCGGCAAGTTAGGCTGCGGCCACGACATGCCACTCCCCCGCCGGACGGCGACAAGGGCGGGGTGTACGAAGAGCCTGGCGAGGACATCCCCATCCCCATGGCCGCCATCTCCATCACACCGCGCGGGGACGGGACGGCCGAGCCCGTGGACACATACAGCGGCCGGAGCTCCTCCGGCGTGTGAGCGAAGAAGCAGACGCGACGCGCGCAGCCGACGCCGTCCTTGCAGAGCCGCGTCCGGTACTGCGCCGGGTGGAGCCAGCTCTCAAACACCCCGTGCGCATACTCGCACATGTCCCCTCTCCTGCATCCGGCGCCCTTCTTGAACTCCGGGCACGGCACACAGCTGTAGTGGTACTTCCTCGGATCCCTCCGCCGCGCGTTCTCGCCGGGGTGGACGAAGGGGCACTCCGTCCAGTCGTGGGAATAGGCCCTCGAGCAGGCGCGGACCTTGAAGGAGTACATGCGGAAGTCGTCGGAAGCGTAGGCGCCGTTCTTGATGTCCGGGAGCGAGGGGTCCGGCGGCCACTCCTTGCGGGCGCCGAGGAGGGAGAGGATGTGGTTCTTGAGGGGCAGCGAGTTGGGCGGCAGCGCGACGAGGTCCGAGGGCCGGCGGTGGAGATGGTCGAGGAGGTGGGGTCGGCGCCGGAGGCGAGGAGGCGGGAGACGGTGGCCGGCGCGGACGGGGCGCCACCTGCGGCGGCGAGGTGGAGCGGGGTGGAGAGGGAGGACGCGGAGGCGCGGTTTGGGTCGGCGAGGTGAGGCGGCGAGAGGAGGACGTCGAGGCATCCCACGGACCCGTACGCGCGGCGACCATGAGCGGCGTCATGGGCTCCGCGCCCCGAGCCGGGGAGTACCACGGCGCGGGCTCGTCGGCGATGGACGGGTGCGCGGCGAGGAGGTCGCGAGCGACGCGTCGTCGTCGGCCGACAGCTCCAGCAACCTCGCCGACACACCGCCCCGTCATACTCGGAGGCCTCCCCCATGGGCGGCGGCGCGCGATCGGAGAAGGTGTTCGACGGAATGGTGGAAAGAGAAGAGGAGGGAAAGGGAGAGTGGCCTTTGGGTTTTTGGACAAAACTAGGTTTTGGCTGGGGTTGGGTTTTTCAGGAGCTTGTCTTTACTTTTGCCCTTTGCTAGCAACATTTGCTATGCTCAAGGGTAAAAATGCAGTTTTCACAGCTTTGCTCCTTGGGCGATGATGAATTTTGGTTCGGGTGCAATGGGTTCCACAGCTTTTACCTAGTGCGATGGTGTTTCTTTTGGTGGAAGAGGTTACGCCAAATCAATTTTAACTGCTACAGGGAGAAGGAAAAGATGCTCGATAGTTTGAGTGGAGGTGCTCACATGGAATATTCATCCTATAAGAAAAATAAAAGTTACGACTCTTTCTCTTTGCAAGAAGGATACGTTGCACTGACACGTGCTTCCTTTAGGTTCTTCCAAAGCTGATGTATTGTTTTGGACAAATACAATCTCTTAACTTTGATCATTTCTTTTTCCTATTAGAACTTACTCTCTCTCTCTCTCTCCAAAAAAATTGAATTCTAACTTGTCATACGAGTCAAACGTCTCTGTATTTGACCAACTCTACGGGAAAATGTGTTAATATATACTCCATTAAATATATATCGTACACAAAATTATTTTTACTATGAGTATAGTGGAACTATTTCGTGTTGTAGATGTTGATATATTTTTCTATAAACTATGTCAAACTTGAAGAAATTTTACTTAGGGAAAACTTCACATGTTTTCTAGTAGTCAATGTTTAACTTAGGGCAAACTTGAAGAATTTTTGTTTTCTAGTAGTCAATGTTTCAGAAGCTTGAATTTACCTTCTTTCATAACTAAGCTATTAAGAAAATAGAGACAGTTTAATATTAATAACTAAGCAATGATTAAAACTGAAAATTGAAACTTATAGCTTCCTTGGTAGTATGTCACTATAAACCAACCATTAATCTTGAGAGTTTTTATTCATGACATCACCATAATCTAATAGCACTCCCGATACAAAATCTATTGATATGGTGATTAGTGTAATTAATCATCATTTAATTTGACTTGGTTGGTTTTATGATGCTAAAGTGCTTTGGCTAGGTCTTATTCGACAATCTCTAGTTTTATACATGAAAATGATTCGTTCGTGGTCTAATGTTTGTCAACATATAAGATTGTGTGGATGACTTTTCAGAAAGAGATTGATTCTATTTCTTTAGTTTCATCAAAAGTAGCATACGAAGTACAAGAGGAATAGTTCAAAAGCACCTAGCTGAATAAAATGGGAAAAGGTTGGAGAATAAATGCAGTTGCTGGCTTATCCCCTACTTGTAGAAAGTTTTTTTTAATAGTCGCCATTGTGATAATCTAAGTGCAATTTTTGTGCACGTGGAATGGAATACATATAAAACACCCATGTAATATTTGGAATTATAGGAGTGTGCAAACTCGTGGAAGTTTCGCATTTCAGCATTTGACACCATACATGCGCACTACAAGCTTTTATTGGTCGAGGACTTGTATGTTATATGTGTTGTGCAATACTGTAATATATGTTTAGTCATACTAGTTAAATACAATTTAGTTGTGACCCGCCTCACGATTTGCCTCCCTCCGACGCAATGTGTTTCCCAAGCGTTAAGATATCCTCAATGGATTGATTGTTGCTCAGATTGATGATACAAATCAAACTTGAAGACGGTAGGCGTGTCATCAGATTGGTTTATTTTTGTAGACGTCGTGCGTGTATGATGACTTGGCCAAATCTTCAGTGGCCCCTAGCCTTTGGCTCTTAGTTTAAACTTTTATTAGGAGCGGTGGTAGTTCAGGAGTCTGTTGGTGAAAACGAACGAGCCAAATGGAATTTCACATAACTTGAGGAGTGTTTTTCAATCCAGTATTCTTACCGCTTCACCGTGCCCGAGACTAGCAACAGCAAGGGTAGAATCACTTCCCAAAAAAAAAGCAAGGGTAGAATCGGGAAATGGTAATGCTGTTAAAAATATCGAGGAAAAGGCCCCGACGAGGAATCAGATAAACCGCCCGTGCGCGCGGGTTGGCTGGCCGGCCGCTTCCCACTCCTCGAAGCTCGAGCCTGTCAGCTGGCTTTAACTGTTACACCTGCACTCTACTCACGGACATTGTGGCCCCGGAAACCAGCTGGCCTACGTGTCAGTGGACTTTGTGACTGTAGCTGGCCGGATAAACCTGTGAGAAACGATTTTTTGAGGCTGGGGGCTATCAGATCGGGTTCGTGAGTAGGGATGGCACCCGCATTGTATACGTAAGGGTGGAGCCACCCCATACCCTTATCCGTCAACCATGATCTTACCCGTCATCCTTACCTATACCCGTCAACGGGTTCAACTTTTTCCCATACCCGTCACCCGACAGGGTAGATGGGTACCCGTGGGTAAAAATACCCGCGTTTAAAACACGTAAAATTTGGCAGAAAATAGTTATAAAAACAACACATAACTCATGCAGAAGAGTTATATTTCATTGTTTTGCTATATCAAGAGTCGAGACGTGATCACGTGAATCAGATAGATTAGATATAATATTAGGAATAGCTAAATTATCGGTATAGTGAGGTAGTCACCGGATGGTGCGCCATCGCGGAGGGTTAGCGAGCAATTCCTGCCTATATCTTTGAATTACGATTGTAGCCTCATGCATAGACCCTACTCATATATCCGTGCGTGAAAGTTTAGGCTCACTTGTCAAATATTATATGGGTACATGGATACGCGGGTATGGATTATACGATCCCATACCCGAACCCTCTCTACCCGATGGGTATGATATTTTCCTATTTACGTACCCATGGGTAATTTTTTATCACATACCCTTACCTTAATAGGCTTTTTACCCGCAGGGTAAAAGGGTAATGGGTACCCATTGCCATCCCTATTCGTGAGGCCGTGTGGTGTCGGTCGCACTTGTGTTTGCTCCCGGCGTGTGCGCGCGACCCGTGTGTTGCTTAGGTTAATGACGTGTAAAATCTGTTTCTTGTGATCGTCATTATTCTTGAACGCGAGCTGTCACATCACATGGCGCTACTACTAGAAAATATGGTTTGTGCTGGAATATAAATGACATTATGACAATAGACTAGGGATATACTCTAATTAAGATGATGACTAGCTGTCACATGGAGTACTATGTACTATTCTAAGATGTTTTATAAGTATATTTTAATACAGATTAGATACGGACTGAAATGGGCGAATTTACACGTTAAAACACGGCTAGATACATGCATTCCGAAAGAAAGTTAAAACATCTTTATAATAGCCAAGGGATAGAGTATTTTATTTTGTATGAACACTCATATGCGCACAGTGGCGGTGCCAGTAGGGGGTCGAGGGTGGTCGGTCGACCCCCCTCACTTTTGGCAAAAAAAAAATTAGATACGAGAAAAAGAAAAGACAGCGACGAGTGGCCGACAGCCCGGCTCAGGCCCGGTTCTGAGGGGGGCAGGAGGGGCGGCAGACCAGGGCCCCCGAAAACAGGGGGCCCCAAATCCCAACTACCTAAGGGATCTGCAGACTGCACTGGAGGAGCTTCTATGGCGCCGCCATTAGAGCTGGTACACGAAGCTTTTCTCTCGTTCGGAAGAGGACGAAGCGTTGACTTGGGCCTTTTTCTTTCGTTAGCTCGTCCTTTTCTTCACTCGCTACCTTGGGCTTTATTCACGAAATGATTAAAAGTGGCCCAGTTCATAATTTTTTTTTCAATGGGGCCGCTAGGCTACGCCCCAAGACCATCCAGGCAATGCAGCACATAGTCAGTCATTTCCTGCTCCTTGTCAAACGCGGAAAGATTACATACATACATATTAACATGTGTTGTCAATTTGGATTACATGTGTTGTCAAAAAAAAAATTCGCCGGTGGCACACCCTTTGATAATTTCCTAGCCCCGCCACTGTTCGACCCCCCCTCGTCTCAATTCCTGGCTCCGCCACTGTATGCACACATACATGTTTCACCACAATGGGGAAGGGAGAGGTGCACGACCTATTTCTATACCGACTAGCTGGTGTAGGGTTCTCGGCACCGACGAACTTCGTTGACATGTCCAAGGGTGGATCCTATGGTTGTCATCAACGGTGGGCGGAGGTGGAGGATGATTCTGGTCAGAACTCTGTAACTCAATAAGCTCGACGTTTAGTCACTAGATCCGGAGGCTGGTTGTGGTGCTTGTGGTCGGGAGTTGTTGTTCTCTCCCTTTTATTCAGTTGTCGAGGTAACAGAGAAGGAGAACGGTTGGACTGACGTGCACGATGGGGATTTCCAATTGCTTCTTCTAGGAGTTCCACAACAGTGGATTTGCAACAGCGACTGCCGTCTTGCCTCGGCTTCTTTAGGTTGAATGGCGACCCTCCTCAGCCAAGATTCATTGGCTATACTCGCAAAAAAGGTTCATTATTGGCTATGCTTCCTCCTAGCCTTAGCCTATCTCAAAGGGTATGAACGGACCGTTCAGGTGCATCCCAGCGGCGTTGGCTCAAGTGGTTTGTCCCCGATGTCACCTTGTTGCTCTTTCATCGAGCTTGCAATGGTGTCACGATGCAGAAGCGCCCGAGGGACCTGATTGTGTTCTTAGTTTCTTTCTCATGGTCATTGGTGTAAAATATGAGGTCTCGATGTAATTTGCATGCTCACCACGAAACATAGCAGCTTCTGGGTCCTTCGGGGCCCACTCCCTTGTTCAAAATAAAGTATATGCGCCACATACACACCACACCACAAGACACAAAACACAAAAGAAGAAGAATAAAGGTCCATGGCCACATACACTTCGGTCACGCTCGCCTCATGCGAGAGAGGAATTTGAGCGTCGAAACGAGCCGTGACATGGGGCAAAACTGATCGCTCCTGCCTTCGTGGGCTTTGAAGTTAATGGGCTTGGGCTGTGCTCGTAGTGGAATAGGAAGCAACCAATCGTTCGATCTGGAAAAAAGCCAAACGACTCGCTCCTCTCGCTGCCCTTCCCGTTCCCCAGCTCGTGTGCGACTCGGCAAACCCTTGGCCGTCCGGCCGGAGGCGCCGCGATTTTCCCAATCCTCACGGCGGAAGATCATGGACTTGGAGGATGGAGACCAGGGATGCACGGGAGGAGAAGCGGCACCAGCATCTGCAGATTCGTTCGCCGGCAGCGGCGGCCATGCCCAGCCGCACCTGGCGGCCGCAAGCGCCGGCGAGGCTCGTCGGGCACGAATCTGGGCTCGTTGGGCACGAATCCAGCAAGCAGACAACTAGATAATTTCTCAACTGAGATTGCTCAATTTAGGATTTTAGGTGTATTTAGGGCATGGTTTGAACTTGAATCTTTCATAATAACTAACAAATGTGTTTAAATTTCAGCAATTGGGAGATTTTTGGTTGATAGAAGAAGCTTACCACAACCACCACCGCAACCAAATGTTGCGAATGAGGAGGAAGAGCCGGTTCATGTGTTCAATCCGGATGAAATATTGTGTGATCCCGCTCTTAGGAAACAAATCAATGAATATCATCCGGATGTGCAAGACCAAGTGAAGAAAGCATACCTTTTGAAGGGTCCAACCAAACCAATTGTGAACTTTCCTAAGAATGGAAGTGGAGCTAGGGGCTTTTCAAAAGCATGGTATGATAAATATGATTGGATAGAATATAGTGAGTCTCATGATAAGGCTTATTGTTTCTATTGCTTTCTTTTCAAGCCACTTGTAAGTTCACACCGTTTTGGTAGTGAAGTCTTCACCAAAACCAGATTTAGTGATTGGAAGCATGGTTACAAAGCTTTGCTCGAGCATATTGGTGGGGGTAAATAGTGACCATAATAAGGCAAGGTTGCATTGTGATGATTTTCGCAATCAAAGACAAAGTGTGTCTAGTAACCTCGCTCGTGCATCTAAGGAATCCGAAGAACTATATAAGATCCGTTTGCATTCTTCTTTGCATTGTGCAAGATTTCTCATTGGTCAAGGATTGGCATTTCGTGGCCATAATGAATCCCTTGGTTCATTAAACAAGGACAACTTCCGTGAGATGGTTGATTGGTTCAAAGAAAAGGATGGAAAAGTGAAGCATGCTTATGAGCGTGGTGGTGTCTTGTTATTAATATTTCCTATTGTTCCCTACTTTTCTTTCATGTACCCTTATTGCAATTGTTTTGTTATTAGGTATGTGAGCAATGAAGGGAAGGTTGTGGAACGCTTTCTTTCTCTATATCATGTCCATGAGACTATATCGGAGGCACTAAAGAAGGCACTAAGGAAGGCTCTAGATCATCACAAGCAATCTATTCATAGGCTACGTGGGCAAGGATATGATGGGGCTTCCAATATGAGAGGTGAATTCAATGGCTTGCAAAAAAAGATCTTAGATGAAAACCCTTATGCCTTCTATGTGCATTGCTTTGCTCATCGTTTGCAATTGGTTGTTGTCTCCGTTGCTAGTTCTTGTTCATCCATTTATGATTTCTTTGAGTATGTCTCCTTGATTGTGAACACAACAAGTTCATCTTGCAAAAGAAGAGATGTGCTTACGGAAGAACATCATAAAAATTTGGTGGATATGCTTGAAAGGGGTGAGATATCTAGTGGAAGTGGCTTGAATCAAGAAACAAGTCTCACTAGGCCCGGGGATACTAGATGGGGTTCACATTATCAAACTTTGCTTCGTTTGCATGAAATGTGGTTGGGAGCATTGGAAGTTCTCAAGTTGGTCAATGATTGAGTCTCGTGGATTGACCCAAGCGGCGTGTTTAATAGAGAAAATGGAGAACTTCAAATTTGCTTTTATTTTAAAGCTCATGATTAAGTTGCTTGCCATCACGGATGAGCTTTCACATGTTTTGCAAAGCAAAGATCTTAATATTGTGCATGCCATGGAACTAGTTAATGATGTGAAAGCCCGGTTGGCCTCTATAAGAGAGGGTGGTTGGGGAGAGGGTGGTTGGGAGGGCTTGTTTGAGGAGGTCCAACATTTTTGCGTGGAGAAGGGTATTCCGGTGCCACATATGGATCAACAAATACCCGTGCGGGGTCGTTCGAGGCTTGATGGGATGACATACACTAATCTTCACTTCTATAAAGTTGAGATATTCTATGTTGCCATCGACATGTGTTGAGATGGATCATCGCTTTTGTGAAGCATCAATAGAGGCATTGGAGAGCTTTTCATGCCTTAGTCCAAAGAACTCTTTCTCAAAGTTTGATGTGGACAAGGTTGCTCGATTATCTTCAATATATCATGCGGATTTCTCTAATGGTGACCGTGTAATCATAAGAGGCCAACTTGAGACTTATATTCATCATGTGAGAGTGCATTCCTCCTTTTCCACTTGCACAAATCTTGAAAGTTTGGCTACAAAGATGGTTGAAACCGAGAAACATTTGGTCTTCCCGTTGGTTTATAAGCTTATTGAGTTGGCTTTGATTTTACCGGTGTCAACGGCATCGGTTGAGAGGGCTTTTTCAGCAATGAAGATCATCAAGTCCAAATTACGGAACAAACTCAAGAATGAATGGCTCAATGACTTGATAATATGTTACACCGAGCGGGAGCTATTTAGCCTACTTGATAGTGGTGTTATTGCTCAACGGTTTCAAGACATGAGGAAGAGGAGGAAACAATTACCTCGTAAGCCTAGGGCTAATTAGCACATCATTGGTACTATCTTGGTAATTTTCCTTGCCTCGTGAATATTGATAAATATACTTTAAAGCCATGGTTACATGATCTTCTAATCCTCCTTTCTTCTTATCTTGTAGAGTCTCGTTGTGGGTGTATTGGGACATTTAACTTCGGTCGGTGGAAGTTTTATGTATTTTGGGAGTTCTTGCTAAGCTATCATATCTACTATTAGAGTATGAATATTTGAATGTTGTGTGAACTTGTGAACATTCAAATGTACAATGAACTTGTGAACATTTCAATCTGTTGTGAACTTGTAATGTACTGATCCGTGTCTCTACATTTAGAATTGTCGTGAAAATACCTCTAGTTCCATGTCATTCTTATATTTTTTGTTAGCTTGCTGCGCGCCTAGTCTTCGACAAATTCCTGGGTCCGCCACTGCCTAGTTTCAGCTATGACTTGTGACACGATTGCGAGCTGAGGACTGGTCTACGCAAAAGCGACGCGTGCACGGTGCACAGTGCACCGATCCAGAATAAAGTGACAACGACCGCTGTATAAATGAATATCTGGAGTGCATCAAATGCGTCGGCACATTTATTCTCCTCTCCAACTTATCATCTACAGCAAACATGCGACACTTGGACTTTATTCAGATATTCTGGCATGGGCAAGATTTTAATCAGCGAGACCAGATGTCGATGCCATGCACATCACCCACTTCGTCTGGAGATGGCCGAACCGGAAATGCAACTGGAATTAGCCCTCTGGCCCTTAGTTTCGTCAATGACCATGATATTCGTGCCAAACCACAAACATTTTATGCCCCATATGGGCGGCTAGAGCAAGTATAGAAAATCGGCAAATCAAAGTAGGTATTTGGTGTATAATAAAGCAGCCGGGTTTCTGCAATCTTAAGAATTCTTTCACAGTTAATGTTAGTTGCCAGAAATTTAGCGAGCACCTGCAGCTGAAGGTTTAGGTGTTTTTTGTGTCTGCTAGAAAAACAGTTTGTTCAAAAGTTCAGGCGCTGGTAGCTGTGACCAATTGCTCACGACGGCAAAAGGTCCATGCAGCAATCATCTAAGCTATCAGGCGTGCAAGCACAATCTAAGGTACTGTATAAGATAAATATAAGTAGCATCAGGTTCCACTTGCCAGGAAAACTGCAACCCGGCATTGAAGTAACTGCCAGAAAGACAAAAGTACGGATACAAACTACAAGAATGGATTCCAATCATGTCGACAAAACTTGTGGTCAGCTCAACAACCTGTGCCACTTGCAAATGTTTTGCTAGTTTCGTTCGCCCTCACTCGAAATAGAAAGTTCCGCATTTACTGTGCTGCTCACCACAAACCAATCATCTTCCACCAGAAGCCTCCAGCACCAAGCCAGATGATGATGTTAACAACAGAGATGACAAATCCATAGCCCCACCACTGAGCCAGCGGGACATACCCGGCTCCATAGAAGACGGGGGCTGACCCTATGCCGTAATGGGTCAAGCCACCCATGAGGTTCGAAAGGAACGACAGAACCATGGCAGCGAAAAGTGGAGGGGTCCCCAAGGCACTCGATACAGACAGGAACGCCGTGAACATCGCTCCAATGTGTGCAGCACCACTAGCAAAGAAATAGTGGGAGTAGAAGTACAGCAGCACCAGGACGCCGAATGAGAGTTGCCAAGACAGACCAAGGCCTCCAACAAACTGAGAGAAAAACAAATCAAGAAATCAGGAATAAATACCGGAGAACACCTTTCTACGATGTTATGTTATTCTAGACTAAAGAACAGATACATTGGAATAGCAGGCCTGGATTGATCTACATATCTCTTTTTGATATAATTGATCTACATATCTCATTTCAACAACAAACGAATGAACACTATGTCATATTTCGTACTTTACGCAAATGTATCTAACCAGTAATCTAATTCCTAGTTCAGATCTAACAATTTGAAACATAGTAAGCTCACTATAATTACCAAGCCTATTAGTGCTACATTTCATTTAGTAGGTATCGAAATATGATTGGATGAACTTTTGGCAACAGACAAGAATAATGTTCAAAGAATAAACTTCAGTGAGGAACTAACATATAGAAATTTTCTTGGTGTCAAAATCTAAACATGGCATACTACAGCAATGCACATCCATCATGCTACATAATTTAGTAAGCAAGACTAAATAGGACCCACTGTCATTTCAAGAGGAAACTGAGGGAGAGAGAATGGGGTCATACCTTAACAACAGTCTCACTGAACCAAGCGATCAATCCATATTTGTTGAGGTAGCCAGCCATCGCAATCAAAGCGGCAAACCAAGTAAGGGTATCCCATGCCACAGACTCCGCCAAACACTCTTTCCATGTGACAACTCCTGTAATTAGGAGGACAGATAGACCAAGAATCGCTGCAGACACTGCATCTACACTCAACATTCCTCCAAAGATCCAAAGTCCAACCTGGTGGCATGGACATCACAATGTTCAGCAAGAAAAAGTATTTAAGATTACATTCAGGTAAGATGTGGACAGGTTGATGCAACAAACATACATCCAGGTTTCGACTGAGGTTAGCCCCACTTTATGCAAAATAAGGCACTAAACAGTAATACAGTGACTTAAACCAATAAGATTGTACAATGCTCCAAATATGACCAAAAAAAACAATGGACAACCACAAAACAACACCCTAGGTACTTATTCGACTGAGGTTAGCCCCACTTCAAGCAAAATAAGGCACTAAACAGTAATACAGTGACTTAAACCAATAAGATTGTACAATGCTCCAAATATGACCAAAAAACACAGCGGACAACCACAAAACAACACCCTAGGTACTTATTCACAGATTGTCGTCTCTCTTCAACCCAAGTACCCAACCCTCCCATCTTCACCAGCACCGCAGCAGCCTGTGCCACCTCCAATTCCAGAGTGCCTCCACCTCCGCCAGATCAGTGTCATGCTCCCCTGCTTCCTAACCATGTCACCTCACAGCTATACATCAACTCCTCTGGGTCAACCAACCCCCACCCCCAGGCACTGGCTGCCTCCCTGCTCGCAATGGCACTGCTTCCCCGCAGCAGCCTCACACACTACCACCACACGCACCAACCTTCCCTCTAAGCCGGAGGGGAGGGCAACAAAATCCGACCCCTGCAACCCTAAACGCTAAGCCAATGGGGGGTAAACTGAGGTCTCTGGCAAGGTCCATCATCGTCAGGGAGGAAGAAACAGAGCATGGAGTCGAGGAAGGAGCACATCTACTGGATTTAGAAAATGCCAGGTGACTATGCTCTAGCAGTCTTCTGGTTCAAATTAAGGGCCCAGCCTCCTACGTAATCTAGACAACACCACCATGATGTCATGGAAACCACTATTTCTAAGCAGCTGTTTGAACTCCTTAAATGCTAGTAGATGGTAACAATAATCCTATCAAGTGATGGCAGCGTCATACATATAGCACAGTAATACAAGAGAGTATGCAAGTTAGCTGACAGCGTGAACGAAGGTTCAAACAAAAAACTAGCAGTGTTGCAGAAAAGATAAGAGGTGCATATGGCATCATACCGTGAGCAGAAGCGTGCCGGCCATGATCTTCTCCTCCTTGCTCATGGGTCCCATGGTTGCGAGCTTCTCCTTTGCCAAGCGTGGTGCATCCGGGCTGGTCTTGACCTCCGGTGGGTAGATCACGTACAGCACGAGCGGCACAATGAGCAGCGAAAGCAGGCCTGGCACAATGGCCGCCTTTGCCCAGAGCGTCCACCCGATCCCCTGGCCGATGGTGCTGGCCGTCAGGTTGGCAGCGAGCGGATTGGCCGCCATCGCCGTGAGGAACATCGCTGACGAAATAACGGATGTCTGGAAGCAAGTGAGCATGAGCCACGCGCCGAGCTTTCGCTCCGTGCCGTCGTCGGTGCGCGATCCACAGGCCTCGCAGAGGGATTTGACGAGCGGGAGGAAGATGCCGCCGGCCCGCGCGGAGACGGAGGGGATCGCTGGCGCGAGGAAGGCCTCGGCGAAGACGAGCGAGTAGCCGAGGCCGAGCGTGGAGCCCCCGAAGGCGGAGACGAAGGCGTAGGCGACGCGGTTGCCGAGCCCCGTCTTGATGAAGCCCCGGGCGAAGAAGAAGGCGAGCGCGATGAGCCAGGGGATGGGGTCGCCGAAGGCGGAGAAGGCGGCGGCGAAGGTGAGCGTGCGGGTGAGCACGGCGGCGCCCAGGCCGAGCAGCGCGACGGCGCCGAGCGGCAGCGGCTGCGTGATGATCCCGACGATGGTGGCGAGGAACACGGCGAGCAGCTGCCACGCGTTGCGGGCCACGCCGGCGGGGGCGGGGATGAGCCAGATGATCGCGCCCGTGGCGATGGAAGCCAGCAGCGGCTTGATGGCCGCTCCCTGGAGGGCCGGCTTCGCCGGCGGCGAGACCGGGGCCGGGGGAGATGACGGTGCCGCGGCGACGGGCGGGAGGGGGTGGCGAGCTGTGGCGGCGGGGGGCAGGGTTAGGGGCTTGGGGAGTGAGTGGGAGTGGGAGAGGGAGATGGGTTTGGAGGAGGTGGATCGGCGGCGGAGGGAGAAGGAGGGGAGGTGGGGGCGGAGGCGGACGCCGAGGTGGTGGCAGGTGAGCGGCGAGGCCGCCGACGCGGAGGAGGCCATGGCGGCGGCGGAGAGGGGGAGGATAGATGTGGGGAATGGAAGGGATTGGAACGGAGGTGGGGTTTAATTGGATGGACGGCGGCGATGGGAAGCGGCATTGGGCGTATCGGCTCCGGAGATTGGTTTCTTCCTGCTTGCATCCGGTGTTCCTAGACCATACTATGGAAGAACCGTTGGTCCCTGACACAGCACTACCAGTTCAAAAAAAAATGCCGGTCACTCTCAAAGGACGAAACCTTTTTCTTTGAGGCCGGGCAAATTCTAAAGTGTGAAAAAGATCGATGTAAGAGCATCTTCACCTGTCCTCCCAAGATTGATGGATACTCATATCAACAAGGTTTATCTTCTTTTCTAGATGTTCGTCTCCAAAGAAACTCGAGATCAAGCGTGATTAGCTTGGGGCAATTTCAGGATGGGTGACTAACTACGAAGTTTCCTGGGGTGCATATGAGGGAGCAAAAAGTACGCTGAAAAGATTTGTCAGTATAAAGATGCTAGAGAGCTATCAGAAGTAACGACCGCCAACCTCAGGGTGGCTGGGGTGTTACATTTGGTATTTGAGTCGAACCTTGTAGTTATACATGGGCATGTGCGGGGCAAGGACGCAGACATGTGGAATTGGCACTGGATTCATGGATGTGTGCCAAAAGGGACGTTGCTGGCCGGGGTTGACCGACAAGGACGTCGTTCTTATAAGGGGCGTATTTGACATTCTGACTCAGGGCTTAATAGACTCGATAGAATATCCATATCAACAAGGGGCATCTTCTTTCTGGAAAGCTCATCTCCAAAGGATCTCCATGTTAAGCGAGCTTAACCTAGGGTCATTTGAAAATGGGTGACCGACCAAAAAAATTGTAGGGTGCGCACGAATGAGAATAGAATTACGACCGACTGTCCCAAGATAGTTGTGGTGTTACAGCAGTTGGAACATTGGTCGTGCCCACGAGTATTTGTAAGCTAGCAGCCCATATTAAGAAGTACTACAATTAATAAGTGTTCAATTAGTAAGTGTTCATGCTTCATCAAGAAGAGAGATATTCTGGCACCAATGTTGTGTATAAAAACTATCATAAGGCCCTACGTGGCAAATCTTAACCATGTGTTTTCCAGTCTTAATGAATAGAAGTGGGAGTCACACTATTTTCTATCTCCCGTCTTATCACTAGTCTTTCCCCGTTAGGAGATTTTGTGAAAGTTTAAGTAGTGAATTCCACTTCTTATTATGTCCTTCACTAATTGGACACAACCAATCATGAAAACATAAGTCTCCTCCTATCCTCAAACTCCCATTTTCCCGCCTCCAACTCCCCCAACCAAACACTATTAAGAGTGATCATATATGTTGTGGAAAAGAGTTCCTTACACTTAAGCTAATCGTGGTTGTACGTCCACAAGTGAGGTATCAAACTCCATGTTTACACAGTGTGTCTCATTAAGACGGATTATTCTTTTAGTTGTATGTGACCTACTGCGAGTTCATGATAACCTCGTCACTCTTGCAGATCCATCTTATGCAGGTGTTGGGTGGTACACGTAAAGAATAGTCGTTTGTAGGCATGTGGGTGTGTTCAAAGCATATACATTGTACTAGTGTTTCTAAATTTATACGATACCATTAGAAAAAGAAAAGCATGTTAAAATATGGTTGATTATTGCCTTTTTATGTAATGGAAGAAAACTATCTCCTAGTGTGTGCATCGTAAAATACACAGTTAATGTCTTTATTACAAAGTTCGGGTTAAATACATTCACAAAATGTTTGGGTTAAAATACAAAAATGGATATACAAGAGCTGAAATTGAAATATCAATTTCCACAGAAATCCGTCGCTCCCTCAAATTTGAAACTATTATCAAAAGCCAGTTTTCCAGTATTTGGAATGTCGGATGAGTTGATAATCTAATGGTGTTATCAGGGTTCTCCAATCCATATTGTGTTTTGTACAATCTATTTTAGTGCATTTGCAAAGTTTGATTTGGTCATGTTGTTTCAGGAAAAGTATGATTTTTTTTCTTTTTGACAGGAAAGTATGATTGAAGCTTAGGTAAGCGACGTTAATTTTTTCTACAGATGCGAAGTACGATTCGATTAGCACTAATAATTAATTAATTAAAGCATAGGTAAGCTTAATTAACTATTTAAGGTTGCTGTCAAGAATGCTAATACTTAATTAAGATTAGCTACTACTACTAGGAGGCTAGGAGCAACTAATCTGTGTTCCTGTCCCATGAACCGAGTCCATCCGAGCCATGCACAGAAGAGCCCCACATGGAGCTAGGCATAGTGGCCGCCGCGGAGTGCGGATGTTGTGGGGATGCTCGTCCTAGTAGACCTTGGGATTGTGGCCGGGAAGAGCGGTCCAGATCCCCCCGATCGGGAAGGATTGGCCTCACCCTGTCCGTCCGTTTCTCGCCTGGTGCCGATACCAAAGTCTTTCCGCTCCTGAACAAGCAAATGTCTGCAGCTGAGAGCAACGTGGATACTTTGTCCAAAACTGGCCGGGAAAACAACGAGCAGCCAATTCAAAATCCAGGATCAGATATCGGAGGATGCTGACAGCAGGGGTTCAAGTAGCAACTAATGCTCAAGAAAGAACGAAAAAAGGGAGTGCCTTGTTAGCAGAGGGTAAAGGGGTAGTGAAAAGGCGTTGACGTTATAAACACCGTGTCAAATCTGGCAAGGGGTGGGAACAAAAGTGTTAGCTTTTCCACATTAAACTCTTCTTTCACAGTGTACCTTGGTTAAGCTGCTTCAATAGAAAGCTGTGACAGACATGGCGTTTTATAATTGTATTACAACGGAAATAACATGATACCCAGCAGATGTTTCACTCTCACAAAAGCATGCAGGGCATCTTTAGTATCACCACTATTTCTTTCTTTTCGCGAGTCAAAAAGATGCGAGCTTCAATGCTACAATAGCATGTGGTGTCCAAACTCAAATGAGGGGCCTGTTGAGATACCACATGCATTGCCAACCGGTCCACAAAACTCTCCCCTGTTCATAGTAGATGGCACTACAACAGAGCCTCAAGGTCAATCTCAACGAAAGTGCAAGGATCTGGAATACCGAATTTCCTTAGCACCTGCAAGTAACAGACAACTGGTCACATAAATTACTCAAAATGGCCAGATGTGCCTTCTCGTGGATAAGACAGATGAATTACCTCAGCATGGACAATTCCCAAGTAACCGACCTGCTTCCCGTCACTAGTAACGATTTTGCATTGCCTTTTCGTGAAGAACTCGGGTTCCTATAGAGAAGAAGACATCAATACAAATGTTCATAACAGCAAAGGAGCGTCTGGTCTACTTAATGAGTCAAGAAGTTTTAAATGCATACACTTGTAGGAACGTAGTAAGTCTGGCCAAATTTGATGTGCGGAGCTCTCACGATTTTGACAATCCTATCCACCAAACCCATAATTTCCTGGATAATTCATAATGATTAGCCAAGGCATACAACAAAACACTGTAAATATCACTTGCACAAAATAAACATGTGTATTACCTCAAATCCAGAATTACTATTACAGTACAAAGCGGCAAGCCGGCGATTATTAGAGGCACCAACATCACGTGATGCGTCCAATGCCACTACATCACCAACTTCAAAAATCTGACCACATAACATTGCAAAAAAATTAAAACAATGGCTACAATTTCTAGTTGGTTGTAACCAATATAAGCTCTATGAAAGCTCTCCCTGTAGAAAACCATGATACAACATTAAGAAGATAATGGTGTGACGTAGAACCAGTATTAATGCAAAAAGGGAGCATATATACTCCCTCCGTTCCGAAGTAAGTGTCAGAGGGAATAGTAACTAATCGGATGAAAAACGCCTCAACAACAATAAGCACATGAGTATCGTTGTTTGTTTTCACGAAGTACCTTTATGGGTCTCGGATGGTCTATATTATGCTTCAGTGTTTTCAACAAGCAGGACATAAGACTAGTTCTTACAACCTGAAATGTCACAAGAAGGAACAGCATACATCACGTACTGGAATTTGCTCACGGAAATTGTATTTTAAGATCTTACATAACAAAGAAATGATCAATGTAAAAACTGTACGAATTTCTTTTGCACTAGATAAGTGAAGCAGCTAAATATGAATGACCACAATTGCCAGGAGTATGATAACAATACATGACTAATAGCATCCAAAAGTTACATTTAACTAAAAAAGCAGAACCATAACATGCCACCAACTTAGATCAGTAAGAAATGTGCACCAGAGTAGATGTACTCCCCTAATCATCCATGATTTTGGGTGTCTTTGGTTTGAGTCCAAGTTTGCCATAACCAGAAATTTGGCTAACCAAAATATAAGTCTAAGGTTTTGCTTGCCCAATAGTCGGCCAATGTTAGCAATAAAAATAAACTAGAATGAGCAAAGGGGCATTGGCATGCCAAAAATTGGCAATCATCCAAACACAGACCAAAATAGTGGTAGGATGAATTTTGGTGACAACCCAAACAAACTTTTGTATACGTAGGTAATTATCAATAATTATTCTAGAAAAGAAATCTAACAAAGATACTAGGCATAGAGCGTCAGAACTCAATAAATCAACGCTTACAATGGTCGTTGATTAATATGCAGTTGACAACACATAATATTTTTGTACTGCAATCAGCTGTAGCAAGTAAATAAAAGATCTGGTCATAAAGACAGCCTTAAATATTTGAGCATTTCACCTCAAATTCGGAAGTACGGGGGTTTGCAATAATGACTGCTTTATTTCCATCATCTTTCCTGTTTATCATGTCAAAGTTCTCTTCATACGAAGTCAAAACAAAAGTGAGCACCTCCATATAGCCCGCTCTTGTAACCTGCCACACAAACGTTTTTTTTTGTATCGTCAATTGGTGAATATATGCATACAGAACAGAGGTGAATGATTGCTAAGAGGTACTGGATCTTTTAAGCACGTACCTCAGCACGAATTTTATCAGAGAAACGGTTTAGTGGTTGCCTTCCACCTATGGTCATAGACTTTGGCTTTGATTTTGGCACATTGTTGTACCCATAAGCTATAGCAACATCCTTTATGGAACAAAGATGATAATCAAGCAACAAAATATTAAAAAATGAAAAATATTAACTACAAAAGACTAGAGGTTGGGAATTGTGTATTTTACCTCCGCCAAATCACAAGCATGCAGAATGTCACTTCTCGTGGGAGGGACAGAAACCGAAATACGAGGCTCCCCGTTTGATGGACAACCTTCTGCTTGCAATTGCATTTTGTTCAAAAGGGAGATGACCTGCACTTTCAAATACACAGTCAAATCATTTACTGGTTCAAGCACAAAAACATAAATTCAGAGAATTCAAGCAGAAAGTTACACTAGTAACTATCAAAATCATTTGTTTTACTTAATCTTAGATATAGATAGAACCTTACAATTTTCATTAAAACCCCAATTACTCTACCACAAAAATTAAAACCTGTCAAGTGTCAACCATTATCTGGATATGAGGCTCTTGTTGCCCATAAAAAGATGTGCGGTAAGACATTGACAAAATATACCTGTGTCTCATCGAGGGAGATGCCAGTGCGACCAAGAATATCGGAGAGCGAAGCATCCATTTTGTAACATGAAAGATCAGGGTAAATGGCTTTGCTACCATCATAAGATATAACTTCAACTGGTTCCACTTCAAACTTATTTTGACAGTACTCCGAGAACATTGTAACCTACACACATAAGCAACAAGTACATCAATAAAACAACTCTAATCTTCATCCTAAAGGATTGTATATTTTCCATAAAAATATAGCTTTCCATCACACCTACCATTGTATTTAGAACAATATTTGCTTTCGTAAGGTCAGTGGCAGTGCATTCGATAAACACATTCCTTGTCTTCAGGGTGATAGCAGAGTGTGCACCATTGATGATAGGAGGTAGTGATAGTACAGTTCTGCAAATTATTGAAGTGTCACCTTGCTGTATGACAGTATGGGCAGTACAAATCAAGGATAAAAAAATAACACCAGAAAACCCATGCTACAAACAATATCTACACCATAAATATTAAGCATTGAAATGGTAACCTAACATGGGCCATTCCTTGTAAGAAAAGGAACTGAGAAATGTAGGTCATAACTTGGAATTGGTTTACCTGTTGCTATCATATATAACTGGGTAAACTGGAGAGTTCTCGATTATATGCAAAAACTTCTTTAACTTCACGTCTGACTGCCACAAAGAAAGCATAAACTATCAATGACAATGTTCAGACAGAGTACCTATATGAAATCGGATCTCAAAAACTAGAACGGAACTACAGAACATTATGTTGCCATGGTCATGAGGCAATATTGGGTCTAGCAACGTCACTACAAAAACTGTGACGTAACTACTTACTCTGTAGAAATCCATCAACGCATCTGCTGTGAAATTTTGCACCTGAACCATATACCAAAGCAAACAAAAGAAAATGTCAGTCAATGCTTTCCCAGAAACTTGAACAAAAGGCTGCAATTATTTTCTAAGAGAAACGTGAAAAATAGGCATAGTACATTGCCTGGCTGAGTGTGGTGAGTTATTCTACCTGCTTTAATGGGACAAAATTGATTTTCTGGGGTGGTAGAGCCTGGAAAGATTAATCGAAATGTCAAATAAGAAGGATGAAACGTATCAATAGGGACATTTGCATTGCAAAATCATCAACTGTAATCAAAATGAGAATCTCAAAGAGGTTTGTACATATATATATATATATATATATATATATATATAATGGGAAATAGTGGGCTAACATGGGGTATAGCTATGCATATACATCCATCCATTGGATCAAGCATAGAGAGCACAAAGAAGCAACGCAAGAGCACGGGACTTAACGGAAACGGCGTCATACCCAGAGCACACCGATATTTTTTTAGCAGCCTGGCCACCTCATACCCCCACACGCTTCTCTCTCGTTCATTCCCCACCCCATACCAGATCCCACCACCACGATGCCCACCTTGCACCGAGCGTGCCCGGCTGCCCTAGACCGGGCGGGGAACCGTTGGCGGCCCTCCACCGCGCGGGGCAGGAACTCGAGGTAGGAGGCGCCACGGCCGCCTTCCATGGCGAACACAGAGAGGGAGGACGCGCTGCCTCGAGCTCGCAGGCTCGCCCATGCCTCACCCTAGCTAGGCTGCGCGCGCCTGCTCTGGTCGTTGGGGTGTCGTCGACTGCGTCGTTGAAGTACTGGCCACCGCGAGCGCAAGGGTCGTCAAGGAACGCCGGCGGCCGGCGCGTGCGGGCAGGGGATTCGACCGGGCCTGCACACATAAGGAGAGGCAGATTTGGGGTCGCCTTGAAGCTGTGCCTCACCGCCGGCTGTTTTTTATCTGATTTTATTCACGTTTTTTTTCCTTCCGATCTGGATTTTGCTTCACGGTTTGAGGGAACCATGTCCAGGTTTAATTTTTTGTACATGGTGTGTTCCGATCCAGATCCGAATTGTTCTAATCTTTTATTTTCAGGCAGATCCAGTCCTCTTTCACTGGATTTAGTTTGCTTTCCTGAATGGTTTTAGGAAACAAATCAGCTTCGTCTTAAGGAGAGCTGATGATTTGCAAGCACGGGGATCCTGGAAGGAACCGAGTTGAAAAAGGATAGTGAGATGGGCGTGGTGCCCTTTTTTGTTGTTTTTTGTCGACGGGGATCCCGGAAGGAAACCGAGTCTTCAGTGTATGAATAGGGCCTCCATGTCCTTTTTTCCAATTTCTTTCCCATTTGCAAATTTCTGCCATTCCACTTTTGTTCGATGATTTTCAAGCATCGTTCGGGATTCAGAGTAGGCACCGTTTTTTGTTTGAACGGATTCTGCTCACCTTCTTGTGGTCCTGTATTCCTGTGGGAGAGGAGTACTAGCTTCTGCATGTTTCTGCATGCTTTTTCTGCATTGATAAACTCTCTGATCTTGATGTGGTGGTAGACTTCGTTTCAGTGGTGATGTATTTTTTTCTTGGGTTTCTTTTCTTTTCTGCAGTACGCTGCTGTTCCTTTCCTCTTGGGATGCATCGCTCGCTGCGTTGCTCTGTCTACTTTTGGAGATGGCTGCCCTCTATGCTTCGTTGGGCATATGTGCAAAATATGAATGTATTTTTGAGCTGTATTGGTTTACCTAAGTACATTGAAAAATATGAATATACACTCAGCCTTTCCATTGAGCAAAACGTGTAGCAGAACCATACAGTCGGGTATAATGACTTAATTAAGTAATTAGGCCATGCATATCATCACACCTAGTGTTAGAAACCATCCTCGATCACGACCTGCTCCGGGCTGGCCTCTTCCAGCCATGCGGCCACCATCGCGCACAAGTGCCTTTCTTCGGATTTTTTTTCCTTTGACAGGAACTGCACGGCTCTTAAGTAGAAGCAACAGCCCTCGCGCGAACTTCAAGCACGGTGAAAGCATCGCCGTACTCTAGAAAGACAAACGACTCCGGGCTACGGCCTCTAGCGCGCAAACAATAAAAGCCATCCATTCGTTTCTTTCTTACAAAGTGATAAACATCAGTCAACGACATGGAGATATACGGTTGCGGACGGATGCAAAGCTGCCGTAAAATGCCTAGCGGACGAGCCAGTCACCACCGTGCGGAAGGAAAAACGGCAACATCACCGACGGAAGCACATAAATCGACCCCGGCAAAACTCCGTGTTTGCATTTGAAAAAGATGCACAAAAAAAACGACAAGCCATTTTCACCACCGTGTGTCTTTTTTCCGCCTCAGGCTGCTCCGCGTGCGTTCAACAGAATTTGAATGTCGGGCAATGCGGGAACACGCGAATTTTTTTATACCTCGCCCACGTCTCACGAAGCCCAGACAACTATACCTGGATGGACACGGACGGAAGCAAGAAAAGTAGAAAACTAACGTCCCTAGCTGACGGGAGAACACGATATCTTCTTCGTCGATTCTTACAGCGGCCATGTGAGGATGATATCTAACGGCAATCTACCCATGCGTTGCTATCACCCTTGTTAGGAAATCCGCGTCCATATATACTATTGTCAGGCAATTGCTGGCAAGGTCAAAAAAAAATTGCCAAAATATTTAAACACTTCAGCTTATAGACCTATATGCTCGGATAAAACCAGACAGTGGGGAGCGTCTTGGGCTTGACTTATAAGTTTCGACGGATTTTGTCTTCTCTATTACGCTGGTTGAAAGGTGCTTCATATAGTAATATAAGGTGGATTTTAAGCTTCCCCATGAAGACTCCCAGTTTAGAAGTGCTCAGCTCCCGGTGACCACAAGAAAAACCTGAATCTCCTCAAATAGGGCCTAAGGCATGGAAGAGGGCTTTTGGGCGAATAAGCTGAAGCCTCAACATGAGCTAGCTTAGTGAAGTGCAAAATCAACTAAATTGGTCACAAGAAATCATTTGTTTTTCTCTAACCCTACAATATATATATCTTTACTATTAAAGCTCAGTTGGTGAATGCCTGGTGTCACACGTCTAAATATTCACAGCAAAAATGCCACCGCCCTCAAAGTTCTCCAACTAACCTCCCGTTGCCCACATAATTCTCTCGCACTCCCTATAAAAACGTGCGCGCTAACTTCTCTGATCCGCATGTGGCGTTTGTTACACATTTTTATGGAGAGTTTGTTATACGCTTTGCCTTTATCCGTTCTGAAGCGTTTGTTTATACACGTCCTATTGCAGTTATAATCCCTAAAAACTCTCTCCGATTGAATCGTGAAAATCAGGTGGTCCTCGTTTTTCTGGTTTGTACGTGACGGCCTAATCAAAGGAGTTTTTCTTAAGGAAGCAATCGGGAGGTGTTTTTAGTTAGGAAATCTATCACGTATTGTTAGGAAAGCAACCAAGAGCTGTTGCTTTCTTTGCGCCGCTTGCATGGCTCGTGATGCGGAGATGTGAGTCGTACAACGTACGGTCGAGCTCGATTGAGTTCATCGCCCCCACGCTGCGACCGGTGATGTTCATCGCGCTCCATACACCGGCGTGGCTCCTGCTCATCCTTGCCGTCGTGGGATGACTCACGTTGACCTTCAAGGTCTTCTCTCGTAGCTCACCTACGTTCAATGCCACCTACAGCATGGCGTTCGGCAAGGACCAATAGGCACTCGTCCCGGGCCTATCCGGTTCGTCTTCTCAGAGTGTTGTGGCGATGCAAGAAATGGCTGGGCCACGGCATGGAGATCACGGTGACTGGCAGCTTGGCGACAAGAATCTCTCCACGGTCATCAAGACTGTAAACTTAAGTTTGTACTGTAGCTGGCAATGGAAAATGCGTCACGTTGTCCACGCAGATCCCTTCATTTCACAATCAGTTAATTGATTGGGTCCAGATTGTAACAGATCACGGATGTTTCCTTGCAGCTCGTTTTGCGGCGAATGTTCGTTGTAGTTTTTTTACGGTCAAATGTTCATGCTTAAAAGGCATATCGTGGTGTGAAGACAGGCGAAGAAGGACAACAACCACAATGAGGTATATACACCGTTTTTATTGCATTTAAATCTTCCTTGTTTCTGGGATATAATAAGTATATAAGTACCTAGACCAGTTCAGTTTTTCTTTTTGACTGATAATGACAGTGGAAGAAGCAACATGAGCTCTGGGAGCTCTATGCACTCGTAACGGCCGGGGAAAATATATATTCATTTGTTTCTCTTATAGGGATTGGAGCTAATTATTTTGTGTGGATCCACAACAACATGGTGTCATAACCGGTGCATTCTTTTGTCTCAACATGGCTCGTGATTGAGCATCGCCACCACTACCGCCGGGACACGACCACACTGGTTCCATTTCATCGTTCCATTTCCCATCGTCGCTGCCCGCTGCGCTAGGGCAAGTCATATAGTCAGCAAGCTCGGAAGCTTAAAGGACCTGTAGTCCCTGGCGATAGCTCCAAATAAAACCGGTTGATCTACCAAACGTCAACTAAGATTGGCCGCACTGTCATGGTATCACTCCTGGCTAACCTAAGTGGCTAAGCCATGAAGTATTTCATACATGTACTCATTTTAGAACTAAATCATATAAACCACTACTTAGGATTTGCTAGATCACTTTTGCTGACATATAATTGCATAGGGTGATGGATTACCGAAAATCTATTTTTTCAGTTTTGTTATATCTGGGAAATAATAGGTGAATACGATAAGATCAGTAACTTGTTCGAAGGGTTTGGTAGACGTACATCTACATCACATATAGTATATAGGAAAATGGTTCTGTACTCCTAGGCGTATGTACTCTCACGTATAAATATACCACATAGGTGAATCATATATACCTCTTTATCATTTTTAATATACTTCATTATTTAATAGTAGATACCCCAAAGTGAGTTACATGGAAATTTTCATTTGAATCTATATATTTTATATTATTTGCACATATACTGCTTTTTGTACGAAATAAAGGTATATGAAAAAATTGAGGACTATGGTGATAATTTTTTTCATACTTTTTGTATTGAGGTATCTTAGAATAATTAATGAGGTATAAAAAAAATATAAACAGGTATAATACCCTCATATGTGAGGTATATTGAGTATGGGAGTATGTACACCCAGGAGTATATAATATAGGAAAATGGACATAATTTGAATTGGAAAATATATTCTAAAATTTTCATGATGATACTATGTTTAAGAGCTGAATTTTTTTTAGGTATATCATTTGTGCGAACATTTTTCTTCGCCCCCTACAGTCAAATTCTAGATCCACCCCAGGAGAGAGGACAAACGAATCGTGAGTCGCATGGTGGAGAGATGTTTTGTCGGCCATGTATTAACCATGAAATCAAGGGCGAGACTGATAGGAGGTGTCCATGGCTCATGAATCGGGGACGGCGATGGCGAGGTTGCTAGGGTTTGAGGGCTCACAAATCAGTGGAACCAACTGATTTTTTTTTCATGTTGCACGCTTCTGAGAACGGGCACATGCGTTGTGCTGGCTAATGTGTCAGCGGCTCAGAGCGCTGGCCAGTTCATAGTTGTGTGTATATGTAAGGTAGTACATGTGTCCATAAGTACACTCAGATCCTGATAAGATAATTGGATGGTCTATGGACGAATTTCCTCATCTATTCTCATTTTCTAAAGATCAGGGTATCACTCTAATGAAGCTCATGTCATTGCTTAATATGAAATTTATGATCATTTCACCTTCCACTGTCCATTGCTGCATCCCAAGAATGTGGTGAACTAATTTAATCCCGCAGAATTGTATGGAAGAGCATGGAATGGATGATCAATGGACGTTCAATTGGAATGAAGGAAATATACGTAGGAAAACATATGATGCTCTGGCCGACTGAACCAGTATATTTCCAATGAATATGGGAGTCTAGGGCACTTCACAAGCATAAATTCTTTTTCTGGCTCTTATTATTGGACAGACTTAATACCTGAAATTTATTGACCGGGAAAAATTTCCATGTTGAAACCACTACATATATCCTTTGCCCAGACTGTCCTAATGTAAGACTATGCACACCTTTTTTTCTCGTGTCAATTCAATCAACTTCTCTGGTGGAAGTTAAATCTGGAATGGAACAATGATCTCCCTCATACGGAGATCTTGATGGATGGCAACTCTTGATTAAGGTATGTATACTTCAAGAAAGTATTATTAATGGTTGCTGGAGCCTCTAGAATAACATGAGCAACGAATGTTTTAGATTTTCTTTTAGGATACATTTGTTCCTGTTATACATAGAGTAAAACTGAGTCTAAGAGAGGGCATGCAGCAATGGCTAGATACCTTGTACTAACTTTTAGCCGTAGCTTCCCCACATGATTCCTTTGTAAATCTCCTTTTTATATAAATGGAAATGACACAGTAGGCGGAAATCCTCTTTGGTCCCAGGTGCATATGCTCATGTTATGTTTTTCAAAATTTAAAAAATATGAAAACACTTAGAACAAATATGAAACAAATTGGGCACAAACATATACTCCCTCTGATCCTATTTAAGTGTCGTGGTCAGTTTAGAAATTTGTACATAGCTAGCTCAACTGTCGCGACACATTTTTAGGATCGAAGGGAGTACAAGTTTGTAATATTAGTGCAAAATTTCGGAAGGAAATGACACTTTCTGTGGACTGTGCAAAAAAGACAAAATCTATGGCCGAAAAAGACAAAAAAAGGGTTTTCATAATTTTTTTATTTTGTGTAAAAAGACAAGAAAAAAGCAAAATGGCGAGATATGTGGTGGATGAGATAAGACTAAACTTATGGTGAGCCTTTTGCTTTTGTCAGTTGCAATCCGGTATTATTATTTTTGGGGTTTGAAAGAAAATATTACAAACCAAGCATTATTTTTGTGGTTGGAATATATCAGTTCTATCACGATAGTATAGCATTTTTGCGGTTCTAAATATGTTCAAAACTACAATTCACACGGTTATCCATAAAATTGCAAACCAAGTTAGATAATAACTTCATATATAATTTATTTATTATCCCGTAGCAACGCACGGGCATTAAACTAGTGTATATATATAGATCCTCCAACAGACATGCATGTCCCACACCCACCCTGCCAACCACAGAAGAGAAAGGAAACATGCAGAACACACACAAAGAGAGTAAGCTAGTATGTGTCAACCAGATATGTTGAACTGGCAGGGATGCAATTAAGATAATCGTGAACATCGACTAAGGCTAAGTTCGGAAATGCAGTGGATTATGATAATCCAGCTTTTCTAATCAGCTATTGCCTATCTTATTGTTCGTGTAGCCAACTTTTTCCTGCTTTTGTGGCTTGTTCCACAGCAGATTGTAAAACAAGTTCAGCAACCACAAACTTAACAGGTTATACAGGCAGCAAGGTTGGAAATTTACCTCGTATGAGAAAGGACCTTGTAGCATGTCCAAATCATGGGTACCAATAGCAACGAGAGTTCTCTTCCTGTTGTCCATCACAGCATAGTGTGAGTTAACAAAATAATTGTTGATCTTCAACTCAAATACAACAAACTACCACAGGCAAGCAGACAAGTTATACCGGCAAATATTTTGGTGGAGTTTATCTTGAAGATCAATGAAGCTGTTGTATCTGACTTCATCGAAAGTTACTCCTCTTAAGACAGCACAAACTACGTACGGTCTAATTTGTGAAGTCTGCAGAAGAAATTAAATATCCGTTGGTCAAGGCTTTAACTTTCCTTTCATAGATGAGCATTATAATCCACTACCATTCTGGTGAAACAGAGTCAACAACTCAAACATTTTCAAATATGAAATTAGTCAATCACTTCATGTGTTGTCTGCCCCTAGCATCTGGGATTTCAAAAGCTTGCACATGTTAAGATATAAGATTTTTATTTTTTTCTTCATGCTATATTAATAGTCAGGGGCTCAGGGCTAAAAGAAAACATTTACAATCACATAGAGTAAGGCAGTAAGCATAACCAAACAAATGTATAGAAAACTAAACTAGAGTGTTATGTCTTGTTTTTTGTTTTCTCTTTCCAAATTTTCATCTTTGACATCCACTTAACTTGTTGAGTAATTTCTACATTAAAGAAAACAATATTACCAGTTATCCAGAATATCCAAACGTTAAGTTGTTCAAGAGGACCCCCAATTTAGTTCAAACACCAAAACCATTACTATGTTCATCGATTTTAACTACAACCAGTATATATTCATTACCAATGGCAAAACACTGAAGAAATTGAACCTTATTATTTTGCAACTTCTTTCCTATTCTCTAGAATACAAATTAAAAACTTGAAATATGCCAGAACATGGTTGTAAGAAAGAATAAGAGTAAGGATAAAAAACAAGTATATCATATGTACAATAAAGAGTTAGATAAAAGTAAAATATTGTAAAACAGGCCTGCCTGGTCAACCCCATTACCTCTGGTCTAACATGCATCTGAAGCATTGAACCAGAAGGGATCGATGAAATTTTGAAAATAGGGGTTGCTTCGGTCCCAGTGAAAATGCGAAGAGATCTTGCTATTCCTTCAAGACATAACAAATCATATCTGCATGCATTGTAATAGATAACTTCATAAGTAACATAACGATATTTGTTTGCAATGTTTTGAGAACCAACAAGTCATCCAACTGAACCTAGTATGTGAAATAAAAAACATAATGAAGGCATAAAGCTAAACAAGACACTTCCAGTGCATACATCATGCCAGTAATGCTATTAAGTAGATGATATATTCCCATAAATACCAACTTGGACAGACTGGATGAATGTGATACGCTATGTGGAAGTTCCAACTATTTGAAGCCTTATTATGTCACATCAGACATATACAAGAAAGCAGAAGGTAATATACTACATGTCTCCAAAACACAGAAACTGCCAAATTAAGAGCAGCAGAGGAAAATCAATTACAGTTCATTATTCTGCTCAAAGCAACAAAAGAAGCAGCACAATATACTAAGCTAGAGCACTACAATTAACAGGGGTTTACTATCAGATATACAAAGTCTGCATCAACGCAGTCAAAGTTTTTGTCCACTGAAACGAAAATCAGAGTGAACAAAACCTCTGCACATGTTGGTTCCAAGCTAGATGGTGAGACCAACAGAATCACCATAAATAAAGTAGATTGAGCTGATATTACCCATTAGTTCAGACAACAAGGCTAATCTGCGGAAAGTCATGCTATTGAGCGAGGCAAGGCATGCCAAATCCCCTTAAACACCTAAAACTTTGCTCACAACAACGTGTCCCAAACCAAAAAAGAAGCAAAGGCCAGCTGAGGTAAGCAGCAGAACTAGAGCTAGTGTTCCTAGAAGCCAAACCTAGCCTGGAATAGACACAAGGATAATACTCGCAGTATCCAATTGAACACGTAACACGAGCTAGTAGTGCCAAACATGGACCGTCATCGCAACATACCAACTCAATTGACAACATTTTAGCCACCGGTACAAACAATTGAGCTGGCGAAACCGAAATTCACTGACCTATTGGCAGCAACCTCAATCTTGTAGATGACCTCGTCATCGCCGTCAGCCTCGCCGTCTTCCTCCAGGTGCTTCTCCTTCCTGATGATGGCCTTCTCCGTGGTCTACACACAACAAAGGGACCAAATCAGATCGAACCAAGCAAACCGAAAGTGCCCAAAGCACGCGAGCAAGAGGGGAAAATGGCACAGATCCGAGTGTGGGTCTCACTACGTCATCGAGCTCGATGCCGAAATCGAAGCAGAGCGCCTCGAACTCCTCCTGGGCTACGACGACCACAGCAAAGCATAGGGATTAGTTAGGTCTTCAAGCGGGGGGGGGGGGGGGGGGGGGGGGGAGGCGCTTACTGTAGACCTTGCCGAGCGCGGCGAAGAGGCGGTCGCGGCCGACGCTCACCGTCGGCATCGTGGGCGGCTGCGGCGGAGTGTGGAAACCTAGCGAGCGACGGCGGCGGAGGCGATGAGGAAAGAGCGCTCGGTCAGAGTTTGGACTGACAGGTGGGACGGGGGTTTGGGTTTTATCACGTGCTGCGCGCCTTGTTGGGACTTGACTTGCACGAAACCAGTGGCCGATCGCATCGCACATCACAACTTATCGTGGCGGCGAGTGACGCTCCCCGAGGGCAAATCCTATTTGCCGCTCTTCGCGCTCGCGCACCGCACACCCCGCGCCGTACTGGGCCGGCCCATTTTGCCTTTTGTGTTTTTCTTCGTCTTCTTTCACCTTTCTTTTCTGTTTTCTTTTTCATTTTATTTTTCCCTTTTTTCTGTATTCTTTGAAAAAAATCTAATTTTAAAATTGTTCAGATTTAAAAATTATTTAGATTCGAAAATGTACAGATTACAAAAATAAAACAAAAAAGTAAACCATACCTGCTGGTTGGGCCGGCCCATCCTGGTTGTGCTGCAAGCGGCGGGTGGAGCTCCTGCCGCTAAAGGGGGCATACAGGCGATCCCCTCCCTGAGCGCTGAGACCAAATATTTTTCAGTAAAAAACGCATACTCTCTTTTTTAAAAGGCTAAAGTCTATAAGTAGAACAAAATCACTTTTACAGAAATTTAGTTTAACATCTAGGGTGTCGATGCTTTCTTCCTCATGCATCCATTGGTGGGGCTTCATGAATCGAGCTCGGTGCAGCCTCTAGCCCGTAACACCACCCGGTTAGGATAACATTGTTAGCATGTTTGTGGCACCCACCCGTGCAAACGTGAAAGGTGCCAACAGACAGTATGTGAAACAAATTGTTACCCAGAGAAGAAAACGCCAGAAAGGGCCCTAGACGACGTCTCGGTCCGGTCAGACGAAACCAGGGAACACAAGTCCCACACGCTCCCCAACAAGGCCAAGGCTGGCTAAACATTGATACGTCTCAAACGTGTCTATAATTTTTGATTGTTCCATGCTTATTATATATCATTGCCACATGTTTTATAATGTTTTTATATCATTTTGGCATGTTTTATGGAACTAACCTATTAACAAGATGCCCAGTGCCAGTTCCTGTTTTCTGCTGTCTTTTTGTTTCAGAAAAGCTAGTCGGAGAATTTTCTCGGAATTGGCTGAAAATTTAATTAATTATTTTTACGAAGAAAACGAAGACGGAGCCAGGAGGGGAGCTGCAGAGGGGCCCCACAGACCCCAGACGCCACCCAGGAGCGGTCACCTGGGGCCCACCTGGCGCCCTCGGGCGTCTCCCCGAGTTGCCCTTTCGCCTATAAATTGCCTTCGTCCGAAAACCCTTGATACCCAATCATATTTTCCAGAAAAGTTCCGAGACCTCCACCGTCGCCAACCCTAGATCGGGAGGGTCCTGAAGCTCTTCCCGGCACCCTGCCGGAGGGGGAGATCATCACCGGAGGCATCTACACCACCATGCCTGCCTCCGGAGTGATCCGTGAGTATTCCACCACGGGACTACGGGTCCATGACAGTAGCTAGATGGTTGTCTCTTCTCCTTTATGCTCCGTTGTTTAGATCTTATGAGCTGCCTACATGATTAAGATCATCTTTATGTAATGCTACATGTTGTGTTTGCGGGGATCCGATGAATTATGGAGTCATGACATTATTGTTCAGATTGTTTATTCATATGTTTTATTTATTATCTTGCATGCTCTCCGATGCTTGTGGATGCTTTGGCCGAAGTAATTGCTAGTATCTTAGAGAGGGTATTTATACTAGATAGTGGGTTCATGCCTCTCTTGTCTGAGCTTGAGTTGACAGAAACGATTAAGACTTGAGATGTGTTTTTGCTACTAGGGATTAAAAAACGGTGTTTATTGCTTTATGTTGTTTACATTGCTTACATTATGCACCATGTTTATTGCAATTATATGTTGCTTGCAACTTAATACTTTCGGGTGACAGGCTGGATAGCGATCCCGGGGTGGATTATTAGTCATAGATGTTGGAGATATGCCCTAGAGGCAAATAAATAATAAGTATTTATCGCATTATCTCATTAAGTTTATAATTAGTTTTATACCGTACTATAATTGTATTAATCAAAATTGTTAATACACGTGTGGTAGTTAAACAAACCAGAGTCCCTAGTTAAGCCTCTACATAAACTAGTCCATCAGTCAATGGATGATCGTGATTTCCCGATCATATTGATTCAGAACAGTTGATGATTGAGTCATTTTATTAGTAGAATAATTTGATGGACATTACCCACCAAGGTATTGCAAGAGGATCGTATCACTAAGTTCAACACTGCAATAGGAGAGTAACGTGATAGCTTATTCCTTAGACCGTGAGATTATATCAAGTCGCTGCTTCTGGAAGATACTTTGATCGCATCAAACGTCATATCTTATATAGTGTGACAATAAAGGTGACACTTTCGGGTATTGGAGGAAGTAGTCGGGGCGAGTGATCAAGAGTGGGATTTGTTCATCCGTGTGATGAAAAGATACTCTGGGCCCACTCGGTGAGATTACATCTATAAAGCTGCACAGCGTATGACTAGGTCATTGGAGATGTAATATCACGGAACGAGTTAAAGTAACCCTTATCGGTAACGAGATAAAACACAACATAGGATGTTGACGATCGTATCTCGGACAAAGATAGTATCGATGGAACAGAGGGAATGAACATATCATGTTAACGGTTCAACGATGATTTATTCTGGAATGCACAGGGGCCGTCACAGTCATCTAGGGCTCCCTGACGGTCATTGGCGAGCGAAGGGTCTCGATCATGTTTGGAGTATTTCTGAACCGTAGGGTAACACACTTAAGGTCTTGACGACGCTTGGAGAACATTTTGGAAACATCGGAATCATTTAGGTATAGAGAAAAGAGGTTCCGGAAAAGTTCCGGCAAGAACGGAAGTGTTCCGGGGAAGACCGAAGTGGGTTCGGAGTGATCCGAAAATTGTTTCGGAGTCACGGGAGATTAAATAGTATGTAAATATATTAATGATGGAATTATATATATTTATATTAATTTAATATTAAATTAAAAGGAGAAAAAAGGGGCAGCCCACCTAGATGGGCCAAACCCAGGAGGGAAAGGCCCAGGAGGGGGCCGAACCCCCCATGGGGTGGGGCGGCTGGGCCATGGGGCTCACCCGGCCACCATGGGGTGCAGCCAGGCCCTCCTTGGCCGGTGCACCACCCCCTCCCCTCTCTTTTGTTTAGTCCCACATGGACAACTTGAGGAGAGGTGCAACCCCTCTCCTCTAATAAATAGGCAGCCGGATTAATTGAGAAAATACACAATAAATTCAGGAATTAATTCCGGTTGGCCTAGGTTTCTCCCTTTGTCCACTTCCACCCTCTCTGTCTCTCGGCGTATGCGGTCCCACGTTTGGACTGTGTATACGTGAGACCTATAAACTGCAGTACGCCGTTGTGCTGCGGGATTCCACCCAAAGTTCTCGCTTCCGCTATCTCGGCTGGATCAGGGAGCCCGGAGGTCATCGTCAAGGTCCGTACGTGTGCGAGTACTCGGAGGTGCCATACATTCAGGCTCGGCACTAGAGCATCGTCGTCGCACCGCCTCCTCCCTCGTCGTGCCAAGTTCTCCGCGACCTTGAGGTCGGCTACGTACGTCTTCATCGGCAACGCTTGTGCGGGAGCGTATTTCCCGCTTATCGGTCTACGAGGGTACGTGTCCGATAACTTCTTCGTTACAGTATTACTAGATAGATCCTGGCTAGTTTTCGGTGTTGCGCTAGTTAGAAAAATTATTGTTTCCTGCTACGAACCCCATCAATAGATGCAGTTGGACAACGGTCTATGTATTTTGTCGTAATGCCTATATTAGATGAAACAGTGAACTTTGTGTCATGATAGTATTGTGTTGCGCCCGTGTTTGTCAATTGTCTCACTCTAATTTGTTTACCCAACATGTTTATCTTTTGGAGAGATGCCACTAGTGAACTGTGGACCCCGGTCCTATTTTCCTATATTGTTTACAACCGTTCTAATAGCCTTCCTAAGTCATTTTGCTCGCTGGTCATTTTTGCTCTCATATTATTTTACACACATAATTTAATCCTTTGTGTTCAGTAAGCCAGATAGATTGACAACTCTCTGTTTCGTTGGGACAAAATAGTTTGTTCGTGTGTGCGCAGGTCCACGTTTACCTCCTAGCGCCAGGGGAGGGAGACACCTTTCCGAAGCCTTCTCCAAATCCTACTGGATTGAATACCTTGGTTTTGTCATCAAGGAAAAACTTGCTGCAAATTACATCAAACCTTACACTTGGGGTCTCCCAACGAACGTGCTATTCCACGCCATCAAGCATCATCGTTGGAATAGAACAAGAGGACCAAAATGCACAACCCGACCGTTCACTCCACGGGATAACGCCACCGAGAAAAATCTGCAACACAACTAGATAAAACGAGATCTACGGAGTAGTGACCAGATGATTTTGCACCCTCTTCAAGTCCTTAACGCCATAGCTATACCGCCGCATATGAGGTGGATCTAAAGTGACTAAACGAGCTGCTCGGTGACATGTGACGTCAGATCGTCAAGTGAATCCAACTCTTGTTGTTGGCATGTTGAGGGATGGCATGGATGAGGGAGACGTCGAGCTTACACGTCCAAAGGTCGCCGGTGCTAATAATGATAGCTTCAATGTGACCGACATAAATTTCAAGGTTGGTTTGCAAAACCCTTTCCATACCGACTTTCTATCGCCGAATACTATTTTCCCGACCAACTTGTTTATCAAGGATTTTTAGTGTAGTGTGAAGCATGGGAACAAAATTACTTCAATATGTAGCGTTGTGTTTAGATGTTTTTTCTACGAGATCATAGTATATCTAGAGAACTAATTAATTTTTCATAAAGGAATCGTTATATAAAAAAGATACCAATTACACGAGGCCTCTGTTATAATATAATGTCAAGAAATCAGCCGAGACATCTAGGATGCCCATAGTAAAAAAAAAGTCCATGTATGAAGACTTGACGAATGGTCATGCTAGATATTAATTAGGTACGCACCGTTGGAAATTTAAAATACCGCTAAGGATAAAAGTTTTCATGTGGTTCCTTAAGAGAAAGGTCTTGCTTATAAAAGATAACCCAGCAAAGAGAAATTGGCAAGGATGTACTAGATGCTCTTTTTTGTGGCTGTGAGAAGACTATAGAACATTTGTTTATTTCTTGCCCTTCTTCTAAGCTGATTTGGCGTGTGGTTTTATTTTCTTACAATATCCCACCCCCACCAATGTTACTAATATGTTTGGGAATTGGTTGAATGGGATAGGTAAAAGACAAAGACTAGGATTTGTATTGGCGCGTTTTGGCTATTTGTTGGTCTATTTGGAATTGTAGGAACAATATTGTTTTTAACGAGAAAGGAAATTTTCATGTCTTATAGGTTATCAATATCGCGGTGCATATTGGATCCAGCTGTGGGCTTTCCTGCTTCCTTCGGACCAGCGGGAACTTATGGATTCTGGATGCACCAGGCTCATGTTGGTGGCACATGATTTTTTCTCCTGGCAGCATATTAGTCGACTTCTGTAGTTGCTTTATGTTTGTTTTTGCTCGTTGATACATGTCTAAACCTTATGTGATTGTTGAGATGTAAATGATTGATACTTGAATATTTCGTAATAAAAGTGGTGTGCATCACTCGATGTAGAAGCTGGGGCTTTATCCCCATTTTGAGAAAAAGTAAAAAAAATCCGCCGGCAATGACTCGTAGCTGTATGAAACAACCACCGCCATGACAACACCCATACCGCAAAGATGGTTCTCCAACAACAACGCCTTTAAAAAAAGGAATAATGCATAAGCGTTGTTTGTTGCTCCATCTAACCACCATAGTTGGATCCTGAGTTTTCACCCCGGAGAGAGTCACAATCTCCAACAGTTGCCTTCAATAAGGTAGAATCTGGAATCCCGCCATTGCCAGATACAACCAATTAAGTCCAGAGTTAGGATTTTGACCTTGGAAACTGCGACTAGGTACTTGAAAAGCAGCACCAAAACCAAATTCATTTTATAATGCCGCCCCCACTAGCCAAACAAACTGCCAGTCACACATACGTCTCATGTGAGCTTTGACGTGAACAACACGCCACGCAATCGAAACCAGCGTGATGTGCATAATCGTATTCACCCTATCTAATTTGATCCTTGCACATCGTCATCACGTATGACGTATGCGTCCAGATCCTTCACTTAGCTATGGGATGATCTTTTAAAATTTAACAAAAGCTATTTCGAGTTACTGATATAGGATATCCCGCTCCTAACCCTCCCACTACTCCTAACCCTAGCCGCCGCCTCCGGTCTCCTTGCCGTCGTCGGAGCGCCGCCAGGCAAGCCCAAGCGGAGGATGCTGCTAGTGGTAAGGTCTTACCCCACCGCGCCTCTAGGGTGTGGTTGCAGTGGAGTGGGTGCACTAGCCCCTTCGGCAAGAACGGCGACCCCCCGTCGATGGCTTTTGCCCGGTGTTCCGCGACATTGCGGTGTGCTGATCTTCCCTGTGATGGGCAACGCGACGCGGCGTCCAGCGTGGCGGGCTCATCGCCAGTCGTGGCGTCCTTGTGGCTCAGCTCTAGGTTCCTTGCGCCATGGGTCTGGATCCCCAGATCCTTTGGACGCGGGCACCTAGGGGTCTGGCTCGTTGCGGCGGATCCATTCACGAGTGGAGCACCAGGTCGACAAGCCGATCCGATAAAGGAGGGAGAGTGGGGCCGCCGAAGTATTGGGTTGCGGTTAAAACTTTAAATTTTTCTGTAACCTTCCCGCCAAGATCTATTCTATGAAGATATGCTGCACCCTATAATGCTAGATCTAGATACTTACAAACACCGTTCCGGAAGATCTTGTGTTTGTCGAAGTAGATGTTGGTGAAGCCTGATGAAGAATCTCACATCCACGCCGGGAGGTGAGATTGTTGCCGATCCGTCATCGAGGAACTACTTGCGCAGCCCCGCTCTAACAGTATCCACATGTACGCTGCGCCAACCCGTCAGCATGTTCGCCGCCTAGAGCTACTAGCACCAACGAAGAGAGACCGCCTTTCGACGTAGTTTAGGTGGTAGATCTAATCGAACTTGATTAGATCTTTTTGAGACTAGAGAGATCTAATTCTCAACACATGAGATCTATTAGAGAGAAATTAGAACAAAGTCTAATTAGAGCGCCATCTAATTAGAGCATCGTCTAATTCACAATATCTCAAGATGAGAGGAACTTGTGATTTCTTGGATGTCCTCCTTGTGGGAGGGGGCTGAGTATATAAAGGGGAACAAGGGGAGGAGGTGCTTGGGGGAGGGGCAATGCGCCGGCCCTAGGGAGGCCGGCCCCTCTCCCAAGTCGGTTTGGGAGAGGAGTCCTTGTCAAACAAGGACTCTCTCCCTTCCCTTTTTCCTTTTTGTCAATTTCCTTTATTCCTTTCCTAGTTTAATTAGGACTCCTTTAAATCTCTAATTTAATTAAGGAAAGAGAAGGGGAGGAGGTGTTGCGCCGGCCAGGAGGTTGGGGCCAGCCGGCCGACCCACACCAGGTGTGGTTCGGCCCCTATGTCGGGGGAATACTTTGTGGATTAACCGCGGCCCATGTTGATAAGTGCAACCTACTTTACTCGCGCCAGAAAGGGCCTACATAAAAGCAAGCCCAATATCGCACCGCCACAAGGAGAAAGATCTAGAAGACATATCCTGGAAGACGTGAGTAGGAGTTAGTCTCCAGGTAGGTTCCAGTCGATGTATTCCTTGTGGAGGAAGTTTCCTTTGTAACTTAGCGAGCCTCTGTGTATATAAAGAGGACTCGCAGGACTTAGACAGGGTCAAGCTATCAAGCCCTAAACCCTAGCTCTTACGGCGAGTTCCCAGATCGGGTCGCCACCATTGTAACACCACATATATCATATCAATACCAAGCTAGGGTAGGCAGGAAGTAGGTCTTTACCTCACATTGAGGGGCCGAACCTGGGTAAATCTGTGTTCGTCCTTGTTCCTGCGATCCCAAGCTCGGAGACGATTGACTCGCGCAAATCCCACACCTATGAAGTCATCCATGACATCTGACGTGACAAACCCACGACAGTTGGCGCCCACCGTGGGGCCTGCTGTCAAGTGCGTCACGTTCCGCGCAGGATCGATGAAAGGAGCTGAAGATCTCGCCATTGGCCACATCATCATGGTCGATGGCATGCCTCTCATTGACGATTCAAGCTAGGGACCAGAAGCTGATTACCTGGAGACAGGTCGCATCATCCCGTTTGGATCTATTCATGTTTTCATCGGCTTCATCGGCAGCGAGACAGAAGACCCATCACAGCCGGGCGACTCAGAAGAAGGAGTCGTCGTAACTGTGGATGAAGAAGAAGAATCTACCAACAACGAGCCACTAACGCTCGAAGACGAAGAAGCCCAATCCATTGAGTATGTACTCGAGGAGAGGCTCTGTGGAAACCCTAGGGGTGGCAGCTCGCCCTCCGTAGGAGATCAGTGCATGGAAGGGATCTACAGGACCGTGGAAGCAGAGGAAAGGCTGGGCATGCCGCAGGGCAGCTTAGCACCCACGGTACCAGAAGCAGCGGAACGAGTCGCACCAGAAGGATCAGGAGTCGCAGAGCTCGGTTCGAGTCATGCGGCACCCGCTACGGCCACCCCAGGAGTCGCGGCTTCAGGAGTCGCAAACAGAGAAGCCCCGTCCGGAGTTGTACCTACGGAAGAAGGCCCAAGAACAACCCCCAACACGACGGTCAGGATGCCCCAGAGCAGCCCGCTGTTTACGCCTATATCTGCAGTTAACGCCGCCGCAAGAGCTGCGGAGCTGGAAGCTACCAGGATTGAGCTGTATGATGAAGTCCAAAGGATTGTGGATGAAAGGAGCAGGCTCGCACGCGAGGACAGCGCCTCCAACAAGAACAACATCGACTCGCCGAAGACACCATCATCTTACAAGGAGGACCAAGCACCTTGCCACACCGACGTCATATCAGTCGCATGCAGCCAGGAACAGTAAACCCCATGGAGTTATTCCAATCACCCACCTCTGGACCTACAGCCGCGGTCCCAGCAGTCGATACACCAGCAGCAACGGCGCCACCCCACGCGAACCCATCAATCGCAACAAATGCAGCGCGTCCAGTCGCGTGGCCAGAAGCCGCAGCACCATCGGTCGCAGTACCCTCATACACGGCACCACCTGCCGCGGCTGCGCGACCCGCGGCGCCTTTAGTCGCGCCTGCATTGCGGACGATGACATTGATACGTCCAAAACGTATCTATAATTTTTGATTGTTTCATGCCATTTTTATGCTTTTAGCACTTGTTTTATATTAAGTTTATTATTTATTTGGACTAACCTACTAATAGTTGCAAAAGTGCACAATGTTCTTGTTTTACTCTTTGATGTGTAGAAATTATCAAGAATACAAGAGGAAACCTTGTTGGAGTCGAATTGGGACTTTCCTGAAATCTGTCTGAGAACTTTTTACGAAGTTTGCCAGTTTGACCCTCGAAGATGACGTCAATGGAGACCTGGCTGTTACGAAAGTTGTCACAATTTTCCATACGAAGATTTTAAGCCCGAGATCAGCCCAATCGGAGTTCGGACGCGGCCTGTAGGCCCGTTTTGGTGGAACCCTAAAAGGGGGTGACGGAAATCCGAGAAGATATATAAAGGGAGGAAACCTAATTCGTGGAGGACTCCTCCACCCACGAATTTCAGCCACCAAAAGCCACGTTTTTGCCTCCCCCATGGATCCCATCTCCATGGGGGAGGGCTCCCAAGAAGCCATGAAGGAGGGAGGCTAAGGGGCGGCGCTCCCCAAGCTTGCCGGCGGCGGGGAAAGGAGTTCCCCGCACCGCCGGCGCCGCCGCCGCCCTGCGCCGCCGCGCTGCCCTCTCCGCCGTCTTCACCGCCATCTCCATCACCATCTCCTCCTTGTATTCAGTGGTTCATCCTCCCACAAACCTCTGTACCGTCCTATGTAAACATGGTGTTTGATGCTATAATATTTATCCTATGATTTACATCATGTTTCCGTAGTTTATTTGTCTTTTGATTGCTTAATTGAATGCATGAGGTTCATTAGAGTTGTATGTCTATATGGTGCTGTCCTTTGGTGTCCATTATATTGTGCGCGCATGGATCAAACACCCTAGGGTTGGTAGTATTTGTAACGAAGCGGGGGAAGTTCTGCCGGAGTGACAGAAACCTGAGAACGCGAACCGATTAGTTGCACGTATGGGAGTAAGAGGACCTTGAACTTAAGGCTATGGTTGGGGAAACCTTAATGCATTGTTAGTATTTGCGGATGCTTTCTAACAATCCAATCATATAGTACTTGTAATCCCAAGTAGTGGAGTGCATGTATATTTAGCCTCTCCCACATAGAAAACTGCATCGAAGACAATGAACCAAGTACCTTCACTAATTAATCTTGGACAAAGCCACCACAATTACCACCACTTTTCCACACTCATGGTACTGTTAGTATATGGTTACTTAGTGTATTTTATTGCTGCAGCACTAACATTTACTTTCTTGTATTTATTATCTTGCAAAACTACCTCTCATACCCGTATTGCTACCGTAGTTTTATTTCTAGATAATGCAAACGTTTAGTGTGCGTAGAGTTGTATCAGTGGTTGATAGAACTTGAGAGAATACTTATCCTACCTTTAGCTCCTCGTTGGGTTCGACACTCTTACTTATCGAAAAGGCTACACGCGATCCCCTATACTTGTGGGTTATCAAGACCTTTTCTGGCGCCGTTGCCGGGGAGCCATAGCGTAGGTTAATGTTCTTGTGTGCACTTGTTTGCTTTATCTCTAAGTAGTTTTTATTTTCAGTATTAAGTTGTTCTTTATCTTACTATGGATAGGGAATGCGAATTACAAAAAAAATTAGGTGTAGTTGTTATCTAAAAACGTTTTCAAAAAGAAAAGTGATTGGAAAGATGAGTAATGGTTAAATGGGGGTCGACCTTGAACACTTGTGTTCATGCCTATGAAACCAAAACAAATCTTTCCATGGAAGCTTTTCATTAAAAACATGTAAATATTGTGTATATACCTCTGTACATAAAAATAAAATGCTAATTATAGTCTTAGTTAATTGAAAGTTGATAGTTTTACTTTGCTGTCCAGAAACAGATTTTCTGTGCTCCACCGTATTAAATGTTTAAAATCACCAGAACGTGATCTTGATCTGAAATTTCTTGAGTGCAAAGTGATGCTTATTAGCTTTCTTTCATTAGACTAACTTTTTCTGATTTAAGGTACGTAGATAGGTCGAAAAATTCGATCTTTACTGACTGTTCTGTTTAGACAGATTTTGTGCTTCTCTGTAAATAAAATCGTGATAAATCTCAGAATAGTATTTTGACTTGAAAATTTTTGTGCATAAACCTGAGATTATTATCTTTCTTTCATTAGACTAAAGTTTTTCGATTTGAGCTACTTAACTATCTCGTTGAATGCCATCTTTACGGACTGTTCAGTTTTGACAGATTTCTTTGTTTATTCAATATTGTACTTGGTGTTGTTAGTTTCATTAGTTTTTCGACGGACAACGGAAATCATGAACACCTTAGTATATACAGTGGCTAATGTTGAGTAAAAATTATAAAACTTGTCAATGCTTGAACATGAGTGGATTTTATTTAATGAGTACTAACCCTACTAATGAGTTTTGTGAAGTTTTATGTGGATGTAGCTTATAAGATCTAATCAATATGGTGATATGAGATGAATAAGAAGACGCAAGAGCTCAAGCTTGGGGATGTGTAGGTGCATCCCAAGAACATATTCAAGAAGATACAATCATCTAAGCTTGGGGATGCCCGAGTCATCCCCCTATTCATCAACTAACATGAGGTTGTCTCGTTCATACTCTATATTACCCGTCCACATGATATGTATTGTCTTAACTTGTATTATAATTGCTTTTATATGTCTTGGTTTTACCTTCTTTAGTTTTATTAGGCTCCTTATTTGGTTTCGATTGCTTCTTTACTTTCACTTATAAATTCAAAATAACAAAAATATTTTCTTTTGTTTTGCTTCTTTGTTTGGTTCTTTATTTTAATTTTATTTGGGTTTTACTTTTGATTTTTATTTAGAGTTTTCCTTGCTGTAGCTAGCATGTTTAGGTCTTGCTTAGCCTCTGGTTTCTTAGTTTATCAAAAATAAAGTACCAAGTTTTATCCATTTAGCTTAGTTGATACATATGTAAAAAGTGATTTTCTGTTTTCGGTATCTACTGCTTATTGCGCGATTTTTCATATTTTACTGGAAGCTCTAAAAATCACGAAAAAATTACTGATGTTGTAGCACCTAATCCTCTGCATGTACAAAAATTGGCTAAAATTTCGGGCATGTTTAAGTGCACCTAAAAATTGCGTTTTCCAGCTGCTGTTTTTCTGGACAGATTCTGACTTTTGTTGCAAGAGTGGCCTCTTTTCGTTTTCATTTGATTTTTAATGGTTCTTACCTTTCATTTATAAGTTGGCCATTTAAGCAACCTTTCTGTAACTTAAAAACAAAATTTTATTTGGTTTAATAGTAGCACTTGGGAAATATTATCTATTGTACTAATGTCTAACCGCAGAAAAGAATGGGAAAGTTTTTGTGTTGAAGTTTTTTCACAGAGAATGAAGGAACACCAAACTATGGAATATTGAAGAATTACCAAAGTCATAAGCTTGGGGATGTCCCCGCATCCCTCTTCATCAATAACCCCACGGTTTGCAAACCTTTAAACTTTGTTTTTTGAGCAACATAGGAACTTAACTAAACTTGAAGCGGCTGTATTTTATTATCTATTTATCTTAGCATCAAACACCAGTTACATTAATAAGTGGATCGTCACATATTTTATTTATCCTCTGTTTTCAATGTTTACTTGGTTAATGGATTACTTGTTGAAACTTAAAAATGATGTGTGAATAATACTGTTTAGTAGTTTATGTTTTCTTATGGTTAGTCTCAACTAGCTAATAGTGCATATTATGTTATTTTGATATCAACATGCATTGTCCTGTTCATAAGATGGTATGGTATTGTGGTATCCTCCTCTGAATAATTCACTTGAATCGACTTGGCACATGCTCACACATGTTATGACTGAAAAATAAAAGTCAATTAAGCCTTGATGATCTATTTTGCCTCAGAGTTTTAGTATCGTTTTTATGCCTCCGTTAATTTTATTTTGTCGCAAGCATGATTATGACCGTTATCGCTCTCGTGGTTGTCGCTTCCCAGTCTATTGCTAGCCTTCACTTGTACTGAGCGGGAATGCTGCTCGTGCATCCAAATCCTTAAAACCAAGTTATCCCAAAGAGTCCACCAAAAAATTCCTATGCATGGTATTTCAAGCCATTCCAAGTAAATTTGCATGTGCTACCTTTAAAACCTTCAAAATATTTCTCTTTTTGTGTCAATGTTTACTAGCTCATGAGGAATTAGTGTGGTTATTCTTTATTCTATTTGTCAAATGGACTTTTACACCTGGACTAGTGGCATATACATCCGCTTATCCAATAACTTGCAAAAAGAGCTGGCAACGGGGTGCCCAGTCCCAATTAATTACAACTTTAACCAATTAATTCTCTTCACACTTTTGCCCTGATTCATCAGTAAGCAATGACAAACAGTGAAATACCTGAATGTGTGTAAACCAAAGAGAAAGAGGGATGATCTGCCTTGCTGGTAGAAATAACGTCCTTCATGGGAGCCGCTCTTAAAAGTCCGTTTGACAGGTAGAATACTGTTCTCACCCGCTACCATTCGTTGACAATTAACAAACACCTCTCAAAACATTTTTACCTCTGTTTTTAAAACAAAAAGCTCTAGCACGTGTTAATCCCTGCTTCCCTCTGCGAAGGGCCAATCTTTTATTTTTATGTTGAGTCACCATCCTTTCTTTGAGCACTTCTTCGAGAGCATAGCTGTCGTTCTTAGTGTAATGTGCTTGTCCCAGAATACGATTAATTGAGGTATAACCATGATGCTTTTATCTTTGATATCTCTATATCTAGTCTTCACTTGAACTTCAGAGGTGCCTTGGCATTTATGTTTTGCTCCACAATTAAGGGCAAGCGAGATACCACTCTATCATGCTTTATTATGGTCATTACAATCTTGTTGATGTTTATAAATTTCATGTTATAAGCTCTTAGTTCGTTGATACTTTTCATTAGGAAACATGATTGCTAAGTTTTATTATCCATACATCATGCAATTGTTAAAGACCTGATCATAGCATTTACAATCAAAAATTATTTTGTTATCATTTACCTACTCGAGGACGAGCAGGAATTAAGCTTGGGGATGTTGATACGTCCAAAACGTATCTATAATTTTTGATTGTTTCATGCCATTTTTATGCTTTTAGCACTTGTTTTATATTAAGTTTATTATTTATTTGGACTAACCTACTAATAGTTGCAAAAGTGCACAATGTTCTTGTTTTACTCTTTGATGTGTAGAAATTATCAAGAATACAAGAGGAAACCTTGTTGGAGTCGAATTGGGACTTTCCTGAAATCTGTCTGAGAACTTTTTACGAAGATTGCCAGTTTGACCCTCGAAGATGACGTCATGGAGACCTGGCTGTTACGAAAGTTGTCACAATTTTCCATACGAAGATTTTAAGCCCGAGATCAGCCCAATCGGAGTTCGGACGCGGCCTGTAGGCCCGTTTTGGTGGAACCCTAAAAGGGGGTGACGGAAATCCGAGAAGATATATAAAGGGAGGAAACCTAATTCGTGGAGGACTCCTCCACCCACGAATTTCAGCCACCAAAAGCCACGTTTTTGCCTCCCCCATGGATCCCATCTCCATGGGGGAGGGCTCCCAAGAAGCCATGAAGGAGGGAGGCTAAGGGGCGGCGCTCCCCAAGCTTGCCGGCGGCGGGGAAAGGAGTTCCCCGCACCGCCGGCGCCGCCGCGCTGCCCTCTCCGCCGTCTTCACCGCCATCTCCATCACCATCTCCTCCTTGTATTCAGTGGTTCATCCTCCCACAAACCTCTGTACCGTCCTATGTAAACATGGTGTTTGATGCTATAATATTTATCCTATGATTTACATCATGTTTCCGTAGTTTATTTGTCTTTTGATTGCTTAATTGAATGCATGAGGTTCATTAGAGTTGTATGTCTATATGGTGCTGTCCTTTGGTGTCCATTATATTTGTGCGCGCATGGATCAAACACCCTAGGGTTGGTAGTATTTGTAACGAAGCGGGGAAGTTCTGCCGGAGTGACAGAAACCTGAGAACGCGAACCGATTAGTTGCACGTATGGGAGTAAGAGGACCTTGAACTTAAGGCTATGGTTGGGGAAACCTTAATGCATTGTTAGTATTTGCGGATGCTTTCTAACAATCCAATCATATAGTACTTGTAATCCCAAGTAGTGGAGTGCATGTATATTTAGCCTCTCCCACATAGAAAACTGCATCGAAGACAATGAACCAAGTACCTTCACTAATTAATCTTGGACAAAGCCACCACAATTACCACCACTTTTCCACACTCATGGTACTGTTAGTATATGGTTACTTAGTGTATTTTATTGCTGCAGCACTAACATTTACTTTCTTGTATTTATTATCTTGCAAAACTACCTCTCATACCCGTATTGCTACCGTAGTTTTATTTCTAGATAATGCAAACGTTTAGTGTGCGTAGAGTTGTATCAGTGGTTGATAGAACTTGAGAGAATACTTATCCTACCTTTAGCTCCTCGTTGGGTTCGACACTCTTACTTATCGAAAAGGCTACACGCGATCCCTATACTTGTGGGTTATCAGGCATCGCCAGAATTCGCACCTGTAGTTCCATCTTTTGCAGCACCAAGAACGGCGGAAGCACCAGGGTCAAGAGCTCTGGTGCAAGCTAACAACAGAGCTATCATGCCACCTCCGTCGCCACAACCAACCTTTGTGCAGCAGCCGGCACCGCAGCCTCAAAGGTTCCATACACCGCAAGGACACTATGTTAGCCCAGTGGAGAATCTCTATGCGGCTACCAACATCTTAGCCAGGTTGACACCGGTAGGAAACACACCGATGGACAGAGAGGCGCGCGCGCCATTGAGATGCTGAGCACGGCAGTGGTACAACAGGCAAACATGTCTGAACATGGGGGACGACTGCACGCAACCCCTACAACAGTAGAGTAACAGCGGAAAGAAGCATCCGAGCGAGTCGCCGCAAGTCGCGACTTCAAGTTCAGCCCGGCGGCACAGGGAAAACCAACAGGTGGTACAAGTTCAAACCGTAGAAGATGTGCAGATGCGTGCAACGGTAAACCCGGCAGGGAGGCCAGCTCCATCCAACTTATCATCGTGACTTAAAGGTCCTGTCTGCTTCAGCGAGAGGATTAGGTCCGAGCCGTTTCCTGCAGATTTCAAAGGACCTCGCAAGGTCGCAAATTACAACCCAAGTATGGACCCGGTCACTTGGCTCAATAATTATGAGATGGGCATGAGCATTCTCAATGCATCTGAAGAGATCTGTGCCCGATACCTAAACATGATGTTGGAAGGCGCAGCCCACATTTGGTTGCAAAACCTACCACCAAACTCAATAAATTCTTGGGATGAGATGAAGGAAGATTTCGTCAAGAACTTCCAAGGAACATGTAGGCGACTCTGCAGTATAGAAGATCATGAGCGCTGCGTGCAAAAAGAAGGCGAGTCAAGTCGCCATTGGATGAGGAGAGTGGCAGAAATTATACACTCCTCAGACAACATACCTCCAAGCTCAGCCGTCCTAGTTATGGAGAAAAACTGCAAGTTTGAGCCGCTGGTCCACAAACTGGGTCGCATGAAGGACAAAGTCAAGAGACTCAGCGAGGTGATGGCAGCGGCTAGCAAGTATGCAAGTTCGGATAAAACCAAGGACGCGTCTGATGGAGAAGAAGAGGAAACTGCTGGCAAAGGAAAGAAGACCAGCAGCAAGCCTCAGCAACAGCAAGCTAGCTATAGTAATGCGAGTTACAACAAGCGCAAAAACGAGGAAGGAAACTCGGGATTAGTCGCAAACACGAACACTCGTTACAAGCCAAGTAGTGGCAGAGGAAGAAATTTCACCCAGTTAACTTGGAAGAAGTATTCAACCGTCCTGTGACATCCATGTAGGGAAAGATGGAAAACCACCCAACCACACAAAAGCACAGTGCTACCATTACAAAAAGTGGAAGGATGGACAGCCACTTAATGGAAACAACAACAATCAGAACAACGAAGGAGGCAATCACGGCGGAGGCCACCATAATGTTGCTCCAAACCCACAGCCAGACCAACCGCAGTTCCCAAAGCAGCTGGGTCAGTACCACACAATTGTGGTTAATACCTCAAGGAGGGAGCAGAAGCTGCGACGGCGCAACCAAGCTGTTAACGCCGTAGTACCAGCTGTACCACAGTGGCTGAAGTGGTCTGAGCAACCAATAGTTTGGAGCCACGAAGATCATCCAGGGAGATAAATGAAGGAGGCAAGCTCGCGCTAGTGGTTGCCCCTCAAGTCGCAGGATACAAATTAAGCAAGGTACTGATGGATGGAGGCAGCAGCATAAACATACTGTACTATGAGACCTTCAAGAGGATGAATCTCCAAGAAAACAGCTGCACCCGTCCAGAACAACATTTCACGGAGTCGTGTCTGGCGTATCAGCTCAGCCATTGGGGCGAATTAACCTGGAAGTCGCCTTCGGGACGCAAAGCAACTTCAGAAGCGAGTACGTCTGGTTTGAGGTTGTAGATTTCCAGAGCCCATACCATGCCCTCTTTGGCAGAGAAGCGTTCGCAAAATTTATGGCTCGACCGTGCTACGTATACCTGAAGCTAAAATGCCTGGTCCTAAGGGAGTAATCACAATGATGGCAATAAAGAGATAGCACAAGAATGCGAAGAAGGCGACAGGGCTATGGCCAGAGACGCTTGCGTCGCGGAAAATGCGCCTGCTCCTGAGCCGCAACAAAAATTTGATGACATCGTGGAAGCCAAAAGACACCTGCCTGACCTGCGACTTCAGATTACAGCCGCAAGAAGGGCAAGAGCTGCAGGCCATCGGCAATAAGGGTATACCCCAACCACCACGAGTCGTCATCAACAATCACAACAGAACCAACAAGGGTTCACAGTATCAAGCTGGCCACTCAGGGCTCAAACCTCAACTCCGGTCGCCACCTAGGCACGACCGTACAATATGTATCAAATTGGATCGCCACTTAGGCGCGATCAACCCATGTATCAGGAATTAGCTGCCACTCAGGCGCGGCCGTACCTGTGCATAAAAATCTGGTCGCCACCTAGGCGCGACCGACCCCTGCATCATCTCTGGTCGCCACCTAGGCGCGACCGACCCATGTATCATCTCTGGTGCCACTCAGGCGCGACCGAACCCTGTATCATTTCTGGTCGCCACTAGGCGCGACCGACCCTGTATCATTTCTGGTCGCCACCTAGGCACGACCGACCCAATGAATCACTTCTGGTCGCCACTAAGGTGCGACCGACCCTATGTATCATATAATGATTTTGAAATAAAGCCGGCACCCCTACTATGTAGGTGGCTGTCGTTTCGCCTCAAACTACCAATTGAGTTGTGAGTCTTTCATTTTCTAATCATTGGTTCCTTGGGGGTGCGGCAGCTTTCTGAGCGGCCTATTACCTTGGAATCGCCAAACGAGTGGCATTTATCGTGATTATACTCAACCTTCACTTGGATGCGACTTGCATTATGCGGCAAAGTACTGGGGTGTGGCGTCAATCGAGCTTGATTGCCTATCATGGCCGCTCTCGACCCTGAACACACATGTTCCTAGGAAATACTGAGCCGCGCAAGGGCCTAAGTAAGGAAAACCGAGACAAATCATAAGGACCAGACTATTGGTCGGAACTTGTACTGATGAGAGTACTTAATAACCATAAAACATTGTTGCTAACACACCATTTCAGCAATTATTACAAGCCACTAAGGGCTAACTTCACCATAACATTGTTTTTCACTCACTTCTTCCCAGCTTTTGGCTTGTGAGTAGGAGGCACTGGCGGCTTACCAGGCTTGGCAGGAGCAGCAGTCGCAGGCTTGCTTGAAGGCTTGTCAGTTGCGGGCTTGGGGGCTGAGGAGCTGGACACACCTGGAGAGGAGTTCTTCTCTTGAGGAGCAGCCACGCTGGTTGATGCAGTGGGTAATCTCTCGAACTCGACCCATCTGAATGATATTTCCCTAGAAAGGTCGCTAGGTCCACTCCATCCACAAGTTCAGTCGCATGGCCTCGCATGCCCTTCCATGTAGCCGCATACTCTGAGGATGTCAGCTCGGTGCCGTCCGTCTTCTTTGAAGGCTTGCCTTGTGCGACCCTGGCAGCATCGAAGGATGGATCATATGTTTAGCCAAGGCAAGCACATGAGCCGCGCCATAGCGAGCAGAAGATTCTTTCCAGTCCAAGAAGTACTGAGGCGCTTTGAGCAGCCTTTTCAATAATCCTTCAGCATCAGCGGGGACAGACTTGGTTGGCAAAAGGCAAGCTGATAATTTCTTCATTCCATCGATAGCTTTGTGCGCAAACTCGCGGATATACTCCGCTGCTCTTGTGTGTGCCTTTCTGCGTTCTAGCATCCTCACCTGTAACATGGCAGCCATCAATTAGCACAGCTATATGCAAACAAAGAAAGCTAAGGGAAAGTGAAGTTGTGGACTGCAAAACATACCAGTCAGCTCTTGGGTCATGATGGAAACTTTAGCATGGACAAGGTTGTGGGCATCAGAACATTTCGCCAATTTCTTCTTAAGGTCGCCAATCTCCACAGCTTTAAGCCGCGCATCCTCATTGGCTTGAGTAATGGCATCCTTCTGGGCGTTGATTTGACAATCTTGCTGTTGGATCCTCTCATGAGACTTTTCTTCAAATTTTTTAAGCCGCAGCTCAGTGGCCTTGGCCTGTTCAGATAGCTTGAAGCTCTCGTCAGTAAGATCGCCAATTCTGGCGTCTTTTTCTTTCAGTTCAGCCTCGCGTTGGAGAAGGAGTTTGCGCAGATTCTCAAGCTCAGAGGGAGTCTCCTGCAATTGCTTCTCCAGAGCAAGCTTCTCCGCAGTCACGGTATATAATTCTTCCTAAAAACAGAAGATCAACAGATAAAGGGCAGTGGAGAAGTTTGCAGTAATTTGTGAGAAGTCATTATAAAAAGAAGTACCAAGTCCCCTTTACGTCAAAGAAGGCCTTGATCCTTGGGGGCTAGGGACAGACAGGATAAGAGAAATTATTACCTTGTAAGCCGCAGATAAATTGGAGAGTGCCTCACGCAGCTCTGCAGCTTGTTTGTCGCTCGAAGCAATGATGGCCTGCGACAGCTGTTCTGCGCGGCTCAATGATGAGGAAGAAGAGGCCACTCAAGGCGCAGTACAGGGATTTCTGATTAACAGCCGCTGGCGACTCAACCAGCGGTGCTTTGACTCGGCTGAGGGATTCACCTCCTCTGTGTCTAGGGCAACGAGGGACCTGTCCATCCTTCAGAGCCACCTCCTGGGCAGCCGTGTTAGGGGAAGGCGACAAAGCCAAGTCATCAGTGGTGGCCGTGCCCTCCACCATGGCAGTATGAGCTGCAAGCCTTAGGCGACTCAACCACAGCCGCGGAGACAACTCCCAGATCAGCCGTGGTTGTAGCATCAACCGCAGCTCTGCAAGAACAAGACAATTATATAAGAAAGAAGCATGCGCGGCAGAAGAAAATGCTATGAGAACAAAAGAAAGTTACTAACTCTGGAGCCATCTTCACAGAGGCCATAAGGCATCGCTTGACGGCGATGACACACCTTGGAACCCTGAGTCTACAACCAGAGGTCCACATGTTAATAAAAGGAAATGAAGGAATGTGCAGTCAGGATGCTAAGGCAGCAAGAATTACCAGAGTGGGGTTCCATGTCTTCTTCAGCCGAGGCGGTGGTCCTAAGCACACGCCTGGCAACAGGAGGGGTCACGTCCACTGCAGGTTTGCGACGCTTGATGACTTCAGGATTTTCCAGAGCGTTAAGCTCTGGCTCCTCCCGGGACAGTCTCTTTGAGGCCCTGCGGGGAGTTGGATCAGCCGAGGAGGGCTCGCGGTTGGCACAGGACTGTCATCCTCCTCCAGATCAGTATTTCATCATCTGAAGCCGCAATGGCAACAGATGGGATATCAGCGACTTCACTGCCCTCCAAAGCGGGCAGTAACTTCTTCTTTGCGGCACGCTTGGGGCAGCAGTGCCCACACCAGCCGCGGGAAGCGACCAGTAGTTCTCATCAGCCTGATACAGAAAAGGGAAGATCTTAATATAAAAAGAAAGGCAATTCTACTATAAGGACAAAGGACTAGAGGGGAGGGTTACCTCAAAAGGCTTGTTGTTAACGCTAAAAGGGGCGAGCCCCACCTTGTCGAAGGAGATGTTCTTCTCCTCAGTCACACGGGTGATGAACTCCACCCAGTCTTCAGGCTCCCAGTCAGTAGCCTTGACGTGATCAACATCAGTAGAAGTGCCAGAGCACTCGAGGAAGGACAGTTGACGTAGACTCACTGGCTGGATGCGCCATTTCGTCCAGCAAGAAAGAAGATCAAGGCCAGTAAGGCCATGATCAATTAAGGCACGGACCTTGATCAGCGACTCATTCACAAAGGATGTTGCGGCATCCCGAGGTTTGGATTTTAGTGCCTCAGAAGGCACGAAAAGAGAGTTGGACCAAGCAGGGAGGCGAGTTTCGCCCTCCGGAGAAGTGTCTTGACAGTAAAAGAAAGATGTTTGCCAAGCCCTGGGACGATTCGCCAGGGCTAGCTTGGGAAGACAAGAGTTTCTGTGGCGCTGTAGAGAGATGACGCCGACCTGGATGTAGGCGCCACCTTTGGAGACAAGCTGGCTATTGCAAGAAAAGAGGCCAGCCACAGATCGATATTGGGGGCTATGCCGAGATATTCTCGCACAGTACATGGAAATTGCTCACCTGGAGCATTGAGTTGGGTCCGATGTCATGAAGGCGGAGGCCCAGGCGTTGCATCAGGTTGCGGAAGAAGAGGGAGCCGGGAGGCGTGAACCCACGCTCCACGTGCTCCACGAACATCACCAATTCGTTGGGCTTGGGGCGCGGCTCGATCTCATCACCTGGCGCCCGCCAGATGTTGTCCTCCTTCGGCGGCAAGAAGCCAGCATCGGCGAGATCCGCAAGAGTCTGCTCCGTTACCCAGGATCCTTCCCAGTTGCAGTAGATCTTGCGTTTATCATCGGATGGCTTTGCCTTGGGCGCCATTGCGAACAAATTGGATCGGGGGCTAAGCTCGATTGAGGAAGACGGCGACGCGGTTGGAAGCAAGGAGAAAGCAGAGGCAAGTGAATATTGACCTAGGCCGCCGCAGCTTATAACTGGGATGCCCGAGATCAACAGAATAATTTGCGCCCGCAGAATGAGGAACGGTCCGCAATAGAAGGAAACAGAATATTTTCAGATGGAAATATGAGTCGCACAAATAAGTCGCGGCTTTGAATCGCATCAGTCAAGAGATTAGTCAGAACGCTCACAGTGCGGCTTAACAACTACCTCCAGTAACCAAAGGATCCTCATTGTGAAGTTCTAACCAATCTTGGGGGCTAATGTCGGGGAAATACTTTGTGGATTAACCCGCGGCCCATGTTGATAAGTGCGACCTACTTTACTCGCGCCAGAAAGGGCCTACATAAAAGCAAGCCCAATATCGCACCGCCACAAGGAGAAAGATCTAGAAGACATCCTGGAAGACGTGAGGAGGAGTTAGTCTCCAGGTAGGTTCCAGTCGATGTATTCCTTGTGGAGGAAGTTTCCTTTGTAACCTAACGAGCCTCTGTGTATATAAAGAGGACTCGCAGGACTTAGACAGGGTCAAGCTATCAAGCCCTAAACCCTAGCTCTTACGGCGAGTTCCCAGATCGGGTCGCCACCATTGTAACATATATCATATCAATACCAAGCTAGGGTAGGCAGGAAGTAGGTCTTTACCTCACATTGAGGGGCCGAACCTGGGTAAATCTGTGTTCGTCCTTGTTCCTGCGATCCCAAGCTCGGAGATGATTGACTCGCGCAAATCCCACACCTACGAAGTCATCCATGACATCTGACGTGACAAACCCACGACACCCTGGGACTCCCCTCTTCTTCCTCCGACACTCCCCCTTATTAGCAAACCTCCAAAACTCGTCCGGAACCATATATACTCTTTAGATAAAATCATCGACTCTATCCAATGATGTCGGAAACACTTTCCGGCATTCCGGAACATCTCATGTTCACCATATTTCTCTCAGGAAATTCTGCCCTATACCGGCATTATTTCCTACTCATGATAACTCATCGGAACACCTCCAAATTACTCCAGAGTTGTTCCTGTGACATCGGAGGGACTCCGACCACTTCTCATAACCACTAAAACTACAACTTTATTCTCTCAATAAAATATTGACTCACAGCTGTGTGACCCGGAAGGTTCGGTAACACATAGACATGTCCGGGAGCTTACCAGACAATAACCAGCATTGGGACCTAGACGGCCATACTGGCTCCCATGTGTTCACGAGTGAACGACAGAACCTGTGTGTTTCTCATTACGTTAATCCCCTTACGTACACGATACCAATGATATCTCGAGATTGAGACAATGTGCTCTAGTGTGATCAAACCCTTTGATCATAACACATATAATTCTCGTACCAATATCATTCTCTTTTCTCATTCCATATTCTCATCATCTCGTGATAAATCACGCTGTGTCTGGCCAGACGATTGGGTGACAATGATATTACTGAGATGGCCTAGAGGATGTATCTCTCCATCGCCTAGAGGAGTAAGTACCATTCTTGAATAATCTCTGTTCCAATACATTATTCTAGTTTACACCCAAAAGTCATCGTTATGGTCCCTAGTTCCGGCCAGACGTTAGATGACAATCAAAGTATGAGTGTCGAATAAGTGGTCGCCCGGTATTCTCATGGTATAAGAATACAGCTAATGAAAACTAAACATATGATCAATTGCTACCTTCACCGTTAACGATTAGTCTCTTAGCAAGATCATACAATGAGTCGGTTCAGTACTATTGTCATTCCAACAATAAACTCCTATAGTTGTGGGACTTATACAAAATCCATGATCAGGAAAACATGATCATCAAAAAACAAGATAGGCTAGTCTTAGAGACAAGATTAGGAATGCTTTTACTTGTTCGTATCTCTACACATGTATTGGAGGTTTTTCTCTTGAATAGTTTGTTTTTGCTATTCAAGTGCCCAATACAGTTATAGCATAAAGATATAAACATTAATAATAAACTTGAAGATAAATAACAACTAAATATTATTGTCTCTAGGGCATATCTCCAACACGATGGCTCTGACGGCGGTTGGAGCCATCAAAGGCACCAGTGGGCGCACCGTAACCTGGTTGAAGGCATTGGCGACGCAGTTCATGATCCCACCCAAATAGCTATGAGGGAAACCCTAGATCGTTCTGGCCGGTTGAACGTTAGTGGCGCCTAGCGTCGTTCTCCCATTGGGAGTAATTTGTGGGAGTTGGACCTGACTTGTGTGATGTAGGTTGGTCCCGATTTTCACGGATTTGTGCGGAGGGAACGATGAACACGAAGAACACGGATGAACACGAAGAACACAAAGAGGGGAAATCAACACACAAGGGTAAATAGCAAGTAGCAACTCGGCAAGACTCAATTGGTAACAAATCCCCGAGGGTAGCCCCCAATTCTCCTCTCCCAAGCACACCTTACTCTTAGGATTGTTTGTCCAATTGGTCAATCCAACTAACCAATCTAGCCACTCAAAGAGGGGAGATTAGCAAGTAATCGCAACTACAAGCGGAAGCCTTGGTATCCACACAGGGATCTTCTCCTCAAGAGGAGGCCTTGGTTCATCTCCACAAGGGGAGGCCTTGATTCATCTCCATAGGAGGAAAGAGACACTTTGAGAAGAAGGAGCAAGGCTCTACTCTAATCCCAAATCATTGTCTAACCCTAGATCTAGATGGGGAGGTCCTATTTATAGTCTAGGCAAAAGGGGACGAAATACATGGGTCAAAACCCAGATCTGCTCGCAGGCACGCGCAGGGCCGGTAGTACCGGCCTGATTTGGCCGGTAGTACCGGACGTGCGGAAGTCCGGTAGTACCGGAATTAATTCCGGTAGTACCGCTTAAGGTGGCCTCTGATCCAGTACCGTCTGGCTTTCGGCGGTAGTACCGGCCTTGCTGGCCCGGTAGTACCGGCCGGCATCTTCAGGAATTCCAGCTTCTTTTCCTCGCTCTTCTTCTTGCCATCTTCTTGGGTCTTCTCTTGGTCATCTTCTTCACTCCATTGAGGGTCATCATCAAGGTGGTTCCTGAGTATGCACAAAGTATCCGAATGAAGTAGCAAACCATTCAAAGGAGTGTCGAGATCACACATAGATAGGAGTGAATTCACCTTATCATGGAGAGCTTTGACTCTTGCTCTTGTCATTGGGCCACTTGTTGTAGGAGACGTAGGTCGGGCTACATCATCTCCCCCCCCTTGGAAAAGAGTCGTCCTCGACTCTTGGTCATCCTCATCGCTTGATGTTCCAAGGTATGGCGATAGGTCGGCGACGTTGAAGGTGTCATGGACCAAGTGTTTGGAGTGGAGATGTCGATCTTGTAGGCATTGTCGTTGATGCGCTTGATAACCTTGAAAGGTCCATCTCCACGAGGGTGAAGCTTGGACTTCCTTGCATCCGGAAAGCGATCTTTGCGAAGGTGTAGCCACACAAGGTCTCCTTCTTCAAATATCATGGCGCGCTTGTGTTTGTTCATCTTCGTAGCATGGTCTTTGTTGTGCTTCTCGAGAGTAGTTCTTGTTTCCTCATGGAGCTTCTTCATGTAAGCGGCTCGCTTGTCGAAGTCCATGTTAACTTGCTCACGGAGTGGAAGTGGTAGCATGTCGAGCGCGGTGTAGGGGTTGGAGCCATAGACGACTCGAAGGGTGTTCTCTTTGTTGCGCGTGAAGTGCTCGATTGTAGGCGAACTCGGCGTGTGGGATGCACTCTTCCCAATTCTTCAAGTTAGGCTTGATCAACACACGAAGGAGTGTAGATAGGCTTCGGTTCACCACTTCGGTTTGGCCATCGGTTTGAGGGTGGTATGCGGTGGAGAATAGTTGCTTGATTCCCATCTTGGCCATCAAAGTCTTCCAAAAATAGCTCACGAACTTGGTGTCACGATCCGACACAATGGTCTTGGCACTCCATGAAGACGGACGATTTCCCTGAAAAACAAAGTAGCAATGTGTGAAGCATCGTCGCTCTTGTTGCAAGGTATAAAGTGTGCCATTTTAGAGAAGCGATCAATGACGACAAAGATGGAATCCTTGTTTGTTTTAGTGCGTGGGAGTCCTAAGACAAAATCCATAGCTATATCGGACCATGGGTGATGTGGAATAGGCAAAGGTGTATAACCATGAGAGTTTAGAGTAGACTTAGCTTTGAGACATGTAGAACATCGTCGAACTAGGCGTTCCACATCACGCTTCATTCGGGCCAATAGTAGTTGGTGGCGAGCATGGCGTAGGTCTTGTCGCGGCCAAAGTGACCCATGAGTGTTCCTCCATGAGATTCCTTCAAAAGGACCAAACGAAGCGAAGACTCGGGTATACATAGTTTGTTAGCCTTAAACAAGAAACCTTTGTGCAAATAGAAATCACCAATTCCTTTGTGCTCCGAACATTGAGCGAAAATGTCTCCAAAGAAAGCATCGGTAGCATACAACTCTTTATCTCATCCAAACCCAAGACACTAATGTCAAGACGTGTAAGTAGGTTGGCCTTGCGGGATAGAGCATCCGCGACCACATTGTCTTTACCTTTCTTGTATTTGATTACAAAGGAAAGACTCAATGAACTCAACCCACTTAGCATGTCTTTTGTTCAAATTTGTTTGACTTTTCAAATATTTCAAGGATTCATGGTCGGAATGAATGACAAATTCCTTAGGACGAAGGTAATGTTGCCACACATCCAAAACACGAACCAAAGCAAATAACTCTTTGTCATAAATGGGGTAATTCAAGCGAGCTCCATCTAGTTTCTCACTATGGTATGCGATGGGTCTACCATTTTGCATAAGCACTCCACCAATGCCCAATCCACTTGCATCGCATTCAATCTCAAATGTCTTAGAGAAATCCGGAAGGGCAAGGAGTGGTGCTTCGGTTAATAACCGTTTGAGCTCATTGAAAGCAAAATCATGTGCATTGCCCCAAATGAAAGGTACATTCTTCTTTGTAAGTTCATGGAGGGGGCAAGCAATTGTGGAAAAATCCTTGATGAAACGGCGGTAAAATCCGGCAAAACCAAGAAAACGTCTCAACTCCTCAAGTGACATCGGAAAAGGCCAAGTCCGAATTGCTTGTATCTTTGCTTCATCACTTCGACTCCATCCGAAGAAACAACAAAACCCAAGAAAACAAGTTTGTTGGTGGCAAAAGTGCACTTAGAAAGATTTGCATAAAGCTTTTCATTGCGAAGAACCAACAAAACTTGAGCAACATGAGAAGTGTGCTCTTCCAAAGATTTGCTATAATAAGGATGTCGTCAAAGTATACCACAACAAATTTCCAATGAAAGGACGCAAAACATGATTCATGAGACGCATAAAAGTAGAAGGTGCATTGGAAAGACCAAATGGCATGACAGCCACTCATAAAGACCAAGCTTTGTTTTAAATGCGGTCTTCCATTCATCACCTTCACACATGCTTATTTGGTGATATCCACTTTTAAGATCAATTTTGGAGAATATAGCGGAACCACAAAGCTCATCAAGCATATCATCAAGTCGAGGGATAGGATGGCGATACCGAACGGTTATGGCGTTGATGGGGCGACAATCCATGCAAAGGCGAAGAGTGTTGTCGTGCTTGGGTACCAAGATGACGGGCACGGCGCACGGACTCAAGCTCTCGCGGATATGTCCCATGGCAAGAAGTTCTTGTATTTGCCGCTCGATCTCCTTTGTCTCTTCGGGGTTGGTGCGGTAAGGAGCGCGGTTTGGTAGCGGTGCGCCGGGAACAAGGTCGATGCGGTGCTCGATTCCGCGTAGAGGAGGTAGTCCCGGTGGCACTCTTGAGGGAAGACATCTTCAAAGTCCTTCAAAAGAGACAACAAAGAAGGAGGAAGGTTTGTGAAAGTGTTAGTCATAGAAACTTCACCCTTGCATATGAGCACATAGTGGAGGGTGGATGGGTTTCTCTCAACTCCCTCATCTCTCTCTTTGTGGCAAATAGTGTAAGTTTTGTGGGAACTCTCTTTGAAGTGTCACACTCATTTGGCTTGTGGCTCTCACTCACTTTATGGTGGGTCTCTCGCTCACCACTCATCTCACTAGACGAACGATCTTGTTGTGCCCTTGCAATAGTCTTGGCGTTGTCGGCGATGACTTGACTTGGTGTCATGGGACGAAGGACGAAGGTCTTGTCGTTGTTCTTGAAGCTATAGTATTTGTCCTCCATCATGCATAGCACCCTTGTCAAATTGCCATGGACGCCCAAGGAGTAAGTGACAAACGTTCATAGGCACAACATCACAATCAACCGTATCTTCATAGGCTCCAATCTTGAAGGACACTTGCACCATGTGTTGAATCTTGACGGCTCCGGTATCACTCAACCATTGCACATGGTAAGGATGTGGGTGCTTCTTGAACTTCAAGTTGAGCTTATCACAAAGTTCTTTGCTCGCTAGGTTGTGGCAACTTCCACCATCTATGATGACCTTGATGGACTTTCCATTGATTCCCGCTCTTGTTTGAAACAAGTTGCATCTTTGGTCTTCTTCCACTTGAACATTGGTGGTTAGAGCTCTTGCCACAACCAAGGAAGGGTTGTTGTCGCCATCACAATAGATCTCACTTTCTTCTTCTTGAGCACTTTGCATTGTGGCGACCTTGTTCAAAGCATTGTACTCATCTTCACTCATAGATTCATACTCTCCCATGTCATTGATGATCATGACCTTCTTGTTGGTGCACTCAAAAGATTTGTGCCCTTGTCCGCCGCACTTGTAGCATTGCAAAGTCTTGTGCCGGACGAAGATCCTTGAGGCGCCTTGTAGGGGAGGTACTTTCTTGAAAGGTTGAGGCGCTTGAGGTGTCGAAGTAGAGACTCTTGGAGGACCTCGAGTGTTCGCTTGAGGAAGAGCTTGTGAAGGTGTAGGAGTTGACGAAGAAGGCTTGTTGGCGAAGAATGCCTTTGTCTTGAGGTATTTGAGCTCTTCAAGCACGTGGCGCTCGGCCTTGGAAGCTTGATGTACTAGCTCAACCAAAGAGGCATATGGTTGGAACTCCACGATCTTCTTGATTGGATAGTTGAGGCCATTCATGAAACGAGCCATGGATTGCTCTTCGTACTCGTTGACATTGGCTCTCATCATGGAGATTTCCATCTCCTTGTAGTACTCGTCAACCGACTTCAACCTTGCTTCAACTCTTGCAACTTCTTGTATAAGTCTCTAGTGTAATGGCTTGGCACGAAGCGCTTGTACATTGTTTCTTTCATTTCAACCCAAGTGTCAATTGGTTGTTGGTGGTTAGCGACGCGAGCATCTTGTAGTTGTTCCCACCACAAGAGGGCATACTCTTCAAACTCCATCGAGGCTAAGGCAACCTTCTTGTTGTCGGAGAAGCGTTGCACGCGGAAGATCTTGTCAACCTTGAGTACCCATGAGAAGTAAGCTTCCGGATCACTTGTGCCGTAGAACTTGGGTATGTCAAAGCGGACGTTGGTCAAGTCATCATAGTCACATGGCACCACGTGGGAATGCACGTCCACGTCTCCTTCGATTGAGTCCATCACCATTGTGTTGGCTTGACTCGTTATCACTTGACTCGGAACGTTGGTGTTGGTGACGATCATGAGGAAGCTCTTGACGAGGCATGTTGAGGAGGTAGCTCTTGTTGAATTGTTCGACATTGTCATGATTTTGATGGCGTGGCCTTGGAGGATGACGGGGTGACGTCCTTGTTCAAAAGTCATTCGCACCCGGAACGCCATTGTCATTAGCCAATGGGTCATGACGATCACGTTGTTGCGGTGGTGGTGATGGTATGCGTTCGCGACGTTCACATTTTGGTGAGGTTGTTCTTGATGCGCATTGGCATTGTTCGCGTGAAGATCATGTGGTTGTTCAACGTAGGAGGAGGTCGTTCATGGGCGTCGCGCCTTGGATCATGTTGACGTTCTTGTCGAGGTTCATGACGTCCATGACGTGCTTGTGTCGACCTTGAGGTGCTTCTTGTACGGCTTGAGCGTGAAGAAGCTCGTTGTCGCACAAGGTTGTTGATAGCTTCGGTCACCGCTCCATATGCTTCTTGCGCATGCATGCGTCGTTGAAGTTGCTCTTGAGCTTGAAGACGGCGCTCGTAGCGTCCTAGGCCATCACGAAAAGGTGTCGAAGACCAACAACTCCGTTGTGTGACATAGCCATGATCACCGCGAACTCCACCATGGATTTCATCGTCCGAGCTTGAGCTTCCGTTTGTACTTCCCCTAAACATTTTCTCAAGATCAAGTGAGATATGTGGTAAGGAAAAACCAAGACAAACTATATCCCAAGTATAATGTGGCTTGAGAGGAGAGAATCCGGTTCTAACACCCAACACACACACTTATGAGGATAGGAAGGTATGAAGTGGCAAACGAAACAAGCAAACCCGACGACAAGTATATTGTCAAAGGTAGAGAAAATCCACAATGATCAAATTACCAAAGAAACTCCAACCACAAATGATGAAGAAACACACACAAAAGCGAATAATGGGGTTGGGCGACCAAAGGGCGAGCACTCGAAGATAGACAACCTAACGAAGACTACGTGCTCAAATGTCACCCAACACAAGAGGACGCTAGCTCAATTGCTTTTTGTGGGCAACGGATTTGCACAAGAGTTACACTCACACTCACTTTGGCGGTTAGCTTTGTCGCAACCTACAAGAGATGATACTTGGCACCACTTGATTCTTTTCTTTTCTCTTTTTTTTTTGATTTTTGCTTTTTGACGATGATTCCTTCTCTTTTGCTAGTGCCAAGATCTCTAACGATACACTCGCCAATACTTTAAGACAATCACTCGAACAAGTGCAATGCCCGCAATATCAAAGAGCTAGTCCGATAGGTCAAGGTACACGAAAGGAAGAAGGGCTCACAACGGATTATGGTGGTGGGGAAATGTCGAGTCCTTGGTGGCGTCGTCGCTTGGCGTTGATGATGCGTGCTGCGGAAGCTTGTCGATGTCGTAGACGTAGGGCACACCAAGAAAGGACTCAAACCAAAGAGGAAATGCCAAAACGAACCGAGGAAAAAGAAAAATTTGCTCTGAAAATCCTGCCCGGCGGTAGTACCGCTCGTCTGCCCGGTAGTACCGGACGGTCGCGATCTCCGGTAGTACCGATGGTCTGGCCGGTAGTACCGGTCGACCGAAATCTGGAGTTGTTCTTCGCGATTTGGGCGGAAATTGAGCTCGAAAAATCCTCAAATTCGTGGGAAATTGGCAAAATTAAGGCTAGGGAACGCAAACAAAGGTGGAGGGGGTCCTAAAGCAACAGATCCATGGACAAAAACTACCAAAAACGCAACGAATCGACAGATCGGCTCGAATCAAGGCAAGGCTATTTTTGGTGGAAATTTTCGAATTTCTCAAAAACGAAGAAAAATTTGGTGGATTTCGGTGGAAACACAAATCAAATCCGTGTCAACCTAGAGCTCTGATACCATATGATGTAGGTTGGTCCCGATTTTCACGGATTTGAACGATGAAAACGAAGAACACGGATGAACACGAAGAACACAAAGAGGGGAAATCAACACACAAGGGTAAATAGCAAGTAGCAACTCGGCAAGACTCAATTGGTAACAAATCCCCGAGGGTAGCCCCCAATTCTCCTCTCCCAAGCACACCTTACTCTTAGGATTGTTTGTCCAATTGGTCAATCCAACCAACCCAATCTAGCCACTCAAAAAGGGAGATTAGCAAGTAATCGCAACTACAAGCGGAAGCCTTGGTATCCACGCAGGGATCTTCTCCTCAAGAGGAGGCCTTGGTTCATCTCCACAAGGGGAGGCCTTGATTCATCTCCATAGGAGGAAAGAGACACTTTGAGAAGAAGGAGCAAGGCTCTACTCTAATCCCAAATCATTGTCTAACCCTAGATCTAGATGGGGAGGTTATATTTATAGTCTAGGCAAAAGGGGACGAAATACATGGGTCAAACCCAGATCTGCTCGCAGGCACGCGCAGGGCCGGTAGTACCGGCCTGATTTGGCCAGTAGTACCGGACGTGCGGAAGTCCGGTAGTACCGGAATTAATTCCGGTAGTACCGCTTAAGGTGGCCTCTGATCCTGTACCGTTTGGCATTTCGGCGGTAGTACCGGCCTTGCTGGCCCGGTAGTACCGGCCGGCATCTCTTCAGGAATTCCAGCTTCTTTTCCTCGCTCTTCTTCTTGGCCATCTTCTTGGGTCTTCTCTTGGTCATCTTCTTCACTCCATTGAGGGTCATCATCAAGGTGGTTCCTGAGTATGCACAAAGTATCCGAATGAAGTAGCAAACCATTCAAAGGAGTGTCGAGATCACACATAGATAGGAATGAATTCACCTTATCATGGAAGGCTTTGACTCTTGCTCTTGTCATGGGGCCACTTGTTGTAGGAGACGTAGGTCGGGCTACATCATTGTGGGACCAGTGGCACAATGTGGCATCTTCCGCGTTGACAATGCGGCTGTGCTCGGCGGCGTGGCGGAGCGGGGTCTCAACAGCAGACGCGTGCGGATGGACGAGCACATGGCCGCGGTGTTGTTTGGCGCCGTGTAGGCGTCGATGGCTGGCCTTGCAAGGTCAACACGTTGATCCTTGTCCTGAAGATGGTTTCACGGATAGACGACGACAGCGAGCGCTGAGTGTCTGCTGGACCGATGCTTCGGTTTTAGATGATGTGCGTAGGTGTGCGATAAGAGCAAACGTCTCTGATCATGGCCACCCCCGTCATCAACTTTGTAGGTGCAGCGCTACTTGTTACCGAGAGAGTGGCTTTGGATTGATCAATGTTTATCTTGTATGGCTTTGTTGAATAATTTAATGAAAAAATGTGTGTGCATCATTAGGATACATATGCCCGGGGTTCAACCTCCTTTTGGAAAAAAATGAAGGTTTCACATGCAACAAGCTGGCCAAATTGTTAGCTTCATTTACATCAATCTACTTACGCATAATCATCATTACGAACCACCGATCGATGTACATACACCTTGAGCAAATATACAAAAACTTTCTAGACTTAACAGAACGAATCACGCCATGCCTTGATCTTGAAGGCTTGCAAACATAATTCAGCCATTGACAAGTAGACTCCCACCATGCCGCTCACTGTGCTTCAACTTGAGAGCTGACAAGTGGGCAAATCTTCAGAAGATCACATCCATGTATACTTGTATATACTACGATTCTACGGCCAACTTGTAAAGTTGCAAGCTAGCTCTAGCTACTACTCCATATACACCCATGAACTTTTCTTTTCTTTTCCTTTTGATTTAAAACAGTACGTTTATTGTTCATTTTAGAGAGAGAGAGAGAGAGAGAGAGAGAGAGTCCGAGTCTGCTCCCTTGCAGAGGAAGAGGGGCCAGTTAGCCAGACGTACACTCCATGCAAAGGCTTCCACGCATGCATGTTTTGCAGCTTACTACAACAGCTTCCGTCATCGGTCGATCTGTTATTGCATGCATATATAATAGTGACTGTTTTGATATACGCCCCTGTGGATTATGATGACATTTGAAACCTGAGATATGAGAGAGAAAGAGAGAGAGAGGGAGTGGGATTATGTGAACTCCAAGCAATTATGTGACTTAGCTAGCTATGCTTCATTGCAAAACATGTACAACCCCACATAGGGGCATGTATATGCGTATATCTCTGTCCCCTCAACTGATCTCCCTGCCCTCAGGTGGACATGATTACCTTCTGCCTCAAGGGAAGTGAGGATTGGAAAAGACAACAAGAGCTGGAGTCAAAGACAAGAAGACTAGACCTCTCTCTCTCTCTCCCTTCTCTCATAAGAGTATGTAAATGTTTGGTACACCCATCTCAGGTACACCAAATTAAATCCTAGAGCTGTCGCGATATGCCAAAAACAGATGTGATAGTGGAATAAATACACATAATTACCAATATTGTGCCACATGATTTTTTTAAAATCAATTAGATTGGAAGACTGATATAATGGTAGGAAGATCGATCCAATGATTCAATGTCCTTACATGTATGTGCTTGAAACCTCGCCGCGGTCATCGGACGACCATCGGGCTCCAAATATATATATGCACACAAGTCCTTAGATAGGTTCACCCGCTCTCAACTCTCATTTTCCCCTAAAAATGATATATATCGGTTCTTTTCATTATTTCGTTGTTAAGAGATGCACCAAAGGTGTGTCGGAGCTCAAAGAGGAACCATAGATTTCATCGATACATGATGTTAGATGGCCATGGCAACAATTTTAATGCAATTAACGATGTCATAAAATTAAAAAGATTTCATCGATGCAGATGTTAATATCCGATGACATAAAAATCCAACTCTTTTTCCAGGTTAAAACATTTGAGAGATCTCCAAGTCCACTACTAAGGTAGAGTGGTGTGTGTGAACCTAGCAGTTCCCCTCCCTCCTTTTTTTTTTTGAAGGGAAACCCCCTCTTTCTCTTTTATCTTGCTCTCCGTCTACTTGTCCAGTTTCTAAGCAAAGCACACACCCATCACCATCGCCATCATATCATCATCTCCTTCTTCCCTCTCGTCCTCCTCCTGCATTCATCCCCTCACTCCATACATAGAACACACACACACACTCTCGAGTCCCATATATATCATATATTGAATGAGCAAAATGTGTCTTGGAGATCGACCTGATCTCTATCTAGCTAGGTAGCTATAATACGGCCCATAACTAAATCTACCTATCTCCACACACGTGTGCGTTTGCGTGAGAGCGTGAGAAGAGGCCGGACAATGAGGAAGCCGGTGGACTGCCCGACGACGAAGTGTGGCGGTGTGAAGACGCCGGGAAACTGCAATGTGGGTGCTGCAGCGGCCGCGAAGCTGCGTAAGGGCCTGTGGTCGCCGGAGGAGGACGAGAGGCTGGTGGCGTACATGCTGCGGAGCGGGCAGGGGTCGTGGAGCGACGTGGCGCGAAACGCCGGGCTGCAGCGCTGCGGCAAGAGCTGCCGGCTCCGGTGGATCAATTACCTCCGCCCAGACCTCAAGCGCGGCGCCTTCTCGCCGCAGGAGGAGGACCTCATCGTGAATCTCCATGCCATCCTTGGCAACAGGTACGATCGAACTAGCACGCACATGTGCAGCGCTCATGCATGCGCGCACGCCATGAAGAGTATACATATACACTATGTTGTTAAATAAGCGAATGCACAATGTTGTATATATTATATTTTCCCCTTAATATTCCATTTCCGAAATGCTAACATATATGACTGTTATTTTCGGGTTCATAGTTATATTAAATATATACCCACCCCGTTTTCATCCAAAATATATGAACATTGATCATATAGTTGAGAGCTGTCAGTGGTGGACTGGTGGTTATGATACTTTTGACTTGGTGAACATTATTGTAGGAAGATATAATTGCTGCCTTCTTCTTTCTTCTATTTTTCAACATTTGCTTTGGAACCACACATTGTTGTCCGTTCCGAGTAAAAATAAAACACATTGTTGTCTTTGTTTGTATACATTTATAAACGCCCTAGGTACACACCACTACCGTCAAGTAAAACATAACAAAGCTAAATTTAACTGAGAATTGTTCTACTCCCTCCGATCCATATTAATGGTCTCAACATTGTCTAGATACGGATGCATCTAGTCTAAACACTTAACTAGATACATCCATATCTAGATAAAGTTGAGGCCATTAATATGGATCGGAGGTTGTACTAAATTTTAAGGCTACGGATGGTTTGTGTCGAGTTCCGTTGTATATTTTCCTTAATTTGTCTTGTGCTACATTTTCCGTAAGAGAGAATAGATTCGTTTTCAGGTCAACAAAAACCAGCTGTTAGATGGGTATTTATACATGGTGCGCCTATATCTAAGTTGGCTGACATTTTCTTATATATAAATTGATAAATTACTTAATTATAAAACATGTCTGACATCAGAAGATATCAGGTGACTTAGAATTAGCAAAACCGTTTTCGAGTTAGATGACTAAAAAATGATCGCCCAAGTTAATTGACCACGAGTGAGTTTTGATTTTTTTTTTGCATGGAATAGATACACCTGATTGCATAACTGATACTGTATAAGGTTGCAATTGAAAGATGCTGGTTATTAAGGCATTCAAACCGCCAAAAAATATCACCACAATGAAAGGAGCACATGTGTTTAAAATGGACATGCATTTTTCTTTGTCGGATCATCATGTGTGATTTATCTCTTACCAGAAATTGTGATCACGACATCAATAAGTTAGATTTAGTTTTCAGTCAGTCGTTTTTAACAATAATCACAAACTAACATAGATACTTTTTAGCCATTGATGTATCCGCAAAAAAATAAAAGGCAAGGCACGTGTGCTTGTAGTAACTTTTTTTTGACAGAAACCTCCGATCGATGTTTGCTTACGATAAAATCTACGTCGTGCTACTCCAGGTGGTCTCAGATCGCTGCCAGGCTGCCGGGGCGCACCGACAACGAGATAAAAAACTTTTGGAACTCCACCATCAAGAAGCGGCTCAAGATGAGCTCCGCGGCTTCGTCTCCAGCGACCACGGAATGCGCGTCACCGCCGGAGCCCAAGCAAGACGGCGGCAGTGCCAGTTGCATCGACCTCACCAGCCTAGACGCTGGCGGACACCACGCAATGAAGAGCGTGTGGCGGATGGACTCGTCGTCCTCCTCCTCCTCGTCCTCGTCGATGCAGCAGCAGAGCAGGCGGTCGACGATGGCCGCGGCGACGGCCAGGGGCTACGGCGGTCTCCTCCTCCCCCTCCCCGACCAAGTCTGTGGCGTCGCTCCGTCCGCCAACACGTCGGCCCCACCGTTCTTCCACGACCATGCATCGTTTAACCAGGTTTCTCCATTGCATGGTGGTAGCTACTACCACCATGGGATGGCAATGGAAGCAGGAAGCGGCTGCTTCATGGGAGAAGAAGCAGTAGTAGGCGGAGGAGACCAGCATACCCTCTTCAATGTGCCCCCTCTACTAGAGCCCATGTCAGTAGCATTCCAGGATCAAACACTAATGATGGCATCAAATGGTAACAGCGACAGCAACCATAGAAAGATTAACACGTCTGCTGAGGCTACCACAATGAGCAGCAACAATGGCAGCAACATCACTGACAATAAGAACAAGAACAATGTCAACAGTGTGGTCTCCTACTGGGAGCAGCATGGTCACCAGCAGCACATGAGCAGGAATGTAGTGATGGGCGAGTGGGACTTGGAAGAGCTGATGAAAGACGTGTCATCCTTGCCTTTACTTGATTTCCACGTTGAATGATGACTGAATGGTGGGGCCCCTATGGGCGTGCCTAGGAGTACATGCATATACGGATATACATATATAAGTATATATACGTTAAAGGTAGTATTTTTTCCTTGACATTATTTCCCCCATGTACAAGATTTTTTCTTCACAACCACTCCTTCACTTTTGATGCTACATATTGATGAATTCATCCTTGTATACAGATATATAAGTCGATATACAAATAATTAAAGCAAATTAAGGTACTCGAGTTATATGGTGTTCAACAGTCACAATACCATGCATGTACGCATACATGTTGTAGTACATTGCACAACAAGCTTAGCTAGAGCCTAACTAATTATTATGTTTATAGATAATGCATGTACACTTCAGCCTTATAAAAGAATTTCCTTCATGGTAAAGTGATCTCCTTTTGTTTTGTTCCTTTGCTTCCTCTTTCCATACATGCACCAACTGCTTCCCTTACAAATGAAGTCACATTGATGAGCTTATGAACATAGATTGATTTTAAAGGGTCTCTGAAAGGTGCCAGCTGAGTGAGGGAGGGAGATCATGCCTATCATGTGCATGCATGGAGTAGGAGCAACAGTCACTGTCACTGGTCAAATGTGTAGGTAGGTTGCGATTAGAGGCCGTTAATTGGATGGCTGGGCCGTGCGATTAGACTCGAGAAGAATCAGGGGAGGCGCAGAGGAAAGTAGATGTGTACAACTTTGCCTTGACAAATCAATCAGTCATATCCATCTCTTTTTAACGTGCGGTGGTGCCGTGGTGTGTGTATGCCCATGTGCACCTGACTTTTTTTAAGGGTTATGTGCACCGGCCTAACTTGTGATCACGAAAACCAATAGGTCTCTCCTCTCTTTCTCCCCCGCGCGCCCGTCGCCCCTCTGCGGCGGCGGCGCGCCCGACCGTTCCCTCCCGCCTCTCACCCTCCCTCTCCTCTCTCCCCCGTCGCCGCCGCCGGCGAGGGCCGTCGGGCGTTGCCCAGCTGGCGCCGTCGCCGGTGGCTTGCCTCTCCCCGCGCTAGGTTAGATGGAGGCAAGGCTCTAGCTCCCTGGCGGCGGTGCTCTTCGGGCGAGGGCGGTTCGGCTCCAGCCGGGTTGCGACGTGACAGCGGCGACGTCCGCAGTGCAGGGGGCGGCGCAGCGTGGTGGACGACGGCGTACAGCGGGGCGTGGGCAGGGCCCTGTGGCCCAGATCAGGGCCCGAAAGGGCCCCAACTGGGTCGGGAAGGGCCGGCCTTTCTTGCTGTGTGTGCTGCAGCCGGAGGTGAGGTAGCCAGTGCCTGGGGGCAGCGGCGACGGCGGCCGGCTTGTTGCAGCGTGGCTGCGGGCTTTACGGGCCCGATCTGGGCCCGGCCGAACCCTATTAGGACTGGTGTGCCCCTGCGGGGGCTTTACGGGCCCGCTGGGCTCGGCCGGACCTGACGGGGACAGGTGTGCTCTGCGGCCGTGTCCGGTTGACTACCGTCCTCGACGGTTGATGGCGTGTTAACGGTAGAGTGTTTATTACTTCCCAGCAACAGCACGAGAAGATCTGCTTGTTGACCGTGACAACACACGTTCGTTGGGAGACCCCAAGAGAAAGGTATGATGTAGTGCAGCAACAGTTTTCTCTTGAAATATGACCAAGGTTTATCAAACCAGGAGGACACGGAGGTTCTTCAGAAGGTTGTTAGCGGCGCAACTGACGTGGAACCTGCACACAACACAAGCAAACTATTTTGCCCCAACGAAACAGAGAGGTTGTCAATCTCTCCGGCTTGCTGAAAACAAAGTATTAAACGTATTGTGTGGAAACAGTAATGAGTGCAGAAAGTAAAAGAGAACAAATGATTGCAGTTGGTGGTTTTATCAGTGTGAGGAAATGGACCGGGGTCCACAGTTCACTAGTGGTGTCTCTCCATAAAAGATAACTAACATGTTGGGTAAACAAATTACAGCTGGGCAATTGACAAATAATGAGCGCAAGACAATGCAATATATGACAAGATGATTATTATGAGATTTAATTGGGCATTACAACAAAGTACATAGACTTGCTATCCAACGCATCTATGCCTAAATAATCCACCTTCCGGTTAGCATCCGCACCCCTTCCGGTATTGAGTTGCAAACAACAGATTATTGCATGAAGTAAAGTGTGTAATGTAAACAATGTAAATGACACGTAGACAATGCATCATTGTTTTATCCCTAGTGGCAACAACACATCCACAATCTTAGTCGTTTCTGTCATCTCGAGTCCAGATTACTGTAGGCATGAACCCACTATCTAGCATAAATACTCTCTCTTGGAGTTACAAGCATCTACTTGGCCAAAGCATCTACTAGCAACGGAGAGCATGCAAGATCATAAACAACATAAATAGATAGATTGATAAACAACTTGCTCATAGTATCAATATTCATCGGACCCCAGCAAACACAACATGTAACATTACAATAAGATGATCTTGATCATGTTAGGCAGCTCACAAGATCTAAACATGGAGGTACAAGGTGGAGAGACAACCATCTAGCTACTGCTATGGACCCGTAGTACAGGGATGAACTACTCACGCATCACTCCGGAGGCAGTCATGGCGGTGTAGAAGCCTCCGGTGAGGATCTCCCCTCCGGCAGGGTGCCCAGAAGAGCTTCAGAACCCTCCCGATCTAGGGTTGACGACGGCGGCGGCGACGGAACTTTTCGTGGAATATGATCGGTCGTTTTAGGGTTTTCGGGACGGAGGCAATAAATAGGCGAAAGGGCGGAGTCGGAAGGTTCTCGAGGCGGCCACGACAGGGGTGGGCGCCACCCCCCTCCAGGCCGTGTCGGGCCCTGGCGAGGGCTCCTCGTGGCCCATCTCGACCTCCCCTTTTGGCTCACGGAGTCTTCTGGTAAAATATGCACGCACGTTGATTTTCGTCCAATTCCGAGAATATTTTGCGACTAGCCTTTCTGAAGGAGAAAAACAGCAGAAAACAGGAACTGGCACTTCGGCATCTTGTTAATAGGTTAGTCCCAGAAAATACATAAAACTGCTATGAAGTGTAAATAAAATATGTAGCAATTGGTATAATAACAGCATGGAACATCAAAATTATAGATACGTTTGAGATGTATCAAGCATCCCCAAGCTTAGTTCCTGCTCGTCCTCGAGTAGGTAAACGATAAAAACAACATAATTTTTGAAGTGACATGCTACCAACATAATATTGATCAAATAGTAATGCAAAGCACATGAACTAAATGAAGTGATCCAAGTCAATGGTCTATAGTTTGCTAACAAGTAAGCAAGGAGTAAACAAAATGAATCATACAAATGCAAACTTTCATGAATAATACTTTGGAGACAACAGAGCTATAAGAGTTTGCATAAAAGTTAGCTCACAAAGCAATAGATTTTAAATGAAAGTGTTTGACTAACACAAAGGAAGATTTAGTTTCAGCACTGGCTTCAACTTTAACATATTTATCTCATGGATATTGTCAAGGCAAAGTAATGCAATAAGTCAAACATATCATTATATAACAACTGTTGTACCCAAGTTGACACTAGTGTTTGCTTGTGGAGATAGAAAGAAGTAGGAAAACTGACTCAACAATAAAGTAAAAGAAAAGCCCTTCGTAGAGGGAAGCAGGGATTATATCATGTGCTAGAGCTTTTTAAGTTTTTGAAAGCATATAGAGAGTATAAAAATATATTTTGAGAGGTGTGTGTTAGTGGTTAACGAATCAGTAAATAGACAATACTTTAAGTCACAAGTTAACCAGACCTTACAAGAGCGGCTCCCATGAAGGACGTTATTTCTACCAGTGGGTAGATCATCCCTCGTTCTTTTTTGTTTACACACTTATGAACATTGCTTGACTGATTTCTCAGGGGTAAAAGGATGTGAAGAGAATTAATGGTTAAAGTTGTAATTAATTGGGACTGGGCACCCCGTTGCCAGCTCTTTTTGCAAAATTATTATATAAGCGGGTGTATATGCCACTAGTCCAGGTGTAAAGTCTGATCGACAAGTGAAATAAAGACCATCTACCACATCCTCATGAGCTTGTAAACAGTGACACAAAAAGGAGTTGTAACAGTTTTGACTATTTTAAAGGTAGCACATGAAAAATTTACTTGGAATGGCAGGAAAATACCACATAATAGGTAGTTATGGTGGACACAGATGACATGGATTTTGGCTCAAGGGTTTTAGATGCACAAACAGCATTCCCGCTTAGTACAGAGTTTAGTCTAGCAAGGTTATTTAAGCAAACACAGACTGTCAACCGGTACAGCAAGAACTCATATAAAAAAACATGCTTGAAAAATTACAAGACTCCACATTGTCTTCCTTGTTAACCAAAACCTTTTACTAGAAAATATCTAGACTTTGGAACTACCAATGATACAAATCAAATATCAACAAGCTTTACAGTAGTTCTTCACTAATAGCCTTTACTTACATGATGCACAATTCTAAACATTACTTACTTGGTAACTCAAAACAATTGACAAGTATCAAATTACTCAAGACAGTGATCTACAAGACTTATGTAAGCATTTTATACCACTACCACATGCATAGCATTTTCTGTTCCAACCAAACACCAATCAACTTATTTGAACAACTCTCCAAACAAATATAAGTGAAGCAAGAGAGTACTTTCTTCAAAAGAAACTAATAGCTCTGACAAGAGATATATGAAAACAGAGAGCTAGAAGCTTTAGCAGTAGCTAGACAAGAATACTCAACAAATATAAGTGAAGAACAAGAGTATTCCAATGAAAAAACGGAGCGTGTCTCTCTCCCAAACAAGAGTGCTAGGATCCAACAAGTATAGAGCAACAAACAAACAAAAACAAACTGAAAACAAAAGCACACTGACGCTTCACGAAAAGTACATATAATGTGAAGAAATAAAAATATAGTCTCACTAGAGATGACCTGATAGTTTGTTGACGAAGAAGGGTATGCCTTGGGCATCCCCAAGCTTAGACGCTTGAGTCTTCTTGAATATATTGGGGTGATCCATGGGAGCTTCCCCAAACTTAAGCTTTTCACTCTTCTTGATCTTATAATATCATCCTCCTCTCTTAACAATTGAAAACTTCCATCACACCAAAACTCAGCAATTTTCTCATTAGCGGGTTAGTGCATCAAAACAAATAATCTCACTTGGCTCTGTAAGGACACAAATTCATAAGCAATAATTTTAAAACATTAGCTACTGTTACTAGGCTTAAGTGATGCCCTTTCACCTTAAAAGAAACCACTCAACACTTGTAAAAGATAGAATGCAAAACAAAGACATAATCTGTCAAAACCAGAACAGTCCGTAAATATGATTTTTTTGGGACACTTACGTCTCTCAAATAGAAAAACTTTAGTCGTACGAAAGTTGCGTACATATCTCAGGAACACGCACAAAAATTGGCAGATTTTTCAAATTTTTCTGATTTTCTACGGCGAGAAACGGTGACGTTCCAGAAATCTGTTCCTGTGCTGTAATCCAAATATAGGTACCATCTTGTCATAAGAGACTTTTCTTGGCACAACAAAACAGCAAATAAAAGATACAAAGGAGTTGTTACAGAAGTAAACAAGCTCCTTGACACAAAAAAACAAAAATAACAGAAAGTAAAAACAATGGGTTGCCTCCCATAAGCGCTTCTCTTTAATACCTTTTAGCTAGGCATGAAACATGAATCAAGTATTGTCAAGACTAAAAGCACCAACATCATCAAAAGCTTCATCAAAAACACAGCTTGTATTTTTAGGTTTAGTGAATTTTTGAGAAGAAAATTTAAACAAACCATTGCATGATTCATTAACTAATCCACGAAATTCTTACTCAGTTTCAAACAAATCGACAAATGTTGGTTTCGGTTTAGGCACTTTGGGCACATATATGAATTTCTTCCCCTTGTCTAATAGATGCTCTTGCTTTTTAGTTTTAAGTGAGGAAAAAGTAGAACTCAAAGTATCAATAACCTCCTCTAATTCTCCAATCCTAGAATTTTGATTATCATGGATATCACTAGTTTCTAAAACAGTAACCCTTCTGTTAATTTTTCCAAAAGATTCACCAAGTTTACTAGTACTATCATGGAGCTTTTCTATCTCATTGATCTTATCAATACTTGGAAGGCTTTTCTCTATAGATTCTAATTTTTTCATGACATCCTCAAGAGAAATTTCAATTTTAAATTCATTAACAGGTGGTATCCCAACTAGACTTTCAATGATGTAACTAGCTTCTAAAGCAGGGGTACCTAAGAAGGATTGTAGTGGAATGTTCCTTAGCACACCTATGATGAGCATTACTAATTCTATACCAAGCATCTTTCAAACTTTCTCCCCCTTGTTGCTTAAAAGTACAAACCTCAACCTCAGGAGATGAAGCATAATACGCAGAACCAGACATGATGACTAAACAAAAAGATAACAACTCAAAATTAACTAAGTGCAGGAATTTATTTTTTTGTGTTTTTGGGTTTTAACAGCAAACAAGATAAAATAAAATAAAATAAACTAAGCAAGACAAAAACAAAGTAATGAGATTGGAAGTGTGAGACTCCCCTATCTGGAGATTCCAGTGTCCCCGGTAACGGCGCCAGAAAAATGTCTTGATGGCGTGTTAACGGTAGAGTGTTTTATTACTTCCCAGCAATAGCACCAGAAGATCTGCTTGTTGACCGTGACAACACACGTTCGTTGGGAGACCCCAAGAGGAAGGTATGATGTAGTGCAGCGGCAGTTTTCTCTTGAAATATGACCAAGGTTTATCGAACTAGGAGGACACAGAGGTTCTTCAGAAGGTTGTCAGCGGCGCAACTGACGTGGAACCTGCACACAACACAAGCAAACTAATTTGCCCCAACGAAACAGAGAGGTTGTCAATCTCTCCGGCTTGCTGAAAACAAATGATTAAACGTATTGTGTGAAAACAGTAATGGGTGCAGAAAGTAACAGAAAACAAATGATTGCAGTTGGTTGTTTTATCAGTATGAGGAAATGGACCAGGGTCCACAGTTCACTAGTGGTGACTAACATGTTGGGTAAACAAATTACAGCTGGGCAATTGACAAATAATGAGCGCAAGACAATGCAATATATGACAAGATGATTATTATGAGATTTAATTGGGCATTACAACAAAGTAAATTGACTTGCTATCCAACGCATCTATACCTAAATAATCCACCTTCCGGTTAGCATCCGCACCCCTTCCGGTATTGAGTTGCAAACAACAGATTATTGCATGAAGTAAAGTGTGTAATGTAAACAATGCAAATGACACGTAGACAATGCATCATTGTTTTATCCCTAGTGGCAACAGCACATCCACAACCTTAGTCGTTTCTGTCATCTCGAGCCCAGATTACTGGAGGCATGAACACACTATCTAGCATAAATACTCCCTCTTGGAGTTACAAGCATCTTCTTGGCCAAAGCATCTACTAGCAACGGAAAGCATGCAAGATCATAAACAACATAAATAGATAGATTGATAAACAACTTGCTCATAGTATCAATATTCATCAGATCCCAGCAAACACAACATGTAGCATTACAATAAGATGATCTTGATCATGTTAGGCAGCTCACAAGATCTAAACATGGAGGTACAAGGTGGAGAGACAACCATCTAGCTACTGCTACGGACCCGTAGTACAGGGATGAACTACTCACGCATCACTCCGGAGGCAGGCATGGCAGTGTAGAAGCCTCCGGTGAGGATCGCCCCTCCGGCAGGGTGTCGGGAAGAGCTTCAGAACCCTCTCGATCTAGGGTTGACGACGGCGGCGGCGACGGAAATTTAAGTGGAATATTATCGGTCGTTTTAGGGTTTTCGGGACGGAGGCAATAAATAGGCGAAAGGGCGGCGTCGGAAGGTTCTCAAGGCGGCCACGCCAGGGGTGGGCGCCACCCCCCTCCAGGCCACGCCGGGCCCTGGCGAGGGCTCCTCGTGGCCCATCTCGACCTCCCCTTTTGGCTCACGGAGTCTTCTGGTAAAATGGGCACGCACGTTGATTTTTGTCCAATTCCGAGAATATTTTGCGACTAGCCTTTCTAAAGGAGAAAAACAGCAGAAAACAGGAACTGGCACTTCGGCATCTTGTTAATAGGTTAGTCCCAGAAAATGCATAAAAATTGTATGAAGTATAAATAAAACATGTAGCAATTGGTATAATAACAGCATGGAACATCAAAAATTATAGATACTTTTGAGACGTATCAACGGTTGAGGTTGTTCTCTCCCGCGCGGCCACGGTACTGCTACCCCGGTACAAGCTACTCCTCACCTTCGTCGTGCAGGCCTCGTGACGATTGCTTCGGTGCGACGACGTCAGTGGCTTCGTGACCATTTTGGCGCATGTTGGCGGGCGGCTTGCCTGGTGGTGTCGGGCCTCGTCCTCGTGGGGCTCCTGTACTACGGATCGTCCGGGGTTGTGGATGGGTTTTTCGGGAGAAATCCTTGTCGGTTCGTCTGACACCGACGCGGTGCCGCCTATGGGTGGCATTTTTCCTTCCTGAAGGGCGTTGTGGCTACCCATCATCCGCTTCCCTTTGTGCCGGGGGGAAACCCTAAGATCAGTGCGCTGATCTGGCAGCAGCGTGGCTTTCCTTCTTGAAGGTGCTGCTTGGTACTCGTCGATTCGGCGCTTGGAGCGTGGTGGTACTTCTTCGGAGAGGGCGTAGCAGTTGCGGGTCATCGTCGCTTAGTCAATCCGCCTATGTCGCTTTTTCTTTCTTCTTTTTCTTGCCTTTCTTTGGGTGTGTGTTGGTTGTCGCCCCCAGCCGTGTCTCTCGTTGGTTGTTGGTTATATCGGTTGTTGCTATATTAATGTAGCGGGGCTACGGCCTATTTCATCAAATAGCAACACATACGGACACAATAATGTCCGCAACCTCGACTCTCTAGCAGGTACATCATCATCCAATTTTTTTCTTTCATTTGGACACAATAATGTCCGCAACCTCGACTCTCTAGTAGGTACATCATCATCCAATTTTTTTCTTTCATTTGCTACTGTACTACACGCACACAAATGTCCACAAGCTCGACTCTCCAGCAGGTACACTGTCAGTTTGTCACGCAAATCTTTTCTATCATTTTCTACTACACGCACAGCTTCAAGCTTGTGTAGCATCAGTGTTAGTATAGAGAAATAAAAATAAAAATAATGTATCGGCTATTATTAAACATATGGAGATTGATCTTCTCAAGATTTCTCCCTAATTTTTGAGTAAGAAGGCTATCGCACAACTAGATTTTTTGATAAAGGAAGCTTTTATTACTTAAAAAGTTTTAAGTATTACACCCAGCCTCTGTATAACTAAGATGCGCACAGCCAACAGAAGTTCCGAAGTACCAAACATAAAAAAGGTGAATTACATATCATGATGAGAAATTGTAGAAACGCCTAAGGTGTTGAAGTGTCGATCCGCAAATTATGCTGTCATCCATGTTGCGATAAAAAGTCTCTCGCCGAATCCTCCAGTCTTGTACACAACTCTATAAACAAGTCTCGATGCTTCACACGTTGCAACTGAGACCACAAACTGTGCGTAGTTGTACTCCTGTGAATAACCTGCATTAGAGAACAATTTTTATCATTAAAAATCTTGTCATTTTTACACAGGCAAAGCGACCATATAATGGCTAACGCTGCCACCCTAATAAGTTGTTTAAACCTATGATCCACACCATTCAGCCAATTGCCAAAAATATTAGCAATGCTGGTTGGTGGGTATAAGGTAGAACCTATCTGGATGATTGACCATATAGAACCAGCTAATTTACACTCAAAGAATAAGTGTTTAATAGTCTCGTCCTTATGACAGAAGACACATTTTTTACTTCCATGCCAATTACGCTTTGCAAGGTTATCTTTAGTAAGAATTACTCTTCGACGAAGATACCACGCAAAAACTTTGTTTTTTAGTGGAATCCTCATCTTCCAGATTTTCTTATTGTTGTCTGCTGGCACGTCTGGTTGGATTAAGGCTTTGTACATAGAGTCCACCGAGAATTTACCACTCTTGTGTAAATTCCAACGAAACTCGTCTGTCCCTTGCATCAAATTGACGGAAGCTAGACGCTGTAGCAACTCATGCCAAGCTGCTAGTCTGGAACCAACGAGATCTCTTCTGAACGTCACATTTGGAGAAGAGTCCTCCAACACTTGAGCGAGCGTATCGCTTTTGTGATGTCCAAGAACTATATTGTATAAAGCTGGATATTGTTCTCGGAGCGAGCTAGTGTCTAGCCACCTATCCTCCCAGAACCTTATCTCCGAACCATCCTTAATTGAGAAAGTACCGTATGGGAAGAAAAATTTCTTCGTCGCCATTAGACCAACCCAAAAATGGGAATCACCTAGTTTCCAAGAAACCTGTGACACCGCACTTGAGCCAATATACTTTCTCCTTAGAAGAGTTTGCCATACCCCATCCTCGGTAAGGAGTTTAAACAACCATTTACCGAGAAGGGCTCTATTCTTGACCTCAAGGTCATGAATCCCTAGACCACCAAACTCTTTGGGGGCGGCACACTACATCCCATTTAGCCAGCCGATATTTCTTTTTTTCACCATTCTCTTGCCAAAAGAATCTAGATCGAAAATAATCTAATCGATGCAAGACTCCCTTTGGTAATTGGAAGAAGGAAATCATATACAGTACCATGTTACTTAGTACTGAATTTATGACAACAATTCTGCCACCTAGGGATAGCAATTTTCCTTTCCAACTAGCCAATCTCTTTTGTATACAGTACCATGTTACTTAGTACTGAATTTATGAGAACAATTCTGCCACCTAGGGATAGCAATTTTCCTTTCCAACTAGCCAATCTCTTTTGTAGCCTTTCCTCGACATGTTTTCATTGAGCAATCGTAAGACTCCTGAAATGAATCGGAATGCCTAGATAGCTTATTGGAAACTGGCCTTGCCCACTGATGGCCCTTCACGTAGTTACCCCACAACGGCGCCAGAAAACGGTCTTGACGGCCCTTCGTGTGGTTACCTGCGTGAAAAGTAAATGGGTTAGGTTGAGACTCCAAGTGCAGAGTGTATGTAGTAGTGGAAGACAGTTTTCCCCACGAGGGGTGACTCGAGGGTTTAATATCGAACTCTCGGGGAACCAGTATTTCAGGTGTTATCTCCTTATCCTTCTCTTGAGAACCTGCAACAAAATAAATTGTTTTGTGCCCTCAACCTCACCAAGTGGTTGTCAAGCACAAGGTGTGAGAATGATAATAAAATAAATATGCAAACAGTAGTAAATATGCAATGATGGTAAAATAAATATGCAAGGATGATGGTAGTAATGATAAATGATATTTTTGGGTTTTTTATGATGAATGCAAGATGTAAAAGTGTTTTTGTATTTTCGGATTTAATAATGGCAGCAAACAAAAGTGGTGATAAAAGTGTTGGAAAGGTGTTTCTTATGATTAAAAATGGACCGGGGTTCATGGTTTCACAAATGCACTCTCTCTTGATAACGTGGTAGACAATGGAACACTAAAATTAACATGTAAGATGGCAAGACATGGTTTGACAAGTTATTAATAATATGGGCATCACGTCCTAACATAGAGATCTCAAGTATAAGTTGTTCTCTCTCTTATGCTCCACCAAGATGCGAACTAAATCATAACACCTTAGTAATTAAGATAAATCAGAGCATAGCAATAAGTTCAATGACATGAAGTTAAAATAAGAACATGCTAGATCTAGTCATGGAGATAGTGGCCAAGGTCACATCCACTCTCCGGTAGCATGGTATTTTTGTTTATCCCTAGTGAGGCAACAAAGTAAGGTAGAAAACCCAAGTGGATCGCAGAACTTTCTCTCACGTTCACTGCACTAGCCACCCCCCGTTACTCCAACTAATGCACACGTTCCCCCTCACATGCTCTCATAAACATGCTTGATCATGACAAGTAAATAAGAACGGGGTACATAATATGCATCTACTTTCATAACTGAAACAAAACCATTGCAATCTCAAACATGTATTAACTCATAATAAAGATCCACCACAAAGGAATTACATAGATGACCGTAATCATGTTCAGCAGCTCATACGGTACTAATTAGTGAAGCTCATAGAGAGGAGAGATACATAAGTTACTTCCACAAACCCATAGTCCAGGGGTGGACTACTCCCTCTTCATCATGGTGTCGGTGGAGATGTTGTTGGAGGGAAGGAGACCACACCGGCAGCGCCCCGCCGGAGTTTTCCCCCTCCAATCTTCAGCTCCAGGTCTCTGTTTCGTGGTTTCTGTGTTTCGGCGGCGCTCTTTCGCGAAAGCCCTGGGGGGTCTATATATAGTCGTTTTTAGGTCAAGACGAAGCTTCGGGAAGAAAGATCGACGGCAGCGGAGGCCCGAGGGCCATGGTGGGTCCCACGCGGTCAGGGAATCTGGCCGCGTGGGCCCACCCCTTTCGGCCTTCTGGTCTCCGTTTCTTCGATTCCTTTGCGCCTACGTTTCGTTCCTTCCAAAAAAGTGATCCCCGTAAAATCAGGTCATTTGGACGTCGTTTGGGTCCCTGAAACATCAAAATATAGAAAAAGGGGTTTTCTGACAGCGCAGGGTTAATTCCAGAAAAATGGGGAAGTTGTTAATTATCCCCAAAACTCAATATAAATCATGAATATAACCCTTATATGATGCAAATAACATGTAATAAAATGTAAAGTTCATGTATGCATTTTACATGCATCAACATCCCCAAGCTTAACCCATGCTCGTCCCGAGTATGAAGGTGATAAAACTAACATGGACTTTGCATTTTAATACTATCAATGGATATCAAAGGTGATTACTATTGCTACATAGAGTCAAATGATTCATTCTTCAAAGGAATAACAATATGCAAGATAAATTATGAAGTGATATCAAATACTCAATGTAAAGATGTTCAATGATAAATTCACAAAGTGTAATATAGAAGAAAGTACTATGGACCAAATGTATGCATAATGAAAAGTAAAAACATCCTATGGTGGTCATAGAGTACTTCTTATGAAAACTGAATATAAAAGGTGGACACTTTGGATAGATAAATAAGTAGAGGTAAAGCATGAATAAGTTTCATCTAACTTCCAAACACTTCTACTTAAGTTAATGCTTGCAATGTGGTAGTCATTGGTGTGGAGCTCTCATTACCCCTATCATAGCATCTTGAATGATTAATGTTTAAAGTGAAAGCAAATATGAGTGGTGTGCTTGACAATGTATTGGTTGAATGTCTCATGTCCCTTGAATACAAGTACCTACACCATGTGTTACTCACTTTGGTCCACAAAGTAAATTCAAATAAAGGTCATTGCAAGTAATAATAGTATCATCAAGAACTGCACTGGGGTACCTCTTGCCCCTTGACATGAACAAGCCCATGTCAAAACAACAAGACAAACAGACAATGAACAATCTCAGCACTCTTTTATTTACTATGGGTATAGCTTTTTATTATGAGGTGCATCACTGAATGAACATTATGGTTATGCTGTAAATTTCCACCATGAATGATGCATGGCTTAGATTAGCGGCCCAGGCATTTCTCTAACCATTTATACAAACTCTTTGAACTTACTAAGTATCCACATTCATTTCACCCATGATAGGCATCCATAAACAAAAGTACATGACATCAACTAAATATAAATAAGTGCAATGTTGAAAGCTTGCCATGTGACAGCACATATGGGCTAACTCCCAACCAAAACAATTGTCAAGCCCACAACTTCATAATTTTAATCACAATGGTTCATGCTTATTAAATGCAATAAAAGTAAATTGTGCATCAAGTTCGTGAGAGCTTTTAACCAATTTTTCCCATGACAATCAATAACATAAGCATTTAAATTCAGAAATGTAGATAACACAATATAACATGATAAACATACTTGGAATAGCATAAAGCTAATAGGTAGATATGGTGGACTCACTGGAAAAACTTTGGTTGAAGGTGTTGGGAAACAAGCTTTTTACTTGTTGTAATTTTTGGGCTAGCAATAGGGAGAAAGTTGACCATCTAAATGCATGCATAAGTGTCCATAGAACTAATCAATCCATGTTAAACCAAGTAAAGTTAAAATTCAACATCTAAACATGGTAAAAGATAGCTCTTGACAACACACTTGCAAATTAACATTCATTCAAAGCACATGAATTATGCAACTATATGTATCTTTTAAAATCAACTCAAACATCCCTATCCCAATATATTTAATAGCATCCAACATAATTCAACCCAAACTTCCAGTAGCTCTCTCATATATAAATGATAGTGGTGGTCTTAAGAAAATAAAAATCAAACCGAAATAACAAAAGCAAAAAAAGACGCTCCAAGTTTATACGATAAAGTGCTTTGATCGAAAAACAGAAGTTAGACGTGTGCAAACCGAGAGTGTGTTGGTCTAGTGGGGTTGTCTTGACATCCCCAAGCTTATGGTCTTCACCATCCTTGGATAGCTCTTGGTGCAGCTCCTCTAATCCCTGTGAAAAAACTTCAAAACACCGTTTCTCCCATTTCTTTTCTGTGGGGTGATATTAGTAGTGATAAACAAATAGGTTCCTTGCTGCATAAAATCCTTAGGCAAAAATTCATATGAATGTCCAGAGAGTATATAATGTTGTATGCCTACTCATAAACTCAATTGAATCAAAAAGATTCAAGCAAAAAGCTCAAAGAATGCATCAAACAATATCAAGACAGAATCTGTCCAGAAAAACAGCAGCAGCAAAACGCATTTTTCTACCCTACTTAAACTCGTCAGAAAAATCTGCAAAAAATCACGTATACAGAGGATGAAAAGTTGAAGCTACAGTTCAAATTACAGCTCAATCGGAGTTACAGATAAAAAATGAAAAATCAAACCGTGCACAGACTTCGTGCAGGCAGAAAACTCTCCGAAAATGAATAGCAACTTTTCAAACCCAAAATAGGTAAAACTTGGTTCTTTATTAAAAATCCCAGAAACAAAACTAACAAACTACTCTCTTGTTACAGCAAGAGGACTCAAAGAAAATCTCAAACAAAAACAACCGGGTTGCCTCCCGTAAAGCGCTTTCTTTATAGCCATATAGCTAGGCTTACTTACTTGATAATCAAAGGGGACGTAGCTCATGAGGGAGCTTGAACCTTGGTGTGTCCCTCTTCCTTGGGAAGTGTTCCATGCTCTTCTTGTGTGGAAACTGAAACTTCACATTCCCTTCCTTTGAATCAATAATGGCACCTGTAGTACGAAGAAAAGGTCTTCCCAAAATAATAGGACTAGAGGTTTTATTCCCCATGTCCATGATTAGAAAATCAACAGGCACAAAAGTCATGTGTAATTCTACCATAAGACTAGCCACAATGGGGGTATCATAGGTGGTATCATGCATGCCATGTTGGCAAAATGCCGACGTGTCACTGCAATTAATGATGAGAGAGGTGATAGTGGTATCATAGGTAGATACTGTAACATAACGGATTCCAATGCAAGATGAGTCTACAACCTAATAAATGCAGTAGTATATGATATCACATATATGTTACTACCCATTGTGGCACTAGTAACATAAACAAGTATCATATGCATGATACTACTATATGATACTCCCCATTGTGACTAGTCTAACATCACTTACTTTCCCTAGAGCATGTCTAATGGAATCATCAGCAAGTGCAAGTTCAATAGAGGATTTCTCAATTTTTTTAAGTTCAAGGAGTTCATATAGTTTTTTAGATAATATAGAGACACTAGATCCTAGATCAAGTATAGCATGGTGTGTCTCTTTTCCAATGGTTACTAGGACTTTGGGGATCCAGATATCCCCAAGCTTAGGTGGTATCATAGCTTCTTGATTCTACCTAGCAATCTTTTCTTTTAATACATGATTAGCAATTTAGGAACCAAAACCTGCTTGGTTAACATTGATGGAAGGATCACTTGCAAATCTTTGTAAGATAGATATTAATTCATGCAAGCTACAATTCTCTAAGTCAAGTAATGGTTCCTTGACTTCACTAAGCATTTTAACTTCCTCAACTTTTCTCTTTTTCATTATGCAAGTTTTTATGTGTTTTTAATTTTTTTATGCAAAACTGAAAGTAAAATGACACTAATACAACTCGAAATAACAAATGCAACACAAAATGCAAAACTGAATATAAAAATGCAAACCGAAATATAAAGATGATATGCAAGACAAGAACGAAACAAAATAAAATGATTGTAGGTAAAGATGGATAAGATGATGCTCACGTAGGTGCAACCTCCCCAAGCTAAGGTTGTTACACAAGCTGGTGATGAAGTTGACTTGATGTGAGTGATCCTTGGATAAACATTTCAGCTATGGTTCCCCGGCAACGGCGCCAGAAAACGTCTTGATGGCCCTTCACGTAGTTACCCCACAACGGCGCCAGAAAACGGTCTTGACGTCCCTTCGTGTGGTTACCTGCGTGAAAAGTAAATGGGTTAGGTTGAGACTCCAAGTGCAGAGTGTATGTAGTAGTGGAAGACAGTTTTCCCCACGAGGGGTGACTCGAGGGTTTAATATCGAACTCTCGGGGAACCAGTATTTCAGGTGTTATCTCCTTATCCTTCTCTTGAGAACCTGCAACAAAATAAATTGTTTTGTGCCCTCAACCTCACCAAGTGGTTGTCAAGCACAAGGTGTGAGAATGATAATAAAATAAATATGCAAACAGTAGTAAATATGCAATGATGGTAAAATAAATATGCAAGGATGATGGTAGTAATGATAAATATATTTTTGGGTTTTTTATGATGAATGCAAGATGTAAAAGTGTTTTTGTATTTTCGGATTTAATAATGGCAGCAAACAAAAGTGGTGATAAAAGTGTTGGAAAGGTGTTTCTTATGATTAAAAATGGACCGGGGTTCATGGTTTCACAAATGCACTCTCTCTTGATAACGTGGTAGACAATGGAACACTAAAATTAACATGAAAGATGGCAAGACATGGTTTGACAAGTTATTAATAATATGGGCATCACGTCCTAACATAGAGATCTCAAGTATAAGTTGTTCTCTCTCTTATGCTCCACCAAGATGCGAACTAAATCATAACACCTTAGTAATTAAGATAAATCAGAGCATAGCAATAAGTTCAATGACATGAAGTTAAAATAAGAACATGCTAGATCTAGTCATGGAGATAGTGGCCAAGGTCACATCCACTCTCCGGTAGCATGGTATTTTTGTTTATCCCTAGTGAGGCAACAAAGTAAGGTAGAAAACCCAAGTGGATCGCAGAACTTTCTGTCACGTTCACTGCACTAGCCACCCCCCGTTACTCCAACTAATGCACACGTTCCCCCACATGCTCTCATAAACATGCTTGATCATGACAAGTAAATAAGAACGGGGTACATAATATGCATCTACTTTCATAACTGAAACAAAACCATTGCAATCTCAAACATGTATTAACTCATAATAAAGATCCACCACAAAGGAATTACATAGATGACCGTAATCATGTTCAGCAGCTCATACGGTACTAATTAGTGAAGCTCATAGAGAGGAGAGATACATAAGTTACTTCCACAAACCCATAGTCCAGGGGTGGACTACTCCCTCTTCATCATGGTGTCGGTGGAGATGTTGTTGGAGGGGAAGGAGACCACACCGCAGCGCCCCGCCGGAGTTTTCCCCCTCCAATCTTCAGCTCCAGGTCTCTGTTTCGTGGTTTCTGTGTTTCGGCGCGCTCTCTTTCGCGAAAGCCCTGGGGGGTCTATATATAGTCGTTTTTAGGTCAAGACGAAGCTTCGGGAAGAAAGATCGACGGCAGCGGAGGCCCGAGGGCCATTTGGTGGGTCCCACGCGGTCAGGGAATCTGGCCGCGTGGGCCCACCCCTTTCGGCCTTCTGGTCTCCGTTTCTTCGATTCCTTTGCGCCTACGTTTCGTTCCTTCCAAAAAAGTGATCCCCGTAAAATCTTAGGTCATTTGGACGTCGTTTGGGTCCCTGAAACATCAAAATATAGAAAAAGGGGTTTTCTGACAGCGCAGGGTTAATTCCAGAAAAATGGGGAAGTTGTTAATTATCCCCAAAACTCAATATAAATCATGAATATAACCCTTATATGATGCAAATAACATGGAATAACATGTAATAAAATGTAAAGTTCATGTATGCATTTTACATGCATCAACATCCCCAAGCTTAACCCATGCTCGTCCCGAGTATGAAGGTGATAAAACTAACATGGACTTTGCATTTTAATACTATCAATGGATATCAAAGGTGATTACTATTGCTACATAGAGTCAAATGATTCATTCTTCAAAGGAATAACAATATGCAAGATAAATTATGAAGTGATATCAAATACTCAATGTAAAGATGTTCAATGATAAATTCACAAAGTGTAATATAGAAGAAAGTACTATGGACCAAATGTATGCATAATGAAAAGTAAAAACATCCTATGGTGGTCATAGAGTACTTCTTATGAAAACTGAATATAAAAGGTGGACACTTTGGATAGATAAATAAGTAGAGGTAAAGCATGAATAAGTTTCATCTAACTTCCAAACACTTCTACTTAAGTTAATGCTTGCAATGTGGTAGTCATTGGTGTGGAGCTCTCATTACCCCTATCATAGCATCTTGAATGATTAATGTTTAAAGTGAAAGCAAATATGAGTGGTGTGCTTGACAATGTATTGGTTGAATGTCTCATGTCCCTTGAATACAAGTACCTACACCATGTGTTACTCACTTTGGTCCACAAAGTAAATTCAAATAAAGGTCATTGCAAGTAATAATAGTATCATCAAGAACTGCACTGGGGTACCTCTTGCCCCTTGACATGAACAAGCCCATGTCAAAACAACAAGACAAACAGACAATGAACAATCTCAGCACTCTTTTATTTACTATGGGTATAGCTTTTTATTATGAGGTGCATCACTGAATGAACATTATGGTTATGCTGTAAATTTCCACCATGAATGATGCATGGCTTAGATTAGCGGCCCAGGCATTTCTCTAACCATTTATACAAACTCTTTGAACTTACTAAGTATCCACATTCATTTCACCCATGATAGGCATCCATAAACAAAAGTACATGACATCAACTAAATATAAATAAGTGCAATGTTGAAAGCTTGCCATGTGACAGCACATATGGGCTAACTCCCAACCAAAACAATTGTCAAGCCCACAACTTCATAATTTTAATCACAATGGTTCATGCTTATTAAATGCAATAAAAGTAAATTGTGCATCAAGTTCGTGAGAGCTTTTAACCAATTTTTCCCATGACAATCAATAACATAAGCATTTAAATTCAGAAATGTAGATAACACAATATAACATGATAAACATACTTGGAATAGCATAAAGCTAATAGGTAGATATGGTGGACTCACTGGAAAAACTTTGGTTGAAGGTGTTGGGAAACAAGCTTTTTACTTGTTGTAATTTTTGGGCTAGCAATAGGGAGAAAGTTGACCATCTAAATGCATGCATAAGTGTCCATAGAACTAATCAATCCATGTTAAACCAAGTAAAGTTAAAATTCAACATCTAAACATGGTAAAAGATAGCTCTTGACAACACACTTGCAAATTAACATTCATTCAAAGCACATGAATTATGCAACTATATGTATCTTTTAAAATCAACTCAAACATCCCTATCCCAATATATTTAATAGCATCCAACATAATTCAACCCAAACTTCCAGTAGCTCTCTCATACATAAATGATAGTGGTCGTCTCAAGAAAATAAAAAACAAACCGAAATAACAAAAAGCAAATAAAAGACGCTCCAAGTTTATACGATAGTATTTCGTGATGTACGATTTGAGTTGCCCTCCTCTGGCTCCCCAAATAGATTCTTAAAGTATTTCGTGATGTACGATTTGAGATGCTCATGGCCTTCAATCGTACCATCATCTTGTGTGAGAGAATGAATGAGTTTCTTTCGATGTCTGCCATTAGCCAGACTATGAAAGTATCTCGTATTCGAATCTCCCTCCAAAATAAATTGGGCTTTCGATCGTTGATACCATTGAAGTTCCTCTTCACGAAGAAGACTCGCCATTTCCGCATTGGATTGGTTTTTTAGTTCAATATCTTGCGAGGACAACAGTCGTACTTCAGCAAAAGCCTCTAATTCATCGATAATAGATGACAGATGAAGCTTTTCCATTTTTAACTGGCCCACCATATGTCTATCCCAACCACACAGGTGTTTACACAAGACGCGTATTTTATTGTTCCACCTTTGGATTGGACTCTGACCAGACATCGGCCTTTCCCATACCATCTTAACCATCTCAAAGAAACCCTCCTTATGCAACCATCCCAATTCAAACTTGAACTGGCGTTTACAAAGCGGATTAGGTGACCCCGTGGTTATTAGTATGGGGGCATGATCTGATAATATCTCAATACGTTCGAGGGCCCTAACTGAGACCATTGGAAATTTAGATTCCCAATCCGAGTCCACCAGTACACGGTCCAACTTCTCGTACGTCGGCTCTGGGAGGCTATTAGCCCAAGTAAACTGCCTCCCAACCATTGAAACCTCTCTTAAGTCAAGGCTGTCAATTACAACGTTGAATAACAGAGGCCAACGGTTGTCAAATCTACCTCTACTTTTCTCATGCGGGAATCTTAGCAAATTAAAATTGCCTCCTATAATAATAGGATGTGGATTATCTTTTGCCAAATTTACCAACTCACGGAGAAAAGCAGCTTTATGCTCGTCCTGGGCTGCTCCATACACGGCGACAAGACTCCATGTGAAATTGTCAACTTTGTTGCGGATGTGAAACTTAATATGAAAGTCACCCTCCGAACTATCCAACACATCCCTGGTTTCTTTTCTAACGCCGAGTAATAGGCCCCCAGATCTGCAACGTGGCGGACGGGACATCCATGTGAAATCTACACCACCAAATATGCGGTTAAGTAGACTCATAGAGAAATCACGTTTGCCAGTTTCCGAAATGCCCACAAAATCGAATCGATGATCCCTAATCGGATCAGCTGTACGTACATGTTTAGCCAAGTCACGAAGACCTCTGCTATTCTCGAACATGCCATTCATTGGGAAACTATTGGAGATGCGAACAATTTCGCCTTTTTACGTGACGATTTATTCTTTTTAAGAGAGTCTGCTTTAGATTTACGGTCAGATGCTTGCAAGTCATATAATGAACTTAGCATTGCCTCATCCAAGCCCCCCTCCGAAACCTCCCCAACTATATGTGAGAGTAGCTGAACATCAATTGTGTCATGTAGCTCCTCCTCATCTGTATGTGGAGTAAAAGACTTACACGAAACTTTTGGGGTGACTGTTAACCGGTCATATTCCAAATGTCTCAGTGCTTTAGTCGATATTGCAATTTTTGTGACATTATTACCCAAAGAAATCCCTACATTATTCAATTTAGCGGAAATGCTTGAATTTGAAAATGCAAGAAAAGACTTAGGGGATTTTTCCATACTAGCGGTGTCGAGGTTCCGTTCCGCCTTGCGTCGCATGGCCTTCATCATCATGGAGTCCTCGTCCGTGTAGGAGGCGTCGTCCGAGGCAACAGCGTGCCTCCCACTCCTCCGCAACGGCGTCGACACCGGGGGCGACAATGGTGGAGTCGAGTCAACCCCCATGTCGTAGAGCTCCCTGCCATGGTCGACACCTTTGGTGCAGTAGGCCGGACCACTGGTGCGTCCTGCTGCTGCTGCACAATATCCTGCGCGTGCGTTGATATCGGCGAAGATGTCGAGTTTTGGCACACTGGACATGCAGCTGGGCACCTGCGTCGGAAGCCCATGCTGGGCCGCTCCACAGGGGTGGCAACATGCGCTGCCACAACTGGCTGCACCATGCAGCCGGACACCGGCCCTCCTAGCCTGGCTACCGGTGCTGGCGCGAACAGTCGGAAAATCCGGTTGCTGAATTGACCCGGCGTCTCACGTAGCTCTCGCTCTCGCGACATCCTCTTCCTCCCGTAACCCTAGCCGTCGCCGCGCCCGCGCCGTCGTCCGGCCGCGCCACGGCCCCCCTCTCCACTCTCCTCCTCTCGCGACCGGGTCGCCCCCCGCGCGGGCGCCCAGCCGCGCCGCCACCGCCTCCCGAGCGCGGCCTTCCCTTGCTTTCTCCGCGACCGTCGTCGGCGTGCGTCGCCGGGCTTGGCCCGGGCGGCGTCGTCGGCGGCGCCATGCTTCTTCCCCTCCGGTGGCCTCCTCGCGCGGGGCGGTGGGCCGCCGGGCGGTGCTCTCAGGCGGCGGCGGCTCGGGTTCATGGTGGAGCTCGTCTCTACTGCCCGTGGTGAGCACGCAGGGGCAGCGCCGCCGTTGGTGGTGCGGGTAGCTAGGGTTTTGGCCAGGGCCCTGCAGGCCCAGATCTGGGCCCTTTCGGGCCCGATCTGGTCTGTATGGGTCAAAGCCCGAACCGACTACCCGGTTTGATTAAGGTACGATGCCTGTGACGGAGTGGTGGCGACTATGCCGCGCCTTCTGCAGCGTGGCGGCGGGAGCTTCACGGACCCTTCTGGGTCCGGCCCGGCCTTTGATGCCGAACTCGAGGGTAGCCGTAGCGACGGCCTACGTCCAGCAGCGCGGTGGCGGAGACTTCACGGACCCTTTCAGGGACCGGCCGGGCCTGCCCGGCCTGGTGTGTCTCTGCTACCGCGTCCGGTTAGCACCGCGGATGGCAGTGGAGGTAGTCCTCCAGGTGGCTGTGCTGTTGCCGCCCTCTGGCTCCAATGGCCTGGTGTGTTCTTGCGTGCTGCGTCCGGTTGGTTACCGTCTATGGCGGTGGAGGTTGGTCCCTCCCGCGTGGATGTGGTACTGTCGCTCTGTCTATGGCGGGTTCTTCTCAGTTGGATCGGCCGTGCAGTGCTTGTCATGGTGATACGACGATGGTGATCTCAATTCCGTGGTGGCGCTTGTTGGTGGGTGGCAAGATGGGTGGAGCACGTCGGATTGTCCAGGGATGTGGTTTTTTCGAGGTCGGGAGAAATCCTTGTCATCTTGACACCGACGCGGTGATGCTTGTGAGTGTCGCTGTTCCTTCCTGAAGGGCGTCGGGTGTACCTCTTCCCCACTATCTGTAGTGTACCGGGGGAAACCCTAGGACCAGTCCGGACAGCAGCATCGTCGTCGTTGTTTTCCTTCTTGGAGGTGTTGTTTGGTACACGACGATTCAGAGTGCTAGGATAGTGGTGGGAATTTGCCGGAGAGAGCGCAGCGGTTGCGAGTCGCTTTTGTTTTCGTTGATCCGCCAATGTCGGCTTTGTTTTCTTTTCTTGTTCTCTTTCTGTTCTCTTGGGCATGAGTGTGTTGTCTTGCCCCAACGGTGGTCTCAAAACTTGTATCGGGTGGTTGCTATATTAATATGGTGGGGCGAAAACCTATTTCTTCTATCGGTGCTGGCGCGGCCTGCTCGCCACCTGGGAGCGGAGACGAGGCCACTGCAGCGATCGACTGCCCGGATGCCAGCTTCTCGACCACAGAAGGGTGTAACAGCAATGCCGGAGAGAGCAGGGATTGCACCGGCAGTACCCAACAATCCAAGAGTAGACGTCCCCAGCACCGTGGCATCTTGCACTTGGGGCATTGGAGTATCAACGTATGCAGCCTTAGGTGCACCCTGCATGACAGTCTCCCTAGCACTCTTATCTTCAAGGCCTTTACCATCATCATCTTTCTCGTTACGCCTCCAAATGAAAGGCACAAAGTCTGGTTTGGAGACATAATCAGCTGCCTCCATAACAAACCGAAATGTGTACCCTTTAAGTATGACAAAAGCATCGGTTTTAACAATTTTCTCCTCAAAAACTTTTTGGTCACGCATAGCCACTAGAATTCTGACAATATTGCGATGACGCAGAGTAAGGAGGTCAACATCCATGGTCTTACCAACCAGAGTACCCACTGCCCAGAGTCCTAGAAAATGGCGAACCATGTGTGGAACACCAGTCACGTGTATCCAAGTGGGTGTCAACTCCTGTGTGTGCATAATCTCCTCACCTCTCCACACACCAAAAGTAATACGAGAATTCTGTTTCGGCACACCCAACTCGAAGCCATCCACTTTCTCCAAATCATCCATCGAAGGAAAGTTGACCAGGAACGAGTTCTCCTTGTGAGGAAGGGCCTCCCAGTGCCAAGCCGACTGCAGTGGACACATCCGCGCAACGAGGGTCTGGATAATGTCAGCTGACACTGAGTCTCCGGTCACAGTCACAATAGCAATGGGCAATAAACTCGGAGCTAGCTGCGGCTTGAACACACTGTCAGGAAGGTGACTGAACCTTGTACCATCAGCCCCAATGCCAGCAAGCGCAGCAAAAGGCTTCGGCAGCCGCAGAATAGGGCATCTATCAGTCGGGTGTGCAATCTTGTCGCAAATGTAACAGTAGTGATGAACCGAGCAATCCTTGGTATCATGCGAATCAACATTACACTTCCAACATCGCTTCCTTTTAGCCTTGGCTGTACCCGGAGCAACAGGTGCCTCCACGGCCATCGGAGTGGCCAACGCCACTCCCACCGTACCCGCCCCAACAGCTCCAGGCGTTGTCGGCTTCTTCTTCGTCTTCTTCCCATTAGCCTTGGCCGTCGTAGTCCCCAACACAGATGGAACAGTAGAGTTCTGCCGAATTAATTGGGACGATGCGGCCGTCGCCAAGGAAGCCGCGCGGAACCCCATGGCATTGCCAGCGGGTGTCACTCCCGCGTTTGGCCCGGCTGCCCGTCCGAACAACACCGTGGGCGCGGGGGCAACAGACGTGGGGGTCTCGGCCGAAGGCACCGGTTGGGGCTGAAGCCTCCCCGAAGCGCCAGCATGCGGGCGTCCCGCCATCGGCCTGGGTGGCTCCGCGACCACCTCCACGAAAGATCGCAGGAACGGCGAGCTCGGCCTTGGCGTCACAGCGGCCGGAGGCGACGAAGCTGAGGGAGTCGACGACGGAGACTGCAGGGTACGGCCGGGTTGGGTCGCGGGCGTGGATGAACTCGGGTGTCAGGGTACATCCCTGTACATCACCTGACCAAGGCCAAGACAGGGGAGCGACACGCGAGTCGGTGGGCCAGAAGCCTCGTCAAGCCCGGCCCACGAAGCCCAACCCCAAGTACTACGGCCCAAGCTGGCAGCGCTAGCTATACAAGGCAACGACAGCCGCAGAACAGAGTATCCTGTTGGATCACGGCGAACGGCTTTCCTCCTCTGTATCTCTGCTTCTTCCCCAAGCCTTTCTTCTATCTCTGAACCTGAACCTCACTGCTTGTGATTTGTATCGATCCTTGCTTGTAATCGAGACGAACCCTAGCATACATCTTACACCTGGTATCAGAGCCGTTCCACCACCCTCCAAATTTTTTCGCCACCATAGATCTGGAGTCTATCATCGAAACCCGCCGGCAGAAGCAAGTTCGAGAGGAACGCGAAGCAAACATGGACACGGAGGACATCTCCAACGCAGAGCTCTTCAATCGGCTGAAGGGGCTCCTCGTGGCCGCAGAGGATCGGCAGGCGGCCCGCTCCGACAAAATCGACAACAGGCTGGACAAAATCGACAATGACCTCAACTCATGGCACCCGCGGCTGGAGAGCCGCGTCGACGCGCTTCAAGCCGCCGTCAACACGCTCCAACAGCAGGCGGCGGGCAAGGCACCGATCCACGGTCCACAAGCAGCGGCGCAGGGAGATCTGGCAGCGGCTCATCTCGCTGACGCCCGTACGGTGGTGGGCGCATCTCTGCTTGGGCCACCACTGGCAGGGACCGATCTCGGGCAAGGCCTCGGCGAGCTTCATCTCAACCGGGGGCAGAGCGTTGGGATCCCAGCGATCTCAACGCCTAACCCGGTCATGGGTATGATCAATTTCCAGACCCCTATGCATCTTCGCAATAGTTTCACTGAAATGGAGTGCTCGGCAAATCAGTTGTCTGCGAAATTGGGACAGGCAAATCCTTCATTACCATATCCTGTGTTCGATGGGGATAACCCGCAGATGTGGCAGTCTCTGGCCGAGCAATACTACGGCATGTTTGGCATCCATGAGTCGTATTGGGTGCCCATGGCTACTCTCAATTTTGTTGGTTCACCTAAAGTTTGGTTACATTCAGTTAGAAAAAAGTTAGCTACTCTAGATTGGACAGCATTTTGTACATTGCTGTGCACTCGTTTTGGTAGAGACTGACACCAGTTATTGATTAGACAGTTTTACACTCTCAAACAACATGATACAGTTGCAGATTACATAGAGCGTTTTGAAATTGTAATGAACAACTTGGTTGCATATTCTGATGCTATTCACCCTTTGTATTTTTTGACACGGTTTATCGAGGGACTGAAGAAAGAAATACGAGCTGTGGTACTCGTCCAACGACCGCAAGACCTAGATACCGCTTGTGCTTTGGCGTTACTCCAGGAAGAAGTGGAGGAAAGTACCAACACATTTGGTTATCGTCACTCAGAACATTCTTACAAGAGCAAACAGCTAGCTCTACCGCCTCCAACTATCAAGGCATACTCACCTCATTATACTACTGAAGCTGGTGACAAAAGAGGACAAGAAGCTGCTAGGCGACCCAGTGATACTGCTTCCAAACTCACGGTACTCAGGAATTATAGAAGAGCAAGAGGTCTCTGTTTCACTTGTGGTGAAAAATGGGGTAAAGAGCATAAATGCACGGCAACTATTCAATTGCATATTGTGGAAGAACTGTTAGATATCATGGGGGCAGATGCTTTGGGTATCACAGAAGAGCATGATGATCAAAATGAAACTGCTGACTGTTGTTGTATTTCGGTTCAGGCCTTATCAATGACAGCACAAGAAAATGAGAGCACTCCATCTGTGTTGCAGCTGCAAGGGGTGATCAATGGTCAATCTGTACGCATGTTGGTGGACTCAGGCAGTACAACATCTTTTATCAACAGCAATCTCAAGGCGTCCTTACCACAATGTACTGAGATCCTCAGTCCTATTCGAGTCAAGGTGGCTGATAACAGAGAACTTCAATGCAATCAGGAGATCAAGGAATGTGTGTGGACCTCTCAAGGTCATGAATTCGCCACAGACTTTAAATTACTCCAGCTCGGAGTATTTGATGTTATTCTGGGGCAAGACTGGCTATACAAACACAGCCCGATGCACATTGACTGGCCTACTAAACGGCTCAAAATTTCTGATCAAGGTTTTCCAGTTTACTTGCAAGGCATGGGAACAAAAACCCCAATATGCCATGAGATCAGTGTCGAGCAACTCATAAGAATATCCAACAATGCAGACATCGAACAAATATTGGTTATTCAAGCAGTGCAACCCGATCAACAATCGCAAGAAAATGTGCTACCAGCTGAAATTCAAGAAGTGCTCAAGCAGTTTACAGAGGTTTTTGAGTCTCCTACAGGGTTACCTCCGGAACGTTACTGTGATCACAAGATTCAGTTGATAGAAGGAGCTCAGCTAGTACAAATTCGACCTTATAGACACACACCTGCAGTGAAAGATGAGATTGAAAAGCAAGTTGCTGAACTTCTCAAAAGTGGCGTGATACAACACAGCACTAGTTCATTTGCGTCACCAGCAATCTTGGTTCAGAAGAGAGATCTGACATGGAGGTTGTGCATAGATTTCAGAAGGCTAAATGCTATGACAGTACCCAGGAAGTTCCCAGTGCCAATTATCGATGAATTGATCGATGAATTAACAGGGGCCAAATGGTTTTCCAAGTTAGATTTGCGAGCTGGATATCACCAAATACGCATGGCGCCTGGAGAAGAGTACAAAACGGCATTCTACACTCACTCAGGCCACTATGAATACAAAGTGATGCCGTTTGGGTTGTCTGTCGCTCCGGCAACATTTCAAGGCGCAATGAACAACACTCTTCAAACTGTCTTACGCAGATGTGCATTGGTATTTTTCGATGACATATTGATTTACAGCCCCACTCTGCATCAGCATGCAAAAGACCTGCAGACAGTTTTGGCACTCTTGCAACAAGATAAATGGCAAGTAAAGCTCTCTAAATGTGCTTTTGCACAACAGAGTCTGGCTTATTTGGGACACATAATAAGTGCAGAAGGTGTATCAACAGACCCAGATAAAATTAATGAAATCATGAACTGGCAAATCCCAGCCTGTCTAAAGGAACTGCGAGCTTTCCTGGGGTTAATTGGGTACTATCGGAAATTTGTTGAACATTTTGGAATTATTGCTCGACCTTTATTTGATCTGTTGAAGAAGAATGTGATGTTCCAATGGTCAAGTATAGCTGACACAGCGTTCAATGTTCTCAAGAAGGCATTGATGACTGCTCTAGTTCTGGCTATTCCAGATTTCAACAAACAATTTGTTTTGGAAACTGACGCTAGTAATCTCGGCATTGGGGCCGTACTGCAACAACAGGGACACCCCATTGCATATTTGAGCAAGCCATTGGGTCCTAAAAATAGTGGTTCATCAACATATGAAAAAGAATACTTGGCAATACTGTTAGCAGTTGATCACTGGAGACCCTATCTGCAGCATGCAGAGTTTGTGATAAGAACAGACCAGAGAAGCTTAGTTCATCTCGAAGAACAGAGATTGAATACCCCGTGGCAGAAAAAGGCTTTTGCTAAGTTGTTGGGTCTTCGTTACAAGATTGTATACCATAAGGGGAGAGAGAATGCAGCTGCAGACGCATTGTCTCGTAAGAACCATGAACTGGTGTTGGCAGTGTCAGCCATATCAACTTGTCAACCAGCTTGGTTGGAAGAGGTAGTGGCAGGTTATCAGCAAGATGAGATGGCAAAGAAATTGCTCACGACAATGACTGTCAACAATGGGGATCATCCAGAGTACAAGCTCGTGAATGGTTTGATCAAACACAAGGATAAAGTGTGGATTGGTAACAATACATCACTTCAACAAAAATTGTTTCGGGCGTTCCACAACAGTTCATTGGGGGGACACTCGGGAGCACCAGTAACTTACAAACGTATTAAAAGTCTATTTTCTTGGCCGGGTATGAAACAACAGATCAAACTCTGGGTGCAATCGTGCCAAGTGTGTCAGCAAGCTAAACCCGAGAGGGTCAAAATGCCAGGGCTGTTGGAACCTCTTCGAGTACCCAAGAAACCATGGCAGCACATTGCCATGGATTTCATTGAAGGCCTGCCGCAGTCCGGGAAGTTCAACTGTTTATTGGTGGTGGTTGATCGGTTTTCCAAATACGGACACTTTATACCATTAGCTCATCCATATACAGCAAGTAAGGTGGCTTCTCTCTTTGTGGACCATGTTTACAAACTACACAGCTTGCCGGAAACCATTGTTTCAGACAGGGATCCGGTATTTACAAGCAAATTTTGGAGAGATCTGTTCCAAGCAATTGGCACTGAGCTGAAATTGAGCACAGCTTATCATCCTGCCACTGACGGCCAAACTGAAAGACTCAACCAGTGCGTCGAAACCTATCTTCGCTGTTTTGTACATGCCTGCCTCAAGAAGTGGAGCCAGTGGATTTCGTTGGCTGAGTACTGGTATAATACTAGTCATCACTCATCTTTAAATTCATCACCCTTTGTTGTCTTGTATGGCCATGAACCAAGACATTGGGGATTGGATGTCGCTTCAGTTGCAACACCAGCTAATTTGCAAGAATGGATAACTGAACGTCGTGTGGTGCATGACCTACTGCGCCTTCATCTGTTACGAGCTCAGCAACTGATGAAGAAGTATGCAGATAAGAAAAGGTCATTTCGGGAGTTTGCTGTGGGTGATATGGTTTTCTTGAAGCTCCAGCCGTATATCCAAGCATCTGTTGCCCCTAGAGCTAACCACAAGCTGTTGTTCAAGTACTATGGGCCCTTTCAAGTTTTACAGCGAGTCAGTGAAACTTCTTACAAGATTAAGCTGCCGGAAGGGTCAACTGTTCACCCTGTTTTCCATGTCTCATTGCTTCGCCAGGCGCTCAAAGATGGTACACTCGTTTCCACTTCGTTACCTGATGTTACTGATGCTTTCGCTGTCCCACAGAAAGTGTTAGCTACTCGTCTGTGGAAGAAGGCCAATCACGTGGTTACTCAGAACTTGATTCAGTGGTCGAATGGCGACGAAGCGGCAGCGACATGGGAAGATCGTGAAGAACTGCAGGGGCGATTCCCGGAGGCACCAGCTTGGGGGCAAGCTGGTTCTCAAGGAGGGAGGGGTGTCAGGGTACATCCCTGTACATCACCTGACCAAGGCCAAGACAGGGGAGCGACACGCGAGTCGGTGGGCCAGAAGCCTCGTCAAGCCTGGCCCATGAAGCCCAACCCCAAGTACTACGGCCCAAGCTGGCAGCGCTAGCTATACAAGGCAACGACAGCCACAGAACAGAGTATCCTGTTGGATCACGGCGAACGGCTTTCCTCCTCTGTATCTCTGCTTCTTCCCCAAGCCTTTCTTCTATCTCTGAACCTGAACCTCACTGCTTGTGATTTGTATCGATCCTTGCTTGTAATCGAGACGAACCCTAGCATACATCTTACACCGGGTCGCGATCGAAGCAGAGATGGCGATGGTGTCTGCCGAGGAATCGGTCATAGGCTCGTCCGCGTAGCGCTTCCAAAGCCCTGCAAACCGACGGCCGAGATACGCCCAAGGGGACGCACGGCCACGATCTTCAACCGCCTGCACTTGGGCCCCGGTCGTCATGGAGGGATTTTGAACCGCCTCCCCCGCACTAATCACGCGATCTGTCGGGCCCACGCCATGCACCCGATCCGCTTCATCCGCAAACCGCGTCTCGCCGCCGGAGACGTTGCCGTCCGCCGCCGACACCGTCGCCGATGGGGGTAAGAACTGCCCCAGGACGGCGGGTGGCAAAATCCGTGGTCGAGGAAGGGGGCCTCGCCACCCCAACCTGACCGGCTTATTCACGCCCACCCCACCGCTGCTCTTCGATGCCGTGACCGGAGACCGACTGCGCTGCACCGGAGCAGTCTTGTCCCCGCCAACCGACGGCGAACTCGCTGGTGACGAACTCGACGGAGAGGCTTTTTCCCAGAATCTAGAAGCCGGCATAGGGGAGCCGATTTCATTCCAAAAATCCTACGCAAGCTCCTCGTCGGACCTTCTTTCCCTCCTCGAGACCGTTGTCCATCCCGCCTCCGGTGTTGCACACCGCTCCGGTGACTCATCCTCGTTGAGCACCTCCAAAAGAGCGTCGTACGACGCTTGGAAGGAACACTCATCGTCCGACGAGTCATCTTCGAGAAGAACGCAAAAACGAGATCCCCCAGAGGCAGACGCCGGCGAGAGATCTGGGCGCGCCGGGAGAGCCCATGAGGCGGCAGCGGCAGCCGCCGGCGACGCGGCGCCTCGTCTCTCTTCTCCGCCATATTACAATTCTGCTCTTACATCACACAACTAGATGATGAGGAAGTTGATGCCATTTATGATAGTCAGCTCCTATCTCATCTGGTGGGTGAGGTTTCACCGTTTCAGAGGTGGGTCTAATAAGGCTCAGATTGAATTTTTATGTGATCTAAAAGCATTTGGACGGAAATCTCAATCCCCTTCCTCAAAGAAGAGTGAAAACCCACATAAAAGGGCAAAGGTTCCCAAAGCTCGAAATGTTTCCCAATGAATAGCATGCTTGTGAATAAAAAAGGTCTAGGTGACTTGGCTAAATATTTACGCATCGCAGTTTGTGTGCGGGATCATGATTTTGATTTTGTTGCTATTTCGGAGGCAGGTTGATGCGACTTTCCGTGCATGTTCTAACCCAACATCATGCGGTTTTAATTTCGGTATGTCTCCTTCAACGCGGCAAATTTGGTGGTATATTACTTGGCATTAAAACAACTTTTACAGAGGTGTTGGCTTCTTAGGATGGTTAAATTCATATCAAAGTCCATCTTTGAATAAGTCTGATAATTTTGCACGGATTTTTCTTGTCGTGTATGGTGCTGCCAAGGATGAGTATAAATTGCCTTCCTAGTAAATCTTGCTAAGGATAGTCCATACCCTATTCACATATGGGTGATTTTAATATGCTAAGATTCTAACAACAACAAAAGCAACAACCATTTCGATACACATTGCCCTGCCTTATTAAGTGATTGACAATTCCGAACTTAGAGAGGTTTGAATGACTGAGCGATAGCTTACTTGGGCCAATATCCGTACTCATGGGAAGAAAGAAAATCCACTTGTCACTCTATGTGCTCTAGAATGTATATAGTCTCTGTCAGATCATGCCTCTCGTCCTTTTACCACCGGTACGCTAAGGCCTCATGGTAAACATCAATTCAAGTTTGAGCTTGGATGACCGTACCATGATAGATTTTGGGATATGGTAAACATGTCTGGGCAAAGCTGGTGCGCCACACAACCGACATTTATTTTTAAAAAAAACTTTGGCATTCATCATTCATCGATGAGCTTGAAAAAGTCATGGAATTATGTCCTTTGACTACGGAGGAGATTGAACATAAAAGCCAATCAAATGCACAAAAATATGTCTTTTGTGGGAGGAGGAGCTTAAATGGTACCAACTTTCCAAAGTCCAATTCATTATTAAAGGAGATTTTAATACAAGGCACTTCCATAATGTGTCCAATGGACAGCATAGAAAAATACTTATTCATGCTCTCCAACAAGACGAAGGCACGATCGAAGGCCATTAGCAGCTAAATCCTATATCTCACAAACTATTACAAACATTTGTTTGGGCACAGGAGGAAAACAAACTTTGCTCTCGATGAGTACCGAACAGATGATATCTCCTAGGTAACCGATGAGGATAATTCCTTTCATATTGCATCTTCAAAGTGGAGTACAAAAAGGCCCCAGCTGAGTTTTACCAAAAAAAAATTGGTATGTTATTAAGGCAGAACTTCTAGAGTTGTTTGGTTGTCTACATGTTTTGACACCTTGAGTTGTTTAAGCTTAATTCCAATGGATTGTTTTGTTTCATAAGATTAATGTCGCAGAACAAATTCAACAATCTGTGTTGATTTGTCTCCTAAATGTTAGCTTAGAATCACAAAGGCCGCGGATAATAGGCTAAATTTTGTACATACCATGTAGTTCAACCGAATCAGAAGACCTTCAGGCAAGATAGAAAGATCCTAGGTGGGGTGGTGATCTGTCAGGATATTGTCCAAGAATTACACCTGAAGAAATTGAATGAGGTGATATCCAAAATCGACTTTGAAATGACATATGACAAGTTCAAATGATATTTCCTACAACAAACTCTGTGGTTGAAACGATTTTTGAAGTTGTGACGCGATTGGATCCATAGTTTTGTCTGCGCGGCTCGTGAAGATCATCGGTCTGGCTTGACAAGTATTAAGGGGGAAGCATGGTCACATGACCCTCGGTGATGACAGAGCAGCTCAGCATTGGGGGGGGGGTGCGGTCCCTACGAGATCATGACAGGCAGCAGGGTGAACGACAGCGACCGGGGTGGGGATGGTTGGTGATGAGTGGCTTATACACTTTTTTATCTTCATTTAAACCAGATGTTCTCAAATTTTCTGCGATTATTAGTCCAAACTATCTACCAATCACTAATAAATGTAAAGTGTGCAAATCTCCTTATTCATTTTATTACTTACATAAATTGACACATTTATAATGAAATCCCACCATATATAAGATATATCACGTAAAGAAAGGATTGCAATACAAAGGGTGTGTGAATAACAGACGAGATGTCAGTGCATGGTAGGAGCGTGTGTTAGAGCAGGAGGCCTATAAACCCGCAAGGTGTAGAAAAGCATACATAAACGAGCACATAAATCTCAGGAGGCCAAGACAAATTAAAATTACATATTTCTTTTGCATTTACAATAAAATTACAAGTAACTTCTCTAGGGGCTTGGCTACCTTAAGCGCGCGCGAGCGTGAGCGTGGATTCCGACCGGCCCACGTGCCGTCCCGACCGCTAAACGACAAGCGCGCCTGGAGGAAGAAGACCACCGCGCCACCGCCGGCCTAACCGCCTGCCTTTGCCGCCCCGCCCTCCTCAAATCACCACCTCCGCCCCGACCATCCCTCTAAACCCCGCCGCAGCCCCTTCTTCTCCGGCTCCGGTGCCCCACCCGCACCCCCCAAGTTAAGTCTATTGCTCGGTTGCCGCCTCGCTCCATCCTCGCCGGCGCCTTCTGCGCCGCAGCTCCCTCAAGTCACAGCGGCGTCGCCGTTGCCGGCTCAGGGAAGATTTTAGGGGAAGGGTAGGGGTCGGAGCAGCTTTGCCGGCGCCGTCTCGGACGCCACCACCAGGGGAAGGGTCGGAGCAGGATGCGGGGAGAGAAATTGGTGAGAGGATAAGAACGTGGGGAGGGACGTGAGGAGGAAGAAACATGTGGAGGGAGAAGACGTGGGTGGGACCCATCCACGCGCTCGCGTGCGCGAACCGCGCGACTGCTCGCGCGCTCTGTAACAGCCCAAAGTTCAGAACCTAAAAACCTGAATAAAATTTCCACTTTTGTGTTGCATTGCATCATAGCATCCATCTTAAATTGCTAAACAACACAACATTTTGGTTTGGCACATTGAAAAGTGAAATGCTAAACTTGTTTGAATAAAATCTCAAATCAAGGGAAGCACTCAAACTTGCAAAACATAATATCTCAACATCTTATATTTGTCGAGGAAGTTCCAAAAGTTTCAAATATGCCTTCTGCAAACTATGTTGGTTTTGTAAAATAAAATAAATGGAGAGAAACTCAAATTGCCTGTGAGCTATTCCTATTTTATTTACCTACCAAATGATTTTCAAATATTCTGGGAAAATTAGGGGAGCTTCATATCAATATGGGGAGGCTACCCAAATTTTCTCACATTTTTCTAAAATGTCTAAGTGCCCTGTTTAAATCGCTGAAATGCTGCTGGTTTTAAAATGAAAATAGACAAGGACCTATCCGTGGTGGAAAATATGGTCCAGGGGGTTATCTGCAAAGACGTCGTCTCTCTCCTTCCTCCTGGCGCCATGCTGCCGCCGTGGCGCTCCCGCACGCCGCGCCTCACCGGGCCCTCCCCTCCTCTCTGCCTACTCCTGCGAGGAGCACTGCACCACGACGCCCACCTGCTCCCACTCACTCTCCCCCAGAGATTTCCTCTCGCTCCTCTCTCCCGCGTCTCTCTCCACAGAGCCGAGCCGGAGCTCGCCGTCGCCGACGCATCGCCGCCGTTCTCGACCACCCCGCCGATTGAAGACCACCGGAAGCCTCGCCTCGCCTCCATCTCCATCCTAGCCGAAGGAATCGAAGCGGGAGGCTGCACACCGCCGCCGCCGTCCAACTTCTCGCCGCTGCAGCCCGAAGCTCCGCCGCGGACGGATTCGTCGTCGCCGTTGCACCACCGCCGTCGCCGACCACCTCAACGCGTCCGTGGTGAGCACCAGTGCCGCTGCGCACTTCCCCCTCTCCCCCTCGCTTCCAGCTGGCCGTAGCCTCGCCGGAGTCGCGCCGTGCTCCACGCCGTAGCCTCTCCATCGTGTTGGAAGAACTCGGTCCCGAACCCGGTTATTTCCGGAATCTCGACCGGGTTAGCAAATATGCTACTGGAACCGACGTCTTTTATCCGGTCTATACCCGGATTCAAACCGGAAATAATTCCGGACTGATGTTAATCCGGTATAAAACCCAGAATATTCCGGGCTGGCATCCGGAATTCCCTAATGTTTTGGAAATTCAACTTCCTTTTGACCCTTGTATCCCTAATCGATGTATCTTATATATTGTGGTATTTAAATCATCAAATGGCCATTCCAAAAAGGAAGGATATAAAAATAATAATCTTTATCGGTGTATACGAAAAATGCGTGTAATACACCAAAATGCACAGAAATTTGAGATTAAAGCTTTAAAATAAATATCACGCATAGTTGGTCACATTTAAAATATGGTGCTCCTAGTAATATTAAAATCATAACTTTAAAAGAGGAACTTATAAAATTAATAACTTTTTACCGGGACCTCCGAAAAATTTGTTCCTTATATCAAAATGCTCAGAAAAACATGAGTGATCCAAAATCATCATCATCATGCATCATTGATCACAATTACAATAATGTGCTCTAGTAGTAGTTATAATCACTAAGTTTAAATATGGGGTTTAATCCAAATAATGCCATAAATATAACGGGGACCCCATTTAACTTGTTGGTCATGTTTAAAGCTTCTAGGGTGCATTTAAAATGTCATATCATCATCCTTGTATGCATTGAACAATTGCCATGTGTTGATTGTTTCTCCGGTGTTGTTTGTGCATCGGTAGATCAAGGAGGTGAAGTGCCACCCCCGTCTCTTGACGATCCGTACTACCAGTACCGTGAACAAGGCAAGCGTAATCCCCCCTCTGAGCATATCTTATCCTATTTTCCGCAATTATTTTCTCCACTATAATATTGCATGCGGTTCTAAATGTCTTTGCCTGGATTAGAGTATCCTACTAGTTGCATTAGAATCCTGTTGCCAATACCTGTTTTACCTTCCTATTACCATAGGTTTGTATTGTTGGCCATGGAATACTACTATGCTATGCAAGTGCTTAGCCATGCTTAGTGAAATGCCTAGTTGTACTAGGGATGGTGAATGCTGGAAACAGGTGTTAACTTGTGACAGTGATGTTGATGGTGGAGAATTGTGGAGATGGATAATAAAATGCTAAGAAGGTGGGGATGAGAGGCCACATGGAATGTGGTGGGTTGTCTCGTTCTTGCCGCCTAGGTGCGAGTTCTGTACCTCCTGAACCAAGACTGAGCGTGCAACCATGCGTGAGGCCTATGCATTCGCAGTGCAGGAACCCTCTTAGACTAAATAACTCGAGCGGGGCTAGCCAGGGTCCTCTAGTTTGGCTTTCCATTTGCGCGTGCGTGATGGTGTTGAACTGAGATGAGGATGGTGGTGTTAGGAAAATAAGTGGCCGTGGGGCGGGGTGTGGTGATCCTGGCAGTCCTACCGCCACTGATGATCCTGGAAAGTCCTTAACGAGGGAGAAGTCGACACCGCTCCCACCCAGCCGGCTTTCCAAGGAAGAGAGCTAATGCGCAGGTAATGGGCCGGACGGTACGCGTGGCGAAGGAACTGGGGCCCCTCGGGACTCCGGGGACTTCCACTTTGTACACCCCTGCAGGGATAAATCTTTTCGAAAAGCCGTGTCCACGGTTACGGACGACTTGGGAATGGACGATGATCATAGAATAACTTAAACGGAATGATTAAAACTTGGGTACTAGAGGTACCAATTTCACGAATGTAAGGTTGACTTCCTCGAGGGTGATTCGGGGAGGTGCCTTTGATGAACAGGTACAATGGTGATGTTGGTGATGATTGAGAAGGGTGATCTCAAAGAAAAGAGTTACTTCTTACCCCTTTTCAAAATAATCTGATTAGTCGATGCCGTGGAGTTGGTTTTATAAATAAAATCAGCTTTATGCAAAACAGCCATAAAACCTTTGAAAGCCAATCATGGAGCATATATTAGCTCTTAATCTTGCGAGTTCGTCGAACTCAACGTCGTTTGCTTATTTTCAGGAGAGGACTTCACCGACCTCGAAGGTGGGTTCTTTGTGGACATCGACGAGTAGTCTGGGGTTCCCAGGTGGCAGCTTGGGACATCCTGGAACAGCTGGCGCTGTGATGTTTATCTGTAGGCCTCTTAGGCCATATGTTGGATCTTGTTGTTTAGAACAACCTAATTTGCTTCCGCTTGTTGTAATGTTGGGTCTGTGACCTCTGTTTGTCATTTGCTATCTTTCTCTGTATAAGAGTTGAACTATATGATTTGTGTCGTAGAGTCTGTGATGTGCCAGTTGTTCCACAAGTCTTGATCTTACTATTATGCTTTGATAGTTGTGCCTGTGTTAAGGCATCAATCGGGGTGTTGCGTTGTCTGGAGTGAGGTGTACCCAGCAACGCCTGCCAAAGGTTTTGGCCGGGGATTGGTAAACCCGTAACCTCCGGTTGTATCGCTTAACCGGTGACACACAGCATCACTGTATAGCAGTCGGGTCGGGGCGCCACAAGTTGGTATCAGAGCAGTACTGCCTGTAGGAAACCCTTCTACTGGTCGACGTTGAGTCTAGTGTTTGTGAAAATATTTTGAACCTAAAAATGAGTTGTGAAAACCATCTTAGGATTCTTTTTACTCCTTATCTGGTTACCCTCTAATCTCGGAGCAATCTTACCTCGATTTGATTTAAAGGTTTTACTTCTCACCTGTTGATTCAAAATTATTAGGATCGCGAGGGTGGGTTCTACCTTGAGTGTTACGTGTCCAGTTGTTTCCGCCGCGCTACAATCCGAAGCTTCATGTGCCGAGAAACCATCTGGAGTACGACGAAAATTCCTATCAACTCAGTTGTTTACGGACCCTTGTATTCCTATCGAGTCTAATCCTTGTTTCCTTTCTTCGGGTTTTAACCCAAGGACTTGAACATAAGGTCCCGGATTGTGCCAACTAGAGTGTGTTAAGTTGTGATTTCTTAACTCTCGCTAGTAGCGCATGAAGCTGACCTTTAACCCGAGTCCTTGATGTGGTCTGTGTGGTAAATGGTTGAACATTAATTGACCATACCTCGGATGGCTATGTAACTTTAACTCTGCCATTGCTGGAGATTCTGTCTTGGAATCATCTGGGTTATGACCAAAATTCGCTTAGCGAATCCCCCATCCATGTTCGTGACTCTGCTGCATCTCTCCTTTTTGGGCATGGTTATCACAATTGAGTAATAACCGGTGCATCTTCAACATCTTAGGATTTCTCCTGAGCAAGTTTCTTACTCTGATCTGCTTTCCGACCTTTGTCTGTCTTTTGGCAGTAACGTTCTCACCGTGCATTGGAGTGTTCCGATGCTAGTCACTCCCTTGATCCGGCAAAATTGTTTCCCCTTCGTCTTGTTAGAAGGAATGAGCTCCCGTATCCTGTCCATTCCTCGGCTCAAGTCAAAGTAATGAAATCTACCGAATACGGGCTTTGTCTAATTTTTGTTCTGCTCCACCTTAGAGTGTCACACTCTTTTATATCAAAGTATCGTGCTTAACATCATGATCCTCTTGATGAAGTGATGCTCTCACATTTGTTACTCTTCGTTCTCCGAGTGACTTGTTACTCGGGAATGATAATTCGTGAGCATGATGTGGCTATCGGATATTCTCAGCAGTTCTTACTGCGCTGAAATCCAAGGACATTCCTTGTCCTCCTTAGCATGATTGGTTGACCGATCAATCAGTTGAGTTAGACAGTGCTACCAAGTCCGTTGGCTTGATGCACTCCCTCGGTTAAAGAGCTAGGTTCACGCAGAAGCTCCCTAGACAACCTCGTTGTGCCTTGAAAGGCATGATCCTCCCTCGAACTCAAGATCCACCGCTATGTCGTGATATCCTGTAGATGGATCGTGATATTCTGGAGGTCTTCCCAGAAGTATCGCCAGGTTGTCACCTGACCGTGACGTCGAGCTTATGAGTAAGCTGGTTCTCTGAACAACTCCTTCTCCAAGAAAATCATGCTGATGTCCAGAATTATTCGGTTGAGCTTAAACAACTTGGAGAGTTAAAAGACCAAAAGCTCTATCTGATGTAGTTCACTTCCCAATGGATGTCTAGCTTCCTGTGTCGAAGCAAGGTGGTATCTCCTTGGTGGATATGCTATCCTACAAATTGTTGATTTGATTTGGGCTATTGTCAAATCAAACTCAGACTAACACATTCAGTAGGTTAAACTCAGATTAGAAAGATGTTAGTCTGACCAATACTTATGCCTCGTTCTGGTGAAATATGAGTCGACCGTCTTGGAGTATCTAGCTAAGTTTGTGGTTGAGCCCATCCACTACATTCTTTTCCTCTCTGTTTGATTGGAAGGCTTGTCAGAACTAACCTTGTGTCGTCACAAGGCAATGTTCGGAAGTTAGAAGTGACTTTTCCTGGTTCACGTGCAATTGCTGAAAGATGTCGCCGTGGATCTGAGTGAATTGTCTGGTGTCTTCCGAATCCGTTCAACTCAATCATGCATATGCAGAAGATTCATGGAATGGTATGTTGTTACCTCCCTTCCTTGAGAAATTTCATCTATGCCCCAAGCCACTAGTGGAACTGTTCAAGAAGGAGAAGGATTCCAAGGAATCCTTTTGTCTTCTTTGATGTTTCCCAAAAAGGGCTCATCTGTGTCTCATTGCAAGTAATTCATGTAGGTGCAGGTTGTCTTTGACAGTTGCTAATACATGCGTTCAGCAATCTCGTTCCTCCTTTGGAGTTAGACATTTTAGTCTAGCTCTTGGGATTCTAGCACAATATAATCCGTTGTTATCCTTTGCAAGACTTCCTATTCATAACTGTCGAGTTTGAAGTATCTCTACACCTGACCAGATCTGAACCTTAATCAGAAGCGATAGTTGGCGATCCTCAAGAAGCTTGTTCCCGATGTCTGGAGAAATCAAGAAGTGTTCCTGATTCTAACGTTCCCGGAGTTTCTAAGTTCTCTCAATCTAGCTTTCTGATCCTTCTCCAGTGATCTGAAATGCTCCTCCGTGAGGAAAGTTCTACTCAAGCTGTTTGGTAGAAATTGCCTCTTCATCTGTTGGAATCTTGCTCAACATCCGTTTTCAGAAACTCAAGACCTTGTGCAAAGTTCATATTCTGAGTCCTTGAGGAACAATTGTTTACCAACTGGAAACTCCTTATCAATCTCCCGTCACACGAAAGTGCCTCATAACTGTCAATTCAAAGGATGCTCTAAGCCTCATCCTAAGTTCTACTAGGAGGTACTCCTTCGTTGTAACTTCACCAAGATCCATCCTTCCGGTGAGGTTTCTTTCCTTGCTATGGTGTACTCGGATGATGACCACGAAGTGAAGCCGATGAAGATATCCATGATGCCTCGATCAACCTCTTCAAGAAAGGAGCCACCTAAAGCAAGAAGGTTGTGTGGTACCGTGGTAACCTGCTTCCCTCTTTCCTACTCTTAGAATCTCGGGACGAGATTCCTGTAAGGAGGGTAGAGTTGTAACAGCCCAAAGTTCAGAACCTAAAAACCCGAATAAAATTTCCACTTTTGTGTTGCATTGCATCATAGCATCCATCTTAAATTGCTAAACAACACAACATTTTGGTTTGGCACATTGAAAAGTGAAATGCTAAACTTGTTTGAATAAAATCTCAAATCAAGGGAAGCACTCAAACTTGCAAAACATAATATCTCAACATCTTATATTTGTCGAGGAAGTTCCAAAAGTTTCAAATATGCCTTCTGCAAACTATGTTGGTTTTGTAAAATAAAATAAATGGAGAGAAACTCAAATTGCCTGTGAGCTATTCCTATTTTATTTACCTACCAAATGATTTTCAAATATTCTGGGAAAATTAGGGGAGCTTCATATCAATATGGGGAGGCTACCCAAATTTTCTCACATTTTTCTAAAATGTCTAAGTGCCCTGTTTAAATCGCTGAAATGCTGCTGGTTTTAAAATGAAAATAGACAAGGACCTATCCGTGGTGGAAAATATGGTCCAGGGGGTTATCTGCAAAGACGTCGTCTCTCTCCTTCCTCCTGGCGCCATGCTGCCGCCGTGGCGCTCCCGCACGCCGCGCCTCACCGGGCCCTCCCCTCCTCTCTGCCTACTCCTGCGAGGAGCACTGCACCACGACGCCCACCTGCTCCCACTCACTCTCCCCCAGAGATTTCCTCTCGCTCCTCTCTCCCGCGTCTCTCTCCACAGAGCCGAGCCGGAGCTCGCCGTCGCCGACGCATCGCCGCCGTTCTCGACCACCCCGCGCCGATTGAAGACCACCGGAAGCCTCGCCTCGCCTCCATCTCCATCCTAGCCGAAGGAATCGAAGCGGGAGGCTGCACACCGCCGCCGCCGTCCAACTTCTCGCCGCTGCAGCCCGAAGCTCCGCCGCGGACGGATTCGTCGTCGCCGTTGCACCACCGCCGTCGCCGACCACCTCAACGCGTCCGTGGTGAGCACCAGTGCCGCTGCGCACTTCCCCCTCTCCCCCTCGCTTCCAGCTGGCCGTAGCCTCGCCGGAGTCGCGCCGTGCTCCACGCCGTAGCCTCTCCATCGTGTTGGAAGAACTCGGTCCCGAACCCGGTTATTTCCGGAATCTCGACCGGGTTAGCAAATATGCTACTGGAACCGACGTCTTTTATCCGGTCTATACCCGGATTCAAACCGGAAATAATTCCGGACTGATGTTAATCCGGTATAAAACCCAGAATATTCCGGGCTGGCATCCGGAATTCCCTAATGTTTTGAAATTCAACTTCCTTTTGACCCTTGTATCCCTAATCGATGTATCTTATATATTGTGGTATTTAAATCATCAAATGGCCATTCCAAAAAGGAAGGATATAAAAATAATAATCTTTATCGGTGTATACGAAAAATGCGTGTAATACACCAAAATGCACAGAAATTTGAGATTAAAGCTTTAAAATAAATATCACGCATAGTTGGTCACATTTAAAATATGGTGCTCCTAGTAATATTAAAATCATAACTTTAAAAGAGGAACTTATAAAATTAATAACTTTTTACCGGGACCTCCGAAAAATTGTTCCTTATATCAAAATGCTCAGAAAAACATGAGTGATCCAAAATCATCATCATCATGCATCATTGATCACAATTACAATAATGTGCTCTAGTAGTAGTTATAATCACTAAGTTTAAATATGGGGTTTAATCCAAATAATGCCATAAATATAACGGGGACCCCATTTAACTTGTTGGTCATGTTTAAAGCTTCTAGGGTGCATTTAAAATGTCATATCATCATCCTTGTATGCATTGAACAATTGCCATGTGTTGATTGTTTCTCCGGTGTTGTTTGTGCATCGGTAGATCAAGGAGGTGAAGTGCCACCCCCGTCTCTTGACGATCCGTACTACCAGTACCGTGAACAAGGCAAGCGTAATCCCCCCTCTGAGCATATCTTATCCTATTTTCCGCAATTATTTTCTCCACTATAATATTGCATGCGGTTCTAAATGTCTTCTGCCTGGATTAGAGTATCCTACTAGTTGCATTAGAATCCTGTTGCCAATACCTGTTTTACCTTCCTATTACCATAGGTTTGTATTGTTGGCCATGGAATACTACTATGCTATGCAAGTGCTTAGCCATGCTTAGTGAAATGCCTAGTTGTACTAGGGATGGTGAATGCTGGAAACAGGTGTTAACTTGTGACAGTGATGTTGATGGTGGAGAATTGTGGAGATGGATAATAAAATGCTAAGAAGGTGGGGATGAGAGGCCACATGGAATGTGGTGGGTTGTCTCGTTCTTGCCGCCTAGGTGCGAGTTCTGTACCTCCTGAACCAAGACTGAGCGTGCAACCATGCGTGAGGCCTATGCATTCGCAGTGCAGGAACCCTCTTAGACTAAATAACTCGAGCGGGGCTAGCCAGGGTCCTCTAGTTTGGCTTTCCATTTGCGCGTGCGTGATGGTGTTGAACTGAGATGAGGATGGTGGTGTTAGGAAAATAAGTGGCCGTGGGGCGGGGTGTGGTGATCCTGGCAGTCCTACCGCCACTGATGATCCTGGAAAGTCCTTAACGAGGGAGAAGTCGACACCGCTCCGACCCAGCCGGCTTTCCAAGGAAGAGAGCTAATGCGCAGGTAATGGGCCGGACGGTACGCGTGGCGAAGGAACTGGGGCCCCTCGGGACTCCGGGGACTTCCACTTTGTACACCCCTGCAGGGATAAATCTTTTCGAAAAGCCGTGTCCACGGTTACGGACGACTTGGGAATGGACGATGATCATAGAATAACTTAAACGGAATGATTAAAACTTGGGTACTAGAGGTACCAATTTCACGAATGTAAGGTTGACTTCCTCGAGGGTGATTCGGGGAGGTGCCTTTGATGAACAGGTACAATGGTGATGTTGGTGATGATTGAGAAGGGTGATCTCAAAGAAAAGAGTTACTTCTTACCCCTTTTCCAAAATAATCTGATTAGTCGATGCCGTGGAGTTGTGTTTTATAAATAAAATCAGCTTTATGCAAAACAGCCATAAAACCTTTGAAAGCCAATCATGGAGCATATATTAGCTCTTAATCTTGCGAGTTCGTCGAACTCAACGTCGTTTGCTTATTTTCAGGAGAGGACTTCACCGACCTCGAAGGTGGGTTCTTTGTGGACATCGACGAGTAGTCTGGGGTTCCCAGGTGGCAGCTTGGGACATCCTGGAACAGCTGGCGCTGTGATGTTTATCTGTAGGCCTCTTAGGCCATATGTTGGATCTTGTTGTTTAGAACAACCTAATTTGCTTCCGCTTGTTGTAATGTTGGGTCTGTGACCTCTGTTTGTCATTTGCTATCTTTCTCTGTATAAGAGTTGAACTATATGATTTGTGTCGTAGAGTCTGTGATGTGCCAGTTGTTCCACAAGTCTTGATCTTACTATTATGCTTTGATAGTTGTGCCTGTGTTAAGGCATCAATCGGGGTGTTGCGTTGTCTGGAGTGAGGTGTACCCAGCAACGCCTGCCAAAGGTTTTGGCCGGGGATTGGTAAACCCGTAACCTCCGGTTGTATCGCTTAACCGGTGACACACAGCATCACTGTATAGCAGTCGGGTCGGGGCGCCACACGCTCGTAGATAAGCCGTTTCGCTTCTCTAGACGTTCCCACCTAACTAGTAAAGCCTCTGGATGACATTACTCCGCACGCGTTCAATTTAACTAAGACTACAAAAAATGCGGAAGTAAGAGTGAGTACGACACATCATACTCAACAAACTTATCATACACAATCATATGAGTGGTAATATATGACTACTTTTCAAAAATATATAAAAAGCAATTTTGTTAGACAATTAACCATTTAATACCATGGTTCCACGCATGAAGATAAGCTTCCCAAACCCGGCTCTATAAGAGCATAGCTCTTTACCTGCTATCAATTTCATGTTCGTACACTCTTAAGAGGGGTACACCCACGTCAACAACATCAATTAGAACCACACCGGCTCTATAAGAGCATAGCTCTTTACCTGCTATGACTCGAATACATATTAATATATTCGCTCCTATAAATTCATCATCGACACTTTAGAGAAAACGTTCCATCCCTAGGAGAGATATTAGACAGTCCATGCTCACTGACGGTGTGTGTCTCACATGTGTTCTGTGGCGCCCCGACCCGACTGCTATACAGTGATGCTGTGTGTCACCGGTTAAGCGATACCACCGGAGGTTACGGGTTTACCAATCCCCGGCCAAAACCTTTGACAGGCGTTGCTCGGAATTGATCATCGGCAACGCAACACCCCGATTGATGCCTTAACACAGGCACAACTATCAATGCATAATAGAGAGATCAAGACTTGTGGAACAACTGGCACATCACAGACTCTACGACACAAAGCATTATAGTTCAACTCTTATAATAGAGAAAGATAGCAAATTACAACCAGAGGTCACAGACCCAACAGTACAACATGCGGAAGCGAATTAAGTTGTTCTAAACAACAAGATCCAAATTATGGCCTAAGAGGCCTACAGATAAACATTCAAGCGCCAGCTGTTCCGGGATGTCCCAAGCTGCCACTGGGTACCCCAGACTACCCGTCGACGTCCACAAAGAACCCACCTTCGAGGTCGGTGAAGTCCTCCTCTGAAACAAAACAAACGACGTTGAGTTCGACGAACTCGCAAGATTAAATATAGAGCTTTTACTCGATGAGGCTTTCAAACTTTTATGGCTATTTGGCGTAAAGCTGATTTTATTTATAGAAACATAACTCCATGGCATCGACTAATCAGAGTATTTTTAAAACGGGTAAGAAGTACTCTTTCCCTTGATCACCTTTCTCATCATCAACCACTGTACCTGTTCTACAAAGGCACATCCCCGAATCACCCTCGAGGAAGCTAAACTTGCATTCTTGCGTAGTACCTTTAGTACTCAGTTTTTAATCATTCCGTTAAAGTTATTCTATGGTCTTATCGTCCTTTCCCAAGTTGTCCGTAACCGTGGACACGGCTTTTCGAAAAGATTTAACCCTGCAGGGGTGCACTGTGTTTACCTTCGGTACCGCCCGGCTCATTGCCTACGCTTAGCTCTCTTCCGGGGAAAGCCGGCTGAGTGGGAACGGTTACAACCTTTACCTTGCTTGAGACTAACCCAGGATCATCAGTGAGAACGGGACAGGTTCAGTGCCTCCAACACCCTGCCCCGTGGCCGCTCATTTTCCTAGACACCACCATCCTCATTCCTGTCTTGGCCACCATCTCAACGCACGCGCAAATGGAAGCTCAAACTAGAGGACCCTGGCTAGCCCCGCACAAGTTAGTCGGTCGACGAGGGCTCCATATACCCCACCGAAAGGAAGCGCGCTCATTATTGGCTCAAGAGGTAAAGAACTCGCACCTAGGCGGCGAGAGTGAGACAAAACACCACCATACCACAGTGGCCTCTCATCCCCACCTTTAAGCATTTTATTACCTGTCACCACAATTTCTCCACCATCATCCGAACATTTCAACATCTGTTTCCAACATGAAATATCCATCGGACGGATAAACAGTTAACTAAGCATGGCTAAGCATCAACATAGCATAGTTAAGTATTTCAGGCCAACAATACAATCCTATGAATATTAGGAGGGAAAACAGGTAGTGGCATCGGAAACTTAATGCAACTATAGGATACTCTAATTCAATAAAATTGACATTTGGAACCGCATGCAATATTATAGTGGAGAAAATATTTGCGAAAAATAGGATAAGACATGCTCAGAGGGAGGATTACGCTTGCCTTGCTCAACGTGCTGGTAGTACGGATCGTCACGAGGCTGTGGTGTCACTTCCACTCCTCGATCTACCGATGCACAAGCAATACCGGAGAGGAACAATCAAAACCACAAATAACACTGGTGCAATGCGCAAACACATGATGGCATGACCTTTTAATGTATCGAACTTATTTTGATTCCATCTAGCAATTTAAATGGGTGCGAAAATAATTACCTCCACTAGATAGGAAAACACCCCATATTTAACTTAATGTTTCTCCTAGCTTCTACAAAGTGCAGTCCTTTAATGGTGATCAAATATGCATGATATTTATTCTGAGGAGTAGTTCACATTTTTTGGACATTTTGGTATATCAAACACATTTTTCTGATGCACCGATAAAAAGTTATTACCTTTATAAATCCTCTTTAAATTATGCCTTGGTTTAATTTATTTTCCACACAGTACCATATTTATCCAAATTAAAAAGAACAAAATGAAACAGAAAAATTCTTTTGGTACTGGACCAAATCGGAAATTCCGATTTTTCCTAAATCGGAATATCCGATCGACACAATGTCTCGAAATTTGGCTAAGGACCCAGAGCATCCTCGCACTGATGAACTTTGGATAATCCGAATTCTCTCAGGCTCGGATTATCCGATCTCTCCGAAGGTTGAAAAATCCACTAAGGACCTAAACGCATCCTCGTACTGGTACTAACCGGAAAATCCGGCTCAACGTGGCTCGGAAAATCCGACGAAGAGGTCAAACGCGATGCGACGGCGAGCTCCAACGAATCCCGAGCTACGGATCGTGAGCGACGCAAAGGAGGGCACTGGGAGGTTCGTGTGCTCACCCTGGACTCGTGGATGTGCTCGGCGGCGACGGAGGTGGACGGGAACGGCGGCAATCGCACGGCGGAGCTCGGCCGTGGTCGGAGAAGGAAACGGACGGCGACGGCGATTTACGGCTCCCCGGCTCGATTCCTTTGGCTAGGCGGGGGAGGACGACGAGGCGAAGCTTTTGGTGGTCTTCGATTTGGACGGGGTGAGCTCAGTCGACGGCGGCAAGCACGGCCATGGCGCGGCGGTGTGGAGCTCGTGGGGAGAAGAACGGAGAGGAGAGGGAGCAGGTGAGCAAGTGCGGGGTGGGGGAGCAGGGGCCTCGTGGGGCTCGGTCTCCTTGCAGGTGAGGGCAGAGAGGAGGGGCCCCCGGCGCGTGCGGTGAGAGCGCGGCATGGCGACGGCATGGCGCCAGTGGAAGGAGAGAGACGGCGGCTTTTTTGCAAAAAAAACCCCTGGAACTTTTGTTTCTATCACAGACAAGTCCTTTTCAGTTTTAATTTTAAAACCTGTGGCTTTAGGGATTTAATTAGGGCACTAAATCATTTTAGAAAATTATGACAAAATTTGGGGAGGCTCCCCTTAGCCTGTAGAAGCTCCGCAAATTTTGGTGTCTCAAAATAAAATGTTTTGTACCACTTTTGTTCGTAGGGTTCAATTAAGGCATTTTGCTAAATTCAAAATGTTGCTCCTTTAGTAATTTTTAGAGAAAGTGAAAAATAATATTTTTGAACTCTCGGAACTTCCTTGACAAATATAAGATGTCAAAGTAATTTTGTTTTGCAAGTTTGAGTGCCTTCATTGTTTTGAGATTGGTTAAAGCGAGTTTGGCATTTTGTTTTTAGGTGGTGCCAAACCACCACAATTCCCTAACCCAACAACAATTCCCTAGCAACAATTCCCTAACCAAAAGTTAAAGGTTCCAATTTGTACACATTGATGCAAGGATGCCATAATGCAATGAACCAAAAGTGGAAAATTTACACAGGTTTTTAGGTTCTCAACTTTGGGCTGTTACATGTTCTTTCGGCTGATGGCCACTCTGCTGACATATTATCCGTGTTACAACCCCCCGTTACATGCATAACTCTCCATCACTGAATCTCATTTCTAAAAAAAAAGTCTCACCTAACCAATGGCTTATCCATGCAACCCAATATGACCTACCCTAGCTCTAGCATGTAAGGCACTTAGTTAAACCTCCGCTCCGTGAAACAAGGCGTATAAGTTTTTTCTGAAGTCAATGAATATAAAGTTTGACCGGGTTTATATACAAAACTATCAACAATTATAGTATTCTCTAGATATACTATGAAAAATTATTTAATGTTCTACATAATATGATTGATTTAACATTGTGAAGGTTGATAGTTTTTCCTAAAATATTTGTCAAATTTCACATGGTTTGACTTTCAACAAAATTTAGACGTCTTAGATTATGGAATGGAGGGAGTATAGCTGAGCGAATTTTCAGGAACCGACCACATTTTGACAAAATCTCAACCATGGCCTATATTTTATGATTGGGGGTAGGAGTCCTGCTAGCCAAACTGATGAAAAAACAACGTCGTTACTCCCCGGCCAAGTTCTGAAGCCTACTTGAAAACTTACTTTCCCATCTTCTCATTTTTTGAAAAACATAGCTAATTAATGGTCGTGTTGTTAGAAAAAAATTGTGTATGTCTCGTGATTTTCTCAAGATTTCAGGAAACTTACAAATGTGTTTTGTTTGTCAAGATCTAGAAAATGTGAATAATTTCTTTGAATTCAGGTCGCAATGACGTGATGTTGAACAATGGGTATGTTTCAACTCAGCATCTACAAAAGCAAAAAAAAAAAAAATCAGTTTGCAGTACGAATGCAACCGTGGTGTGCAAGAATGTATAGAAAGATTTTAATGTTGAACAATTCGAATTTACTCAGTTTTACTTTGCTGTGATTGCGACATGAATGCTGAATTATGACACATATGGTTGGAATTGGGTGAAGTGTTTACTTTGCTGTGACTGCGACACTGAATTATGACACATATGGTTGGCCTTGGGTGGGTGAATATGATCCGTATGTAGGAAAAATCATGATCTCAGCAATTGACTAAACTAAGGACTGAAAAAAATATTAGAAATACTACACGTTCCTTAACCTTGATAAATGTTTCCGAAGAGTCCACTCCTTGATATACCGCTGATATGGGCGATGGGATTAGAATTTTTCCCCACTATTGTGATTATGTACGTCATGTGCCACAACATAAAACAATCGAGTGGAAGCCAGTTCGGAAACGTTCCTGTTGCAGGTTCTATGCGCAACATAGCAAGCTGTCCGAGCCAGATTGTTGGTGTTATTAATTCGTGCTGCCCACAAATAAAGTTATTTACTTGTCTAGCTCATTCAAACACAACATTTGGAAAGTATTTTGAGAGAGGTCGACTGCATTATAAAGACAACATTGATATGCACAGATATCTGAAATATGCATTTTTTTACGGTGAAATAATTTTATTTGTGGCCCATACAAAAATATATCGAATAATGGGTCGACAAGATAGTGCATATGCTGCTGGTGGAAGCTAGAAAAAACTCCCAAAAGCCCAGGCCCATTCTGGATGGGAATGGGCCGGCCCGGCCCCGGCCTTGGACCCGGCCCGTGGCCTCGAGGCCAAATTTAGAGGCCATGGGTCGGTCGGCCCATGCGAAGAAAACGTGTGGGCTCTCTGCCCGTTGGGCATCTCGGGTCGACCCGAAGAATTTTTCTCCAGCGTGGCACTATACGGCGACCACCAGAAGGTCCTCGACCTCGCCCTCGACGCGCTCGGGACCTGTAGGATGCCCACGGCAGGTGGCCCCTCCCCTTCGCGTGCATCCTCCGCCTCAGTCACCTCACCGGCAACCTCGACGCCGCCGCTGCCGAGATCGTCTGTTCCTGCAGGCCGGTTGCTTCGAGGTGTGGCCACCTTTACCGCCGCCGTGGACGAGCAGCTCGCGGGGACCAAGACGGCCATGCGCCACCACTGAGGCGCGGTGGCCGACCAGCGCCGCGCTGTGATGCTCAATATCTGGTACCTTGACCAAAGATTAGTGGCGGCGGCCGGCGCAGCAAAGAGCCAAAGATTAATGGCGGCAGCCATTAGCGCACAGGAGCATAGACGAAATTGAGGTATCGAACCCTCTGGACTTGGGTCGATCCGCTTGACCCTTTGGGTTATGCAGAGCCGGCCTCACTTGTCCGATTTCAGTTTGAGGCCGGCCCAATTGCCCCAATGGCCTTGAATGTTTGGGCCAAGTCAGTGACCCGGTGGGTCGACCCGGCCCATTCCCATCCTGAAGGCCCATATATGTATCTATATATATCTGCCTCCGCCTCTGCACTTTGTGCCGCCTACTGCGGAAACCTGCAGCCGTCGCTCTTTGCCTCCTCTTCTCTCCCCTGTCGGAGGTGTCAACTCACCGACGGGGCAGTGACCTCGTCGCCGATGGCACAACCTGCAGCTCATCTTGCTCCTCTTTCAGTTTTTCATCTTACAAGATAAGAAGCACAACACTGTCTGATGGACTACCAACGGGCTACAAATGGCAATATAAGAAAACGTTGCAGGTTCTGTAATGATATCACGCCGTAATATCGTTGAGATCAAACCTGACGAGATGAGATGAGACGGCCCTGACAGAATACCATAACAAATACCTCTGCCATACATCGGTAGAAATCACAAGAACGCACACACGCACTTCAAACATACATAAACACGATATAGTCATTACTCACTAAGTCGCAACACCCATTTGATATATAAACTCAGTAATAATTAGAAAGACGAAAAGGTCACTCGACATGTTGCACGAAGCACAGATATAGTCACGAATCATAGCATCAAAGTCTAGACCTAAAACTCATGCATCATGTTGCACCAACGTGATTCAGAGGAGAAGCGAGCTTGGCGAAGCTGTCGAAGCACCCACATGAGGAAATCTACTGCAAAATTACATAATACCAACGCCATTATCTTGCCTCATTCATTCTGGGATCGTGAGCATATAAAAGATGAGTGTATTTATGCCTGAAATTATTTCTTCATGTGCCAAGGAGAAAATTACATAAAATGATATTTGGAGCTAGTGTAACATGAAACCACGAAAAAAAAACTCATTGGACTAATCTGTAATTCTTAGACCAAGTCTGCAAGTACGACCTTAACAGCGCACCTCACAGGTACAGATATTCTCTAGAACAATAAAATACTAACTAGGTAAATTTGGTGCGGCGTTGGGTTTGAATTTTTTTGAAATTCGCTGAAATTTGTTGTGTGGAGTATATCTAAATACTTAATGAATTAAAATGTTAAAATTATATTCTTACAGTAATATTTAACTTAAGTCTATGGTAGTGGGAATACACATTTGTTGAATTGAATTATGTAATTGGAATAAATTAATTTAGATTGTATCAAAATAATTATCAAATTGGAATGTTCAATTTAAGTCTGCAAATGGAGGGAATGTATGATTTGAATATTTAATAAATTTAACTTCATGTAAGTGGAGAGAGTGCATTTGTTTTTTCCCTTGAAGTATTTATTGTAATTTTCCAATTTAAAATGTTAAAATTCGTTGGAAGATGTTGTCTGGCTGAGCTTCAAAATTTCAGCAATTATAAATGTACAAAAATATCTAGGTTTAATTCCAACTCCATTTAATTAGAGGGAATGTATTTAGGTTTTCTCTAAATATTTGATAAATTAAAATGTCCAAAAATGTTTGCACCTTGGTGTAAATAGTTATTATGTTTTTTTTTTGGATATTTTGAATGTTCAAATATATCCCCTTGAATAGTTCGATGTATTTTTTTCAACTCCATTTAGCAATTTTGGATGTTCAAATATATCCCCTTGAATAGTTCGATGTATTTTTTCCATGTTTTTAAATGTTCATCAAATTGAAATGTTCAAATTGATTTCATGAATACAACTGAATGTAATTAGGGAAATTACATTTAGATTGTGTGGATATATTTTAGAGTGTTTTCATTTCTTTCTGATAGCAAATTGAAATGTATTTGTTTTTTGTTTTTTTTTGTGAGCATTTTGGTATATATTAGTGCAGTTTTCACTTTTTTAGCAAATTGAAATGCTATGTTAGTGTATTTTTATTTTGCTACAATTTTCCTATGTAATACTGTAATCAAAGGAATTATATTATGGTTGTGCACAAATGTTAATCAATTTGGGAATTAGTTTAAATTTGGAGAAATATGTAATTTGTAAAAAAATTAGGCTTGGAGATTATTGGAGTTCAAAATTTTGTGTTTGTTTAAAAAGTGTTTAGTTTTTACAAAATAAATTTTCATATTTGGGAAAAAAATTAGGTATGAATTATTTTTCGTTTTACAATTTGATCATGTTTGAAAGTTGTTTCAATTTGAAAATATTCAAATTTTAAATTCGATTGGATGACATAAATGGTATGCATTTTTTTCCCTTGTGATTACTTGTGATATATGTATGTGTTCATTTTTACAAAATGATCATGTTTGAAAGCTGTTTTAATTTAAAATATTTAAATTTAATTTTTGGTTGGATGACATAAATAATATGTATTTTTTCCCTTGTGATTATTTGTGATATATATATATATACATATACACATATATATATTTTTTCCCGGTGGAAAGTTTTGAAATTGTTGGATTTATTGTATTATTCAGTTTCTGAAATTCAAATAATATGGGAGGGCCCACTTGTCATAGAAAATATTGTTTCCTGGAAATGTCCTGTTAAAAGAAAATACACTGACAACTGGGTCCCATGCTGACGTCCCAGTGACGTCAGCAACGGCGTAGCACTGCCGCGGCGGCGTGGAGCACGGCAGCGGCGCACCACGGCGAGACAGGACATGCGCTTAGGGGCGTTGGACGCGCCTCGACGCGGGGTGCACGGGGGTGGCGGCGCCGCCCCTGAATGGTCGCCGGAGCATCGCTGGGAGGCTACGAACACGGCGGCGGGTGTCGACGACGGCGGAGATGATTCCGGTGAATTCGCGACGTTCCAGCAGGTGAGAGTCGGCGAGGAGGGAAAGGTGGTGATGCGGAAGCTCGCTATGGGCATCGATTTGTCCGGCGAGGAGCATAGCGGCGGCGGTGAGCGTCGGCAGCTCCAGCTTCGCGGGAGAGAAAAGAGAAGAAGGGGGATCTGTTGAATTTTTTACAAAAAAGTCCTGATGTTTCGCAAAATCACGAATAGGTCCTTTGTGCGCAGAAAGCGTGGACTGCGGAACATTTCGCAGAAAGCATGGGTTCTTTTCTGTAAGATATCCACGTGGACCGTCGGGGACCGTCGGATCGACCGGATCGGACGGCGCGGAAGCGTTCTGGTACTGTAGCGGGGCACAGTAACGGTGTTACTGTTCCTCAGAACAGTGAATGAATGTGGAGGCCGAATTCTTCTCAATGTTAATATGTCTGTCGAAATAAAAAGACTAAAACATGAGAGTTGTTTGGAAGGGTGATATGCGTCTGCTCGTTAATGAGCGCGACGAATTTGACAAAATTCGTTGAATGTGTTGACGATTTTGGATCACAAATTAAGAAGACAGAGTGAACAAAATTCGAAACCGATCACGGGAATGGAATCTGTTCGTCGACGCGAAAACACGGTGTTTTTTTTTCTGCAAAAAAAAAAAAAAACATGCTACAGTACCTCTGTTCGTCGACGCGAAAAACGCGGCGTGTTTTTTTTCCGCAAAAGAACCAAAAAAAAACGTGCTACAGTACCGCAGGCACTGTAGCGGAGCAGTACCTCTGTTCGTCGACGCGAAAAAACGCGGTGTGTTTTTTCTGCAAAAAAAAAACGTGCTACAGTACCGGAGCACAGTAACTCGCGTACTATAGCTATCTACAGTGCCGTCGCGCTGGCTCGCTGTGGGGGCTCAAATCTTCTCTATCTTAATATATATATATATATATACTAGGTAAATGTGGTGCGGCGTGTCAGTGACAAAAAAAATTATCTGAGTGTATGGTCATTGTTACTAAAAAGGATAGAAGTATAGAACATAAAAACATGAATCTTTGTGAAATAAACAAAAATAAATGATCATATGAATGTAGTAAGATTAGATGTATATAACAATAGTGCAATTGAGAACTAAATTTATGTGTGCTCTGACGCCACAATATGAAGTGACATGAAATCTAAACATTTGTAGTTGTTGTATTTTTTTAAAAGAAAATTGCATTTCCACAAGCTCCATAATTAATAGTAAAAATGTTATATTAGTTCTTCTAATTGAAATTATTTAAAGTTGTTTAATCATGAATAGAAATGTGTTAGTTGTAAAGATTTCATTTTTGTGCAAATTTTGGTATATCATTTGTATTTTTGTCGAAAGTTTGGTAAAAAAACTGATATTTTTTAACTTTCATAGTTGGAAAATTGTCATTTCTCTCTTCTTTGAAGTATGTCCGCATAAATTCTTAATAACTACAGATGCAATATTCTTATTATTTTAATGCAATATATTAATAGCTCACATCATATTTTGTGGGGAAATAAAATCCCTTAGCTAAAAACATGAGCATAAGTAATTAGCATTTTTCCCGAGCATTTTGATGTTTTTTTCCGTATTTTTCCGGTGGATAGATTTATAGATATTGATTTTGCAGAGATTTATAGATATTGATTTTGCATTATTAATCTTTTTGTGGAAATTGTTTGAATAAGTGGGACCCATCTGTCAGCAGTTTATCAATTTCTGGAAATATCTGCGATAAGAATAAAAATATGCCATGTGGGGCCCATTGTGACGTCGGGGTGACGACAGTCATCAGTGGACGGGCCTCCCACGGCGACGACGGCGATGACCACGGCGGCCCCGCGCCAGGGCGATGTGGGACGCGCGGTTGGCGTGGGGGACGCGCGTGGAGGCGGGGTTTGGCTGTTTTGTCATTTATATGGAAAAGAAAATTGTTGAAAATTGTGATTTGTGAGTAAAGAGGGAAAAAATATAAAGTTCTAAAATGTTGGAAAGGTAAGGATCGTTGTGTAGGAAACGCGAGGTCTTTTCCGCAGAAAGTGGCGTGCGGAGATTTTTGATGCAAAAAAATTTATTCCGGAGGGCCGATTTATGGTTTTTGGAAAACGTGAGGGTTTTATTGCGAAAAAATGGCGAGCACTGTAGAAGTGCATATCTATATGTCCGTCAAAATAAAAAGGCTAAAACATGAAACTTGTTTGGAAGGGTGATATGCATCTACTCGTGAAAGGAAAATTCAAACGAGTGACTGAGCGTGACAAATTTGACAAAATTCGTCGAACGTTTTTGCGAATTTGGATCACAAATTAAGGAGCTAGAGTGAACAAAATTCGAAACCGATCACGGGAATGGAACCTGTTTATCGACGCACATATATTTCATGTATACATTTTTTTTGAAAAAAGCGGGGTTATTTAAAAAAAACTGCTACAGTACCCGCGGGCACTGTTCAACACTGTAGCGGGGAACAGTAACGCGGGTACTGTTACAGGAACCGTGAATCAATGTGGGAGCTCCATTTTGGTGCTCCTTAATTAATTTTGTGGAAATTGTTTGAATAAGTGGGACCCATCTGTCAGCCGTTTATCAATTTTTGGAAATATCTGCGAAAAGAATAAAAATATACCCATGTGGGGCCCATTGTGATGTCGGGGTGACGTCATCAGTCGACGGGCCTCCCACGGCGACGACGGCGATGACCACGCCCGCGCCAGGGCGATGTGGGACGCGCGGTTGGCGTGGGGGACACGCGTGGAGGCGGGGTTTGGATGTTTTGTCATTTATATGGAAAAGAAAATTGTTGAAAATTGTAATTTTGTGAGTAAAGAGGGAAAAAATATAAAGTTCTAAAATGTTGGAAAGGTAAGGATCGTTTTGTAGGAAACGCGAGGTCTTTCCCGCAAAAAGCGGCGTGCGGAGATTTTTTATGCAAAAAGTTTTATTCCGTAGGGCCGATTTAAGATATTTGGAAAACGTGAGGGTTTTATTGCGAAAAAATGGCGAGCACTGTAGAAGTGCATATCTATGTCCGTCAAAATAAAAAGGCTAAAACATGAAACTTGTGTGGAAGGATGATATGCATCTACTCGTGAAAGGAAAATTCAAACGGGTGACTGTGCGTGACAAATTTGACAAAATTCGTCGAACGTTTTTGCGAATTTGGATCACAAATTAAGGAGCTAGAGTGAACAAAATTCGAAACTGATCACGGGAATGGAACCTGTTTGTCGACGCACATATATTTCATGTATACATTTTTTTGAAAAAAGCGGGGTTATTAAAAAAAACACTGCTACAGTACCCGCGGGCACTGTTCAACACTGTAGCGGGAACAGTACCGCGGGTACTGTTACAGGAACCGTGAATCAATGTGGGAGCTCCATTTTGGTGCTCGTTAATTAATTTTGTGGAAATTGTTTGAATAAATGGGACCCATCTGTCAGCAGTTTATCAATTTCTGGAAATATCTACGAAAAGAATAAAAATATGCCCATGTGGGGCCCATTGTGACGTCGGGGTGACGTCATCAGTGGACGGGCCTCCCACGGCTACGACGGCGAAGACCACGGCGGCCCCGCGCCAGGGCGATGTGGGACGCGCGGTTGGCGTGGGGACGCGTGTGGAGGGGGTGTTTGGATGTTTTGTCATTTATATGGAAAAGAAAATTGTTGAAAATTGTGATTTGTGAGTAAAGAGGGAAAAAATATAAACTTCTAAAATGTTGGAAAGGTAAGGATCGTTTTGTAGGAAACGCGAGGTCTTTTCCGCAAAAAGCGGCGTGCGGAGGTTTTTGATGCAAAAAGTTTTATTCCGTAGGGCTGATTTATGATTTTTGGAAAACGTGAGGGTTTTATTGCGAAAAAACGGTGAGCACTGTAGAAGTGCATATCTATATGTCCGTCAAAATAAAAAGGCTAAAACATGAAAGTTGTTTGGAAGGGTGATATGCATCTACTCGTGAAAGGAAAATTCAAACGGGTGTCTGAGCGTGACAAATTTGACAAAATTTGTCGAACGTTTTTGCGAATTTGGATCACAAATTAAGGAGCTAGAGTGAACAAAATTCGAAACCGATCACGGGAATGAAACCTGTTTGTCGACGCACATATATTTCATGTATAATTTTTTTTTGAAAAAAGCGGGGTGATTTTAAAAAAACGCACTGCTACAGTACGCCACGGGCGCTGTTCACTGTAGCGGGCAACAGTACCGCGGGTACTGTTACAGGAACAGTGAATCAATGTGGGAGCTCCATTTTGGTGCTCCTTAATGTCTGAGCGTGACAAATTTGACAAAATTTGTCGAACGTTTTTGCGAATTTGGATCACAAATTAAGGAGCTAGAGTGAACAAAATTCGAAACCGATCACGGGAATGAAACCTGTTTGTCGACGCACATTACAGTACGCCACGGGCGCTGTTCACTGTAGCGGGGAACAGTACCGCGGGTACTGTTACAGGAACAGTGAATCAATGTGGGAGCTCCATTTTGGTGCTCCTTAATATATAGAGGTAATACTAGGTAAATTTGGTGCGGCGCACGCCGCACCTGTTGGGTTTGAAATTTTTTGAAATTCGCTGAAATTTGTTGTGTGGAGTATATCTAAATACTTAATGAATTAAAATGTTAAAATTATATTCTTACAGTAATATTTAACTTAAGTCTATGGTAGTGGGAATACACATTTGTTGAATTGAATTATGTAATTGGAATAAATTAATTTAGATTGTATCAAAATAATTATCAAATTGGAATGTTCAATTTAAGTCTGCAAATGGAGGGAATGTATTATTTGAATATTTAATAAATTTAACTTCATGTAAGTGGAGAGAGTGCATTTGTTTTTTCCCTTGAAGTATTTATTGTAATTTTCAAATTTAAAATGTAAAAATTCGTTGGAAGATGTCGTCTGGATGAGCTTCAAAATTTCAGCAATTATAAATGTACAAAAATATCTAGGTTTAATTCCAACTCCATTTAATTAGAGGGAATGTATTTAGGTTTTCTCTAAATATTTGTTAAATTAAAATGTCCAAAAATGTTTGCACCTTGGTGTAAATAGTTATTATGTTTTTTTTTTTGGATATTTTGAATGTTCAAATATATCCCCTTGAATAGTTCGATGTATTTTTTCCAACTCCATTTAGCAATTTTGGATGTTCAAATATACCCCCTTGAATAGTTCGATATATTTTTTTCCATGTTTTTAAATGTTCATCAAATTGAAATGTTCAAATTGATTTCATGAATAGAACTGAATGTAATTAGGGAAATTACATTTAGATTGTGTGGATATATTTTAGAGTGTTTTCATTTCTTTCTGATAGCAAATTGAAATGTATTTGTTTTTTTTTTTGAGCATTTTGGTATATATTAGTGCAGTTTTCACTTTTTTAGCAAATTGAAATGCTATGTTAGTGTATTTTTATTTTGCTACAATTTTCCTATGTAATACTGTAATCAAAGGAATTATATTATGGTTGTGCACAAATGTTAATCAATTTGGGAATTAGTTTAAATTTGGAGAAATATGTAATTTGTAAAAAATTAGGCTTGGAGATTATTGGAGTTCAAAATTTTGTGTTTGTTTAAAAAGTGTTTAGTTTTTACAAAAAAATTCATATTTGGGAAAACAAATTAGGTATGAATTATTTTTCGTTTTACAATTTGATCATGTTTGAAAGTTGTTTCAATTTAAAAATATTCAAATTTTAAATTCGATTGGATGACATAAATGGTATGCATTTTTTTGCCTTGTGATTACTTGTGATATATGTATGTGTTCATTTTTACAAAATGATCATGTTTGAAAACTGTTTTAATTTAAAATATTTAAATTTAATTTTTGGTTGGATGACATAAATAATATGTATTTTTCCCTTGTGATTATTTGTGATATATATATATATATACATAGGGTACATATATATATATTTTTTCCCGGTGGATAGTTTTGAAATTATTGGATTTATTGTATTATTCAATTTCTGAAATTCAAATAATGTGGGAGGGCCCACTTGTCATAGAAAATATTGTTTCCTGGAAATGTCCTGTTAAAAGAAAATACACTGACAACTGGGTCCCATGCTGACGTCCCAGTGACGTCAGCAACGGCGTAGCACTGCTGCGGCGGCGGCGCACCACGGCGAGACAGGACGTGCGCTTAGGGGCGTTGGACGCGCCTCGACGCGGGGTGCCCGGGGGTGGCGTCGCCGCCCCTGAATGGTCGCCGGAGCATCGCTGGGAGGCTACGAACACGGCGGCGGGTGTCGACGACGGCGGAGATGATTCCGGTGAATTCGCGACGTTCCAGCAGGTGAGAGTCGGCGAGGAGGGAAAGGTGGTGACGCGGAAGCTCGCTATGGGCATCGATTTGTCCGGCGAGGAACATAGCGGCGGCGGTGAGCGTCGGCAGCTCCAGCGTCGCGGGAGAAAAGAGAAGGGGGATCTGTTGAATTTTTTACAAAAAAGTCCTGATGTTTCGCAAAATCACGAATAGGTCCTTTGTGCGCAGAAAGCGTGGACTGCGGAACATTTCGCAGAAAGCGTGGGTTCTTTTCTGTAAAATATCCACGTGGACCGTCGGGGACCGTCGGATCGACCGGATCGGACGGCGCGGAAGCGTTCTGGTACTGTAGCGGGGCACAGTAACCGTGTTACTGTTCCTCAGAACAGTGAATGAATGTGGAGGCCGAATTCTTGTCAATCTTAATATGTCTGTCGAAATAAAAAGACTAAAACATGAGAGTTGTTTGGAAGGGTGATATGCGTCTGCTCGTTACTGAGCGCGACGAATTTGACAAAATTCCTTGAATGTATTGACGATTTTGGATCACAAATTAAGAAGATAGAGTGAACAAAATTCGAAACCGATCACGGGAATGGAATCTGTTCGTCGACGCGAAAAACACGGGGTTTTTTTTTCTACAAAAAAAATAAAACGTGCTACAGTACCTCTGTTCGTCGACGCGAAAAACGCGGCGTGTTTTTTTTCTGCAAAAGAACAAAAAAAATATGCTTCAGTACCGCGGGCACTGTAGCGGAGCAGTACCTCTGTTCGTCGACGCGAAAAAACGCGGTGTGTTTTTTTCTGCAAAAAAAAAGTGCTACAGTACCGCGGGCACTGTAGCGGAGCACAGTACTTCGCGTACTGTAGCTATCTACAGTGCCGTCGCGCTGGCTCGCTGTGGGGGCTCAAATCTTCTCTATCTTAATATATATATGTATTAACTCAGCTAAAATGAAACTGGTTTCTGTTTAAGCTAAAGGAAAACTTTCTGAACTGTCTCGGCAATGATATGTGAACCTTCTCGCGCCTTGACGTGTGAACCTTCAGACGGAACACACGGAATTACTCTTTTTGCGGACAGTATTTTTAACGCGATTTTTGAACCGCTTATCGGAATGACGCATGCGATATACCGTTGGATAGCCACGAAAATTTGCAACTTTTTTGTCTTGACAGGTTTTCCAAATTCGTTACGGTTTTAAAACAATTTTGAATGTATGAAACGTAGTTTTGTTGAACTTTTCCGTTTTTGCACAGTATTTCGGTCGCCATTTTCAAACCTTTTGTCGGATTGACGCAAACTATACGCCGTTGGAAAGCTACGAAAAATGCGCAACTTTGCTATCTCTAGACAGTTTTTGATATTCGTTGCAGATTAAGAGCAGATTTGAAAATATATGATACGGTTTTCTGAACTTTAATTTCGGGCGGACAGTAATTTGGCAATTTGTTTCAAACCGCTTATCAAAATTTAACAAATGATATGGCGTTGGAAAGGTATTGAAAAGGCGCAAACTTTTTGTTTAAATCATTGTTCCAAATTCCATACGGTTTGGGAGTAATTTTGAATTTACCAAAAACATCAAAACATCTTATGATGGGAAAGATTTCGAAATTGACATGGTTTTGAGGCTCGCGTATAGGGTGGTGGCAACGAGGGCCAAATTAGACCCACCTAGTTGCTAATTGCATGTGGAGGTGCTCGATTTGGACAAATAAAACTTGTAGGGATGATTTTTATGTGTAAAATTTCCGCCCCGGAAAAAACAGAGAAGCAAACTGTTTCGAATATGGGTGTGAACCTTTTTTTACGTGTTAGTGAACTTTCGATCGCGATGTATATTATGTTTTTGTTTACATACTATTTTCTTCATAGTTTTTAAACCGTTTGTCGAAATAATACAAATAATATACCGCTCAAAAACTGTGAAAATTCTCTATCTTTTTCGTGTTGACCAATTTTGGAAATTACTTACGGTTTACGAGCAGTTTTAAAGATAGTAAATTCTATTTTTGTTCGAACTTTTACGTCTTTGCATTGTATTTTTTGGAGGAAACTTCAAAGTTTATAAGACGAACTTATAAAATGCATCAAGTGAACTTTGTTTTACAAAAATGTGCAACTTTTTACACGTGAATTAATTTAGATGTTTTTGTGAATTAAAAATTAAATTTTTTTCCTGAACTTTTTTTCTGAATGAAGTGAACTTTGTTTTCAGAACTGCACATGAACATTTTTTCTAAACGAAGTGAACTTTTTTCTGAATTGCACGTGAACTTTTTTTCTGAAGGAAGTGAACTTTTTGTCTGAGCATAGTGAACTTTTTTCACATGAATTTTTTTTCTAAACGAAGTGAACTTTTTTTTGAACAAAGTGAACTTTTTTCTGAACTGCACGTGAACTTTTTTTCTGAGCAAAGTGAACTTTTTTTCTGAACGAAGTGAACTTGCTTTCTGAACTTTATTTTAATCTTTATTTTTTGAAGTGCATCTTTATTATACGTTCACCCAGTGAACTTCGTTTTGCCTATTTGTGAACCTTTTTTTCTCGACCATGTAAAATGTGAACTTTTAAAATTCACCAAGTGAAAATTGTTTATAGTTTTACGAAGTTGAACGATTTTTAGTCTCGTTAAAAGGGAACATCTCCGCTCGATATAAACTAAAGTGAAGAGAACTCCAACACACTTCAAAGTGAACTTTATTTAGTTTTCGCATTAGCGTGATACAACTTTTAAAACTTTCTGCAAAATCCCGGTTGAAAAACTAATTAAAACTTTGGGAGGAATAAAATTGAACTTCATGACCTAAAAACAGTGAACTGCGTTTTCAAAAATCTGAACATTTAAAATTTATCAAGTGAACTTCATTTTACAAAAGTGTAAAACTTTTGTGAATCATTTTTATATGGTGAACTTTTAAAATTCACCAAGTGAACTTTGTTTTCAGAAAAAGTGAACTTTGTTTTAAAATTCACGGAAGAAGGTCCAGTGCCCGCGCTGGTCCGTGCCCTTCGATGGAGACGAGTGGTGGCGGCGTGCGCCGGTGGGGGCACGGGATCCATGGTGGGACGCAGCTGGGGACCAGAGGTCAGCGCCGGCGGCGTGCGCCAGTGGGGGCGCGGGATCCATGGTAGCACCGGCGGGAGTGGATAGGGGCGGCGCGGTGGCCCGCTAGAGGTGGGAGCTCCCAGCGGGGCTCGGTGTAGGTGCGGCCATCCTTGTGGCTCCCGGCGAGGTGCTGGATGGGGGCGTCCTGGCCGTCGGTGCAGGTGAGGAGGCGGAGATGGGGGCGGCGCCATGGCCCGTGTCGCGGCCCGCTGGAGGTGGGAGGCGACGCGATGGCTTGTGCCGCTGAAGTTGGGGGCCGCGCGGTGGACCTTGCGGCGGCGCGCTGGAGGTTGGGGGCGCGGTGGCCCCTTCGGCGGCGCACTGGAGGTGAGGGGTGGCGCGCTGGCCCCTTCGGCGGCGCGTTGGAGCTGGGGATAGGGGGAGCGGGAGGAAGGTGAGGGGCGAGGCGGCGGTTCCTGGTGGAGCGGAGGAAGGGGAGGGGTTGGGCAGCGCACGCCGGTGACGGTGAAGGTGGGGAGGCAGGCCGTGGATTGGGGAAACCATGCGAGAGAGAAACGTGGTGCGGGGCAGGTGGTGGGTCGGGTGGGATCTGGAGGTACGAGACGGTTCCTGGGTGCGGGTCGGGTCGGTCGTGTCCTCTCATTAATTAGGAATAGTTTCAGTTTAAGCTAAATAGAAATCTCTTAAGGTAGGTTTCTGTTTAGTCCTGCCCTATATATATAATATAATATATAGTATAGTATAGTAATAAGACAACAAATTTGCTACATTATCAGCCAAATCAAAGCATTTGTTGATTTTTCCAAGTGTAACATATTCTACATTAAACAAATAGATGGAGAACAAATTCAAACGCAATAAATAATGCCAATAAATAATAATAATAATAAAACTGATCAGCTCACATGTATGGTATATTTCATAATATAGTAAAATGCTAATAAGACAAAAAAAATGAACATAACCTTTCAGATACTTGGTCTGACAAATCAAAGCATTTGTATATTTGTTTCTAAAGTGTAACATATTATCCATTAAAGGATTTGACGGAGAATATTTCAAACGCACTAAATTAAGCCGGGAAATAGTAATAAGAAAACAAATCAGTAAAGGTTTTATTTATTTCATAGAGTGATATGTCCATTCAGATTAAATTTTGGCCGTTCATGTACACAGACTATTTGGATTTTTTATCAAAGGTTCCATGCCGTTGCATTTTGAATGCATTTTTTTATAACAAGTGACCAGAAAAGTTAATGATCAAACAACCATATTATATAGGCCACAGTGACAACTTAGATAGCAAAATATTACATACCTAGTCACCAATCATCACTCTCACTATCAGTGTCAAACGGAAATCCACAGCCTGGATGACCCTTCTCATAGCCACCAGTGTCGGGGTGTCTCAGAGAAATGCCAACCTTCCGGCATCCAAAGCAATGACCTTTAAGAATAATTTAGAAGTGCTTAATGACATAAAATGAAGAGAGGACATTAAGAAATCAGAGATAATGATAGTGGAAGCAGATATGTACCATCTTCACTAGGCTGCAGTGGGCAGCAAAAGTACTTTGTTTCATTCTCCATGGGTTTGACTTCAGCGAAGAATCGCTGGTAGGTCCAAGGCTTTGATCGAGAAAGTCTTGTCCTCATGGTAAAATTATAGTGATGGTATGATTTTGAGGAGGTGCCATAAATAAGACACTGAAAGTCAAGCCTCACAAAATCATACTCAAAATCCTGAAATGCCAAAGAATTTATCAGGATAACACTCAAATTCAAACGTATGGTTATGAAAAGAAAATGTTTTAGAGTGAACATTACACATACTTTATTGTAACCAGCTAATGATATGTAGGATTCGAATGCTAAAATAACCTCTTTTCGCATCCATTTCATTCCATTTCTGATTGTTTCTCTCTCCTCTGTAAGTCTTTCGAAACGATAGCGTGCTTTCAGAATATCCGGGTCAGTAGTTGTTGGTGTGAATTCTTCTATAATGGTATCCATCCAACTTTTCTCCACAGGTTGTTTAGCACGCTTGGTATCCCTGCATCACCACATAGTATAATTAATAGAGAACACTTGGGTTGTACATATCAGTGTTGGGTAATGCATACCTAAAGTTCGAACATTGGAATGTAAAATAAATGCTCAATCAATTGAAGCAGGTTATGCCGTATATATCAATACACAACGAGAAGTTCATCTATTTTTATCAGAGACACAATTCTTTAAATGTGTGGGCTATAACATAGTTCAAGCCAGTGATTGACATTGTTTTAGCTTTTATCACGTAATTTCGGGGGCTTGGTTTAAAGGACATTAATTACCAACATGTAGCTAAGATGATGTGTGTATCCATGTTCTAATGTCCCCTATGAATCAAACTTTTTTCGTTGTCCTAATTTTTCCTATAGGGGAGGTCCTACCAAACCAATTGTTCCTTTCCTTAACTGGGACATGTTTGCTGCACTACTGGTGAAGCCAACCTCATAGTAAATTGATGAGGCTTATTTGCAATCAGAAAATTTCTTTCACTAAAGTGCAAAACACATTCTCTAAAATGAGGATATACTTCACAGTGCATTCTACCCCTAAATATTGGAAACAGTACAAACTAATGTTGCCTAGTAGCTTGACATCACAGTATGCTATTGAACATATAAAAAAAAAATATGTATATATATATATATATATATACAGTGTAACATCATAAAAATGATATTCATGTAGGATATACCATAGTGTGATGCTTAAACTATGGTATATCCTACATGAAGCTAGAACTGATATTCATGTAGGATATACCATAGTGTGATGCTTAAACTATGGTATATCCTACATGAAGCTAGAACAGTGTTCTAGCTTTTATCATGTAATTTCGGGGGGTTGGTTCGTACTTACTAGAAACTAATTACCAACATGTAGCTAATCTGACGTGTGTATCCATGATCTAATGTCCCCTATGAATCAAACTTCTTCCGATGTCTTAATTTTTCCTATAGGGGAGGCCCTACCAACTAACAAGCTTACAGTCAATGCACGTTCAAACTATATCTTAAAACAAACAATGGCTCCTTAATCTCTGAGTCGTCATGGTAAACTGGGCCTTCGGTGCTGCACTACCACTAAAACCATGTATCAAAACGCCCTTGTTTGGCAAATGTAATAATTGTTCCTTGTCTTAAGTGGGCCATGTTTGCTCCACTACTGGTGAAAGCTAACCTCATAGTAAATTGATGAGGCTTATTTGCAATCAGAAAAGTTTCTTTTACTAAAGTACAAAACACATGCTCTAAAATGAATATCATTGTGCATTCTACCCCTAAATATTGCAAAAAGTACAAACTAATGTTGCTTAGTAGCTTGACATCACAGTATGATTGAACATATAAAAAAAATATATAGAGTGTACCATGATAAAAATGATAATCATGTAGAATATAACCGAATGAACAATGAACACATGATAATTGCATTCAAAACGTTTTCGTTTTCTGTTACCACATGGTGTGCAATAGATTGCAAGCTTTGTGCAATTGTACACAAATCTATGCAATCCAATGGGTTCCACCACTTTGAGCATAATGGCAAACTGTAGCTTCAGAGACAACACCTGGATTATGAGTTCTATAGGCTGTGCAAGTGCTGCATGCATGAGCTGTTTGAACACACGTGGGACACCTGCATTTAGGCCAGTGAGGGACACTAGTGGTGAAAACAAGGGGTTTCATTTGCATATACAGGTCTGAATTTGGGTGGCTATGGTCCTAACAGTCCTATGCTCTAGTAGATACATGTTCCACAAATCTAATCCAACCAACGGGAAACAAAAACAACGGTGTGTCATTCAAAAGAAAGAAAATTAGACATTTAACTGAATCTGAAATTAAGAAAACCCGTACTTTTGAGGACAGTTATCGTCCGTTGACTTCACATATTGAATAGGTTTCAGTAGATATTTGTTTCATGAAACAAAGTCCAACTAATGGGAAATCAAAATACCAGTGTGGCATTCAAGAGAAAGAAGTATTAGACATTTAACTGGATGTGAAATTAGTAAGAAATCCCTTACATTTGAGCATCGTTCGCCATCTACTTGAATGTTGACCTCACGAATCGTAAGACTTCATCAGGTTTCAGCTGAGACCTGCAATGGTCCATCAAAGAATTAGGAATATTTCTTACTCTCATGATACATTATTAGAGAGCAAGAAATGTTTATATCGACATAACTCCTACTTACTAAGTCATAGATACATCACAAATGATGCCAGCTTAGATGTATCACATATGCTTGCAAAAGATTAGAAAAAAAAAATTTAAATTTGTTGGAGGGGATAAACCATGGAAAGAATAACACAGAATCCCTCAAAAACCTAATAGAGCTGCGACGACATGAAATAAATATAAGTTAGAATAGATGTGAAAGGCAAGTCCTCTTACAATTTTAGCTTGAGTGCGCGACCTTTCTCTCGTTCTTCTTTCATCCAGTCCTCCTCATCAGCACGTGACGGATTAGACGGTGCCTCGTCAGGAGGTGTCGGATTAAGGGAAGCATCAACAACAGCAGGTGGCAGATTAAGGGAAGCATCAACAGCAGCAGGTGTCGGGTTGAGGGAATCATCAACAGCAGCAGGTGGCGGATTAAGGGAAGCATCAACAGCAGCGGGTGGCGGAGTACTAAAGAAAGACCGATGACGCTCAATGGCAGCGAGAGCTTCACCCAGGTCTCGAAAAGAGCCACCAGTATCAGGAGGAGGAATCACATCACAGAGGCGACGAACATCAGGGTGATGCACATAAAAGAAGCCATCTTTCAAGCTTAAATAATACTTCTCCTTCCAACTGGACCTGACAAAGCATGGAATTAAATAAAGCATATGACAGAAGAAGAAAAAACTAGATCAATCGATCCAAAGTTCATAACAGAACATGAAGTACATGACAGGAAAAACATATGCTTCAGAAAAAGAAAAGAAAAGTCCTTGTTACCATGGTGGGCTTTCCCCAACCAGCGCGAATAATTCCCCGTACGCCTCAGCGGCGGGCAGCATACGCGATCCCCGATTGAGCGCCGCCAGAACCTCGGCGAGGCTCCGGAACGGGCCGCGGAGGTCTAGACCCGGGCAATCGTGGTGGAATAACCCCTCTGTATCCACGGTGATATGGTACACATCGCGTCTCGCGGGATAACTTTGGGTCGCGGACCGCGAAGCCATGGTGGTGCGGCCCGCCGGTAGGTCGTCCGGGCGGAGAGGAAGGCACCGGCGGAAGGAAACGAAGCTGGTGGTGGTGGGGTTCGGTCGCCGGCTCAGGAGTGTTGGAGCTCCTGATGGAGCACCAACAGAGTAGAGGGCTCACGTGACAGACCGGGCTACGCTACTCCTCTATCTCAAACGTGCCCCATATGTTTGGAGTTTTGTATATGAATTGTGTTGTTTCTTGTGGACCGTATGTGTCCTGTGCAAAAAGAGAATGACCTAAGTGAATAGTATCATGTGTTATGCACACTTCATTTATCCTTTTTGCACATGTCATATATGATCATAATTTTCTATGAAAAATTGTGGGTGCACAAGACACAAAATAATCTATATCCGTGATTTATTTCATAATTTTAATCGTCATGAGGTAGCGACCAGAAAGTTTCACCATGCCGCCACAAGGTTTTAATTTTGAGAGAATTCCTTATTTGGCCCTAAAAAGTAAATTCTTCCCTATTTGACATCTTAACTTCATTTCTTTCCTAATATGGCCCTCTAGTGCATTTTGAACATCAAAAAGACTCTTTTGCCCCTGATAAATTGTGTGGCAAAAAATTCAGGCCGGTACAGTGGTGGAGCAACAAAGAAAACAATGGGCGGGCCAGGTTAAAGGAGATTTTTTTTTTGTATGAACAGAGGATCGACTTTGTGGCTGGTCACAGGCTCTCGGCTGCGCACACGATGCTGTCCGCTGCTGGACCTCCGGCGACCTCCTGACCCCTTGTTTGCGGGCGGCGGCCTGCTGTGCCGCTACTACTTGACTGCTTCCCCCGGTTCCCCATATTCTCTTGGCCTAATATTTACACCTAGCGATGATCTGGCGAGTGCGAGACGATCAGACGAATGAATCCTGGAGGCCTCTGAATCACATAATTACTTTTTTTTTTAGAAGTGCATAGACATAATTACTTGTTTTGCCAAATTTCTGGGCGGGCCAAGGGCCCACGGCCTGGTTAGCTGGGGCAGCTGGTTGTTTTTTGGAATAGGTCCACACACGTTTCCTTTGTATGCATCCAGAGCGGGGCAGCTGGTTGTTTCTTGGAACGAGAGAAACTAGCTAGCCAGCAGCTGCATGAACGATCGGAGTGTACACGCGAACGAGCGACTTAGACGTGTTCCGCGTTTATTTTCACTTTTCTCATATAAGTGTACAAAGTACACTGACGTAGTACAACTGCATAGAATACAAAATTCACAGAAACACGGAGTATAAAATATACCAGTGATGCACCTGAGAGAAATAGCGAAGAACCAAATAGCGCAGCTGCGCTGACATTTACCAACACTTAAAGAGAATATTTTTTGTCACATAATTTATCAGGGGTAAAAGAGTCTTTTTAATGCTCAAAATGCACTAGAGGGCCATATTAGGAAAGAATGAAATTAAGATGTCAAATTGGGAAGAATTTATTTTCTAGGGCCAAATAGGGAAGACGATTTTAACAAAGGGCCAAATAAGGAATTCTCTCTTTAATTTTAGAGCAACCTCTAGAGGTGCCCAAAGATGCAACAATTTTTAGGACGTGCTATAAATTCTTTTGAGCACGGATAGAGATACATATTATGGTTGCCCAAAATTGTCTAAAAACAGTCGATTGGCACAACATTACATCATTCGTTGGAGATGCTCTTACAGAGTAAATGATAGTAGTACGACGAGATGAATCCATGAATACTAGAAAAAGGAACATGAAGGAGCACCATGAAACGAGAATTAGTTGGGACAAGAGGCAAGAACTTACGGGGTCGGGATCTCCATGGTACCTTTGCTGCCGGAATCGTCGCGTATGGCTCGCGTGCCTGAGGGAAAGGTATCGGATATATGGCTCTGTGCATTTATAGAGGTGCTAGGAGATTAGAAAGCTGACTCAACGTTGTATTCTCATTGCACACGGTCTATGTGACAAATATGAAAGGCCAACAATAAATCAAGAGTCATACTGTACATACAACAGCAAGATCTAGTTTTGTTGAAGAAACTTATGTTGGCAGAGTCCATGCCGAATACAGCGGCAAGAGTTTTGTTGAAGAAATTTTAATTTTCGCTGGCGATTCTCTTTTATGCTGTCCCTTTTCTTAACGAAAGAAAATCGCGTCAACAAGCAGCAGAAAGGATGGTGCTGTGCTGCGACAAGGACATGGACATGCCGCCGTCGACCAGGAAAGCCACTCCGGTGTGCGGTCGTAGCTGCCAAACTCGGCAAGAGCAGACCACGCCGGTGCATAGCAATATAGCATGCCATGCCGGCGCGCGGACCATGCCGGCGCAGTCGAACCCGTCAAGAGTACTATGCCACGCTGGCCGCTGGCGCGCAGCAGGCCGCCGCCGCCGTGAAGCCCAGCCAAAACGTTCCCGGCGGCACGCTGAGCTGGCCGCCGTCGTCCAATCCTGCCAGGGCGAGAGCTGGCTGGTCGAACCCGGCAAGATAACTATGCCACACTGACGCGCAACAGGCCGCCGATGTCAATCTCTGCCACAACATGTCCGCCTGCACGCTCCCATGGCACTTTTTTTTTTGAACAAGGCTCCCATGGCACTTCAAGTGGTGACTACGAGACCAATCGCGACAGGCTTTTCAAGGGAATCAATTATTTTCTTAGTCTATAATAATTAGACTATAAGAGACGATTGTGTGTCTTTGCTTCGTTAAATGATTCGTGGAGTAGCAGTACGTGCACCAATGTGAAATATGCTACTGTACATGGTTTACGATACCTTTTGTCCACAAAATAGACTTTAATTTATGTGTTTTATTATCAGAATTTAGAGCCCAAGCAAAAGAAGAGCTGAGACTTGTGTACGACGGTCGCACTAGTTTGTTGGACCATGTGGAACCACCATAACTACATGCTCTTCAACGGAGCTGAAATCAGTCACTATGTTGGCGTCGGACGGCTTCAGACGGAGGCCTTGTATTTTTTTTTTCCTTTGTGCGTTCGCGCCGACCAGCTCGTTCGGCGGTCAACACCTTGATGTGGGTAGGTGTCTCGATCTTCACGGATTGAGGACAGGTGTGATGAACACGAAAAACGAATGATGAACACAGAGGGGAAACGGGGAAAAACAAGAGGGGACGGTAAAACGAACGGGATAACCAGTAAAACCTACAAGAGTCTGTCTACCGGTAACAGGCCCCGAGGGTAGCCCCCGATTCTCAAAACCCAAGTCAACTTTGCTCTCAATTGGAACCGTTTCTCTTCACCGGTAGTTCCACCGGTCCAATAGAATCCACAAGGTGGAGAGATTGGCAAGTAATCAACTACTAGGAAGAGGCCTTGTACAACCCGGGATTCGAATCCTCGGTGAGGTCTTGGTTTCCCCAAGGGGAAAGTAGGAGCAAAACCCAACAAGTCAAATCATATTCATTCTAACCCTAGATCTGATCTAGAGGTCACCTATTTATAGTCTAGGGACGAGAGGGTAGGTGGATGGAAAAGATTACATGACTCAAGGGTCATTTTAGCACGCAGTCTCGTGTCAGGCCGGTAGTACCGGGCTTGGGGCGGTAGTACCGGTTGTTGAAGTTGGTGCGGTAGTACCGGGGCAGAGGGCGCGGTAGTACCAATCGCAGAGTAGTACCAGGGCCCTTTATGCGGTACCGGGGACCTTTATCCGGTAGTACTGGGATGATCCAGAGAGGTTCCAGGAGCGTTTGGGTTGTCCCGGTAGTGCTGGCTTTTGGCTTGTCCGGTAGTACCGGGCTAGGCTTGGTAGTACTGGCCGTTGAAGTTTTGGCTCCCTCGGCTTCTTCTTGGCTCGGCTCTTGTCCATCTTTGGTCATCTCTTGGTGGTCCTTGTAGGTTCCATTCTTAAGTATGCACAAGTTGTGAAAGGACAAGGATGTCGCCTAGAGGGGGGTGAATAGGCGATTTAAAACTTTTCCGGTTTAGGCTTGATAATTGCGGAATAAAACTAGGTGTTTGAATTAACAAGCCAACAAACTAAATAAACTAGGCTCACCTATGTGTACCAACAACTTATGTTAAGCAAGACAAGCAACAAGGTGATAGCAATAGAGAATACTTCAAACACGAAGGCTATCACAATGTAAAGTGCATAAGTAAAGAGCTCGGGTATAGAAATAACCGAGACATGCGGAGTCGAGGATGTATTCCCGAGTTCCTCCTTTTTAGGGGAGTACGTCTTGTTGGAGGGGTGTGAGTTTCAAACTCAAACGCCACAAATGGGCTCACCCTCTTCTCCGATGAATCTTGCCCAAAACCTCGGTTCACGTTCCACTATCAGAATGTTTCAAGGCGAAATCCGTAGCCTTTACAACAATTTTGAGGCACAACCCACAAAAGGATTGGGAGCTCCCAAGTGACCACAAAAGGTGTCAACCACCACAAAAGTCGTCTAGGGTCCAAAGACCCAAGAGTAACAAGCTCACAAACTTTCAACTTCCACGAATCCTCGTGGAGAGCACAAACCGATGCACAATGCAATGGCAAGAGCACAAGTGATCAAATCCTTCACTCTCAAATCCCACAAAAAACAACTAATGCTTATGGGGGGAGAAGAAAGTAAGAACAAAGAAGAACTCAACCAATGGAACTCCAAGATCTAGATCCAAAGGGTTCCCCTCACTTAGAGGAGAGATGGATTGGTGGGAATATAGATCTAGATCTCCTCTCTCTTTTCTCTCAAAGATATGCAAGAATCATGGGAGGAATTGGGAGAGGGGCAAGCTTTCCAAGATCAACAATGGAAGTGAGAGAGGGGGAAAATTCGTGCTTGAAAGAGCTAGTCTATTGGGGAAGAAGGGGGCCTTTTTATAGGTCCCCCGAAAAAGAGCCGTTGCACCCAGAGAAAAGAGGATATTCCGGTTCAATTTGGGATAGGATAATCCGGTTTATAGGATATTCCGGTCCGTTTTGGGAATATCCGGTACCAAATATCCGGTTCACACCAGAAGGCTGCGCGTTCTAGTCCTTAGCAGTTTTCAGCCGAGCAAACTTGGGGGCCGGATATTCCGGTCTAAAACAAATCCGGAATATCCGGTTTTCTAAAAACTGACATAAACAATAAAACAAAAACTGCAATAACTTTTTCGTCCGACTCCGATTTCGATGATTTTGGGCTCGTTGGAATCGCAACGAAAAGCCCTTCAATATTATGCAGAGAAACATCATAGTCCATCATGTGAGCAGGAAGCCACAAGGAGAGAGATTGACCTCTCTTAGAAAAGGCAAACCGGTAAAACCTCCAACATAAAAAACGCAACAAGATATACATATGAAATCCGTTTTTTGATGAACTTGAGCTTGGTATAGAGATGAACACAAGCTCTAAATCATCACAAGGATAACAGCCAAATAAGAACAAAGAAAGATGATATGCCAAGTATGCAAAGGTTTGAGCTCTCCACAAAGATGCGATCAAGTTACTCACTTGAGAGCCCTCTTGATAGTACGCCGTCTATCCTATAACTCGGTCTCCCACTAACACCATGAGACCGGTAAAATAGAAACCCTATCAAGATCATACCTTTGCCTTGAGCATTCCACTTGAGCTAGATGATAACGATATTGACTCCCTCAAGTTGGAACACCTTTTTTGATTGTGCTTGCTTGCACATGCTTGATGAAGACTTCTCCAAATGCTCCTCCTTACTCTATTATGGAGAGTCTCGCTTAGATCCGTCTTCATGTACCCATTGCACTTCATCTCTTCTCTTGAAATTGATGATGGCTTGGAGATAACCATGAATGGTCACTCAATTTTCTTTTCCAATCCATGCTTGCAAAAAGCTCAACTCTAGATGACCATTCTTCATATAAACACTTGGATAGAACCTTGGTCATCATATAATCTTCTAGAGTCCAACACATGAACTCCAATCTTTTTTCCATGGACAAGATCTATAAGGATATCTCAATAAAAACATTAGTCCATAGAGATTGTCATTAATTACCAAAACCACACATGAGGGATCATGCACTTTCAATCTCCCCATTTTGGTAATTGATGACAATCTCTTTTGAGAGGGTTTATAATATGGAAATTAACGAGCATGCAAGAACCAATTGTACTAATATCAAATACTACAAAAGTATGTGATGTTAGTCCAACAACATATATAGAGCAAACTCCCCCACAAACTATGCACGTATGAACATGAATTCATTGCATATATTGTCAACCATTACCGGTGGTGGAGTTTCCACTATATACAAAACCAAGCAACAAATGCAAAATCAAGAAAGTCAAATACTTAATAACCAATCAAAGTCCAAAGCCGAATTCCATAAACCCTCCAAAACTTCTCCCCCATTGGCAACAATTGCCGAAATGGGTAAAAAGTGTCAGAAGGCCAACATAGTGAGAGTTCCTCCATGAGTTTAACATTTCTCATAAAAATGAGTAGAAACAAATGGACAATTCCATCGATCAATAAAAAGGAGGAAATCAAACTATATTGAGAATCCAAAGATATATACAAAAAAACAAAGGGGAAAGATACCTCAACAAAAGAGGCAAGCAATCACACGATCCGAAAAACCAATTGGACACAATAACATATTATGATAAGAACAACCAAATGTTCAAGGAAAATCAAGAGGGAGCTCCCCAAGGTACGTGCACAAAGTAGGATTTGCATTTCAATATGGCGTGCACAACATGGAATCCTCACTCCCTCCTAGACACTTTGAACACAAGTAAGTGCAAGAAAATATAGATAAAAAGAAGCAAAGCAATTTGCAACAAAACAATGTTGAGCATTGAGAACAAGAGGAGACAAATAAGGACTTGCTCCACCGAAAAGGATGGGTGTGCCATGGAGAGACATTTTAGGAGATTAATGCAAAGATGAGCGTAGCATCGTCTTAGTCTTTCAATATAAGTGGCACATAGTGCATATCATGTCTTTCCCATAAACACAACCCAAAGAAGATGTGGCGAATAGGTCCACAAGCTTATTAGGATGCAAAAGGAATACCAAATGAAAAGCAAAGCTTGTGTCTTTTAGAAGCCACCAAAGAATCAAAAGCAATAAAAGGTGGTCACTAAAGAAATGGAATACCAATTAAAGATATAACTACTCTCATGTGTATAAGTTTCTAAATAGACATCAATCATGAAGATATAAGTCCACAAAGAATCATGCACACACAAAATAGATACTACGGTAAAGAACATGATATCCTAGTGAAAGTCATATATATACCAATAAGATCATTGCTTAAAAGCATGCTCAAATTTATCTTAAAAGGATATAGATGAACTTCCAACACAATCTCATCATAGCATAAAAAATATCCACAAGGGAAAAATGATAGTTGGGATGCTCCGAGAAAGGTAACTAGTATCACAAAAGGCAAATGATTTTGAAAGTTCATCAATATTGCACAGGGAGACTTTGAGTAGAAATGCTAGATTAACATTGACAAGGATATACATCCCGGGTACCCTACCATAAGGGTACCTGGTGCACGCGTCGACTAAGGCCCAACTATCAAGAGCCTACATGAAGCCCATGACGAAAGGCCCAACAAGATGGAGTACCCTCCAAGATTAGACATAGGCATAGTCGGTTTAGACTTTCCTTACATGTAAACAGGGTCGGTTGCGAACTCCCGAGACCCAGCCTATTATATAAAGCTGGGAGGGCCGCCGATCCAGGACACGCAATACTCGAACCACCAAAACCCTAGCGAGATCGACATCTCGCCAGGACCCCATTGTAGCCCGCATAATCTCACACGATCAATACCAGACAAGCAGGAAGTAGGGTGTTACTCTCCGGAGGCCTGAACCTGGTAAAACCCTGCTTTTGCTTGTCAGCCGACGAAACTACCAGCTCTACCACGTTCTCTCCCTCGTAATCTCAACCCTAGGTCCTTAACCATGGGATTTGATGAGTTAACCCCTCGTCAATTGGCGCCGTCTGTGGGAAAGAATAGTGCTGGACTCACGGTTTCTTCGGTTCCATCGGAAAACGGCGACTCGCCGATCGCATCTACAAACGGCAACTCGCCGGCTGCATCAACAAACCAGAACTCGCCGACTCGGGCGGCACACGGCAACTCGCCGACTCACTCGACAAACGGCAGCACGCCAACTTCACCTGCAAAAAGCACATCAGATCCTCTGATGACTTCGAGCCACACTCGCCAGAATTCCAGGAGACGTTCGCTCTCGAGTCAGGTTTGGGTTTAACCGTTGGTTCGTTCAATTTTTTCGTAAACAAGCTTGGTGCAGGACTTGACAGATCCACGCCAACTCGCGACTTCCGCACCCGAGGCTCCATCGTTGCGGCTCCTTCGACTGCGGATCCATCAACTGCGTCCATACCATCGTCGATCCTCCAAGCCTGCTCGTCTGCAACAACCATGTCGACTCGAGAGATCAACGAGTTCATTGCGAAAGAACTCCAAGGTGAGGAGGCCGAATCAGCATACCGCACAAACGATCCCGAGCTCAATCTTCCACTCGAGGATAGCTTCGACTGCGGGATCTCCCTCAGCGACTTCGATGAGCCCGAAACTCATATCGACAACCACGTCGACTCCGAGATCTGCACCAACAACAACCTCGACTTCGAGATCCATAACAACTTCGCCGACACCGAGATGAGCATAGGCGATGAACACATCGACAGCGAGATCCGTCCAGACGGACCACTCGACTGGCATATCGACTCGACATGAGCCTCGATGAAGACGTCGAGTCCATGACGGGACTCGAAAACACATACACATACCCTCGGGTGATACCCCAGCAGGTCTACGTTGCCTTCGCCGCAGAATCATCTGATTGCGGCCAGTCGCAGGCCTACAGAATTCCCGTGCACAGTTACTATGCCGGATGGAGTCACAAATCTCACAATTACTGCTGAGATGGCAGCAAAAGCAGATAAAGTCATCAAGGAGTGCACAATGATGCCAGTGGACGCAACACGAGAGGAGATGTTGACCTTCCAGTACTTCAACTGGCAGGAATCACTTCGACTGCAGCAGATCAGAGCAACACTCGAAGAACGTAAAAAGCAAGCTAGCTTGTCGAGTGCACGAAGAAGACAGCTCTCCTGAGCTCCACCGGGCGAGCAGACACAAGACCCAGATCAAGGCTGTCACCCTCGCGGAAGATGAGAGGGCAGCACTCACCCGCAACTTAGGCCACTCTTTCATGACATTCGACGAGAGGGAGTGCCAGTACCCAAAACAGCTGCGGGTGCCCTTTACTGCTGCAGCATACCTAGAGGCAATCAAGCCTCCAGCGGATGACCCCAATGCAAAACTACATCGCCAACAGATCAAATCACTCGCCTTAGCGGCGAAGGCCATACGCCAAATCCCAAAAACTCCAGGAGGGAGTCGAGACCGTGCCATAGTAACCGCGTCGTGAAGAACATAATCGCAGTGGTCGTCACCACTCGAAGGAAAGAAGCGGCTCACGTCGGCGCAGGTCCAGGAGCAGATCACGCAGATCTTACAGTAGCGACTCGTACTCTGATCAGGAGCCTGAGCCACGGAGCTCTGTGCTTCACTCGACGCGTCCGCGAGACACGGATGCCCAAAGGGTTCAAACTCACATCTGAACAGCCCAAATACACGGGTCGACAGGAACCTTCAGGATGGCTGGAAGACTACAGACTGGCTGTCGCGTGCCAGCGAGGCACGAATACACAGCCATGCAATACATACGACTCATGCTCGAAGGCACAGCCCGCGACTGGCTCAAGGCTCTACCTCCATCAACATACGACTCGTGGGATCACTTCCGCGCAGACTTCATCAAAAACTTCGAGCCTCTATGTGAGCGACCAAAAACGTTCGAAGAACTGAGCGCGTTCAACGGTCGGACGAAACGTTGAGGTCATACATCCGACGATGGACTGAGATACGCAACTCAGTTGGAGTAATTTCAGAAGATATGGCCATGGATGCTTTCATCATGGGCCTCGCCAGGCGAGATTTCAAAGAAGCACTTGGTCGCCAAAAGCCAACCTCTGTGGCTAACCTCCTAAAGATCGCGACTGAGTGGGCAGACGGAGAAGACATGGCGCGCACCACACGCGGGTCCTCACCCCGTGACAATCATGATAGCGGCAGTCGAAGCCGCAGGGACTCATACAGAGACGACCGAGGCGCAAACGTTCAAAACGTCACTACGACGACGACAGACCCGAATTCATGGCGGCTGGATTCTCCACACCCCGCAACGACCAAGACAGAAGCGACCGACGGTCAGAAGATCGACGGGATAGTCGAGATGATCGCCGGGACAGTCGAGACCGCAACCAACGCAGCGACAGCTACAAGAAGAAAGATTGGCGCAAGTCGCGCTCCGGCGCACAAAACGAGCGATCATTCGATGACAAGATGGATGCTGATTGCAGATTCCACCTGTACAAGGGGAAGACGGAAAATTGCGCTCCAATCACTCGATGAGAAACTGCAGAGAATTCGACCAACTAGCATCTGAATACGTGCAACTCAGAAAGGCACAGCCGCACCCGCACCTGCACCTGTGCCTCAGCCAAACAATGTGCCGTTCTGATGGCACCACCTCCACCACCACAGCCTGCCGCAGGCGGAAATATCGCGGGTGCCATACAACCCGTACCTCGGGTGGACGAACCTCAGTACCCTCCCCCCAAGGGCAGATGTACATGATACAGAAAGGTCGCCCTTCCAACAGGGAGCAAAAACTTCGCACTCGACAAGTAAATATGGCGGTCATGTCACCTCCTGCCGTAACTGAATTCTTGAAGGGATCCGAAACTGCAATAAGCTTCAGCAGAGAGGACCACCCACCATCGGTCGTTCGTCCAGGGCACTCTGCTCTGGTACTCGACGCCAAATTGGAGGCTACGCCATGTCCAAGGTCTTCATGGATGGTGGCAGCGGCATAAACATCATCTTCGCAGATACGCTCCGCAAAATGAACAGGTCAGTCGAAAACCTGCCAAAATCCTCAAATACCTTTCACGGTATCGTCCCAGGCAAAGCAATAAGCCCAGAAGGCACCATACAACTCGACGTTACGTTCGGGGACAAAAACCACTTCAGGACAGAGTCGATTGAGTTCGAAGTTCGACTGGAAGTCACAATACCACGCCATACTTGGACGCCCGACGTTCGCTCGATTCATGGCGGTCCCACACTACGCATACCTCCAGCTGAAAATGCCTGGACCAAAAGGAGTAATCACAGTCAAAGGAAACTTCCAAAAGTCCGATTCTTGCGACCGAGAGTTTAGCAAAATCTCTGAGATGTTCGGCATGGAAGCAACACTCGCCGATCTAGCGGTCTCCAACGATCGAACACTTATGCCGGAGCACAAGAAGGTGGCAGTCGACAGAGCATTCAATGCCACCAATGACACAAGGTCGCATCAGGTGCACCCGACTGACCCGACCAAGACAGTCAATGTCTCTTCGAGTCTGCCTATCGCATAGGAAAGCGCGCTCGTCGAATTCCTCCGTGAGAACTGGGATATATTTGCGTGGTGTCCAGCCGACATGCCAGGTATTCCCAGGGAATTCGCCGAGCACTCTCTCCAATTATTTCCAGATGCTAAACCAGTCAAGCAAACAATGCGCCGCATATCCGGCCCGAAAAGAACCGCAGTCGAAGCCGAAGTCGACAGACTACTCGCAGCAGGTTTCATCAGAGAAATCAAGAAATCACAATGGGTGGCCAACCCCGTACTTGTAGAGAAGAAGCACACAGATATCCTTCGGATGTGCGTAGATTTCACAGCACTCAATAAATGCTGTCCAAAGGATCACTTTCCACTACCTCGAATCGACCAGATCGTCGACTCCACCGCCGGGTGCGCTCGCTTGTCCTTCCTGGATGCTTACTCAGGTTACCACCAGATAAGGATGAAGGAAGAGATGAAGAGAAAACGGCGTTCATAACCCCACTCGGGGTCTACTGCTACACAACAATGCCTTTCGGGCTCAAGAACGCAGGCGCAACCTACCAGCGCATGATGCAAGACTGCCTCAAGAAGCAAATTGGGCGAAACGTCCAGGTCTACGTAGACGACATCGTCATCACAACAAGGGAGGAAAACACACTACTCGATGACTTGCGAGAGACGTTCGCAAACCTCAAACGCTTCCACATCAAGCTCAACCCGAAGAAGTGCACGTTCGGCGTGCCAGCCGGGCAGCTCCTGGGTATCTAGTCTCGGCTCGTGGAATCGAGGCGGACCCGGAGAAAATACAGGCCATCTTGACAATGCAAAGGCCTTCAAAGCTCCATGACGTCAAAAATTAGCAGGTCGAGTGGCAGCACTCAGTCGATTCATCAGCAAACTAGGCGAAAAAGCACTCCCGTTCTATCGGCTGATGAAGAAAGCAGACAAATTCGAGTGGACGCCAGAAGCCGAAGCAGCCTTCACGGATCTCAAGCGAGTCCTCACAAGCCCTCCAATCCTCGTCGCACCAAGGGAACGTGAGCCACTATACCTGTATGTCTCCGCAACTAACAGGGTGGTAAGTACCGTACTGGTGTCGAACGCAGGAGGAGGGACACGCCCAAAGCATACAACGCCCAGTCTACTACTTGAGTGAAGTCCTCTCCATATCAAAGCAGCGGTACCCGCATTATCAAAAGCTGGCCTACGCCGTGTTCATGTCCTCAAGGAAGCTGACGCACTACTTCGCAGAGCACCCGATCACTGTAATCAGCACCTCAGGGATCGGGACATCCTCACAAACCCCAACGCAACTGGGCGAGTCGCAAAATGGCTCATCGAGCTAGGACCACGAGATATCAAGTATGATTACCCGAAGGCCATCAAAGCACAAGTCTTACCTGACTTCCATACCGAGTGGATCGAAGCTCAGTTGCCAGGAGCACCAGATGTGTCCAACTCATGGACTATGTACTTCGACGGCTCAAAGAAAACGAAGGCGCAGGCGCAGGTGTCATCCTCATATCACCAAAAGGCGACAAGCTTCGCTATGTCCTGCAGATGGGATTCGAGTTACCATCCAATAACGAAGCTGAGTACGAGGCCCTGATCCATGGCATGCGGATGGCCAAAGCCCTCGGGTGCACTCGACTGATGATCTATGGTGACTCGAACCTGGTGGTGCAGCAAACAATGAAGGCCTGCGATGCAATCGCAGACAACATGATCGCCTACCGTGACCTGTACAACCTAATGGAGGGCAGCTTCGAAGGCTGCGAGTTGCGGCACATAGGGCGCGAGAGCAACGAAGAAGCAGACAAGCTAGCCAACCTTGGCGCGACCAAAGCACCAGTTCCACCTGGTGTCTTCCTCGAGCGCATCGAGCACATCCATCAAGCAAAAACGAACATCTCCTACATCAGCCGCACCAGCCAAGAGCAAAGCACCTAGCACAGAGGACCCGCCAGTCGAGGTACTCCTCATTGAGCCAACTTGGACTCAACCTTTCCTCGCATACATACTCCGCGGCGAGGTACCTGAAGACATAACAGAGTCAAGACGCGTCACTCGACGATCTAAAGCATACACCGTCATCAACGGCGAACTATACAAGCGCAGCGTATCAGGTATGTTCCAACGATGCATAGCATTCGAAGATGGCCAGGCCATCCTTCGTGATATTCATGCAGGTACCTGCGGGCATCACGCCAGCAGTCGATCACTCGTAGCCAAAGCCTTTCGCGCAGGCTTCTACTGGCCCACAGCACTCAAAGACGCGGAGGACATAGTCAAAAGGTGCATCGGCTGTCAAAAATTCGCCACAAAGCCGCACGCACCCGCATCGGCGTTGAAGACAATACCATTGGCCTGGCCCTTCGCCCAGTGGGGGCTCGATATGGTCGGGCCACTCAAAAAATCCTCCCATGGAGGGCATACTCACCTTCTGGTGGCGGTCGACAAGTTCACCAAGTGGATTGAAGCAGTCCCTATCACAAGTTCGACTGCCACTACAGCAGTCAATTTCATAAAATCCATCATATACCGCTTCGGCGTACCAAGCAGCATCATCACTGATAATGGTACAAACTTCACGGCTGAAGAGTTCCGATCCTTCTGCAAAGAGCAAGACATCACGCTCAACTACGGATGGCACCCGCCGGGTTCGGGCCGGGTTTGGCATACCCATACCCATACCCGGCTCCTCCACCCGTACCCGCCACCCGCCCCATACCCGCCGGTGGGTCGAGATCTCAACCATACCCGCGACCCGGCGGGTACGCGGGACCCGCCCCGTACCCGCCAAGGAGAGGCAGCTCATGTGTGGCTGTGGCCTGTACGTTAGTGTCTTTAGTGGGCTAGGTCTCTTAGTGGGCTAGGTGCGTTAGTGGGCTTGTGGGCTAGGGGTGTTAGTGGCTTAGTAGGCAATGACATGTGGGGTCATTACGTTCTAGTCGGGTACACGGGTTCGCGGGTATGGGTTTGGCATCCCATACCCGCACCCGCATACCGATGGGTATGACATTTTCCTGCTAAGCATACCCATGGGGATTTTTCTAGCCCAAACCCTCCCCATTTGAGGCGGGTACCCGTCGGGTTTGCGGGTATCGGGTACCCATTGCCATCCGTACGCTCAACTGTGCATCCGTGGCACACCCGCAGTCCAATGGCCAAGTCGAAAAACCAATGGACTCGTGACGAGCGGAATCAAGAAACGCCTCCTGGTGCCACTCAAAAGAGCCACGGGTGCTTGGACGAAGAACTCCCATCTGTGCTATGGAGCCTACGCACAACTCCTAACGCTTCAACACAGTTCACCCCATTTTTCATGGTCTACGGCGCAGAGGCAATCCTGCCATCAGATGTAAGATTCAATGCACCAAGAGTCGAAGCATACAACGAAGAAGACGCAGATGAAGCACTCGAAGATGCGGACGACTTGCTCGAAGAAGCACGCGACACGGCGCTAGCACGCACAGCTGTCTATCAGCAAGACCTCCGCAACTACCACAGCCATCGACTGCGCACCAGGTCCTTCGATGTTGGCGACCTGGTACTTCGACTGAAGCAAAAGAAGGTGCACAAACTCGCTCCCCCATGGGAAGGACCCTTCATCATCACCGAGGTCATTGGTGGTGGAGCATACAGACTGGAGCACGCGAAGACAGGCGAACTATCGCACAATCCTTGGAACGTTACGCAGCTGCGCCGTTTCTATGCTTAGATTGCTCAGTCGCACAATGTAATAGGCACATATGTCGGATGGCTGCAGGTTTCATACGCGCTCTTTTCCTTCCGGGGTACCTAAGGGGGCTGAAAGGTTTTTAATGAGGCGGCCTGCAGCTTAACATTCAAAAATGGAATACAATCAATGTTCCTCCTGTTTACTACTCGCATAAATTACTAGCACAAAACGTTAGCCACACCCGCAGGCTCGGGGGCTGCGCCATAGAAAAAAACCGAGCTTTCGCTCCCTTCAAAAACTTCAGCCGCACTTGAATACTCGGGGGCTGAGTCACAACAGTTCAAACAAAAACGATAAACTTCTCAACCCCACTCGCATGCTCGGGGGCTGGTTTTCAAAGCAGAACATGGAAAACTTCGGACAAATCACAAAAATTCACAGCCTCACACGACGACTCGGGGGCTACGCAATCTATAGTCCATACTGTATATGTTTTCATAAACCTCACTCGATAGACTCGGGGGCTGCATACATACAAACAAACAATATACACTACATACAAGTGGCTAATCTACACTTGGGGGCTGCCCCCTATGCATAAAAACCCTAATCTACAGGTTCATCCTTTGGCTGGGTCCACTTCTCCGCCTCCTTCAGCACATGATGGATTAGGACCAATGCGTCCACCCGTGTCTCTTGGTTATGCTCCTCCATTGGCACAGGACCACCACCTGGTACGGATGCGGGTCCGATCGCAATGTTTTTCAAATCAAGGTGCGGAAGGTGCGACCGCACAAAGGCAAGAGCAACGTTAGCCCCGCTAATCAGTTGCTCGCGTACAAATCTCTTGATCGCCTTGCCTTTTCGAAATTTCTTCAGCAATGCCACAAGGCTTTGTGGTTGCTCGTTCAAAGGAAACAAAGCCTCGTGGACTCGAAATAAAGCCAACCTGCAACTCTCTAGTCGAATGGCAGTTCGCCACGCACGATCCAGGAGCTTTACCAAAGTGGCACTCCTCGCCCTGTCTGACCAAAAGGGGTGGGCGGCGTATTCCGCACTATTCGCATGATCGTCGAGTCGATCCTGTATCCGTGCCTCCTCCTTCGGCTTGTCAAAACAAACACGTATGGCAAAATAATGCAAACTTATTACCCCAGTCGACTTGTGTGCCGAGCCCACAATTCGATTTCCAAAAGAGCTTACATTCAAGCCGCGGGTTCACCTTCTCCAACTCCTCAAGCAAAAAAGTCTCCCGCTTTGTAGCCGGAGATGGCATCGACTGCAGCTCCGCATATGCCTCTTGCATTTTCTTCAACTCGCCGTTCACCTTCGAAAGCTTGAGCTGAAGGTAGTCCATAATTTTCTGGTCATTCACGCTTCGTGACTTCGTGGAGCCATTCGCATCAGGGCCAGTCGATGCTTTAGAAGCTCGGTTCTACATTCAGAATAACTCAGGGCATAAGGGAAAATGAAGAACTCAAGCAAAAGACTCGGGGGCTGCGCCTCCCGATTACTGGAGTTCATATTTCATGAAGCGCAAATACGAAGTTTGACGTTTTTACAGACAGCAAAAGGAAAACCATAAAAATCCCTAAAACTAGGCGACGGAGGGATCACTCGCTAGTCATCGACTTCTTGGAGGAAGCCTTCTTCGCCTGAACCTTGGCTGCCCTATCTCCAACAGTTGTTACAAGCTATTGAGCATACTTTTTGGCGGCCTCCATCCAAGTGCCTAACCCGACGGTTTTGCCGCCAGGCCCCTTCGGAACTTCGTCGTGACCTTGTCAAAATCTGCCTCGACTCCGTGCGCGAGCAACATGAGAAAAGTAGTCAGAGCACCACTTACCATTTGCTCGCGACAGAAATCGGCGACGGCAGTTCCTTCTGGCTTGAACAGCTCCACCAGTTCTGCAAATGAAGATGTAAGCTCATCATCTGGGAAGAAGCTGCTGTGAAGGGCGCCCAAAGCACTCGCCGCCTTCGTCAGCATCTCCCCTGCCCTACTATTGGCAACCTCTGCGACGGCCACACTTTCATCAAGTGAAGCGCCAGCGTTTTGCTTGCCAGGAGCAGCAGGGCCATCCATCACGCCTAGCATAGCATATAAACAGCATGCTCAGCAGCGTATTACACAAACTTCAAATATCTAATGCAACGGCAAAATTGCGTACCAGTCAAAGTGGTGCTGGCAGCAGAGAGTCAACCAATTGCCAGGTCTTCCCTAACTTCGGCTGCCTTCAGCCTCTTCTCCAGATCAGCAAATCGACGGGAAGCTTTGTTCATCTCTTCTGCAGCGTCAGCCGCTGACTCTGAACAACACATAAGCATTTCTTCAACATGCTGCAAAAAGATAGTTACATCAAAACACTTGAGTTCTCATTACAAGATACTTACTCTTGGCGGCCTCGAGTTGCTGCTGCAAGGTAGTGATTTCCGTCTCCATGTGAACATACTTGGCGCCAGCCTTCAGTAGCTCTTGTATAAATGACTACATCACAACATGAGCAAATTCAGAACAGATTCATCGAGTCTATGCAAAACTTTAGCACCCGATAGTGATTCAACTGCGGCAAAAAAGCACAAGCTTACATGATCTAAGAAGGAGGAAGTTGACGCAGGAACACCTGTCGTTGCTGCCTCATCTTTGTTAGCTGCAACCTCGGGCTCTGGCGGTACAGAAGTGTCCGCGGCAGCCGTAGTCGCAGGAGTTGCTGGAGTTTCTTGCGGCTGATTACGAGCAGTCGACGCCGCACTGCTCTTCTCCGTCGGAGGTGGCGGTGGCAAATCCTCGTCCGAGGACACGCTGTTTCACACATGCTAAGTAAACAACTTGGCAACGTTCATAAAATATCAAAAATGCAAACGCACATAACATTACTTACTCTTCAGTCAGGTCGACCAATCGATTAGGTGCAAGCCCACCTACGCTTGGGCGAGATCTCTTCGTAGGTCGCGGAGGGAGTGAGCGAATCGGAGGAACTTCGAGCGGGGCCATCATCGACTCCGTCTCGTTTCCTTCCTTCTCCTCAGAGTCAGTTGTGTCCTCTTCCTCGCGCCACCGCTTCTGCTTGGCCTGCACCTCAGCATCGCCTTCATTAGCTTCTGGCGTATGTGCCGTGGCGAGTGAGGTCACCTCATCATCAGAGCCAGCATCGAGTGGCTCATTGTCCGGCACTGGGCCGCTCTCTGGCAAAGGGGACATCGACTCATACATTTTGTGCCCCTGCACACAGAAACAGCAAAGGAATTAACTTCAGACATGCATAACATAGCAACTTACAGATGGTAGCGACTGTTACCTCCGGTAGAGGGTTGCTGGTTTCATAAGGTGGAACTGGCGAGTTCATCTCGCAAGGCTCCTCATCAGTCAGTTTGGTAAGACCTCTTACCAACTTCTCTACTTCCCCAGCAGAAAGTTCCACTGCGAGTGAGCGGGTTGGATCGGAAACTCCATTGTATGCCCACATGGCATGGATTCGGGCTCGGAGAGGCTGCACTCGCCTCTTGAGAAAGGTGGCCAACAAATGGATGCCAGTAACCTCCAGACCAACATTGGTCTGCAGCTTCAACACCTTCTCCATCAGAACGTCAGCCTCTTCGGCTTCGACTCCGGTCGGCTGTGCGATCCAGGATGGCCTCTTCCTCACCAGGGCGTCTGCGTCGAAGGGAGGTAACCCGAACGCTTGGTTGCCCGTGGTCACATCCTTGATGTAGAACCACTTTTGGCGCCATCCTTGCATAGACTCGAGAAAGTTGATCTTGAAATACTCGACGTCAGGTCGAGTCTGTACTCCAAAACCACCAGGTCCCTTGACACTGTGCTGGCGCTTGACATTGAAGATGCGGTGAAACAACCCAAAGTGGGGCGCAACGCCCAAAAAGCACTCGCAAAGAACGAAGAAACACGCAATGTGCAAAATCCCATTGTGGGTAAAATCGTGCAATTGCACTCCATAAACGTGCATCAGTGCACGAAGAAAATCATGAACAGGGAAGGAGAAGCCCCTGTTCACAAAATCCACAAAACAGACCCGCTCATTGGGGCCTAGGCACGGGATTTCCTCGGCGCCGGGGACGCGAACCTACGACAGGTCCGCCGGAATTAGCCCGTCGTTCCGCAAGCCGGTGAGCATCCGCTTGCTGCAGGAGGTCTTGGTCCATGAGCCCTTGTCCCTCTTCAAACCGCTGGCAGCGGCTCCAACGACGCTGTCTGCCGAGGCATTCGCGGCACTCCTGCCCTTCCGAGGCGCGGGTTTCGTCATCGTAATGGTGGGTGGCAAAAAGCTTGGCTGTTGGGCTATGGCGATGCGCTAGGAGGGAGACGAAGCAGCGGCGGCGAAGAACGAATGGCAAGTAAAAACATTATTTACTCCGCCGCGCCCTTTTACCCTCAACACAAAAGAATCCGCACCGTTGATGCGAGATCGTGGGCAGAATAGCATATCCAGCCATACACGTGGCAGCCATGTAGAGCAACCGTCGCCGGTCACTCCGCCCACTACGCACGGGAATCTAGGAACCATCATCACAATCCCGGAAAAATCGTGCCCGAGCGGTCAAATCCAGTCCAAACGGCACCGCCCTTGGTCAGCGCTGCATCGTGGGCCCACAGGCGTGTCATGTCCCATCAGGCATACCAAAGCACGCAATAGCGTGTCAGAAATTGCAGTCGAGGCAGGCGTCAGTGCTGACGTCACTTAGATCTCGCACACGATGGACATTTCGAGTCATCCAACATTCAGCATCAAAGCCAGTCATTCGACTGAGTAGCAAGCAAGCATACAAGTAGTCGACAGTTTCTTCGACTGCACATACTACTCCCATCGGGAGCATATCAAAAAATTCTTCGACTAAAGATGTACGGGACAAACAGGTTTGAGATTATCCTCCATTGCAAACAATACAGCACAATCTCGGGGGCTACTCCCATCGGGAGCGCTGTCACGCACCCAATAGAATAATGACAAAGTATCAGTCGACAAAAGACTCGACTCAGTTCATACGCAAAATTTGATGCAAAATCATACTCGAAAATTTCCCGAGTTGCGTCTGCCGCAAATATCTCGGATGCTGCATGCATAGTGCAAAGGTAAGACCCGCCGAACTTTCGAGCTGGGCTAAGGACCGTCCCAGCAACGTTAATCCTTATACTTTCCATGTCAACAGACATGATGAAAAATCCGACGGACGCGTTGGGTAAATTTCAAAGTTATACTACAGATCGATTCAGTAAGACCTCCGCGGCCTAGTCGAGTCTGACCAGTCTGTTCCAAATTCGAGTCCGGGGACTCGAGTTTGATTGAAAGCTAGTAAGGTTTTGCCGAATGTGTAGTTAACCGGTCCCGATCCGTCGAGTGTACCGGGCCTACTAAGCTATTTTCCCTTGATTATCATAAGCAAAAATCAAAGGCGATGAAATACTCGACATAGCCAACATGTGCTATTCATACAAGAATTTAATGATAAACACAAGTACAAAGAATATGACGTGCACTTACGAACGAGTCCATGCCCGATTCTTCGAGTTAGACAAGTACTCGGGGCTATTGACAAGGATATATGTCCCGGGTACCCTACCATAAGGGTACCTGGTGCACGCGTCGACTAAGGCCCAACTATCCAGAGCCTACATGAAGCCCATGACGAAAGGCCCAACAAGATGGAGTACCCTCCAAGATTAGACATGGGCGTAGTCGGTTTAGACTTTCCTTACATGTAAACAGGGTCAGTTCCGAACTCCCGAGACCCAGCCTGTTATATAAAGGCTGGGAGAGCCACCGATCCAGGACACGCAATACTCGAACCACCAAAACCCAAGCGAGATCGACATCTCGCCAGGACCCCATTGTAGCCCGCATAATCACACACGATCATACCAGACAAGCAGGAAGTAGGGTGTTACGCTCCGGAGGCCTGAACCTGGGTAAAACCCTGCTTTTGCTTGTCAGCCGACGAAACTACCAGCTCTACCACGTTCTCTCCCTCGTAATCTCAACCCTAGGTCCTTAACCATGGGATTTGATGAGTTAACCCTTGTCAAACATATTTGGGATTGGTGAATCATGAAAATGATTATATATATTCCCCTTGATATGTAACCATCTCGGCTTGCTCATATTTGCAATAAAGATGTTTTGATAAGAACTTTGCGAGAATCACATCAATTGCAACTAAAGAGATTCATGCCAAGATACAACCTACACAAGGTTGAAAGCTAGGAATGTATGCATGAGGTAGATACTTGTTACCGAGATAGCATTGGTGATGTAGAAGATAGGAGTTCACGATCATCGATCCAAGCTTGGCTCCAATAAGCACATGGTGATGACAACACCTTCCTTGTAAATGAGACAAGCTTCCAATGCATCTCCAATGTACCTAAAACAAATTCAAGTACGAAATGGTACCCAAGCTCATTGGGTCCAAAGTAGTTAGAGCAACTATAATATATAGGAAAACTCCATAAATATGTGCATATTGATATGAAATTGAATTTCATGCACATCTTAGCCATTTAGGATTTGATGGAGTTTATCCTATATATTGGATCAACGAAAGTAAGCATGTCATAGATATACATATAGTAAATATGCATGCACAAGACTTTCAAGAACCAAACGAGATACAATTTGGACAAAACACCAATTAAACCAAGAAAGCACACACAAGTGTGACAAGAAAAAGAATTGTCCAAATTATATCAAAGACCAAAATCAACACATGATTGAAGATACCAAATGAAAGTAATATACCAAATGATAAAAATACCATCAAGGAATAAACCAAACCCTCTACACTTTTCATGATGGCACAAAGTACCAAGACGAAAAATGTTTGTCTTTCAAAGAGACACATCATCGGGATCAAATACCAATTGAAGACAAATAATGTTCAAAAGCATATAGGATTGCTCCCCCAAGATTTGTGCATTATTTATGATCTTGCATTTGAATACAAAATGCACACAAATGGGATCATCACTCTCCATACATATTATTCAAACACTAGTCATGTTGAAGAGAAGCAATAAGATACAATACCAATTTAAATCACGGTGTTCTACTCAATAGGATAGCTTCCCCAACAATTGTGTATTATCTAGAGATATGACTTTGAAAGTAAATGCACAAGAATGAGATCATTGTTTTTCCTAACTCAAGAAAGCCCAAAACAAATTTTGAGTAGAGCAACAAGGATCCAAAAGATACGAGGAAGACAAAAGTGAGCTAGATTAAAACAAATCCTTGGCAATAAAAATAAGGCAATTTAAAGCAAGAGCCAAAGTAAAGATGGTCTACAAATTCTACCACAATTATGAGTATCACTTGTCATGGACAAGGAGTATATGAGATATTTCTTGGTGGTATATAGAAATGATATTCAAGACCAACTACAACAAATAAGCAATGGCGGCAAAGGATAAGATTTAAAGGCCATGCTTAGATAATAGATATTCTTGATAGCTTCAAATATTCATCGATCATGTAAAGCAACTACAAAGAGTAGCTTGAAGCAATCGGTTTCCCAAAAAGATATATGCGAACAATTTGGGGAAAGCCGTACCAAGAACCTCCATCACAAACAAGATCCAAAGAAGAGAGACAAAAGGCATTTAAGCAAATATGGAACTTGTTTGAGAAACATGCCACATAGGAATAAGATTATTAAAAATCAATTCTAGGTGGCAATACCTCACATGTTCACATTTTCTAGGCTTGTAATATGCACATAGCTTATTACTCCCCCATAATGTGATAATCCAATCTTTTCTTAACAAGAGGCAAATAAAACCAACTAGAGTTAATTATGACATTATAGAATTTGAATTTCTGATGAGAATGACATACCACATAGAGAATAGATAATATTGATATATCAACACTAAGTGGTATCCTCATGTAACACAATTTTAGGATTGTGAAGTGCACGAAGCATATCACTCCCCCAAAATAGGATAGTCCATTAATCTCTCAAAAAGAGAGCCAACAAGATAAGATGTCAAATAAAGCAATAAGGCTCAACACAAGTAAGTGGTGTGCAAACCAACATACACATACTTGATTACTCAAGATAAGTAAGTAGAGAGCACAACACAAACACTAGCAAGGTACAAAACCTAACACATGCAAGGGTGCAAGCAACTTTCAATGTATATATGATTTAAATAAAAGTTACCGCAAGGAGGAACATTGGATATGAGATAGAACAATATAATGCAAATAACTTGACTTGAGAGAATAACTTGATGAAGATCCTTAATTCTTCATGATGTAGCCAAGTCTCCAATGCCCTCCAACAAACCTATTGATCAAGTTTTAGCTTGTTGGTCCCCAACCAAGTTGGGTCCTAAGAGGTTAGTCACAATAGGCTTGGCAACCCAAATGGTTCTTTTCTTGACACCACTTTGAGTACCAACATATTTGGCAAACACATTGCCAACCTTATCCTTCCTAAGAGAATAAACATTATCAATTATGATAGGGTTGGATATATACCATTAGTGCATGAAGAAGCAAAGTGGCCCTTCTCACGGCATATGTAGCAACATTGGCTTCCTCCTTTCTTCTTAGTTGGAATCTCGACTTGAGGAGGGTAGCTTGATTCTTCTTGGGAAGAGGCCTTGCTTTAACTGAGTAACTTGAGTTTGAACTTGAGGCGCTTCCCTTGTTGCTTCTCACTAAGAGGCTTCTTCTTCAAAGGGCAAGATCTAACATGGTGCCCTTCAACTTTGCACTTGAAGCAAACAATCTTGGCCGAATCTTTAACTTGTTCTTGGCCCTTTTTTCTTGTTAGACTTGGACTTGTTCTTGTTATTGGAGTTGAATCCAAGTCACACTCTTGTCATTGGGGCGTCTTTGAACACTCAACATATTGTCAAGTGTAGACTTCCCAACATGACGCTTTTCCAAGTCTTTCTTCAAAGAAGTGACTTGGGCCTTGAGCTCTTTTAATTCCTCTACATGGTTAGTATCAACAAAACACTAGAGGAAGTAGATCTTCATTGTTAGAGCAACAAGGCAAGGAAAGTAATTCATCACAAGATTTAGCAATAGTATGAGTGGATGAATCACTAGGACTAGCACATGGCAATAAAGCATTTAGAGTATAGTTGTGCCATTGTCCACATGAGGCTCACAAGATGTTACCTTTGTAGTGATAGCCTCATGAGCTAACTTTAGCTTCGCATGGGATGCTAGAAGATCCTCATTAGAGCTAGAGAGCTTTTCATGACTTTCTTCCAATTTCCCATACTTGCTAGTTAGCAACTCAAGTTGACCCTTAGCTCAACATTCTCCTTCAAAATAGATGCTTCACGAGAAGTGGAGTTAGTAGCACAAGCATCATTAACATTAGAAATGGAAGAAGACAACTTGGCAAGCTCATCATTCAACCTAGCATTTTCCTCAATAATATTAGCATGATCACATGAGGGAGTAGAGGAACTAGGCACATATTTTTAGATAGTTGAGTTTGGAGTTGATCATGAGACTTGATAAGGAGAGAGTGTTCACTTTCCAAAGCCTTGTGAGCTTTGTCAAGTCTCTCTATGTCCTCAATTAGTCTACATTGCCAACACCAAATTCAACTTTTTCCTTTTTAAGCACTTTATATTTAGCAATAGCATGATATCTTTCCTTAATGATTTTAGCAAAAATAAGATCATTTGTTTCATCAAGAGATTCAAGTTTCTCCTCAAGAGACACTCGAAGCTCATGCTCTTCCTCAAGAGCATTTTCTAAGGATGCTTTTTCCATAGCATCCTCTCTTTCGATCCTTCCCTTTTCTTCAATGATTTCCTTGCACTTATAGCATAAGTCAAAATTTCACACAAATAAGAGCAAGCTTTACTGCCTTTAGGGAGAACACAAATACCATCTCACTCTTCTCCTTTAAAGAATCAATATCATTCTCTTTTAATCCATAATAATCCTCATCCTCATCATCACAAGATGTAGAGGGTTCCAAAGGTGAAGATTCCTTTGAATCCCTAGCCATAAGGCAAAAGTGAGTAATGGACGACGATGATGAAGATTGCTTGAAGCACCATTGAGATCCATGTCTTGTTCCAACAAACGTTGGGATTCCTCTACATTGTTAGCCACACAAGTACTAGAGGATATGGAAGCATTATTTTCATGGCAACAAGACATAGAAAGCATATAACCATGAGATTTAGTTAAGCAACTAATACATGATATGCAAGGACTATCAACACTAGCATGTAGGACATTTGAAGTGCTAGAAGAGTTTAAGTCCAAAGATAGAACATTACAATGAGATAGAGATGAAGTACATTCAATAGAATATTCACCATCAACAAAGCAATTTCTATCACCACTCACCATATCATTACCTTGTGACAAATCGCATGTTGGTGGAGTGGAAGAAGTTGTGAACTCATCACGGCCGGAGGTAGAAGGAGAACAATCATCCTCAATAATGTTGGACACTTCATATTTATCTTGAAGCTTGGTCCAAATCTCGTGAGCGTTCCGAAAAGACATGATTGATGCAAGAACTACATCGCTCAAAACACAAATGAGACCATAAGATACTTGAGTATCGAGATGAGAGTTTTCCTCATCCTCTAAAGATAATTCTTGGGAATCCTGATACGTCTCAAACGTATCTATAATTTTTGATGTTCCATGTTGTTATTATACCAATTGCTACATGTTTTATTTACACTTCATAGCATTTTTATGCATTTTCTAGGACTAACCTATTAACAAGATGCCGAAGTGCCAGTTCCTGTTTTCTGCTGTTTTTCTCCTTCAGAAAGGCTAGTCGCAAAATATTCATGAGATAAATATGTTTGACTTATTGCATTACTTTGCCTTGACAATATACATGAGATAAATATGTTAAAGTTGAAGCCAGTGCTGAAACTAAATCTTTCTTTGTGTTAGTCAAACACTTTCATTTAGAATCTATTGCTTTGTGAGCTAACTTTTATGCAAACTCTTATAGCTCCATTGTCTCCAAAGTATTATTCAGGAAAGTTTTCACTTGTATGATTCATTTTATTTACTCCTTGTTTACTTGTTAGCAAACTATAGACCGTTAACTTGGATCACTTCATTCAGTTCATGTGCTTTGCATTACTATTTGATCAAGATTATGTTGGTAGCATGTCACTTCAAAAATTATGTTGTTTTTATCATTTACCTACTCGAGGACGAACAGGAACTAAGCTTGGGGATGCTTGATACGTCTCAAACGTATCTATAATTTTGATGTTCCATGCTGTTATTATAACAATTGCTACATGTTTTATTTACACTTCAGCATTTTTATGCATTTTCTGGGACTAACCTATTAACAAGATGCCGAAGTGCCAGTTCCTGTTTTCTGCTATTTTTCTCCTTCAGAAAGGCTAGTCGCAAAATATTCTCGGAATTGGACGAAAATCAACGTGTGCAAATATCTCATCAGAAGACTCCAAAAGCCAGAAGGGGAGACGGAGTGGGGCCACGAGGCAGCCACGCCACCCTAGGGCGCGGCAGTAGGTGGGCCCGCGCCCTGCCCTGGCGTGGCCACCTCGGGTGCCCTCCGACGCCGCCCTTTCGCCTATTTATTCCCGATCGCCCGACAACCCTAAAAACACCGATCATATTCCACGAAACGTTCCGTCGCCGCTGCCGTCGTCAACCCTAGATCGGGAGGGTTCTGAAGCTCTTCCCGGCACCCTGCCGGAGGGGAGATCCTCACCGGAGGCTTCTACACCGCCATGCCTGCCTCCGGAGTGATGCGTGAGTAGTTCATCTTTGGACTACGGGTCCATAGCAGTAGCTAGATGGTTGTCTCTCCACCTTGTACCTCCATGTTTAGATCTTGTGAGCTGCCTAACATGATCAAGATCATCTTATTGTAATGCTACATGTTGTGTTTGCTGGGATCCGATGAATATTGATACTATGAGCAAGTTGTTTATCAATCTATCTATTTATGTTGTTTATGATCTTGCACGCTCTCCGTTGCTAGTAGAAGCTTTGGCCAAGTAGATGCTTGTAACTCCAAGAGGGAGTATTTATGCTAGATAGTGGATTCATGCCTCCAGTAATCTGGGCTCGAGATGATAGAAACGACTAAGGTTGTGGATGTGCTGTTGCCACTAGGGATAAAACAATGATGCATTGTCTACGTGTCATTTGCATTGTTTACATTACACACTTTACTTCATGCAATAATCTGTTGTTTGCAACTCAATACCGGAAGGGGTGCGGATGCTAATCGGAAGGTGGATTATTTAGGCATAGATGCGTTGGATAGCAAGTCTATGTACTTTGTTGTAATGCCCAATTAAATCTCATAATAATCATCTTGCCATATATTGCATTGTCATGCGCTCATTATTTGTCAATTGCCCAGCTGTAATTTGTTTACCCAACATGTTAGTTATCTTTTATGGAGAGACACCACTAGTGAAATGTGGACCCCGGTCCATTTCCTCATACTGATAAAACCACCAACTGCAATCATTTGTTCTCTGTTACTTTCTGCACTCATTACTGTTTTCCACACAATACGTTTAATCCTTTGTTTTCAGCAAGCCGGAGAGATTGACAACATCTCTGTTTCGTTGGGACAAAGTAGTTTGCTTGTGTTGTGTGCAGGTTCCACGTCAGTTGCGCCGCTGACAACCTTCTGAAGAACCTCCGTGTCCTCCTGGTTCGATAAATCTTGGTCATATTTCAAGGAAAACTGCTGCTGCACTACATCATACCTTCCTCTTGGGGTCTCCCAACGAACGTGTGTTATCACGGTCAACAAGCAGATCTTCTGGTGCTATTGCTGGGAAGTAATAATACACTCTACCGTTAACACGCCATCAAGACATTTTTCTGGCGCCGTTGCCGGGGACACTGGAATCTCCAGATAGGGGAGTCTCACACTTCCAATCTTATTACTTTGTTTTTGTCTTGCTTAAATATTATGTCTAGTTCTTTACTTGCTATCAATGGTGACTTTTCTTGAAACTAGTCCTATGGCTGAAAACAACATGAGAAAGCTTTATGAAATTTATCTTGAGGTAGGAAATGATGTGTTTGAAGAGAAAATTAAAAAACCTATGGAATTTTATTTGCATGATAGTACCAATGTTATTGGTATGCACTCTTTGAACATGGTTGTTGCTAATGCTATGGAAAATCTTAAGCTTGGGGAAGTTGGTAATGATTCTATTGAAATAACTCCTTTTGATAAATTTGAAGTAACAACCTCCTTGACTCAAGAAAATGAAATAACAGGACGTAAAGATGTGTTCCCTATTGTTGTTTATGAAAATCCATGCTATTTTGATAAGTCTTATGATAATCCTCTATTTATGAATAATTTCGAAATGCATGCTAATGAAAAAGTTCGCTTAGAAAATGTTATGATAAAGCTCTAGATGATGGTCCTATGTTGCTAGATAATATTATGCATTCTACTATTGAGAGTGACCAATCTTCTTGTTTTAATATGTTTAAAAGTGGGTTTGAAATTTTTGATTCCACTATCTTGGAGCTTGATAAAAATTATGTGTTTGTAGATCATGAAAAGCATGCTTTATGTGATAGTTATATTGTTGAATTTGTTCATGATTCTACTGAAAGTTATTATGAGAGAGGAAAATATGGTTGTAAAAGTTTTCAAGTCACTAAAACACCTATCTTTGTGTTGAAAGTTTTAAAGTTGTTTGTTGCATCTTCCTATGCTAGTTGCTTTATACTTCAATGATTTGTTTTACTACAAGATTCCTTTGCATAGGAAGTGGGATAGACTTAAATGTGTTTGATATTTGCCTCTTGATCTCTCTTTTGTTTTTCAACTCTTATTCTTATGAGAGCATCATTAAAATCTTAAACCTAGCTAAAAGGCATTAAAGAAAGCGCTATTGGGAGACAACCCATGAGTCAAGGAGCTTGTTTACTTCTATAACAACTCCTTTGTATCTTTTGTTTGCTGTTTTGTTGTGCCAAGAAAAGTCTCTTATGACAAGATGGTACCTATATTTGGATTACTGCACAAACAGATTTCTGGAACGTCACCGTTTCTCGCGTAGAAAATCAGAAAATTTGAAAAAATCTGCCAATTTTTGTGCGTGTTCCTGAGATATGTACGCAACTTTAGTACGACTAAAGTTTTTCGATTTGAGTGACGTAAGTGTCCCGAAAAAATTATCTTTACGGACTGTTCTGGTTTTGACAGATTCTGTCTTTGTTTTGCATTCTCTCTTTTACAAGTGTTGAGTGGTTTCTTTTAAGGTGAAAGAGCATCACTTAAGCCTAGTAACAGTAGCTAATGTTTGAAAATGATTGCTTATGAATTTGTGTCCTTACAGAACCAAGTGAGATTATTTGTTTTGATGCACTAACCCGCTAATGAGAAAAATGTTGAGTTTTGATGTGAAGGAAGTTTTCAAGTGTTAAGAGAGAGGATGATATTATAAGATCAAGAAGAGTGAAAAGTTAAGCTTGGGGAAGCTCCCATGGATCTCCCCAATATATTCAAGAAGACTCAAGCGTCTAAGCTTGGGGATGCCCAAGGCATCCCCTTCTTCATCAACAAACTATCAGGTCATCTCTAGTGAGACTATATTTTTATTTCTTCACATTATATGTACTTTTCTTGGAGCGTCAGTGTGCTTTTGTTTTCAGTTTTTTTTGTTTTGTTTGCTGCTCTATACTTGTTGGATCCTAGCACTCTTGTTTGGGAGAGACACGCTCGCTTTTTCATTGGAATACTCTTGTTTTCACTTATATTTGTTGAGTATTCTTGTCTAGCTACTGCTAAAGCTTCTAGCTCTCTGTTTTCATATATCTCTTGTCAGAGCTATTAGTTTCTTTTGAAGAAAGTACTCTCTTGCTTCACTTATATTTGTTTGGAGAGTTGTTCAAATAAGTTGATTGGTGTTTGGTTGGAACAGAAAATGCTATGCATGTGGTAGTGGTATAAAATGCTTACATAAGTCTTGTAGATCACTGTCTTGAGTAATTTGATACTTGTCAATTGTTTTGAGTTACCAAGTAAGTAATGTTTAGACTTGTGCATCATGTAAGTAAAGGCTATTAGTGAAGAACTACTGTAAAGCTTGTTGATATTTGATTTGTATCATTGGTAGTTCCAAAGTCTAGATATTTTCTAGTGAAAGGTTTTGGTTAACAAGGAAGACAATGTGGAGTCTTGTAATTTTTCAAGCATGTTTTTTATATGAGTTCTTGCTGTACCGGTTGACAGTCTGTGTTTGCTTAAATAACCTTGCTAGCCTAAACTCTGTACTAAGCGGGAATGCTGCTTGTGCATCCAAAACCCTTGAGCCAAAATCCATGCCATCTGTGTCCACCATAACTACCTATTATGTGGTATTTTCCTGCCACTCCAAGTAAATTTTTCATGTGCTACCTTTAAAATATTCAAAACTGTTACAACTTTTTTGTGTCACTGTTTACAAGCTCATGAGGATGTGGTAGATGGTCTTTATTTCACTTGTTGATCAGACTTTACACCTGGACTAGTGGCATATACATCCGCTTATCCAATAATTTTGCAAAAAGAGCTGGCAACGGGGTGCCCAGTCCCAATTAATTACAACTTTAACCATTAATTCTCTTCACATCTTTTTGCCCCTGAGAAATCAGTCAAGCAATGTTCATAAGTGTGTAAACAAAAGAGAACGAGGGATGATCTACCCGCTGGTAGAAATAACGTCCTTCATGGGAGCCGCTCTTGTAAGGTCTGGTTAACTTGTGACTTAAAGTATTGTCTATTTACTGATTCGTTGACCACTAACACAACCTCTCAAAATATATTTTTATACTCTCTATATGCTTTCAAAAACTTAAAAAGCTCTAGCACATGATTTAATCCCTGCTTCCCTCTGCGAAGGGCCTTTCTTTTACTTTATTGTTGAGTCAGTTTTCCTACTTCTTTCTATCTCCACAAGCAAACACTAGTGTCAACTTTGGTACAACAGTTGTTATATAATGATATGTTTGACTTATTGCATTACTTTGCCTTGACAATATCCATGAGATAAATATGTTAAAGTTGAAGCCAGTGCTGAAACTAAATCTTCCTTTGTGTTAGTCAAACACTTTCATTTAGAATCTATTGCTTTGTGAGCTAACTTTTATGCAAACTCTTATAGCTCCATTGTCTCCAAAGTATTATTCATGAAAGTTTGCACTTGTATGATTCATTTTGTTTACTCCTTGTTTACTTGTTAGCAAACTATAGACCATTGACTTGGATCACTTCATTCAGTTCATGTGCTTTGCATTACTATTTGATCAAGATTATGTTGGTAGCATGTCACTTCAAAAATTATGTTGTTTTTATCGTTTACCTACTCGAGGACGAGCAGGAACTAAGCTTGGGGATGCTTGATACGTCTCAAACGTATCTATAATTTTTATGTTCCATGCTGTTATTATACCAATTGCTACATGTTTTATTTACACTTCATAGCATTTTTATGCATTTTCTGGGACTAACCTATTAACAAGATGCCGAAGTGCCAGTTCCTGTTTTCTGCTTTTTTCTCCTTCAGAAAGGCTAGTCGCAAAATATTCTCGGAATTGGACGAAAATCAACGTGTGCAAATATCTCATCGGAAGACTCCAGAAGCCAAAGGGGAGACGGAGTGGGGCCACGAGGCAGCCACGCCACCCTAGGGCGCGGCAGTAGGTGGGCCCGAGCCCTGCCCTGGCGTGGCCACCTCGGGTGCCCTCCGACGCCGCCCTTTCGCCTATTTATTCCCGATGCCCGAAACCCTAAAAACACCGATCATATTCCACGAAAAGTTCCGTCGCCGCCGCCGTCGTCAACCCTAGATCGGGAGGGTTCTGAAGCTCTTCCCGGCACCCTGCGGAGGGGAGATCCTCACCGGAGGCTTCTACACCGCCATGCCTGCCTCCGGAGTGATGCGTGAGTAGTTCATCCTTGGACTACGGGTCCATAGCAGTAGCTAGATGGTTGTCTCTCCACCTTGTACCTCCATGTTTAGATCTTGTGAGCTGCCTAACATGATCAAGATCATCTTATTGTAATGCTACATGTTGTGTTTGCTGGGATCCGATGAATATTGATACTATGAGCAAGTTGTTTATCAATCTATCTATTTATGTTGTTTATGATCTTGCATGCTCTCCGTTGCTAGTAGATGCTTTGGCCAAGTAGATGCTTGTAACTCCAAGAGGGAGTATTTATGCTAGATAGTGGGTTCATGCCTCCAGTAATCTGGGCTCGAGATGACAGAAACGACTAAGGTTGTGGATGTGCTGTTGCCACTAGGGATAAAACAATGATGCATTGTCTACGTTCATTTGCATTGTTTACATTACACACTTTACTTCATGCAATAATCTGTTGTTTGCAACTCAATACCGGAAGGGGTGCGGATGCTAACCGGAAGGTGGATTATTTAGGCATAGATGCGTTGGATAGCAAGTCTATGTACTTTGTTGTAATGCCCAATTAAATCTCATAATAATTATCTTGTCATATATTGCATTGTCATGCGCTCATTATTTGTCAATTGCCCAGCTGTAATTTGTTTACCCAACATGTTAGTTATCTTTTATGGAGAGACACCACTAGTGAACTGTGGACCCCGGTCCATTTCCTCATACTGATAAAACCACCAACTGCAATCATTTGTTCTCTGTTACTTTCTGCACTCATTACTGTTTTCCACACAATACATTTAATCCTTTGTTTTCAGCAAGCCGGAGAGATTGACAACCTCTCTGTTTCGTTGGGGCAAAGTAGTTTGCTTGTGTTGTGTGCAGGTTCCACGTCAGTTGTGCCGCTGACAACCTTCTGAAGAACCTCCGTGTCCTCCTGGTTCGATAAACCTTGGTCATATTTCAAGGAAAATTGCTGCTGCACTACATCATACCTTCCTCTTGGGGTCTCCCAACGAACGTGTGTTGTCACGGTCAACAAGCAGATCTTCTGGTGCTGTTGCTGGGACGTAATAAACACTCTACCGTTATCACGCCATCAAATCCTTTGGAGTAGAAAAACCCACATCAACAATTCTCTCAATATAATTTGGACCCATGTCACTAAAAAGATTAAGCATGCGAATTTTCCAAACATCATAATTTGTGCCATTGAATATGAAAGTGGGATCATGCACTAATTTTCTAAATGACATCTTTTACTCTCTAGGCGGTAAAGCCCTAAAAGAGAGCCCAGGCTCTGATACCAATTGAAAGGACAAGTATGTTGCCTAGAGGGGGGTGAATAGGCGATTTAAAACTTTTCCGGTTTAGACTTGATAATTGCGGAATAAAACTAGGTGTTTAAATTAACAAGCCAACAACCTAAATAAACTAGGCTCACCTATATGCACCAATAACTTATGCTAAGCAAGACAAGCAACAAGGTGATAGCAATAGAGAATACTTCAAAGATGAAGGCTATCACAATGTAAAGTGCATAAGTAAAGAGCTCGGGTATAGAAATAACCGAGGCATGCGGAGTCGAGGATGTATTCCCGAGTTCCTCCTTTTTAGGGGAGTACGTCTTGTTGGAGGGGTGTGAGTTTCAAACTCAAGAGTAACAAGCTCACAAATTTTCAACTTCCACGAATCCTTGTGAAGAGCACAAACCGATGCACAATGCAATGGCAAGAGCGGAAGTGTTCAAATCCTTCACTCTCAGATCACACCAAAAGCAACTAATACTTATGGGGGAGAAGAGAGGAAGAACAAAGAAAAACTCAACAAATGGAACTTCAAGATCTAGATCCAAAGGGTTCCCCTCACTTAGAGGAGAGATGGATTAGTGGGAATATAGATCTAGATCTCCTCTCTCTTTTCTCTCAAAGATATGCAACAATCATGGGAGGAATTGGGAGAGGGGCAAGCTTTCCAAGGTCAACAATGGAGGTGAGAGAGGGGGAAATTTCATGCTTGGAAGAGCTAGTCCCATTGGAGAAGAAGGGGACCTTTTTATAGGTCTCCCGAAAAAGAGCCATTGCACCCAGAGAAAAGAGGATATTCCGGCTCAATTTGGGATAGGATAATCCGGTTTATAGGATATTCCGGTCCATTTTGGGAATATCCGGTACCAAATATCCGGTTCACACCAGAAGGCTGCGCGTTCTGATCCTTAGCAATTTTCAGCCGAGCAAACTTGGGGGCCGGATATTCCGGTCCAAAACAAACCCGGAATATCCGGTTTTCTAAAAACTGACAGAAACAACAAAACAAAAACTACAATAACTTTTTCATCCGGACTCCGATTTCGATGATCTTGGATTCATTGGAATCGCAACGAAAAGCCCTTCAAGATTATGCAGAGAAACATCATAGTCCATCATGTGAGGAGGAAGCCACAAGGAGAGAGTTTGACCTCTCTTAGAAAAGGCAAACCGGTAAAACATCCAATATAAAAAACGCAACAAGAAATGCATATGAAATCCGTTTTTGATGAACTAGAGCTTGGTATGGAGATGAACACAAGCTCTAAATTCTCACAAGGATAAAAGCCAAACAAGAACCAAGAAAGATGATATGCAAGTATGCAAAGGTTTGAGCTCTCCACAAAGATGCGATCAAGTTACTCACTTGAGAGCCCCTCTTGATAGTACGCCGTCTATCCTATAACTCGGTCTCCCACTAACACCATGAGACCGGTAAAATAGAAACCCTATCAAGATCATACCTTTGCCCTTGAGCATTCCACTTGAGCTAGATGATGACGATATTGACTCCCTCAAGTTGGAACACCTTTCTTGATTGTGCTTGCCAGCACATGCTTGATGAAGACTTCTCCAAATACTCCCCATACTCTATTATGGGAGAGTCTCGCTTAGCTCCGTCTTCATGTACCCATTGCACTGCATCTTCTTCTTGAAATTGATGATGGCTTGGAGATAACCATGAATGGTCACTCAATCTTCTTTTCTAAGCCATGCTTGCAAAAAGCTCAACTCTAGATGACCATTCTTCATATAAACACTTGGATAGAACCTTGGTCATCATATAATCTTCTAGAGTCCAACACATAAATTCCAATCTTTTTCCAATGGACAAGATCTATAAGCATATCTCCAAAACCACACATGAGGGCTCATGCACTTTCAAGTTGTCCGAATGAAGTAGCAAGCCATTCAAAGGGGTGTCTAGATCACATATAGATAGGAGTGAGTTCACCTTATCATGGAGAGATTTGACTCTAGCTCTAGTCATTGGGCTATTTGGAGTGTTGTTGGTAGGTTGGGTTGCATCACAACTTTTGGGTCGCGTCCCGCTCCGCCTCTCGAGCTGTCAGTTCCTCCGACATCACCTCCATTGTCTTCAGCGGGTTCGAAAGCGATTATTCACCTTCTCGTCTGACGGCAGCAACTTACGAGGTGGTCACATGAGGTCCATACAATGCATCGAGACAGGAGAGGTTTGCAACGGCAGTGGCATGGGAGAGAAGGAAATTTGTGAGGTTTTAGCAGTCGACAAATGAGAATATGAAAGAGGAGGGAAGAATGTGACGCCCAACATGTATATCTCACCGCCGGGTTACTTACATGTGCCGCCCACATGGTGTAGTTTTTTGTGAGAGACGTGTCCAAAAGGTCGGAGGGGACAGCGCGTGCCAACCATTTTTTCTGATGGCCCGGAATGATGAGGGCCGCCATTTTTTTTGTCCGGACGGTGGAGACGCTTTAAGGTGGTCATGTATGTTAGTGGTGTGTTGCTAACGAGTGAGGTGCCAAGATCCCGAACACATGTGATCTTGCTATTTTTAAATATTCAAATATGATATTTTAAAGTTTCAGAAAAATCTATAGAAAAAATACGTGTATACATATACATATATATCTGTAGAATTTTGCTAGATAATACATTTTATTGTAGTCTACACAAAAAACTTAAAATCCTGGCTCTAAAAGGCAAAAAAAAAAACTATTCTTTGTTCCAACATTTGTCTTTTGTGCATGCCACTTATGAAAGAAAATTTCAATGCAAATTTGGTTATACAAACTAGACATGTACATATACTTGTATGTTTTTTTTTTTTTTGCAAAACTTTGGAGACCTGGAATGAATTTTGTAAAAAGCGGTTCACTAGTCCTCGGGAGCTTAAAATGATTTTCGGTTGCCAACAAAGTTTTACCGTCAACAACTGCGTGTTTGTTGTTGCTCCACACGAGACCAACAAGCAATGGACTCCTCCCTATTAGACAACGTATATAAACTGCTACACCCCTGCTGCAGCTGCAGGCCTTTGTAGACTTTTTTTTTTTCTTTTCTGGCAGCTGGCCCTGACATTGCGTGCAGGACAGCGGAGGATACAACGGTCAAAGTCATGCTACACCCTCTTTTTCGATACCGGTACACCTTGTGAGTTGTGGCTAGTAGCTGTAGGCTTTGTGACTGCTTTCTATTCAAACACGGGTATAATAGTTTAAGTTTATTATTCTTCTCTGGAAACATGAGGTATACAAAGGCAAGGCCCCAGGTTTGGATTATTTCAAGCGAGTCAAATATGTCTTGTCAGTATCAAACAACTGATTCTGGAGTGCGCTCGGCTACCAGTTCCCGTCGGGTGCGAGTGTGCGTCGTCTCCACTCGTACGACGCCCCTGCCATGATCAAGACGGAGGTGGCGTCCACCTTTACTCTGCTGTGCTACTGGAATCTGTGGAAACACAGAAATGCTGTGGCCTTTCGTGAGCAGCGGCCGTGCCTGCCGCTCCTCCTCCGGCTCTGTCGGGAGGACGTCCACCTATGGCGCTCTCGGCTCCCTGCCCGGCTTGAAGATGCTGCCGATGCTTGGCTCTGTTGTCTTGATGTTTCTGTGTGACCTCGCCCCACACCCCTTGCTTCGCCATGTAAACCTCACCCTGTACAACAGCTCAAACTCTCGGCCTTTTGGGTCGTAACATACATATATTGAAAAATACAGGTGGGGCTTTGTCCCCCGGGTGAAAACTTCAAAAAAAAAAACAACTGATTGTCAGCCTACATGATGGCGAATCAACATAGATTATACATGCACACTGGCCTTCACATGACCCCCTGCTGGGGGTGGTTTCTTCGAGCTTGTGGCGTCATTATTGGATGATTTGTTAATGACTTGCAAAGTCCCAGTATTGAACCTGATGCCCACCTATCTAACCAACGGTAAAGTCAAACCCAGTCAAGGGGTCCAAATACTTGGACTGTATTAATAGTTGACCAGACAATCTTAGTCTACTAATTACTAAACATGATTCAAGAGAAGTCATATAAAATGCCAACAGTTAAATTTGTTGATTGTGTTACTTAACAAGAAGTGAGCTTAGCTCAGGTTCAAGTCCTAATGGATGCGAATTTGGGTTCTTATTATTTAAAAAAAAATCGTTGTGGGGGGCCACCGCTTTCCTTTCAAAAAAAAAGATTGTGTTACTTAACCGACTCTTTCAAATCCTTCTCTCACCATAGTGTCTTGGAAATTGTAGACGATTCACTAATGTAGTCGCCCAGTGTGTGGCGACCCGGGGAAGCAAACCCCAGCCGCCGACGGTCTCCCCTGCATCCTCCCCTCTGCCGCCACTGTCGCCGACCCTTGCCGCGGTGGCGTTGGGGCAGTTCTCTCTCTCTCTCTCTCTCTCTCTCTCTCTCTCTCTCTCGCCGGCGGTGGCCCAGCGGGCATGGGCGGCGCTGGTGCGACGCGTGATGGGTTGTGTGCGGCAGCGTAGGAGCCGGTTGGTGGACTCGAGGGTGTTGCGGCTTGGCGAGATTTCCTCTCCCCGCATGGGACGACGGACCTTGGTCGGCGCAGCTACTTTGGGTGCTACGCTGGACGCTGGGACGATGGCACCGAGTTGCAGATCTATGGAGGCAATCCTCGCTAGCGTGGCGGAGCCTGGTTTGATCTGCACACGGTGGCCTGCATGACATGGTGCTCCGCGCAATGATTGGGGTGTTTGGCAATGGCATCGGGCATTGTTGCCCGTCTGTGGGTGTGGTCGGACGAGTCTGATCTGCCCGCTTTGACGGCAATATCACGCCCAATGGTGATGATCCGGACATCGGCGGTCCTCGTCGGCGCGTCAGGAGCCTAAGTGTGGTGGCATGGGGGTGCTTGGCTGCTGGCCAGTTCTGACGGCTTCCACGACGAACGACACAATCTACACGTGGAGATCGTCAGTTGAGCCAGCGCGAAGCGGACCTGGCCCTAGCACCTTGTTCTATTGGTGGCCTCAGACCGTCGAGCACGCGGGGTTGGCGGTCTATGTGCGAGGTTGCGACAGTGGTCTGGCCGGTCTTCGTGAGGCGGGCGTGTGGCTCGCGACTCACCACCAGGTGAAAGCCTTGCTCTGGTTGTCGGCCATGGCAGGCGATGGCGATGCCCTCAGCGCCACATTCTTCTTGAAGGCGTCGTCGAGATGGCGCTTGTCTCTTGGGACCTCGTATTGGCTGCTCCGCCGCCGAAGGGACCAGTAATTGGAGTTGGTGGTCGGCGATGGCGAGTTGCATGACAACTTTGAATATTGGGAGAGCACAATTTCGGGTTCGGCGAGCTCCAGGTGAAAACCCTGCACTGACCTCGGTTGATGCCGGCGATGGCGGTGCTCTCAGACGCCGCTCCCCTCCTTGAAGGCATCGTTGAGGAGCCCCGGGTTGGTGTTGTCTTGTTTTTCGTCGTCGGCTAGGCGGTGCGCGGCTCTGCGGCCGGCGTGGATGTCGGAGCGGCGGCTCCGATTTCTCCCCTCCGTCAAGCGTTCTAGTGTTGACTTGGATCGTGTGGGTTTTGGTCATCGACTCGTGTGGGGCGCGGCCTCATGGCTGGTGTGTTGTGTTTTGTGTTGTATCGGATTTTAGCTGGTTTCCTTTATAAACCGACCAAACCTTTTCTATGGTGTATCAATGTAAAGTCAAATATTTTGCTCGTCTCAAAACAAAATTATAAGTGTGGTTGAAATTTTGAAAAAAGGAAAAGAGATCTCAAAGACCGCAAAATTTATTGTCGAACATAACCAAGTAGTACGCAATATTGTTCAGGATTTCTCAAACATCCACTGTTACACAGCCGTACCTAATTAGTTGAACTCGGATTGGTGCGTCGCTAGCTTTACTTGGAAGCTTAAAATGGGTTCTCCCAAGCTTTTCCCGCTTGGCCCTGTTACTTGCTTTGTCCGAAGAAATTGAAGTACCCGGGCGACCCAACGTTGAAGGGAAAAAAAGGAGGGAAGAGGACAGAGGTAAGATGGTACTACTTTTTTTGTGTGCAGTCTAGTACTCTTCCCTAGCTTCTGTCCATGACGACGGCCATTGCTTTTCTTTGGGCGAGCAGAGCCTCTCTATCTCATCTGCTTCTTCTCCTCCTCCTCCAGTCCTCCTCCTTCCCCCTTTCCCTTCCCCTACCCCGTGTTCATCTAATCTGAAAAACACAACGAAGGTGCCAAGGTGGGCTCTTTCTCTCTCTCTCCGTCTTTATCTACCAACTGAAACATAAGAGAACGCCGTAAGAACACTTGATTTTAAACTTCCCTTTTGTGTTCTGAGCTCATGTTTTTCTTCAAGATTCCTTCTTACAAATCTTTCCCCCACAATTCTTCTGTAGATGGCTGCAAGCTATGAGAGTCCTGATGATCTTGAAGGACTGATCCTGTCGTGGTCATTATCAGACCTGAAGAAGGGCGAGAAAGTAAGCAATACAAGACGTTGGTACTTTTTTGTGCCAATTTTTACCAGTTTTGTAGTATCATTTAGTGATGTGGTATGTAGTGCTTATTACTGCAGTTATCCTGACCGTGCTAAAGTATTAAAATATCAATCTTTTGAACAAATGGGGACGAGTTACACATATATTTTCTATAGTAGGTTATTTAATACGGTTTAGCTCATGATTCAGAATATAGAGCACATTACAGCAGTAGCTCCTAACTCATGATTCAGAATATAGAGCACATTACAGTAGCAAATACCTGACACACAAAACAATAGCCTTGTGCGTCACAATGATTCTTCGCAACACCATCTTGTCAAAATCCATTAGACACTGCTATTCCAAAAGGTCTAGAGCAGTCAAAGACAATCAAAATGACATTTTTTTTCCTTATCATTCCTGTCAAATATTGCTACTGCTCAGAGTTAGCTTCTACAGTAGCTCATAATTAAAGAATTCATGAATGTGCAGACAAAGGGTGCACTTTTTAGATTATAGACAGAAAAACTTTCAGCCGATTTTACAATATTACTTGACAGACAGGTTGAGAAGATTCAGACAACATTTGGCTCGAGTGAGGAATATCTGAGAAGTTTTAGAAGGCCCTTAATAGAGGAAATAAGATCAGATATCATGTGCTCTTTGAATTCTGTCGCCAAATCAGAGTACTATAGATTGGTTCATATCATGAAAATGCATGTTGATCACCATGTGTACCTGGATATCGACACATGTTTTGAAGAAGGTGGCCATCATTTTACTCACAATGGTGATCTATTTCTGATGTCTGATCAACAACCGAAGGACCTGCAACTCAATGATAATTGTGGAGTGTTTGTCATAGCAACTAATGTCACACAATACGGACAATTCATCACAAGTTTTGAGGCTAAAATCAATGGGGATGTATGCTATAAGAAGTACAGATACGCCATATTTCTTTGCAACCTGAAGGAGGGTCTAAATATGTGGAAGACATTACATCTGAAAATAGGTGATCTGTCTCTCATTAAGAAAATATCCACAGTGCCCTTGTCCCTCAGAGTATGTTCTTAAAGACCTTTCTTATGTATTGTTTCTCTAGCTTATTTCCGTGACTGAGAACTAATGCACCTGCATTTTTTTCCATAACAGGCTGAAAGCATTTGTGGTACTTGTGATAAGAAATCAAAGTCACATAATCTCCTGCTGAATCATGATCTTAATGAAGAACAACTAAATGTTGCATTGAGGTTTGTTTCTAATGCAACATGCGATCACAGAGAGAGCATAGAAATTATCTGGGCTCTACCGGGAACAGATGAGAGTAAGACCATTGCAACAGCCATGAAAGCTCTGCAAAATTTGCATACAAAAACCCTTATTTGTGGTCCAACTTATTCAAAGTGCTCTGCTTTGTGCTGTTCTTTGGATGGCCTTATAAGGGGGTCAAATAGAACACATGGGTTGGATCAAAAGGTTGGGGATGTGGTTTTATTATGTGATTTGCTAGAACTGAAGAATAACACTAGTAAACAATTCTGTTTAGAATGGAGGCTCAAACAGATTATGCCGTGCATGGCGTGGAAAAGTAAGATTGATGGCTTGATCTCCCTCTTAGAGCAGGATTTTAGAGATATTTACAAAAAGGTGACAGGAGATATGAAGCTATCAGCTTTGGATTTATTGAAAGATTTATTCAAATGCAAGTCCAGTGTACTTATCAAGATGCTAAAGACAATTTCCATGCACTCCCCAAGTCAAGGTTTTTCTCAAGGCGCAGCAAAAGGTCTAGCAGCTCTTCTTGATGCTCTAAAAAGGTTCAAGGACCTCTTAGCATCAGATGGTGTCACAGAAGATGATGTGAAGATGGCATTTGCATTACTTCCAGCCAAAACTTCTCTAGCTAAGTATTCTACGGTCAAATTTGCAAACAGGCATCGTCAGCCAAAGTCTTCTAGTGTGAAGGATATAGAGCGATGTAGAGAAAAATGTGTAGAGCAGCTGAAATATCTCAAAAGGAATCTTAACTTCCCCATAAGAAAGACATTCAGTGGATGAGAAGATACCTTCTTGAGGAATCAGCAATTATCATAGCTACACCTTCAGATGCGCATAGCTTGCATTATATGGCTAACGAAAAAATTAAGATGCTAATTGTAACAGGGGCAGCACAAATCAAAGAATGTGAGCTACTTGCTGCATTCTCCCTCCCTCAATTCAACATGTGTCACTGATAGGAGATGATGCTCTGTTGTACCCAGCAGTGAAGAGCAAGGTATCAAACTTTGCTACCTTACAAGCAATTTTGGGAGACATTTTTGCATTTTACATTGCAATTATATAGTAACTTCTCTATGATTTTTATCTTATTAGATGAATGTAAACTCTGGATTTGGGAGAAGTCTTTTCGAGAAATTCACTATATTGGGATTCAACAAACGTTTGCTCAAAGAACAAAACGGAATGCATCAGTCAATTTGTCGCTTTCCGAATGGATATTTTTATGAGGGGCAAATTTCAACTGCCTTTACTGAAACAACCCTAAAGCTGGAATTTCAGAATTATTCATTTTTTAACGTGGATTCTGAGAAAGCTCTTGATGCTATATTCTATCTGATAGCTTCTGCTTATGAAGGTATCTCTTATGTAATATAAAATTGACCTTAATTTCTTGTTATCAAAGCGAAATTGACAATTTTCATCCTCCCCTTCCTCGTAGGTTGGACAGAAGCGGGTAAAGGATCTGAAATACAAGTGGGAGTGATATGCTCTATTGCAGAGCTGAAAGTACCAGGACTTGATAGTCAATTTAATCTGACCGTTCAGTCAGTTGACACATTCGAAGAGAAGAATTATGACATCTTAATTATTGCGGCCAATCAAGTGCCAAGCAGTAACAAATATATCAATTATATGATTACAAGAGCTAGGTCTGTAGCAGATATTTCAGTTAAACATAGTTGATCAGTAGTTTGTTCTTACAGTACACATATGTTATGTAGGCACTACCTTTGGATAATTGGCGATGAGACCAAGCTTGCAGAAAATGTGGTATGGAAAGAATTGATTGAAGATGCTAAAGGCCGTGACTGTTTCCAAGATCCCCCATATTACTCTGAGCACTCTGATATCCCTGAGAAATATTGCCATCTTAGCACTATGGAGGATCCGAGTTCTATTCACAGGCTTACTAGTTCGCATGTAAGTCTAAAGAGTATTTGTTAAAAATAGCTAGGTGCCAATGTAGTTCATACAACCAGTAAGTTTTATATGAAGTTACTTTGCGATCTCCCATATTCTAGTATATAAGTTATAAATTCAAGTTACCAACAGTATCTCTAGAAAAAAAAGGTATTAGTTGTATCACAATGAAAACATCACTGGGTTGCACTTATTTGAATTCATTGCATGGGTACGTTTTTGTTGGAGCTGATTTTCATACGAATGCGAGGTAACAAAAGTATCCCTGCAAAATAAAAAAGGTAATAGCTGTATTAGCATGAAACATTGAACTAGGTTACACTTAGGTGGGAAGATAATTACGACTGATTATAAAAGATAGAGAAATGCATCATAATAATCATACAACGGAGAAGATGAAAATCACACATGGCAAACATGTAAACTGAAGGAAAACACGTGGGTAGATGGAAAATCAGTAAATTGCTCACATATTTTGAAAATATATCTAAGTATGTGGTAACCTTTGAGAGAATTCGTTCACATTTTGTCCATAAATTATATTTGTGATGATCCAAAGGTTCTATTGAACACTCGGCAAAAATGCAGGTCAAAGGGCCAGTTTATGAGGTTACCTGGGTGGGCCGGCCACATCATACAAAGTTCATTACTCCTACGGTGCGGGATCAGGGAGGTGAAAGTAAGTATATCAAAATCTTCACACCTTTTGTTTAAAGTTTTAGTATTTACTGAAAAAACACCCATCTGACTTTTTGTTGCATGCAGATCACTGTACTTTACATTCAAGTTTAGAAACAATGGAGTTTCATCTTAATTATAGTTCAGCAGAACTCTTTACATCTGAAGATTTCAATGCTAACTTATCAACTCACAAAGTGTTGCAAGAATACAACAAAAGGCACAAAGGTATTGGAAAAGAACTTGGTGGCAAAGGAAGACAGCGGTTGGAAAATGTATTTGGCATTCTTGAAACAGAAGGAGCTATATCTTTGTCAAACAAAAAGGTATAATACAGAAATTTCTATGGATCATGTTCTTAATCGTAAAGTCAATAAAATATTTGGCTACTCTTATAGAGCACATATAGCATGTACCAAGGGCAGAGACTATTTTAGAAACATACGCATGTTATCGGGTTAAATTACTCTGGATATTTCAGTGGGAAAACAGGGATACTCTAGATGGATTTTCTTTTCAAAGTGTAGTCTAGATGCCACGTTTGTTGAATTAACTTGCAGTAACTTACAGCTCAGGACTATCTGTCTAATATGGCATTGTATACTTTGTTAGTTCATAATTTCGAACTTTTCACTGAATAAGGGGAATCGTTCTTGTTTTAACAAATGTTTTGGACTACAACAACATATACTTTCAGGTGGCAAAGGGGATGGTGCTGATGATGATGTTGGAGGAAACGTGAGGGACTTGGGATCCTCTTTGGGATCGAACGGCACACAGGACTCGCAGGTGACCAATATGGAGATGGATGTTACTCATTCTGCTGACGGTGCAAACAATGGCAAAACTGTGGCTGCCGAGTGTGTTCCGGTGATGGCGATAACACCGTGTAATCACAGCCCTACAACTACTCAAGGAAGGGCAATTGTTGAGGTTATTCGCAAGGAGGCTCCTGCTTTGTTGCGTCCCATCAGTGCAGCGTATGTGGTTCCTTCAGTCGAGTCTGTTCCGTTTGTTACTGATGTTGATTCTGCTATTCTGGGTGCTGGTTCTGTTGTTGGGCCGACTAAGGATGATGCGGGGCGGCTACTGTCTACGGTCGCGCTGGGCGACACGGAGCAGCCAGCTGCTAGCGCGGCCTCGCAGGCTGTTGACGCAGTGGGCGAGGCTAGCTAGGCCTCGGCGCTGCGCTGTGCTTCGGATGGGCCGCAGGTGCCAGCGGCTGCCATGGGCGCCACGGAGCTAGCGGCTGCTCATGCGGCCTTACCGACTGCGAAGGACGCGACTAGCTGGGCCGCTGCGCGGGTGGTGACCATCAGTTCAGATGGGCTGGTCGGCTCGCTGCTTGCCGGGCCGGCTATGGCTGGTACAGGTGGGCCGAAACTGGGGGGGGGGGGGGGGGGGATTCTACTCCAACTATATCTCCCCTAGTTGCTCGGCTGGAGACGAATTTTGCGGGAGGGGTTTCTTCGACGCCATTAACCCCTCCGGCAATGACGGGTGCTGCCGGGAGTGCTGAGCTGGTCGGGTCAGTTGCTACTTCACCATCACTGACCCCGGCTATCTCTGCTGAGCCTCCTGCGGCCGACGCCATCGACTCTACCTCGCCACGCACGCCACCGTCCGCTATGACCCAGTTCACTCCTACACGCCGGAGTGGAAGGTTTGGGGTGATGGCGGATGGTACTACCCCGACGGATGAGGATTCTCTGAAGAAAGCAATGCGCCGTAAAGCGGTGCATAACCTGGACACGCATGGTATGGATTCGACATCCAAGTCCTTCCTTTCTTTTTCGTCTCCGTCGATTTCGGCTAAGTTAAATAGTGTAGGTATTAAACTTGGTAGCACTCAGAATCAAATTAATGTGTCAACTAGAGTCTTGAGGCATATGGAATTTGACCGTTCTACGGTAATTCCTAAAGCTTCGACCAAGTTGACCGCCACCTATTTGGATGAAGAAGAAGCGAATGCCACATCAGATGGTCAGCTTATTTCTCATCTAATTGGTGAGGTGTCGGAGATAGGATTGGATGACGACGGGTTGAGCTCATTGTATGAGTTAAAATCATCCGGACGAAAATCTAAATCTAACTCTAACAAAAGGTCTTCGAAACGGTCTAAGGTTTCCAAATCAAAAATAGTTTCCCAATGAATGGCTTATTTGCAATAGCAGAGGTCTTGGTGACTTGGCTAAATACTTGCACTTTGCTCATTCTGTCCGGGATCATAATTTGGATTTCTTAGCTATTTCAGAGACGGGTAGACGGGAGTTCTCGCAAAGTCAATTGAATCGCCTATCTGGCGGTATTGATTTTGAGTGGTATTCTCGTCCCCCTCATGGTCGCTCTGGCGGTATCCTACTAGGTGTAAAGACTGATACCATGGATGTGTTGGCTGTTTCGGATGGTGATTTTCATATTAAAATGCACATCCGGAATAAAGCTGATAATTTCATTTGGAGTCTTGTCACTGTGTATGGGCCTGCTCAAGAGGAATCCAAAACCGTTTTTCTTCGAGAGATGGTAAACTTAGCTAAGGATAATCCGCACCCATTCATTATTGGGGGGGACTTTAACTTGCTTAGTTTTCCTTTCGAAAAAAGCAGAGGTCGGTTTGACGATCGTTGGCCCCTCTTGTTCAATGCGGTAATCGAAAGCTTGGACTTGAAAGAGGTGTCAATGATCGGGAGGCAGTTTACATGGGCAAATAGCCTCCCAGAACCTACGTACGAGAAACTAGACCGTGTACTGATGAATACTGATTGGGAATCAAGGTTTTCCAATGGTTTCGGTGCGGGCTCTAGAACGTATTGAAGGTTTGTCAGACCATGCTCCCATTTTATTGACCACTGGGATTCCAGACCACCGTGTAACCACCGCTTCAAGTTTGAACTTGGGTGGTTGCATCGGGATGGCTTCCAGGACATGGTCAAGCGGATATGGGAAAGGCCTGTAGCTGGTGTAACTCCGATCCAGAGGTGGAACAATAAAATTCCTGCTACTCGCACACACCTTGTGGGTTGGGCACGCCATACAACAGGCTTACTTAAAAAAGAAAAAATACGACTCTCTTCTATTATTGACGCCCTGGAAGCGTTAGCAGAGGTTCGCCCTTTATCAGCACAAGAGATTGAGCTCAAGAGCCAATCAAATGCGCAGATAGCGAAACTTCTGCGTGAAGAGGAGCTGAAATGGTATCAACGTTCTAAAGCCCAGTTTATTCTGGAAGGAGATTCTAATACTAAATACTTCCATAGTATTGCAAATGGCAGACATCGGAAGAAACGTATTTACTCTCTTTTAGATGAGGACAGAACGATTGAGGGGCATGATCAGCTAAAGTCGTACATTACTAATTATTATAAAGGCTTGTTCGGGGCACCAGAGGAAGGAAATTTCTCTATGGATGAGTCTAGAACAAGCGATATCCCCCAGGTTTCAGTTGAGGAAAATAGTCTACTTACTGCTCCGTATTCGGAGGATGAAGTAAGGAAGGCGGTTTTCCAAATGGAACACAACAAAGCTCCTGGTCCAGACAGTTTCCCGGCAGAGTTCTTCCAGAACTTTTGGGACGTTATCAAGTCGGATCTTATGGAATTGTTCAGCTGTCTTCATGACGGACAACTTGAGTTGTTTCGTCTGAACTTTGGTGAAATAATTTTATTACCTAAGATTAATGAAGCAGAAAGGATCCAGCAATACAGACCTACTGCTTACTTAATGTTAGCTTTAAGATATTCACCAAGGTCACGACTCTAAGACTGAACAATGTGGCTGACCATGTAGTACGTCCTTCCCAAACCGCTTTTATGAAAGGCCGCAACATCCTAGATGGGGTGGTAATCTTGCATGAAACGGTTCACGAACTACATACAAAAAAGTTGAATGGGGTGATTCTGAAAATTGATTTCGAAAAAGCTTACGATAAGATTAAATGGTCTTTCCTTCAGCAGGCCCTCAGAATGAAAGGTTTTTCTGATGAGTGGCGCGCGTTAATACATAGCTTTGTTTCGGGTGGAAGTGTAGCCATTAAAGTCAATGATGACGTTGGCAAATACTTTCAAACCAAAAAAGGGCTTAGACAAGGTGACCCATTATCGCCTATATTATTTAATATAGTGGCAGATATGTTGGCAGTCATGATTGAACGCGCAAAGTCTGATGGTCAAATTGAAGGTGTCATCCCACATCTTGTTGATGGTGGATTATCCATCCTTCAATATGCTGACGACACAATCCTCTTTATGGAACATGACATTGAGAAAGCTCGGAATCTTAAGCTAATTTTGTCAGCTTTTGAGCAATTATCAGGTCTTAAGATAAATTTCCATAAGAGTGAATTGTTCTGTTTTGGCGAGGCTCAAAATGATGCATCCTTGTATGCTGATTTATTTGGCTGCGCTCAAGGCCAGTTTCCAATTAAGTATTTGGGTATCCCGATTCATTATCGGTGATTAACAAATGCCGAGTGGAAATTAGTGGAGGAGAGACTTCAAATTAGATTAAATAGTTGGAAAGGTAAACTATTATCCTTGGGTGGACGATTGGTCCTCATAAATTCAGTGCTAACTAACATGGTACTGTATATGTTATCATTCTTCCAAGTTCCAAAAGGAGTCTTAAAACGGTTGGATTATTTCCGATCGAGATTCTTTTGGCAAGGTGATAGTGAGAAAAGAAAATATCGTCTAGCCAAATGGAGTGTGGTTTGCCGACCCAGAGACCAAGGGGGGCTTGGTATTCATGGCCTTGAGGTCAAGAACAGAGCCCTACTTGGTAAATGGATATTTAAGCTTCTTTCCGAAGAAGGGATATGGCAAACCCTCCTAAGAAGAAAGTATGTGGGCTTGAAAGCGGTGTCCCAGGTTGTTTGGAAACCTGGGGACTCACACTTTTGGGCTGGGCTAATGGCTACGAAAAAATTCTTCTTTCCACATGGGTCTTTTTCTATTCAGGATGGATCGGAGATTAGGTTCTGGGAGGATAAATGGCTCGGTCGAGCTACTCTCCGTGAACAATATCCCGCTTTATATAATATTGTGCGTTACAAAGGCGATACACTCGCTAAGGTGATGAGAACTTCTCCACCGGATGTTTCGTTCAGAAGAAGTCTATTTGGTCCTAGGCTAGCATCTTGGAATGCTTTGCTATATCGACTGGATTCTATCCACTTGACGCAAGGACCGGATAAATTCCGTTGGAATCTCAACAAGAATGGCAAGTTCTCGGTTGACTCCATGTACAAAGTCTTGGTCCAACCTGATATACCGCTAGATAATAATAAGAAAATTTGGAAGATGAAGATACCGCTGAAAACAAAGGTTTTTGCTTGGTATCTTCGTCGCGGTGTAATTCTCACAAAGGATAACCTTGCAAAACGCAATTGGCATGGAAGTAAAAAGTGTGTCTTTTGTCACCATGACGAGACTATACAACACTTATTTTTTCAGTGCAAGTTTGCTTCTTCTATATGGTCGGCCATCCAGATAGGCTCTACCTTATACCCTCCACGTAGCGTCTCGAATATTTTCGGGAGCTGGTTGAATGGTGTGGATCCTAGGTTCAAGCAGCGTATTAGGATGGGAGCGATAGCCGTTATTTGGTCGCTCTGTCTATGTAGAAATGACAAGGTTTTTAATGACAAAGTTGTTTCCTTCATGCAGGTTATCTACCGGAGCACAGCTACGATTTGGTCTTGGGTGCCCCTACAGCGTGTGGAGCATCGGGACTTATTTTTGGAGGCGACTTCGCGATTGGAGGCTGTGGCAAGGGAGATGTTTTCCCAGCATGGATGGCAACATGATCTGCGGATATGCCCTCCTCCATCATAGGCGTTTTTACAATTTCTCATTATGATATGTAATTCGCCTTTTATTTTTATCGTTGTTTGGAGACCTTAGAACTTATTGGGCTATGTGCACCTTAGTTGTGCAGAGGCTGGGTGTAATGCTTAAAACTCTTTAAGTAATAAAATTCCCTTTATCGAAAAAGTATAAGATCTCCAGTTATAAACTAATTTATGATCAGCGTGACGTTGAACATAGAGAAAGTTCTCTTGAGACAGCATCTCAACAGCCAAGAAAAGGAAATGCATTGATTGTAAGTGTTCCAATATCTAAGAACTTCCAGGACTACAAGGCCGGTGATGTTTACCAATACGAATTCACTCTGCCTGTTCTTAATCCTTTGAGCAACCAGCCAGCAAGCCATGCTATGATGGTCATTGGTGGCACAGAAGGAAGAGGTGATGTACTGTTAAAACATGGCCACATGGGTGTTCAGAATAGCCATGGGGAGTCGTTTGGCAAAATGGGGATCGGCAGGATAAAAATCAGCTCAGTTAAGTTACTATATGAAATCGCCATGTGATGTGTTTTCTTTGAATTAGCAAAACATCTGAATGTGTTTTGTGTTTAACAAACAAGATTTAGAGTATGTGTAACCAGTCAAAGAGGTACTGGCGAATTAGCAAAACATCTGGATATGTTTTGTGTTTAACAAAAAAGATTTAGAGTATGTGTAACCACTCAAAGAGGTATTGGCTACAGGATAAGTATGTGGCATTTGGCATATGTGGTGCTGCCAAGATATACAGTCTGAAGTCAAAATTGGTGATTACTGGCGTTCAAACGGGATTTGCTAGCCTTGTTTTATAGCCAACGATTTAAGATGTGCATTGTTCTTTTCATATTCTTATGGCCTTATCATTTTTATAAATAGATGCATTTTATGGTCCGCGATTGATTTAAGATATTCATTGTTCTTTTCATATTCTTATGGCCTTACCATTTTTATAGATAAATGCATTTTATGGTCCACGATCAAGTGCATGTCTGTGATTGTGGCAGCACTCCTGAACTTCGGTCATGTGATTGTGATGCATCATGCATGTGTTTGCGCAGGAATGCGAAATTACAAAGTGAGCACTTCACAACTCCTAATAAGTTGTGTTTTGAACAATCATAGGGACAGCTGATGCAAAATGAAGTGCCATATGATTAATTTTAGTTAAACAATGCTTAAGATAAAATATAAGGATTTTGGATGTGTCCTTGAGCAGAGGTTGTTGTTGGTGGCCCTGCTAACGCTAGGTCAAGTAAAATGAAGTTATCGATGATATTTTAACAATATTTTTTGAGATTTTTTTTATTTTCATGTTTCAAACACAGACTAGCGTTAACCAACAAAAAATGAATACCATAAGAAAACCACAACCACGGACAAAAAATTCAAAAAACAAATATGAACAAAGGATCGTTGCCATGAAAATAGTCACTACCAACATAAAAATAAATAAAAAGATGACTACAAAACTACTAACGTGAAAAAACAAGCCACTACTATGAAAATAAAATAGATTTTTCAAAAAAGTAAGAGTAAAAAATAAAGAAGCCGTTTGCTTGAAGCAAAAAAAAAGTCGGCCGACCACAAAAGGAAAGCACAACTCCTTACCCATATGGTGTTATAATTACTTCGCATTTACAAGCACATACACATTTCAGATTTTCGCTCAAGTAAAGCATTATGATAGAATGTGTTAATGTATTTATTGAAAAGGTTTATTAAATTGTAGTGCAAGCAACTTGACCATGCAAATTTAATAGAGAAGATACTACTTGATTGCTCTGAACTTGATTAGAATTTGTGGAGTACCTCTTTCTAGGATAAGTAAAAGAAAAAACAGAAAACATTAGAAGAAGATCAGATAATAAAATTTGTAATACTCGACTGTTTTTTTCGCAATGTGGATTTTCTAAAACCATGCAGCATTGCTTCTTTTTTCGTTGAAATTCAATCAAGGTGAATTCTGAGGTTTTAAAAAATCCGATATTGTTTATGTATAGATGTAAGAACAAAATACCAACTACCGTGGGGTTACAGACTTACAATTCATTTTGGATGGTGCAAATATTGCAAGACAACATATAGTAGTGTACATCTTACAGAACAGACGTTTAGTTGTGTGGAAGTAAAACGTGAGTGTGGGATTATATGAGCAGGTTCTTATTAGTTCTATGGTGTCAAGTAGGATTCCACTTAAGTTTCACTTTTAAGTCATTTAGTTCAAATTTTGACTAAATATTTGAAGATGACTTATAATTGGGATTTAAGTGGGATCCTACTTGATACCCTAATTAGCTCTCGAATGGAATATGAGCCTGTTATGAGATAATGCATCTAGAAGAATCAAATGATACCCTAATTAGCTCTCGAATATGAGCCTGTTATGAGATAATGCATCTGGAAGAATCAAATGTATCCATATTAATGTATAGAACACTTCGAATATTGGCACTTGTGTCTCTTGTCTTTTTATGGTACACATATTATCGAAATAAACTCAAAGAAAAATCCTAGGTTGCACAATTTTCTGACATGTTATGGTAACTAGTTCTAACTTTGTCAATGACACTGATATAATTTTTTAACAGAATGGCACTCATTAAAATAAATAGTGTTGCGAAAATAAAGAGCCATACCCTTAACTCCGCCCAAGGGTCCACACCAAATATCAGGATCGGCCATGGACATGGTCGTCGAAGTACCTATCGAAACAATATCTGGGCCACACCAATACAAGTTGAGTACGAGTGGAGATTTTTGACCCCGAGCTCCAGAGCTCCCTCCGGTTTCAAAAATTTGAAAATCATATTTGTGAGTTTCAAAAAAAATTGAAGAAAAATACGGGTGTAGCCAATAGTATATTCCACGAACGTGCAACATATCAACTTCAAAACTTTGTATTCTGAGCTACACAAAAATAACAAAAATGTGGATCTGATTATATAGTTTTTTCAAATCTCTAAACTTTATCAGATTTTGTTATTTTTGTGTAGCTCGGAATAAAAAGTATTTGAAGTTGATATTTTACAAGCTCGTGGGATATACTATTGGCTACCCCCGAATTGTTTTCAGAATTTTTTGCAACTCACAAATATGATTTTCGAATTTTTTAAAGTGGAGGGAGCACTGGAGCTCGGGAGCCAAAAACAATTTCCGGTTGAGTACCCCATGTCATGCAGAAGCTACGAGTATATCAAAGTTCAAAATCAAGATAATAAGAGCATCTCCTCCGGCGCTCCGAATAGAGCATCCGACAACGTTGTCGAACAATTGCTATTGAAGCGTCGGCACAGGTTGTCGCCCTATTGGGAGCGCCTTCTCCCGTTGGCCGCTCCCAATAGACACTCCAATAATATTTAAACCATTTTTCCTCTCAAATAGAAGACATCAATCTAAAATATCGAGAATAAAATCATATTACATAGTTTTGAACACACAAAATTGTTTCATGAAAACAAATAAAATAATTCATACAATAATTCAAATTAAAATATAAACGCACACTCTATTAGGAGGGCCGGCTTCTTGTCCTTTGAGTGCCCATGGATGCTCAACTAGATCAATTTTTAGTTGCTCGTGAGTTTCTTCGTCTCGGATTTTGGCGCTCATTGTGAGGAAAGTGCAAACTCTCCAGGCAATTCATGATGAACCTAGGCAAGAGGGCCCTGATGGTAGTGGGGGTGCTCATCGTGCAGTGGAGGAGAAACATGTTCACTCTTGATGATCATGTTGTGCATGATCACACAAATCATCATCACCACCCACATCTTCTCTTTCGACCAGGGTAGAGCAAGATACCTGACAATAGCAAAGCGAGATTGTAGCACACCAAATGCCCGCTCGACATCCTTCCTGGCACCCTCTTGTTCTGCTGCAAAATGAGATTGGTTTTGACCGAAACGGTTGGAGATGGTCTTGACAAATGTCATCTTGTAGATAGTACCCCTTGTCATACGCATGACCATTGATCTGATAGTCACTAGTAGGGAAACCCTATATAGGTAGGTTGGCACTCTGTGGCGCACCCTTAATTGATGCGCCACAGAATTATTTTTTGTGGCGCATGTGGTTTAGTGCGCCACAGAAAGTTAGTGCGCCATAGAAAGTCACATTTCTGTGGCGCACTAAACCATATGCGCCACAGAAATTAGACATTCTGTGGCGCATCAAGCCTGGTGCGCCACAGAAAGTCACATTTCTGTGGCGCACATGGCCAGGTGCGCCACAGAAAGTTATCTGGGGGGGCGGGTTAAAATTTGAAAAAAGACATTCTGTGGCGCACCTGGTACGCGCGCCACAGATTTTTTTTTCAAATCCCACCCCCCCCCCCCACCCCCCGTGGATCGCCTTTTTAGTCTTGCAAGAATTAAAGGAAAATGATAAAATTTTCAATAAATAAAATCCTTTGACATGTAGTTAGGTTTGAGTGTCTAGTATGTATAGAAATTTTGAAATATGAATTTTGACCTTTTCTGCAACAAACAGGGAAAAAACTTGTAACGGGCATAACTTTTGCATACGACGTCGAAATAACGCAAATAATATGTCAAAAAAATCGTGAGAAAAATCCGAGTTCGAATCCACCCGGGTTTACCCGGTCAGCAATTCACAGATTCCTCAAATTCCAAAAGAAAAAAAATTATTTCAAACAGACGATTTTTCGCAGCAAAATCAAAAAGAAAGAAAAAATTAAAAAAACTAAAAAATTCAAAAAGTCCAAAAAAAGACACAGAAATGTATAACAAAGAAGATTGTTGAATTTTTTGGATTTTTTTTGAAGTGTTTTGACTTTTTTGAATTTTTTGGATTTTTAAAAATTTTTGGAGTTTTTTTAATTTTTTGGAGTTTCTTGATTTGTTTTGGATCTTTCCAAACTTTTGAATCTCCTTTTGAAACTTTATAAGTTTTTGAAAAATCTGAAATTTAAAAACACACATTTATAACACATACCACACGTATACACATACAAGACTTAAGAGGGTTCAAATGATATATATATCAATAAGAACTTGAGTAGCACAAGGGTAGGTGAACTGGGTGGAACTTAGAAGTTAAGCGTGTTAGGGTTGGAGCAATTTGAGGATGGGTGACCTAGCGGGAAGGTATCAGTTCAAAAAATTCAAAAAATATGAAAATAATTCCAATAATTAGGATTTTTCATATTATTTCATATTCTGATTTTTCTGAATTTTTTTTGAAACTTTTTATATTTTTTTGCATTTTTTGTATTTTTTGAGAATTCTGTGGCGCACCAGGCTAGGTGCGCCACAGAAATGTGAGAATTCTGTGGCGCACCAAGCCAGGTGCGCCACAGAAATAATTTTTGTGGCGAGATTTCTGTGGCGCACCCAGCATTTCTGGGGGTGCGCCACAGAAAGTCAAAAACGTGCGCCACTAATAGCCTTTTCTGTACTAGTGAGTTGCATGGTGGAGTATAGCCTTCAGAAAGTTCTCAGAAAAAAAAAGTATAGCCTTCAGCAAGTCGGCCAAAAACCGGTGAGCATTGCAGCATGTTGATGTTACTGTGAGTTCCGGCCATACCAAAAAATGCGTTACGGATCCACAAATCCTTATCTGCTACAGCTTATAGTACGGCACTGTACTCTCCAATATGACCTTTGTAAATTACTTGACAGGCGAATGGACAATTCTTTCATGCCCATTGCCCAATGCATGAAATCAATGCTTCTTAGCATCCTAGGAAATCCTCTAGCTGCGTTTTGTGCCATGAGCCTAGCAATGTCAGCTTCATTTGGTTGTCTCAAATACCTTGGCCAAAACACTGTAACCACTACCTTCCAAAACCTATATATGGTCTTGATACATGTGGATTCAGCCATGCGGAGGTAGTCGTCCGTTGTATCTGCAGGAGCTCCATATGCAAGACAACTCAAGGCAATGGTGCATTTCTGAATAGAAGAGAAACCAACTAGCCTGACGCAGTCTCTCTTGAGGTTGAAGTAGTCATCATACTCCCGCACGCCCCCCCCCCCCCCCCCCCCACAATCCGCATGAAGAGCTCTTTGTTCATCCTAAACCGCCGCCGAAATTCTTGCTCCCAGTATGTAGGATCGTCGGCAAAATAGTCTTGCCACAGCTTGGAACCTCCAATCCGAGGAATTTCAGTGATCTCGCCTAGCAAACCAACAAGGCAAGTGATGATCGCCAAGTGCTCATCAAGCTCGGCGGTGCTGAAATATTGTTGAAATATGGGCATCTAACATTTCCAGATAAATCCCTAAAGGCCCATGTTGTCACGCCTCGGCTCGTCACGACGCGCTCGCGCGCCGCGGGTTGAGGGAATCTCGTGCGCTGCAAGTTGAAGCAGATGAACGGTCAACTGAAACGCTTGCCTTAATGGAAAATGAATATGCACTGAAACGTTTGTCTTAAGTGTTCTTAAGTACGGGAGTTTTCAGAATTCATTGCGAGTTGAAACGTCCGTCTTAAGTGCTCTTAAGTACGGGAGTTTTCAGAATTCATTGCGCTTAATGGAGAATGAATTTGAGCTGAAACGTTTTGTCTTAAGTGCTCTTAAGTACGGCCGTTACCAGTCTCTCAATTCTCTAATTAATTGCTGCGTTTCCGTTGGCCTTCCGCCTGCGTGTGTGCCTATATGAGAGAGGTCGCTCCTCTCCAGAAGAAACACCAGAAAGATAGCATCTGCTTGCGCCGCCACCATAGTTCCACCTACTGTTGCTGCCATCGCTGATCCCATCCCGTCCACCGCGTACACGGCTGACGGGAGAGCAGGCCTCCGAAACTCCGCCTCTCTAGATCCTGTACGGGAGAGGGGCGATTAGGTTTTTGGGGAGCGTCTCTGCGACTGCTCACTCAAGTCCGTCTGCTTCATCTACATCTGCATCAACTACGTCCGCGTCGTCTTCTTCATCACCATGGCCACCGACCCGACAAGGAGAAGGCTGCCGCTGACAAGAGGATCGCCGACGAAGCCACCGCCTCCGCTGCTGCTGCGGCCAACTGGCCTACTGGAGGGTATAACATGTTTATCCCTCTCATGATTATTTCCATGTCTGCAGTACTAGGGATATGCGTAGATGTTTCTACTATCTGTCTAGTACATAGTTTTATCATCAAGTTTCAGTATGTCATTAGCACTACTTTTGTCATGTTCATGATTTATTATTGGATTAATTTAATCGAACAATTGCCTATATTCTCAGCAATCCAAAAACCTAATATGTGTAGGCAATTTTCGATCCAAGGTTTTGCTGCTGCACTGAAACCAGCCCCGTTTACGGGGACATATTTTAAGCGTTGGCAAACCAAAACCACCTTATGGCTCACTGCGATGAACGTGTTCTGGGTCGCCGGTGTTACTCCCACTGGAACGATTGCTCCTGAACAGGAGAAGGCGTTCAGGGAAGCCACCGTCGTCTTTGTTGGAGCCGTTCTGAGCGTGATCGGAGATAAGTTGGTTGATGCATATTTACATGTGCGGGTTGCCAAGGACTTGTGGGAGGCGCTCGAATCTAAATTCGGCGCAACCGATGCTGGAAGCGAGATGTACACTATAGAGCAGTTCCACGATTACAAGATGGTTGAAAACCGTTCTGTATTGGAACAAGCTCATGAGATACAGTGCATCGCTAAGGAGCTTGAGCTTCTCAAGTGTGTGCTACCGGGCAAATTTGTCGCGGGATGCATAATCGCTAAGCTGCCTAATTCCTGGAGGAACTTTGCTACTACTCTCAAACACCAGAGGCGTGAATTCTCTGTTGAGGATGTCATCGGCCATCTGAGTGTTGAGCAGAATTCGAGAGCAAAGACTCGCACGGAAAAGGGAAGGGACTTCTGTCGCCAATATGTACAGAAGAACTCCGGCTTCCACAAGCCCAAGGGGAAACTGTTGTCCAACAGAATACCGACTTCAAGAAGAAGGGTAAGAAGCCCTTCAAGAAGGATAAGAAGAAAGGTCGCTGCTTCACTTGTGGTTCAGAGGAACATTGGGCTAACAAGTGCCCGAACAAGTTCAAGCAGGACAGGACTCCAAGTCCGTCAACATGATTGTGAGCAACAATGAGAATGGGCATCGGGTACGGTAATTTGTTTACTGTATTTTCAGTTTGTCAGTCTAACGATTGGTGGATTGACACAGGTGCAAACATTCATGTATGTGCTGACATTTCATTGTTTTCTTCTTATCAGGTCACAGGGAACGGATCCGTACTGATGGGGAATGGCGCAACTGCTTCTGTTCTTGGTGTTGGCACGGTCGATCTGAAGTTTACTTCGGGAAGGATCGTGCAGCTCAAGAACGTGCAGCATGTCCCCGCCATCAAGAAGAATCTCGTTAGTGGCTCCCTTCTATGTAGAGAAGGGTTTAAGTTGGTATTTGAGTCTAATAAAGTAGTTGTTACGAAATATGGACTATTTGTTGGAAAAGGTTATGAATGCGGAGGCTGTTCCGCTTTTCCCTCGCTGATTTTTGTAATAAAGTCGTGAACAATATTCATTCGAATGTTAATGAAACAGAAGTTTGGCATTCACGTCTTTGTCACATTGGTTTCGGTTGTATGACGCGGCTAGTAAAATCGAATTTAATCCCGAGTTTCACTTTAGCCAAAGGTTCTAAGTGCCATTCGTGTGTGCAAGCAAAGCAACCTCGCAAGCCCCATAAGGCTGCGGAGGAAGACACTTGGCACCGTTAGAACTTGTACATTCTGATCTTTGTGAGATGAATGGTGTGTTGACTAAAGGTGGAAAAGATATTTCATGACACTGATAGATGATTCCACTAGATATTGCTATGTATATTTGTTAAGCACCAAAGATGAGGCTCTACACTATTTTAAAATCTATAAGGCAGAAGTTGAGAATCAACTTGAAAAGAAAATTAAGCGGTTCCGGTCAGATCGTGGTGGAGAGTACTTCTCTAATGAGTTTGATTCTTTCTGTGCGGAACATGGTATTATTCATGAAGGACGCCTCCCTATTCGCCCCAGTCAAATGGGGTTGCCGAACGGAAAAACCGTACTCTAACAGATTTGGTTAACGCCATGTTAGATACATCGGGTTTATCCAAGGCATGGTGGGGGGAGGCTATATTGACATCATGTCATGTCCTGAATAAAGTTCGACAAAAGACAATGAGATTACTCCCTATGAGCAATGGGAGAAGAGAAGAACGACACTCTCATACTTACGTACTTGGGGCTGTTTGGCGAAAGTCAACGTGCCGATCCCCAAAAAGCGTAAGCTTGGACCAAAGACCGTGGACTGCGTTAATTTGGGCTATGCTAAGAATAGCGTCGGTTATAGATTTCTAGTAGTGAAATCTGAAGTACCTGACGTGAAGGTCGGTACAATTCTGGAGTCTAAAGATGCTACATTCTTTGAGGATATTTTTCCTATGAGAGATATGCCAAGCACTTCTAGACAGGAATCTGATGAGACTCCTGAACCTGCCATTCCTATGGAATATTATGAACAAACACATGATGAAAATCCTGAGAAGGATGACGAGGAAACCCTTGGTAGGGGCAAGAGACAGAGGACTGCAAAGTCTTTGGTGATGATTTCCTTGTGTACCTTGTGGATGACACTCCCACTTCTATTTCAGATGCTTATGCGTCTCCGGATGCTGAATACTGGAAAGAAGCAGTCCGTAGCGAGATGGATTCCATCATGGCTAACGGGACATGGGAAATTACTGAACGTCCCTATGGCTGTAAACCATTGGGATGTAAGTGGGTGTTCAAAAAGAAGCTTAGGCCCGATGGTACGATTGAAAAATACAAGGCTAGGCTTGTAGCCAAGGGTTATTCCCAAAAGAAGAGGAAGATTTCTTCGATACTTATTCACCAGTGGCCAGACTGACCACCATACGAGTATTACTCTCGTTGGCGGCCTCGCATGGTCTTCTCGTCCACCAGATGGATGTTAAGACGGCTTTCCTGAACGGAGAGCTAGACGAGGAAATCTACATGCAACAGCCAGATGGCTTTGTAATAGATGGTCAAGAAGGAAAGGTGTGTAAGTTACTGAAATCTTTATATGGCCTGAAACAAGCACCTAAGCAATGGCATGAGAAGTTCAATACAACTTTAACCTCTGCTGGTTTTGTTGTTAATGAAGCTGACAAATGCGTATACTATCGCCATGGTGGGGGCGAAGGAGTTATACTGTGCTTGTATGTTGATGACATACTGATATTTGGGACCAACCTCAAAGTCATTGAGGAGGTTAAGTCGTTTCTCAGAATTTTGAGATGAAGGACCTTGGTGTGGCTGATGTTATTTGAACATCAAGCTACTGAGAGATAATGAGGGTGAAGATTTTGAGTCTTTTGGATATTCGGACTGCAAAATTTCTCCAACACCATATGATCCTAGTGTGCAGATTCGAAAGTTCAAAGGCACAGCTAAGGATCAGCTGAGATACTCTCAAGTAATTGGTTCACTCATGTACCTAGCAAGCGCTACGAGGCCTGACATCATGTTTGCTGTGTGCAAACTGAGCCGGTTTGTTTCCAATCCGGGTGATGTACATTGGCACGCTGTTGAAAGAATTATGCGCTATCTGAAAGGTACTGAGAACTATGGACTTCACTATACTGGAAGCCCGTCAGTGCTTGAAGGGTATTGTGATGCGAATTGGATCTCTGATGCTGATGAGATGAAAGCCACAACGGGTTATGTGTTTACCCTTGGAGGTGGTGCTGTTTCCTGAAGTCTTGCAAGCAAACGATCCTGACGAGATCGACAATGGAAGCAGAATTAACAGCATTGGACACATCTGGTGTCGAAGCAGGATGGCTTCGAGATCTGTTGATGGACTTGCCTGTGGTTGAAAAGCCAGTACCGGCTATCCTTATGAACTGTGACAATCAGACAGTGATTACCAAGGTCAAAAGTTCAAAGGACAACATGCAGTCCAACAAACATATACGAATGAGATTAAAAGTTGTCAGACATTTGAGAAACTCCGGAGTAGCGTTGGATTATATCCAGTCGGCTAAAAATCTGGCAGATCCCTTTACCAAAGGGCTATCACGTGTTGTGATAGAAAATGCATCGAGTGAGATGGATATGAAACCCACATGAGTTGCCATGGTAGTAACCCAACCTATGTGATCGGAGATCCCGTGAAGTAGGACCTGGGAAAAACAAGCTAGTGGTTAACTAGGAGAGTACTTTTACTAACCCACTCCGTTGGAGATGCACTACTCTCAGTAACTGTATGGCAGGTTGACATTTGTCTTAATGTGTTCCAAGTCTTTGTATAAGCAAGATGCTATCCTACAGAGCGATCTTTGGAGGAACACACCTATATGAGCCCGACTGCTGGTCACAGTCTATGAGATTGGGTTGATCTCTAGTAAGTTCATGAATAGGTCAGGAGTGTGACTAATATGCTCCACCCGAGGGATCAGCCTTGGCAGCCTAGTACTAGTAAGACATTTGGTGAAACTACTTTACGCCAAATTGACAATTCAAGGCATAGTCCATTGTCAGTTGTGAAGGAGTGTAGCTATTTGTTCTAGGTGGATGTTCAACCTTAAGGGTCTCCACTGAAAATACTGGTATATCAAAACATTGTTTGGAACAGAGAACAACATCATGGGTCTTTGGTATCTGGTGGGGATTGCTGAAATATTAGCATCTAACATTTCCAGATAAATCCCTAAAGACCCATGTTGTCACGCCTCGCCTCGTCACGACGCGCTCGCGCGCCGCGGGTTGAGGGAATCTCGTGCGCTGCAAGTTGAAGCAAATGAACGGTCAACTGAAACGCTTGCCTTAATGGAAAATGAATATGCACTGAAACGTTGTCTTAAGTGTTCTTAAGTACGGGAGTTTTCAGAATTCATTGCGAGTTGAAACGTCCGTCTTAAGTGCTCTTAAGTACGGGAGTTTTCAGAATTCATTGCGCTTAATGGAGAATGAATTTGAGCTGAAACGTTTTGTCTTAAGTGCTCTTAAGTACGGCCGTTACCAGTCTCTCAATTCTCTAATTAATTGCGTGCGTTTCCGTTGGCCTTCCGCCTGCGTGTGTGCCTATATGAGAGAGGTCTCTCCTCTCCAGAAGAAACACCAGAAAGATAGCATCTGCTTGCGCCGCCCCATAGTTCCACCTACTGTTGCTGCCATCGCTGATCCCATCCTGTCCACCGCGTACACGGCTGACGGGAGAGCAGGCCTCCGAAACTCCGCCTCTCTAGATCCTGTACGGGAGAGGGGCGATTAGGTTTTTGGGGAGCGTCTCTACGCGACTGCTCGCTCAAGTCCGTCTGCTTCATCTACATCTGCATCAACTACGTCCGCGTCGTCTTCTTCATCACCATGGCCACCGACGCCGACAAGGAGAAGGCTGCCGCTGACAAGAGGATCGCCGACGAAGCCACCGCCTCCGCTGCTGCTGCGGCCAGCTGGCATACTGGAGGGTATAACATGTTTATCCCTCTCATGATTATTTCCATGTCTGCAGTACTAGGGATATGCGTAGATGTTTCTACTAACTGTCTAGTACATAGTTTTATCATCAAGTTTCAGTATGTCATTAGCACTACTTTTGTCATGTTCATGATTTATTATTGGATTAATTTAATCGAACAATTGCCTATATTCTCAGCAGGCGGTTGCGGTGGCATGGGCGGTGAGCAATCCACCGGCTATCTCCTGCTCGTCGCCGCTATCAATCTATTCAATTAGCTAGGTTAAGCAAAAAAAAAAAGGCGAGCTTGTCAATGCGATGAAGAACACCTAGCGAGCAAGGTGGTCCTGGGAGGTGGCGGCGGTGTAGAGAGCGACCAAATACTTTGGCCGGAATGAGAAGAGACATCGGCGACAGCGATAGCGAGAGCGGGGGATGGCCTCGGTGAACGTAGCGCGGGGTGGAGCAGTGTCAAAAGGGGGCGGATTTTAGAACGGAAGGGGCGGTGGGGAAGAAAAGAAATGGTTGGGTCGCTGCCGTGTGGTGCTCACCCGTCGGTATCCGACGTGGCACGCGTTGTCGCGGTTGCCAGGCCCCCGGTTGCCTCCGTAAGAACAGGGTGTGAAGGCGGGTTGCCGGACGCTCTATTGGGCCCATCCGGCCACTTTGCCGCTATTGGGAGGGCCGGTTGCGGACGTTTTCATGTCGGCGTGTCCAATAGCCCCTACTGGAAGCGCCGGTGGAGATGATCTAATGCTCCGTACACAAACCGATTGAACTTGTGACATGTAGAAAAATAGGAAGTAACACCGAGACACACAAGACAACTGGGGAGCTTAGAGTCGATCTAATTTATAATAGCAATTTAAAAATCCTGTTGCCTTGAGCAAAGGCATATGTGAGTCGTGCAATCAAATCTAGTCTAGTGCTCAGACAGAGGTGTTTATTCGATTTTTTTCAAGAACACGCAAGAGATCTGTGTATCTATATATTAAGACAGAAGAGTTGTTGTTTTACAATAGCAATTATTGGGCGCCACAAAGGCAGCCAATTGCTAGAACCCACTCCACACAAAAAACCTACGGGATTACTCTCTCTAGCCTACCTCCACTTGCTAGCTTCCATTCTCTGCATGTGTTCTGAACTGCATCGGCAACCAGGCGTGCTGATCTGGAGCGAGCCATGAACACACGGTCATTTCTTTTTTTGAAATTAAGGGGTGAGCTTTATTGATTAGACAGAAGCGTTTTACAATCAAGCAGAAGGGCATCCGACACGCAGGAAGGAGCTGCCCCAAGTAACACACCACACACACTCTTGCCTAATTTTGCTAGTCCATGCGCCACTCCATTGCTCACCCGGGGAATCTTGCACACCTTCACATCTGGCAAAATGCATAGTAACGCCTTTGCTTCGAGGAATAAACTCCAATGCCCCGATTGATCGGTAGTAGGGGACATCAGCACCTTGATCACTCTGGCACAATCAGACTCCAAAATACCAGGTTGTTGAGGATTAGCTGCCAAGTACAGGAGACCATCAAGAACAGCGAGGACTTCAGCTTCTTCAGCGCTAGCACACGCTTGCAAAGTCCTCCAAGCAGAGTAGAGTACTGAGCCGTTGGCGTCCCGCACGATCAGGCCGATGCCACCCGCTGCCGAGCCTGCATCCCATCCGGCGTCCACGTTCACCTTTATCCAGCCAGTTTCAGGAGCGCACCATTGAGACGGTGCCACCACTCTAGGTGCAGCAACAGGAAGAACACATGGTGCCATTGGAGCTTTGCCATTGCTGCTAGGAACTGGCTCGCTGTTCCCCATAGACAACTTATAATTCTTCAGGAAGGAGATCGACGCCGTGATGGAGGCTTTGCCGTCACCATGGACAACATTATTGCGATGATGCCAAGTGCGCCATAATAAGAAGATCAGGTTCACCCGGGCATCGGTGTTGACGTTCTGGAGAAGCAGTAAGAACCGGTCTTTCCCGGTGTATCTGAAGGATTTTTCGGTGGGCAGCTGCCATGTCTCACGCATACCGAAGCGGAGACCTCGTGCCAGAGTACATCGGACCATGGCATGATGGGCATCCTCAGTTTCCGCCCCGCAGACGGAGCAGACAGGTGCAATCTTCGGAATACGTCGGTTCAGACCCTTGGCGACAGCCAGCGAGTCAGTGGCAAGGCGCCAAGCAAAAATACGCACCTTTTGTGGAACACGGGCTTTCCATACAAGGTTCCATATGCTCCTTTCTCCATCAGGTTCATTGCTGCTCTGACCATGCCCCATGTTCAGAACCTTGGCCTGCAAACCAAGCCTATATGCACTTCGAACAGAGAACACACCCGAGCCCTCTGGCTGCCATGCCACAAAGTCCTCCATCTGCCTGCTCGGGAGCTTGATCTGAAGAATTGCCGCTGCATCATGAGGGTAGCAGTACTTCCTGATCATGGCATCGTCCCAGCTACGAGATACCGGGTCGATGAACTGCGATACCCACTTCAGCCTGCACGTCTTCTTCATGCCAGAGACTTTCAGGCTATCAGAGCGCGGGATCCAGTTGTCCCTCCAGAATTTCACCATCGAACCTGAGCCGATGCGCCAAATCGCGCCCTTCTTTACCAGGTCCAGGCCATGCATCACCCCCTGCCATGTCGCTGACACATTTTGGATGAACGCCGTGTCAAGGAGGTGGCCAGCCGGGTAGTATTTTGCCTTCAACAGTCTTGCGCATGGGCTGTCAGGGAAGTGCAGCAGCCGCCATGCTTGCCGAGCTAGGAGCGCCTGGTTAAAAATCTTGAAATCCCGGAACCCCATACCTCCAGATGATTTTGGTTGGGTTACTTTATCCCAGGCGAGCCAATGCAAGCGTCGACGGTCGTTTTCATCTCCCCAATGGAAATCTCGGATCAATTTGTTAAGCTCCTCAATGAGACCTGCAGGAAACTGGAAGACACTCATAGCATAAGTGGGCAGTGCTTGGAGAACAGCCTTGATTAGTACTTCTTTTCCTCCACTAGACAAATATTTCTCAGTCCAATCACAAAGCCGCTTGTGGAAGCGCTCCTTTAGGGATTGAAATTTTCCTTTCTTCATGCGACCTTCAGGGACAGGAAGCCCGAGGTATTTCTGCTCTAAACTCTCAGTCTCGTATCTCAGTAGCTCCTTGATCTCAGCTTGCACATGATCTGCCACCCTCTGCCCGTACATGATCGAACACTTGCCAGGACTCACCAGCTGGCCTGTCCCATGCTCATATCTAGCAAGAATGCTCTTCACTACTGAGGCTTGCTGGACAGATCCTTCAAAAAATAAAAGGCTGTCATCAGCGAATAACAAATGAGACATACCAGGCGCATTTCGGCAAATTTTCAGCTCCTTCAAACTTTGAGTTTCGACTTCTCGTTGGATCAACCTGGACAGCCCGCCAGCCACTAGCAGAAACAGATAGGGCGAGAGCGGGTCGCCTTGTCGGAGGCCGCGAGTTGGCGCGAAGGTGTCCAATACATGTCCATTGAGGCGAACAGAATAGCGCACGGTGGTGACACACTGCATGATCCACCGTATCCAAATACTATTAAAGCCCAGGTTCGCCAAAACACCTTCCAAAAAACGCCAATCTACGCGGTCATAGGCCTTAGCCATATCCAACTTATAGGCACAAAACTTTGCACGCTCCGGAGAGTTACCTTGGATGGCATGGATACACTCGAAAGCCATGAGAGCGTTATCCGTAATCAGTCTGCCCAGTATGAACGCACTCTGGATTGGGGAGACAATATCATGGAGCAGCGGCCGCAAGCGACACTTGGAAATTATTTTGAATACGACGTTACACAAGCTAATTGGACGGAAATCCTTTAGCTCCTGCGGATCATTCTTCTTTAGAATAAGAACAATCGCCGTGTCGTTCACCTCTTCGGGCAACTGTCCTTCCGAAAAGAAGACCTGAACAGCCTTGACAATGTCTTCTTGGAGCAGGTCCCAATTCCGCTGCAGGAAACGGGCAGGAAAGCCATCCGGCCCGGGAGCCTTTAGAGGGCCAATCTGGAAGAGGGCGTCACTGATTTCCTTCTCCGTAAAGGATGCACACAGTGTAGCATTCATCCCATCATCAACCGCTGTGTGAATAAACCCAGCAGTTCCGTGGGGTTAACATTGTCATCTTGTGTATACAGATTCTGAAAAAAAATCAGTAGCCAGCCTTCCCATCTCCTCGTTATGATCAGTCCAAGTGCCATCAGCTCTTCTCAGCCTCAAGTTTTTTTTTCTTTTGTCTCCACGTTGCTTTCCGGTGAAAATATCTGGTGTTACGGTCGCCCTCGCGCAACCAAGCGATGCGTGATCGCTGCATCCACATCAGTTCTTCTCTGTAAAGAAGTTCATCCATTTCAACAAGAAGTTGTTTCTTTTCCTCAAGATGGGTATCATTATCATGTTGAAGGATGACCTCAAGGCGCTTGCGTTTCTTCTCCATTTCTTGCGAGACAGGTTTGAAGTGTTCCTTTTTCCAGTCATAGAGAGATCACATAACACCTTTTAGAGACGAGCAGACATCTCCAAGGTCGCGCACGCCAACGCGCTGTGACCAGGCTTTCTCCACAGTTGCCGTAAGCGTAGGCTCCCGTTCCCACATAATTTCATAGCGCCGAATGGACTGCTTCCTCTGCTGATTCTCAGTAGGCTGGTTCATCGTCAGAAGCAGAGGGCAGTGGTCCGATCTAGAAGAAACCAAGTGTCTTACTTGCGCGGCCGGGAACCGGAGCGACCATGCAGGTGAAGCCACTGCACGATCAAGTCTGACCTTCACGTTTCTATCACCTCGTTGCTTATTGGCAAAGGTCCACGGGGTCCCAACGAACCCCAGATCATGTACATCACAATGCGAGAGCACCTCGCGGAAGTCCATCATAAGCCTTTCCGAGCGACGAACTCGCGAAAAGTGCTCAGGTTGCCACATCGCCTCGTTGAAGTCTCCAAACATGAGCCAAGGTTCTGAAGAATTATTCTTGATTCGCCTGAGCATTGTCCACATATGACGTCGTTCACTGGGTTTGGGATCGCCGTAAACGAAAGTCCCCCTCCATCGTGCACCAAACGGCCCTCCCTGGATATGCACATCAATATGCCTCTTGCTGTACGAGAGAAGATTAACCTCCACTTCCTCATGATGGAAAAGGGCTAGGCCTCCTCCCGACCCTGTCCCCTCCACAGCAAAACATTCTTTCATACCCAGTCTGAATTTCAGGTTGCGCACTCGATCAGGTTTCTGCCTAGTTTCACAAAGGAAGACTAGGCTGGGGTGGTGTGTCTGAACCATACAGACAAGCTCTTGAACTGTCGGGGCCTGCCCTGCGCCCCTGCAGTTTCATCCTACGAGACTCATACTCCTCGCTGAGACCAGACCTTGCTCACGGAGCCGCCAATCCTTGAACACAGAGCAAAATCAAACGGCCAACTAGGCTAGATCTTCTCGTCAAACACAACAGATCCTTGCTGAAGCCAGACGTTGCAAACAGAGCAGAAGCAAACGGGCAAACCAAACTAATCCACAGCCACCTCAGAACTTCAGTTAGAGCAAAACAGAGACTCACCACCGGATGGTAACCAGACGCCGTAAGCACAGCCGCAAGCAGCGGCGGCCACCGTCATAACCTGGGTCGCCCCAAAATGCTATCGCGGGAAAGAGAACGCTTGAGTCTCTCTGATTTCTGGGGGAAAAAGGAACCGAAGGTGGGGACGAGTAGATGAGGACGCTGCCGGAATCCGGCAAGGAGAACGGCAGCGAGCGGCAAACCAGAGGATTGGATCGAGCTAGAGGAAAGAGAATGCTTAAGTCTCTCTGATTTCTGGGGGAAGAATAGGGACCGATGGTGGGAACGAGTGGATGAGGACGCTGCCGGAATCCGGCAAGCAGAACGCTGGCGAGCGGTAAACCAGAGGATTGGATCGAGCTAGGGGATAAGTTCACAAGAAGAAGGTCGGCGGGAAAGGGGAAAGCGGTGGCAAAGAGCAAGCTATTGAGAACGGTATTGGTGAGGAAGCAGGATCAGATCGTGCCTGAGCTGAATCGGGAGAAATTGATGGGAACAGAGGCTGGTTGAGGAGGAACTGGGAAAGAGGAGACTGGCATCACGCCAATCACCGGCAGATCGCCGAACACACGGTCATTTCTCTCTAACCAAATTGAGCGAAGGGTTTATTCGATATAGTGAGCTTTGTTTAATATTGAGATTCCAATGATCATCAACCAAATAAACTGCCGGGTGCTAGGTTAGTCGATGACCGAGATACACGCAGCGGTCGTGGGACTAGGACATGCGGCATATGAAGGGCAATTGGAGACGGGAGGAGGAATTTTACCAGATCGACCTTAGTTCTTAGTCCGGGTCCTCCGGTTCGTATGCGACGGGGGAGGAAACGGCGACACTCACGGTGCCTTGTGCGATCTGGGCACTTGGCGGAGGTGGAAGAATCGAAGGAGAACCGGGAAAGAAGAGCATGGGCCGTCAAGGCGTCAAGCCCATAAAATCCAGCTAGCCGTATCAAAACGGGAAACTGCTCCGTACCGCTCAGGCGATCCTACCAAGAATCGCCGGCAGCGGGAGCTGCACGTCTTGACGACCCAAGGCCGAGGTAGTCTTCCTGTTGGTACACCCTGTGCAACAAGTCTTTGCTGACAACGAGTCTTCTCTCTTTTCAGTTCTATTCTTGTTTCCTTTATTATTTTTTTATTTTCTTATGCTTCCATCTAAGCCAAGTTCTATTTTCTCAAGATTTTAATTTTTTTTGTTCCCTATAGGGTAAAAAAATGTGTTACTCTTTGTACTCAGGATTTTGTTCCAAGTGCTCTAAAATTATGTTTCAAATTTGTATCACATGCATATGTTATTTGTTGAAAGTGGTCAAGCTTCCCTCAGATCAGTTTCGAGTGTCCTGTACCTTGAGATGTCTGAGTTCTGATCTCCCCTGAGTCTATTTTTCCTCGAGTCTCCAATAGTTGCTTCTTTTCTCCTGCAATACAAAATAAATATATTATTATTGCACTTTTGATTCTTTTTCTAGATTTACTTAATACTCATAACAAAAGATTTGTTCACTACAGCACGTTGGTCAGCCACTGCATGCGTGTATCCTTCTCGTGTATATGTGCACAGGCACACTGCTGCACACTTTTTTTCCCGTCCATTCGCTTCCGTAACTAGACACGACGGCAACCTAAGCTAGAAAATAAAACGATGAAGCATGGAACCAGCAGCGGGGATTATGTTGGTTGCGCCACGCCTATATATGTCTGCAGATACTGCAGCAACAGGAAATCGTATGTACGCCCTGTTTGGTCGGGCTTAAATTATGTTGTTGGCTTTGGCTTATAAATTAGAAAAGTGTAGCTAAATAAATATCTCAATCAAACAAGACAGTCGCCAAGCGAGCGTGAGATGAAATACCATCCCTCGCCCACCGAAGACGTACAAGTCGTGCGAAATCTTGTGACACGGCCAGTGCAAGGTCTTAGGTCTTTAATAAGTATCATAACCTAAATGCTAGTTGGGCCCGGAACAACCGAGCGACCCCGTTGTACGGGCTTGTTTGGTAACTGCAATCCCGGGGGATCTCGGCCTTTTCCCGGGGAGAATTTTCCCTAATCCGGAGGTCGGGAATAGAATCCCGGAGATTTACACCTGATTCTTCAGATTCCCGACCAGGATTATTTTCCCGGGAATATTTAACCCGGACAGCCAAAACAAGCCCTAAGGGGCCACCCGACGGTATATATAGGAGCACCCCAAAACGAGGGTCGTTGCAAAACCACTCTTCTGCAACCGTACCTACGCTTTGATCCAAGTGGGATGGATGGGGTATCGTGTCTACGTCATCGTAGTGCGGACGGTCCCATATATCGTTCACATAACTTTTCTATTCCATTTACTATGAATAGCCTACACATGATAATGCATGCCGCTTGTCAAAACCTCCAATACAACGAATAGGAATCGCCCAGAATATACAAATTTAATTATGGAGAAAAGTTTTGCAAACTATTGGATATGTCCTGAATGCCACAATGAAACTAAAAATAGATCTATCAGTTGGAGGACATGCACATGGAGTAAAGTAAAGTACCATGTTTTGACATTAACATTTTAAATAAGTAGTTCACTAGAGATGACATCATTTTTATGTCAGAAATATGGGTAACTATGTAGAGTTTTTTTTTATCAAACTAGGTAATTGCCCATGCGATTGGTACGAGTGAACCTTTCCGTTGCGCCAATGCCTATGTGACCCGCCTGTCTTGCTTACTGTGTTCATGTGGACTTTGCTTTTTCTGTTGGTTTTTGTTATGAGTAGCAGTTTTTATTCAGGTAGATAAATAGAGATTTATGGTAGGTCGGAGAAAGAAATGTAAATTATGGTGATTGATTGGTAGTGTAAATAAATAAATCTAAATTATGGTGATTGATTCATCGTTGGTGGAAAAGTAATGTAACTTATGATGATTGATAGTGTGAAAATATATAATTATGTTGATGATTGATCGTTGGTAGAAAAATAATGTAATTATGGCGATGATTGATTGTTACTTCTCTTATGGTGGAAAAGGAATATAATAGTTGGTGTCCCATAACTACTCCGGGCGATTGATCGTTACTCGTTTCGTGGATAAAAGGAAGGCACATAAATTTTTTAAAAAAATGAAAGTCAAACAATGTAAATTTTTACCAAGTCTATAGAAAAAATCATTAATATATACAATACCCGTACATCATGAAATATATTTTCATATGATTTCAATATAGTATTATAATTGTTGACATTTTTTCTGAAAACTTGATCAAACCTTATATTGTTTGACTTTTGCAAAAAAGAATATAACTCTTACTTTTGGGCGCTATCGCCTTCGGGTTGCTTCACCATTGATTCCGCGTACCGGGCCCTATTTAGAGGGACCGATATTTCTTGGACCTCCCATTTGTGGAAGGCTCCAACCCTTCAATTCCCTTGAATATTAAAATCTTTACTTGGAAATTACTGAGATATCGCCTCCCCTTGGCGTGGAGGTTGCTAAGCAGTTTGGGCCAGATAATGGCACATACCCTTTATGTGCGGTCCCGAATTTGGGACCATGTCCTATATTCTCTTGCTCCGCGGCTCGTTTCCTTTGGAGCTTTGTGGCTAAGATGCTTGGGCCTATGTGGCAGGCCTGAGACCTTGGCGAGTTCCTGAAATTGCAGGCAAACCGTACTGGAAGGAGGAGGTGCCTCTTTTAGTCTTTGCCATACGTAACAACATGGTTTATATAGTGTGTCTTTTTTTTGAAACGAGGCAAACGTTTGCCCTTTATATTGTTGAGTGTGTCTTTTTGAGATGCGCCTCTGACTCTGTGTTTAAATTCTTGGCATTCTTACAGCAGTGGCATCCGCTCTATATACAGCAGGACAAGGAGCAACATTTCTTTTCTATTTGGGCATGTTTGTGTTGTGGCCCTAGCGGACCCTTTTTCTTTCGAACTTGCTACTTAAATCTTATTTGACTTTGAGTTTGGTTGCTAACTTTATTTATAAAGCGGGGCGTAAAGCTTATTTCGAGAAACGAAGAGAGTATATAGTAGAGAGGTTGTTTCAGAGTGGAGATTTCTTAATCCCGAGCTCCAGTGCTCCCTCCATTTTAAACAAATTAAAAATCATATTTAGAGGTTTCAAAAAATGTGAAAAAAATCATGGATATACTCAGTGATGTATTATAAAAACGTGCAAAATTTTAATTAGAAATTGAAAGTGCATGAGCCCTCATTTGTGGTTTTGGTAATTAATGACAATCTCTATAGACTAATGGTTGCATTGAGATATTCTTTGTAGGGCTTTTCCATTGACAATGGTTGAACACCATGTGTTGGTATCAAGATTGAAATAAGAAGATAAAGTGATGACCAAAGCAATATCCAAGTCATCATATATATTAAGAGAAGAAGTTGAAGTGCAAGTTCAAGAGAAGCATCTCGAAGAAATCATATGCTTGAAGCTTGTCACCCATTTGGAGATATTGGTCAAGTGAAGATGCGCCTTATAGAGGCTCTCCCATATTGGTGTATGGGGGAGCGATATGTGAGTCTTCACCAATCAAAGCGCAATCAAGAAAGGTGGTCCACTTGAAGAGATAAAGATCGTCATCATCTAGCTCAAGTGGAATGCGCAAGACAAATGTATGATCTTGAGAGGGTTTCTATTTTACCGGTCTCATGGTGTTAGTGGGAGACCGGGTTATAGGATAGACGGCGTACTATCAAGAGGGGCTCTCAAGTGAGTAACTTGATCGCTTCTTTGTGGAGAGTTCAAACCTTTGCATACTTGGCATCATCATCTTTCTTGGTTCTTATTTGGCTTTTATCCATGTGAGGATTTAGAGATTGTGTTAATCTCCATACCAAGCTCTAGTTCGTCAAAAACGGATTTTATATGCATATCTTGTGTCGTTTTTGATGTTGGAGGTTTTACCGGTTTATCTTTTATAGAGAGGTCTTAACTTTCCTCATTTGGTCTCCTCCTCACATGATGGACTATGATGTTTCTCTGCATGATCTTGTAAAGCTCTCCGTTACGATTCTAACGAGCTCAAGATCATCGAAATCAGAGTCCGGATGAAAAAGTTCTTGCCATTTTCGTGTTGGTGTTGCTGCAGATTTTTCAAGGCCGGAGTCTCCGGTCCAAGACCGGAGTCTCCGGTCTGCGCGTTTCGTTTTTCGTCCCAATCGACGGCAGCTACTGGTCCCTGGTCCGGAACCTGCCCGGAATGCCCCGGAGTCTCCGGGTAGGCCGGAGTCTCCGGTGTAAGTTTTCCGCAACGGCTCTTTTTCTAGGGACCTATAAAAAGGCCCCCTTCTTCCCCAAAGTAACCAGCTCTTCCAAGCACGAAATTTCCCCCTCTCTCACCTCCATTGTTGATCTTGGAAAGCTTGCCCTCTCCCAATTTCTTCCATGATTCTTGCATATCTTTGAGGGAAAAGAGTGAGGAGATCTAGATCTATATTTCCACCAATCCATCTCTCCTCTAAGTGAGGGGAACTCTTTGGATCTAGATCTTGGAGTTCCATTTGTTGAGTTCTTCTTTGTTCTTCCTCTCTTCTCCCCCCTCCCCCCCCATAAGCATTAGTTGCTTTTGGTGGGATTTGAGAGTGAAGGATTTGAACTCTTGTGCTCTTGCCATTGCATTGTGCATCGGTTTGTGCTCTCCACGAGGATTCATGGAAGTGAAAGTTCGTGAGTTTGTTACTCTTGGATCTTTGGACCCTACATGCCTTTTGTGGTGGTTGAGGCCTTTTGTGGTCACTTGGGAGCTCTCAATCCTTTTGTGGGTTGTGCCTCAAGATTGTTGTAAGGGACTCGATTTTCGTCAAAAAGGGAAATCAATAGTGGAAGGTGAACCGAGATTTTGGGCAAGGTTCATCGAAGAATAGGGTGAGGCCATTTGTGGTGTTTGAGTTTGAAACTCACACTCCTCCAACGAGACGTACTCCCCTAAAAAGGAGTAACTCGGGAATACATCCTCGTCTCCGCGTGCCTCAGTTATTTCTATACCCGAGCTATTTACTTATGCACTTTACATTGTGATAGCCTTCGTGCTTAAAGTATTATATCTTGCTATTAATTTGTTGTTTGTCTTGCTTAGCATAAGTTGTTGGTGCACATAGGTGAGCCTAGTATATTTAGGTTATTGACTTGTTAATTTAAACACCTAGTTTTATTCCGCAATTATCAAGAGTAAACCGGAAAAGTTTTAAATCGCCTATTCACCCCCTCTAGGCGACATCCTTGTCCTTTCAGAAATATTTTGTATTTTGAACTACACAAAAAAGACAAATCTACATATCTGAGTATAGTGTTTCAAATCTTCAAACCTTCTAAGATTTTGTCATTCTTGTGTAGCCCAAAATACAAAGTATTGAAGAAATAGTCTTTCGCCCCGCTATATAGATATAGCAACCACACCGTACATCGAGAACACTGCTGGGGCAAACAGCACAGTCAAGCCCAAAAGAAAAAGAACACAATGCCAACAACGGTGGATCAACGAAAACAAAAATGACTCGCAACCGTTGCGTCCTCTCCGGAGAATTCCCACCACAAACCTAGCACTACGAATCGCCGCGTACCAAGCAGCACCTCCAAGAAGGAAAGCGACGACGATGACGCTGCTGCCCAGACTGATCCTAGGGTTTCCCCCGGCACGCTACAGGTAGTGTGGAAGAGGTACATCCGACGCCCTTCAAGAAGGAGAAGCGACACCCACAGGCGTCACCGCGTCGGTGTCAAGATGACAAGGATTTCTCCTGACCCCGAAAGACCACATCTCCAAACAATCCGTAGCGCTCCACCCATCTTGCCACCCACCAACAGACGCCACCACGGAATTGAAGCCACCTCATCGTATCACCATGATACGTCTCAAACGTATCTATAATTTCTGATGTTCCATGTTGATATTATATCAATTGTTACATGTTTTATATACACTTCATAGCATTTTTATGCATTTTCTGGGACTAACCTATTAACAAGATGCCACAGTGCCAGTTCCTGTTTTCTGCTGTTTTTGTATTCCAGAAAAGCTAGTCTGGAAATATTCTCGGAATTGGACGAAACTTGGACAGAACCTCCTATTTTTCCAACACGAAGACGGAGTCCAGAGGAGAGACGGAGGAGGGCCACGTGGCACCCACACCATGGGGCCGCGTGGGCTCCCCTGCCGCGCCGTGGGGTGGCGTGGGGCCCTCGTGGCTCCGCAGCTGCCGCCCTTTCGCCTATTTATTCCTCCCGACGCGAAAACCGTAAATACCCGAGCCATTATCCACGAAAAGTTCCAGAGACGCCGCCGCATTCAACCCTAGCTCGGGAGGGTTCAGAAGCTCTTCCCAGCACCCTGCCGGAGAGGGGAATCATCACCGGAGGGCTCTACATCACCATGCCTGCCTCCGGAGTGATGCGTGAGTAGTTCATCCTTGGATTACGGGTCCATGGCAGTAGCTAGATGGTTGTCTCTCCACTTTATGCTATCATGTTTAGATCTTGTGAGCTGCCTATCATGATCAAGATCATCTTATTGTAATGCTACATGTTGTGTTTGCTGGGATCCGATGAATATTGAATACTATGTCAAGTTGATTATCAATCTATCTTATATGTTATTTATGATCTTGCATGCTTTTCGTTACTAGTAGATGCTTTGGCCAAATAGATGCTTGTAACTCCAAAAGTGAGTATTTATGCTAGATAGTGGGTTCATGCCTCCGGTAATCTGGGAGAGTGACAATAACTTCTAAGATTATGGATGTGATGTTGCCACTAGGGATAAAATAACCGATGCTTAGCTTAAGGGTGCGCCGTTAGGTCTAATGCAATTATCCGTTGCTTGCAACTTAATACCAACGGGGAACTCGGTATGACAACCTGGCGGTGGATTATTAGTCATAGACGCTGTTGGATAACGGTCTATATATTTTGTCGTAATGTCCACATGAATATCATAGTAATCATCATGTCATATATATGCATTGTCATGCGCTCAATATTTTGTCAATTGCCCAGCTGTAATTTGTTCACCCAGCATGTTAGTTATCTTTTATGGAGAGACACCACTAGTAAACTGTGGACCCCGGTCCATTCTTTTACACTGATAATACAATCAACTGCAAACATTGTTCCTTTTCATTCTCTGCAATTTACTACTGTTTTCCATACCATACGTTTAATCCTTTATTTTCAGCAAGCTGGTGAGATTGACAACCTCACTGTTTCGTTGGGGCAAAGTAGTTTGATTGTGTTGTGTGCAGATTCCACGTCGGCGCCGGATTCCCTGGTGTTGCACCGTGCCATATTCCGCCACCAACAACCTTCAGAAGTGATTTCTTGCTCCTACTGGTCGATTAAACCTTGGTTTCATACTGAGGGAAAACTGCTGCTACACTGCATCATACCTTCCTCTTGGGGTCTCCCAACGAACGTGTAATCCACGCAATCAAGCATATTTTCTGGCGCCATTGCCGGGGAGCAAGAGGATTTCTGCAAGGGGAGTTTCACGCTTTCAATCTCTTCACTTTGTTATTGTCTTGCTTGTTTTATTTTATTTTATCTTGTTTGCTGTTAAAAATAAAAAATACAAAAAAATTAATTTCCTGCATCTAGTCTATTTCGGTTTGTTATTATGTCTAGTTGTTTACTTGCTATCAATGGATAACTTCTTTCAAACTAAATTTTATTGGCACGGTGGGTTCACAGACGGCCATCAAAAACATTTTAAGAAACACCGTTTGTCTGAAAAAGGGTTACTATTATGGAATTTTATTGAGAAAGTTAAAACATGTGCCTGGGATTTATGTAGGCTTTATGATGTAAAATGTTCTTGTGGAGTGCGTCACCTTCCTTTCCAATGTGCTCACAATGATAATGAAATCTTGTCTTCTTATGCTAATGGGGATTATGATTTTTATAATGTGGAGAGAATTGAAGAATTTATTGCTTTTAAGGGGGCTTATGAAATTGCTGCTTTATTTGACATTATTGCTAATGATGATGTTACCCCTTGTAAATCTGAGAATCTTGTTGTACTTAAATATTGTTTTGAGAATTACAAGGATAATGGTTATATTACTGAATTTATTAATAGGATCTTTCCTCCAAAGGAGGAGACCATTGCCTTGCAGGAACATGTGGAAGAAGAAACTGCTGATGTTGAAATATCATCGGGTGAAAAAAAGGAGGAAGAGTGGATTAACTATCCATGTCTACCTTCCAATGAGAGTAACTCTTTAACTCTTACACTATTTGATTGCCGTCCATGCTTACAAAAGGAGGAAGAATGTTATGTTCCTGTGGATTCTCTTGAAATATTCCCTATGAATGAAACTTGTGGAAATAATTATGCTACTGTTATTTATGAAAATCCATGCTATTTTGATAAGTCTTATGATAATCCTCTATTTATGCCTAATTTCAAAATGCATGGTAATGAGAAAGTTTGCTTAGAAAATGTTTATGATAAAGCTTTAGATGATGGTCCTATGTTGCTTGATATTATTATGCATTCTACTATTGAGAGTGACCAATCATCTTGTTTTAATATGTTTAAAAGTGGGTTTGAAATTTTTGGTCCCACTACCTTGGAGCTTGATAAAAATTATGTGTTTGTAGATCATGAAAAGCATGCTTTATGTGATAGTTATATTGTTGAGTCTATTCATGATGCTACTAAAAATTATTTTGAGAGAGGAAAATATGGTTATAGCAAACTTCATGTTCTTAAAATTCCTCTCTTTATGATGAAAGTTTTGAGCTTTCTCTTGAGTTGCTTTTATATGCTGGTTGCTTTAAGAACAAATGGTAATTATGAGAGAGGGAGACACAGTTTCATGTATCTCAATAATATTAAGTCTCCTCTCTTTATGTTGAAAGTTTTGAAGTTGTGCTTGATTTGCCTTCCTATGCTAGTCACTTTGTGCTACATTGATTTGTTTTCTTACAAGGCTCCTATGCATAGGAAGAGTGTTAGATTTAAACACGTTTTATATATGCTTCTTGATGCTCTATTTTATGTTTCAACTCTCATCTTTATGTGAGCATCATAAAAATCACTATGCCTAGCTAAAAGGCGTTAAAGAAAAACGCTTATGGGAGACAACCCATTATTTTATTTCTGCAATTTTTTTTTGAGTCAAGGAGTTGTTTACTTCTATAACAATTCCTTTGTATCTTTATTTTATCGCATTGTTGTGCCAAGTATTGCCTCTAATAGGAAGATGATGCTAGATTTGGATTTCTGCGTAGGAACAGATTTATGCTGTTCACCGTTTTAATTCTGTAAAATCACAGAAAAATTATTTAAATCTGCCATTTTTTGTGCGTGATCCTCAGATATGTACGCATCTTTCGTTAGTTTAAAGTTTTTCGATCTAAGTAACGTAAGTGCCTCGAACAAATTCGTCTTTGCGGACTGTTCTGTTTAGACAGATTCTGTCTTTTATTTTTCGCATTCTCTCTTTTACTAATGTTGAGTGGAATTCTTTTTTAGGGGGAAGAGCTTCACATAACATCAGTGGCAGTAGCTAATGTTAAAAGTAACGGTCATGTTTGTGTCCTTATAGAACATGTGAGTTTTTGATTGTGCACTAATGTAACACCCCTGGCAGCTCTGTAGGATCTCTAGACTGGCCCCACAGATCAACACTGGTCTTTTCTGCGCACTTTGTCCTCACTCGTGCGCATCCGGGAACGAGTTCCCGGTCGGTCACCCATCCTTGGATTGCTCCGGGCCAAGCACGCTTAACCTCGGAGTTCTTTTCAGATGAGCTTCCGAAAAAGAAGTTGCAACTTGTTGATATGAGTATCCTATCAATCCTATTAAGCCCTGAGCCAGGATCTCACAACTAACCCTCTAGTGAGAATTACTTTGAGTTTGGTGTGGGGAAGTTTTCAAGAGTCAAGAGAGAAGGATGATATAATGTGATCAAGAAGAGTGAAGAGCTTAAGCTTGGGGATGCTCCCATGGATCACCCCAGCATATTTCAAGAAGACTCAAGCGTCTAAGCTTGGGGATGCCCAAGGCATCCCCTTCTTCATCAGCAACTTATCAGGTCATCTCTAGTGAAACTATATTTTAATTCTTTCACATCATATGTGCTTTACTTGGAGCGTCTGTGTGCTTTTATTTTCAGTATTTTATTTTTCTTATGGTCAACTTGATTGGACCCCAGCATTCTTGATTGGGAGAGAGACACGCTCCGCTTTTTCATATGAATACTCCTATTCTTCACTTATACTTGTTGAGTATTCTTATCTAGCTATTGCTATGCTTTTATCTCTTATTCAGAGCTGTTAGTTCTTTTAAAGAAAGTACTCTCTTGCTTCACTTATAATTGTTTGGAGAGTTTATGTTGAAATAAATTGATTGGTGTTTGGTTGGAACAGAAAATGTTGCATGTGGTAGATGGTATAATGGAAAAAGCTTACATATTCTTGTAGATCATTGTATTGGATAATTTGATACTTGTCAATTGTTTTGAGTTATCAAGTAGTTCATGTTTAAGCTTTTGTATCATGTAGTTAAAACCTATTAATGAAGAACTACCGTAAAGCTCGTTGAAATTTGGTTTGCATGATTGGTATCTCTAAGGTCTAGATATTTTCTAGTAAAAGGGTTTGGTTAACAAGGAAGACAGTGTAGAGTCTTATAATGCTTGCAATATGTTTTCATATAAGCCTTGCTGTGTCGGTTGATATCCTGTGTTTGCTTCAAATAACCTTGCTAGCCTAAACTCTGTACTGAGAGGGAATGCTTCTCGTGCATCCAAAACCTTGAGCCAAAATCCATGCCATCTGTGTCCACCATAACTACCTATATGTGGTATTTCTTGCCATTCCAAGTAAATTTTTCATGTGCTACCTTTAAACTATTCAAAATTATTACTCCTATTTTGTGTCAATGTTTACCAAGCTCATGAGGACGGGGTGGATGTCTTTATGTCAACTGTCAAACAGACTTTACCACCGGACTAGCGGCATATACATCCGCTTATCCATTAATTTTGCAAAAAGAGCTGGCAAATGGGGTGCCCAGTCCCAATTAATTACAACTTTAACCGCTTAATTCTCTTCACATTTTTGCCCTGATTTATCAGTCAAGCAATGACAAACAGTGAAATATCTGCATGTGTAAACAAAAGAGAAAGAGGGATGATCTGCCTTGCTGGTAGAAATAACGTCCTTCATGGGAGCCGCTCTTAAAAGTCTGGTTGGCAGGGGTCATATTGTACTTTCCATTTTCTGATTCGTTGACAATTAACAAACACCTCTCAAAACTTATTTTTACTCTCTATATGATTTCAAAAACTTAAAAAGCTCTAGCACATGATTTAATCCCTGCTTCCCTCTGCGAAGGGCCTTTCTTTTACTTTTATGTTGAGTCAGTTTACCTACTTCTTTCTATCTTAGAAGCAAACACTAGTGTCAACTTTGGTGCAACAATTTTTATATGCTCGTATATTGCACTTATTATATGCTTTGTGTTGACAAATATCCATGAGATATATATGTTGAAAGTTGAAAGCAATTGCTGAAACTTAAATCTTCCTTTGTGTTGGTTAAATACCTTTTACTTAGAATCTATTGCTTTATGAGTTAACTCTTATGCAAAACTCTTTGATGCTTGTCTCGAAAGTACTATTCATGAAAAGTTTTTGCTTATATGATTCAGTTGTTTGCTCATTATCTACTTGCTAGCAAACTATAGACCATTGACCTGGATCACTTCATTCATAACATGTGCTTTACAGTATTATTTGATCAAGATTATGATTGTAGCATGTCACCTCAGAAATTATTTTGTTTTTATCGTTTTACCTACTCGAGGACGAGTAGAACTAAGCTTGGGGATGCTTGATACGTCTCAAACGTATCTATAATTTCTGATGTTCCATGTTGATATTATACCAATTGTTACATGTTTTATATACACTTCATAGCATTTTTATGCATTTTCTGGGACTAACCTATTAACAAGATGCCACAGTGCCAGTTCCTGTTTTCTGCTGTTTTTGTATTCCAGAAAAGCTAGTCTGGAAATATTCTCGGAATTGGACGAAACTTGGACAGAACCTCCTATTTTTCCAACACGAAGACGGAGTCCAGAGGAGAGACGGAGGAGGGCCACGTGGCACCCACACCATGGGGCCGCGGGCCCCCCTGCCGCGCCGTGGGGTGGTGTGGGGCCCTCGTGGTCCGCAGCCGCCGCCCTTTCGCCTATTTATTCCTCCCGACGCGAAAACCCTAAATACCCGAGCCATTATCCACGAAAAGTTCCAGAGACGCCGCCGCCGTCAACCCTAGCTCGGGAGGGTTCAGAAGCTCTTCCCGGCACCCTGCCGGAGAGGGGAATCATCACCGGAGGGCTCTACATCACCATGCCTGCCTCCGGAGTGATGCGTGAGTAGTTCATCCTTGGACTACGGGTCCATGGCAGTAGCTAGATGGTTGTCTCTCCACTTTATGCTATCATGTTTAGATCTTGTGAGCTGCCTATCATGATCAAGATCATCTTATTGTAATGCTACATGTTGTGTTTGCTGGGATCCGATGAATATTGAATACTATGTCAAGTTGATTATCAATCTATCTTATATGTTATTTATGATCTTGCATGCTTTCCGTTACTAGTAGATGCTTTGGCCAAGTAGATGCTTGTAACTCCAAGAGTGAGTATTTATGCTAGATAGTGGGTTCATGCCTCCGGTAATCTGGGAGAGTGACAATAACTTCTAAGATTGTGGATGTGCTGTTGCCACTAGGGATAAAATAACCGATGCTTAGCTTAAGGGTGCGCCGTTAGGTCTAATGCATTTGTTTACATTACGCACATTACTTAATGCAATTATCCGTTGCTTGCAACTTAATACCAACGGGGAACTCGGTATGACAACCTGGCGGTGGATTATTAGTCATAGACGCTGTTGGATAACGGTCTATGTATTTTGTCGTAATGCCCACATGAATATCATAGTAATCATCATGTCATATATATGCATTGTCATGCGCTCAATATTTTGTCAATTGCCCAGCTGTAATTTGTTCACCCAGCATGTTAGTTATCTTTTATGGAGAGACACCACTAGTGAACTGTGGACCCCGGTCCATTCTTTTACACTGATAATACAACCAACTGCAAACATTGTTCCTTTTCATTCTCTGCAATTTACTACTGTTTTCCACACCATACGTTTAATCCTTTGTTTTCAGCAAGCCGGTGAGATTGACAACCTCACTGTTTCGTTGGGGCAAAGTAGTTTGATTGTGTTGTGTGCAGATTCCACGTCGGCGCCGGATTCCTGGTGTTGCGCCGTGCCATATTCCGCCACCAACAACTTCAGAAGTGATTTCTTGCTCCTACTGGTCGATTAAACCTTGGTTTCATACTGAGGAAAACTGCTGCTACACTGCATCATACCTTCCTCTTGGGATCTCCCAACGAACGTGTGATCCACGCAATCACACCATGGCAAGCACTGTGCGACTGGCCGAACTGAGAAGCACACGCCACAGACAAGGAGTGGTAGTACCACATCCATGCAGGAGGGAACATCTTCCTCCGCCCAAGGCGGTAGCCGACCGGACGCCGCAGACAAGAGCCCACCAGGCAACCATGGAGCCGGAGGGCGGCAGCAGCACAACCACCTGGAGGACGTCCTCCACCGCCATTGGCGGGTGCCGACCGGACGCGGCAGCAGAGACACACCAGGCCGGGCAGGCCCGGCCGGGCCATTGACAGGCCCGTGAAGTCTCCGCCACCACACTGCTGCACATAGGCCACCGCCGCCGCTACCCAAGAACGACACCAAAGGCCCAGATGGGTCCGTGAAGCTCCTATCACAACGCTGCAGCAGGCGCGGCGTCGTCGCCACCACTCCAGTCGCAGGCCTGTACGTCAGTCAAACCGGGTAGCAGGGCCCGACCCGCCTGACCCAGATCTGGGCCCTTTGGGCCCGATCTGGGCCTGCAGGGCCCTGGCCGAGGCCACCCGCGCCACCAACGGAGGCGCCGCCGTCGCACTCACCATCCGCAGGCGCTGGAAATCCTGCAGCAAAGCTGGACCGCCGTCGCCGAAAAGCAGTACCGCTGCCGCCGAACAGCACCGCCCGGCGCCGCGCCGCCCCGCGCGGGGAGGACGCCGAGGGGGGAGAAGCAGGAGAGCCACCATCGCCGGCGCTGCCCAGGGCAAGCCCGACGCCGCACGCCGACGACGGCGGAGGAGGCGAGGACAGGAGGGCTCTGGAGCAAGAAGCAGCGGCGCGGCCGGTCGCCCACGCGGGGGGCGACCTGCCGCGAGAGGCGCGGGGAGGGGAGGGGGCGGCGCGGCCGGCCGGCCGGCCGCCCGGGCGCGGGGTAGGTGCGGTTAGGGTTGGGGTCGAGAGCTCCGCGGGATAGGTCTGAACAATTTTCTCCAAGCCTCATTCAACACGAAAGCTCCAAAATACAAAGTATTTCTAATTAAAAATTTACACTTTTTTAGAATACATCATTCAGAGTATCCATGTTTTTTTCACATTTTTCTGAAACTTCGAAATTTGATTTTAATTTTTTTAAACGGAGGGAACATTGGAGCTCGGGAGCACAAATGGATTTCCAGGTTGTTTCATGCCTTCCATACCTGAATAAGATGAACTAGTCTCATGATGTTCCGGGACATGTCGTAAGGCAGATCGCTAACCAATACAGGTGCATCACGCTTAGACTCGACATCCGAATCATTGTTAGCTCTATACTGAGTCGTTGCACAACTCTACATTCATGGACGCACTGCCCTCGAAGAGCGGCGTGGTGCTTCAGTAACCTCACACATATGCACGGGTGCTTGAGTGCTGCTAATATGACCTCCCTATCGGGGCAACCACTATAACCATTGAATTTTCCAGAGCTAAAATAACTCTTCACAAAAGCCAGCCTCGAAGCGCCCCTTCCTTCCTTTTTATCGAGAAGTGTTTCCCTTCACTACAACATCATACCTGTAAATTCCGTGTTCCCGAGTTTTAGTGATCTCGCTATTTTTTAAAATCAAATATTATATTTAAAAGTTTAAAAAATCTGAAAAAAAAGCATGTGTGTTCTCAATCATATATCCTATTAACGTGCAAATTTTCAATGCAAAATACGTTGTGTTTTGATCTAAACAAAAATGATAAATGTACATATCTTAGTACAATGAATAATGTATAGTTCCAAATCTCCAGCTTTTGTCATTATTGTGTAGCCCATAATACAAAAAAGTTCGCACTGTGATTTTACACCCTTATGCTTATACTATAAGTCGTTGACAACATGCGGCATTTTTTCAGTTTTTTCTAAAACTTTTAAATATATTTTTTGAATTATATAAAATCGTGGGATCACTAGAGCTCGGGAGTCAAAATGGCTTTCCGAGCATACCAGTCGCTTTTATATGCCGAGCTACATTCCGATATGCCAATGAAAGAGTATAGACATCGTAAGGGCTGCCAGCAAAACGCTTGAAACAACGAGTTTTTACAATAGAAGAGGAAAATAAGTGAATTACTGCAATGTTAGGAAACCTGTTGTGTATGCCGGCTCTCAAGAGTGCGTTGTTTTAACTCTCAGGTATCATGTAGCCCTTTATTTTGAACATTCAAAAATTAACCAATGTGTCAAAACAATCTGGAAAAAAAATGTATACTTATAGCCAATGATTTATCATACAAGTCTGCAAAATCTCAATCCGAAATACGCTACACAAAAAGACAAAACTGTAGATCTGAATGTGGGAACAGTGCACCTCTGACTGAATCTCACGTCAGATTTTGTGAGGATTTATCTTTTTTTATGTAACCCATAATATAAAGACTTTCGTATTTAAATTTTGCACAATTGCAGTAAAAACGAGGATCTCCAACTCATTGCGAGATGCGCAACACGCATCTAAGACTGTCGGTTTCATCGCTTGAGTGGCCAGTATTTGCCGTCAGTTTGCGATTTCTTTTACAATTTTTGACACTTTAAATATTCTTTTCAACTTTTTCTAAATAAAAGGGCTCCAGGTAAGGAGAGTTCCAAATGGCCTTTTTTATATCTCAAGACACGAACTACGAGACGGAAACACTTACCACGCCAAGATCAATTTAGGAATACTTAGGATCGTAGATGTTTAAGTGTAATCAAATTGCTAAAGCTTTTGTTCCTCGTGTCAGAGGTAAATAGGAATTACCTATATATGCACTTACTATGATTCACACCCGTTGACAGTGCTTTCCGTTTTTATAGTGATGTGGAACCATTACATTGAATTGATTCCAACAACAGATATTTTAATTAAACAATTGCGATCAAAATTTCCTCAGCAACATCGGGATGTTTTTGGTTAGGCATATTTTGACTTTTTGGCATGCAAATCAGAAGACAAAAGCACCTACTTAGGGGCTTTTTTTGACTCATAAGCCAAATTCCAAAGTCAAAAAACCCGGTTGATTGTGTTTAAAGGCATCTATGTAGCTTTTTTTTTGCCTATATGCCAAAAACCCGGTTGATTATGTTGTGCATGCAGCACCAGATATATGCACTTGCATGCGAGACACAGTATCCAGAAAGTATTGACGCATTCGGCAACTGCTGTTCAGATCATCCCGGCTATTTCAGTCCACTGATCGATTGAGGTACGACAGTCTGCTAGCTAGTGTGAGCCCCAAAATTGTTAAGAGGAAACGCTGGGTGCTCGTTAGCCAAGACCTTCACCTTGGTTTTCATTGCAGCAGCTGCTCGTCACCAACCTTGGTGTGCTGCAGATCCGTAGTAATTGTGGACTTGTGGTGCACCGCTGCCCGTCGAGAGGGGCGGACATACCTAGGAATTTTGTAGATTCCAGATCCGCATAAGACAGTGAGGTTTCCTCTGTAAATATACATATCTTACATGAAATTTTCGAAATTTGAAGAGACCAATATGCCGTCATGCACCCGGGTCCTACGCAGGGAGTACGTGCTCATTTCCCCACCTCTGGATCATAAATTCGCATCGGTTTGTACTCCCGGTATAATAATCAGGTGTTTGTTTTCACCAGAAATGGCCAATTCTTCTTTAAACTATCGCCCATTGGCACATTATTATTGTACCGTCTCATGAAATTTAAATCTAAATTAGATCATTAGCTTGAAAGACAACAAAAACATAAATCCAATTGGAATAGCAGCTAATAAAATATTTGCTCACGAATTTGGCATATTAATCTTTTATCATTAGGTTTGTTCCTTTGGTTCTTTGAGCTATGCCTTTATTTTTCAGACATGCCAGGCACATGTAGTTTCATATCAATAGAAGTTTTTGTTAATTACCTTATGAATAATGAGATTTTTTTTCCTTTCGCTTTGGTGCATGGAGTACCCCACATGTAGGAGTACTAGATAGAGGGATTATAAGACATGTTGCTTTTTTTGAAAATACATGCATTAAGGCACGTTTGGTATATAGTCCACATCTAAATATCTAAAAGACAACAAAAACATAAATCCAATTGGAATAGCAGCTAATGAAATATTTGCTCACAAATTTGGGCTATTAATCTTTTATCATTAGGTTTGTTCCTTCGGTTCTTGAGCTATGCCTTGATTTCAGATTTTTTTCAGACATGGCAGGCACATGTAGTTTCATGTCAATAGAAGTTTCGGTTAATTACCTTATGAATAATGTGATTTTTTTTCTTTCGCTTTGGTGCATGGAGTACCCCACAACATGTCGCTTTTTTTTTTTGAAATACATGTATTAAGGCACATGTAGTATGTAGTCCACATCTAAATATCTAAAAAAAATCAATAGAGGGAGTAAAATAGTAGATACTCCTATGTCTTTAGGCAAGCACATAAACACACAGAAAACGTGACCAGTGTTTTTATTGAAAGAATTAACGATTATGAAGACAAAATCAAATATGAAGTAGAAGAATGTACAAAAACGAACCGCGGAGCAAAGAGTAAGACATGTGAAGGATGGATGCTACCATTGTAGCAATAGAGTGGTACAATGCTTCTGCTTCCCGAGCTCCAGTGCTCCCTCCATTTTAAAAAAAAATCGAAAATCATATTTGTGACTTTCAAAAAATTGCAAAAAATAACAAAACTTAGATATTTGAAAATATTCATACTTAGTTCCACATTTTGTGTTATTTTTGTGTAGCTCAGAATACAAAATATTTCAAGTTGATTTGCACGTTAATGGGATATATCATGGGCTACACCCGGATGTTTTTCAGAATTTTTTGAAACTTATAAATATGATTTTTGAATTTTTCAAATTGGAGGGAGCTTGGGAGACAAAAATCTCCACTCCGAAAAATACCGATATAGACATGCAAATCACTTGTGGTACTATTGTCCATGGAGTTTGGCTAGACGCATACAAGAAGTAGAATTTTTTCATATTTACATACCAAATTTGAGAAAAATTCCATTTTTTACATATGAAAACCTATCTTCCATGTCCCTCGAAAAAAAGATGTTTCCATCTTTAGACGAAAGTGACCAGAACATTGATCATAGTCGAGACACGAGGTGCGCTGGCTTGAGGGTGTGTTAGACGAGAGGAGTTATAGGTACTTACCAGGAAAGATATTAGAAGATGAAACGAGAAGAGTAGCGTGAGTGGCATGTTGACTACCGAAAGGAAAGAAATTTTGTGAGCATTGTCATAGATCTTTGGACTAAAACCTCTTTTACCCAAAAGGGAACTAGGGAAGGCTCTCTGCATCACATGAATAAAGAAACGGAAAAGACGAAACATTGAAATGTCATCTGGTAGATTAAATTAATTTACAAATATCATGAAAAATATACTAGTGCAATCCAGTGTTCAAGATATCTTCCGATATTCCGATAAATTGGCCGATTTATCACTTCACAGTGTCTGACCGATAAGATAAGTCGGTCGATAAATTCGCCGATATGCTGATAAATCAGCCGATATGTCGATAAATCGGCCGATTTACCCCTTATCTTGGGTCGGTCGATAAGTTCCCGATAAACGATATCCTCAACATTGGTGCAATCCAAATAAGCTCTTGGAAGTTGGAAGGAAACGACGGGAGATTGGAGTCTGTGAGAGTGTGAGGTGTCGGGAAGATGAGCACGTGAGTGCTTTGGGACCACGCAGTCCAAGTTGAAGGAAGGAAGGTGTATTTCGAAAATAAAAATGAAAGTGTAACGATTGCTTGAAATTTGTTTCATTTCACCTCAAAAATAAATTGTTTCATTTCGCCTAGCCCCTAAAGAAAATAAAGATTCGCGTTTGTGTCCACGAAATAAACCATCTTTCCTACTTAACCCCCGCGCTTTTCCAGTAATCCGGAGACACCGCAGCGAGAGAGGAGACGCGGCGGCGGCCATGGCGATTCCCCTCGTGCTCGTCCTGCTCCCGCTCGGCCTCCTCTTCCTCCTCTCCGGCCTCGTCGTCAACACCGTACAGGTAATTCTCGGGCGCCTCGGTTCCAGCGATCTCTCCCTGCAATTCTCGGCTATCCTTTCTAGGGATTGCGTGGTGATCCGGAGAAGATCGCGAGCAAAGATTCGATTGTCGTTTGCGAATGTTTTCATCGTAGCAAGTTCGCATTGGCGATTTCGTCACGCGCGCCTCCGTGGCCTCTTCACTTGCTTGGATCAAATATGTTTCGTTGGTTTCTTGCAGTCCGATCTGATGCCGTCATTTTGAGATTACCTACTTAATTTGGAAAAGTGTTCGATCCGTGGCCTCGAAATTAGCATAATTTTCTCCTTGATCCGTTTTAATTGTTACTGCAATTTTCATTAAGCTGTTCTTGTTCTCTTGCGATAACATTGCAGGCCGTGCTGTTCTTGACGATAAGGCCATTCTCGAAGAGACTGTACCGGCAGATCAACGTATTCTTGGCTGAGCTGCTGTGGCTTCAGCTGATCTGGCTTGTGGACTGGTGGGCAGGTGTTAAGGTATAATATTGGACCCAAAAAAAAGTCTACTGTTTTTTCTTCTTTGTACACCATTAGTGCACTGCGTGTAGCAAATCTGAAGTTAGATTCAGGTGTAATATTCATATGCTTCTTCATTTGCGCTGCAAGGCCTCTCTTGTTCACCTTTTAAGGTGATGACATTGATGATGACCTTAGGATGAGTATGACGTTCAATTACTTGCCTAAAGTTAGACAGTATGCCTTTGGATGATCCGCAGTGCAATCTAGAATGATGATGGCACACCTAGGCACTAGCACTTTGGAATGCCCTTTTCATAAAAGGGAATCTTTAGTGTTGGTTGGGTTGATCACCATCAAGACCAAGCTCGGTTGGCATATACCAGATGATTTTAACATGCTTTTTTGAAAGCGTCTCAAGTCCAAATAGAAGTAGCCATCTTGTTGTCAGTTGAAATTTGTGATGTCATCTCAGGATGCCCTGGGTCATATGTTTTCATTGCTAATTTCGTATTCATTGAATCAACCTGAATAGATATTATTTTTAGCCAACTTTTAAGAGCTCTGATATATATTTCAAAAGAGAAAGTGATAAGAGTGCAGTGTATAAGCAGGTTAAGAGTGTTCATGGTGCATGCAAACTTTTCCTTTGGCAAGAACTTGAATTGCAAGAATGTGTCCCAAATGGTGGCATGTAATGGAACTGTTGCTCCTGGCTTGTCATTTGGCCTTATAGATAATTATTTGAATTGTGACGTTGTCCTCACTATTACATTAGAATAAGAAAAAGGTTATCTGTATGATCTTAACTTCAACAATCACCAATCAGAACACAGAGTCACCAATCCCGCAGTTTTTTATGTAAGTGCTTGCCTGCTTTATAATCCAAATCCAGCGCAATTTTTCCTTGTGCGTAATTTTCTGTAAAATTTTGAATAGACAAATTTTTGAAGTGTTTGTTTGCAAATCTTAAGTTGTTTGGACTTTTTTTGAAATAATAATTGATTTCACAAGTAGTAGTTCTCTGATATCAATCCATGCAAATTTTTGCAGGTACAATTGTATGGAGATCCGGAAACTTTTAAACTAATGGGTAAGGAGTCAATTCCAATATTACCATATGGGAACTGATATCATTTCATTATTCACTTAGACCATATTTAGAAAAGAATGTGTTTTGAATACGAACCTTATCTGAAGAATTCTTTAGGCAAAGAGCATGCCCTTCTCATATCCAATCATCGGAGTGACATTGATTGGCTGGTTGGATGGATTTTAGCACAGGTTCTTATCATTTTCTAAGCATTCTCTTTTAAATTAGTAGTCTTAATGCTAAATACAGTGTGGTGAGTTGCCCATGGTTTTATGCTCAGCGTTCAGGATGTCTTGGAAGCGCAATAGCTATCATGAAGAAATCTTCAAAGTTCCTTCCAGTAAGTTAGCCCATACATTTAATCTCATATTAGTTTCAAGCCAATGTATTTGCCACAAAGTTATCTCGAAAAGACTAAGGCAAGGAAGCTCATCAAATAAGATTACTCAAATTTAGAATTGTGCTAAAGTTATCTTGGCACTAATACTGTATCTAGTATTTCATTTCGGCCATCAGTTTTCATAGCCTTGTTGGAAGAATGTGTGCAAATAGTTAATTAAAGCTTAAAAATACCTACTGTGAAGTCCCAACCAACAAAGTGGAATTTAATACCTGAAAGAAGAGATCATCTCTACTGCTGAAGTCCTAGCCAAAAGTAGTATTTAAGAAAAGCGACCGAAATTGCAGGATATACAGTATGTGGTTACGCTGTAAAACTTTAGATGTCAGCAAACAAGCACAGGTCGATTGAGCGGTAAACAAAGTTGGCTGACAGCTGGTACAGATGTAATAATATCTCTATGCATCAGACTGGCAAGATCACTAATGTCCATGTAGCATCCATGGTTTTTTTATTGGAAAATTGAAGAGACATTATTTAGAATTGGCTTGCACTCATGTTTGCTTGTTGAAATTATTCGTTTATTGTGTCCTGTCCTGATCAACTATCAACTATGGCAGGTTATTGGTTGGTCTATGTGGTTTGCAGAATATCTCTTTTTGGAGAGAAGCTGGGCAAAGGATGAAAAAACACTTAAAGTATTTTCCACCTTACCTAATAATATGATGCCTCGTGGTTCATAGTAAATGAATGATCGTTATGCTCTTAAATGCAGTGGGGTCTTCAAAGGTTGAAAGACTTCCCCAGATCATTTTGGCTTGCCCTTTTTGTTGAGGGTACAAGATTCACTCCAGCAAAACTTTTAGCAGCTCAAGAATATGCAGTCTCACAGGGTTTGACAGCACCTAGGAATGTGCTTATTCCACGAACAAAGGTATTTAATTTGTTTCTTCCGAGCTGAAATATCGTAGTCTGTAGAATACTCAATGGGCCAGTTTGGCTGAGTTGTAAAGTATTATATTAGACAGAAACCTGTGATTTTTCTGAATTTTTTTTCAAAACCTGTGGTTATTTGTTACCATAACCTACATGGACTCCTTTTGGCATGGTAAGAAAATTTCGGCCTTCCCTTCCTGTGGTCAGAACTCAGAAAACAGCAGCCTACATGGACACTTTGTCGGAACAAATATTTGGTAGTCTGACGCTCGGTTTTTTAGTCGAGCGACTAGTCGCGACTAGTCGACGAGTCGCAATACAAAGTCTGACTCGGCATCTCGACTCGCCTCATCGGTTGAGTCGAGCGACTCAATCGACTAGTCTCGACTAGTCCATGTTTTTGAGTCGAACGCGACTTAAAGTTGCCCAGCTCCCCGTGAAAACCTAGATCGACCACATTTCCCCATATGGAAGGCCTTGGACACTGTATGGAAATGCCAGGTTTGTATTATAGACTATTAATAAGTATATATTTATATACAATTATACATATAATATGGCAATTTTATAATACCTATTGCTAAACGACTCATGTCGACTAGTCTACCATGAGTCTTGACTAGTCACGACTAGTCAAGAGTCGCTACCCCTGAACGACTCGTCGACTCAAAAACCTTGGTCTGACGCTGTGATGCATTTGTACATTATGTCCAAAAAATGTTACCTTCATGTTATTACCTTGTGTATCCTGAAAGCGTTGTTGTTCTAACAACTCTTTTCAATTTTAAAATCTAGGGCTTTGTATCAGCTGTTAGTATTATGCGTGACTTTGTCCCAGCTATCTATGATACAACAGTGATTATTCCCGAAGATTCGCCTAAACCGACAATGCTGCGTATTCTTCAGGGACAGTCGTCAGTTGTAAGTATTCTATCTTTTGCAATCTCTAGATATTTACTAGCAGAACTTTAGCCATTAAATTCTTGAAAATATTTATAATTAAAAAATATATTTATAGCTACATGATTTTCTTTGGAGAGCACGTCAGATTATAGCGTGAAGATTTTGATTTGGTACCTTCGGCATGTCAACCATGTTTGTTATAGGTTCATGTCCGCATAAAACGCCATGCAATGAGTGATATGCCTAAATCGGATGAGGATGTTTCGAAATGGTGCAAAGACATCTTCGTAGCAAAGGTATGGAACTATAATACGGATATATGAAATTTGATCATACAGCGTATTGTAGTTGAAACAAACCATGAAGTGGCTTATGTGCTAATCACTAATTTTCTTTCCCTATGACAGGATGCTTTGTTGGACAGGCATATAGCAACTGGTACTTTTGATGAGGAAATTATACCGATTGGTCGTCCAGTGAAATCTTTGGTGGTAAAACTCTAATTAAGACACCGCATTATGCAATATCATTAAATTTTGTCTTAAAAAATGGTGCCAACTATTACTCCCTCTGTTTTACTGTGAAACTGTGAGCCCACCATGCTTAAAAACAAAGGAAACATTATTTAGAAATGATCATGCATGCCCCTGCTAAATTTCATGCTACAACCACTTAGCCTCTTCCGAAGCATTAAAATAGGTGTAGGTAGTAAATATTGTATTCAGATGCTGATTTTGTCGGTGGATAATTATTGTGGAACGGAGATTCCGAGGACAGGGACAGTTGAGAGTGGATGTTAAGAAAATGCAGTCACCTATGCCCTTAAGGTCATGGGTCCTTTAGCACCTTGGAAGTATCAGACTAATGCCTTCTCTCAGTAGAAAGCAGTAATATGTTCATTATATCATGTGACGCTTGTTATCAAACTATTGGCATGTACAGAAACAGACTCTAGTGCCTTCGAATAGAAAAATAAGTGGCCATATGCTCAATACGATCATGGGAGTATGGGACATTTCTTAGGTTTCGAACTATTTCTCTTGATAAATTCTCGCTGTAATTGGGTACATCCGCGTAAGTGTGGTTCTTTTACTGTTCTGTTACGTGAGCTTCCGAGATATATATCCAGAAAAGAACTCATGTTACCATCTACAAATAGCTTATTCTTGCAGCTCACTTAGTTTGTGCTGTTGGATCAGGTGGTTCTGTCTTGGTCATGTGTCCTCCTGTATGGTGCTCATAAATTCTTACAGTGGACCCAACTCTTGTCGACCTGGAAAGGAGTCATCCTCTTCGCCACTGGATTGGCAATGGTGACCGCAGTTATGCATGTATTCATCACGTTCTCGCAGGCGGAACGTTCAAGCTCTGCTAAAGCAGCAAGGGACCGAGTGAAGAGAGATTGAGAGCTCTCGTGTGAATTCGATCTATATATATTTGAACTGCCAATTTATTATGTTCCGAATATATGTAGGGCACAGGCTTCATGGGTCTGTTCTTATTGTACTCGTTAAGAGCTACAGGAATTTTGTGTGGCAAGAACTGTGAACTTTCTTTATGTACTTTGTAATGAAACATACAAAAGGTTTGTCTTGTAATAGAAAGGATTGATGCTTGAATTTATTGAAGCTTTTTAGGAGACTGTTCAGACAATCCTTTGTAATTATCAGTCTTATCTTATCATGTACCATTGCTGAGGCCTTTTTTTTTCGAGAACCCGTATGAGATTTGCGCGTTTCTATATTTAGCATACGAGGAGAAGTTTTACAATCATGCCGCTGTTAGGCGAGCAGAGACCCACGGCCGAGTTAGCAGTTTTCTGATCCTTCATAGGCAAGCGCTGCACTGCTTCTGGCCACCATACGGCGAGGGAGCTCTGCGTGGTCAGAGATGGCAGTGATACCCCCAGCCTGGCATTGATGCCAATCCATATCGCAGCAGCAAACAGGCAGCGCATTGTCAGGTGTTCCATGGTTTCAGCCTCGCCGACGCAAACTGATCCGTGCGCGATTGAAGCTGCAGTTCTACCATCTATCCACGGGTCCTCCCAGAAACTGATGTGTGCTCCGTCGCCCACTGAGATCACCACCGAAGCATTGAACATTGAAGTTGGGGAAACGCTGGCTATCAGGCGGAGGATCGATCCTCCGCCTCCCTGGCGCGGCACGTGTCCCTCACGTGGCAGACAACATGGGTGGTGGCCCACCACGAGCCTTATCTCGTCCTATTAGTTTCTCTTCCACCCGTCTTCATTTTTCCCCTTTCGTTCGCCAACATCTCGCCATGGATCGCTCAGCTCCACCGCCCCTGGCGCCCACCCGCTCCGCCAAGCGCCCCAAGTTCCAGCCCGAGCCCACCATCTTCTCATCCTCCGTCGCTCTCCCAATCTCGAGGAGGGGGGGGGGGGGACCTCACGGGCACGGCATGGCGGCGACAACGCATGCAGCTCGGATGCCCTGCAGCCATGGCCGCCCCATGCTGCGCTGGTCGCCGGCGCCGCCCATTCTGCAAACCCTGACGCTCATGACGCAAGTGGTGGTATATGATGCTACATGCGGCGAGTGGCGGCGCTACAGTAGGCTATCGGTGGTGCTCTCCAGCAGTGGCGGAGCGTGAACCAAACGTAAGAGGGGCCAATTACATATAGAAAAAAATGTGCCGAAAAAAAGCGGCGAGGACATATAAACAGCTATAAATTAATAGGTAATTAGATGGAGCGTCACGATGACACGCAAAAACAGGCGATATAAACAGCTGATATAGTCTGTTGGGAACTGTGAAAATAATGCAATAATCGAATTTTCAATGAGCAGCACTCGTCAGCATAGAACATATGAGATGATTGTTGCAACTGCTGTTGATTGGTGTAGTTCTGGACGAAGGCTGGTGAAGTCATGTTTCACACAGACCCGTGAGCTTGGTTGAGATGCTGTGTATGATGTGTGTGCTGTGTTTTTTTTTCTCTTTTAGCATAGTTTCTTAGTCTTGTACTCTGTATACCCTTCTCCTTTAATCAATGAAAGCAGCTCTGCTGCATTTCGTCAAAAATAAACAGCCGACACAACTGGTTCATGTCACGCAAAAAACTACGTATATCCGAGAAGAATTTTCTTACATCAATTAATAAATCCATTGTTGCGATGGACATCTAAAACCAATCGGATTGAATAATCAGAAAAAGGGAGGGGCGTTGGGCGGTGGCCTGTAGAGCAGGGACGCCGGGCACGGGCGGTCGATAAGGAGGAATCGAGGGATTGTGGTCGCCATGGAAGTGGAATCAGTGAACGCGTCTGCTTCCTTCCGTCTGGTCGAACTGGGGGCAAAGGGCAAAGAAAATGGGCTGGCTAGAAGTGGCGAATAGTAGTACGTACAAAGTAATTTGCACTTTGGAAGGGGGGAGGGGTCGTAGCCCAGTATCGCCTCCACGACGCTCCGCCCTTGCTCTCCAGGGAGGGCGGCTGACCTGCCGAAGGAGCACGACGGTGCTCTCATAGGAGAGCGCTGGTGCTGCCGAAGGAGCGCGGGGTTGCTCCCATAGGAGAGCGCTGGTGCTGCGAACCGTCAACGCCGAAGCTACAAAGCGCCATGAAGTGAAGAAGTGACATTTACGTAGGAGATGTCGATGGTAAAGCAGAACGCAACAAAACTATTAAACCTCTAGTGTTATTTGGAAAGGTTACCTTTTGCTGGCACAAAGAAATCATCGCTCTACGGCGGCTATGCATTCAGCCAGACTATAATTTCCAAATTGTACGACCTAATGATATGAACACGTTGCCTTACTGCCATTTGCCACTGGCAAGTAACAAAACATGATAAATAGATGTAGACATACATATAAGTGAAATGTGATGAAAAAGAAGAAGAAATACATGAATGAATTAGCAAACGAGTGGACAATGTTGCAGCGTAACGCAGGGTACGTGCTCACGTGATAATGGTCAAAATAAAGTCACCATTTTTTCCAAAAATAAATAAATAGTCAGAACAAATCATTTGGCATCGAAAAGGAAAATCTGCCATGATCAGGAGCAGATATCTTTTAAGAATAATAATTATACAGAATGAAAGGTTTGTTTAACAATATAAGATTCATCAGCCATCATGCATGGAACTTGACATACCACGTCAGCAAAAAAAAACAATCATTTTTCTTTTCTATACCATATACACGGGGTCTTCTTATTTCTAAATGGAATTAATCGAGGAGGACAATATAATCCTTAATCAATATCTTAAACATATAGCTCGTCTTTTTAGCCATGGCTACAAGATCCTCAAGTTCTCATAAAGATAGTTTTGAATTTTTCAACATAAAGAGATCAGTGAAACTTGAAAGCCAAAAGTATGCTCTCAGAACATACCAACTCTCATTCAAATAGTAGTAATGGACTTGTACCCTAAATCCCCGTAACATATGTAATGTTCTCGATGGCATAGTTGCCAAGCTTTTAAACCGATTGAAATTATAGGATACAAATCATGTTCAGAGCAAACATACGATTCAGGTCAAAGACAATTATGCTCAGGCAACAACTAATTTATGGAATAGATTTGTAAATATATGATTTCAGGTCCAAGACCTTCAGTGGTCAATGCTAAGGAGGCTAGGACACCACTGAATTCATGCTACAGTTACAGGCCAAAAGAACAGTTTATAACGTTCTTACGATTCCAGAAAACATGCAAATGTTCTTGAGTACAAGCCACCTTACAGGCCATTGGTTTACAACAAGTAAAAAACGCAGATCACCAAAAAGAACAGGAGATCAAGAAACAACAACTGATCTTTATTGTTCTGATCAACACGAGGGGTTGGCAGACTTGGAGCTCCAACTCAATCAGCTATATCTCAACACCCAATACTGTTGTTAATAATAGAGTAAAAGGAACATCGTGAGTTTGAAAAAAAGCAAAGATGAACTGATGATTTATCTTGATCTAGTTGAGCAATGTGTATGCAATTACGACACGACATGTAGGTTACACAAGAAATCCATGCAGTCCATGTACAGTAGAGAGAGATGTTATACAAGATCTGATAGTATCGAATTAGTTACTCAATGTGATTATCTTGATGCCGATATATTGGTTTGTTTCACGTCATACCATGCACATACAGATATATTCTTAGTAAGACAGTCAGTGGTATTAAAATATTGGCCCTGTTTCTCTACAAAGAAATGTATGCTTGTCAATAAAAGTCTCAGATGTTATGCGGGTACGGAGTTTATCCTAGTCCAAACTTGCACATATAGGATAGTGAGTATTATTTTTTTCTCACAAGAACACGATGTCATAGAAGACCTGACAGTGTCAAATTAGGTACTAAGTGTAATTATCTTGATGTTGATATATTAGTTTGTTTCATGTCAAAATATGCCCACATACATCTATGTTTTGTAACAGAACATCACATCAATATTTTGGCTCAGTTTCTCATAAAGAAATGTACACATGTAAATGTAATTTTCTTATACTGTGTCCTAAGTACAGAGCTTATCCTGTCCAACCTTGCACATATCAAGGACCCTAAGGAATATGTTTTCGCACAAGAAGGTGTTAAATCGTGCAAGCTATTCAAGACGGCAGCCCCATGCATCTCATATCAGCATTTCTTTCCTGATGATGCATTATTCAAAGAAGCTATGGAGAATTGGAGATACTTGGTCCCACTGTTTCTTGGCCACTTGACATTTCATCCTTGCTCTTGAGTTTCCTACTAGACGAAGGTGCTTCATGTTGCTTTTCAGCATCTGTAAATGTGGTGAGGAGATAAAAAATTGTAAACACGTAATTTTACTCACGATTCAAACACTGTGAATGGATTCAGTCTATCACGATAGTTGCTGGAGTCAAGTGGTGGAATTGTTAGTTCAGTTTGATCAGGAAGCACAAAAGATACTAAGTATAATTCAGTTTAATGAAACATCACATGCTATGGTGATTGGAATGTGTGACTCCAGGCTAATAATTCTGATGGAAGACATTTTCATCGGCAAGATCAGCAAATACAAGTTACAAGGAAAGAAACTGCAAAACGACTCATACCTCCGCAAGCATATGTCTGAGTCATGGATTGCTCACACGTAGAAGTAGACACCAACCCAGCAGGTGGCCATGTCATTTGGAAAGGGTAGGCCATGGAACGATGACAACGAAACTTATCCTTGAGGCTGAGGTTCTCGAGATCAATGACAAAGTGAGAATACTCGCCATCCATACAGTAAAGAAGAGCTAGTCCAGCAGAAACGCGAAATCGAAATGGCTGGTCGGGCAGCTCGCCTATTTCGCTTTGCTTTTCCAACTCCCACGCATCGCTAGTACCGTTCTTCTTTTTGAGTAGCCACACTTGCACCGTGGTTCTGGCAACGATGACTACAAGGCAGCACACACCAGTCTCGGTATCTCCTATGGCGTACTCTGGCCGTGGCCTTCGTGGCTGCGCTGGGAGGACTAGTAGTGGAGCTGGGAGAGGGACCGTGGAGAATGTCATGGTGTTGGTGTCAAGCAGGAGGCAGGACTTCAGGCCAAGTCGCCAAAATATAAGCCCAGCCGCGGCAGCGGGCATCGCCGGCGCACGCAGCATAGCCACATGGATGCCATCCACCAACTGGTGGCAGCGCCAATCGGGCCTACCGGAGCGGTACTCCATGACTCGCAACCTTCGGCGGTCTCGCTGCACGCTGACCACGCGGAAGGACGCCGCGTCATCTCCGCTGCCGAGCAAGCAGTCCTCCCTTATGTACTCCGCTCCCGATCGAGGGAGGAGTTCTGTTGGTGGACGCGGCACACCGACGTGCCGGTGGGAGACGGGGTCGTAGACGGAGAGGGATTCGCCTCTGCGTAGTAGGAGGCGGCCATTGTGGCAGTCCCGGAGGCGCCACGACGGGTCGTGCTCGAGGCGGGTGAGCAGGAAGTCGCCACCACGCGCGGCGGCGGCGAGGTCCGGGTCGGAGCGGACGGAGGCCGACAGGTGGAAGACGGGAAGCTGGCCGAGATTCTCGTGGGAGATGAGGCCGAGGACGGGCGGCGAGGGACGGCGCACGCGGAAGCGACGGAGGAAGCCGGGGCTTGAGGCGACGCGGCGCCAACGGCCGGAGGAGAGCGCGGCGCGCGCGAGGGACGCCGGCGACGGGAGGCGGAGTAGGATCTCCTCGATGTTGTCGTCCTTGAGGGAGTCAATGGTGGTGGTGACGGCGTCGGGGCTAGTCTCCATGGTCTGCGCCGGTGAGGATCCGGCTGGCGGCTGAGGACGTGGTTTAGGGCGAGGCACAAGATTTCGGGAGACGCCCTGTTGGTGCACCCTAGCAACATAAATAAGTCCCCGATTTCTCACCTTAAGTAATCACGCAATTAAAGCACAGGTTTCCATAATCAGTAACGCGATTAGAGCACAGGTTTCCTTGATCAATAACGTAATCAGAGCACAGATTTCCTTGATCAATCACGCAATCAAAGCACAGATTTCTTCTCTCATTATCTAGTCCCTTTTTCACTCTCTAATTAATCACGACAAAAAAATGTAGTGCTCACTCCGGTCCGGTTTACAGGTCCCCTAATGGATTTCTGTTTGTTCCGAAACAAGAGTAAACTAAGGCCTGTTTGCATTTAATTGGGAGATTAACCGCAGCCCTATAATTACTCTCAGCCGCACGCTCCTCTCTCTTCTATTTTTTCTCGCGTGTGAAACAGGTTCGTGCATGCAAATGTCAACGAGATCTGCATGCTGATTGGAGGAACCGTACGGTTTGCATCCTGTACTTAATGCCCTAATTAACCGGATCTCTTAACTAAAGCGCTGATTGGAGGAGAGGTACGAGGGCAGGTGATCTAGCCTAGCCAGTAGGATTAGACCTTGGTCATGCTGCGATTTCGTAAAGGACCTGTAAACCGGACCGGAGGGGGTATAGAGGATTCGATCCTACTCTCTGCAAGTTGCTAGCCAATTAAACTTGCGCAAGGCCACTACTACTTTGTTGTAGTTTGAACATACGACACTACTTGTCGAAAATCAGCTTTGGCACTCGAGCGCCAGTGCACTCGATATCAAGTCCATCTGTTGTGTCAATCAGGCCATCCATTCAGTCGTACTTGTACGTGTATTTATTCTTTTGTCAGCCGTATTGCAACCTGAACAGTGCAGTTGTTGCCGTATTGAAGTGCTGGTCTTCATTTATTGTTGTGCCGTGTAGCACGCCAAGTGCGACCAGAGCATATAGGCTTGCTTCAGCTAGTTGCGGTGGGGTCGCTAGGTGTGCCGTTGGAGACGAACTGAAGCCAACTCCATTTCATCCTCCATGTCAATCCGCATCACGAGGACAGGAGATCACTCAACAATGAAATACACCGGACATTTTTTCAGAATTTTGACATTTTAAAATAGACATTTTTTAGTCTTTGTAAAGAAGAAAAAATTCATATGGCCGAATGACATTTCACGAGATTTTTTTTTGTATTTTTACACTAGACATAAAATGATCTTTTTTAATTGCGTGCGAACATAAAACGTCCGAATATACACGAGCACATTTTCGGACTTTTCACGAGAGATTTCTTTGTCTTTTTCGCATGGGCCATACAAGTATCTTTTTTTCGCGAATTGTGTGGGAACATCAATATCCGGATAAGCACCGGATTTTGTTTTTGGAAATTTTTACATTTAAAAAATGGAACTTTTTGGTCTTTGTATAGAAGACAATTGTCGGTGTTCCGAAATGACTTTTCACTAGATTTTTTGTATCTGTACACAGCCAAAAAAAATCCTTTTAAATTGTGTATGAACATATTTTCACAATTTTGACATTTAAAAATAGAGTTTTTTACATTTTCGTAAAAAAAATACAATTTTCGGTGTTTGGAAATGACTTTTCACGGGATATTTTTTCCTTTTACATGGGCTATAAAAATAACATTTTTTTGTGAATTCTATGCGAACATAAAAATGTCTGGATATAGCGGGCTTGTTTTTGCAATTTTGAGATTTCAAAAATATAATTTTGTTAGTCATTGCAAAAGAGATAATTTTTGGTGTTCCGAAATGAATTTTCAATAGATATTTTTTATATTCTTTACACGAGCTATATAAAATGCCATTTTTGCGAATTGTGTGCGAACATAAAATGTCCGGATATACACCGGACATTTTTTTTGAATTTTATATTTTCAGCTGTCTTTTTTCACGATAGTAGCATCTAGTCTGGAGAGCCAAAGTGAATTTCCGATGTATATCCCACTATGAAGTTATATTCCACTAATACACTTTAGATAACTAAGAAATTAAAGCCCACGTACAAAAATAACTTAATAAGTATAAAATTATATTCCACGTAGAGAACCCTGATAACAGAAACATGTCACGATGCTCATTATTTTCTAGGCTGCAGTAACTTTTATTTTTACCGTCACAAGTTTTTTTTATTTCCTCTGGATCAAGAAAAACACTTTATATGTAGCATGCAACCACTGTCCACGCTGACACGTTCGTTGAATGTAGTGGCACACCAGCCAACCAGAATGCTTAAGTGCTCCTACCACCTGCCCCGTACTGGTAAACAGTCCCGCCCCGTATTACTTGTATACCTCCTTTTCCACACACGAATAGTAATTCAGCACATATCCTGACGCACCTACCAAGGGGCGTGATTTCGAGTGCAGTGGTGCTCGGGAGCCAAACGTCCGCGTGTACTACTTGTAGGCTAGTTTCGGCATGTTGTGGAAAAACACTTTTCTTTTCAGGAATACAAGAAAACAATAAGAATTTCGTAAATGACCTGATCTCCTAACTGAAGGGCAGGTTATCTAGCGTAGCCAGTAGGGTCATGCTGCGATTTCGTAAAGGACCTGTAAACCGGACCGGAGGGAGTATAGAGGATTCGATCCTACTCTCTGCAAGTTGCTAGCCAATTAAACTACCGCAAGGCCACTACTACTTTGTTGTAGTTTGAACATACGACACTACTTGTAGGCTAGTTTCGGCATGTTGTGGAAAAATACTTTTCTTTTCAGGAATGCAAGAAAACAATAAGGATTTTTAGTCAAATGAATACTTAGTCATGGAAATGGCCGTGATCATGGTCATCTAGCTTGAACTCGTGAATCTTCACACAAGGATGTCCATTTTGTGAAGATTTGTTGTTAGAAATGGTTATATTGCAAGTTTATTGTTTTTCCTTGATACTAGTACACTAAAAAGGAACATTCCCATGTGTCTTTCGATTTTTGAACTTGACTCGATTTATGTGATTTTTCTCAAAACAGGATCAAAATTGGCCGCATGACCATTCGTAGCCAAGGTGTGATTTCCAGATCTATTGGGTGGTATTGCGCAAAATCATAGTATACTATGTTTATATGATTTTTCTATAATTTTGGGACCAAACTATAACGCACTTGTTGTTCAAATTTCAAATAATAACGGTAAATCCCATTAAACTCGTTTAATACATGGAATATAGCTAAAAGTTCAAAATTCAAAATATTCAAGGATTGTGCATCCAATATGATATACTTCCCCTGAAAATTGTGAAAATCTAAATTTCCAACTTATTTGTGGTACCTGCTTCGTGAAAAAACAAAAATTGGGCACTACAAAAAAAAAAAAAAAACTTTCAACTTTTTTCAATTTCGTTTCGGCAATCCTTTTCAAAAAATGTCAAGACCCATGTTTGTGCCCAGTTTGGTAATGATAGCTAGTCATGGAAATGGCCGTGATCTTAGTGATCTAGCTTGAAACTCATGAATCTTTCGACAAGGTTGTCCATTTTGTGAAGGTTGTTTCATAGAAGTTGTTGTATTGCAAGTTTATTATTTGTCCTTGATAGTAAAACACTAAAAAGGAACATTCCCAAAGGATTTTCGATATTTTGAACTTATCTCGATTTATGTGTTTTTGAAATCTTGTTTCGGCAATCATTTTCACAATATCAAAACTCATGTTTGTGCTGATTTTGGTAATGATAGCAACAACTTAGTCATGGAAATGGCGTGATCTTTGTGATCTAGCTTGAAACTCATGAATAAAAAATCATTTTTAAGGACCCACCAAATGCAACAAACACACACCACCAGCTACAGGGCCACCGCCCCGAATTACACCGCTCGACAAAAAAAAGCACGCGAGTCACTCTGCCACGGGGCTCAGCCGTGTCGCATACCTATAGTTATCAAGACAACCGCTCGTAGATCTCGAACATCGCGCCAAATTCAGGGTTGTCGCCCTGTCGACGTAGCAGCAAGATCAGACTTCGCATTGCCCGAAGTCAAGCCAACCGGGTTGACGAGCTACACCACAATCATGCCACATAAGACAATCGTTGCATAAAAGTCCGAGACCACCGCCTCAACGCACAACCCTAGCATCCGCCTCCCCCGACCACATAGCCCACCTGTCCAACCCTCGCGAATTAGAACCGGGACTTGAAGGCATAGATGGAAGGCCATGGAGGGCTTTCGCCTAGGAGGTCAATCCGGGACTCGAAGACATAGACAAAGAAATAAATCCTCTGCACATTATGTTATTTTCGTTCAAGAGTCAAATAGTTTTCCCTATAGAAGCGACGAATAAAATCCTTTCTCTCAATTAAAATAGTTATTTTGGTTGAAGCAAATAATCACGCGAGGGAAAATTCTAATTATTCCCGCTAATTCACACTTTTCCCTCCAACGATTTCTCCTATTTATCGAGCCCTTATAAGTTCTAGCTAATCTCCCCAGCGGCATATTTATTCGGTTAGCTAAGTCTCAGCTAGCAGAGACTTAAGTTAGGTCTCAGTCACCTTCTTCCTCGCGACGGACGAGTCGACGGCGGGCGGGCGACGCGGCTGGCCGCGGCGGCCGACGGCGACGACGAGACTGGAGCGACCCGGAACCGCCGGAGACGCGGCTGGCCGCGGCGGAGGCGGTGGAGGCGAGCAAGTAACTTAACTTGGGGGGTGGGGGTGCCGGCGCCGGAGAAGACTCGTACGGCGGTGGGGGGGTTTAGAGGGAAGCTCAGGGCGGCGGCAGACGGACGGTGGGCCGCGGTTGGAGGAGGGCGGGGCACCGAGGCGGCGCGGGAGCGGCAGCAGGCGGCATGGCCGGCGGTACGTGGCGGCGGGGGTTCGCCGGAGTTGAGGAAGACGATGACTGAGACCGTCTCAGTCCACTGTGTCCTAGACACTCCCATATTTATTTCCCACAAAAATAACTCATCTGCCCACCGGCGCCTCCCGCTCCCCGACTCGATTCAGCGCCGCCGCCGTCGCCCCGCGAGATTACCCCGGCGCCCCGAGCTTGCCCACCTTCATCCTCCTTGGATGACTGTTGGGCGGCGCCGTCAGATCCTGCGGCCTCACTGTCGTCCTCCCTAGCACCCCCCTCGGTCTCTTTGATCAGCAGATCGCCTGATCGCAGGTCCTCCCCAATTTGTAAGATGAAGTATTCTGTGCATTTGTTGAGTTTAAAGGTCTTAAAAAAGGGTTTTATGCACTGTTTACAACGGAAAAGTCTGAATTTTAAGGGGGTGTAGTGCTATAAAATTAATGTAAGTCATTTATTTTTATAGCATTTTGATGTTGAGTAATGTTATGAGATGATGTTATTTTGAGCACAATTATGAGTATCTCTCTAAAGTTTCTCGATATTTTGTTCGGAGATTTTATTGAGATGAAGTTTAAGTTTATGCCATGTCTATCGCATTTATTAATGATGTGATCATTGATACGTTTCAAACGTATCTATAATTTCTGATGTTCCATGTTGATATTATACCAATTGTTACATGTTTTATATACACTTCATAGCATTTTTATGCATTTTCTGGGACTAACCTATCAACAAGATGCCACAGTGCCAGTTCATGTTTTCTGCTGTTTTTGTATTCCAGAAAAGCTAGTCTGGAAATATTCTCGGAATTGGACGAAACTTGGACAGAACCTCCTATTTTTCCAACATGTACACGTAGTTCAAAGGAGAGACGGAGGGGAGCCATGAGCCAGACACACCATGGGGCGGCGCGGGCCCCCTGGCACGCCGTGGGGTGGTGTGGGCCCCACGGGCGTCTCCAGGCGCCGCCCTTTCGCCTATTTATTCATCTTCACGGGAAAACCCTAGACACCCGAGCCATTATCCACGAAAAGTTCCAGAGACGCCGCCGCCGTCAACCCTAGCTCGGGAGGGTTCAGAAGCTCTTCCCGGCACCCTGCCGGAGAGGGGAATCATCGCCGAAGGGCTCTACATCACCATGCCTGCCTCCGGAGTGATGCGTGAGTAGTTCATCCTTGGACTACGGGTCCATAGCAGTAGCTAGATGGTTGTCTCTCCACTTTATGCTATCATGTTTAGATCTTGTGAGCTGCTGATGACTCCCAAGTGCAGGAGATCAATTGTAGTACCTTTTGAATAGAAAAGGTTGTTGAACCCACGAGGAGCTGAAGGTATTGGTTAGTAGTAATGATAAATAAAACAGTGAAAGATGCAAGTGTTTTTGGGATTTTCGGTTGTATAATTGCAGATGGTATATGTAGTAGCAGGTGGTAGTAACAATGGCAGCAAGCAAACAGGAAGCAAAACTGAGAGTGAACGGTGATTCAATGCTTGGAAACAAGGCCTAGGGATCATACTTTCACCAGTGGTATCTCTCAACACGTTAGCACAACTGAACGCAAACAAATGCTACTCGGGATTATTCTTCTTCTTGATGAAACAAGAGTACTATGCGTAGGGCTACAAAAGCACGCCTCAAAGTCTGAGTAAACAAATACCACAATTCCGCAAAGAATAAGACATGATAAATATCTAAATTATTCATAGAGTCACACACAAGTACCCACACTGTCATCTTGATACCGTGTTGTCACAATGACTCCGGAAACTAGATAAATTCACTTGAGTAGCATAAACATTACATATGAATTCAGCGGTACGTACTAACAATGTTTATGATCACATAAAGATCACACCATGGGAGAGAGATGTATACCACATAGCTACCGTATGAGCCCTCAGCCCCGAGGGAAACTACTCACACATGGTCATGGTGATGAGGAGCTTGATGGAGAGGTTGATGAAGAGGTGCAGCCCGGAGTGGAGACGGAAGCCCGCAGCAGCCACGGCGCGGCGGCGGCGGCCCGTTGAGGAGATGGCGCGGCAGCGGCGGCGTGATGGCGTGGCGGCGGCGGCTGCAGCCTGAAGCGGCGGCGGCAGCCCTCGGCGGCGGTGGCTGCTGCCCTTGGCGGCCACGGCGGCAGCCCTTGGAGGCGGCGGCTGCCCTTGGTGATGGAGATGGAGTTGAGGAGGTTCTCCTCCCCAAGATGGCTGCTGGGGAGGAGAAAATTCGTTGTATGGGGCCCCTCCCACGACTTAGGGTTTCCTCCCTTATATGAACTCTCGGATTTCCGTCACCCCCTTTTAGGGTTCCACCAAAACGGGGCTACTGGCCGCGTCCGAACTCTGATTGGGCTGATCTCGGGCTTAAAATCTTCGTATGGAAAATTGTGACAACTTTCTCTTTAATTTGATTTCCATTGGACGCCATCTTCGAGGGTAAAACTGACAATCTCCGTAAAAAGTTCTCAGACAGATTTCATGAAAGTCCCAATTTGACTCCAACAAGGTTTCCTTTTGTATTTTTGATAATTCCTACACAACAAATAGGAAAACAAGAAGATTTTGCACTTTGGCAACTATTAGTAGGTTATTCTAATAAATATCATAATATGATATAAAGTGTATATAAAACATGTGCCAATTGACATAAAACATGCATGAAACATCAAAAATTATAGATACGTTTGAGACGTATCAAGCATCCCCAAGCTTAGTTCCTACTCGTCCTCGAGTAGGTAAACGATAAAACAAAATAATTTTTGAAGTGACATGCTAGCATCATAATCTTGATCATATAATATTGTAAGGCACATGATGAATGAAGTGATGAAGTTATTGCTACATACAGTCAAATGATTCATTCTTCAAAGGAGTAGCAATGTACAAGATAGATTATGAAGTGATATCAAATACTCAATATAAAGATGTTCAATGATAAATTCACAAAGTGTAACATAGAAGAAAGTACTATGGACCAAATGTATGGATAATGAAAAGAAAAGAAAAAACATCCTATGGTGGTCATAGAGTACTTCTTATGAAAACTGAATATAAAAGGTGGACACTTTGGATAGATAAATAAGTAGAGGTAAAGCATGAATAAGTTTCATCTAACTTCCAAACACTTCTACTTGAGTTAATGCTTGCAATGTGGTAGTCATTGGTGTGGAGCTCTCATTACCCCTATCATAGCATCTTGAATGATTAATGTTTAAAGTGAAAGTAAATATGAGTGGTGTGCTTGACAATGTATTGGTTGAATGTCTCATGTCCCTTGAATACAAGTACCTACACCATGTGTTACTCACTTTGGTCCACAAAGTAAATTCAAATAAAGGTCATTGCAAGTAATAATAGTATCATTAAGAACTGCACTGGGGTACCTCTTGCCCCTTGACATGAACAAGCCATGTCAAAACAACAAGACAAACAGACAATGAACAATCTCATCACTCTTTTATTTACTATGGGTATAGCTTTTTATTATGAGGTGCATCACTGAATGAACATTATGGTTGTCGAGGTGTGCCCTCGGCAATTCCCATGGTTGCTATACCTAGGGTTGATTGTGTGGTAGAGGACGCGTAGTATTGGTGGAATCGACGGCTGACAAGCTGGATTTACCCAGGTTCAGGGCCCTCGAGTGAGGTAAAACCCCTACTTTCTGCTTGTCTGTGTTTATGGTTTGAATATGGAGGGTACAAGGGTTCGACGAGCAGCAGATCTCGTCGAGGTTTTGGTGGCTATGGATTGCTTGCCTTGATCGATCACCCTCCCAGCCTTTATATAGGAGGCTGGGTCCCGGGAAACATAACCGACCAAGGTTACATATATGGAAAGCCTTAACTGACTATAACTTGATCTAACTTGGAAAACACTCTTCGTTTTAGGCCTTTCTTCATGGGCTTCGATTAATCTTTGGGCTTCTTTGATCATCACGTGCACCAGGTACTCTTAAGCTGGGGTACCCACAGAGCATAACCTCGTCATTAGCCCCCGAGTACTTGCTTGACTCAAAGAATCGAGCATGTGCTCCCTTCATCGTGCACGTCATAGTCTTTGCTTTTATACTCTCGAATTCCGAGCTCAGCTAACTGCTTACTTGAGCAAAAAACCTTACTAATCTCCAGTCAGACTCGATTCCCTGGATTCGAGCTTGGAACACAGTCGAAAGATTTTGCCTAGGGATATTGACATAGTAGGCCTGACTTACTCGAAGATCGAGCTCAGTTAACCGCACATTTGGGCGAAACCATACTAGCCTTCAATCAGATTCGAGTCCCCGGACTCGAAGTTGGAACACTTTTGCAATTTATGCCTAGGGATATTGACATAGTAGGCCTGACTCACTCGAAAATCGAGCTCAGTTAACCGCACATTTGGGCGAAACCATACTAGCCTTCAATCAGATTCGAGTCCCCGGACTCGAAGCTGGAACACTTTTGCAATTTATGCCTAGGGATATTGACATAGTAGGACTGACTCACTCGAAAATCGAGCTCAGTTAACCGCACATTTGGGCGAAACCATACTAGCCTTCAATCAGGTTCGAGTCCCCGGACTCGAAGCTGGAACATACTGGACAGACTCCACTCAGGCCGTTGTAGGTCTTACTGATTCGTTCTGCAGTTTATCTTTTCATACCTAACGCGTCCGTCAGGATTTTCATCATGTCTGTTGACACGGAAAATTTCAAGGGAAAACACTGTTGGAGCGTCCCTCGGCCCATCTCGATTGCTCGGCAGGTCTTACCTTTGCATTTGCGTATGCAGCATCCGAAACATCTGCGATTGGCATAGCTCGGGAATTTATGAAGTTTGATTCTTTGTTTTGTGAAGTATTTAATGCTTTCAATCGAGCCTGTATTCGAGTGAGTTTTTCTTACCTTGTTTGGAAATCTATGGGAGCGCGACAGCGCTCCCATGGGAGTAGCCCCCGAGATTGTGGTTTATTGTCTTGCAATAGAGGACAATCTCAAATCATCCTCTTACACTGCTTTTTGTCAGTCGAAATATTTTGTCTTTGAAATCTATGGGAGCTCGTCAGCGCTCCCATGGGAGTAGCCCCCGAGATTATGCTTTATTTCGTTTGAAGTAGAGGATAATCTCAATAATTTTTCTCCTTTTTTGATCAATCGCAACAAATTTTTGATATGCACCTTTTGCTAGTCGAATCCTTGCGTCGATTGTAGTCTCGAACCCACCACTCGAATGTGGACGTTATCACTGCCCCTGACGTCATTCATGACGTCTTTGGCGTGCGCCCGCCGTTTTGACAAGACGTGTCTGTGTGGGCCCAATGTTCAGAGTTTTGACCGCAGAAGATGCCGTTTCAGCTTTGATTTGACCGGACGTGGCGAATTTTTCGCCGCGCCATCATAACCTCCTAGGGTTTTGTGCGTAGTGGGCGACGTGGGATGCGACGGTTGCTCTCTGCGCTCGCCACGTGTACGGCCAGATGCTATGTGCATTTGGACGGACGATTATGATGGGTTTTGCGTTGTGCGGTAAGTAGCAATATTTGCGCAAGATTTTGATTTACTTGCCATTCACTTCCTCTGTTCCTCTTCTTCCTCGCGCTCCGCACACCATTGCTCTGCCTCCCAAGCTCCTTGCTGCTTGCTCCTTGCGCAATGGCGCCAAAGAAAATCAAGCGTGCCGCTGCAACTGCCTCCGCCACCGATCCATCGGACAAGGGGAAGGATGCGGCCATGGCGAGTGAGCCTGCCGATGCGCTTTTGAAGATCCCCGGTGACTGGACCAGATCCAGTGTAACCGAGGATACCCTTTCTGAGTACCGTCAGAAGGGTTGGCTGCCACCAGCTGACCAGCTAGCCGCGCGTGCTCCAGGTCTGGAGGTACGCCATGACCCTCGCAACGGCGAACGCATCTGCTTCGCTGAATTCCTTCCCCGCGGCTTCTCTCTCTCTTTGCATGATTTTGTGCGAGGGCTTCTGTACGCCTATGGCCTACAAATTCATGATCTTACTCCCAACAGCATTATGCATGTCGCCTGTTTCATGGTGCTTTGCGAGTGTTTCTTGGGAGTGTCCCCCAGCTGGGCATTGTGGAAGCATATCTTCAAGGTGCGCCACAATTGCCGGGGTAAACGCCCTTGCCCGGTGGGTGGATTTCAAGTCCAAGTGTGAAGCGATTCGCATTACTTTAGCTTGAAGACAGTCGACTCTGCCCAAGGTTGGCGGACCAAATGGTTCTATGTGCCAGTCGACCAAGTGGTGCTCCCGGCTTTTTCGATTGAGAATCCTCCGAAGAAGACGGTGGCCTGGGACCACCCTATCTCTCCTGCTGAAGCCAAAGAAGCCACCCCTTTGCTGAATGAGATTGGAAAGTTGCTGAAGACTGTTTCTGGTATTCAGTTGATCAGCACTTATTTGAAGATGTGAGTGTGGCCCATAAGCCTTCGTGCCCACCCGATGTGGCAGTATGAGGGTCCACTCGACAGCACCAGGATGAGCGCCTCCGAGTTGACGCCAAAGGAGCTCAGTGCTCAGGTGAAGAAAATCACGAGCATCAAAGCTTCCACAAAAATCGACTTCAACTTTTCCCACGTCCCCTACGGGCCAGAGAAGGCCTTACCCGCAGTGAGTGATTCTTGTTTGCCGTTTTTATGCCTCACCATCTGCCTTTGCATCCTTTTTGCTTCCGTTCTTATGATTATGAATTGCACTTGCTATATAGGGTCACTCGACTACCACCTCTCTCCCTCCTCTACCCGAAGCCGGGCCTACTGTGGAGACGGCAGTACAGGAGGAAACCAAGCTGCCCATTGCTGACCCTGCTTCTGCCCACTCGACTCCTCAGGAGAATCCCGAAGAAGAAACAGGGGAAGAGGTGGAACAGGTTGTAGCGGATGCTTCGGATGAATCAGATGCTGAGCAAGGTCCTCGCAAGCCTAAACGCCAGCGTTTGGTTCTTCCGGAGTCTTCGAGTACAGAGGATGAGCAAGGGGACATCGGTAATTCGGGTATCCCTTCTCCTGCCAAAAGCAACCCCCTGACTGTCTCCCCTCTGGCCTCTCGTCCTCCTGCCACTTCGAGTAACACCTCTCGACTAGGTGTTTTCTCTCTTGGTGACGAACCTGATTCCGATGAAGAAGATGAGCCAAGGTCTGCTTAATGTTCTATTCCTATATTTGCAGCCGTGCCTTTATGGTTTTTGTTTTTTGATTGCATGTGTTTTTGCTTTTTGATACCAGTGGCAAATCGCCATCTCCTCTTCCAGTCACGGACACGTCGATTGTGGCGCAGCCATCCACCCTTCCAGAGGCAGCACAAGGCACTATTCTTGAAGCGGCCAAGGACGCAACTGAGCTGATGGTTGCTGATTTGAACAAGGAGAAGGCTGCCCCAACCGCGGATGTCGTGGCTTCCTCCTCCAGGCCTACCTCTTGGACTGATCACGTGAGTGCTTCTGTTATTACTTATACTTGAAAATTTTGTTTCTTCTGCACTCGACGATAACATGTGTATTCTGTTTCAGCCTATGTATGCCGCCATGGCCCCTTGGGTCTAGTCCTTTGTTCGGGTGGAGCAAGAGAGGGACTCCCTGCAGTCAACTTCGACTGAGCTTGCGCGTAAGTGTTTTTTGCTAAAAACTCTTCCCTTCTTTTGAAGTTATGATACTAATCGAGAATGTTTTTTGAACTCCGCAGAAAACAAGAAGTCAGCTGAGGAGCAAGTGGAAGGCCTGAAGAAACAAGTGCAGGACTTGCAGACCAAGCTCTCCACCCAGCAGTCTGAATCTAAGAAAGCACTTGCTGATGCTCAGGACGCAACCACTCGCCGCGATAAGGAGCTTGCTGCACGTCTGTTGGGCTTGGCCCGTTCTGCCAAAGGTGAATGAGGCCTCAGAGTACGCGGATTTTGCCCGCGAACTCACGGTACGCGGCTCGGAGTACACCCTCAGGCTTTTGTTAGGCAATGGTGTAGAGGCCGATTTCGACAGTCCTTTATCGGATTACCCAAAAAAGCCTGATGGAAGGCCGCTATCATTCAGGGGTGTAACCGAGCCAGCTACACGTCTGAGCGAAATCTGCGTCCAGACTATGGAGCGCCGGGCTGAAGCTGTTAGGGCCCAGTCGCGTAAAACTAGGGCAGAATCCATCTCACAGGCCTAGGAACTTTTTATTCTGTAATTTGATTACTCGAACCTGGCATGTATGCTTTTGCTACTTATGTTTATGCTAGTATATACTTTTGGGTGCTAATGTTTGAATGAAATTTGCTGAATCATCTGAATTTTGCAACTTCGTGTGTCCGGGCTTCTGAATGTTGCGTTTTATGAACCAGCCACAAGAGTGCGAGTCTGGTGGACCTTCTCCTCTCACACTCGAACATCTAGTCGAGCAAGGGATGATACGAGGGCACTTGCTCTTGCAAAGAATCGAGTGAATGAACTAGAGCAAGAACTCAAAAACACTCGATCTAAGTTGGAGCTACTGCGTTCCAAGCCAAGTTTTGCTACCCAACGCGAGGATTATGTTCTTGGCGAGATGGACCACATAAACAGGCAACTCCAATGTGAGTTTATGACACCATTTTTGCTTAAAAAGTTTTCATTTGCTTGCATTATGCTTTGGACCAATAGCTTTTTGGCCTTTTGTAGGTTTTGTTCCCGATGCCCAGCAAGAAAGTAGGAGGGTCAACCGACTCCTCGATAGTGCTGTTGATGTACCAACTACTGGCAGGCAGCATTTTTATTTGGACAAGGTGCACGCTCGCACACTTGCTACTTTGAAGGATCGAGTATGGCGAAACGCCCAAGTGCTCGAGATGTGCAGACGTATCTTCACTCGCCTAAATTATGCGCTTTTCCCGTCAGGGCCTCAACCTCAAGGCTTGTTTCCCTTGATCGATATCTTTCGAGTGACGGACTCAGTCAAAGAGTCTTTGATGCAGCTTGCTATTCTGGATCCAACGCCACTATGGCTTACATCCGCGACCGTAAGCCAAATTTTCGATTCGACCTCCTGCAACTGGCACACTTGTATCCAATCACATTTGATCGAGACACGCTCTGCTGCTAGGAACTCATCGATTGCTGCAAGGAGCAGCTTTTTGGTTCTGTACTGGATACAAAGGATGAGCCAGATTCTTAACTTGTAAACTTTTTGAAATCCTGGGCATTCTCGAATGTAAATATGTTCTCTTGTATTTGTGGCGAAATATTTATATGCGTATATTGATAACAGCCCCCGAGTCTATCGAGTGGGATTTTTGAGTAGTTTTCCAGCCCTCGAGTATATCGAGTGGGGTTTTTAGTATTTTTGCTTGACCCAGCCCCGAGTATATCGAGTGGGGTTTTTAGTATTTTTGCTTGACCCAGCCCCCGAGTATATCGAGTGGGGCTTGGGTTTTATGCTCGAGCCCCCGAGTGTTTGAATAGGGTAAACAATAAAAGGCATATATGAGGAATATGGAGGAAAATGTATCTTTATTCGAAATGTGTTTTCGACCAGCAAGCCGCCTCATTAAAAACCTTCCAGTCCCCTTAGGTACCCTGGTAAGGGAAAAGAGTGCGTCTGAAACCTGCTGGTTCTTCCGATATTATGCGCCTATTACATATCTATGCATAGAACTGACGCAGATGCGTCCTTCTATATACTAGTGTGACTTGACGACATGTTGACCGTCTCTGAACCTTCACTCGCCTGCCCCTTGTGCTTCATCGCGTCGTTGATGACCTTGAGCCCTCTGTCGATTGCCATTTTCTTGCTTTCTGGTAGAGGTGTACGGTCATTGGAGACCTCAAGCTCGGCGAGTGATTGCTCCATCCCGTACATCTCTGAGATTTTGCTGAAGTCACGGTCACATGAATCTGACCTTTGAAAGTTCCCGTTGATCGTGATGACTCCTTTTGGCCCTGGCATTTTGAGCTTGAGGTAGGCGTAGTGTGGGACGGCCATGAATCGAGCGAAAGTGGGGCGCCCAAGTATTGCATGGTATTGTGATTTCCAATCGACCACTTCAAACTCAATCGACTCGGTTCTGAAGTGAGTAGGGTCTCCAAACGTAACATCGAGTTGTATGGTGCCTTCTGGGAGCACTGCTTTGCCTGGGACGATGCCGTGGAAGGTACTTGCGGACTTTGGCAGATTTTCGACTGATTTGTTCATTCTACGCAGCGTATCTGCAAAGATTATGTTGAGACCGCTACCTCCGTCCATGAAGACCTTGGTCATGGCGTAGCCTCCAATTTGGCGTCGAGTACCAAGGCTGCATGCCCTGGTCGATATACTGCGGGTGGGTGGTCCTCTCGATTGAAGATAATCGGAGTTTCTGACCCTTTCAAAAAAATTGTGATGGCTGGGGGTGCCATGACCGCCATATTGACGTGTCGAGTGTGTAATTTTTGCTCTCTATTGGAGGGACGTCCTCGCTGGATCATGTTCATCTGCCCGCGAGTTACGGGATATTTTTGTTCATCTCCTGCTGCATCTGGTGCACGGCTGCTGCCATTTGTGTTCCCGTAACGGGTTGTGCTGGCACCATGTATACTGGTGTCGGTTGCGCTGGTGTTGGTGCAGTATACACCTGAGTAGGCTGTGTTTGTGGTGGTATGGAATATACCTGTGCTTGTTGTACTTGTTGCGGTGCTGGATATGCCTGAACAGGCTGTGCTTGTGATGTAGTCGATGGAATCTGCACTAGTTGAGGAGGTGCACGCCCATCTCTTTGCAGTCGCAGTATATGTTCAATCGCAAGTTGATCAAATTCCCTGCAATTTCTCAGCGAGTGGTTAGAGCGAAGCTTACCATCATCCCCTTTGTAAAGATGGAACCTGCAATAATCGTCCATCTTTCTTCGATTGAGCGCTCAGGATCTTTGTCTGCTCGCCTGCGCCACTCTGGCCTTCTGTAGCTATCTCGGTCGTCGCGTCTGTGTCTCGACTGTCACGTCGATCGTCTGTACGGTGGTCTCGATTACCTCGGCGGTCGTCCGTATGATGATCTCGATTATCACGATGATCGTCGGGTCGTCTGTCAGTTTGGTCGCGACTGTCCCTTGACTGGACAAAGCCTGCTGCGATGAAGTTTGGATGGTCATCGTCGTGATAACGATTCTTGCGTTTGCGCCTTCGATCATCTCTGTAGCTATCTCTGCGGTCTCGACTGCCACCCTCGTGATTTTCATGTGATGCTAGGGTCGAGTGCCTCGTACGGAGTCTTCTCCGTCTGCCCACTTTGTTGCGAGTACCATGAGTGCGGCCATTGTCTTTGGGTCTTCTCGACCAAGTGTTTCTTTGAAGTCTTCCCTCCAGAGTCCGTTTTTGAAGGCGTCGATTGCCCTATCTTCTGATACGTTGCCTACTGAGTTACGGATGGTGGTCCACCGCCGTATGTACGATCTCAGAGATTCATCTGACTTTTGCTTGCAGGTCCGGAGCTCCTCGAAGGTTTTGGGGCGCTCACATAGAGGCTCGAAGTATTTGATGAAATCACCTTGAAGTGTTCCCACGAATCGTAGTATGATTCGGGTAGCGATTTGAGCCAATCGCGAGCGTTCCTTCCATCATAAGTTGTATGTACTGCATAGCTGTAGTTGTGGTGCCGCGCTGACATCCGACTGCCAGCCTGTAATCTTCTAGCCAGCCTGATGGCTCTTGTTTGCAGTTGAACTTAGGCGTGGTAGCTAGCGAAAATTTCTTGGGCATACGAGCCTCCCGGATCCGTCGAGTGAAGCATAGCGCTCCACATGGCCCGATTTCTGCTTCCGAGTCTGAGCTGTTGCTGTATGACCTCCTCGAGTGGCTCCTACTGGAACGATGACGGCGTGAGCTTTTTCGACTGCTCCTTCCCCGAGGGCTTCGACTGCGACGGTCCCGATCTGTATCTCTCCTTGGAGTTGCTTGTGGATGCTGTATGGCTTGTGCTGCTATTGCCAGTTGTTTGTACAGTTGGAGGTGCTGATCCCTCTTTGGGTCTCCTGCAGGAGGTTCGATTGTTCTGAGGTAGGTGCCTAGCGTCATCAGCGCCCCGGCTGGCTCAGTAGGTATGGGAACTCCTTCCGCGTCGACTGCCATAAAGGCTGGGTTTAGGTTCCGAGTGACCGCTGCACGATCTGCGTCTCCGAGGTTTATGAATCGTGACCTATTCGCGGGGTCGTTTCTGCCGTTGAACTCGTAGACAATGCTCTTCGCCGAGCACTCGATATGCTGGCTTGCTTTTTGCGTTCTTCGAGTACTGCTCGGTAGTTCTTCAACCGTATCGATTCTTGCCACTGGAAGTATTGTAAGGTCAATACCTCTTCCGGAGTTGCGTTTGCTGGTAGCATTGTGCAGCTTTCGATTACTTTGCTCACTTTTTCGCCATCTCTGCGGTGATGGTCAGCGTGGTTGTTCCGTCTGGCATGGTGACTGTGCAAGGGTATTCTGTAGGTCGACGGCATGTTGCGGCTGATGTTTCTGCTGTACTCGCGGTGTACACCTGATACGGTACCACCCGATCTTCTCCCACGTGTTGCTGATGCGCATTATGGATTCGGCGTCGTCATCCAGGCTCATGTTGGAGTTGCTTTGCTTGTTGGGGTTTCCGCGCAATCGAGTTGATCTTCGAGTGCTTTGTCCAGGCTATCTGCGTCGCAGGTGAATATCTCGTGGCTGGCACGGATTTCTGGGCCGTTGAGATCGGCGAGGTATATGTTGTCATCTATGTTCTCCTTGTTCCCCGCGACGTCGTTGCAGTCGACGATGTTGTCGAGTGACTCGATTGAATTGTTTGGGCGGTACGCAGATTCGATCTCGCTTCTTCCAAATCTTTTGCTACCTCGTCACGGAACTCTTGCGAGGTCATGGACGTTGCAGAGTCGCTTGGCGATTGGATCGGGACGATCTGTGACGATGTCGCGCCCAAGATGGATGGTGTTGCAGTCGAAGCGTTGTCGATTGTCTCCATGTTGAGTGTCTCCACGTCGAGTGGGTCTAACAGGTCCTGCACACCATCTTTATCGACAAAGAAGTTAAATTTTCCAACCGTAATATCCAAACCTGATTCGAGTCCGGCAAAGGCTTGTTGAGCTTCCATCGAGTGCGGCGTGAGCCTCCTTGGAGATTTTGGCGAGTGATCGCTTTTTGAATTGATGCTGGTAGATCTTGGGCGAGTTGCTGTTTGCAACGGTGGTCGGTGATTTGCTTTTTGATGATGCAGTAGGCGAGTTACCTTGTGCAGATGCGATCGTCGGGTGGCCGCTTGATGATGAAACCGGCGAAACCGTGAGCCCAATACTACCTTTCCCACAGACGGCGCCAATTGTCGAGGTGTGCCCTCGGCAATTCCCATGGTTGCTATACCTAGGGTTGATTGTGTGGTAGAGAACGCGTAGTATTGGTGGAATCGACGGCTGACAAGCTGGATTTACCCAGGTTCAGGGCCCTCGAGTGAGGTAAAACCCCTACTTCCTGCTTGTCTGTGTTTATGGTTGAATATGGAGGGTTACAAGGGTTCGACGAGCAGCAGATCTCGTCGAGGTTTTGGTGGCTATGGATTGCTTGCCTTGATCGATCACCCTCCCAGCCTTTATATAGGAGGCTGGGTCCGGGAAACATAACCGACCAAGGTTACATATATGGAAAGCCTTAACCGACTATAACTTGATCTAACTTGGAAAACACTCTTCGTTTTAGGCCTTCCTTCATGGGCTTCGATTAATCTTTGGGCTTCTTTGATCATCACGTGCATCGGTACCCTTAAGCTGGGGTACCCACGGAGCATAACCTCGTCAATGGTTATGCTGTAAATTTCCACCATGAATGATGCATGGCTTAGATTAGCGGCCCAGGCATTTTCTCTAACCATTTATACAAACTCTTTGAACTTACTAAGTATCCACATTCATTTCACCCATGTTAAGCATCCATAAACAAAAGTACATGACATCAACTAAATATAAATAAGTGCAATGTTGAAAGCTTGCCATGTGACAGCACATATGGGCTAACTCCCAACCAAAACTATTGTCAAGCCCACAACTTCATAATTTTAATCACAATGGTCCATGCTTATTAAATGCAATAAAAGTAAATTGTGCATCAAGTTCGTGAGATATTTTAACCAATTTTTCCCATGACAATCAATAACATAAGCATTTTAAATTCAGAAATGTAGATAACACAATATAACATGATAAACATACTTGGAATAGCATAAAACTAATAGGTAGATATGGTGGACTCACTGGAAAAACTTTGGTTGAATGTGTTGGAAACAAGCTTTTTACTTGTTGTAATTTTTGGGCTAGCAATAGGGAGAAAGTTGACCATCTAAATGCATGCATAAGTGTCCATAAAACTAATCAATCCATGTTAAACCAAGTAAAGTTAAAATTCAACATCTAAACATGGTAAAAGATAGCTCTTGACAACACACTTGCAAATTAACATTCATTCAAAGCACATGATATGCAACTATATGTATCCTTTAAAATCAACTCAAACATCCCTATACCAATATATTTAATAGCATCCAACATAATTCAACCCAAACTCCAGTAGCTCTCTCATATATAAATGATAGTGGTGGTCTTAATAAATATCAAACCGAAATAATAAAAAGCAAATAACAGACGCTCCAAGTTTATACGATAAAGTGCTTTGATCGAAAAAAAGAAGTTAGACATGTGCAAACCGAGAGTGTGTCGGTCCAGTGGGGTTGTCTTCACATCCCCAAGCTTATGGTCTTCACCATCCTTGGATAGCTCTTGATGCAGCTCCTCTAATCCCTGTGAAAAAACTTCAAAACACCGTTTCTCCCATTTCTTTTCTGTGGGGTTATATATGTAGTGATAGACAAATAGGTTCCTTGCTGCATAAAATTCTTAGGCAAAAATTCATATGAATGTCCAGAGAGTATATAATATTGTATGTCTACTCATAAACTCAATTGAATCAAAAAGATTCAAGCAAAAAGCTCAAAGAATGCATCAAACAATATCAAGACAGAATCTATCCAGAAAAACAGCAGCAGAAAAACACATTTTTCTACCCTAATTAACTTGTCAGAAAAATCTGAAAAAATCACGCATACATAGGATGAAAAGTTGAAGCTACGGTTCAAATTACAGCTCAATGGAGTTACAGATAAAAAATGAAAAATCAAACCGTGCACAGATTTCGTGCCGGCAGAAAACCTCCGAAAATGAGTAGCAACTTTTCAAACCCAAAATAGGTAAAACTTGGCACTTTATTAAAAATTCCAGAAACAAACTAACAACCTAAATCTCTTGTTACAGAAAGAGGACTCAAGGAAAATCACCAACAAAAGCAACCGGTTGCCTCCCGTAAAGCGCTTTCTTTATAGCCATATAGCTGGGCTTGATAGTTTTGATGATGCTCTCATATATATAAGAGTCTAACCCACTTCCTATGCAAAGGAATCTTGTAAGAGAATAAATCAATAAAGCACAAAGTGAGTAGCATAGGAAGACAAAACAAGTGCAACTTCAAGACTTTGAACTTAAAGAGAGTAGACACAATAATATTGAGATATTTAGAACCATGTTTTCCCCTCTCACAATAATTTTCAGTGGCATCAAGAATAAACTCAACAATATAGCTATCACATAAAGCATTCTTATCATGATCCACATGCATAAAAGTATCATTATTTTCCACATAAGCAAAGTTTTTCTTATTAATAACAATGGGATTAGGATCATCATAAAGAACTTGAACATGATAGACAAGTTGTATATTAGGGGAATGGTTGTAATTATAGCCTATGTCATAGTATTCTTTATAATAATTATCAAAGACTGGAGGCATAGTATCATCATAAGCAATGGAATATTTATCTTCCAAAGTTTGTTCATTTGTAAATATCATCATCATTTTTACTAGAAGGAGAGGTTTCAAATATATAATCATTAGTAGCAAAAGGATTTTCAAACACCTCCTCCCCAAGCTTAGAGCTTTCCATATCATCATTGGAAGGAACATGGATAGTACTAATAGCATAACAATTAATAACATCATCATTTTCAGAATTGGTATAAAAAAGATTTTCAATATCAAAAGTAGTGTGCTTTTCCCAATCATGATCACTACTATAAGTAACAGGCATAGGATCATCATCGAGTTCGGACTCATCAGCAACAATTGTAATAGGAGCAACATGTTTAGGGGAAGATACTGTTTCCTCTCTCATTTTACTCCTCCTCTTCTTCTTCTTCTTCTTCTTCTTCTTCTTCTTCTTCTTCTTTCCTTCGTTCCTTAGGAGAGAGAGGCTTGAAAGGAAGCTTCTCCATATAACCTGGTTTATTGTTAGAAACAACGGAAGAAACTTGGGAGGATTCCTCTCTTTCATTAATAAGAGTAAAACAAACATTAGTCCTTTCATATTTTGGTAAAGCCATTCCATCTTTTATAATATTTTGTATGTAAGTGTTGGCATGACAATTATTAATACAATAGAGATAACATCCATGCAACACGTTATTCATATCAAAAGCACTCATATCTAACGAAGAAGTTTTTCTTGATAACTCTTCACACCCCAAAAATAATGTAAGTTCATCATGCTGATTAGGAGTGATCATGTTATCACAAAAGTCTCTCGCAGGACTCATATTAGATCCTGAGCATTGGAAGTTGAAATGACCCTCTTTATAGCAAAGTTCACAAATAAAAGGATAGAGGGCACAAACCTTTTCAGCAAGATCACTTAGAGTTCGGTACCATGTTGTAGTTTTTTCATTCCTATGATGAATACAATATTCCTCTTCGATTTTATTATTTTCACAAGATCTAAGTGCTCCACAAAAATTAACATGCTTATAAGAGATAGTATTTTCAGAAGTTTGAGCATGTTTATTGCAATCATTAGTAACAATTTCATTTTCCATGCAAGTGTCTTTAAAAGGTTCATGATACATGTCCCAATTCTCTTTAGGAATATTAATATGAGAAGCAAAGGTTTTACAGCAATTAACAATAATTTGAGAATCAAGACCAAATTTAGCACTAAGCTCATGAAAACTAGCAGTTTCAGCAAAAGACTTAATGCTATCGTATTCATGGTTTATACCTGATTCTTTACCTTTGTCATTCTCCCAATCTTCAGTATTGTGTTGAATTGTTTCAAGAAGATCCCATTTAGCTTCAACTTCTTACTTGTGAAAGAACCTTCTGAACAGGCATCTAGATGATCCTTGTAATGACCTGAAAGCCTTGCATAAAAATTAGTAACAATTATTTCTTTAGGAAGCTCATGGTTAGGACATTTGAGTATTAATGTTTTCAGTCTTCCCCAAGCTTGAGCTATACTTTCTCTATCATGAGGATAAAAATTGAAAATGTAACTCCTAGCTAGTTGCACTTCATGAAGAGGATAAAATTTAGAGTAAAAGATAGATTCAAGCTTTTTCCAATTCGAAGGACGATCATCCAGCATCCTATACCACTTCTTTGCTTTGTCCTTAAGTAAAATGGAAATAATTTCATCATGACATCTTCTCTTGATAAACCTGCAACCTTAAACAACTCACAAAGTCTTCTAAGTTTCAACAAGTGATCATGTGATGGACTGTTCCATCCCCTGCATAACATTCCTCCCTAACCGTTTCAACAAGTTCCATAGGTATTTCAAAAGGAATACTTTCAGTTTCAGTAGGTGGATTTTGAACATCACAAGCATCATTAGAATTATCACATATGGAAGACAAAGCATTATCAAAGCAAATTTTCTCCTTCAAAGTTGGGGAACTAAAAAGATCATTTTCATGTAAACTAGCTTCCCCAAGCTTAGACTTTTCCATAGCATTAGGTGTAATAGTGTTCAAAGAATTCATGCTAATAATATTGCTATCACTATTATGCAAACAAATTCCCATTGCCTTTTTAATTTTCTCTTCCTGCAAAATATTAGTACTTTCCGTGGCAGCAAGAATTCTTTCTTTAGGAGTAAAATATTCAAGAAAAACATTCCTCAAACTACTCCATTCAATAGTGACTTCTTCATCCAAAGACTTGAACCAAATACGATCATTACCAGATAAAGACAAATATAAGCTTCATTTTTACCTGATCATTAGAAATAGGAAGCCTATAAACCACATATGTTTTCAATTGTCTCCACGTGTTCACGTGCAGACTTAGTTTCATCTCCTGTAAATGGATTTTTCATAATTCTTTAAACATGACCAACAGGAATTTTAATTCCCACTTTAGGTACCTCAGACACAGTAGTTTCAACCACTTTAGGAGCATTAGCATAAGCACTTTCATATAAAGCAAGATGCAGCGAAGCACGTTCCATAAATGCCATAGTAACAATGAGATAAAACAGTAAATAAAATTCACCTTTCGAGTTTCCTTACCAAACTTCTTACCAATAGCGCTACGCTCCCCAGCAACGGCGCCAGAAAAGTATCTTGATGACTCTCAAGTGCAGGAGATCAATTGTAGTACCTTTCGAATAGAAAAGTTTGTCGAACCCATGAGGAGCTGAAGGTATTGGTTAGTAGTAATGATAAATAAAACAGTAAAAGATGCAAGTGTTTTTGGGATTTTCGGTTGTATAATTGCAGATGGTATATGTAGTAGCAGGTGGTAGTAACAATGGCAGCAAGCAAACAGGCAGCAAAACTGAGAGTGAACGGTGATTCAATGCTTGGAAACAAGGGCTAGGGATCATACTTTCACTAGTGGTATCTCTCAACACGTTAGCACAACTGAAGGCAAACAAATGATACTTGGGATTATTCTTCTTCTTGATGAAACAAGAGTACTATGCGTAGGGCTACAAAAGCACGCCTCAAAGTCTGAGTAAACAAACACCACAATTCCGCAAAGAATAAGACATGATAAATATCTAAATTATTCATAGAGTCACACACAAGTACCCACACTGTCATCTTGATACCGTGTTGTCACAATGACTCCGGAAACTAGATAAATTCACTTGAGTAGCATAAACATTACATATGAATTCAGCGGTACGTATTAACAATGTTCATGATCACATAAAGATCACACCATGGGAGAGAGATGTATACCACATAGCTACCGTACGAGCCCTCAGCCCCGAGGGAAACTACTCACACATGGTCATGGTGATGAGGAGCTTGATGGAGAGGTTGATGAAGAGGTGCAGCCCGGAGTGGAGACGGAAGCCCGCGGCAGCCACGGCGTGGCGGCGGCGGCCCGTGGAGGAGACGGCGCGGCAGCGGTGGCGTGATGGTGTGGCGGCGGTGGCCCGTGGAGGAGACGGCGCGGCAGCGGCGGCGTGATGGCGTGGCTGCAGCCCTCGGCGGCGGCGGCGGCAGCGCGGCAGCCCTCGGCGGCGGTGGCTGCTGCCCTTGGCGGCCACGGCGGCAGCCCTTAGAGGCGGTGGCTGCCCTTGGTGATGGAGATGGAGTTGAGGAGGTTCTCCTCCCCAAGATGGCTGCTGGGGAGGAGAAAATTCGTTGTATGGGGCCCCTCCCACGACTTAGGGTTTCCTCCCTTATATGGACTCTCGGATTTCCGTCACCCCTTTTAGGGTTCCACCAAAACGGGGCTACAGGCCGTGTCCGAACTCTGATTAGGCTGATCTCGGGCTTAAAATCTTCGTATGGAAAATTGTGACAACTTTCTCTTAATTTGATTTCCATTGGACGCCATCTTCGAGGGTTAAACTGACAATCTCCGTAAAAAGTTCTCAGACAGATTTCAGGAAAGTCCCAATTTGACTCCAACAACGTTTCCTTTTGTATTTTTGATAATTCCTACACAACAAATAGGAAAATAAGAAGATTTTGCACTTTGGCAACTATTAGTAGGTTATTCTAATAAATGTCATAATATGATATAAAGTGTATATAAAACATGTGCCAATTGACATAAAACATGCATGGAACATCAAAAATTATAGATACGTTTGGGACGTATCAGCTGCCTATCATGATCAAGATCATCTTATTGTAATGCTACATGTTGTGTTTGCTGGGATTCGATGAATATTGAATACTATGTCAAGTTGATTATCAATCTATCTTATATGTTATTTATGATCTTGCATGCTTTCCGTTACTAGTAGATGTTTTGGCCAAGTAGATGCTTGTAACTCCAAGAGTGAGTATTTATGCTAGATAGTGGGTTCATGCCTCGGTAATCTGGGAGAGTGACAACAACTTCTAAGATTGTGGATGTGTTGTTGCCACTAGGGATAAAATAACTGATGCTTAGCTTAAGGGTGCGCCATTAGGTCTAATGCATTTGTTTACATTACGCATATTACTTAATGTGATTATCCATTGCTTGCAACTTAATACCAACGGGGAACTCGGTATGACAACCTGGAGGTGGATTATTAGTCATAGACGTTGTTGGATAATGGTCTATGTATTTTGTCGTAATGCCCACATGAATATCATAGTAATCATCATGTCATATATATGCATTGTCATGCGCTCAATATTTTGTCAATTGCCCAGCTGTAATTTGTTCATCCAGCATGTTAGTTATCTTTTATGGAGAGACACCACTAGTGAACTGTGGACCCCGGTCCATTCTTTTACACTGATAATACAACCAACTGCAAACATTGCTCCTTTTCATCCTCTGCAATTTACTACTGTTTTCCACACCATACGTTTAATCCTTTGTTTTCAGCAAGCCGGTGAGATTGACAACTTCACTGTTTCGTTGGGGCAAAATAGTTTGATTGTGTTGTGTGCAGATTCCACGTTGGTGATCGAGTAAACGGCGCCACCAACAACCTTCAGAAGTGATTTCTTGCTCCTACCGGTCGATTAAACCTTGGTTTCATACTGAGGAAAACTGCTGCTACACTGCATCATACCTTCCTCTTGGGGTCTCCCAACGAACGTGCGATCCACGTCATCAATCATCTCTAATGGGCTGAGGCCACCTTAAAGAAAATGTTTATGGCTGTGTGGTTCATTTTTTTGCAGCGCACTATGCAGCCAAATAGTGATGAGCCATAATGCTAAAGTATTATGTCAGATGCATTTGTGTCTTTTGACATGCATTGACAGAAGGTGATGGAAGCTTAGTATGACGATTCTCTGAACAAGGACGTTTAGAGAATTTTAATGTGATATCATGGTCATGAGTTGTCATTTATTGACTATTAAAAGTTTATTGTTTAGTGAGACAGTGATGTAATATCCAGATTTTATTTGGAGAATGTTTATAATGTCATTTACACTGAGGATGCCAATCTATTGTTTACTCGGTGAAATGTCATGGTAAGAATGTTTAAAATGAATGATACTTTTTTATCATGTCATTTTTAATTTTAAGCTTTGACATTTCTATTGAAGTTACTGAAATTATGGTGTCAAAGTTTTGATGGAAAATGATCTGCGATAAATTATGAATCCATGTGTCTAGTAACATATTGGATTGCATCTAGTGATGGTAATTAATTTAGCAAATGAGTTTGCTGATCATTATGTGATTTAAGTTTCTATGGTCAAAATGAAAAGTTTTGATTCGAGTTTCCATTTATGAGCATAAGTTTTATGGTATATGACAGTATTCTGACCAACGTTGATTATTGTCATGTCCCATTTTTGTATGAGTGCTCTTTTCCGTTTTCAGCCCAACGGTGATATGGATTAGAATATGATTAGCTTGTTTTGTTTTAGATCAATTCATTTTGATGTTTGATGCTCATAAAGATGTTGTCCTTGTTTCAGCAATGGAGGACGACACAGGGTTCATTCATTTGAACAATGGGGCTGATTTTCAAAAATGGAAGAGAAGAATTCTCTTCATGATAGAGATTTTTGACTTTCAGCATGCACTATACGAAGAGGCCCCCAGAGTTCCGATTGTGAATTCTGCCGAGGAGAAGGAAAAGTATGACCAAAGTGCAGTTGAGTGGGAGAAGTCGAATTGTGTTTCACTCCTTATGATAAAGCATACCATCTCCTCTGAGATAAAGAATGCAATTCCCGACTCGGTATATGCTAAAGAGTATTTGGCCTTTATTGAGGAATATTTTAAGGATGTATTACCCATTTAAAATGGGGTTTACGGGGTTTTGCTAGGAGGACAATAAAGAATAAGGCATTAGAAGACATTTTGTTTATTTATATAAACCTTTTGTTCTTTGTAATGAAACCCTTTGATGTTTTCTTACCATGTGGTGAAAATATTTATGTCCTCGATGAATCAATTGTGTATTGATATGTGCCATGACACTCTTAAGATGAAAGTGAATAATGAGACCTCGTCGAAATTGTGGTCATGTTTACCACATTTCGAGGGGGGAATGTAATGTCTCATTAAATATGAGAAAAGATTGAAAGGACAAGGATGTCGCCTAGAGGGGGGTGAATAGGCGATTAAACTTTTCCGGTTTAGGCTTGATAATTGCGGAATAAAACTAGGTGTTTAAATTAACAAGTCAACAACCTAAATATACTAGGCTCACCTATGTGCACCAACAACTTATGCTAAGCAAGACAAGCAACAAAGTGATAGCAATAGAGAATACTTCAAGAACGAAGGCTATCACAATGTAAAGTGCATAGGTAAAGAGCTCAGGTATAGAAATAACCGAGGCACATGAAGACGATGATGTATTCCCGAGTTCCTCCCTTTTAGGGGAGTACGTCTCGTTGGAGAGGTGTGAGGCACCACAAAGGTCGATCTCAACGCCACAAAGGCTCACCCTATTCTCCGATGAACGGCACCACAAAGGATTGGTTCACCTTCCACTATCGGAATCCTTCAAGGCGGAATCTGGAGCCTTTACAACAACAATCTGAGGCACAACCCACAACTGGATTGGGGGCTCCCGAACGGCTACAAGTGACCACAAAGGTCTCAACCACCACAAAGGCGTCTAGGGTCCAAAGACCCAAGAGTAACAAGTTCACAAACTTTCAACTTCCATGAATCCTCGTGGAGAGCACAAACCGATGCACAAAGCAATGGCAAGAGCACAAGTGCTCAAATCCTTCACTCTCAATTTCCAACAAAGCAACAAATGCTTATGGGGGAATAAGAGAGGAAGAACAATGGAGGAGAAACACCAAAAACTCCAAGAACAAGATCAACTAGGTTCCCCTCACTTAGAGGAGGAATGGATTGGTGGAAATGTAGATCTAGATCTCCTCTCACTTTTCCCTCAAAGATATGCAAGAATCATGGGAGGGATTGAGAGGGGGCAAGCTTTTCCAAAGGTCAACAATGGAGGAGAGAGAGGCGAAAAACAAGCTCAAGAGGTTAGAGAACCATTGGGGAAGAAAGCCCCTTAAATAGGTCCGCTCAAAAAACTGCCTGTTTGAAGAGGTGCAGGGAGGCCGGCCTCTGGGTCTCCTGAGGAGCCAGCCTGGGGCCCGGCTTGGCCGGCCTGGAGGCCGGCCACCCACCCGATGCACCCAGCCTAGGACCCGGCCTAGGCCGGCCTGGAGGCCGGCAGGGTGCCCGACGCGCCCGACCTGGAAGCCGGCCTAGGGCCCGACCAGGCCGGCCAACCAGAAACAGAAAGTGATCCTCAATGACCTCTAACTTTTGCTAGAAAACTCCAAATGGGATGAAACCAATTTTGTTGGAAAGATAGCGACAAGAGCTTTCCTCATTGATAAATAGAGTAAAGTCACCACCCAAGGGAAGGTCTGGAACTTTACTCATTGATAAACCGATAATATTTCCAAGACGAAAACTCAACAAGTTTTTCATCCGGACTCCGTTTTCTATGATCTTGGGCTTGTTTCGAAGATAATTACAAGCTCTACAAGATCATGTATATACACATCATAGTCCATCATGTGAGTTGGAGAACACAAGAGGAGAGTTTGACCTCTCTACAAAAGATGAACCGGTAAAACCTCCAACATCAAAAAATTACAAGATATTCAAATGAAATCCGTTTTTGATGAACTAGAGCTTGGTATGGAGATGAACACAAGCTCTAAATTCTCACATGGATAAAAGCCAAATAAGAACCAAGAAAGATGATATGCCAAATATGCAAAGATTTGAGCTCTCCACAAAGATGCGATCAAGTTACTCACTTGAGAGCCCCTCTTGATAGTACGCCGTCTATCCTATAACCCGGTCTCCCACTAACACCACGAGACTGGTAAAATAGAAACCCTATCAAGATCATACCTTTGCCTTGAGCATTCCACTTGAGCTAGATGATGACGATCTTGACTCCCTCAAGTTGGAACACCTTTCTTGATTGTGCTTGCTAGCACATGCGTGATGAAGACTTCTACAAATGCTCCCCCATACACCATTATGGGAGAGCCTCGCTAAGCTCCGTTTCACAAAGATGATGTCTTGAATCCTTCAAGACATACTTGCAATATGCTCAACTCTACATATGACCATTCTTCATATAAACCCTTGAATAGAGCATTGATCATCATGTAATCTTCTAGAGTCCAACACATGAACTCCAATCTTTTCCTATGGACAAGATCTAAAAGAATATCTCAATGCAAACATTAGTCCATAAGGATTGTCATTAATTACCAAAACCACGCATGGGGCAACACATGCACTTTCAAAGATGAATGTATTAATTCTCCAAGTAGGATGGAACCAACGAGAAGTCTTATTTTGGAGAATGAATGTTAAAGAGTGAATGAAAAAATCACATGAATGTTATGACTCCTTTTAGAATGTTAATGTGTATTTACTCCCTTATGAGTATTATGATGCACACATGAATGTTAAAGTGACAAGCTTGCTAATCTAATGTTGATGTGGCTCAGGGTTATATTTCTGACCAACGTCGTTTATAATCATTTGTCACACACTTCAGTCAAGTGACAAGTTTTGTCAGTATCATGTGGCTCATGGTTATATTTCTGACCAACGTCGTTTTATGATCATGTGTCGCAACTCATGAAGTTCTTTTCCACTTTCTGTCCAACGGTGTTGTGGTTTTGAACTGAAATGATTGTTATCGAGACTTTGGAATATTTTCCATCTTCTAAATAAAGTTATCATCAGGGAACCTGGAGCTTATGCACATAAATCTTAAGGATGACTCCAGTAGATCTTTGTTCATATGCATCAGTTAAGTTGAGAAGGAATACCTAATGCAACACTTGGTGTTGATAATCAACAATTTCCTTGTGATTGATAATGTGTGTTAATGGTCATCTTAGAGGCTTCTGGCTCTAATGATGTATAGGACTCAATAGAGTTTTCTCAGTGAGTTGTTATGACGCTTCTGTTGTTATTATAACATGCTCTTGTGTTGACTAAGTTAAAAATGTATGTATGACTCAACCGTAAAGTTTTGTCATATAGTTTAAGTTAACATAAGGTATGTTGCCTAAATAAATTCAAGTCTGAAATAAGACGAGCGTTATGACACTCATACCATAAAGACGAGGGGGAGTAAGTTAACCTTATGAAGATGGAATATATTTTTTGGTTAGCCAAGAACTTTCTATCTTCTTTAAGACATAAAGGATCTTGGCAATGCCTCATACTTTGTTTTTACTGAGTTTTGCCAAGATGTAGGTCCAAAAGGAGTATAAGTTTTATTATGACGGCATGCGTCGATAGAGTACGAAAGAAAATATTATGCGCTAGTACTCTGCCGCACCTGCTAATAAAGTTAAGGGCAATAAAGGTGGACATTTTAGTGTCCAAGGAACCATTATGAGCTGATCAGATAATGTCGGTTCCTTATGCTTCGGCTGTCAGAAGCAATATAAGTATTCAAGTATGAATGCGCCCTATTTTTGATCAGGATAATTGGCAAATATACAAGAAGGTCTATAAGTGGACCACTAGAAAGGCCGCCAAAAGTCTTGCAAATATGCAAGACAATAAAGTTTACATGCTCACCAATAAGAAGTCTGGTAATGTCATTATTGTGAGTTATTCAGACATTGTTTCTGCGAGATGTGTGGATATTAAAGTTTCCATGTTAAGTTATATCCACACTCTCGCATATGGAGCTTTATTGTGGAAAAGCTCTAGAATGATTTTATTGGCATCAGTAATGATGCAATTTATCATGTGGCATGTTAAGAGGCTAAAAAGCAGGTTGTATGTCAAGAAGTTTTATTCCCGAAATTATGGTGGTAGACAGCATTTTAAAACCACCTACTGCAATATGAACACGCAGTTTTCTATGCGAGTAACAATAAGTCAAATGGTGTTGCCAAAACCATTGACAATATGTTTAGTGTCGTGAAAGATAGAATCTAGAATCAAGCTATTGATGTTAAGCATATAAATAAGATTTGTATGTTTTAACGATTCGTTATTGAAGGTTTGCCGTCCAATTTTAAGATTATGTTGCCGGCATGGGTTGCTAGGAAGTCTTTTGATTCTGGAATAAGGACAGATAAATAAACCACTCCCAGTAAGTAGTATGTTTTCCATTTTGAAGTAGGCTAATGTATTATAAGTATTGAGGTTCAATGGCATTTCATTAGCTGTTGCAACACCTTACTTTGATATATTATTCCTATGGATAATGGGTGAATGAAGTTAAACCTAACGATCAAGGGGAAGAATGTTGGGTTGATCTGTCAGGTTTAGACAGAGTCAAAAGAACGTTAAAGGGAGGCCCACGAACTAACGTTCGGGACCTCACCGTACATAACAGAAAAGCCCTGATCGGGGGCACCCAAAAACCAACTAGTTTTGGTTCCTGGTACCACAGCGCCACATATATAAGGGGAGGTATCGATCTCTTTAAGAGATAACACACGTACGAGCCACTACTCCTAACGACCGATCCGATAAGGGCGCTGAAGGGATCAGAAGGCCAAGACCACCGCCGGCCACCTCCAAGAGTGCTGCCGGCGTCCATGGGCCTCTCCCTCGACCACGGTGGATCTGCCACCTCTGCCTCAACTACTTCAACGCCAATTCATGCCTGCACCAAGCAGGCAGTCATATCTACTCCAATTACCTGTAAGTATCCACTAATCCTTCTGTTAAGATGTTATTAGGTGTTCTATTTTTCAATCAGCTTAAGTTCCTGTCCTCCCTAATGAGGAATACGTTCTAACATGGGTAAGTCGGTCCAATCCAGCACGAACCTGATTAACCTGACTTGAGCCGTCGGTGCGTGCGTTTTGAACCTGACTTGAGAGGTGCAACTTGAGAACGGTAACAAAGTGCATGTGATGTGCAGGGGCTCTTTACATTCGCTACCAGAAATCGGCGGCAAAGAACCTCCTTAACTAGCTAGTGTTCTGATGAATATGCTCGGTAAGAAAATGCCACTCGCTAAAATTAATAAAAACACATGCTAAAGAAATACACTTAGACACCGATTGGTTCACACTATTTTAGGAGAATCCGGGTGTAAAATCTTATGGGCTGTACAGGTCCCCGTGCAGATTGTGTAGAAATGCCCGGCTTGGTTGCTTCAAGGCCGACGCCGGGCTGCTTCAAGCGGGAGGTCGCTGCCGCAAAAGCTTGGTGCCACTGCTGCAAAAGGCGGTGGCAGCTGCTACCAACGGCGGCAAGCCGTGCTTCAAACGGCGGTCGCCGATGCTACCGGCTGCAAACGGCGGTGCTACGGGCGGCGCCGATTCTACCGGCGGCGGTGCGGCTTCCGACGGTGCTACGAACAGTGGGCGCCGATGCTCCCGGCGGTGCTGCCAGCGGCAAACCCTGATGCTACCGGTGGCTTTCGGCAGTGCTACGGGCGACAACGGTGGCGCTCTCGCCGGACCTGGATGGCGGGTCAGGGGCCAAGCTCCCACTAGCCCATGGTGATGGAGGTCGCGGGACACCTGCGTGCGTCGAGCGATAACGGATACGTGAGTGATTTTTCCTTTGCGGGCGAGCGTGAGGAATTTTCTCGTATGCGGGGTAGAGACAGTGGACACGTGTTTGGTGCAGGAGGCGGAGGATCGGGGGCTTCCGTCCTCCGGAGGACGCTCAGCACGCTCCTTGAAGTTGCCTCGGGAAGAACTCGAAACTGAAGGCTAGCCCACGATTTTCCAGGATCCGTCTTCTGTAACCATAGCCACCGTGTGCGCAATGCCACGTTAAGCCATCTCAAGTTGTGGAGTCCAAGACCACCAATTCGTTTTGGTTGGCAAACCGCAGCCGACGCCACTAGGCAGTTGCCGCCTTTGGCCTCCTCTCTTCCAACCTGGAGGCCTGATGAACCTATATTGTTTGTCATATATCCAAGAAGATTCACTGTCGTGGACTATCACAAAGTTCAGGCAATCTGCTGTGCAGGTTCTATACGATTATTCATCCGGTAGAACGAAAGCTAAGCTGCTTTCTTTCTGGAAAATAATATGCAAAACTGTTCAACTTAAGAGTATAATGATCATCCTTTGTGATACACTAAACAGGAAACAAAAGGCTCAGCTTGATGCATTTACATGGCCACAGCCCAGAGTAGACAAGAGTGAAGCTACCATCATGCATCCAGGATGTTCACTTGTTTTCTCGAAACTTTGACAACAGGTTTTGAAACGACGAGAATCCTTCCATCGCATCGAGCGGAATATGAAGCGTGAAGGGAGGAAGAACACTCTGTCCGGCCTTCAGACCCTTTGAGTCAGTGGCTGACGGGAGTGCAAGTGCGGGTTGCTGTTTATTGAGCTTTTCTATGATGTACGAGAAAGTTCCAAAGGCCAGGCAGCTCTGGATTAGAGTTTGTGGTGCACCTGCAACATATGAGCAGAATATAAGGAACCGTGGTGATCAATATAGCTACAAAGCAGAGTATTTATACATTTATTTATTTTTGCAGGAAGGGAGGGGAAAGGGAGACACTAACTCCTGCCCCACTCCCTACAAAAAGCAAAAAGAAAATAAAAATATGTTCCAGTCTTCCAGACATAATGATATTGTGCATAGACCAGTTGTCACAGGGAAAAGGTGTACTAGCAACAACTAGTGAGACATTTCCCTATTTTGCAATGTTCAGCCACCAGTGAAAAACAAATGACTAACCCACTGCAAAAGATATGTCCGTACAACTAGTATTACGAGTCAAGCCGAGTCTCCAAGGCACCAACCCATGGACGTGCGACTGATCGATGTTTTCAGTTGGAACACAAGTACCGGCTCAGGGATCAGTCTCGTGACTAGTCTTCAAGGGTCGAGCGACTCTTAATCCTTGCCATACAATGATCACAAGTATGCAGCAGCTAATCTCCATACAAGAGACATTGATGTGTAAATGGATCTAAAGGACAACCGAAAATAAATTCACAAATCTAAAGGATCACAGGGGGGAAGCAAACCAAGAAAACAAAATAAGACATCACAGTATTACTGTAAAAATAAGCAAATATACCATGTATGCAATCAGCACCAAACTAATTCACAAATCACTAAAACAAAGTGATAAATCATGAGAGGTTACACCATTACAGGACAACCGAAGGGAAATTCAAATAACAATTTTCAAGCCTGATTTCGTAAACTTGCGACTAATGCAAGACATCTGACCACAACATAGGTCACATGTGTTCACAAAACGATTCCCATCAATAGAAATGGCCATGACACTAGCACAAGTGTGCAGCCAACCACTGGGGTTCCCACTTCCCATCAAGGTAAGTTTTCTATCCAAATAACCTAAACCAGGGCATACAAATTGACCGAAAATACAGAGAAATCAATCTGATTTATATTTATGAAATACATCAAATGATGCCTAAACTTGCAAGTGCAAGTGTCCGTAACTCAAACAAAACTTTTGGTTATACAATATCATCCTATGCAGGTATCCAAGAACAGGGTGTAAATTTAAATAGATTGGGAGCTATTATTTGCTAATACATTACCTGGAAAACTCAAAGCAAGGCCAGTGCAACAACCTGCAACTCCTGCATTAATAACTGGAAATAAAAGATACACTGTAAGGATTACGAATACGGTAAAAGTAAAATATAAATTCTTATGGGTGGTGGGGGTCAGACCGTCATCTTTTCCACGCAGCTTTCTCAAAGAGCAAGAAACCAAACTTTGAACGCCAGCAAGAACAGCAAATATCTAGACCAAAAGACAAAACTGTCAACAAGATGATCCACAGAGAAATATCCATTGCAAATAAAATCAACATGGGTATCTAACAAAGAAATGAGTAGCATTACCTTAGAGGAAGATGCAGCATCAGCAAATGAGCCTTTAAATCCCTTCTTAGTAACCAAACCTTTTCCTGAAAGTTACCAGATATCTTCATCATAACAAAGAGATAATATTTGTGCTCTGACCAAAAGAATGACACACGACAGGGCAGCCGACAGAACACATGCTAAGCAAAAGTGTTGTGGACAATGAACATATAAAGCTGAACTTAGTTGCAATTTACAGATAGCGTTCAATGATTCAAATGATTTGCCGTAACCACCAGGAGGAGTGTTAACCTTAAAAACCCATGATCAACTACCATATTCCATAAACTATATGCTGGTACACTCAAAAACAGTAAAGGCCACAATCTAGATCAAGGAAATAAGAATTTCCTCAGGGCTCAACCTAGGCTATTTTGTTATCCTCAAAGTAAGGTGAAATTTCATCGGACAATTGACCCTTAGCCAGAAGGTCAGAGCGGTGGAGTGCACAAGCCAGAAAAGGGGTTTATTTATACGAAAACTAGACCAGTTGTCAAGCCTCACACATGCAAGTCAAGCAACTTAACATGATAACAGACGCCCCCAGACTGCCTGCAGGCCTGCTGTACTAAGAAAGGCCCTGCATGAGATAGCAAGCATCTTGTCTACCAATTAATCTCATATGTCTAAGTAAAACAGATTTGACGTGCTTTGGTGTTTGGGCATTCACTTTTACTGGTGAAACAAATCCAACTGTTGTATTCTAAGGCTAGCCATGTAAGAGAACCTATTTACATGCTCAAACCATGGTTAGCAACTAAGTAGGGAACTACGTGACTGACTCCATTAATTGTTTGTGCGTTGCTTTACCTTTAATTGTTAGTCCTTAACATGTTCTATGAACACAGCACAGAACACACAGTAAACTGCCAAAAAGCTTCCGGCAAAATTTCTGAGAATACTCGCACATGTTTCATTCTGTAACAAACTTTCAGTTGGTGGCCGTAGCTCAAAGAATGCGATAAGCGGGTGATGTTTTGCGACACATACTACAGCTTCCAGATAGGTATGTCCGTATAAACTCAGGCCTTTAAAGCAAGTAAACTGAGCAAAAACAATTTAGTTCTACCGGCTTTATGAGGAAACTCACACAAGTTTCAATCTACACCGATTTTTTCATTTCCTGCCATTAGCACAATAAATTCGATGAGCACGAATGAACACTTGCAATTAACATTAAAAATCTCCATCGATCAATTTCTCCATAATACATGGTGCCAGTGTCACATAAAATTAATTGCTAAAAGCTCAACTATCCGGACAAATCCAAACAGTGAATATATGGGTCTCCCTTGAGCCTAATCTCCTAAATGTCCTCAGAATAATGGCAGAGTACAGTACAAATCTAACAAAGAGCAGCCATAATGAACTGCCTTAGAAATAACACCAAGCAAGGGCCGTGTGGACAATCACAAAGAGTTCAATTGTGCAGGGTACCGCGTATTAGACGGACGCACAACCTTGTCGAACGGAATCTAATCCGATGACCGACTCGTCAAAAGCCTTATCAAATTACGAGAAAGCCTATATCGCAGAGCCCTAACCCTAACGCGCGTGTGGACCCGAGCGAGGATGCGGAGGGGAATGGACGGCGGCGGCGTTACCGTATCCGACGAAGGCGCCGACGAGGGAGCCTGCGGCCGACTCCCAGGCGAAGCGGAGGAGGCAGACCCCGGGCGCCGCGGTGGCGGCGGAGAGCGGGCTCGGGTTCCGCGACACGGAGAGGCGCGTCACGATGGGGTTCGCGCGGGCCCCCCTCCTCGGCGGATGTGTGGACTCGTCGCAGGACTCGGCGTCCGTGGTGTCGCCGCCGTCGGAGGAGTAATTGTCGTCCGGGGTCGGGTTGCCGCTCGCCGCCATGGTCGCCGCTCGTGCTCGCTGCTGCTCGCTGGTGTCCTTTAGCAGTACCACCTCGTCACGGGTACAGTGGGACAACTATGCATTCGTAAATTTCAGTCTTAGGGCATCTCCAGCCATGCCCCCCGGGAGCCCCCGGGCCTCTTTTTTTTTTGCCCATTTTAGCGCCGGCGTAAAGAAAAACGTTCCAATCGTGCTTCCAGGATGTCGTTTAGCGCTGTTTTTAGTGTCGGCGTTCCCAGGCCGAACCCAACTGGCTGGGTTTGGCCTGGGGAGGCAAAAGCGAGCCTTTTTGCATGCAAACCTCACCTGCCAGCCTCCACCTGCACTCTCTCTCCTCTCTTTCCCTACAGGCCCACCACGTGCTCCTCTCTCCTCTCTTTTCCCCTCCAGCCCAGCTCCGACGCCTGCTCTCCTCGCCGCCGCAGTTCGCCGCCGCCGGCCTCCCCTCGCGCCGCCGCCCGGCCTCCCATCGCGCCGTCGTCCGCTCTCCGACCCTCCTCTGCTCCGGCGCCGCCCTCCGCTGCCCCTCAGCTCCGGATCCGGCTCGTCGTCGCCCGCGAGGCCGGCCTCCCCTCCGCCCAGGCTCTCCTCGAGCTCGCCTCCTCCATGGCCGACGCCAGGCAGCAGGCAGCAGTGAATACAGAGAGAGAGCAGCCGGACCAGCCAAGGTGCGGCCTCCCTCGTCCTCGTCGATCTTGAACTGGGGGCGCGCGGTGGTGGGCGGCGGCTCCTGGCCCACTGCTCGCGGTGGTGGGCTGCGGCCGTGTTGAGGACGATGACGGCGTCCTGCTCGGAGGGGGCTCAGGGAAGGCGGCCACGAGCTCGCCGACCGGCGGTGGCGCATGATACAGCCATGAAGACGACAACGACGCTGCAGATTGGAAACGCTCTGCCGCCCTCGATCTAGCTCCGGTCAAGGTCAGGTGTGGAGCGTTTCTTATGTTCTCATTTGGAAGCTTGACACTAGCAACCATAGGAGGCTGGGCACTTACCGCACAAGCTTTTCCTTTGATGATTTCTTCAGTGTTTGTACTTTAATAGCTCTGATAGTTTTGGCATAATAAGAACATAAGAAACGCTTAGAACCCTCCACCGTGGGAAGAGGTTTGGAGTGTGTCACTTCATTGCGACCATACCATGCACGCCAGGTGACTAGCATAAAGGACTCGACCATGCTTGGTGAGATGGACAGTAGAACTGATTTGAACCATGTAGCACGATTAACCTGGACGTCGACGTCAGATGGCAGAAACCATATGTCACGCATAGCCATCCAGAGTCGATATGCATGCGAGCATCTGAATAGTGCATGAGCTATGTCTTCCCGTTCCGAGCCACAAATATTGCATGTTCCCGGTAACTCCATACCTCTTTTCTTCTTCTTGTTTTCCTCAGTCGCTAGAGCATTATTTGCTGCCTTCCAAGCAAAAATCTTCACTTTTGGCGGGACCGAGGACTGCCAGATGGACGACCAGCACCGATCCCGTCCGTCAGCTCTTACACTCGTTGCAGGGAAGGCACACTGTTCATCCTTATTATCATTAAACGCCAGCTGATAGGCGCTACGTACTGAAAACACCCCGTTTTTTCTGGTTGCCAGGCCAAAAAGTCCACACCCACCCGGCGAGCAGGAACGATCGAGAGAATCAGCTCCGAGTCGATGGGATAAAAAGAATCCCGTACAAGGTGTCAAGGTCCACCTTCCAGTTCAGATGATCATCCAATAAATCTGAAACCCGTTTGATGCGACGATTTTCGCGAGGTGACAAGACCTTCATGCAAGACTGCCTAGGGATCCAATTATCACGCCAAATTCTGATGCTTGCGCCATTACCAACCCGGTAAATAATCCCCTTCTTCAATAGTTCTAGACCATGTGGATATTGCTGTCCATGTGATATTCGCAAAAAAAAAGATTTTGCTGTCCACGTGGACGAGGGATTGCCCGTAAACACCGTGTCAATGAGGTTGCCATTCGGGTAGTACTTAGCCTTCAGTACACGTGCACATAGACTGTCAGGGTGTGCAATGAGACGCCATGCCTGCCGAGCCAAGAGAGCTTGATTACATTGAAAAGGCGCATATCACGAAACCCCATGCCCCCTGATACTTGGATCGTTGTAACTTCAGCCAACTAACCCAGTGAGTTTTCCTCTTCCCTTGTGTTGATCCCACCAGTAATTTCGAACCAGTCTAGTAAGATCATCACATACCGAAGCCGGAAGCTTGAACACGCCATGACATACGCGGGTATGGCTTGTGCAATCACTTTAATTAGTATCTCTCGCACACTCTGCGCCAGTAGGCTATCCCCCCACTCTATCAATCTCTTACTTAACCTGGCTTGGAGATTTTGGAACTTTTCTTTATTCATGCGCCCCTCGGCTGTAGGCAAGCCCAGGTATTTTTCCTCAAACACTTGTTGCACCACATTGAGAGTCGACCGTACCAGAACCTGAGAATTTTCAGAACATGTTGCACTAAACACGATGGAGCACTTACTCGGGTTAATAAGCTGGCCTGTTCCAGTCTCATAGATATTGAGAACATGCTTGACACGAACTGCCTCCTCTTCCGTGGCCCGAAAAAAAAAGTATCATCGGCAAATAACAGATGCGATATACCTGGAGCATTACGACATACTTTGGTAAGCTTTTCTTTTTAACATAAACGCATTATACTCTACTCCCTCCGATCCGTATAAAGTGTCGGGAGGAAATAGCATCCTACGTACAACTTCTAGGGATAGCTGGCGACATATTTTTCGGATCGGAGGAAGTATAAACTATGATTTCTAACAATGATCAAAACGTCTAATATTCTAGGATAAAGGTAGTGCATAAATAAACATAGACACATACCACTATGCATGTAAACACCTCCGAAAGAGCGAGTCGGCGAATTTTAATATTGACGATGCCACCACATAGTCTATGGACATTTTTTTTTTTTGAACAAGGGCGGCCCTGAAGGACCGCTAGCTTCCATTAAAGTCAACACTGGAGATACATCTTACAGATAAGGCTACAAAGAAGTAATGTTGTTTCCCACTATAAGGCTATCGTGTAAAAGTTTAGAAAAAAACTGAACAAAATGCGAGTACGTGTGTCAATCTGTGACTTAACTGGGTAGGTTGGCACCATCACAAGGAATTTAATACGAGTACCTTAGCACACATTTTTAGTCCAAGCTGGACTAAGAGCAACCCATGTACCTTGAGCTTTGACGGTGGAGTGGCAACAGTTTCATAATCTTTGCCAACGAGTTTTGAATCTGTTTCAAAAGTGTTGCAATACGATGGACACCAGATGGGTTCATTTATTCGGACGTCCGGGCGCAATTACAAGCAGGTTCAGGTTTTTGACATGCCACAAGCTGTCTCTAATTGATTCAATGTCACGGTGGGCGTTCGGGTTTACCCGAAATTTCGGGTCGGGTTACTCGGGTTTTTACAAAATCGGGTTTTCAGATTTGACACCCGAAATTGTCCCGAGAAAAGCTAGCCCCGACGTTTCGGGTGCCCGAAATATCGGGTTCAGGTTCGGTTTTTCCCCGATTTCCCCGAATAGAGTGCTGCACGGACTGAGTCTGGGAAGTCCAGCCGAAAATTGTCGCGTACAAGCGCGCCGGCTCCGGCGGGAAGTAGAGGAGGTGGAGTCCGCTGGCTAGCCGTGGTGGCCAGGGCTGCACGCTCCATGGGGAAGTCGATGAGGGAGACGCCGCCGCGCTATGGCGAGCGAGGGGGAGAACCCAACGGCGGTGGGAGAGGACGACGAGGAGGTCACCGCGCCCCGGAGACGAGCGTGGTGCCAGCGGCGGCCGGAGTCGGAGCGACGAGGACGAGCATATGCGTCCGTGCGTGAGAGACGAGAGGATAAGAAGCATGTGCGCGTGCGTGAGATCCAGATCGGGATGGAAAAGAAACACCTGTATATTGACGTGAGTTTGTTGGTGACCGTGTGGACTTGGGCCAGAAGTGTTGATTTCTCTACTGGGCTGTTGCGCTACCTCATTAGGACACTGGGTTTCTTTTTTATTTCGGGTTTCTCGGGCTGTTCGGGTACCGTGGGTACAAACCCGAATTTCCTGAATATAATTCGGGTTTCTGGAGTAGTCACCCGAAATTGTCTTTGGGTATTTCGGGTTCGGGCTATACGGGTTCGGATGCGGGTATTTCGGGTTCGGGGTTCAGGTATCGGGTTTTATGCCCACCGTGAGTTCAATGCAACCAGATGTCACATTTCCCTCTCGTACTAGCTCAATTGAAATCATTTAGTACAAAAGCACACTATGAAATACCAATCAATTAAGTTCTAGCTCAATTAAGAACCTTTTGGCGCTAAGCACAAACAGACTAGTCGCAAACCGAGTCACAACTATCAGGTGACCTCTGCACTCTCGAGAGCCGGTGTGATTATGCCCAAGGGAGATCATTACTTTACACCAATTATCAGGTGCCCTCTACCCCTCAAAGGGCCAACACGAGTTAGCTTGAGAGCACTCGACGCCTAACACAAATGAACTATTCGCAAGCAGATTTATACTTGTATGGTAAGTTGGTAACCTCTTCCCACCTCAAAGGTTGAGCACCATACTATGGGCCTCTTTGATTCATAGGATAGGAAAATCGTAAAAATAGGAAAATTGTATGATTCCAATGTCATGCACACTCCAATCCTATAAGATTTTGCATGCACCAAAGTTTGTTTGAGTTTACCAAATGAATTGTAAAATGAGCTTAGGGCCCATTTGATTCAAAGGAATATGGTAGGATTTTTGGAGGATTGATTCCTATAGGAAATTTTCCTATTGAGATTGTTTGATTCATAGGATCCAATCACATAGGAATTATTCCCATAGGAATCTTGTAGTGCAATTCCTATAGAAAAAAGTATGAGCTCAACCTCTTGGAAAAATTCCTTCACACAATCAAAGACAATCTCTATTCCCATAGGATTCAATTAGACATGCCACTCCAATCCTTTAGGTTTCCTATTCCTACACTTTTCTTATCCTATGAATCAAATGAGCCCTTAGAGTGAATGTTAGATTTCCTATGGAAAGTAATACAATGATTCCTATAGGAATTTTTCATATAGGATCCAATCCTACAAATCAAATGACCAAGATAGGAAAATTTCCTATAGGATTCATTCCTCCACAATTCCTTTGAATCAAAGGAGCCCTGTAGGGTTCAAATCTACAACAAGTACAGGAAAATCTATGGAGTCCTTCGCAACCTTCATTTCAACGTCAAGTCTATGTGCGAAGATTTGCCCATTGTAGAAACATTTCACTCGGCAGGATTGAGTCGTTCGAAAGAAAGTCTCTTTACGATCACAAAAAATCCGGTGGCTATTGACGAGGCTGTGAGTCTCGAGTAGGCCCACAAAGGCCAAAGGCGGACCACTCGGCAAGGGGTGACCCAACCCAAGGAGTCTGGCACTCGAAGGACTGCAAGACATGCCAATATCTCCACGTGGATTCTATGAAATATGCCTTGTAATCGACTACGATCAGATTTAGAATATCTTGTCAATGTTTTATGTTTATCTCTACCATGTGTAAGCCGACTTGACCCATGTAACCCTAATCCTCATCGTGGGATGATAGGGTGTGCTGAGATGTACATTCACATGAGACATCATTGACCCACATACCATCATAGACGAGATCAAACCTCCTCGACATTGTCTCGAACACCAAGAGATGGTAGAAATCGCCACAAATAGGAGTAGAGCTATTATCGGACGATGTTTGGCGAGATACAAACTTGTATGCATATGTTCTCATGTGTGTTATCATCGCAATCTCTGCATACGCAACGCCCTCTGAATAAGTAAACCGTTGTAAAAATAGAACGACGTAGAGTAAACAGACAGTTGGACAATCTTTTTGAGATTAAATGGCTGGACCAACGACACCCTCTGATGCCACAAGGTTTACATCATACCCGGGTAGTATACCCACCCACTTGTTACAATGCTTATTTTCACATCCATCTTTCGCAAGCTTATGCCCAACTTCATTTGCCGTCCGTCGTCTAATGTGACAAACCACCTGATTATCAAAATACTTCAACATCAATTTAATCTCTTCTACAAAAGGTTCATTGATCGATCTGTCCAACTCCATCTTTTTCAGTTTTTGAACCGCAATCCGTTCCCATTTTGCTGACACCCTTTTCTCGCGCTAGACAGACGGCTTGTTTGCAGGCTACTCCCTCCGTTCGGGAAAAGATGACTTTCATTTTTCCAAATACGGATGTATCTACACTTGGTACATGTCTTGATACATCTGTATTTGGACAAATAGAAGTCATCCTTTTCCGAATGGAGGGAGTAGGAGTTTCGCTCTCTCTGATCCGAGGCTACGGGGAAAAACGGCAAGATCCAGTGATGAATCCGCCATGGTGATCACGCAGAACCGCCCCACCGCAGCCTTCGGACAGTTGGACAATCAACTCGTCAAGTTAGAGCAAGTACAATAAGCTTATGTAAGCAGGTTATAAGGGTTAAAATAATATTATTTAGATGACATGGATGAGAGAGAAGAGGAGAGAGAAGTAGAGTGAGCTCTCATGCAAGAGCCAGCTATAACACGTGCTCCTAGACACCTTGTGAGAGTGAGAGGTGGACCATGTCTTAATAAAGTAACACATTTTTATAACTAACTATTGTACATGTTGGCTATATGGTGGGCTATAGATGACGTGACAATGTCTTATAGCCGGTTATTGGCTGCACTGTTGAACTTGCTCTTAGGCAACCATCAGTCCACGTCAGACCAGATCGATCGACAAATCTTCTCTAGTTTCCTTTTCGTTTCGATGCAGCCAATAAATCTCTACCGTCCAGGTACCACCAATCATGCCAGCCAAACGATCTCAGCCGTCAGTGCGCATCTCCTCCGCCGCAGCTGACTTTTCCTCTCCACTCCACACTCCCGTAGCTTTCCTCTTCCTCCCTCCCCGATCCCTCCCTCTCCTGCCCACACTGCTCCTCGCTCTACCCTACCGAGCTCCAATCCGACCCTACAACCTCTCCTCCAGTCCACCGCCGCCTTGCCATGTACCTCCCGTCGTGACTGAGATTCGCTTTCACCGCCGACGCCTCTCACGCGCGTCTCGCGCCCATCGACGTTGCCGCTGCACTCCCATCGCTTCCCTGCCGTCTCCACCCAGTCGGCAGTCTTGGGTACTGACTTTTGCGGTACGAGTGTTTGGTTACTCAGTGAGGACTTGGTCCCAAACTAACCTCCGCAATTTTGGGTGTGCCGGTGCGCACCCAGCACACCGTCTAGATCTGGCACTGAACCTTGGGTTGGGTGTTGCAGGGGGCGGAGGAGGGAGATGAGCCGCGGGAGGTCTCCCGAGCCCCTGGATTTCTTCATCTGGACTGTCGAGGTGCTAATCTCTAGTGTTTGGTGGTTTTCCTCCTCTGTTTCTACTGTTACTCGAATGCTACTTTTGTTGAAATTCAGTGTATTCTCGCTGTGCACTCTGCAACGGAGTTCTTTGTACCGATTCATTCGTATTAGCCCCTACAATGCTCGGTACATGTGTCGTGCGCGCGCGCATGGTTTGTTTAGTTCTTCAGTTTTATCTTCAATCTCTTTCGAGATATTTTAGTGCTTTCTTCTTATCATATTAGTAATTTGGCTTTGGTTAGATACATCTGAAGAATCTGTGGTGTGGTTTTCTTACGAATATTCCTACTACTTTCGAGATGTTAGTATGCCGTTGTTCCTTTCATTGTACGGATTGCTAGCTGAGCATGCAGGTTTCAGTTATTGAATTGCTCTTATCCCTTTCTAATTTACTGTAGCTTATTATCTTTTGCACTTCTGTAATCTGGTAGATGCTGTACCTTGAGCATTATAGATTCCATTATTCCGTCATTTCACATCACAGATATTTATTGTGGAGTTCTATTTGCATGAAGCGACTGGGTACTGATTACGATCCTTTCCTTTCCAAGACTAGTGAAATGCCAAAGTAACATTTGTCTGTAAGAAACCACTGTATGATATACTTAAATATCTTTTATGTTGAACTAGTATGTCCAGATAAAAAAGAATTAATTCAATTGTAGATATTGTAGTGCTGCCATTCTGACTTGAGCTTCTTAGAGACCAACCTGGGATCCAAGCCCGCAGTTTAGCCAACAACAACAACAACTAAGTCTTTTGTCCCAAGCAAGTTGGGGTAGGCTAGATATGAAACCCACATAGAAACTTGTGAAAAGTAAAAGAAAAACATAAAACAAAATTTCAAAATAGTAAATCAAGGTTCAGGCACATGGATTTTGCTGGTTTCCATGCAGCCCCATCAAAAATCAAATCTCTAGGTACATTCCAGTCCTTCAAGTCCCTTTTAACTGCCTCCTCCCATGTCAAATTTGGTCGCCCTCTACCCCTCTTTGTATTATCGACGCCGCTTAGAATCCCACTGTTAACCGGTGCTTCCGGTGGCCTCCGTTGGACATGCCCAAACCACCTTAGTGGCTTAGTCTGTGTTGGACAAGCTTCTCTTCAATCGGCACCACTCATACCCTCTCACGTATCACCTCGCTCCTGATTCGGTCCTTCTTTGTGTATCCACACATCCACCTAAGCATAGCTTCTCTTCAAGCCTGCAGTTAGCCATGTCAAGGAAAAAGTAATCTAGGCTCAAGCTCACTCAACCTACAACCAAGTCCAATCATAGAGCAACTCAAGTTGGAAATGAGAGATTTTTTGTTTCTCCATACAGAATTAGTTTCTTCAGATTCTGACGTAAAAAACAATTTCTATGAGACATCAGAATCCCCATTTACCCCCATTTATATGATTTAAGGATACATAAAGGAGATTTTTTTTACTTTACTAGACTTTTGAACTTAGAACACTAACAGGTCAAATTTTATATTATATTTTTTATTTTAAGTAAGTAAAAGAAGTTCAGTTAATTCATTAAGGTTATGTTTATATGAAATGGGTTTGGTTGTCGAAATAGCCATGGTAGGAAGTTTTCCCAAACTAAGAGATGTGATATTGTGGGAAAGATACATAAAGCCGAGGGTGTATGACAAAGGAGTGCTCCGGGGATGCTTGAAAATTGTGATAAATTCAAAATTCCGTATATGCTGTTTTATTTCTCTTATGAATGGACCATCTCAGTGTTCTGTTCACTCAGAGCTATTTTACTCAGCTTCATTATACATGCCCACTAGTTGGTTGCAGTGGTGGATCCAAGGCTAGCTATGGGGGTGCACAGGACACCGGCAAGAAAATATTTCCTTTGCAAAATAGCATTTTTTTCACCATGAATGCACCCCCTAAAAATGGTTTATATCAATTATGGCACCCTTTAGGCACCCTGGTCCCACATTCTGTAGCTCCGCCACTGGTTGGTTGCTGAATTTTGATCTGAATTATTTTTATACCAACCACTAGTTTTATTGCCATTGGTCTGATCTGGTTTTTGTTGCTTGAAATTTTAATAGAGCAGTAAATATTTGCAATAAAAGTGTGTATTAATTCAGTGTTTATGCATGGGCAATCTTCATTTGTTCTAGCTGATTGAGCTACTCAATTATCTTCTGACAATTTTGAACCAGTAACATCTAGTGTCGGATGCAAAAGCCCAAAGGCTATTCACCTAATAAGGTTTTTATTCTCTTTCAGGATGTCGGGTTATGGCTTGAAGAGATAAATCTTGGTGGCTACAGACAAGTATTTGAAGAAAATGCTGTCAATGGAGAGTATCTGGAGAGCTTGTCTATGTTTACTACTGAACAGATACTGCGGTTTATTAGACGGTGCCATATGAAATGGGGGGACTTTATCACATTATGCAAAGAGTTGAGGCGCATTAAAGGTTGGGATATTCCTGTTCCTCTCTTAAAAAGTATCTACAAAAATCATTTCTGCTAACGCCATAACTGTTTCAGTATTTTGTTCCGTCATATTTTGCTCTTTAGTTTTCATTTGATAGTATGATGTGACATGCAATTAACTGTAATGAAGCTCATTTGGATATTCCTCTTTTCCTCTCACTGATGCTTTTTTTTTAGCTAAGTACTATAAGTTACTAAAACACCAGTCATTTAAAGTGTTGAAGCTCATTGATTTTTTATTTTTGAGCATAAGCTTAATAGGTAGTATGGCCTCTCCATGCCATTTGAAAGCCTAGAAAGATGTCTTGTCTAAAATTATCGTGTCACCACTCACCACAGTGCTTGACTGCTTGCTCTTCTGTTAGCTTTAGCAGCAAATATTTTGTCGCCACAAGTTTATGATGCTAATGTATAAATGGGTTGTTTTTCAGCATCTTGTTTTGATGTAAATCAACATCACGATTGATTTAGACATGATTCAAATGCATAGATATACTAAGATAAAGATGAAACATTGTGCTCAATTGGCTGTGTGTCCAAACTCTGAAGTTTGCTCTGTCTGACTCCCGCTAATTTAACCCACAGTCGCCTGCCTCAAAGGGGAGCAAGAAGTCCGGAGGCCATGGTGGGCGCCATCGTGCCTATCGGTGGTGTTTGTGAGGGCGGCAAAGCGGAACCGGCAGTCTCGAGTCGTCTCCCTGAAACTGGAACCTTGATGCTCGCCAGCTGCATTGGATCACCGCGCCGTGCTATCCCCCAGTTTCTGCGCCATACGGCACTAAAACCGTGCTAGTCCTCAATGATCTGAATGCTGTAGGAGTATACTGCTCCACGTCCAAGTCATCTCGACCCTTGTTTTTGTATTCGTTTTTCATCCTATAATATAGGTTTGTAATGGTATAAGTGACCTGATGTTAGCTAAAAATGGATGCATATATTGTGGGATGTTCCTGTATGAGATCTGCTTCTTGCAAACCAGCTTGAGTTGTTCTTAGCTCAAGAATGGCCTAGAGCACTAGATCTCTACTACGCCGATATTACTGATGTTTTGTTGTTGTTATGCTGGCAGAACATCAATATGATATGGTGGCATAAAACGCTTTGGGGCATTTCGATTCGTATGATGATGATTCTTATAAAGCAGGACTGGAGCTAATATTCTCATCACCTGTTTGAAGTAAGGTTAGAGGGCGGTTAATAAACATGGATGAAAGTTGTATATATGTTGATACGACATCTCAGCACAAACTGCAATAATTTGCGAGACCTCACATGTACGCCAACAAGCCAAAATTATGTGCGGAGAGAAAAACAATATGTGCGTTTTACTTTCTTAGTAGCTCTTGTTTGATAGTTCAAGCTTTGTTCGGAAGATACTTGCTTTGGAGGTATTAAAAATGCATTTTACAGCCATTTGAAAATGTCAAAAAACTTGCAAATAAAATGTACACACATACTTCCTCCGTTTCTAAATATAAAATGTTTTAGCTTTTGTCCACGTTCACATTTATATTCTATTTAGACATGTTTTAGTATAAAACCAAAAATCACTTGTAGCTAGAAACAGTACGAGCGAAGGAACGGGCGAGCGCGAGGCGATTGGCGGCGGCCTAGGGTTTCAACCCTAGCCGCCGCCGCCGGTGACATCTGCAGCTTCATCGTCGTCGCCGGTAAAGATTCGACGGGTCCTCGCCTCCTCTAGGTGCCGTTCTGGCACTAGAAGGGGTGGGGACCTCGGACCTGCGCACGGCGCTCTTCGAAGGTCCTTAATGTTAGAGATTGGTTTTGGTCGTCATCTTCTTCGTTAATGGAGATGATATCGTCTGTAATAAGTGATCTTCCACGCTTCGTTCGACGGCGAGATACCCTTCCCGACGTCAATGGTGGCTTTGGAAGATTAAGTCTGTCTAGGTATGGTTCTTCAGATCTTACTTCGCCAGATCAATCTTGGATTGTTTCTCATGATTGCCGCGAGGAGGTTTGTCCTCGCAATATCTATCCCGGCTACTACGTCTTCGGCAATGGTGATTCGTTCTCTCGGCTTCCAACGACGTCGACAAAGTGGTTCGGTTATCTGTCCCTGAAATATCAGTGGTGGTGCTCTTGCCGATGTTGCTTGATTAATTTAATGGCTGCGTGCGTGCACAAAGCCTTGGTATTGCGGCTCAAAATTAAAAGGGATAACCTTCGGTGGTATTCACACGTCTGTGGTTTGTTGGCTTCGGCGTTGTTCTACGGCTGCCTTCAGAAAAGTACAAGATTGTGTCATGGATGAAGAAAGGGCTTGAAGATCTCATAGATTTGCTAGTCTTTTTTAGTATTATTTTTGTAATCGATGTAATCGTGTACTCTTTGCTGGTTTAATATATGTTGAAAAATTCAAAAAAAAAAGACATGTTTTAGTATATATGTTCACTCATTTGTGTCCGCACCTATGAGGGATCTAAAACATTTTATATTTAGAAGCGGAGGGAGGGAGTAGATCTTAACACACCTAATTTTTTTGTGGTGTTTTGTAGCTCTGCCTACATGTAGGCCTTTATTTGAACATTCGAAATACAAATTTAAGGTCTAAAAAATCCAAAAAAAATATGTACATGTAGCCATGGATATATCTGACAATTGTGCAAAATCTTAATTTGAAATATGCTATATTCTAGGCTACACAAAAAAGACAAAACTATAAATATGGTGTGTGAGCAGTACCCCTCTAAATCTTGTCAGAATTGTTGTTTTTACGTAGCCAAAAATACAAAACAAATTGGATTGAAAATTTGCTTATTTGTAGGATATGCTATTGGCTACATCCAGATTCATTTTTAGAATTTTTTGGTACTTTAAAATATTATTTTCAAAAGTTTAAAATATAGGTCTACATGTAGCCTGACATACAAATCCTTTTACGTGGTAAAATAAGGCTTTCCACGAGAGTGCGGCCATATGTAGCTCGAGCTCTAGGTGGCCAGTTTTGAAATTTTTGAAAACTGCAAATTTAAATCTTCACAATATTTCAAAATAAGTACCAGGATGTAGTCAATAATTTATTCTACACATGCATAAATTTTCAATGCGAAAAACTGTATATTGTAGCCTCAGCAAAAAATGACAAATGTGCAGATCTGAGGCGTGAACAGTGCAAATTTCGAATCTTCTAAATTTGTTCGGTTTCTTTTTGCTGAGCCCAAAATACAAGGTATTTCACATTGAAAATTTGCACGCTGTACACAGTTGACCAGATCCAAAAAAAAATGTGGACTAGTTGAATGCCCGTGCGTTGCTATGGTCCTCTCAAAGTTGTTTTCTTGCTGCACATGTGAACATAATACGCATGGAAATTCATGTTTGTAGAAAGAGATAACAATAATATTGCAATTTTTATTTTTCATAAAACGTAATTCAAAACAAAGCTATAATTTAACATCATATATGCATATAAAGTAACAACCCAACAATTATCTCTTTTTTACTACAATTTCACTTTTAGACACCAAACAATCATGTCTTGTTGATGACCATTTTCTTGCATCTTAGAGACGGCTTCAAGTACCAGCTTTGATATGCATCGTCCTCTGATGTACAAGTTCAGTCTACTGTTGCTAGGCTTACGAATCGGTCCGTTACACTTCATTTCGGTCATGTCACTCGATCGTGACGTCGTTCATGAGAATATCAATTGAACCACAGCCGGTTCCCAGGCTCCCAGCGATAGTATCCACATTTTTTCTTAACGCATCCACATCTTATGATCGATTAATACCAATGGCGCATGACGGCTTCACTCAATCTAGAGACTGGCCTTCTTTCTTTGCGCAGCACGCCCCCGACCATGGTGGGGACTGTGGAGAGTTCTGTGTGGAGAGCTTGTCATGTGGGCGGTGGCAAGCAACCTGGGAACATTGTCTTCTACCTGCTGGTGGCATCCAGATTTGCTGAAGAGGGATGGCACGAAGTCCTCCACCTGCTGGTGGCACCATCGTGGCTGCTATGAGACAAAACAGAATCAAGAGCTGAGTGATATCAGTGATGATAGTGTTACGAAACTGAAGGCTACAAAATCATATAGAAGAAAAAAAGGAAAGACCCAGACATACACAATTGTGTAGTTCAATTGCATTGTGTAATATTTGTGATACCTGCAGAAATACAGGTGCAGAAATGACTCGAATTCCAAACAGGAACATACATAACCACTCAATGGAAAGATAGATCAGCTCGAGAACCAGACTATAAGCAACATCACCTATTATATTTGAAGAAAGTTAATGGAGTAATTAATCCAAGCATGGTTATACATTGTTATCTGAAGCTAGATCAAACACACAATACACTCATGAAGTGTTACGAAACTTAAGGCTACAAAATCATATATAAGAAAAAAAAAAGGAAAGACCCAGACATAAACAATTGTGTAGTTCAACTGCATTGTGTAATATTTGTGATACCTGCAGAAATATAGGTGCAGAAATAGAGTGTACTGAAGTGATTATTTTCTAGCCCCATAAAAAAGCTACTGACATGAATTGTCGACAAATTTGAGTGGTGCAAATCCTTGTATATGAGGGGAGAGGTTCGAAAAGATCAATCAACGACCCAGAAAACTTTATTAATCATAAATCAGAGACATCTCTTGGTAATGTCACTAAGTAAATTATGATCAAATGGTCACTCAATAGCAACAATGCATTGATTCAGAGCTCCAAAGAAGCGTCAAGCCATGTAGATTAAACAAAATTGTTGAGCATTGAAAATCCTAACTTTAATTTGTATCTACAATGTCGTTTCTTCAATAGAAGAAACAAGGGTCAAGTAACAATAGTACTAAAACAATTCCTAAGCAATAGGATAAACTGTTATCAACGTTCATTGCTCCACAAGAGAGGTGAGAACAGAGGCACAAGGAAAAGATAGACATATATGACATGAGGACACCGTTGGCGAGGGAATGAGTACGATGCCGCACTAACCTTCGCTTCCATTTTCTCGCTACGTCTTGGTTGCCCCAAGTTGCTCCTGTCAACCCAGTTTTCCATGGTTGCTCCAAGTTGCTCACTACGCGACCAGTTCCCCTTATCCTTTCCAACCAGGCTTTTTCAGTTGGCACCTGCTTCATCCCCCATATGACCAGGATAGCATGCAATCTCTTTGGTTTCCCCCATCCATAGCTCATCCCAGCCCAGGAATTGGCTACCTCTTAAGTTACTTTTGCTCATAGTCATAGGTTCTCTATCTAAAGGAGAAAACGAATTAATCAAATAACCTGAAGAAGAACGTGGATCTTCATGGTTGTGTGTTTAGATCATGCACAAACAAAGAGAGTGAAGTGTACAACCATCAAAAGAATAGGCATGTATTGGGCATGAAGAACAAAGGAATAGAAAAAAGGAATGAATGACCAGCAAGCAGAGCAACAAAGCGATATATAGCCTTAGGAATTGGTGAAACATCAAGTTTATCTAATGCGTAAGCTTAAGAAATGACCCCAAGAGCTTTGTTGTTGCATGTAAACCTTCTCATTTAACATATTTGGTTGGTTTGCCTTTTGGTAAATAACTATGCGAGGTATTTGTCATGCTGCTTCACTACGACCCGACTATATCATTTTCAGGTGTACTGTCTTACGGTTTGAACTGCTGTACTTGGCAATCATTCACAACAATTCGTGTATTCTCCTTCTTGAAAAGGAAAACAAGTAATGCTTAATCTTTAGCATAGTATATCCTTGTTTTGTATTGGTGTGTGTGTGTGTCAAAGTCATTGCACTAAATTTTCAATTTTGCATCTTTTCTAGTCTTGCCGTTTGCATCACTTACTCTTCAAAGGCAAACCAACCCAATGTTCAGTTCATGTACCTTGATATAAGAATCTGAAATAATAAGGAGAAAATGATGACCCAACTTCTTGATGCAATTTTGCAGCTAAACAAAAAAATGCACATATAAGAAGGCAAGCGCTATAGAAACTCACTGTGAATTTTAACAAGGAAAAGAAATGACAGAAGAAGGGATATGTTGCCTTGATTCTCACCTTATTTTCAAGTCTGTCATATCATCTAAATTGCAGACATCTTGGTACCTCTAGAGCTGCAACATCATAAATACATACACAATATCCAGAGGGAACAGATATCAATCAGAATTCATGTTTTAAGTAAAGGCAACAGTGCCAGGAGTGATGCTGCTCAGTATTGGTGCATGGCTCCAAAGAGGATCTAAGTCACCTATTGATTGGTGCCTGCCAAGTATTAATTTAGAGCGACTCGCCAAAGGAACTAAGGGTCTCAAAGATGAATTGCGCTAGTACTCCCCCTGTATTTTTGTTAACCAATTCAGGAAAAATCTGCAACCAAAATAAAACACAGTAGTAATAGTTAAAAACAGTTGTACTAAGAGTAGTCTACAGAATTGAAACTGAATAAGCGTTTCTACAGCATGGTATTGTAGATAAATATGTTAAAGGAGGTCAAGATTTTCCCAATCAAATATACCAGTGAAAGGATCAAACCTAATGCCTTGTCAAAAGCACCTCTTGATGTGTACATATCTTAATCTGAATGGCGCAACAGGAATTTTGCAACGTGAATTACAGGGTACCCAGTAGGTTGTACTGTTGAGGAGAGTAGATTGAGCCCATTACGAGCAAAGTCAAGATGCGTCTGGTATCTGTAATTAGACCGATCAAGCAGTGTGGATCACATGAACCTCAGGCAGGCGAGCATCTGCTCGTCCACTGTGCCTCCGCGCCGCCCTTCGGCCCGCGTCCCTCCCGCCGGCCGAGGCATCTCTGACGGCAACCTTCTCTGAAGCATAATATAGATCAGAATAAATGCAATATTTAAAAAATTGAAACGAATTTGTACTGGTAAAGGTCAATCAGTATAGGAAAGTGCAATACAGAGCAGTCAGGATACAATACGAATACACTCCATGGATCAGCATACACGTGATCCAACACGCAGTAGACAAAGAAAATCAATCTGGCCATAAACGCTTCACGAACCTCACGGGAGCCTGCAAGGAAGGCGCGTTGTCGCCGACTCGCCGTTGATGGCGAGGTTGTTGACATGGAGGAAGGTTGCGTCCTCGCCGACGGGCGTGGCCGATGCCGCCGGGGGTGGAGGAGATCGGTCGCAGCTCTCTGCGGCTGGACTGGGAGGCGGCGGGGTTGAGAGGAGTGCGTGCCGGTAGCGCGGGCAGGGCGCCGGTGGGGAGGCGAAGTTGGAGAGGCCGCAACTTGTGGACTCGTCGTGATCTGAGCGATTGTCGTCTCTAACGCGAGGAAACAGGGAACGTCAGAATGGGCTTGACGAAACGGCAGCGTGATTTAGGATCGGGTGATTGATCGAGCGAAACCTACGGTGAAAAAAACGGACGGAAAAACCGGTAGTCAAACAGGCAAAAAAAAAAACCCAGTGCGGGACGTCGTACGTGAGGGAGTGGTGGACGAAGGGACGAAGGACGACGACGTACGAGAGGAACGAATTCCTTCTTTTTCTTTTATACTAGTTGAGTGCCCGTGCGTTGCTACGGGATACCGAGTTTCTATCCATTGTAGATGGTTTTCCTAGATAAGTAACTATTCTTCATAGGGAATACATGTCGTTACTGTGAATATTTTAGGTGGAAGATCAAATGGGCGACACAGAATACTTACTCTACAAATAGAATGAACCACTTCGCTACCATCCCACGAGAGCAAACACTAAAAGCAGAATAGCCAGTGATATCCTCTAGATGAATACCGTGACATTAAGAAAAATGCTTGTAGTGGTATTCAGAGAAATGCACCTATCCAAGCAATGTATTTGGTTCTACAACTGGCAGATGAGTAATCTAAAATACCTCCAACACTACTACTTTGTGCCAATTCGCGACAACACATTGCTGTCTTTTTCAGGCTGTAGAGTTTGATGTGATTCACCCCTCTTTGGCAAAGGTTGGCAGCCGAGTAACTTCATCACATGATAATACAATAGAGTCGCATCTGCGGGACAGAACCAGTGAAACCATGAGATCACTCCACCTGATTCCTGTCTATTCCAACAGATTAATTAATTGCAGGGAAAACAGAAGGGTATCATTAGTCAAAGAAGTTGCAAGAAAGATAGAAATGTTATGATTAATAACAGATCAAAGACAATGCAGCAAAGCCATACAAAAATAACTCACGGTAGGTTTTAGCTAGACAAATCAGTGTTTGTGGAGAGATTACACAACAAAGACAGCAAATAAAAAACTTTGAATTGATTTTTGTCATTTAGCTAGATGCTTGTTGGTCTCAGAGGTATTTTCCTTTTCTCCTCATATTTAAGTACACGATCAGTTTAATCAACAGTTTCCATACCAGTGTGTACCACAAAGTGAGAGGCTCAGCCATTAATTTCGTGAGAGATACTTTCAGAAAATCAAGCAAGTTTATCAGGAGAAACAGATCTACTTTGAGACAACCATCTAAAAATCATACGAAAATCAAGGTGAGTAACTCACTTGGAGACATCACACATCAGTAAGGTTTGATGCACAATAACTGCACAATGATGTTTGAAAGAGAACATGAGCTATTGGCTAAATACGTTGCTAATCAAGATTAAATTGGGCAAACATAAAACTTGCTACCAGAAACATGCTTTGAGTGTATGGTATTTACATAGACTACAAAGCACATTTTTACAACTGATTACAGATGGTGTTGCATGCTATTATCATTGTCCAATTCATAAAGTAAATATATTAGAAATTTATATGCTGGCCTACAATGACACCAATTCACACATTCACCTTGCTCCCGAAGCTCAGTTCATCTTCTCAGCAATCTTTTTCAGATCAGTGCCACACATCCAGTTCATTTTTCTTGAATGAATCTTCAAGATATCACCACAAGGCTGAAAGAGTAATAGTGAATAATTAAATTCAAGGTTAGCACTGATAAGAGGGAGCGATATGAACTTGATTATGGTAGCAAATTAGAAACAAATTTATCTCAGCTTATGAAAATAATCAGTGTCATCTCTCTCGGGAATTGATAACAACGCAAAACTTAATTGATTGATGATTCCCCTAATACCGAGCAATATTTGAGTTCCTGGTCATCTTCTATTCCCTCCATAATGATCAAAAAACAACACAAAACTGGTTATAATTTGATAAATTACAATAAGAGAAAACTAAGTTAATTAAACTTCAGTACTAACTAAGATTTCAATTAAACAATGATCATGTGTTCGAACTTGAGGCCTGAAACCCAAGCTCGAAAAAGAACTTTGAGCTAAATAGTAAATGTATAACAATACTCTACATCAAGGATCATTGGGAAATTACCTTTGCTGAAACTGACATGGATGCAGAGGAACGTAATCTGTTGAAGGATCCACACCCGAAAAATGCATAAGAGGAACTGATCTTTCAGAATCTCTTGTAATGCAAATAAAGAGAGAGCGATGAAATCAGAAAAATCAGTGAATTCCAATTGTACAGCATAGAAAGAACTATTTAAATTCCAGAACAAACCACTATACGAACACTTGTAAAAAAACACTAAAATGCCACATTCATCTTTATCTTGGTTCCATGCTTTCACTTACACACCCAGGTTCAAGCTTGTGTAATGCACAATAAGTATATAAATTCCACAAATAAGATTTTATACCATAATGCCCGTGCAGCAGTACCTATCCAGCAATCAACCATTACACTGTAGGTAGAACGTATATGTAGCTGATCAATTTGGTTTGAACTGGACAAATTCTGATTATCTCCGTCATGATCTGCAGGCCTTTCTCTTCTCTTCATCTTCTCTTTCATCTTCTCTTTCATGTTCCCCAGTTGCTCCCTTCCATGTAGTCCTCAAGCGGCAGCAACCGCGCCGTGCTTCACACCCTCCTTCCTCCTCTCAGGTCGGCGAGGAGAGGCATGGTTCATAGTTGGACCAGCGGGCCTTGGACACCGACGGAGAACTGGTCGAGCAGGCGGTGTAACCCCGACCCCATGAGTGCTCTTGAGACGTCGCCGGGGAGCGTCTATAGCCCGTCGCCGGAGCCTTCTTTGTTGTAGGGAGGCGAGCTGGTGGCGGGGACCGGAGGGATGCGTGGCGCCATGGCCGGAGTTGGCGGCGGCGGCTTGTGGAACCCTAGGTCGGAGAGGAATTGAGGTTCGCTCCTGGGCTTGACGATCGTTGCTTTTTTCATATATCAATCCAAGCAGGTATGCTTTGTCCACGTTCATTGATTCAACAGGGAAAAAGAATGAAAATTGAGCAGGATGGTGAGAAGAGACACCGACCAACCTTGAAGCAGCAGCGAGCGGGCTGGAGTGAGGGCAGGAGGCTTGTTGCTGGGCCACCAAGAGCACTCGGTGCGGTGGCTGATCTGGACGGGGCGCTCGGGGAAGAAGTGGAGGTCGCCGTGGTGGGTCAGAGGTGTCGCAGGAGCCTCCGTGTCGTCGCCGGCGCACAGAGCGGCGCCCGAGCTCGGCTTGCAGGGCGTGGACCCGGCCGGCGTTGGTGTAGAGGCGCCGCGTCCCTGTGGATATGGGGCGTTGATCTGCACGGGCAGGAGCAGGAGCGGGACGGAAATGGAGGTGTGGAGGCGGAGAGGAGAGTAGATCGGCTCGGGGAGGGCGGCGCTCTCCTCCCCTTGTGCGTTGTCGTCGTCCCCCTAGCTCCGGAGCGGGGTCCATGGCCGCCGGTGAGTCTAGGGTTTCGCGGAGCGGAGCGGGCGGAGAGGATGGGGTGGCCGGCGTGGAGGGGATTTGGTGCGGCGAGGAGGTGAGAAGAAAGGGGATGGAGGAGGTGAGAAGAAAGGAGCTTGCTCGAAGCGGGCCTCGACGCCGGTGGCCGGAGCAGAAGGCATGGGAGCGGAGGGTGAGCGGATCTGAAGCGCAGCGGAGGGTTAGGGTTGACGGCGGAGGGAGGCAGGGAAGGGGAAACTCGGCGGTGGGCGAGAGAGAGAGAGAGAGAGAGAGAGAGAGAGAGAGAGAGGTGATTTGGGTGCGGAAGAACGGCGGCGGAGTGGAGGAATCGGGTGGGCAGCGGCGGCGGTGAGCGGGAGAGAGATTGGGGGAAAGGGGATCGGGCTTCTTTTCCTGTGTGGGCTCGGGCACAGGAGAATGATGTGTTTGTTTGAGGAAAATAACGTTTCGGGATAAGTTATGGACTGCGGGTTGATTACCCGGTTTTAGAAGGGCTAAATTGTAAAAGTGGCATTTCGTCCGTCCGGCAGAAGACAGGACACTGCGTTCTTTTATAGTAGAGATTTCTTTTATATTAGGGCTAATTTGGTTGTGGGGGGGGGGGAGTTGTTAGCATAAAACCACCACTCTACAATTTCAATTGCGAAAAACCACCACTTTTGGTTCCAATCTCAGAAAACCACCACATTTTGGTGCAGCCGTTGCGAAATGCATTGATCCGTGGTTGATAGCGAATTGACAGACAAACTGACAGGTGGGACCCACCATCAGGCTGACGTGGCACGGGACATAAAAAACTGGATGAGATGGACGTGTGCCCCACCAGTCAGCGCAATTTAAAAAAGAAAAAAAACCTTTTCTCCCCGTTGGCCGTGCATCGAGGTGCTGCCACCGAGGTCCGACAACTCCTTTCGGCCGGCGTGAGCACGGCGGCGGCGGCGAGGTCGCGGACGGAGGGACGGGAGCACGGCAGCGGCGGCGTGGTCGCGGACGGAGGGACGGGAGCACGACAGCGGCGGCGTGGTTGCGGACGGACCATGCCGGCTGCCGAAGCCTCCGCCCACCCCGGCCCCTGCTTGCCGCCCCACCACAGCCCCTGCTCGCCGCGCCACGTCGGCCGCCCCTGCTCGCCGCGCCGGCCGCCCGCTGCAGCCCAGTACCAGCGCCTGCCGCACCAGCCCCACCGCCGAGTTGCGCACGGACGTCGGGAACAGCTCGATGGAGTACATCATGATGACGTTGAACGTTGTGCACGTCGCGGAGAAGGAGAGCATCTCGGCGGCCATCCTCGCCGCGCCCTGCGGGATGACGACGCACGCCAAGCTGCACAGCCCGGCCACGGCAGTGAGCGCGATAACCGAGCTCCGCCGGTTGATCCTGCCCATCAGGAGCCACGACAGAATGGACGACGGCAGCTCGGCCAGCGCGTTGTATGTCACGCTCAGATACAGGTTGGAGCCCAGGTTGCCGACGTTGAGCGGCATGCCGTAGTAGACCATGCCGACGCCGAAGCTGGCCGTCATGATCACCCCCAGCCTCCGGAGCGCCCACCATTGCCGTTGAGCGACGCGATCTGCTGGAGCGTCTCGATGGCGTCCTGCTTCCGGCCGCGCACCAGCAGCCACCGCGGCGATTCCTGGACGACGAAGTAGAGCAGGACGGAGTAGCAGAGGGAAGGCAGCGGCGGCGTGGTCGCGGACGGACGGACCATGCCGGCTGCTCGCCCACCGTTCTCGCCGCGCCTCCGCCCACCCCGGCCCCTGCTTGCCGCCCCACCACAGCCCCTGCTCGCCGCGCCACGCCGGCCGCCCCTGCTCGCCGCGCCGGCCGCCCGCTGCAGCCCTGCTCGCCCACCGTGCTCGCCGCCCCGCGCCGGCCGCCAGCTTCGGCCCTGCTCACCGCGCCCTCTGGTCGCCGCGCCGCCGCCCGCTGCGCCCCCTGTTCGCCCGCGGTGGCGGATGCCGGTGAGGAGGTTCCCCGCCCGAGCTGTCCTTCATCTCCATGGTTGACTTTTTTTATTGTGCCAGTTTGATTTCTTTTAATTGGCTGACAAGTTGGTGCCAGATTCAGCCCAGTAAATTTGACCAAATACTTGCCACGTCAGCCTGACGGGTGGGTCCCACCTGTCAGTTTGCCCGTCAATTTGCTATCAACAACGAATCAGTGCATTTCGCAACGGCTGCACCAAAATGTGGTGGTTTTCTGAGATTGGAACCAAAAGTGGTGGTTTTTCGCAATTGAAATTGTAGAGTGGTGGTTTTATGCTAACAACTCGGGGGGGGGGGGGGGGGGGGGGGGGAGATATCCCAGGGAACAAAACCACGAGGGAGATTTTCACCTGCACACGGGATTCCCTCCCACCACGGGGGAGATCGCCCCCTATTTTCTGTTGCCCAAATGGGAACAAAGCGAGGCCAAAAAATCCCGTACATACAACTATATCATGATTCATGAAACACGGAAAACCAAACAATATGGCAGCTTCCACGAATGTTCTTTATTTTCTTTTCATCAATGTCACGTAAATCCAAAATCATTTTCTTGCAATAAATAATAAATTCATGATTAACATAAATTATAAAGGAAATACATTAATTCAGCAATTTTAGGTCAAAAACAGGAAATTCTGAATACACATAATTCTTGCAAAGCCAAACAATCACCTGCCAGAAAGAATTCGTAAAAATAAATCCCAGAAAGGTTTCGTCACACCGGCCGCCGGCACCGTCGTCGACCAGCAACCCGTCGTCCATGTGTAGTTGCCATTCTCGTTCTCTGACGCAGACACCGGGTGAATAACCCGAGCACATCGAGCATGTCCGGTGAATATGTCTAGGGACTTCTCGCGAGCACAGTCCGAGATCGACACCGAGTGAATAATCTGGCCAATGGACCCTGCGAGTAACAATATTCAACACAAAAGATGATCAATGATAACGCGAGAAGGTCAATAGAACAAGAGGTACACCTGCTGGCCAGAAGGTCTTCCCTAAACCTAATGTAAACGACAAATGTGTGCGACATGACCATGATTCCGAGATGATATTCTTATATCCGCTAAACATATGTGTAGGGGTGAAAACGGAGCGGATACGGTCGATTAGTAGTGAAACCATGTCCGTGACCATATTTTTTCCGGATACGGAGTCGGAGCGGATAGTGTGCGGATACGAATACGGAATCGGATCTTGTCGGTTACGAATATGGATCGAATACGGAACGAATACGGTTCGGTTGCGGATAAACATTTCGTCGGATGTCGCGTTGAAAATAGGACTGGTATATAGCAGATATTATGAACTGACTTACTCCAAATTAACTCTATGTATTGTGATATACTAAGATAGATAATGTTTTCATACTCATATTTCCATTTCCAAGTGGCTACTTAATTTTGCCCTTGCATGACTTAAGGGTGCCTCCCAAAAATATGGTAGTGACTTGAGCAAAGACTTTTCAAGAGTTGTGTAAGTACATAAGTTTTATCTTGCCCAACAACTCAGGTTCGAGGTATTACTTGTCGGATATTACGCCGGATATTTGTCGAATATAACCGTGAAATATGGTATATCTTCGGATACGGGCGGATATTAGTAAAACCACATCCTTTTCCGTATCCGTTAGTTACTATCCGTATCCGTGACCGTATCCGGCAACTATCCGACCGTATCCGTATTTGCCTTCCGTGAGGTTCCGGTCGGTCGGTCGATCGGAAATAATCCGTACCGTTTTCACCCCTACATATGTGGGACTGTGTGAGACCACGACCAACAGCGGATAACTGACATACATGGGGCAATGATCTATGCTTTTGGATCCTGCATATATGTAATCTGAAAGCAAATAAGATGATATCCTATTAATTCAATCTGAAATCACTTGATTTGCTAGAAAATTCGCTCAACAGTGCACTCTACCACTTGCAGAAGATCTGACTCCACCATACCAACAACTAGCTAAGCAACTACTACCTCAAGATTTTCTCATGCCAATACGATGAAACACCTCACCCAATCTTCTTCAGCACATGGTCTTGCAAGCACAACCACAAAACAGCATCTACCAACATCTATACATTATGAATAAAAAGCCAAGACTACCGTTACATTTTTTGCAAAAGAGATCAAGTCACAATGCTAAAACTCCTAGCACAGATGTAGTACAGAACAAACAAATGAAGAACTGTTTGCATAAATACTTTGCGTCTATAACAGCTACACCTGATCCATGAGAATGACAGAATGTTATTACTAAACTGGCACAAACTTCAGCCAATAACTTCTTGAACATTTCCATCCGCCTACAATAAGAACCTGCACAAAAATTTCAGAAAGTATAGTCACTCTTAGATATCACAATATCAAGCATAAACATGATTCTCTCCGTGTCTTCATGCCCCCAAAGAAACAGAAGCAACCATGCCATGCAAACTTTAGATATATACTACAGTATCTTGAGGTGATGGCAGCAGCGAAGGCATATATATGCGGACAGTAGAAGAACAAGAACACGGAGATGCAGGCAGGGGAAGAACAAGAACAAGGAGATGCGCCTTGTGGATATGCTCCTCTAGAGAATATGAGCTATAGATCAATATGCTATGAAGCAAATCTCATGCGAATGTGATGACGCATCTCACCCGAGCATCTCCCTATTCTCTTTACTCCCATTGCATAGAAGCAGATCCATATGGAACCCTAGAATTGGAAGGAGGAGATAGGAGAGAGAGATGGAACTGAATCCGCTCCAAGATCTGATTCTTGCCTCTGTAGCTGCAAAGATCCAGAGGACCAACTGATCACTGCTAGGTCGAGTAAAGCATAACCGAGAAGAAAAACGAGATGGGGGAAGCAGTAGGAGGCTAACCTTCGTCCAAAGATGACGAGGAAGATCACGACCTCCGGGCCGCCGTCGTCGCCGGAGGGAGGTTTCAGGCGGAGCTGATCTCGGCGGAAGGAGATGGACACCGCCGGAGAGAGGATCAACACGAAGGTGCTGCGGTCAGGAGGGCGGGCTCGCTCCTGTTCGCCGGAGGAAGGAGTCGCACCAGTGCCGTCACCTCTCCCACACCCCAGCGCCGCCGCCTCTCTGTCGCACGAGAGAGAGAAAGCGAGGAAATCCTCCCCGACCTATCGAGCCGTGGAATTCTCACCCGGGGAAAACACGCGGAACGGGCCAGGGCTCCCTCCCGCGCCGATGACCAAATGGCCTGGCTAGGCTGGCCCGGGTCAATTCGGCCCGTGGAATGTCCACCCAGGGAAAAGGGGCGGATCACCTGTTTTCCCTGTCTACCAAATGAGCCCTTAGATGGGAGAGAAGAGATATTTTTAAAGTTAAAAATCGAGTTTTCAAAATAATGTCCTCTCCTGGAGCTCGGGCAAACGCACGATGTATTGATCGGGTGCAAACGCACGTATATATAACAGTACAAGGGGTAGTCTCGTCGTCAACTATACAAGGCAGGAGGTGGACTTACCATACAAGAAATATACATGCCTAATATACTCAACACATAAGACATTGTATTGTCCTTTTTACACAAGCCAGAAAAATATTGATTTTTCGTGAAATACCTTTGTGAACAATTTTATTTCTTTTTTTCAACGTTCCGATATATGTTGTCAAATACCGGTACATATGCGCCGTGTGCCAAAAGTGCATTTCACCTTCCTTCGTCCCTAATTAAACGTTTTGGTAAGCCTTAACTTAACTGGTGGCTAGGACAGCGAAGGCACTTTGACAGAGGGAAGAGGAGGAGTTTCAACGCGCTCGTGGTGCTAATTTGCAGGTATCTTTGGAAACACCGAAATGCTTGGGTTTTTAACAATGTTAGTAAGCAAATGAGAGCCCATGAGTTGTTGCACAGGGTGCTAGACGAATATAGACTTTGGGAGAGAGTTGGAGTAGGAGTTCATACCCACGGTATCAGAGAGTAGGCTTAGGTTTCCGAGAGGTGTGGGGTGTCAGGTGTGTGTGCTCTGCCTTGGCCTGCTTAGGTCAATGGCATGATATTGTAAAACTCTTGCTATCTTCTATAAAATTAAGGTACGCGGGTCGCGTACTCTCAAAAAAAGAAAGCGCACGCAGCTCCTAGGAAAAAAGGCGATCGATGGTTCTTGCCTCTCGTCGGCGCTGCCGTCGTCCACCTCGTCTCTGTGGCCTTAGTGCCATGGGGCTCCTGCGGTGAAACTCCTTTGATTTATGAAGGAAACAACTAGCTTAATTAATACTAGTAGCTTAGGGCAAACTGTGATTAACACGGCCATGTCTAAATTTTGCCCAGGCTCGACGATTAGGCTAGCTCCGCCACCGACGACGGTTGTTGTTCTGGTACGCTGGTCCTATGGGGTCTTAGCATGACGATTTCCCAACTGTATATTACAACAAGGTTTGTCCGGCTCTGGTGATGGAGGGGTGATGACAGCGGCGTGCCTTCGGCCGCTCTACTGTTTGTAGTCGTTGCTAGGTGGTCTACGAATCTAGATGTCATTTTTGTGCCGCCTTAACAATTGATGAATAGATCGGAAGTTTCTTAAAACTAGTTGGCATGTACGTGCAACGCACGTTTTCATAATTAAAAGGGACAATTTATATGCCCGTGTGTTTTTGCAATGGGAGATAAAAAAACACTCGATTGGTTTGTTACACAAAACCGTTATGCTAGTCGGATCCACAAAATGATTCGGTCCGGAGAGGAACTCGTTTTGTTCGTTTTAGTATTAATTCTAACCAGGTTTTCCACGAAACACACCGAAAAAATCACGGACAATAGAATGCCCAGAATGAATCAGCAACGATATATCTCTAACCTCTAGTTTGTTTCCTTGGTCGTTATGTAAAATTGTAAACACATACTGATGAATTTTGCAGCTTAGCACAACGCTCCTTGACCTCAACCAGTAGCACTACATGAACTGTCTACTTTGAAACAAAATAGCTCAAACACACTGTGACTGGAACCTGGTCAAGTCCCCGACCTCCTCCCTCACGGCCTCACCCTGTCACCCATCGGCCTTTGGTGCTCGACTGCTCGACAGCACGGGGGAGGATGTGAGGAACATGAGGGTCACGAGGAGTGGACATACTATCAATTCGTTAACAGGTGGAGTGGACATACTATCAATTCGTTACCAGGTGGTTAATATGCCATTAACATGCGGTTAACGAGCTCTCTTCTGCCTTTCTCTGTTCGTGGCGGAGACGGCCGCGTGCTCTTGCAGCGCCGGCGCAGGGGAAGCGGCCGGGGAGACGTGGGGCGCAGCCGCCGGCGGGGAAGATCCGTGGAGCGCGGCCGCCGACGGGGAAGATCCGTGGAGCGCGGCTAACGACAGCCTCCTGGTGACGGGAACATCGTCGTGGAGCACGGCTGCCGGCGCAAGAGGGGAAGATACTTCGTCAATTTCACGAGCAGCTGGCCGACGGCGACCTGCTGGTGGCGAGTTGGACGACGCCGCTCGGTTCTGAGGTCCTCGGCCACCTCCGTCCTCAGCGCCTCGCGCCGCCGCCTTTCGGTTCCCAGGTCGCCGACGCCTGCTCCCCGCGACGTCGTCGGCGTCCGCTCGGCGACCTCAGCCGACTTGCCTGCGTCGAATCCCTGTGCTGCGACGGCTTACGGTTGCATCCTACAGGACGATGGAGTCGACCGAGAGACGCCCGCGTAGCACTCCTCCTTGCGCGGAAGAATTACTCCGAGGTGCATCGCCACTTGCGCCCATGGAAAGGATGCGTGTCAGGATCCGGTCAAGCAGCTGTTATCGGCGACTTGGCTAGCAGTTATGCTGCGTCGGGGAGGCGAGCGGGCCTCGTGTCTCGCCGGAACAGAAAGGTCTGTTGAAATAAAACGAACCGGTACGATGGCATTAGCAGTATTATGTGATTTGGTGAGAGGGTAAAACGGGCAAAAGTGGATTTGTTTTGAGTTGTCAAACATTGGAGCGATCTGGATCGTTGGCCAAATATTGAAGGGCTCAGATTAAATGTATCAACCACTTTTAATAGTAGTATAGAAAAAGCTGTTGTGAAGTACGAGAGTTGTAGTCTCTACTATAAAAGTATGGAGTGTCCTGTCTTCTGCCGGACGGACGAAACCTTACCGTCGTACGTCGCGGTCGTTTTACACAAACCCCCTTATCGAATATGAAAATCAACCCGCAGTCTATTGTTCCAATCCCGGCGGCGGCTTCCTTGCACGGAGAGTCGCAGTTACCAAGCCCACGCACACGCAGCATCCTTCGTCGCACTCCAACGTTCCGCCCATCCTTCGTTGCGCTCGCGCCCCATCCTTCGTCGCGCTCCATACACCGGCCGCCGGATCCGGCCGCACCGCCTTCCCCTCGACTGTCCCAGTTCTCCATCGCACGTCTCAGGCCATGGAGGCCCGACGCCCTCCCTAGATCGAGAGCAAGAGAAACGGAGGCGCAGCTCGAGATCTGGGCATGGAGGACCGGATCCGACCTCCCGCTTGATCTTCCCTTTCCGTTACTTCTTTTTGTTCTGGATCAGTCTTCGGTGGATGGGGGCAGCGGGGGACGGGGACGGCAGCGGTGGAACAACGGGTGGTTGACTAAATAAGACGGCGTGCTACCTCCTTCCATCCCTCCGTAGACTGGGAGCTTGGAGGAAGGGGCGGCGGCAAGATCTGGAAGCAGCGACAGTGGTAGGTCAGAGGCGACCGGGAGGTGAACGAGCTCGGTGACCACCGCGAGACCCCAACATGGCGGTTGTTCGTACCAACTTCAAATTAACACCCGTAAGTCTCTCCTCCTCAGCAGTAGAACTTCATGTGTGCTCTACTCCGAGATGACATCAGTCAAAGCTTTGTGTGCGAAACTGCGAACGACCTGCCCCAATCTGTTAGTGACATATGTTTCTCTGTATCGCCGAGTATATATTGCATTTTCGTTAATGGCGACGTGATCTTTCCTTTCTCCACTCTCTGCACCGGATTATTTTTGTTTACCGATAGAGCATTTTCTTCAGGTTGATCCATCTTCGAGACAGAACTCTTGTCGAGACAGAACTCTAGATACTCTTCGTTTGATGTTTTAGACAGCTCTAAAGGAAGGAGCCTGCTTGTCGCTGCACTCACGGATCTAAATCCCATTCGTGTACAAGAACTTGATAGTGACGGGCATGCTGTCACAACTGCATTCAAAGCTCCCGAAAAAACGGTTATGTGGCATGGAGCTTTGGCAGCCAGAGCTCTTTTGGAAGACCGGAACTTGACACTGGTACCTTCTGTAGTTCTGTACCTGAATGATTCTGAAGTCTTCTTTTACATAGCTTCTCAGGTCACTAAGAATGGCGACATGTCATTGTCACAACTGTAAGTTTGTGATAAGGCAGAGGTTCTTCATTAGCGGTCTATTCTGGTCAGAGTAGTATGAAGGAATCATTAGCGGTCGTTTAGAGTTCGCTCTATTCTGGTGAAGTACGCACTGAAGTACGTTTCAGACTTTCGGTTTAAGCATCTTTGTTCAGTATCTGAATGTTCAGTACAATACAGAGCCGAGAGCCGAGAGCGTACGTCCATTTCACAGAGTGTTGCCGCTAAACCATCGCCATTCTTAGTGGGCGACGGGGAACGGCGGCGCGGCATGGGAGAGAGAGAGCTACGGCAAGTATCTGCATGAGAGGATGCGGATCAAAGGTCGTGCAAAGGGACAGCGACATCGTCGAGGTCTTTAAGGACCCGAAGAACTATGAGGATCCAGAATAAAAAGGTATAAATCTGATGTTTCTTGCTTAATGCATTTCTTCTTGTCAAATTCGCTCTCTAAAGGTCATTTTTCTCTGGACGTCTCTAAAAACGAGGAGCACCCATCACTGAGTTACCATTATTGATTCCCAAAGTAAAGGAGTATGTGATTGCTTTGTGCTCATAGATGATGGATGGTGCAATTTTCTTTGGTTGAATTGTTTGAAGCCCATCGGTGGGGTTCTCAGGACATTGGTTTTTGCAAATTGGGTAGGGTTGTGTTTAAATTGGGCAGGAATATGTTGTTCATACGGTACAGAAAGGTTATGAGAAATTTGCGGATCATGATTCATGAGGCAGGAATTATCATATTTATTTGCATGGGAACCCTGACAATTTCGATAATTAGCTAACGTGATTAGTTTGTTGAAATGGTGTTTAGGGATCTTGGTGTAGCACTGCTATTTTGGCTGATTGATCATAGTGTATTTCTGTAGTCTTATTGGTTACATATATCCATATCCATATCCATATTGTAGATTCAATAAATTGATTGTTGCTTTTCTATCTACTTTTTTTTGCAGGCATGGAGCTGAGCAACTCGCTGCAGCGGCACAACCGCGGACAGCCCTGGACATCTCCACTTCTATCTTGTTCCTGTAATTCTTCCATCACCATAGTATAGAGACACTATCGAGCTTCTGGTTATTTAGCGAGTATCACATGCACCACGTCTCTATGTTGGTCACAATATGGATAATTGTATATCCTTTAGATTCATAGCTCTTCACATCTTTTTTACTTCTTTGTATCTTAGAAAAGGATGTGCCCCGTCCTCTGGCACGCACGTCACACCATATCACATTTTATGCCTTATCTGAATATTAGTCCGCTGCGGTAAGCTGTTTTCAGCTGGACGATGTATGAATTATTCATACTTGGCAGTTCCTGGCAATTTCTAAATACTTTGCCAATTGAACCAGTCTGTTTTGCGCTCAGCCTTGATTCTGAAGATTGTGCATACTCAATGTCCCTGTTTCTCACATAGACTTTATATGGCGATTTCACTGAAAACATCACTGGTTACACCGAGCATATGAGCTATCAAGATAATCACCGGGATTGTATTGAAAAAGTTATGCCTCCATCGCCATTATTTTGTGGACTCATCCCAGTCTCGGGATTATATTTAGTGTAGATTATTTCCAACTTTCCAATTAAGGTTAACCTTAATTGTTTCATGTGACATGTAGGTTGAAACCGGCAAAGTTTTCCCGTTGTTACATTCTTAGACATACTTTATTTTTTCGGTACATATAATTTAGCTCATATTTTTTGGAACCAACCTACAGATTCATGGTTACTAATCAAGAGATTATTTCTAGCCTATGACTACGAATGAGGAACGCATACAACAAAAATGAGATTCTCCTATTAGAAGGTACACTAGCAGTGCAGCTATCATTTTGTTTCTTATTATCTTGTTGTGTTAGCTTGTGATTACTCCTTTGCGTTAAGTTGTACAGATTCATGGTAGTTAATCAAGAATTTCTCACCACCTCATTGATCCCCCTGCTGTTGGGGAGATCAACTTCCGAATTTTATCACATTGGTGTTATTTCGGTTGGCCGGATCCAATGGAAAATTTATTGTTAGGATGAACTGGGCTCCAGGTTGTCAAAGCAGAATTTGAGCTAGACGTCATTGGATCCTAAGATTGATCCTTTTGTGTTGTTTACCTCAAATGTGTGTTTCTGGTTCCTTATGTATATCACACATAGCAGATTTGCATTGCTTAGGCTAGAGCATTAGTAACTTTTTTTTTACGTGCATTAGTAACTATCGTGTAAAGTAATAACCAGCCTTGTTACTAGATTTCAAAAACGAAAACCAATTTTTTTATGTACTGCAAAAAGAATAAAATATGGATATTTGTACCTCCACAAAGCCATGTGTGTTGCTAATTATCGACATCTACAAAACCGTTGTTTGCTTTATAGAAGCAATATATTGCAATTTTTATTTATGTGCAAAGAAATGCACACTTTTAATATTTCTGTTCAGAATGACATGCTTTTCAGTTCAATATTCCACATTTTAGTTAGTTTTACATAGATAATTTTTTCTTCTTAAATTAGAAACTGTCCTGCAAGCAGTTTATTTAATATCTCACTATACATATTGGAGGAAGTATTATAGCCATTTTGAATCGGCATTCCACATTAGGTGAGGGATAGTGGGTCGTTATTCCGCAACTGAATAGGGGGTCTCTTCCTTGCTTCAAGGGAGAAAGAAATAGACGAAGCAGCTCAAGGACAACTGGGAAGATCACCATGGTGTCAATATTTGTTGAACTTTTCACAAGTGTAGTTATGTATATTTGAGCCTGGCGGGGTGAATGCCTCGCTGGGGCCCCTCCCCGGCCGGCGCGGCGTGGTGGTGGTGCGGTGCTCCACGTCGCCGGCGCAGGAGTTCGCGACGCCCGCGTCGGTGTCCTGCCGGTGGCTGGTGGTGGGGGCGAGCACGGCGGCGGCGGCGGCCGTGGGGGCCAACTTCGCGGGCGTCACCAGCTTCCTCTGGCGGAGCCGGAATCCGATGTCAAGCGGCGACATGACGACCGCGGGCGCGTCAGCCAGGCCTCCTCCTCCTCCTCCTCTATCTACTTCGTCTCCGCGCCTCTGTGCTGCGCTGGCGAGCTCTTCCCAAGGCTGCCTTGGACACCGCTGCCTCGCCGCAGTTCGGCTTCGGCCGTGTCGCAGTCGTCTCACTCTTGCTGCGTGCTGGGATGTGGTCTACGACCAAGTCACGCGGATGCATAGCCGGACGGAAGCAAAGAAGGAAAACTGAATCAGGAAGAGTTTCGTCTTCCATACTTGGAACAACGAGCCAAGCTCCTAGAGAAGGGAGTCGAGAGAGATACGCGATGACACTTGTAGCCGGGAGAGAAGCGCTTGAAAGATGTAACCACATACCATTTATTATACTGGGCAAAATATTAAATCTCATGATGTGTACCCACAAAACAAAATGATTATTTGATCAATATATTTTCTTACTGCATAGCAATGCATGAATATTTAGCTATTGTATTAAATGAGACAAGCACAATTTTTTGGCACATCGGCGCACAGTGATGAGTAATGTTGTTGGAGTTGGTATAATGACGACGATGTTGAATGAGGTGACTAAGCACGATAGCGGTGAACAAAGTAATCAGGGCCGGCCCGGATGGGGGGTCAGGGTGTGCGGCTGCCCCGGGCCCACAAAATCCAGGGGCCCCTCCCAGGTCCGTATGTGTATGATGTACGTATGCTGACTAATAAGTATTCCCGTAATAAAAAAAGAAAAGAAGCGATCTCAAGAGATAAGGCCTATGCTCTTATGGGCTTCAGGATCGTGGCCCAAGGAGGCAGCTATCTCATCGCACGTCATCCAAGGAGGCCTACATTAGTCCTAGATATATGATGCATAATTTTTTTTTTTGACGTGATATGATGCATAACTGGTACATAGAGTTTTGTAAGAAATCTAATTTAAACGAGTCGTACATATATAGCCAGTCGTCCACAAGTCTACATATATGATGCATAGCTGGTATCATTCATTTTCAATATACATAAGTCCTACATAAATAGATGTGTTTCATTTCTCCAAATTTAGATGTATGTGTGCATAAGAGATGTCTACATATATTCAAATCTAGACAAATTTAAGACATTCTTTTCCAAACGAAGGGAGTACTATGTATTATCATGTTGTTCAGAAAATATCCATGTAGTAAAAAAGGAAACGAGAAAAACATGTGAATGACCTGACATAGTAGAGATAAGATATTCACAATTTTCTATAGATAATATTGCTCAGTCGACAACCCAAATGATGAGCTGAGGATACATTTAACGTGCATATTAATCATTATCCTACGATTATGCCTGTATATATAAGGGCCCCAAGTTTTATATTCGCCCTGGGCCTCCAAAATTTCAGAACCGGCCCTGAAAGTAATTTGAAGGCCGTAGCAACGCACGGGCATTCAACTAGTACTGTACATACATCGCAGGCTGGTTTCACAACCTTCTTATCCACGGTGTCGAATCTCGACCTCATATCGCAAGGGTCAGTAGAACCATCTACGACGTGGACCCACATGTCAATCTCTCTGTGCTATATACGGACTACCACACGGGTGCACATACCATTTTCTCCGCCCCCGCCTCCAGAACCTTCTCCACAGCACCACCGATCAAACCCAGCCACCACCCCACTCTGACTGACAGTGGGCCAAAAGTGGGACCACCCCTCCATCTTCTTGATCCGCAAGGCGCACTCCATTTATACGCCTCCTCCCATCTCTTCCTCGGCCACAAAACCCTACCCCTCTTTCGAAAACCCTCGCGTCCTTTTCTCCGGTTCCCCAACCCCACCTGCGCCCCCAGTCAACACCTCTCGCCCTCGCCTGGGAAGCAGCGGAGATGCTCGGGGCCTCGAGGCGTTCCCTCTCCGTCGGCGCCGCCGCCCGCCGCCACGCCGCCGCCTTCGCCGTTTCCGGCGACCCCGCCGCCGCCACCGCTGCGTCACCCGTTAACCCGCCCCGCCCGGTACGTACCCGTGGCTGTAGACATTGTACCGGTTTGCGGCTTAGTTGATTGCGATTTAGTGGCTCACGATTATCCGGACTGGGCTAGTGTGGCTTTAGTCAATCTGGTTCGCCCCCAAATTGGGCGCCGTACATGGAATTTTGTTGGCGGTATATCTTAATTTGAGTCCGTGCGTCGGTTAGAGGTTTGGTGTTGATCTGATTTACTGTCTACTATGTCAATTGGCATCGATGATTCATGTTAATTCGGCGCAATCGCTAGGTTTGATGTGATATTCATCTAGTTTAGTGGTTCGATCTGAGTCTATTCACACGAGCTGCTTCGTGATACCATCTGTGGCGTCTAAATTTCAGGTGACGAACCCGGAACCTGGCGTTTCTCGGCATGGGGGGAAGAGGTTGTTCTCGGTGATTGCAGCCCCCAAGCTTGATGGACCCAAAAATATGGCGTCCCTCAAGCTGAGGGACTGCGCCCTTGTTGGGAGACGGTATGAATCGAGTGCTGCTGCAGTTGATTCTTCGGATGCGCCGCCACCTGCGAGAAGTTCGAGTATCAGGCTGAGGTACCTGTGAAGAACAATTATGTGGATTCGTGCTAATTGTTACCTGTGGTTGTGTTATGAATGATGTCATGATGGGCAACGATTTGTGCTTGGCAGGTCAATAGGCTCATGGATTTGATTGTGCACAGCTTGTATAGCAACAAGGAAGTGTTTCTTCGAGAATTGGTCAGGTGGGCAACAACAATCGATAGCATAAGCTGTTCAATTTTGTAAATAGCAGTTGTTATCTCTGAATCACCGTTTGTTTGTTGTGCTTATTTGCACCCGTTCCTCGTAATGAAAAGTCATTAACATCAGTTTGGCAATTATTTATTGACTGTTGTGGCACTTCAGTCTGGTCGCTCTGACCAAATTTGTTCTTTGTTTTTTCCTTGTACTTGCAGCAATGCAAGCGATGCACTTGACAAGTTGCGCTATCTGAGTGTCACTCAACCTGATCTTCTTAAGGATGGCCCTGAACTTCACATTCGCATCGAAACAGACAAGGAAAATGGGATAATAACCATCACGTAAGCAAATTTTCTTGCTGGTGATCAATTGTATATGTTTTGTGGGAAATGGTGTGTATCATGACCTGCATTTGCTTTTCAGTGACTCTGGGATTGGTATGACGAGGCAAGAACTTGTTGACTCTCTTGGAACTATTGCAAGCAGTGGAACTGCTAAGTTCCTGAAGACATTAAAGGTGTGATCTAATTGCAGACTTTATTATCCTTTTTTCTGTATTTCAAATCCTTCTTCTATATTTATGATTTCTGTTTACTATACAACAGGAGAGCCAAGAAGCTAATGTTGATAGCAACTTGATTGGCCAATTTGGTGTTGGTTTCTATTCTGCATTTCTGGTTTCAGATAAGGTACTGTATATGATACTGTCTGGTTATTACATAAATTTTCTTTTGTTCTTTACTGAACATCTTTCTGTACTTTTTGGTATGCATAATAGGTTGCTGTGTCCACAAAGAGCCCAAAGTCAGACAAGCAATATGTTTGGGAATCTGAAGCAGAATCTAATTCCTACACTATTAGAGAAGAGAAAGATCCAGAGAAGCTCATTCCTAGGGGAACTCGCCTTACTCTTTATCTGAAGGTCTGTTAGCTTATATTTTACGATTTAATTCTAACTATAGGACCTATTTAAAAATGTATCATGCTTTGCTTCAGCGTGATGACAAGGGTTTTGCTCACCCTGAGAGGATCCAAAAACTCGTGAAGAATTACTCTCAGTTTGTTTCCTTCCCTATTTACACTTGGCAAGAGAAAGGCTTCACTAAAGAGGTACCGAATCTTTATAGGTCTTTGTGTTTATTTGAGTAGAACATTACTTATGCTAGACATTCATTGGTGTTCTAGGTTGAGGTTGATGAGGATCCTGCAGAAGTCAAAACAGAAGGCGATGGTGAAACCAAAAAAGAGGCAAGTTTGCAAATGGCAGGAACTTGTCATTTTACACCGTTTTCCTGTGAGCCAAATTCTGCTGTGCAGATTGTGCTTAATTCTTACCTGTGGATACTTTCTCTATTGCGATGCTGACAGGCTAAGAAAAAGACCAAAACCGTTGTGGAGAAGTATTGGGACTGGGAGCTTACAAATGAAACACAACCTATTTGGGTGAGAATTTTGACTGTCCAGTGCACTGCTTGTTTTGTTGACAGATAATAATTATGTTTATGCACTTTCAATTTTTTTCTGAGAAATCCTGGAATATTCCTCTTAACCTTTTGTTTTCAGCTTCGGAATCCTAGAGAGGTATCTACTGAGGAGTACAATGAATTTTACAAGAAGACCTTCAATGAGTACTTGAATCCCTTGGCCTCCTCACACTTCACTACAGAGGTATGTCTGTTTGCATTTGATTGGTTCCCTTTCCGTAGTATTTGGTGATTCAGTAGTTATCGCCATCATTAAATCATGGTTGGTGTATCACATAATATGTGCAATTGCTTTTGTGCCTAGATAATATGGGCAGTCTGTATACTGCACAGTTGATCAACAGATGCTAGTTATTTCTTGTCACAACTTACATCCTCCAGCCGCTAACTACGAAGACATGCACAGTATTCATCTATGTATCATGTCTTGGCTGAAAGAGATTAGCCATTTTTTCTTCATAAAAACAGTCCTAATTTTGTACTCCCTCCGTTCCAAATTAGTTGACTTGCATTTGTATAAATATGGATGTATCTATACTTATTTAGTGTCTACATACAACCGTATCTAGACAATGTGTGTGAAGTAATTTGGAACGGAGGGAGTAGCATGGAGCTAGAGAAATTCTGCTACTACATAGTTGCTACTTAAATTGTAGTTATGCAGCTGTAATATTCTTTAGTCAGCCTTTTCTGTATCAATGTCTTGTGATAGGCAATAATAAGCTATGATTGTACGTGAAAATGGCAATGAGATTGGTAATGTTGTGAATGCTAGATTAGTTAGTATTTGTGGCTTGAATTGTGTCAGTCTAGCGTCTCATGCATGTTCGCATCTGATTGACTCACTCTGACTACGTGCCCTCATGATGATAAATAGGAACATCTTCACAACTCACATTCAAGTAATAGTGCTCATCTATTTTTATGCAGGGTGAAGTAGAATTTAGGTCAATTCTTTATGTGCCTGCTACGAAGAAAGAGGACATAACTGACAGAAAGACTAAGAATATCAGGCTGTATGTCAAGCGGGTGTTCATATCAGATGACTTTGATGGAGAACTGGTATGCTTTATACTTAAGCTGTTATTCATCATGGTTCTTTGTCAAACTTTAACATGTCAATCTGATAACTGAGAGTTATCATTCATCAGTTCCCAAGATACCTGAGCTTTGTGAAGGGTGTTGTTGACTCCAATGATCTTCCACTCAACGTTTCTCGTGAGATCCTTCAAGAGAGTCGAATTGTAAGTACTTTGTGAGGTCATTGTACTGTTTCTGTGCGTATCAATGTTAAACTCTTAATTTTGACTTATCCTTTTTAATTGTTTCGTTTTCGTTCTCACAGGTGCGTATAATGAGTTACAATAAAAATAGACTAGCTTTTCCACTTGGATCTCGTCTTGCTTGCTGGGAGAGAGGAGAAGCTCCTGGACCACCTTTTCAAGCCAGATAGCTAGCGATCACTCTGCAATGATACCGGCGGACGAAGTACCTATCCCTACCTCTTATGTATTTAAGCCCTGTTTGGAACAAAGGATAGAAAAATACTGGAAAGAAAAAAACAATCAGAGGAATGCAAAACAAATGGACCGCACAGAGTGTGGTATTTGGATGAGAACAACAGCACGTAGGAATCAAAGAGAGATAAAGTAATACTAGTAGACAACAAAACTTGCGTATGAGCGCCTGCACATTGAAAAGCATTCTCATTATGCACAGATGTGTGGTATTTGGATGGACCGTTTTGTTTTTGCATAAACCCGTGAAATATTATGACATTATTCAGAACAAATGGATCTTCTAGACTGTTTATGCGTACAAAACAGCTATGATTCTTACCAGAAACAAGTTGACTATGCTAGCTCTAAGCCTCTAACCTTAGTATCATGTGCTATATTTTGTAGGTTTTACTTCTGATTGACCCTATGGATGAAGTGTCTCTCCAAAACCTGAACTCCTACAAGGATAAGACTTTTGTGGATATTAGCAAGGAAGACTTGGACATAGGTATGCATATAAGAATATAGTTTCTTAACCTTCATTGTTTTACTCTTCACTAATCGCCATAGTTTATTATCTTACCCTTATACCCATTAATCACCGAAGTGTGAAGTGAGTTAAATGTCACCAAGTAGAGGTTGGTTTCGTACAATCAGCTAAAATGCTTTACTTGTATCAGGCACTTAATTTTTTAGGCTACATATTGCTTTGCAAAATTTAAAAGCATAGCATTCATGTACCATAATCATGTGCTCCTAGGTTTTGATTGTGACCTGCAAATGTAACCTAGGTGATAAGGATGAGGAAAGAGATAAGGAAATAAAGCAGGAATACAGTCAAACATGCGATTGGATCAAGAAACGTTTGGGTGAGAAGGTTGCTCGTGTTGATATATCCAACCGTCTAAGCTCATCACCATGTATTCTAGTTGCAGCTAAGTTTGGCTGGTCAGCCAATATGGAAAGGTTGGGGCTCTATTTCGCTTATTTCCTTAATAATAGTATAGTTAGAACATCCAATATACGACCTAAAACTTGTCAATTGAACTTTGATATTTTTTATCAGGTTGATGAGGGCACAGTCTATGGGTGATACGTCTTCCCTGGATTTCATGCGTTCGAGGAAAGTATTTGAAATAAACCCAGAGCATGAGATAATCAAGGGATTGAATGTAAGTGCTCACTTTTTTTGGTTCGTTTTCGCATCATCTATGTTGATTGATAGTTGGGCATCGAGGCCTAGTGGACCAGCGTTTTATGCTGCCAATTCAGTCTGTGGGACGTTAGATTCTCTCTTATTGATAGTTTATGGTAGTTAATCTCCGATGGTACATCTCTGATTTAACTTAAATCATTTAAGGCCTTTATACACTGTTGAACTTTCTTTCCTATTTTTTTCTTGGCGACGCAGCTTGCATGCAGAAGCAACCCTGATGACTCAGAAGCTCTGAAGGCAATCGACATCCTCTTTGAAACTTCAATGATTTCTAGTGGCTTCACGGTGAGTACACCCATTTGACTTGTTTTCTATCTCATACTCAATGTCAAGGAAAAAGACCCTTTGTTTTCTGTCCCGGACCCTGGCTTGTTTTGTAGGACAACCAAAGGACTGAACGGTGATCTATCTCATGCCCTTGTTTTGCAGCCTGATAACCCGACTGATCTGAGCTCGAAGATCTACGACATGATGAGTGCGGCTATGGCCGGCAAATGGGCAACGCAGCCCCAACCCGCCCAGACAAGCCAGCAGCAGCCTGCCACACATAGTAGCCACGAGGCTGAGCCGCTTGAAGCTGAAGTGGTGGAACCCTTCGAGGCTGGTCAGCAGAAATAAGGATCCCTGTTCGTTTGCCGCTCCCCAGCCTGGTCTTGTTCGATAGGGGTGCAGAGTCCTTGCAGTTGTAGCTCAAAGTGTCAATGTTGACTAAATATGCAAGCTGCTGTGCTTGTTCTTCTTATTATTTCGGAACAGCGATTTCTGTTTCCACGAACATTTTGGCCAACACGTACCAGATCGCCCATCATCTGTCCCTAAATACCACTAGAAGGGAATGGCGCGCTTTGCCGTGCCCGATTAGAGTTATTGCGGTTTGTGTTTGTTTCCTTATTTAGTTTTGTAATGCAGCTCGTTGTGATTTTCTCCTTTGTGATGTCTAGGCTCCAAAATTTAAAAATGTATCTGTGTGTTGTGTCTGCATCCTCAACAAGTGCCTTACAGCTCATCAATAAATTTCATCTAAGTAGTATTCATATTTCTGATCAATGTTTTCAACTGCTCACAACATGGTTGATTAAGAAAAGGTAAGCATAAAGTAGAACAACTTACAAATAAGAATCAAGTAAATCGTGCCAGAACAAACATACATTTTGAGCAATGAAGCTACATTAACGTCTATAAGAGAGGACAGTAGAGTATAATGACATTATGTATATCAAACGATCATTGCATAGAAAAGTAGCTAATGCTACTAACATTCGTGGAAGTGACCAAAGTAGTTAACATTTCAAGCAACAGGAACCCAAAGTGACCTGCAAAGCTCTACTACACAAACTATAATTGTTGTAAGAAGATGTAAGAAACCGCAACTACAACCAGTAAAGTAAATTTGTGAAGGGGAAAATGCCGAGAAAATGTCCAGCCGCTCCAGGCTATTGCAGGACCATCTTTTTCACGAATGCAACAAAGATGTGATGGAGCATATGGAATTAAGAACATATAGGAAATAAAAGGAGAACTGAACTGTTGCTATTGCGCACCAACTCTTGTAAGTATGCAAATAAAAAAAAACTCTTGTAAGTATGACTGTGTAGTTTTTCAAGTTGATATCAGACATCACTAAGTTTCCTTTAAGAACAACATGAATCATGTATTCATGTCATGTCTCGTAGACAAACTAAGTGAAAAAATTACCTCAAAGGTGTGCTAAAATAGGATGTACAAATCGATATGGAAATCTTTCATTCATTACTCTTTTCACTGTGGCAAGAATTAAACAACCTTAATACGTTGGAAGTAACATAAAACAACTCCATACCTTTTGTTTGATATAGACATGAGCTGATCAAAGCTTAAATTTGCTGCAGTACTTTAATGGTAGTCCTTGTTTTGGAGATAAAGAACTATAAATAAACACCTAAAAATATATGGGTGGGTGTAAATTAATGTTAAAACATATGAGAGGGTGTAATTATCTCACTTTTTAGATAAATCATAAAAGGCTAATCCAACTGACTCCATGGAGCTTAGAACATAGTTCATGCTACATAGGACGTATGAATTCACTCAAGCCAATCTGAGCGGCCACAATCTGCCACCGTGACCATCTAAGCACATTAAGGATGTCGCACAAATGCAAGAATTGGTTATGTGCGGACATAAAACTGAAGGTGTAAACTGCTATCGGCCAAGAAAATAAAGGACCGGAGTAGATATTGGCCTAGATGACTATCTCGATACAGTTTTAGGCTGCATCAAAACAATAGATGCCTTGATTAGAATTATTTGTTTTCAGACATCCACAAATGGAGTATTGCCTTATGCACCATAGATATATCACTGAAAAGCTCACTTCAGCTACAAAGAAATCCAAGCCCTACAAATCATATAATTATTTATTATGTCTAAACACATTAACAGTTTCTACAATTCACACCATCTCACAAGGATTCCTATGGAACAAAATGAACTAAGAATTGGTACAATTTAACATTGATCGGCGAAAAGAAGACCTGTAGCGGATGGAACTTGTTTATTTTGCACTGAACTTGAAACCTGTCACCACCTGTTCTTTGATTGCTTTGTTGCAAGAATTGTGTGGAGTTACATTTCTGATTTGATTGGGGTTTCAGTAGGTGCTAATTTTGAATCCATTGCCAGATGGTGGCTGAGTGATAAGAATAACTCTCTGATCAATATTATGTGCACTGCTGTACTGTGGTCTATCTGGAAGTTACGTAATGATATGTGCTTTCAGGGAAAAACGTGGCCCGGAGTGCAGGAGGTCTGGAGAAGAGTAGCAGTGGAGCTAGATCAATGGAAGATTCTTGCCTGCGACGCTGTCTCCGACCTTCTGTCAAGGAATGTACAAATTCTGAACAAGAAAAGAGGGGAATTGCTGTGTATCGCCTGGAACCGGTAGGTTTGGTGGGTGACGACCAAGTGATGCCTTGAGACTATGAAGAGCAGAAGGAGATGTGCAAGATGCTGCTGCGCGAGTACCCGGTCTGAAGATGGAAGATGGTGGCGCTGCGTTTTGGTTTCCCTTTCTGTTAGAATAAGTTGGCTTGGTAGTGCCCTTGTTTCTCTATTTTGCCGTTTGGCTGTGAACCCAGACCCGCACGTTTGCTGCGTGGCTCGGATGCTGTAATGAATCTCGTCGGTGGTGGTTTCAATGAAACCGGGGGAGACCCTTTATTTCTAAAAAAAATTTAACATTGATCGGAGCTTCTTCCTCGTAGTGTTACATATGTGTAAGCAATAGTACAATTACAGTCAAGATGGTAAGCAACAAAACAGAGAACAAAATAGCATTTATTTGGCTATCCCTTTTCTTGCTCTTGATGACATTTGCATCCCTCATTATCTTGATGCGGTCGCATGCAACTCCATTTTAACCTACAGGATACCAACGAAACAGTTTTTGAATCATGAAAAGTTCACAAAACTTACTGTATAAGTAGGTTATTTGCAGTTTTGCACCATGCTTGTGTCAACATAGTAGATGTAAATTCACCAAAAGAGTATAGCTGAGGTTTGTAACCAGGGCAACACCCTAGAATCTCTGGGCAGAGTACCCTCCGAAACAGATTAGCACACTTTACAGATGGCATAAGTGTAACCTAGTGAAATCCTCAAATTAGCTGACAAAATAAGGTATGATGCATGGTACCAACTAACATACATATCAATTTGCATGATATTTGATTCCTTGAAGCTGCGAACATGAGAAAATGAACTACTCACCATGCCGAACCACTCAGCACAAGAAAATAAATAAAACAACATGCATGTCATTTAGCTTCTTCAATTCCTCACTCTGCTCTAGTGTGACTACTTAGCAATGCAACCTGAATACAAACAACATACCCTGGAGTTTAAACTTAGATTGCTAATCAGAAGAATGAAAGTAAGTCTGAAAGAAAAATAACATGTACAAAACTAACAACAATCGTAAAGTACAGCGAATGGCTGCATTCTCTAATATCTACCTTCCATGGCAACAAGAGCATGGCCAAAAACATACATGGTCTCGTATAGAAGAATCATTTTCGCACTAAAACCAGAGTACTGGAAATAGGTGCTTCATACAAAACACAAGTACGCAAATCTAGTCAACCCATAAACAAGCTTGTTGCAAGAAAAGGATTTTTCTGCTTTCCGCGAGTCTGCGACATTATGTAGTTTGACTAAGCATAAATTGAATAGTGTCATAAGAACAATTATCAAAACACTAAGTCGACCAAATGATCCCCTATGGACTGATGATGATGATTCAAGAGTTAAGTCCAAAAGAGACTCATACTTCACACTGCAGGTGTATGCTACTAATTAGCAGTTTATTGATCGAGCGGGTACATGAAGAGGATAACGTCATGAACAGCATATATACTGATAATAAAAAATGTCTTTGAGTGTATATGATAGTCAGGGTGAAGAGATAGTATCATATACTCCCTCCGGTCCATAAAAAATGTCTTTGATTAAATTTGAACTAAAGTCCCAACACTTTTTATGGATCGGAGGGAGTACCATTTTCACAATAACCTTCATCCAAATATGGGGTATTTTCATGGTTGCTACCATGAGCCTTTGGATTTCTGGTAGTTGTACTCCTGAGTGATTCTTCATTCAGTGCTTTCTTGGGAACATTACCTAAAGGAACAGCCAACTCCTGAACTATGAGTAGCAAAGACACATCCATATTTGTAATATGTGCCAGCACACCCCGGAGCAAGTTGTCCAAAAAGAGCAACCCTACATGACAGCACAAGTATTATTGTTCTCAAACACCACAACCACAATATTACTCTATCTACCATTTCAACAATACAAGGTGCCAACTATGTAATTTGACACCCTTTTCTAGCAAAAGGCTAGAGGGTTCGCACATGCTATCAAGTACAATTCAGAAGTAGCAGCATATAAATTAACTGCAACTATGGCATATAATATTTTATCCTTGATTCAGCTTTCATTTATATTCTCATCTTGTATAACGTTTCTCTTGACTTTGTGCAACGTTCAAGTATGAGAGGAAAAATATGGGAAAAAGTTATATTAGGAACAAGGCAAAAAAATATGGGAAATCTTTTGGATAGAAAATTTGTATCTACAATTCGATGCCTAATACAACCATCGCCAACCATAAATTGTAGGAAAAATATTGGATGTGGGAAGGTAAACAACCTTCGTTTCTACAATCTGAAGCAGAAAAAAAATCACGCCAAATATAAATGGTAGGAAAAGAAATGGATCCGGAAAGGTAAACACCTTCGTTTCTACAAACTGAAGCAAAAAAAAAAACGCCCCAAACCATGGCTCCATTAGAGCAACTCCAACTGATAATGTATAATACATCACCACTTTTCGTTTTTACAACACATGTTTTTACGTTTTATACATCACCAAATCGTTTTCGTCCAATCCAAATGATGCATAATAGGTCAGCACTGGAATTTCAGATGATGTAAAATAGGTCACCACACCTTGTGACCTATATTGATAATTTCAAACATATGTGACACAAATATCATGAAATTCATATCTAAATGAATCTAAATACAAATAAAATACATCATACAAATAGTTCATCAATTATGTGCATCAGCAAAATTATTTGTCAAATTAAAATCTACTAGCTAAATGCCCGTGCGTTGCCACGGCCTATTAATTTTTTATGCCATCACACATGTGTTTGTACAGAAGATAAAATTTTGATATTTATACTAATTCTTTTAAAACATGGGGTGCTATTATATTTTTAAACCTGTTTTTTACCGAATAAGAATATTTTAACCAGTTATATTCTATTATTTTTTAGCTGCCAAATCGATGGAATAGAACAATCTGTGTACAAATAATTAATAAAATGTCAACTTATTAATAAAACAAAACGATCCCAGTATCGTCGTGCACTATGAGGCCGCTCTCCTCCAAGCAGAGGTCATCTTCTAGCTACAGCTGCTCTGGAGCATCGAGTGGGGTGGGTCTGCTCTTAGCCGCAGCTGGCTCAGGAAGTCAGGAGTAGTACCGATCCATCTCAATCCGAAAAAAAGTACTACACAATCATTTATTTATCTCCGGTAATTCACATGTCTCTCTCTTTTTATCGCTCTCGATTTTCCACAGCTGACGACATTATTTTGGGAACTGAACCACACGGCGAGAGAAAAACGAGAAGTTCCCAGGGCTCGTGTACGGGAATCACCCGGTGCCCATGAAAGACCAGTCAATCTGCGAGGTTGGCGAACGATATTGTCGTTGGGATGCACTCGAGCCGATCTAGGTATCGAACCACGCGCGTAGGACACCGTACCTCGTCGCCCTGAAACAGAGACGCAGGCGGGGGCGGCGTGGCGGCCGGGACGGCTTGGGAGCGGCGAGGAGGTCGGCGAATGCGTGGATATTATGCAGGTCACCGGTCCCGATCCCGTGGTCGAGCTCCTGCAGTCTGGCCGCGCGGTCGTGTTCCTGCAGTCCGACGCCATGGTCGAGCTGCTGGTCATCGCCGGTCGCCTTGCCTCGGGGGATGGGGCACGTGACCTGCTGGTGTGGCCCAAGGGCTCAGCCCCGCAACCCGCCCATGGGGATTTGGCGGCACCAGAGAGGGTGAGATTGAAACGGGCGGCACTGGGCGTTTGCTCGTGATTTTCTTCCGAGAAATAGATTAGGAAAAAGTCAAACCGTTTTTTCACTTATAGGTGGCATGGTGCGTAATTTATATCAACTTCAAGGCAGTTCCATCGTGACGCACCGCCGCAGACCATCGTGACGCACCGCCGCAGACCATCACCTTTAACGATATTATATAGTAGAGATAACACTGTTGGCTGGCTAGCTAGCAATTGGATCGATTGGGCAGTTAGTAGCTAGCAATTGGATCGATTGGGCAGCTAGCTTACGAATGGATCCATTCCGCAGCTAGCTACGCGCGGGGAGCTAGATGCTCAGCCATCCCGGAAGCTCGTCGCCGCCAGGACGCGCCACTGGCCAATCAGGCTGCAACGTCGTCGCCGTGCAGCACCGCTGGCAGGCAAATCTCCATAGATCAGGCAAATCTCCATAGATCCCGACGCCCCCACCACACCGCCCCACCTCCCTCTTACCTTCCCAAAACTCGTGCACCACACCAGAGGTAGCCCAACGAGTGTTCATCACCCACCGGGCCGCGCCATGGCGGAGTGCCGGAGCCTGGTGGAGTTCCTCCGCGTTCAAGCACCACCGCAGGGCCGCGGACGCCTCCTACTCCCGTCTCCCGATCCAAGCCGCTTGCCTCCTCCCCGTCCTCCACCTCCTCTCCGCCACCACGATGCTCCACCACCCCTGCCTCTCACTCACCGCCCTTGCGGTGGCCACCATGCCCGGTGGCCGTCGCCGTGCTTCCAACGCTCTGGAGGCGGCTCGGAGACCGGGATGGAGGCGCAGGCAGGATCTGCTGAGGAGGAGGCTACGGCGGAGCTCCAGAAGCCTCCACCGTTGTACGGATCTGCTGGGGAGGAGGAGGAGGATACGGGGCGGCGACCTCGCTGGATGTGGCGGCATGGAAGAGAAGGGAACCAGAAGAGAAGAAGAGAGAAGGTGCCAGGAAGAGAGGATATGGGCACCACGAACCGTCTTTCCCGCATGCAAACGGCAAGTCGACGCGTGCCCAGTCTCGATACGGTGTGCCACTAAACTGCGGGTACATGCCGTGGACGCACGAGAGGCCAGGGATTCCTGCTCGGTTAGATGTTGTAGAGATTCGGGTGACTCCTTTACTGAAAATAAGAATACCTACTTTCAGGAGCCAGATTTTTTTTTTTGATAAAGGGATTTATTACTTAAAGAGTTTACGCACTACACCTGGTCTCTGCATAAGAATGCACACAGTCGCAATCTAACCGAATGAAAAGAAACAAAATGTAGCACCAAACGAATTGCACTCAAGAAATGTAAAACATCAAGAAATGTAAACAAAATGTAGCACCAAACGAATTACACTCGAGAAATGTAAAACGCCAATGCGTATGATGAACGCGATGTCCAATAAAAATATCCATCGCTACATCTTCTAATTGTGCACATGCCGTAAAGAGGTCTCCATACCCTGCCCGTTGTAATGTGGACCATGCAGAATACTTGTGCACCGGTAGAGTACCTGCAGACGAGAAAAATCTTTATCATTGAAAACCTTGTCATTTATGGTAGAAAGTTTTTTGAGTAGTCATATTTAGCTGAAAGTTTTCGAAAGGTCCATTTACTACAAATTATATGCATCGCCGTGTACTTCTTGACCGTGCATGGTGAGCAACCAGCACCTACGGCACGGTGCGGCTTCCATGTTCGGTGGGGTACGACGACGTGATGAATTAGCAACGGAACATCATGGATCCTTGGCCCGGCTCGGTGTGTTGACTCCACGAGGAGTCAGGCAGGAAGCTCAATAGACGCGGAGGCAGAAGGCCAAGAGATGGAGTAGCCATCGAGAGAAGCGTTGCACTTGTGTGGCGTTACGAGCCGGCTCCACTACAAGATTAACTCCCATCATGTATAGATTAGTGGGTGTTTAATCCTATTCATCATTGTAACCTGGTAGTATATAAAGCACGACCAAGGATTAGCACAGGGACATATGCCGACATATCGGCACATTCACTGACACACTTGTACTCACGGATAGGCTTAATTAGGTGGTTGGCTCAACACCACATGAAGAGAGGCTACACCAAAGCAGAAGTAGGTCCTTACCTCTTCCTAGAGGGGCTGAACCTGGGTAAACTCTCTCGTGTCAATCTTGTTCCTAGACAGTGCCAACCTCGTCTCTCCCCATAATCTCTACGATCATTCAGGCGATCAACTTGATGTCAAACATGAGCTATATGGATACCCCCACAACAACCCCCTACAAACCTGCTTACCCAAGCTATCAACGGGAGATATCTAAAAAAAAATCTACCCGACCGTGTGATAGTCTTCATGAGTCGCACTCATGGCCGATATGCATATATTGCCCTTAGCATATATGGCCGATGAGTTTAAGCATGACCCTTAGTTAAAACACTGTACAAGGAGTATTTTCTAGCACACAAACTCTGTTTAAAAACAGGGGGCATGTGTTAGCACCCATTTTTGACAGGTAGCCGGATTATCAATGAAAACATGTTGAAGACTGGGAGGTCAAGTGGCCGCACTTGGTTTTGAGCTGAATTAAGGAGGAGCCGGACGGCAATCCGACTTAGGCGTGAAGGAAAAATGTTGCGGCTTGAAGTTCTGAGAGTTACGCCAAGATAACTCAGATGTGGGGCTAACTAAGTGCCAAGGAAGCTCAGAAAGATAATTCGGTTCTAGCGCAAGACAATGCGAGTTTGAAGTCAACACCGAAGTACAAATGCAGCTCAGGAGGAGTTGAGCACGGACGCTTGAGTCCGGGTTTAGTACAAAGCCGACATGTGACTTACCTAGTTTAGGTCTAGAGTAGTTCGTCTTAGCATATAACTTGTAAACCGTGTGGAGCTCTCCAAAACTTATACGGGAAGACCAACCGTCTCATATATATGTGAGAGGTGATTGCTGATTGAAATAAGTAAACAATTGACAACCTATCAATACAATTTATGTTCTACCCTCCAACCCTTCTTCATGATTCCGTTTTCCAGTGACTTCGCTTAGATTTCATTCATCAATCGATAACGGAGGTTGGAGTGGTCAAACCGGCCGAGTTCAGCTCATGGTCGCTGGAACCTCTGACGGGTCGACCTTCGGACGAACGGGGCTTCAGGTTGTCAAAAGCACCAGTCTTGCATATCGGCGGTAAGCCGGCCTCCTACGGTGGAATTACAAAGTATCTGCTCGGTGCCGTGGATACACGTGAACATGTTTGTGTGGTAACACACTATACTTAGGTACAGAACAACACGGGTGTTTGAAGAACAGGAAAGAACAAAGGAGCAGCAAAAGGTAGCACCACCATTAATAGTATGGTCGTTCTTTATAACAGTACAATATTAAAAAGCAAATCGACACATCATGTATGCACACAGCTAAATTATATATATATTTTTAAAGCATGACCCAAGATCAAAGACATGCACCAATTGACAATCAACGGCATGAACCACCGCCCCGGAAACGCACGTGCTGCGAGAAAGGCTTCGTTGCCTATATGTTACTGTTGGGTTGTTGCGCGCAGGTGCATGTTGTAGTGCCGCCAGAGCTGAGACGTGCCATTGTCCTTGCTATGAGCTTTCAACATCCCGTCGCACCAGAGGCAGACGCATACACGTCTTGAGGATCTTTTTTCTTGTGCATCTTGGTGAAGTGCTCCCATACTGCTGACCTGCTTCGCCTCGGTTGCCGTCCTCGACGTTGTGCTGGTACAAGTACCTCCTCGTTGATGCAGTCACCGAGCGGAGTAGCGTTCAACTGATCACCACGGATAGGGGGTAGCTGCAGATCACCATCTGATAAGAGGGGAAGCAGTTATATTATGTAGTTGGATCCTATTCCTATCTACAATAAAATCTTTACCTAATAATCTCTACTATATAAAAGCGCTTAAGGTGGTGATGGTTGGTGATGTTCTGTTGTCCCATACAATGAACGTGTACACAGAAGAAAACTTACGACATGTATCTTTTTCCAATTGGATATGTATAATAAACGAAAACTCGAGAACTACTCCTGATCGGACACCAAATAAAAACTGCCTCGCGTGCAATTGTCGGACCATTAGGCCTTCTCCCGACCGGAGAGGGAAACCAATCGAATGCAGGAACAACAACTCGAATCGAAATGGCTCTGGGTTCAGAATTTTACTTTTATAAGGTGTTTGTAGGCAGAAGAAAATAGTACTGATTTTATATGTTGTAATTCATATAAGGAGTTTGTTGTTAATCACGAATTCAACACGGCAATTACACTTAGCTAGATATATCAAGTGTGCGCTTGGAGCATAACAATGTTTTTTCTTCAAGCCAGCCATAGGACGAGAATGCTCAATTTTGTGTAACTACAACAGTTGTGGTTGTGGCAGAAGAACTATATGAAGAAGACAGGCAGGAAAAGAATGGTCCACTAAATGATTAAGTTGCCATAGCCCATATGGTATGTTTTTTTCTTCTCATTGTTGTTTATTTTCCTTACATCCTTCGTATCTAGGGAACTAATTAACTAGATATTTCATTTGGTTTTATATTATAGATTTATTAAGGACGTACGATTGCCTCACAGTCTTAGGTTCAAAAAAAAAAAAAACGCACATGCATATTTGCTAGTACTGCTTATGTCTCCAGCATTGAGAAAATGATTCCTATGCGGCACCGTCTTCAAAGCTCAGATTTCTCTAACTTACATATGGGATGGTCTTCGGGGTTGAAATTAATCAACATGGTATCGATATCTTGGAAAAATGAGTCGGGGTATTCTTGCTCCCGCCCTAGGATTGTTTGAGTGGATGAACTCGTGGCCAGATGGAGAGGCGTCTGGTAATGGAGCTGACCTGTGTACGTACGCAGGTACCATCAGAATGAACAGTTAGATTTGGGTCTAAGAAACCCCGTTCTGTTACAACTTACAACCCAACAACTTCGGTTCAGATTCACAAGGAAGGAGAAATGACCTTACCGTCATCTTTCAGTTGGAAAACCTTGCAGAAAATCAGTTTTTCCTACAATGAAACATGCAAACAGGAGGAGTAAGCAACAACGACACTACAACCGCGGCCCGCCCCAAGAAGAAATTAGTGACAATTTAAGTATGCGCATAAAAAATTATGCGGACTTTCTTAATTGACTTGCGCATTTGAAATATTACTTTTCTGCGCATACACACAAGTGTATGGATACATCTCATAGTTGGAGGTTCTTTGACTCAAAATGACTTCCACGTAAGATTTGCAGGATTGCACATATTTTGTATGCAACTTTGAAACAAACTCACCACTTCTAACCACGTGAGTTTTTGTATTTGTTTCTATGATTACTATATCAAGAATATTTTCGAAAACATGTTTTTTTTATCTCTAGTCAACATACAATTATTGTATGCCTAATTCTTGTCTGATCCAACATACCATGACAATTCCTATACTTTTATCATTTTAGGGTTGCCTTAATTAAATAAACCCAGGGCCGGCTCTGGCCCAGGGCAGCAGGGGCGACGGCCCAGGGCCCCCTCCAAATAGGGGCCCATATTTTGTATGCAGTACGTATATGGCATATAGAAAAAAGAAGGAAATACAAAGCGATCGCTTCGAGCCCAGCGTCCAGGAAGGCAGTCACGCGAGGTCGCTTCGAGGATCGAGCCATCGACGCGTCGTTTCCTTATTCCTCTCAAGCAGGCACACACGAAAGGAGAGTAGGAGACCATCGGCCATCGTCTTCGTCTCGCCCGTCTCGCCCCTGTCGTCGTCTCAGTCCGATCCAGTGTGACCTCAAATCAATGGTACCAGTTTGACCTCAGCCGATTCAAGATCATCACGTAGGCTACAGGGACAGGTAATTCTTATCTTAAAACTGTACAAGATCGATTCTATTTTGGGCCCATCGGTGAAGCTCGCCCCGGGGCCTCTGAAATCCTAGAGCCGGCCCTGAATAAACCTCCAAGCTGTATAGATGCATACGTACTGTTACTTCTCCCACGTTCCATTTCAAAGGGACTACATGTAGTTTAAGAAAAAAAATTGACCATTAATTTGGTCAACAAAATATAAACTTTATGCTAAAAAATTCATATCATTAAAAACTTTTTTTTGAATATGAATCCAACTGTATGGCTTTTATGGCATGTGTCTTATATTTTGTTGACGTAATTGGTGGCCAAAGCTTCTTTTAAACTACGTGCAGGCCCCTAAAATTTGAATGTAGGGATTACTTAGTTTTCTTAATTAGTAGGACGTACCTACCAGTTGCACCATTCCGCTAGGGGAAATTGGGTTGTTAAATTACTTTTTTTTTTTGAGAGGGGTTGTTAAATTACTTGTTAGGACCCGCTTGATTGGTCGTTCATGGGCCGGAAATTTGAGTATTTTCCAGTCCCTTGAAATTTTCCGACCGGACTGTAAAGTCACTTTTGATTCGCAGTATTTTAACGGTCTGGTGGTCATATTCTTAGCTATACTACCGAAAATTTTGTGGCACCTCTGAAGGTCCCTTAAAGATTTCGGGGGTTTCTTGTGCACGGTTAGAAACAGCCGTATACTTCCACCGGTGAATTAAAAAAAAAGCTGCCAAGCGGGGCCTTAGATTTATATGTTCTAATCTAAAAATCAGTCATGCACGCATGGTTTAAGAAAATCACTTACATCGATTGCCAAATTAAACATTCCTTGCACGACTTTGTAGTACTGGATCATGAACCAGCCCGTCTTGGCGCCGTTGTGCAGCTGGAACTCGAGGACCCTCTTCACCCCGATGTAACAAATACTGCCCGACGTCGCGACTCCACGTACAGCTGTGTACCCGCCTTCTTTCTTCTGCTTCCAGAGCCCTTGCGGCGTCTGCCATTCCTTCTGCAGCCAAGCCGCGAAGAAGCCTGTGGGGAGCTCCGAGGGGTGCAGCGATGCGAGGTGTGTGTTCACCTCCCACGTCTGGATCCCCAGCGCCGCATTATCGGATTCGTAGAGCTGCTGTTTTGTGCTGAGGTAGCCTATTATCTCTAGGTCGGTGGCCGTGGACGGGTCGATCTCTTGGTGGACGGGGTAATCTTCAAGCTGAAATTCCATCCAACCGGATTGGCATTCCATTGGAGCGTGCTAGCTAAAGCTTAATTAGGTTTTCTTGATAGGATGGCGTGGTGTGTCGACGGATGGATGAAGTGTGTTCTTTGCTAGTTCAAGTAGTGCTTGTCCTATGGCGAACTTTGGCACTGTTTATATAGCAAAGTATTTACAACTAGTAGGAAGAAAAATTCTCCGGGCACGGCCAGCCCGGACCGATCTTCCGCTGCCGTAACCCGCCTGTAGAGTACGTACTCTAGTGAGGGTCGGGGTCGGGTAACCCGGCTAATTAACAAAGTTATCAGCCAAAGTAATCTGTGCCATTTTTATCGGACTTTTCCTGCCACAGATGACAGTCTAGCACTCGATCCTGGCGGGTTGATCGGTCCATGCAACTATGCGGTTTCTCAATGTATTTTTTTTTGAGGTTTAAGATGGTCTATCCGCCATCCGATTAGATAGAATAAAGATTTATGTACAAAAATTTTAGTTAGGAAAAAATCCTTTTACAGGCAAAAACAAAAAACGAGTTTTCAGAATCCTGTGTGTGGGCGAAAGCCCGTAACGCCATCTCTTACCGCACCAAAGCCGCTACATTCGTAGTCGAGATCGCCACACTGTGGAAGGTCCTTCGGTTTCTCACCTTCCATATCCCCTCACATCGAGTGGATGATAGCCCCGCTAGCCACTCTCCTAGCACAGGTGGAGAGCCCGCCAGTGCTCGCCATGACTCGGCAATGCACTGACACCCCTTCCTAGCAGCTGCGCGGCGCACCAGATCGGTCATGCAAACCTGAACCCCACAGACACAAAAGGCACCCCCTTACAACATTGGCAATGAGGAGTGCCCAGGCATCAGAAACTTCAGCATCTAGGCCACCCCGACGACATCTTCCACTCAATCCCGGCTCCTGTCGTCTTCTTCTTCTTGGGCTTCTTCACGGAGAGGGCGAGGTCGTCGATGGCCGCTACCGCCTGGTCCAAGAGGGGTCCATCTAATAGAGCCAAGTAATCCTGTCGCCGGCGCTCCGAGGGGCTGGCCTCCTCAGGCAGCGAGCCGAGACGGCGCGCCACGACCTCGTTGGCCAGCTGCTCGATGTTGGCGCCTTCCGGGCGCAGCTTGGCGATCCTGCCGCTCCTCTGCACAGACGGCGCCTCCACCTCCATCTCGTGGACCAACGCTGTGGCCGGCGTGCCCAATACGGAGACCTCGAGCGACGCTATGATCCGGGCCAAGAAGCCTGACAAGGGTCACAGAGGTGCGCCCGTCTCTAGGTCCTGATATCCTTCTCGAATGGCTGCCCAGCCTCACCCTGATCGGTCAGCAAGTCGGCTCCCGCCCTGGGTTCGTCGATGCCCACCTCCTCCTCGCCCAGCAACACCACCTGCTCACCTAGGTTGGCGAGGCTTGGCACCAGCTGCTGCATTTCCCCATCAGCACTCTCAGCCTCCTCATCCACGCTGACGTGCCCCCTCTCGCACGACGCCCCGCTGAGCATCTCCTGCCGGGAGATCAACTCCCCTGTCACTGACGGTGATAGCTGCTCATGTACCTCCTTCTCAATCGCCTCGCGGTCGCCGTCCTCCCCTTGCATTAGCAGCAACATCAGGCCGACCCGCTCATTCTCCTCTGAGAGCACTCCATCCACGCCCTCCTTGTAGCACCGCTCGCTTGCCAGCACCACCTCCTTCGCCTTGGTGTAGCACACGTCCAGCTCCTGGTGTTCCATGAGCACCTCCACAAACGAGCGAAGCGGGCTAACTAACGATGAGCGTTGCAGACGATCTGGTGGCTCCTTGCAGTCGCTGACTAGGTGCCCCGTCCTCCCATAGCGCCAACAAGCCCGAGGGTGGCGGCAGGAGGCGGCACAGTGTCTTGAGCTGAGGCAGCGGAAATAGCGGCCCCGCAACCTCTGCAAGAAGGCAGCTCGCCGTGCCAGGCCGTCGTGCGCCCCGGAGTGACGAGCTCCGGCTATCTCGATTGCGCGGCCACCGCCCCAAGGCCCCACATGCTGAAAGGATCGGTATGGCCACCTAGGGGGGGTGAATAGGTGCTACTTAATTTTTAGCTCTTTTTCGAATTTAGGCTTGACACAAAGGTAAATTCTCTAGATATGCAACTACGGTGAATTTACCTATATGACAAGTTAACACTAGACTAAGCAAGATACAAGTGAGAGCTAATGAGTAAGGAATAACCGAACGGGAAGCACACGGAGACAAGGATGTATTCCGAGTTCCTCCTTTTTAGGGGAGTACGTCTCGTTGGAGGGGTGTGAGTTTCAAACTCAAACGCCACAAATGGCCTCACCCTATTCTCCGATGAACCTTGCCCAAAAGATCGGTTCACCTTCCACTATCGGAATCCTTCAAGGCGGAATCCGGAGCCCTTACAACAAACTTGAGGCTCAACCCACAAAAAGATTGGGGGCTCCCAAGCACCACAACACCTGCTACACAAAAGTAACAAGCACGTAAGTACAACAAGATGTCTAGGTTTTCCTAGTGGAAACCCTAGCCTCGAATCTCTCAAGTGAATGAGGGGGAAATGAAGAACGCTTTGGTAAAGTAGTAGATCCGGGCCTTCTCCTTCAATCCTCCAAAGATCAACGAGTTTGGGTGGAGGGATTGGGAGATCTAGTGATTTTGAGCTTGCAATAATGGTGGACTTCAATTTGGGGAGCTACTTGGCTGGAGGTAGGTGGAGGGGTATACCCCTCCCATCAATCTGCCCGTTGCAGAAATCTTCAGGCCGGATATATCCGGTCTTAGGTCCGGATATTTCCGGTCACCGGAAATTTCCGGTAACATATGGACAAATTTCTGGTCTGGATACAGAAGCAAAGTTCCACTTTGACTTAGCCGAAAAACTGGGGTCCGGAAATTTCCGGCTGGACCCCGGAATTTCCGGTCCTTTCAGAATTCCTGCAAACTTCATTTTTTCACAGCTCTCGATTCTTTTCGTCGAACTCACGGATGACATACTTAATGATCTTACACTGAAATCATTTGACACACGGTTAAAAGTATCACTAGTGTTTTAACTAACACACAAAACATGAGGGATCAAGAAATGCCCTTTCAATCTCCCCTTTTTGTGTTAGATGACAACACTAGGATTTGCACTAAAACCACAAATAAGATCATGTTCTAAGGGAGGAAAAGGGCTCCCCCTAAATGTGTGCATATAGTTTGTTTGCCTTGGAATGCAAATACACACATAAAGAGGGAACCACTCCCAACAAGATATGAACAACATGATATATAAACAACAACACAATTGCACAAAATGAGACATATTCGACTAGGTTGGGATTTTGAGATGAGGGTCATACCTTGTGCCAAAAGATGTAGACAACATATCAATGCACAATACTATATATTCTCAACCATAGATAAAACCGAAATCCGAAATCCATAGTCTCATACAATAACATAAACATCACATGGTTCAAAACACACAAGTAGTAAATAAGTTCGACAAGAAGATAAATGGACACAAGCCGTAAAGAAATGGTAAAAGCAAATGCTTGTGTCCGAAACCCATGCAAATCCCCGTAGGTCTAATAGAGATACTTTCCCCCTTTGGCATCAAGACGCCAAAAAGGGAAAAGATCGATGCTAACGTCCCAAGAATCACTCGTCCGTGTCCGTATCCTCAGCATCGCGAGGTCTTCATCATCAGGCACGTCGGAATCCCAATTCACACCTTGACTGTTCCATTTCTCAAAAGCAACAAGAGGCTTGGGAGGCTTGGGAGCACCGGGAATCTTCAAGTGAGTCATAATCTTGGATTGGTTGCTCAAGATAGTGTGCCTTTCCTCATAGGCATCATAGTTCTCCTTGTGAAGACACGAACCCATGTAGAAGAGCTTTGTGATAGCCCGGACAACCCACGGCCTATTCTTCGACTTGGTTTTCTTGACACGGGGGTTGCGAGGAACATGGGACGGAAAGCCACAAGCAACATCATTGTCAATATCTTCCATCCGGGCTTGCTTGACAACCACATGAGCAGATTTCTTCATCATCCGAACAAAGTTGTGAGGCTCACAATCCAAAGCAAGGTCCACATCAAGCCTATCTTCATCATTAAAAGGATACTTGAGCTTGATGAGTTTCATCACATAGGGAGCATAGGGAGGAACCTTTCTTTCCATCACGGCAAAATGCATCTCATGAAAGATGAAATCCATAACATCAATGGGATGAGAGTTGGGAGCCGGTTCTTGTGTTTCTTGAAGCTGAAAAATCTGATGAGCATAGACCATAAGGTTGACAAGGCCCCCTCGAATATCATCATTGTTGCCACCACTAGGAGCAATGGTGTGGCGGAACAAGCGAAGTAAGATATCATACACGGGCAGCAGCCCTGCAATGGTGCCAATCACACCTCCCTCAGCATACATGTCAGCCATGGCATTCTTGTCATAAGTAATACCGTCCACATGTAGCCGCTCACCTTGAGGAGTGAGATTGCCCTCAAAAGGATATCCAAGTAGCTCCGCAAACTCATGGAAGTTAGACTCGAGCTTGTGGTGACCAGACATCCAAGTCATGCCACGCATAGGAGATGAATCGAAGACCACTGTGGCATAAAACTGATGGATCAAAGGAATGTTGTAGTTGCACACAGACTCCATCAAATGCCTCAGCCCCATAGCATCAACAACACCGACAGCCCCTCCAAAATAGTCCATCTTGGCCTCAAGTTGCTGAAAGTTGATGGCCTTGTGGAGGCACACCTTTTTCTTGTCGGAGAGCTTGAGATAGACCTCCCTATGAACCAATTCCATATCAGCAGTCCAAAAACAGCTGTCAATATCCTCATCTCGAGACTCTGGATAAGTGAAAGAGGATCGCCAAGTGCGAAATTCAGCCTTGCTTAATTCATCCACGGTACACTGCACTGCTTTCTTCTTCCTCTGCTGTTTCTTCTTTGCTGCGGTTGAGGGATTGCGATCAACTTGAGAATCATCATCATCATCACGGGGACGAGGACTACGAGAAGCAATCCCCTTTTGACGGACACGGCGAGAGTTACCACCTGCAGGTAAAGAACAGAATAGAGGAAAGCAGGGGGATGAGCACTCATATCCAATGCAAACGAGGAATAGCACGAAGTGATGTGTACTGGAACTTTGAAGATCTAGACCGGAAATTTCGGTGCACAGGCCAGGGACCGAAAAGATCCGGTGCGCACAGGTGTGGAGGAATTTGACAATCTAGTTCTAAAAATTTCCAATAAACATCAAATCGATGATAGGACAAGGAGGAGCAAGCCTAGATGAGTGTTTCTACCGAAGGAAACATGGTAAAGACCTCTAGAATCACTAGGTTAAACGAAATTTACTTCGTCCTAGATTTGAAAGTAGAGGGAGTTACCGAGGTCCATGGCACAAACGATTTGGAGGAGAAAGATCCCCTAGGCGAGAGGATGCAGATCCGGCGCGGAACCGGAAGGATCCGGGGTCAGGAGACCCCGGGGAGGTCGCCGACGGTGGAAGGCTTCCCGGGCAGGAGAGAGGAAGAAGAAGGGCGTGGGGGTGGAGCAACTGGTCGAGTTGACCCTGTTGACCCCGCGGCCTCAAGTCAAAGGCCCAGAAAGACACAGACCTGAAATATCCGGTCCTAAGTCCGGATATATCCGGTGCCCCAGAAATTTCCGGCAACAATTCCGGGCAAATTTCCGGACCACTTCCAGTACTGAAAATGGTTCGGTCCTTAGCCAAATTTTGCTGGAAGTTTGAGCACCGGAAATATCCGGTCAGAGGGGCCGGAAATTCGGAGTTCCACTGCTAGCAACCTCTCAAAGGTAAAAAAAATGCAAGGATATGAGTGAATGGACATGAAGGTGAGGGATGAGGAAGGCTTAGGAGGGACAACAATGACACAGAAAATGGTACTTCACACTCAACACTTGCAAGAATCAAACAAAGAAATGCCAAGATTGAGCGTGTTTTCCATAAAACCATGAGATCGACCAAAAACTCCGAATGTTTTCCAAATAAGATCCAAATAAGTACCAAGTGGCACCACCTCTTCACATGGGAGAGGGCGGTGGCCTAGGCCACCATGTATGAGTTTATGGCGTGACACCGCGAAGATATATCTTGGGTTCACAACCAATACTCGTCATTTTAAGCTCACAATTTCAACAAATGAAAGTAGAGAGACAAATGAGGTATTACTATCGGCATAATGGGGGGAGGGATGGTCCAACGTATTAGGACCGCACTCCCCCTATGTCCATGCCTACACCTAACACAATAAATAGTCAAGACATAGGCGTGTATGCAAGATGGTCAAGCCAAGCTCCTTGAATCCACATATTTAGCTCATTCCTCAAATAGGTGAATCTTGTTTCATCAAGAGGCTTCGTGAATATATCGGCAAGTTGATCTCTTGTGGGAACATGGCCTAGCTCAATATCACCTTGGGCAACATGGTCTCGAATAAATGATGACGAATCTCAATATGCTTGGTTCTTGAATGTTGCACCGGGTTGTGGGCAATCTTGATAGCACTTGTATTGTCACATAAAAGAGGCACTTTGTCACAATTGACACCGTATTCCTTTAAAGTTTGCCTCATCCATAACAATTGGGTGCATGCACTTGCAGCCGCCACATACTCGGCTTCGGCGGTGGAGAGAGATATACAATTTTGCTTCTTGGAAGACCAACTCACCAAGGAAGCACCAAGAAATTGGCAAGCCCCAGAAGTTGACTTCCTATCATCTTGATCACCGGCCCAATCCAAGTCCTGTACACACGAAGAGAGAAAACCTTGTCCTTGGGGTACCACAAACCAAACTTTGGGGTATGAATCAAATATCGTAGGATTCTTTTGACCGCCACCATGTGGCTTTCTTTAGGAGCGGCTTGGTACCTTGCACACACCCCTACACTCAACACAATATCGGGTCTAGATGCACAAAGATAGAGCAAAGAACCAATCATGGAACTGTATACCTTTTGATCGACATCTATACCCTTTGGGTTAAGTTGTAGATGAACCTTGGTGTCCATTGGTGTGCGCTTCTGCTTGACACCTATCATATCAAACCTCTTGAGCATGTCTTGGATATATTTAGTTTGAGAGATGAAAGTCCCTCCCCTCAATTGCTTGATCTCAAAACCAAGGAAGAACTTCAACTCTCCCATCATGGACATCTCAAACCTATCGGTCATAAGTTTTGAAAATTCATCATTGAAAGCTTTGTTAGTTGAGCCAAAGATAATATCGTCCACATAGACTTGACATATGAAAAGCTCCCCTTTTACTCTCTTGGTAAAGAGAGTGGGGTATTCCCTTGCTTGCCAGAGGCTGATGCACTCCGCCGGAGGGACGGAAACTGTCTTGGAGCCACGTTTGACTCCGGGTGGAGGTGGTGTGGACTCGTGGAGCATGTAGCCGATGAGTTCATCATGGTGGTATGATCGACCCGGGAGATGGTATGCTAGAGGAAGGAGATGAGCAGATCCTGACCCGGAGTAGATCACCTCTCGTTCCTTCTTAGCTCTACTGGCCTAGCTATCTCTTATCCGAAGTTGCCCCCCTTTTCTTGGCGGCCTTGGCCCTCCCTTTGTAGGCCAGGGGTTGCCACAGTTGGGCACACCAAAGGTGTGAGGGCTCACAGGCGGTAAAAACCCCTCGGTGGTGGTGGTGGTTTTGGAGGCGACGTGGCTCCTTCTGGTCCTTTCCTTCTCTGCTGGTACGGCGAGCTCGTCCGCCCACAGAGGAAGACATGGCCGACAGGGCTGACATCTCCACCTCGGCTGTCCTCTGACGACGTCATCCCTGACGTCTCCATCTTCTTGGCGTCCAAGTCTTCCTTGGTCTTTTCCCTTTGCTTAGGATGGCGTGCTTATCTTCTTGATGTATGGAGGAGGTCACATTTTCCATGCCTGGGCAGGGAAAAAGCTTGTCGGGTCCTTCCATGCTACCTCTTTACGGGTCTTGGCCTTGGTCGCCGGGTGGGAGACCCCGGAAGGTCTCCCATGCTTGGGTCCTTAGCCACGTGGGTGTCGATGTCGTTCTTGTCGGGTCACCGAGGGGCATATGGGCTGACCCACCTGTCAGGCTGCCTTGTCTTTTCCATCTTCTAGGTGGGCCCATAGGTGGTGGACCCACTTTGGCAGCAGTAGGGGAACCCCATGTTCCACTGGTGCGACAAATACTCTATTATTTATCAACTTAATACCTAGAGAGGCAAGCATAGAAGTGCTCTCGAAGTGGAGTATTTAAGTATAGATGTTGTCGGATGGCGGATATGTTTGACTTGATGCCTACATGAATATGCCATGAACATTCTCCTATCATAATTGTCTATTTACAATCTTGTCAATTGCGCAACTATAATTTGTTTACCCAACACTATTTTTATGGAGAGGTACCTCTAGTGATGCTATAACTCCCGTCTATCTTTATACATTGTTTACAACCTCGTTTATTTAGTTTCCACCATCATTAGCGTGCTGGTCCATTTTTACTTTTATTATTATTCATCCATATCTTCCACAATATACATTTAATACTTGTTTTTGGCAACACGGGAAGCTTGACAACCTTCCTGAACGTTAGCGGCAAGAGAGTTATGTGTTTTGTGTGCAGGTACCACCAACTTTGCGGAGATTTTTGCACTCCTACTGGTTCAATAACCTTGGTTCTCAATCGAAGGAAATTATTATTGTTGTTCTACATCATCCCTTTCACTTTGGGGTTCCCAGCATCATCAGGTGGCGGTCAGGTCTAGTAGAAAATCTCGGTAGTCATCGGTGCGACATGGATTATCCTGACAAAACGGAAATGTAGTTTCATCGAAAAAGACGGGACGAGAGAGGATGATCTGCCGGGTTGAGAGATCGAGGCACCGCTAACCACTCGGGTACCCAAGGAAGACGCACACACTAGAGCAGGGCGAAAGCTTGTGTGTGGCGGTGGCGGAGAGATTAGGGTAGCAGAGGCAGCCGAACACACGTAGGTCAGTTTATGACGCGGGTGCACGGTGGAGAAGCTTGTGTGGGATGGAAAAGCCAATGGGTTGGCATGGTCGAAGGTTAAGGAAGTAGGTGGCAGCGGAGAGGGCTTCGGCCTAGTAGGACAGGGGCATGTGAGCTTGAAAGAGGAGGGTGTGGGAATGTCGTTGAGGCTGCGGCGGAGAGCGCGTTGGGGTTTGGCAGACGAGGTGCTCGGTGAGCTCGTATTTGCCGAGGAGGACGGGGATGAGCATGCGCCACTTGGCGAAGTTGGATGAACTGAGGTCGAGGACAATAGGCACATGTGTTTTAACGCTGGCCACGTTCATTTAGAGGGAGGCCAGGGACGGTGCAGAGACGACGGTGTCTGCCGTGATGGTGGAGACTAGTGCATCAGCCAACGAATAGCTTGTAGACGGGCTGGTTGTCATGGCGAGTTGGAGATCGGATCAGGTGGGCTAGGGTTTAGGTTCTGGAGCGTTACGCTATGATACCATGCGAAGGTGAAAGAATTGAGGGAAACACCACACCTAGACGACCGGCTCGTATGGTTATATAGCACATGCATAGGGGAGTGCATATTTTTTTTGCTCCCGGGATACAGTGCTCCTGCCATTAAAAAAAATCGAAAATCATATTTACGGGTTTCAAAAAATTCTGAATTTTTTCCGATGTAGCAAACGGTTAATACCACAAACTGCAAAAAAATAAATTAAAAATACTTTGTATTCTGAGCTACACAAAATGATACAAGTGTGGATCTGAGTATGCATAGTTTTAATCTCTAATTTTTATGTGATTTTGTCATTTTTATGTAGCCCATAATACAAAATATTTGAAATTGATATTTTACACGTTTGTGGGATACACCATTACCTACATCCCGATATATTTTAAATTTTTGAAACTCGGAAATACGATTTTCATTTTTTTTATGGCACGAGCATTGGTGTGCAGGAGCGAAAGACACTTTCCGATGTTCAGGGTGCCTTGCAAGGCAAGGAAACAATCTAAACTTACCAAACCGAAATACAACGGAATCGATCTACCTTGTACAAGACATGCCTGAATATCTGTAAAGATATACTCTAACAGGACCAGAACTCGCGAGACGTCCGGTTTTATCCGTCCATCCCCATTCATTCGGTCAAGTTGCAACGCTGTGCTGAACAACAACAACAACAACAACAAGTTTCAAATCCTTCAAATCCACCGGGACCCGCCAGGTTTGTTCTTTTTTGACGCGGCAAAAGTTTTCATCGGGTTGGCATCTGCCCCGACGCGGGTTCTCATCGGGTTTATCATCAGCCCGGCGCGGGTTACCTGCACCCGAAGACTTTTCTCTTCTCTCTTCCATTCTCATGGTCTATAAAAAAGGTCCATTCGGCTCAATTCCCATCCCCCACCCACCAACGACTCCCCAACACCGTCGTCCCCAATTCCCCATCTCGTCTTACCCAGCCAAAAAGTGCTTCAAGCCGATCACTCAATGGGATCCAACGAGTATACGTTCGAGAACCCGCTCGAATATGCGTGCGATGATGGCGCGATAGGGGAGATCCTCCCTCCCGGCGCCATCGACCCGGACGTACAGATAATAGAGGCCTTCCGCCGCGCAAGAAATACGTTGGCAGTTGTCGAAGCCGACCTCACTAAGCTGCATCCATCAGATCTCCGCGACGGCTTCTTCCTGCGCACGTCAAACAAATTGAAGCTGTTGGCGGATATCATTGAAGCAATTCTCGGGCGGTGGAAGGTGAAAGAAGGCTCGTTCAAGACCGTGATGAACTGGAACCCGTTGACGTTCCCGGGGGCCAAGAGGACCCTGCAGTTCCACCAAGGCCAAGGTAGTACTACTACTGATTGGATCATGGATCAATACTTCCTGATGGATCCGATAGATGGGGGAGGCTACCGTCTGGACGTAAGCATATATACCATGTTAATTCTGAATATGTTAATATTGAACTGTTCTCTTTGCTGTTTTGCCGAGGAATCTCGGAACGACTACATAACGTAGCTTGGATTGTAGGATAAAGAGGCGTATTGCGTTGTGTACGAGCAGAGCCAGAAACGCAAAGGTAAGGGTCCTCTTCCCTTCCTAATCTGAAAGAATTGGCAAAAAGTTCAATATATATTAGAGTAACACAGCGGAGTTAACCATTCCGGTGATGCTGCTGCAGGGAACAACAGCCAGGATCAGCAAACGGGAAACAATCAGGAGGAGGCTGTACTACCGACGAGAAAGCGCGCACGCTCGACTAGCACAAATGGCAGCTCAAATGTCTGGGAGTCTTTCACTAAGATATTCGTGGAAGATGCTGATGGCAAACTCAAACAAGCCTACGCGATGTGCAACTACTGTCACATGTTAATAAAAGCTCCTTCCAGTTATGGCACAAGTCATCTACGGAATCACACCAACAAAGCTTGCGAATGCAAACACCTGCATCAACAATCTCCCAGTAGTCACTAGACAGGTGATCTGTAATGCTAGAGTAGAGTAGAGTAGATATATACAGGGAGGGGAACTCTTCTTGTTTTACTACGAAAATAGGACGAGGTTTTTTCCCCCAAGAAACAGTACAGCTCGCATCATGACGCGTCCGAGTCCCATATGAGACGCGGACGCATCTTGATACGGAATATTGATTTGGGGGGTTTTTACTCGTTCCATAAAAATGTACTGGATTTTTTAGAAGTTATAGTATCTATACCTATATCTATATGGCGTGGCTGGTGCTCAGTCCACTGAGATTCTCAGTCAATTGCACGTTATACTAGATGAATAGCGTGTCTACGCCGCGCCGGTGATTCATCGTTGTGACATAGTGTAACCTCTATGTGGATTTAAGCGGACATTGCGAGCGTGTATTTCTCTTACGTTGGGTGAGATTGTAAAGACAGGTCGTGTGGCCTGCATGCGCTACTGCTGCTCTTCATTACATGACGTTATACTACACACTATAATAAATGGCGTGGGTTTCCTACGCTCTCAGCTCCTCGCTCCTTCCGTGCTCCTCGTTGGCCTATCGTCTGCTGCCACGTCGTCAGTTTCTCATGGACGTGGGCGTTTCCTATTGGTTCGGGTATGTACGTGCGAGGCGTTGTCTTCTTCCTCTCTTGTTTAGCCAGTGCTATTTCTTTATGTTGGTCTTTGTTTTCCCTCCCTCCTCCTCTACCTCATCCGGTTGCCCTCCTCTTAACTTATTGGGTTGCTTCCTTTTGCCTTGCTTTGTGCCCTCTGCCTCATCCGGTTGTGTGCCTTGTTTTTTTTTTTTTTTGCGAGGAGACCATTGACAACATCAATGGACGGACATTACAGACAGGCACCCAACAAAGATAAAAATTACAAAGCAGTCCTTCTGCAACTCGATGACGCCGGCGTGGAGCAGGACGTGCCGGTGACGCGCCGCCGCTGCGTCTTCCTTCAAGCCTTGGAGCAGAAGACGTCCCCTAGCGGACGGGAAGTTGCCGGACCTCGAACTCCGAGAAGCCTCCACCCAGCTCCAGCTGCTGCATCGCCGTCCATCAACATCGTCGGCTTCAAAGTCTACCCAGATCCGCCGCCACGCGGAATCCGGGAGGGGGATGGCGCACCCACCAGACCTACAGGTCCGAGGGAGCGGATAGGCGAGGCGCACCACCGCGGACCTCCATGGAGCTCCGCCGTCGAAGGGGACGCGCACCTGCACCAAAAGCACCACCGGCGACCCAACCACCTCCATGGCGCCGCCGACAGAAGACCATGCACACCCTACGCTATGTACACCCGTGAGGCGGGGATCCCCCGCCCTCCCGCCGCCGAAGCGGCCGATGGAGGACGAGGGATCCGGCGGAACGACGGGGCGGAGGTGGATTCTTCTCGTCACTGTAGCAACATCCCCGGCGGGGAAGTGTGCCTTGTTGCCGGTTCTTCTGTTTTTATCTTGTCTAGTGGTGTTGTTTATGTCCATTCTCTATTTGTTTGGTTGTTGCTATCTTGAATTGAGTCGGCTTGTTTTTAGCTCACGGTTTGTTTTTAGCTGTTGTATTCGGCTGCTTGGTAGGTGGCATTAATTATTTCTGTATTATGTGTCCGTTGTACCCCGCCGTTGGCCATATGTGGCATGTGTAGCTCCACGTATCTCTCTTGTTTTATTTTAGGGGATTTCTATGTTTAGAACGGTCGGTGGGTTGCCATCCCCGGCGGGTCGTTAGGCACCGTCCGATCTGTTTTCGAAAGAACGCTCCAGATTTGAGAAGTATCCACAGAGCGCGTTGACCCCATCTCTCCTGTTCCACGCCGGCTGGAGGCCTGGAGGCGCCCAACGAGAGGCCGGCCACGCCGGCTGGGCCGACTCAGAGGACGCCCTACCCTCCCTCGGCCCCGGCGAGGGACCTTCTCGTGGAGGCCGGCGACACCGCCGGCGTGGAGGACAACCTCAGCTCGTCGGCCATCTCCGCATCCCGGTGAGGTATCTGCTCGAGGTGGGCGGCGCCGCCGCTTCCGCCGACTTGGAGGACTACTCAGCCCTCCCGCCTCCGCCCCCCGACGAGGGAGCTCACTTGTGTTGCTGCATCAAGGCAGCTGTCGGTTCGTCTTTCATGCCTGTGTCGTGGTCGTCCTTCTCCGTCCATCGAGGTCACCCCCATCCGCTGCCCTCCTGTGTGGCTGTATCGAGCTGATTCCTCCGTGGAACTGGGTGCGTATGTGAAATCGCCACCACGTCAATGTGTGAAGAGCTAGACTGCAATATTGCTGATGGGTGCTATCCATATACAAACATGTACGCTCTGAACTTGGTCAAATTTTGTTCTGTATTCTCCATATGATGGCAAAGTACCCAATCTACACAAGCTTTTCATCTCTAGTCCATGCAATACAAGCACTGATTATAAACCTCTGGTTAAATTTGATTGTCCATTACTTTTGGCCATCTCTTGCGATGGCAAAAGTTCTGCCATTTTTCTGTCAAAACCGATTTCTACTTATTAGTGATTTCTGGAGCATGCATACTTGGCTCTTAGTAACTATATTTTGCGTTTTCTTTGTAGGTATGCGTTATGCAAACAACAAATTGAAAAGGCAAAGTGAAGACATGATGCTGCACTTATTGGTATATGCTTGAATTCTATGTTCTATTCTATCAGTATTCAAAATGGTGTAGGTAACTTGGGAAACATTCTGGAGTTTCAAACTAAAGGTGATTGATGCTGGCAATAATTGAACACATATGAATTTCCATTTTGGTTACGAAGCCCCTCACAATTCTTCTTTGGCTAGTGCAAGATCATTTATTTGAAGAGTAAACGAAATATTGATGCAAGGTCTTTCCCAGCTCATGAATGTCTTTCGCAGCTAATGTTGAAGATAAAGCATTACAGTGTATTCAAGTGCTGATCCTGTAAGCCTTTGCTGACGGATGGACGTGGTGAGTTTCAATTGATTTTACTTGTGTGAGATCCTGGCTCAGGGCTTAACAGGATTGATAGAATACTCATATCAACAAGTTGCAACTTCTTTTTCGGAAGCTCATCTGGAAGGAACTCCGAGGTTAAGCGTGCTTGGCCCAGAGCACTCCAAGGATGGGTGACCGACCGGGAACTGGTTCCCGGGTGCGCACGAGTGAGGACAAAGTGCGCAGAAAAGACTAGTGTTGATCTGTGGGGCCAGTCTGGAGATCCTAGCGAGCTGCCAGGGGTGACAGGCCCGGCCCGGGGGTGGCCGGGGTGTTACAACTTGACCACTAGACATGATGTTTGCTTCGATTCTTTTAAATCCATTGTATTTTTTACTTTCAAGAGGATTGTATCTTCATCACCAACTATTTTGATGCATGCGCCGCCTCGTCTGATGGCAAGCTCCGCCTGACGTTGCCCATCCCAGCACCGCCATGGACATTGCCACGCTCTGCTGGCACGGTCCAGCCTCCTACGGTGTGGCGTCGCTGCCCTCCGCGACATGTGTCCTTGCCTCTGGCTCGATGATGCCGGATAGCTCGTCCTAGTAGACAGTGTCATGCATCTCACGGTTACCCATCCAGGGATGATAGCGTTATTTGTGTGTTCATGATATAGCTATCATCACGACATCGATGTAGTTACCCTACTCTCTAGGTAATAGTTACACACTCGGTACTGTTGGAGTTACCCATGTGGCCATGACATAGCTATCACCACGACATCGATTTAGTTACCCTACTCTCTAGTTTAGTTAATAGTTACCCAGCCACTACTGATAGAGTTACCCATGTGTTCATGATATATTATCAACACGACATCGATGTAGTTTCCCTACTCTCTGAATAATAGTTACCCACCAACTACTGATGGAGTTACCCATGTGCATGATATATTATCACCACGACATCGATGTAGTTACCCTACTCTCTGGCTGAATAATAGTTACCCACCTAGTACAGATGGAGTTATCCATGTGTTCATGATATAGTTATCACCACAACATCGATATAGTTACACTACTCTCTAAATAATAGTTACCCACATAATATTGATGCAGTAAGGCTCTCGCTTCTCGCAACAAATGAGAAGTTAAGTATGGATATAGTTATCCTCACGAATCGATGTACTTACCCACCTAGTATTGATGGGTTATCCATGGATTTATGATATAGTTATTCCCGCAAAAATTATATTGTTATCCTCCTCTTTAAGTAATAGTTATCCACTCAGTACTGATAGAGTTACCCATGCGTTCCTTATAGAGTTATTCCATGAAATCGATGTAGTTACTCTACTTTCTATATTTAATAATTAACCACCTAATATTGAATGAGTTACCCATACATTCATGATATAGTTATCTCCACGAAATCTATTTAGCTACCCTACCCTCTAGGTAACAATTACCCACCTAGTATTGATAGAGTTACCCATATATTTATGATATAGTTATCCACCACGAAATCGATGTTGTTACCCTACTCTCTCGGTAATAGTTACCCACCAAGTATAAATGAAGTTACCCACCCAGAAATTATGGAGTTACCCATTTATTATAGTTATCCACCAAAAAATTGATGTAGTTACTCTACTCTCTCGGTAATAATTATCCATCTAGTATTGTTGGAGTTAAGCACCATGTAGTCATGGGTTACCCATGTTTCATTATATAGTTACCCACAACAAAAATGATTTAGTTATTATACTCTCTCGGTAATAGTTACCCCCCAAGGATTGATGGAGAAAATATGTGGAGTTATCTATGTTTCATGATACAATTGTCCACCACGAAATCGATGAAGTTACCATATTCTCTCGGTAATAGTTACCCACATAGTACTGATGGAGTTATCCATTCGTTCATGTATAGTTATTCATCGCGAAATTAAATTAGTTATCTCAAAATTACTAGGGAACACGCGCCCTCCATGTGAGCGCGCTTTGTGTTGCGTCCACGCGCAGCACATGGTGCTCCCTGGCGCATGTGCTGCTCTCCCGCGGGTCGCTCTCTGCTCACCATGTGATGGCCAGGCGTATGAAGTTGCACAAGTATTTTGGTGTATAGTTACCCATTTGTGCACGGTACATTTACCATACCAAAGTGATAACCCACTTATAAATTAGGTTGTAAGTTCAAAACTTGAAAAAAAATCGGAAAGAACAATCAAAAAGTTGGATCTAGTTTCAAGCCAAAAACTAATCGTTTATATGTTGGGTAACTTATATACTCCAGTGTGGATAACTCACGTGTCACTGGTGGGTAATGATGCATGTAAAATGCATACATGAACTTTACATTTTATTACTTGATATTCCAACTTATTTGCATCATATATGGGTTATATTTATGATTTATAATGATTTTTGGGGGTAATTCATAATTTCCCTATTTTTCTGGAATTAACCCTGCACTGTCAGAAAACCCCGTTTTCTATATTTTTATGTTTCAGGGACCCAAACGACGTCATAATGACCTGAGATTTTACGGGGATCATTTTTTGGAAGGAACAAAGCGTAGGAGCCAAGGAAGCGCACGAAAGGAAGTCCGAGGAGGATTTTGGTGGGTCCCACGCGGCCAGATTCCTTGCCCGCATGGGGCACCTCCTTTTCCCCCTCGTGGCTACGATGCCGTCCGTTTTTGTCTCCGTGGCTTCGTCTTGACCTAAAACCGACTATAAAAATAGTCCCCCGAGGAGTTTCGCGGGGAGGCGGCGGAGGAATACAAAACCACGAAACAGAGAGTCAGAAGGCTGCCGCCGGAGAAGATCGGAGGGGGGAAACGCCGCCGGAATCACCTCCGGAGTGCTCCACCCCCCTCCGGCGTGTTCATCATCAACATCTACAGCAAGATCATCTCCATCTCTCCACTGTAAACTCTTGGCAAACATGATATATGATGCAATATACTATTCCCTTGGTCTATTCTGTCTCCCCATCTATGTTTGAGAAGTGATTTGTTCATGGCAATAGTGAAATAGTTCGTTGATTGGTTGCATACAAGTTTTGTTATCTTTTATGATTGTCTTTATGTACAATATATGAGTGCACGCATATGTTGGAGAATGCATGTAAGGTGATCACCGGTAATGTAATGGAGTGAGGGAGACTTGGGAGGACAAGTAAACCTGAGACCGAGTCATGAAGTTACTTTATTGGGGATATATTTGGGGGACCTTAGAACTTAAGGCTATGGTGGGACAATTATGTCTTCATAATTCTTGTGCTGCACATTTACTTGGCCATGAGATCCATCATAAGAGTTGTGTAATTTGCTCATTTACTTGGCTAAACCTATTTATGGCTCCCACCTAAAATAAACAACTAAGACTGAAACATATGCTTCACTAATTGTGACAACCACACGAATGAAATAACAATTGCTAGAACACTTGCTCCCTTGAGATATTTGCTACTTGAGATATTTGATACTTGCTACTTTGAGAAACTTGCTCTAAGAAACTTGCGTTTGAAACATGATTGAGAAACTTGTTATTAGATAAACCCATTCCACATCACTTGCTTCCATTAGTTAATTCCTTTCATATTTAAATTTATTGCTTTGCATAAAAGGCCATATAAGAGGGTTATAGGACTTTAGAGAATAGATAGTTTACCTTCAGCTCCTCGTGGGTTCGACACTCAAATACTTATCGAATTGTGCTACAGTGATTCCTTACTCTTGGGGATTATCAGGTAACTTTTGGGTCTGAAAAAAAAGCTGTCGAAACATATTAACATGGGATCTAGTTTCGAAGATCACGTCGCGACTATTCCAACGGTGAAAACAGATTCTAAATCGGATAAATGGTTTGAGATACAAAACTTTTTAAATTTTCGAATTTCACATTTAATGCGGATGACATCATTAGTTTTGTCTTTTTCTACATGCACAAAAGAGAGCAGACCACACCCTTCACCCACCATAATTTTTGACCGCTTCAAATCGTGTTGTTCTATGGTTAAGCTTAACCATAGAAACGTTCTAAACGTAGTAGCGTCCTTATTTTTATTATGTTTGTCTGCTCTGACTCCTGGCTTCTTATCCTTCCTCCCGTGCTTTTTAATTGTGCCTGGTGCTTCTATCTCTTATTCTACACGCTCATGGCAAGCTCGCTGGTGGAGCTCGTGCACGGGCGGCTGCTCCCCGTGCTGGACGAAACGGAGGCGCCGGCCGCTTTCCGTCAACCTCCGGACGTGCTCCTCCGCCTCACTTTCCACAACGTTTGCATGATCAGCCTTCGGCCTCGACGCCCGTGCCAGCGAAAGGGTCTCCCAGAGACCTTGTTCACACGCGCATTCGATGACACCACCGAGGCCACCATCATGCGCTTCGTCATGCCGGCCGCGGTGTGGCGCGGGATGCACGCGCTGGGCGTCGGGCATGAGTGCGTGCTCCGGTGCTGGATGGCATCTTCGACGAGCTCGCATACGGCTCGCCGCCGCTGCGAGGACACTAGGAGACCACCAACGGGCTCCTGCGGGCGGAAATCCTGACCATCTTCACTTCGAGGACGCCACCATGGCCGCCGTTGTGCGCCATGTCACGCCGACCGCGGTGTGCCGCGGGATGCACGCGCCAGACGTCGGGCATGAGCGCGTGCTCCGGCGCTAGCTGGCATCTTTGACGAGCTCACGTACGGCTCACCGCCGCCGCGGCTAGCCGCGAGGAGACCACCAATGGGCTCCTGTTGGGACGGACCTCCTGACCATCTTCATGAAGACGCGCGACGCCAGCTCCTATGGATGGACCTGCTGATCATCTTCACCAGGACGCATGAAGCTGACGGCGCTGCTCGGACAAGTTCCTCCACGACATCTGCATCAACTTCATCCTTGCCGGTCGGCACTCGCGTGGTTCGTATGGCTGCTCAGCACGGCCCCCTGCGTGGAGGCCAAGATCCTCGAGGAGGTCGAAGGAATCGTGGCCGTGCGGGCAAGTTGCGGGGAGGTCGAGGATAAGCTGTTGTTCCAGCCGGAGGAGGTGAGGCGGATGGAGCACCTGCACGCTGCGGCGCTCTGCGAGATGGCTATCTGTCGACCGCGCGAGCGGTTGCTCGGTCTCGTGCACGCGCAGCGCGTGGGTGGGACGTGGGTGGGTCCCACCCACGTCGCCTTCTTCCTCTTCCTTCCTTCTCTCTTTTTCCCCACACGAAACGCGATGGTGACAGAAACCCAGGGCCGCGACGCCGCGCCTCCCCGATTTCTCTCTCTCCGACTCTTCCCGGCATCGAGGCGGCGACCGACGACGCCGCTGCGACCCGAGGGAGCTGCGGCGGAGGAGGCGCCGGCAAGGATGGAGCGAGGCGAAGTCGAGCGACGGAGATCCCCGACTGAGGGCAAGCGCGAGCCGGAACCGCCGGAGCCGCGGCTGGCCGCGGCGGAGGCGGTGGAGGTGAGCAAGCACCTTAACTTGGGGGGTGCGGGGGTGGGGTTCGCCGGCGACGAGCTTCGGTGGCGGGGGCTTTTAGAGGGATGGTCGCGGGCGGCGGCGGACCGGCGGAGGTGGAGATTGGAGCAGGGCGGGGCGGCGTGGTGGCCGCGGTAGCGCCGCCGGCCGCGGGCGGCGGAGGCAGGCGGTTCGGCCGGCGTCGGCGATGTGGGCGCAGCGGTCTTCTTCCTTCCCGACGCGGGCGTGCGGTTGCGACCTTCTCTTCCTCCTCCGTGCGGTGGTCATCTTTCTCCTCCCGTCGCGTCGCTGTTGGAAGGCCACTTGCGCGCACGTGCGCCTGTCCGATACCGCTCGACGGCTCGCGCGCGCAAGCTAGCCCTTCCCCAAGGCGCTCTGGCTGTACCCCGTCCGTCCCCGTAACCACAAGGAGGTACGTACTAATCTTCTACTCCCTCCGTCCAATAATAACTGTCTCAAGTTTGCCAAAAAATAGATGTATCTAGACATGAAACATATATGGATACATCCACTTTTTGACAAACTTGAGACAGTTATTATCGGACGGAGGGAGTACATATATACGTGCTCTCGGTCACTTTGTTTCTTTGTTTTGTATGCCCGCTAGGTGCCCTTGTTGCCTCTGCATCGATGTAAATTAGCACGTGTGCGTGGTATATGCGTCGTATAGGGACGTGAGTTTGATTAGTGCAGGAATTAGGAGTCCTAATCCTGCCATATGTTAGATGCACTAGGCGTGCTATAGATCCATGTAATAGTCATGTAATATGTTGTCATAAAAGAAATAAAAGACCAGAGGATTCCATCGAGGTGGCTGCTAGCTGAATCCATCGAGGTTCTTGTAATACTACGTCAGGCTAAGCTGCTAGCTGAATCCATCGAGGTGGCTGCTTGCCTACTTGGCTTGTTACGTGCGCGCGTTGCCGGAGTTATACTGTTGCAGGAACATAAAATGGACACAAATCAACATGTACGTTGCAGGGACATCAGCTGGACGCAAATCAACTGGTTGCCTGCAAGAATTTTCTTACTTTATTTTATTACTTTCTCTTGAATAGACCTGGCAAATCAACATGTGATGTGGCACTTCTCCTATACAGATTTTATAGTTGTCTGGTACCAAATCTTGCTTCTATTGGCTTTGGCAATATTTTGTAACTTCCAATCATCTTTGGAGCTACAAATTTCTGGCTTGGATATGCATCAGTCAACTGGTGAATTTCTTAGTTCTTTACTCTCGATACTGTTCGCTGCAATACAATGTAACTAATGAGCTGTAGGCTGTATTTGAGCCTGTGAGGGGTTAGGTTGAGGAGGCTATGGATATGCCCAGGAATTCTCACATATTATGCTTCGATTTTTTGCCTCCACAAATATTGAGTTTGATCCGGGCATTTTATGTTCAAAGTAGATTAGTTTTTGGGTCAATGTGTTCAGCACATAATCCGTACAGAATTATTTTCCAGAGCATTTGGATTAATTTGTGTTGACACCATGACACGCTGTTTGTGAATTGATCAACTGATACATTTCCTAGAAGATTTTTTTCTCTTTTCTGAATATAGGTTCACATGACACAAACAGAGTAGCTTAGGATCAGAACCATCCAGATTTCAGTTTACTCTGGGACCGATTCCGTTGGGTGTCAAGTATCATATCAGCAGCTAGCTGTCTGATATAGAGCAATCATATTCAATAGGACATACAATTAGTTCTCATTCATGCTGTGCATACACCTCTAACAGCAAATGTTTTTCGATTTGCAGGAAATGCTTCCAAGCACAAGCTTGAGCGGAAACATGCAATGGCATCAACACCCATAGCTTGATGCCATTGCATGTTTGGCATCGGATTGAGAATACTATTTATTGCCGCAAATCAACCCCTGTAAAGGTTCAGACTAGAAATACAATTTGGTTCAAAATGAGAAAGCGTTAGTTTGTATGAACTGGTAGTGTTGAATTGTACCAATTCAGCGATAAATACCATAGCTCATGATTGGTGAACATAACAGATTTAAGACACGGTGGTGAATTAAAGTTTACAATGTAGGTGCCTCTGATTTCTTAAATGATAGTCTGTCGAATTTTTGTGTGATATTAAGGCAGTGGTCTTTTAGATAAGAGATTTAAATCTGCAGTTTTGCGTTTTTATTATAATGATAGGTGAGAGAGGAATGTTGATCCTGACGTACCTGAGTTATTCATTCAACTATTTTCCTACCCTCTGCTGGTACCAATCTGTGCACGGCAAAATTGCACTCGATATGGCATAGGACCGACGATTTCCTCGCACCATAGCATGTGATGATTGGTTATTTAAATTTTCTCGGCCGCTGTCATGTGAAGTGTTCAAGTATTTTTAGTTAGAGTCATTTTCTATGTTCATTCTGGTGCTTTGACAAACTAGATAAATCACAGTGCTGGTCAAGTGTCTCCCGAGGAGATGATTCCAGCGAGGAAGTAGAAACTTTAAACCATGCTAAAGTAAACGGAGCCTCGTCTTTTGTTCTTCTTATATGCTTGCATGTTTTGATTTGTATTATTTTACAACATCTGCTGTAGTACATAGAATGTTACCTATAAGTACAATGGTGCTTAACTCAGTATTTGCATGAGGCATCAATACAGAAAATTGTTCTATAATACTTTATTCCATTATATAGATACTTTTTTTATAATATTATATTATTACTACTTATAAACGCTACAACACTACCCGGCCTCTCCTTCATCCGGCCGGGGCAGCTTATCTTGACCACCCATTCGGGTAAACAGTAACTTTTTTTCATCCCGCTTTTCACCTGGGCCGTCGGATGCGGTTTTTTTCGTTTTTCACCACCAGATTCGTTGAACGGGTCCATGACAGGTGGGTCAATGAGCTCGCGGGGCCTAGATTTCGCCTCACAGAAGTCTCCTCGTCCGCGTCGCCTTTCTTTTTGCGGGGCGAGCCCGGTGAAACCCTAGCCACCTCTCACGAGCCTCAATCCTCCTCCAATCCTCATTCGTCCTCGAGCCCTGCGCCTCTTTCTCCTCCTCCTCCTCTTCGATGCAGCGCCGCTGCCGGGCTCCCTGCGTCGCCCCTCCTCGCGGTGCTCGGCTGCTCTCGCGAGCCCTCACCATCAAGAGGCGGCCCAGACGGTGGCGGCCGCGGGCGCTCGGGTCGACGGCGGCCTCCCCTCCCCTCCAGCTCCTCGCCCCAACGGTGCATAGCAGAGTGAGGTCGAGGACAGCGGGCGCTCAGCTCGACCGGCGCTGAGCGCCGCGAGCCCAGCCGCTGGTCGCGGGAGGAGGAGGTGGAGTTCGTATCAGAGCCAGGTTCACCCATTGATCATATGGTGTGCCTGACATGTCGAAAAATTTCTCACATGCCACTAGCCATCCAATTGGGTCTTCTCCAGCAAACAGTGGTATTTCCAGCCTGGGTCCTTTTAAAACTGCCTCAGCAAAATAAGACGGCCCTCCCAGCTGAGTGGAGAATGTATTCCTCTGATCTGTGTACAACTGGCTGCAGATGTATCGACGGATCCAAAGTTTACACTGAAGGATGGGATAATCAAATACAAGGGAAGGATATATGTTGGGGCATCCACACACCTCAGACAAACACTCCTTCACGACTTTCATAACTCGGCAATTGGAGGTCATTCTGGAACAAGGGCTACATATCACAGAATCAAACGGTTATTCTTCTGGCCAGGTATGAAAGCTCAAATTGAAAAGTACATTGCGCAGTGCCCTACATGTCAATTGACAAAGCCAGAACATCTCAAGAAGCCTGGCTTGCTACAACCAATCAAACTGCCTGACATGACTTGGGCTCACATCAGTCTGGATTTTATTGAAGCATTACCTAACTCCCAAGGTAAAGAAGTGATTCTTGTGGTAGTGGACAGGTTGACAAAGTACGCCCATTTTATTCCCATGTCTCACCTTTACAATGTGGATTCAGTGGTCACATTATTCCTAGATCACATTTTTAAACTGCATGGTATGCCAGTGGCAATTATCTCCGATCGAGACAGAATCTTCACCAGCAAGCTCTATCAGCAACTCTTCAAAGCCTTGAAAGTGGAAATCAGGCTCAGCACAGCTCACCACCCGGAGACAGACGGTCAAACTGAACGGGTTAACCAGTGTCTGGAAGCATATCTGTGCAATATGGTATTTCAAAACCCAAAGACTTGGATGAAATGGCTCTCATTAGCAGAGTACTGGTACAATACGTCATACCACACTTCTCTCAAAATATCCCCATTTCAAGCACTTTATGGATACCCACCTCCACTCATTGGTGAAATCGCAATACCTGACATGATGTCACCAGAAGCGAAGAGTACATTGGTTGATCGAGCTGCAATGATGAAAACGTTCAAGGACAATCTCCTTCAGGCTCAAAACAGGATGAAAGTATTTGCTGATCAACACAGATCAGAAAGAACACTTGCTGTTGGCGACATGGTCTACATCAAGATACAACCATACAGATAGAATGCATTTGGACTTCGTGGCTCTCTCAAGCTCAGATCCTAATACTACGGACCTTACAAAATTGTTTAGAAGATAGGGGAACTGGCATACAAGCTGCAGCTTCCAGAGAAATCAGAAATCCATCCTGTCTTTCATGTCAGTCAACTAAAAAAGCACCTCGGCAACAATGCTATTGCACTACCCAATGTTCCACTAGTGACCGCTGATGGCAAGATCAAGACAGTTCCACACCAAGTTCTTCAGCGACGTATCATACAATGCAACAAAGCTCCAATAGCGCAATGGCTGATTCGGTGGGAGAATCTCTCTCACCTTGAGGCGACCTGGGAAGACGTTCCTTTCATCACGAAGACCTTTCCAGATTTCACACCTCGTGGGCAAGGTGTGTCTTAAGGGAGGGGCATTGTCAGGACCCGACCCCACCTGCAGTGACTACTACAACTAGAGAGCTACCTCACCACACAAGTAGCCAACGGTCCAGATGATCTCTCAACGTTTCGGAGGGAACCAAGGGCTGAGATTGAGCCGTTGCTGTTTATCATCATCCTGAAGACAACGACCGCGTCCTGTGGCTGCTATAAGCCGGAGTAGGTAGAGTTGAGATGTAAGAAGGAACAAGCTATCTCCTTTTAGAATAGCGTAGCTAGAGTTTAGAGTTTGCTCCTCTTCTGTATCGCTAGGAACCTCGAATCATCCCTCTGGAAGTGAAGTGGTCGTGATCAATTCCCCACAATTTGTGTGTTAATTTCTTTGAATGTGTTTGGGTCCTGACAGTTCGGCGGCTCCCACCGCACGCTGCCCCGATCTCCACCGTGCCCTGAGCCGCCGCCCCGATCTCCACCGTGCCCTGAGCCGCAACTCGTCTCCTACCCCGAGCCGCCGCCGTCGTCGCGCCTCTCGGTACCGGTACGCACTCGCTTGCGACTTCACCAGGCTCTCGTTGTCGATCCACCGGCGGCCGGATGAGGCAAGAGCGGCAGGGGCGCACCTAGGCAGAAGGAGGATGGGCGGCCAAGTGTAGTGGCGCTTGTTGAGGTGATGGTTTCATTATCGTCTCCCAATTCGTTTGCTCTCAGTTTAGATCGATCTGATCTGATCCTCGTTTTTCCGTAGGATCTCCGCTTTGTAGAACAGCTCGGGAGCAAGCAGGCAGACACGGGAGAAGGAGGCTGACCCGGACGAGATGGATCAGGTACGTTCATGGCCAGCTTTGCACTCCCGCTCTCTTGTCTGCAAAAAATATAAGATCTTATTCTGCTCTGTTCTTGTAGCGCTTGTGGTGGAGGCCAAGACCATTGCTGCTTCTGTTCAAGACGCTCGATCTGGTACGAATCGTTAACGTCGCGATTGTTGCTTAATTTGTTGTGCTTCCCCCTCTATTTGCTTAATAAAAGTGGGCTTCTTTGCTGACAGTTCCCTTGTGTTCTTGAAGCAGTAGTAATCACGAGTCATTTGCTTTAGGGATGAACACAATTTCTTTTACTGTAGGACAGAGCTACAAAGATATTTCTTCTTTGTTGTGACCTTTTATACATAACAAATATTGAATGGAGTAGATGTTCTTTGCTGTTCTCGGAATATTCTGGGAGCAGGGCACTGTATATATTATCTATGTTGCCTTTGTTGTGATAACTCTGGCAGCAGGGCACATAGAACAAGGTTTTATTCTCAGCAGCTAGCGATAAGTGGTAAAGGAAATCTCATATCAATTTTGAATAACCATTTGGTTCACTCCCAATCAGGAGTAGATGTTCTTTGCTGTGAGACCTGATTGTGTACTCAATGCAAGACATTTCCTATGGAGGTGTCTATTCAGGACTGATTATAGTACATGAAATATTTCAGGTTTATGATGACCCTGTACTGATTGTGGCTTCTATATAGGAGCGGCCTGCGGCCATCGCCGTCGCAAAGTGCGGAACCACCTGGAAAAGAGCAGGTCGCCGCTTGGGATGCCGCCCTGCGTCGTAGCCATCGCCAGGAAGAGCACATGTGGCCGTTCCGCTCTGGCCGGCGGCGGGATAGGGACCATTGCGGCCGTGCCTGCACTGCATTGGGACCATTTGTTTTTTGCAGGATCCGCATCTCCTCCGCTCGGAAGCTCTGCCTTGCCGAGCTATGGAGACTAGGAGGTGTGGATTGAGTCCCCGCTGCCATGGATTTAATTTTCCTCAATCCTGGTTTCTTTTTCCTTCTTTCTACTTTATTATTTGCTTTTGTTCTACTTGCGCCTTGCATGTTTGATGAAATGTCTGTAGGCTAATTTGATTTCTGCTGCTGTGCTAGAGCTCCAGCCGGAGATCCCGTCCAGAGAGGATGAGCAGCAGGAAAGGTGGGCTCTTTCTCTTTGACTTGGGCGAGAGACAGCCCCCCTGGGTGGCCAAGATATGCGTCGTGCTTCTGGTTGCACTTCCTTGCGTGAGTTCCTCCTTCCTATCCTTTGTACCTAATTTAATTTCTATTCTGCATCTATGATTTAGATAGTTGGCAGATTTCTAGATTGATTTCATGTTTCTATGTCCGTGCATTTTCCTTATGTAAGTCTTGCTGCACAGGCGGATGATGAGTTGAGAATTGATGGCATCATCGGTGTTGAGCGACCATCCATGGATCTTGAGAGTCGAGGCAGCAGCCACCTCTGCTGATACTGGCCAGGTTGCATCTGACCCACATTTCTTATGAGCTTTGATAGATCCAGCAGTTGAAATCCAAGAAAACTAAGCTAGGTTGAAACACAATCAATTGTGGGCAGCTGGTGTGCTGCTATTTTCTTCATTTTCCCTTGGACTCTGCATTTGATGTCTGCCTATGATGAATTCTAAATTTGATGCATACACGTGCATCCTGTATTAGATGTTCTGATAATTCTTCATCAATCTATTCTATTCTATTTTCTTAAATTTGCAATTGCTGAATCTGCCATTCTGAAGATTTATCTTATTCTTCGCAGCAATCTTCAAGGTAAATCTGGGGTTTGTAATCTTGAAGGGTTACAGATGTCGATAAGGCTGCTGATGTGGTTCCACAATTGGAATTGGTCTGCTGCGTTCATGATGCTGAGTGATAGATGCAATTCATCTCGCTTTTCTCTATATTGTGTATGTCTCTCTGAATCTGCCATTCTGAAGATTTATCTTATTCTTTGCAGCAATCTTCAAGGTAAATCTGGAGTTTATAATCTTGAAGGGTTACAGATGTCGATAAGGCTGCTGCTGTGGTTCCACAATTGGAATTGGTCTGCTGCGTTCATGATGCTGAGTGATAGATGCAATTCATCTCGCTTTTCTCTATATTGTGTATGTCTCTCTGTCCCTGTCCCTCCTTATATATTTAATTAGTTTGGTATATTATAGGTTGTCCGCAGCCATTTTGTTTACTTGCAATCTAATAGAAAGGAGTTCTTTGTAGCTGTCAGTTTTTCAGCATTGAAGTTATTGTGACTGATGCATGCACGTTAGTAAGCAAAGAAAAATTGTTCTCAGTTTTACCTGAAAGTATAGAACAATATTGAAATGTAAATTTTTTGCAGCGAGGACAGACAGGAGATGATGGAGCGAAAGGCACTCTTCCAGACTGACTTTTTATTTAGGCATTTCCTTTTTTTCCCTTGTGTTGAGGACCAAGGCCGTGGATCGAAGACAGGGCGCTCGGTCGGCTGGTGCTGCCATGCCGACGGTACGTGCCCTCTCCTTTTTCTTAGGGTTTGTGAGATTGTTGCTTGGGGAATGTGTTGAAAGCTCCATTTTCTTGTGTGGGATTCATTGTTTGCAGACCCATGTCCTGATGGTGAACATACACTATGAAAGGTGCAGGCACAAGGTGAATAAGCTGCTCAAGAATAGATTTGCTTCCTGGTGGAAATGAACTCAATTCCAGGGCAATATGGTACTGGCAGTTTTCTTGCCGTCGTATGCTTACTATCCATCCTGCTTGATTTATGGTGATGCTTGATCTCTGCTGATGCTTCCTCACCTACACAATATTAGTACAGTAACCTGAGTTCATGAAAATTGTTTATCTCGTGATAATATATGGAAAATAGCTGGAGTATTATTTTGTCTGTATAAAATGTATTGAAAGTTGCAAGGTTTGTATCCAGACCTTTCCCAAAGTTTGGAATAGAAATTTGAGTCTCTTCATCTTCAGTTGGAAAATTGAGTATTGTCTTAATTTGAGTCTGTAGAATTTTACTTCTTAGAATTAGTATTGCTTCTTTGGTGGTAGCAATTTACATTAGTTGCAAAAGTAGGACTTCATAATGAACTGGCAATGGTACTCTGTTAATTTGGGTCTGTAGCATGTCTCTTAATCTGTCTGCCAATGGAGTATATGTAGGAGTGTATTTTGGGAGTATGTAGGAGTATGTATGTATCCCATAGGATCATGGATGCTGGCTGTCAGGCACTGATGTTTCGCTTTCAACTCAGATGCTTAATAAGTAGTTTCAGAATTGTTTGGTTGCTTATATTCCTCCGAAATTTCAATAGGAGTATCTATGGAAATGCCTTGCTCTTCTTTGTGCATTTGCAAAGCTGGATTACCTGCATATCTATAGATAGGCATGCTGGGAGTACTCAAATTATTCAGATTTGTCAGGCATTGATGTTTCAACTCAGATACTCAGTAGTTTCAGAATTATTTGGTTGCTTATATTCCTCTGAAATTTCAATAGGAGTATCTATGGAAATGCCTTGCTCTAATTTGTGCATTTGCAAAGCTGGATTACTCGCATAGCTATAGATAGGCATGCTGGGAGTACTTAAATTATTCAGATTTGTGCATGAGCAACTAATACATCTCTAGGAGTATTTTACACCCGTTGCCAAGCGACAGTGAGCTCCCAATCCTTCTGCCCATCCGCTCCTGATCTCTCTCTCCAATGCAGGCTTTGCTATGTGTGATAGTTCATTATCCACATCGATGTTCTTCCTTGTCTAAGTTTTATTTGTTTGTAGCTTGAGGTCGTGCATGAGAGTACATGTGCTTCCATTCAGTGAAACATTGGTCATCGAAACAGCATAGATCTGGATTTGCCGGAGCAGTGATGATTTTTATTTTGGACACTTATAGCATCGGTTGTTGTGTCTATTTTCCATAATTTTTCTTCTCTTATGGCATGTTCTTCTCTGTATTTACAGGGAAAACGATTTCCATAGTGCGACTATCACCAAGCTCTGAAAATTACAGGTGTTTCTTTCGGTGTGCCACATGCCACCCTTAAGTACTCTTTATCTTCCAGGTCCAATGTTGATTCTTTGAGCAGTTGGCTCTTCGAATAGGGAGACATACTATTGTGTCGCACGGGCATGGGCATGGCGGTATGGCCCCTAACCAAAAATGCAACTAAAGTATAATCACCATAAATAGAAGTTTCCCAATGCATATTAACAATATTTACTTGCAGCATATAATTATTAGTAACATAAAGAGGGTTCTTATTACCTCCTCTTTCATAATAGTTGCAAGTAGTAGAAATAAATTCAACCATATAACCACAAGAATCATTCAACTTAGATAATTTAGGCACATAAAGAGGATTATTAAATTTATTATGGAATTCATTAGCATGCTTCCCTCTTTCAAAATAGTTAATAAGATCACTATCAAGTTTACTATCATGATTGCAACAAAGATTTGGAACTAAAGATAGTTGCAAATCACATAAGTATTTCTCAACATAAGCAAATTTCTCCTCTATGGTGTAAGTAGGAGAGTTCAAGAACAAAGTAGGACTCTCATGAGTAAGAGTACTGTAACGTCCCAAATTTTGGAAGCAAGAAAAACTCAATAAATTAAGACTCAAAATTTGGAACCAACAAAAACTTTTTCAAACCTCTAGCATTTGGATGTGTTTTTCTTTTGATTTGCCTAGTTTGGCTTGTTGTGACTCATTATTTTCATTGTTGACCCCTATTTAACAACCCATTTAAAAAGCAACCAAGTTTTGAATAGACCTTTGTGTTAGATGTTTTGGCAGATAAAATATCCATATATCTTCTCCTATCTTATTTTCAACAAACATTTCAAAACCTTTGTTTTAATATTCTTTGAAAAATATTTCTAAGGAGTGGTTTAACCCTCCTTCTTCAAAATCTTGTCATAGTCATATTGGTCACCACCTCATAAGTAAATTTGTTTTATCACAAAATTAGGTTATTTGTTCAATTGGTGGTGTGCTCGAACCTTTTTGCTTATAGTTGATTTAGGTGCCTGGACAGAGAGCTTGCAGATGAATGTGTCAACATATGCTTATGGTGTGGTTGTGTGAACTTATTGCTTTGCTTGCACTTCTAGCTTGGTGGTATGATTTGGTGGTACCCCAAATACAAATTTAGCATGTTTAGACCCAATTCAATGATCTTCATGTTTATTAAAACTTAGCTAATCTAGAGCCCTGGATTAAGCATTGCTGGTGTCATTTTTTTTTGCAATGCACCTCGACAATCTTGTTCCTTGAACTTCCTATTTTTAGTTTTTTCTTGGTCTCATAGTTGGAAAACTTGGTTTAGCACAAAACCATCTAGGTGTTTAGGCCTACTCAAATCAGTGACCATTTGGTCATTTTTCACAAACTGCAAATATCTTAAAATTATTTCTTTAACTTTTAGTCTAGGAACCTTTTGTTTCTTCACCATTAGGTCACCCCGCTCATGTTTTTGCTTAGCATTGTGTGGTGGTTAAATTTAGGCTTGGTTGATTTAGGGAAAAATAAAACAGAAAAAGGAATAAAAGAAATAAAGCAAAAGTGGAAATTGGCCTAAACCCTAAACCTAACTAAACTCAGCCCCTCACCTCACACCTCTGACCACCCCTCTCTCCCCTCTGATCATGGTGAGCATCCTAGTCAGCTAGGACCCGCATGTCACCCCCTCAACACCCCTCTCCACCACTCTCCCCTCTTCTTTTTCCAACCCGGCCAATGGGAGCTCACCCCTCCTCTCCCTACTGGTCAAGACACATCATCCGACCACCTCCACCCTGCCCACTCCCTCACCACCCAAGCCAGCCAGTAGGAGCTCCCCACGCCACCCCATTGACTCCCTTGTCCGAAAACCCTAGAAGAGGGTGAGCTCGCCCCACACCCGACCCCGGCCTCCCCATTCACCCCTCTGTCCCCCAGAGCACGCACACCTCACCCCACCACTCTCCACGAAGCCCAGCACATCCCCATGGCCTCTGCTGCTCGGGACCGCCGGAGGAAGCCGAGGTCGCCGCCGGCAAGATACGACCGTGACCGTTGATCCTCTCCCTCTCCCTCCGCCATTTTTGGCCCGCAGAACTCCCCTAGTCGAGGCCTAACCTCTCCCCCTTTCCTTTTGCCCAGAGGTTGCCCGTGGACGCCGTGCTCGACCACGACCCGAGAAGGACACCCCCGCCGTCGCCAGGGATTCCGGCCACCCCAGCTGACGCCGCCCACGCCCGAGCCTCTCCCTCGACCCCCTCCACCGTCCGCAGCTCTCCCAGTCGCATGCAGAGCCCCTAGGTGAGCCCCTCGCCGTCGCCGTCTTCCCCTGCCTGTGGCCGCCGTCGTACGCGTCGCGCTGGGGAATAAGAACGTTAGCCGTTGATCGCGAGATCAACGGCCCAGTTCAAATCCGCCCCGCGGGCCGCTCCCGCGCGCTGCGGTGCGCAGTTGGGCCGGCCCAGCTCGCCCCGCTGGTCAGATCCGTGCTGGCCTCAGCCAGATCTGGCCCAGGCGCGGCCCAAGTTCTTTTTTTTAGCAACAGTTTTATTATTTCTGGTTTCTGTTAAATGTGTGGGTCTAGTTTAATTAATTTGTGCTTAATCTGTTTGTGCAATTTATTTAGGAGTATTTTAGTAGATGCCTGGATGTTTTCTTAAACATGCAGAAGTGGGTTTGCTCAAAAATATTTAGTATATTTTGCATGGCATCAAATCATGTGGAAGATGTATTTTCTAGTGTTTTATTTTTAGCAGGAGCTAGGAGTGTCCAAATTGAGTGAATCCAATTTCTACAGAAAGCTAAAATCAATACTTTTCCATAGGATTTAACCTTGCATGCAGGAGATTCCTAGAACTGGAGCTTTAATTCTTTTGGTTTTGAGACCAGTAGCATTTGTAGAATTTTTAATTCTTGTTTGGTGTTTTGTTTTGATGCAAATCCAATTTATATAGCTTGGTATGACTACTAGGAGTACTGTGGTAGAAGGATTTAATTTTCTGAACTTTATTTTAGGACTTGTGCCTTTTCCCCAAAAACAGCAACTTTGCCACTATTAAAAAGGGCATATTTTAATTGATTGTTTTTAATTGTTTGTGTTTAGGATTGTTTTAGGTTGATGTCCAGAGGGTGTATGTGTAATGAAATGCTTGCTGTTTTGATTAAGTGCTTTAGATTGTTGTCAACCCGCTACTTAGAAATTAACTTCATGTGTTTGTGATGCATAAATCTAAAGTTGCATGTGATTGAAGTTTGGACCAGGAGCAACTTGATTGATTTAATCGATTTCCTGTGAATAAAATTTTAGGCTAAAACCAATTGCATTAGTTTAAAATACTTATAGAGAACATGTACCTAGCTTTGCATAAATGTTTGACCAACAGAACATCCTAGGTTAATTAATCACTAAAAGTGGTGTTTCCTGCCTTTTAAAATTAATAAAACAATTATTTGGTCACTTAAGAAGTTGTGGCTTTTGTTGTTAGTGAATTGATAAGCTACTGTCAATCACTAAATAATGTTGTTCTTAATATGTTAGTACTGTTAGTGCTTAAGTAAAAACAAAATGAAGTTACTTGGGAAATGCTATTAGTGCCTAAGGAATTAAAATAAATTAATCATGCTTGTCTGCCTAATTACATGACTTTTGGAATAAAGTAAACTTCTCCAATAAAGTTCTTCTTAGCTACTGGATGTTTTAAGTTTATTAGTGATGTTTAGTTTTACTTTTTGAAAGTGATTCAAAAAGGTTGTCTAATTATCACCTTAACCTTATTCTTGTAAATAAATAATAAATGGTATTATAGTTGCCAAACCTGTTGGTGTGGATTAATATGTTTTGCCTTGTTAGTTAAACTTGGTAGACTTTGAGTTAAATACTAGCATGAGTAGTATGCTAATGTCTCTAGCTCAACTTGGTGGAATATTTTAATAATAGAAAATAATTAGTAACTTAACTTTTGTCTGAAGTATTTCCTGAAAACTAAAGCGATACTTTTGTCTGAAGTATTTCCGAAACTACGGTAACAACCCTTGTTTAGTGACCTAACCACCCTAAGTGGAGTTTTGCTTTAGGGTTTAGTTAAGACCACCTTTTTAACTATTAGGGTTGTTGTGTATATATGCTTAGGTGTGTTTGTTGTTTGTCTTAGTTTTATGGACTTGTTGTTTGTTGTTGTTTTAGCTAAGTGACTGGTTTGCTTTTGATTGTTAGTTTAGTGCCCTATGCAAGGCTAGCTGTTTATTATGTCCTTGTGGCAATGTCTTGTATTTTGAGTGTTGTTTCTTTTTCTTGCTTGCGACGTTAGATACGATCGGGAAGGAACTGGAAGTGAGGAGTGAGCCTGAGGGGCATCAAGGTCAAGACCTAGGGACATATTGCTGAGCCAGGCAAGCCACCTCACCATACCCTACTGTAATCCTATTATTTCATTAAAGCATGTTTTGTTTTCAAAATAAAATAATGCATGTTTTATTTCTCTGTGGCACTTTGCCACCCAAAACTATTTTATAAAATATTGTTTGGCCAAAGCTATCTACTAGAATATGATAGGTGTTATAAAGATTAAGTCTTCACTTGAGAAGCCTTCTACTGAAGGCGCTATCAAGAAAATTATATTTTCTAGTAGTATGTCCTTACATCCTTATCTCAAAACTATAGGATGGGAGCCTGGTCTTTGGTAAAATGTTTCCAGAGGAAAAACCCGAGTCGCTGGGAGCGATCGGCGAGAAAGTATTTTATAAAACCCATGTTGCTGGGAGCAAATGGAGTGTTTATGAAAACCCGAAGTGTTGGGAGCATTCGGAGTGTTTATGAAAACCCGAAGGGCTGTGAGCATTCGGAGATTTTGTGAAAACCCGAGTTGCTGGGAGCAGTCGGAGGTGGAGATGTTTTGAAAAACGAAGTACTGCCCTAGCGGCCGCCCGAACAATTAACCCGTGCAACCACACTACCTGATATGGGTAGGGCTTAGCCGGAAGCTTGTCCATTTTAGTACGGAAGGTCTCATACTTCTATAAGGGTTAGAGTCCCTCGAAGCCGGGTTGTCGTCTGTACGAGGCAATACACATGCGGATGGACCCGCGCCGGACGATTACGTTGGGTCCCCTGCCGTGGCGGTGTGGCATCCTAAGAGAGACCAGGGGTCTAGTGGAGCACACGGTGCCGAGGGGAACAAACCTAGCGGGAGTCCTCTGTACTAGAGTGGACTAGGGGAAAGTTTTGATCATGTTATCCGAAACACCGCATACTGTTGTATGAGGACCGTGGCTGATCACGGCGGAATGACTGTTTGGTGTGGTGAAAGTGCACCCCCTCTGCAGAGTGTAAAACTATTCGAATAGCCGTGTCCGCGGTCATGGACGGTTGGAAAGGTCCCCGATCTAGGCGTATGGGCATTTTATGTTTTAAAAAGGAATTTGTTTTCGGCAAAGGAGAAAGGAGACATCAAGGAGGTACCTGGGAGGTACGGAATTTGGGCGAAGATGGTTGGTCTCGGGAGTCAACCAGTCGGAACCCGGAAAAGAGAAAAGGGGCATCCCTATCCTAGTGTCCTTGAAAAGTTTTACAAAATGTTTTACAAAGAAGTGGAGATAGTTCCGGTGATCTCTACAAAAGAGAATCCTATCTCTAAATGTTTCTTTTTAACAAAGATATAGAGATGTCGTATTCTCTATGTCTAAAGGCATCGTTTACGAAAACTAAGACCCATAGTCATATATAGCAGCTATCCCAGTTTTCGAAAACGCTTTTATTGCATTACCATGAAAACTTAAGCCTGGTGGTGGTCTTGCGAGTACGTAATGGTACTCATGGCTGTGTCCCTGGATATTCCCATGTCTAGATCTTCAACGAGAAGACCTACGCCGAAGATGAGGAGTACGCCGACGACTACGCCAACTGAGTGTCACCGGTCAACTGCTCTGTGGGAATGCGTCTGGTTGTGACGAGGGCCGACGCTAGCCGAAAGCTTCCGCTATATCGTAGTTAATTCCGTCCTGCGTGACGATGTTTGCAGACTTGGTCGTGTGACCACCATTTATGTAAGTCTTGTACTAATCGAGTTGGATGATGTAACTCTGTATACCATGTTGGTTATGTGATCGCGATGCACTGATCATTGGGATCGTGATCTGTTTACATAACATGGGCACCTCGGACTGGTAAATCTGAGGGGTCCCTACAAGTACCATCACAAACAGCAAGTATATCATTTTTATCCTCACATAATTTAGTAACAACTAAACATGGAGGTTTATCAATAAGCATAGGACCATCATCTAAGGCATTATCATATAGCATATTTAAGCAATACTCCTCATTATCATCAATAAGTTCACTAGTAGCATTAATAGAAAGTAAAGGAGCATTTTTAGTTTCATCATAATAGCATGGGTTATCATATAGGACCATAGCATTTTCAGTTTCACACTCAGCATAACTTGGATTCTCATAAATAACAAAAGATTTTTGAGTTTGAGTGCTATTATCAAATGTTGATGGTGAAGTTGGGAGATCCAACTCTTCCCCAAGCTTAGGTTGGAGCACATCCATTTCAATCTCCTCTTCACATATTTCCTCTTCCAAGATTATGTTTTCATCATCCTGCAAAATATTAGTTCTTTCCATGGAAGCAAGAATTCTTTCTTTAACATAAACATTATCACTAAATTCCTTTTTGCAAAGTTGGAGAAGAATAGAAATGTGTCCTTTCATTACACGAGCTTCATGACTAGTTGCGACAAATTTATCAATAAGAAAGTCTATCTCATGGGCTGCAACATAAGCAATATATTTCTCAACTTGTTCTATACCATGGCATGCAAATTTACACTCTTGATAAGAAGCAATAATAGGATCACTATTATACTTACATTGATAGAGAGAGTGTTTATAGTCTTTTCTAAAGCAACAAGTTATATTATGTAATTCACAAAACTCAGTGGCCATATCATTAAGATGTTCAAGCAATTCAAGCATTCTATTTCCTTCTTTGGTTGATCGGTATTCATAGTAAGCTCCCATAGTTTTGACATAACCTTTCTCCATAACTTAGCATACATATTTAAAACAACACTAGTTTTTATGGGTTTTTAAATTTTTTATGCAAAACTGAAAGTAAAATGACACTAATGCAACTCGAAATAACAAATGCAACAGAAAAATGCAAAACTGAATATAAAAAATGCAAACCGAAATATAAAGATGATATGCAAGACAAGAACAAAACAAATAAAATGATTGTAGGTAAAGATGGATAAGATGATGCTCACGTAGATGCAACTTCCCGAAGCTTAGGTTGTTACACAAGTTGGTGATGAAGTTGACTTGATGTGAGTGATCCTAGGATAAACCTTTCAGCTATGGTTCCCCGGCAACGGCGCCAGAAAATGTCTTGATACCCAATGATTACCTGCGTGAAAAGTAAATGGGTTAGGTTGAGACTCCAAGTGCAGAGCGTGTGTAGTAGTGGAAGACAATTTTCCCCACGAGGGGTGACTCGAGGGTTTAATATCGAACTCTCGGGGAACCAGTATTTCAGGTGTTATCTCCTTATCCTTCTCTTGAGAACCTGCAACAAAATAAATTGTTTTGTGCCCTCAACCTCACCAAGTGGTTGTCAAGCACAAGGTGTGAGAATGATAATAAAATAAATATGCAAACAGTAGTAAATATGCAATGATGGTAAAATAAATATGCAAGGATGATGGTAGTAATGATAAATGATATTTTTGGGTTTTTTATGATGAATGCAAGATGTAAAAGTGTTTTTGTATTTTCAGATTTAATAATGGCAGCAAACAAAAGTGGTGATAAAAGTGTTGGAAAGGTGTTTCTTATGATTAAAAATGGGCCAGGGTTCATGGTTTCACAAATGCACTCTCTCTTGATAACGTGGTAGACAATGGAACACTAAAATTAACATGTAAGATGGCAAGACATGGTTTGACAAGTTATTAATAATATGGGCATCACGTCCTAACATAGAGATCTCAAGTATAAGTTGTTCTCTCTCTCTTATGCTCCACCAAGATGCGAACTAAATCATAACACCTTAGTAATTAAGATAAATCAGAGCATAGCAATAAGTTCAATGACATGAAGTTAAAATAAGAACATGCTAGATCTAGTCATGGAGATAGTGGCCAAGGTCACATCCACTCTCCGGTAGCATGGTATTTTTGTTTATCCCTAGTGAGGCAACAAAGTAAGGTAGAAAACCCAAGTGGATCGCAGAACTTTCTCTCACGTTCACTGCACTAGCCACCCCCGTTACTCCAACTAATGCACACGTTCCTCCTCACATGCTCTCATAAACATGCTTGATCATGACAAGTAAATAAGAACGGGGTACATAATATGCATCTACTTTCATAACTGAAACAAAACCATTGCAATCTCAAACATGTATTAACTCATAATAAAGATCCACCACAAAGGAATTACATAGATGACCGTAATCATGTTCAGCAGCTCATACGGTACTAATTAGTGAAACTCATAGAGAGGAGAGATACATAAGTTACTTCCACAAACCCATAGTCCAGAGGTGGACTACTCCCTCTTCATCATGGTGTCGGTGGAGATGTTGTTGGAGGGGAAGGAGACCACACCGTGAAAGGGCATGTCTTTCATCCTACTTTTGGTGACTAAAGACAACATGAATAGAGTCCTAATAATAAGCTGCTATGTTGTGAAGTTTGATTGTTTCAGGTTCATCAATTAAGAAGAGAGAAAGTTCATCAATTCTGTCTTGGCCGGAGATTTCCGGGGGCCAAAAATTCCGGGGAAGTGACCGGAAATATCCGGGGCACATGATTTCGGCTAAGTCGTGAGCAAAGTCTGGTACTGGTGTACCCCAGCTGCTGGCCGGATATTTAGCCGGAGATTTCCGGCCACCCCGGAGATATCCGGGATTCGACCCAGAAATATCCGGCCCTGCCGGAAATATCCGGCACTTAGCCCGGAAATATCCGGCCCTCTGAAGACTGCAACGGCCAGATTTTCTGGAGGGGTATTTATACCCCTCCACCTACCTCCAGCTCTTCAAGCTTCAAGATTCTCTCTCCTCCATTGACGAAAGCTTCACCAACCTAGATCTCCCAATCCCTCCACCCAAAAGCGTTGATCTTTGGAGGATTGAAGGAGAAGGCACCGATCTACATCTTCACCAAGCCGTTCTTCATTTCCCCCTCATTCACTTGAGGGATTTGAGCCTAGGGTTTCCACTAGGAAAACCTAGGCATCTTGTTGTTCTCACTTGCTTGTTACTTTTGTGTAGCAGGTGTTGTTGTGCTTGGGAGCCCCCAATCCTTTTGTGGGTTGAGCCTCAAGTTGTTGTAAGGGCTCCGGATTCCGCCTTGAAGGATTCCGATAAGGAAGGTGAACCGAGCTTTTGGGCAAGGTTCATCGGAGAATAGGGTGAGGCCATTTGTGGCGTCTTGAGTTTGATACTCACACCCCTCCAACGAGACGTACTCCCCTAAAAAGGAGGAACTCGGGAATAACTCTTTGTCTCCGCGTGCTTCCCGTTCGGTTACTCCTTTCTCGCTAGTTCTTACTTGTATCGTGCCTAGTATAGTGTTAACTTGTCATATAGGTAAATTCACCTTAGTTGCATATCTAGAGAATTTACCTTTGTATCAAGCCTAAACTCGAAAAAGAACTAAAAATTGAGTAGCACCTATTCACCCCCCCCCCCTCTAGGTGGCCATACGTATCCTTTCAATTGGTATCAGAGCAAGGTTCTCTTTTCGGGCTTAACCGCCTAAGAGTAGTATGGCCCTTGATGAGCATGGAAATGAGATACCCGAGCTTCCTTCCGTGCCCACTTCGGTTTCCGTGGAGGACTTCAATTCCTTGAAGTCCAATATGGAAACCAAAATGGACAAGTTGCAAGAGATGATCATGCAACTCATGGAAGCGAAGGGTATCTCACCTCCACCCACCCCCCGTTCGTCGGAGGTTGACAAACCCGAGAAGGATGTGGGTGATGGGAAGAAAAAGGGGGTGATCAAGATAAAATTGACAACCCAATTAAAACACCACCTAATGGTTCGGGAGTGTATGGTGCCGTTCCGTTCCCATACTCTCCCGACCCTATTATCCCTCATCCTCCTATTCATCTAAGGGGAAACCCACCTAAGCTAAATGCATCTTTGTTTACTAAATGGCAATCTTCTATGAGATCTTATGTGAACAGTGCTTCTATCGAGCTTTGGAGGATCATTGAGCAAGGGTATCAAGCCGTGGATGAATCCAACAAGACAAAAGAGAAGTAGTTGATTGTCAACTAAATGCCACCGCTCTTGACTTGATCCGTGATGCCGTGGGAGAAGATGATATGTCTCACATCGAGCATTGCACCACCGCCAAAGAAGCATGGGCGTGCCTTGTTGAGGTGTATGTTGGAAATGAAAGCATGAAGAGAAACCGGTTTGAGGAAATGAGCAACAAGGCCGAAGGATTCTTCATGGAAGATGGAGAAGACCATGAGCAAATGTTCCGAAGACTCAAGTCTCTTGCCAATGCCTACAAAGCCCTTGGTGGGACTCATGTGGATGATGCTTGGGTCAAAAGGAAGTATGTGAATGCTCTCTTGCCCTTTGAAGGGGCCGACTTGAAGAGTCTTCAAGGAAGGCACAACTATCCTCAAATGACCTCCAACGAAGTCATGCAAGAGATACAATCTTTCAAGGTTCAAGCCAAGATTGCTCAAGACTCTCGTGCCCGAGCTATTGGAATGCAACAAGGAGCCTCTCTTGCGTTGAAGGCCAAGGTGGTTGAACACAATGAAGATCAAGATTGTGAAGATGTGTCCTCCATGGACCCCCAAGAACTCAAGAGCTCTCATAGGGACTATGTGGCTCTTGCGGCAAGGACCTTTTGGAAGAATCCATCCAAAGCCAAAGCCCAAATGGAAGAAAAGGCCAAATCTAGTGGCTTCAAGGATGGCAACCCAAAGTTGAAGACTTGTTTCAATTGCCAAGATAGATTTCACTATGTTGCCATGTGCCCCTATGAGAACCGTGAAGATCATGGAGGAAGGCTTGTTCTCAAGAAGACTTTATCGTCATCATCCTCTAGCAAGAAACCCTTCTTCAAGAAGAAGAGGCCTCCTCCAAGAATGGTATTGGTGACAAGGGAGGAGTACATGTCCGGGGGTGAGAGTGATGAAGAAGAACCCACAAGTGAAGTGGCCGCTATTGCTATTGCTTCTTCAACACCTTCATCCCTTTTCGAATCTCCCAATGAGAATGTTCCAATCCAATCCGCCAAGTGTCTCATGGCCAAGGCCACCGAGGTATCATCTCCTTCCCCCTCCAAGACTATAAATGAAATGGATGATCTTATGAGTCTTAAAGTTAAGGAAGAAAATGTTGCTTTGGATCGTTTCTTGACTAACTTGCAAGGTGAAGCCAAGATTCGTTTCGAATCTCTCTTGAGCGATTATGGGCGGATTCAAGAAGAGCTTGATGAAAAGGAAAGACTTGAAAAAGAGTATGCTAATGATATTGCTTCTCTCACCTTGGCTCTTGAGGAAGAGCATGAGCTTAGTGTTTCTCTTGAGGAGAAACTTAAAAATCTTGATGAGTCACAAAATGCAATCTTTTCTCAAATCATTAAAGAACGTGACCTTGCAATTGCAAAATATAAGCTTTCCAAGAAAGAGAAGGTTGAATTTGGTGTTGGTCATGATAGACTAACCGAGGAGCTAGAGAAGCTCACCAAGGCTCACAAGGCCTTGGAGGGTGAACACTCTACTCTCACCAAGTCTTTTGAACAACTTCAAATTCAATCATCTAAATCAAATGTTGCTAGTTCCTCTACTACTTCTTGTGATCATGCAAATGTCATTGAGGAAAATGCTAGGTTAAAGAATGAACTTGCCAAGGCCTCTAGTCCCCAAAGTAAGCCTATTGTTGATCTTTTGCTTGCGCAAAAGCCACACATTGGGAAGGAGGGCCTTGGCTATGTTGCCAAGAAGAAGAAGAACAAGAAGAAGGCCAAGCCCGCACAAGCAAAGAAGACTACCATTGCGAGTAGTGAAGCCACAAGGGGCGACACTCCTCGTAGTGACTTTGCGGGACATGCTAACCCCAACTATATTCTTTATGTTGATTATTATGGGGATGTTGTGCTAAATATGTTGGTCCTTATGATGGTTACATTGCTTACTCTATTTGGGTCCCTAAAACCCTTGTTGCTAACAAAAGAGGACCCATTGCAAAATGGGTACCTAAAACCAAGCAATGATTTCTTGTAGGACTATGCTTCCGGTGGGTCGAAATGGGTGATTGATAGTGGATGCACTAGTCATATGACCGGAAGCAAGGAGATCGTGACGGAGTTGAGAACAAGCATAAATCAAGCAACCGTCACTTATGGAGATAACTCAAAGGAAAGGTATCGGGTCTCGGCAAGGTGGTAGTTGCAAGGGATATCACCCTTGTAAATGTCATGCTTGTTGAGTCCCTTGGTTATAATTTAATGTCCGTTCGTGCCGTTAATAAGATGGGTTTTGCCGTCCATTTTGATCTTGATATTGTGGTACTCATGTGGAGCAAGACTCTAAAGGTCGCTTACGTTGGGTATGTCGAAAATGAGTTGTTTGTGGTAGACTTTTCGGAGTCAACCAACTCTCAAACGATGTGCCTATTCGGAAAGGCCGACGTGGGGTGGTTGTGGCATCGCCGCTTATCCCATGTCAATATGAGAACTTTGCAAAGTCTTCACAAGGGTGGCCACATCCTTGGACTAAAAGAGAATGTTTCTTTTTCTAGAGATCGTCTTTGTAGGGCTTGTGTTGAAGGAAAGATGCATGATTCTCCCCACCCACACAAGACCATCATTTCATCAACGAGGATATTGGAACTTCTTCATGTTGATCTCTTTGGTGCCGTGCCTCAACCAAGTCTTGGTGGGAAGAAGTATTGCTTGGTGATTGTCGATGACTATTCAAGATTTACATGGGTTTATTTCTTCAAGTGAAGAGTGAGACCCAACAAGCCGTCATTGACTTCTCCAATGAAGTGCAACGTCAACACAATGTTCCTATATTGGCCATTAGAAGTGACAATGGCTCCGAGTTCAAGAACTACACCCTAAATGAGTTTCTTAGTGAAGAGGGAATTCGTCATCAATATTCCGCTGCGTATACCCCTCAACAAAATGGTGTAGCCGAGAGGAAGAACCGGACCCTTATGGATATGGCAAGATCTATGTTGGCGGAGTTCAAGACCCCACTCTTCTTGTGGGCCGAGGCCATCTCCACGGCATGTCATTCATCTAACCGCCTCTACTTCCGCACGGGCAAGAAGTTCACTCCATATGAAATGCTTACCGGCAACAAGCCCAATATTTCCTACTACCGGGTGTTCGGTTGTAAGTGTTTCTATAAGATTAAAGGTTATCGCTTAACTAAATTTGAGTCTAAAGCTTTTGAGGGTACTTTTGTTGGTTACGGTGCCGAATCCCACACTTATAGAATCTACGACAAGACCTTCGGGACTATTGTAGAATCTTGTAGTGTGGAGTTCGATGAGAATGACGGCTCCCAAGTGGCGCAATTTCATGTTCGTGATGTAGATGATGAGGAACCTCAAGATGCAATAAGGCGAATGGGCGTGGGATTCTTTCGCCCAATCGAGATTTCTCATGAGGCGCCTCAAGAAGGACCAAGCTCCACCCATGTGGAGCAATCATCATCACAAGTGGACACCGCACCATCCGATGGAGCAAATGAAGCACCAAGCCAACAACAAGTTCAAGACCCTCCTCAAGTTGATCAAGTTGCTACGCAAGAACCAAGTTCTCCAATTATTGATGCTAGCCATGATCAAGACCAAGGTCCATCTTCCCCTTCAAGTGATGAAGGTGTGCATATTGAAGACCAAGGTCATCATTCCGGTCAAGACGGGGACACAAATGATCAAGATGAACAAGATGATCAAGAAATTCCTCCAAGCTCTCGTGAGGACATCAACACCCGTCGTCGTGCAAGAAATGTCAAGACCTTGTTGAGAAGGCAACACTTTTGGACAATATTATTGGTGATTTGAAGGGCAAGGTTGTGACTAGAAGGCAATGCGCAAACTTTAGTGCCCATCAAGCTCACATATCCTTGGTGGAACCAAAGAAAGTCTTTGAAGCTATTGAAGATCCGGATTGGTTGGATGCTATGCATGAAGAGCTCAATAACTTCAAGCGCAACAAGGTGTGGAAGCTAGTTGAGAAGCCAAAAGAGTGCCGCAATGTTATAGGCACTAAATGGATTTTCAAGAACAAGCAAGATGAACATGGCATGGTGGTGAGGAACAAGGCAAGATTGGTGGCTCAAGGGTTCTCTCAAGTTGAAGGCATTGATTTTGGAGAGACCTATGCTCCCGTGGCTCGCCTTGAGTCCATCCGTATCCTCCTTGCATATGCTTCTCATCATAATTTTATCTTGCAACAAATGGATGTGAAAAGTGCTTTTCTTAATGGTCCACTCAAAGAATTAGTATATGTTAAGCAACCACCGGGGTTTGAGGATCCCAAACTCCCTAACCATGTCTACAAGCTCGATAAGGCACTCTATGGCCTTAAACAAGCCCCACGTGCGTGGTATGAGCACCTTAGAGAGCTTCTAGTAGACCGTGGATTTGAGGTTGGGCAAATCGATCCCACTCTCTTTACCAAGAGAGTAAAAGGGGAGCTTTTCATATGCCAAGTCTATGTGGACGATATTATCTTTGGCTCATCTAACAAAGCTTTCAATGATGAATTTTCAAAGCTTATGACCGATAGGTTTGAGATGTCTATGATGGGAGAGTTGAAGTTCTTCCTTGGTTTTGAGATCAAGCAATTGAGGGGGGGACTTTCATCTCTCAAGCTAAATATATCCAAGACATGCTCAAGAAATTTGATATGGTTGGTGTTAAGGAGAAGCGCACTCCAATGGACACAAAGGTTCATCTTAAACTCAATCCAAATGGTCTTGATGTCGACCAAAAGGTATACCGTTCCATGATTGGTTCTTTGCTCTATCTTTGTGCATCTAGACCCGATATTGTGTTGAGTGTAGGGGTGTGTGCAAGGTACCAAGCCGCTCCTAAAGAAAGCCATGATATGGCGGTCAAAAGAATCCTCCGATATTTGGCTCATACCCCAAAGTTTGGTTTGTGGTACCCTAAGGACAAGGTTTTCTCTCTTTGTGGGTACACGGACTCGGATTGGGCCGGTGATCATGATGATAGGAAGTCCACTTCCGGGGCTTGCCAATTTCTTGGTGGTTCCTTGGTGAGTTGGTCTTCCAAGAAGCAAAATTGTATATCTCTCTCCACCGCCGAAGCCGAGTATGTGGCCGCCGCAAGTGCATGCACCCAATTGTTATGGATGAGGCAAACTTTAAAGGAATACGGTGTCATTTGTGACAAAGTGCCTCTTTTATGTGACAATACAAGTGCTATCAATATTGCCCACAACCCGGTGCAACATTCAAGAACCAAGCATATTGAGATTCGTCATCATTTATTCGAGATCATGTTCCCGTGGTGATATTGAGCTAAGCCATGTTTCTACACAAGACCAACTTGCCGATATTTCACGAAGCCTCTTGATGAAGCAAGATTCACTTATTTGAGGAATGAGCTAAATATCGTGGATTCAAGGAGCGTGGCTTGACTATTTTGCATACACACCTATGTCTTAACTATCTATTGTGTTTAGGTGTAGGCATGGACATAGGGGGAGTGCGGTCCTAATACATTGGACTATCCCTCCCCCCATTATGCCGATAGTAAGATTTCATTTGCTTTTCTATTTTCAATTCATGAAAATGTGAGCTTAAATGACGAGTGTTGGTTGTGAACCCAAGATACATCTTCGCGGTGTCACGCCATAATCTCATACATGGTGGCCTAGGCCACCGCCCTCTTCTTTGCGAAGAGTTGATCTTATTGGAGCTTCTTTGGATTTTATTGCCTATCCGTTGTTTTTATGGAAAACTCACTCAAATGTTGGTTTTAAGACTTTCATTTGCTTTTTGAACATGTTTGAGTGTGAAGTACCATTTCCAGTACTTGATATCTTCCTAAGCCTTCTTATCTCAAAACCATGCTTTTCTCTCACTCGTGTCCTAAGTTTTTCCTTGAAGATTGTTGGCGTCGGTATCCCGGATATTTCCGGGTCCAACCCGGATATTTCCGGTGCCCTTTTTCCGTTTCTATTTGCGGCTAAGGACCTAAACAACTTCAGTACTGGAGTTGCTGGAAATTTGCCCGGAGATAGTTCCGGAAATTTCCGGTACCGGATATATCCGGCCTTTGGGCCGGAAATCCGGCCTAAGTGGATCTGGGCCCTTTTTCACGGAGGCGCTGGGTCAACTGCTCCTCGCGATCAGTTCTTCCCCCCCGCGTCTCCCTCCTTCTCTCTCCTGCCCAGACACCGACGCCATCGATCTCGCCGGGGTCCTCCGACCTCGGTTTCTTCCGGTTCCGTGCCGGATCTGCATCCCCACGCCTAGGGGATCCTCTTCATCCAATCGTTTTCTCCATGGAGTCCGGTAATCATCTCTATTTTCACATCTAGGACGAAGTGATTTTCGTGTTCCCTAGTGATTCTAGAGATTTATACCATGATTCTTTTGGTAGAAATGATCATCTAGGCTTGCCCTACTGTGTGTTAGCATCGATTTGATTTTTGTTGGAAATTTCTTGAGCAAGATGCAAATTCGTCCGCTGCAGGTTGCACCGGATATTTCCGGCCCATGGCCCGGAATTTCCGGGGCCGGATATTTCCGGCCAGCGGACCGGAATTTCCGGTCTGCTCACTCTGTTTCCAACTATGAATCTTCTCATGCTACGCTGTTTGTTCCTTGGACACGAGTGCTTACCCCTGTGCTTCCTACTGCTCTATCTCTCTTTCTGCAGGTGGTAGTTCACGCCGGGGTCGAAAGCTTGTTACCTCTCGAGGTCCTCACCCTCGGTTGATGAGGCAAGTTCCGAGTCAGAAAGCAGCCAAGGTGCCTTTGCAAAGAAGCGTCGGCGCCCAAAGAACAAGTCTGTACAGCGATCTCTGGACGATCTGTCCTTGTCTGAGTTTCGCACTTGGCGTTCGGCATTCACTTATGAGGTTCCTCAAGAGGAAGACATTGATACCTGTTTCTGGACCTCTCAGATGGAGCTGCTGCACCGTGAGCTTTATCTCAAGCTGTCTGACAAGCACAAAGTTTGCCCTCACAAGGTTATCAACTTTCAGAAGCTAGCAACCAAGGCAGACTATTTTGGTGGGGCAGTCAGTGTAGTTGATGCTATGGGTTTGAGGAAATTGATGAAAACCTCTTGCAACTACAACATTCCCTTGATTCATCAGTTTTACTCCACAGTTGTGTTTGATTCATCTCCAGACCGTGGTATGACTTGGATGTCAGGGCCTCACAGGCTTCATGCTACCTTCCATGACTTTGCGGACCTTCTTGGCTATCCTTTTGAAGGCAACCTCAGCCCTCAAGGTGAGCGTATGCATGTGGAAGGTGTTACCCCCAACAAGAACATCTTGGCTGATCTCTATGTTACTGGAGGCTCTATTGGTACTATCACAGGGCTCTTGCCGGTGTATGATATTCTGCTTCGCATGTTCCGTCACACCATTGCTCCTAGCGCCGGCAACAACGATGATATTCGAGGAGGCCTTGTCCCTCTTCTGGCTTTCGCGCATGAGACTTACTTGCTTGGTGATCCCGCTCCTAACTCTTGCCGTATTGATGTGATGGATTTCATTTTTCATGAGATGTACCAAGCTGTCATGGAGAGGAAGGTTCCTCCATATGCTCCTTATATTATGAAGCTCATCAAGCATTCTATCCTCTAAGTGAGGAAGAAGGAAAGGATGTGGATCTTGCCCTTGATTGTGAATCTCACTCTTATGTCCGTTTGGTCCAGAAATCTGCTCATGTGATTCAAAAGCAAGCCACCATGTAGACATTGATGAAGATCTTGTGAATGATTCTCGGTCTCGAGCTCCTAGTAACCCCAAGGTGAAGAAAGCTGGTCCTCCGAAGAACCGTCCATGGGTTGTCCGCGCCATGGAGAAGATGTTATGCATGGGCTCTGAACTCCACAAGGAAAACTATGTCGCGTATGAAGAGAGGCATGCTATTCTGACCAATCAGTCCAAGATCTTTGATCATCTCAAGATTCCCAATGCTCCCAAGCCTCCTAAGAAGTTGATTCCTTATGAGCAATGGAATGCTGAAGCGGTTAACTGGAACTGTGAGGTCGAGGATGATGTGGATCTTGATGAGGATGGCAATGACCCGGACGCGTGATGCTTGGGGCGCTAGCATCGGTCTCTCTCCCTTTTTGGCGTAATGCCAAAGGGGGAGAAGTATCTCTATTAGGTCTTCGGGGATTTGCATGGGTGGGAGTACAAGCTTGCGTTTTTCTTCTATTTGTATCTTATGCTTGTTGCTCCCAACTTGTTTTATTTGTTTGTTTTAAGTGAACCTCTATTTGCATGTGTGGTAAGACATATGAGAACTCCTTATTGAACTATCTATTATGTGTATTATTGTGCGTGGCAAGTTCCTTTCTTGTAAGTTTATATCTTGGCTTGAACTTGCGAGGTTTGTAAAATCTAGGGGGTGTTTTTCCAATAAGTCGTGTGCATTTTGTATTCAAGAACATATTCGTAATAATGCACACACTTAGGGGGAGCCCGTCTATATTTTGCAAATCCCTCTAGTCATGTTGTCATTATTCGCCAAAAAGGGGGAGATTGAAAGGGCATTCTTTCATCCTACTTTTGGTGAATAAAGACAACATGAATAGAGTCCTAATATAAGCTGCTATGTTGTGAAGTTTGATTGTTTCAGGTTCAACAATTAAGAAGAGAGAAAGTTCATCAATTCTGTCTTGGCCGGAGATTTCCGGGGCCAGGCCGGAAATTCCGGGGAAGACCGGAAATATCCGGGGCACGTGATTTCGACTAAGTCGTGAGCAAGTCTGGTACTGGTGTACCCCAACTGCTGGCCGGATATTTAGCCGGAGATTTCCGGCCACCCCGGAATATCCGGGATTCGACCCGGAAATATCCGGCCCTGCCGGAAATATCCGGCACTTAGCCCGGAAATATCCGGCCCTCTGAAGACTGCAACGGCCAGATTTTCTGGAGGGGTATTTATACCCCTCCACCTACCTCCAGCTCTTCAAGCTTCAAGATTCTCTCTCCTCCATTGAAAGCTTCACCAACCTAGATCTCCCAATCCCTCCACCCAAAAGCGTTGATCTTTGGAGGATTGAAGGAGAAGGCACCGATCTACATCTTCACCAAGCCGTTCTTCATTTCCCCCTCATTCACTTGAGGGATTTGAGCCTAGGGTTTCCACTAGGAAAACCTAGGCATCTTGTTGTTCTCACTTCCTTGTTACTTTTGTGTAGCAGGTGTTGTTGTGCTTGGGAGCCCCCAATCCTTTTGTGGGTTGAGCCTCAAGTTGTTGTAAGGGCTCCGGATTCCGCCTTGAAGGATTCCGATAAGGAAGGTGAACCGAGCTTTTGGGCAAGGTTCATCGGAGAATAGGGTGAGGCCATTTGTGGCGTCTTGAGTTTGATACTCACACCCCTCCAACGAGACGTACTCCCCTAAAAAGGAGGAACTCGGGAATAACTCTTTGTCTCCGCGTGCTTCCCGTTCGGTTACTCCTTTCTCGCTAGTTCTTACTTGTATCGTGCCTAGTATAGTGTTAACTTGACATATAGGTAAATTCACCTTAGTTGCATATCTAGAGAATTTACCTTTGTATCAAGCCTAAACTCGAAAAAGAACTAAAAATTGAGTAGCACCTATTCACCCCCCCCCCCTCTAGGTGGCCATACGTATCCTTTCACACCGGCAGCGCCCCGCCGGAATTTCCCCCCTCCAATCTTCAGCTCCAGGTCTCTGTTTCGTGGTTTCTGTGTTTCGGCGGCGCTCCCTTTCGCGAAAGCCCTGGGGGGGTCTATATATAGTCGTTTTTAGGTCAAGACGAAGCTTCGGGAAGAAAGATCGACGGCAGCGGAGGCCCGAGGGCCAGGATGGGGGACCCCACGCGGTCAGGGAATCTGGCCGCGTGGGCCCACCCCTTTCGGCCTTCTGGTCTCCGTTTCTTTGATTCATTTGCGCCTACGTTTCGTTCCTTCCAAAAAAATGATCCCCGTAAAGTTTCAGGTCATTTGGACGTCGTTTGGGTCCTGAAACATCAAAATATAGAAAATGGGGTTTTCTGACAGCGCAGGGTTAATTTCAGAAAAATGGGGAAGTTGTTAATTATGCCCAAAACTCAATATAAATCATGAATATAACCCTCATATGATGCAAATAACATGGAATAACATGTAATAAAATGTAAAGTTCATGTATGCATTTTACATGCATCAGTTGGGTTATCGAGTTCAGCCATGAAAGATTATTTCTGATCTGAGTTGGGCTACCGAGTTCTGCAGATGATCATGAACGCCTACTTTCTTATTGGTAGTTTGTGGACCTACTATCTTAGGGTGTGTTCGGTTCTGGAACCGAATGGAATGGAATGGAACCGTTCCATTCCCAGAACCCATTCTTGCGTTCGGTTGGAGCAAGGAACGGAATTAGGTGGTTCCAAAAAAGGAAATATTCCCTCAATATTCGGAACCGAGCCGTCCGGCCGATTCGGCCGGACGAGGTGGAACGGCACAGTGCCTCCCTCTAATTTAATCAAGTTTAGCTATAATTAATCAAGTTTAGCAATAATCAAGATTAGGAAAAATTAATCAAGATTAGAAATAATTAATCAAGTTTAGCACTAATTAATTAAGTTTAGCAAATAATTAATCCAGTTTAGGAAATAATTAATCGAGTTTAGAATAATTTCATTCTCACTCCATTCCATTCCATTCTCATCCCATTCCAAAAACCGAACACAGGGATGGAACGGTTCCGTGATAATTTTTTGTCCAAACCGAACACAGGGATGGAACGGTTCCGTGACGGTTCCATTCCATTCCATTCGGTTCCACAACCGAACACACCCTTAATGGATGGCAGAGGCTGCCTGGAACGGCATCACGGGTGGACGATCGTGTCCGCGTAGCGACCAACAGCCTTTGTTGACTCTCCTGCTTCGTCACTATAGTATTAGGTGAGCACTAGTTTTCTCTTCCTCCCCATGCTTTGCGAACTCTTCTTTACAACTTGAGCAATGTTTTAATTGTTTTATTTATGCATGTATTGGGGGTTCAATGTTTGCTTATTTCTTGAGTGATATAACTGTGTCGAGATGGTCAGGGAAAGGGAGAAGGTCCGTGGAGGTTACAGCTGAACTGCCAGGATAATTATATTCTGTTTAAATGTTTTAGCTCCCCTAAACTGTCAATAGCATATGTGCTGACTAGCTTCAAGCGGGTCTGGATTTGCACTTGAACAATTACAGTTCTGCCAGATTGTCAATAGTTAGTCACATAATCAATAGTCTTTCATTTACCCTTTTTCAAGCAGCTTGTTATTTCCTTTTTTATCTGCCGCTGAAATTCCTTGTGGCTTGTTCTCTTCGGTGTTCAACTTAAAATGCACAGGCTTCCCGTGAAACCTATTGGGAGTACATTTATGCTATATATGGACTTGAGGTGATTAGCGGAGCTAAGTCTGCAAAATGCTACAAAAATGCGTATGAGAGTTTTATTGGAACCTAGGTAGTTGTAAGCCCTTTCAATGGCACACCTGTTTTGTTGGTCAAGTTTTATTGATGTATTGCCTTATTCAGCTGTATCTCATACGTATTGGTACATTCTTTGGTCTCTTCATTTCTTTGTTTAGCAGGTCTCTGTAAAGCCATGTCTTCGTGGATGGTTCCTTTTATGGGCAAAGCTCGCAGGGCCAGCTGAAGAGCTTATCAATATTTTAGTAGTGCTCGCTACCTCGACGTCCCCTGGAGCTCAGCGTCCCTTAGTAAAATTCGTCGAGCTAATTAGACGGACTCACAGCTTCACCTGCAGCATTGAACTCATGTGGTACCTATGTAGACAACTATGTAGGTTGATGTAAATTGATCGTCTGTTCATCAGAGATTGCTATGAGAACATCCTTGAACTTGATCTTTATATTCATATTAGAAGATATTGACCAGTAAGGCTTTGTTCTGTTCATACTACTTTCGTATGCTTTCATGGATTCACTTTTGTTTCCTTGCTTTGGTAAAGCTATGCAAGTTATTTCTCTCCATGTCTCTGCGTAAAGCAGGCCTTTCAAACAGTTGATTCAGAGTCCATACAACACGGCCTACCTAGCACTCAGCTCAGCTGCCCAAGCTTCCGTGCTGTTCATCTTTTCCCCCTCAGATTTATGAAAAAACATTCAAGTAACTTGGGTATTAGCACACAGCAAAAGGTGCTGTGCTCAATCATTATGTAAAACCAGCATCTCCCCATTTGCGTTTGGAATAAGGACATGAGCCAAAATAGTGACAGTTAAGAAGGATAAATAGCCCAAAACACTTGCCTACTGCCAACCCTGTATTCTGATTCATGGAAAGGAAATTCGTTTTGGACCTTTTGGTTATTCAGAGTGAAAATTATGCATCGTTTGTTAGTAAGTTTAGCTACCGTGTTCGAGTTTTTCATTGCCTAATTACACACGGATCTTGACCGTGAAGGTTATTCAGGGGATGTAGCAACAACCGAACATCCATGGTATATATTTCAGAGTTCAAGGGCTAGCACAAATATAGGCTCCTACAGTTCAACCAGGTACAAGGATATAGCACACACGACATAGGTTTTCAGTCTGACTAACATACAATGAGGTAGATAACCTACTGATAGTCTTGGTTATACATAAGTATAAGTATAAGTACTAAGTACTATATATAAAGGCTGGAAAGGTTTACCCCCTCCACCCTATCCACGTCGCCTCCAAACCACGGCCGTCTGATCGGCGCCATCGGACGGCCAGGAAACGGCCACGCCAGACACCCAGCGCGCGCTACAGTGCCGCCCTATTTTCTACCAACCGGCGGGCGACACGTCACCCGGTGGACAGCCGGTGGAACCGGTACCCAGCCGGTCACCCCCGCGCACGGATTTTGGCACAGAAAACCCCCCGCAAATGACTGATTTGCAATTTCGCGAAACATCAGGGACCTCCATGCAAAAGCGTGCGCACACCTCGCACCCCTCTTCTCTCTCCCTGCGCGACCCGGAGATCGCCGGCGCCGCCAACGCGCCGCCACGCCGCTCCGCTCCTCCCCGTTCAGATCGAAGTAAACGGAGAGCTTCGCCGTCGTTTCCTATCCATCCTCGCCGACTCTCGCGTCCTGGGATGCCCAAGCCGCGCCGGAATCTTCGCCGGCGTGAAGTTGCTCCCTCCGCCGCGTTTCGACGCCGCCGGGCAGGTCGTCTTCCAAGGGCGAGCGTCTTCCATGGGGCGCGCTCCCTCCTTCCCCGCACGATATCACTTCCGCCGCCACGGGCCTGCTCCTCCATCTTCTCATCCAGCTTCTCGCCCCAACGGCGCACAGCAGCTGTTCATCGCCCTGCAGCGACGGCAGCAGGTCGACCTCCTCGATACGGCGGCGCGGTACGCTGGGCTCGGCCTCCTCTAGCCCCATCTCTCCGCCTTCATGCCGCTGCTGATTCAAGGTACACACTCCTCTCTTCTTCTTGATTTGCCTCCTCCCCTCTCTCTTGCACTCTCCGTAATTTCCCTTCTTTGTTTCTGCAGATGATTTTGTATGAAGTGTTTGACCATCGTGCTGGATGCCAGACGGGGCCAGGCGGAAGCGATGATGCTACTCTCCCGTTGCGTCCTCACCTTCATCAAGGCCCTCCACCCCATACCGTATGTCTCACCATTCCCCATTTTTGATCCTCTGCTTCTGCTCTGCTTCACTATGAGTTTTGATGGTTCAGGAGAGTCTGATCGATGGATGTTGGTGTGCAGCTAACAAGCTGGCGCCGCTGCTGGAATTGGAGATCGACGACGAGTAGATCAGAGTTATTGGCAGGCTATGTGTTCTAGGTTGGCCTTGAGATAAGAAAGGGAACACTAACAGGCAAGCGACCCAAACATTTGCCAAATACCAGTAAGTATACAAATCCATTCATTATGAGACCTATTTTCAGTCGTAGGTCGTAGGCGTAAAGTTCGTTACTGCGGAAGTGAGCAGGTAGTATTACTGGTGACTAGGCTACCGTAAAAGATATGCAGTTCTGATCAAAGAAGTTGCAGCTCACCAAATACTGCATCCAAAACGAGATATAGGCTACATTTAATTCACCGCATCAGCATGCCATCCTAGAGACCAAAAGCTCACTGTCTAGAGAAGAATTGGAAGTGGTATATGTGATTTGTTAAATTATTAATTAACAGCAATCAAAGCTTACCGGAGTTGTGCCTAACAATACAGATAAGAGTACTACGGTATCTCCAAACCAACGGCTATTTTGATTGCTAATTTGACACCTATGATTTGCATAACTTTAATATTACAAAAGAACTTCAAAATGATTCTTCAGATGGAGGGAAGATCAAACACAAGGAGCTTTGCATGTTACTGATCATACTTTTGATGAATAATTAGTTTACTTTGGAACTTCAGCTGTAAGAGTTTGTAACTAATGCTTTTGATAATTTGTGCAACCATTTGATTTAACTATGCATTTTATGATAGGAGGATCACCCAAAAAGTTAGTGTGTATGTATTTCTGGTTCTAAGTGGACTACTCCAATGGATCATAAGATCAAAAATAGTTCTGTTAAAAGCATTTAGTCGAAGGGAAGTGACAGGTATGATTCAGTTTAATCCGTGCATACACAATTGAAGAACCATATGCGCGCCTTTGTGCCATTATTTTATTCTATTTTATTTTTGTTTTGCAGGATGACCAAATCATTTGAGGAGTAACCGAGAAACCAAGGTCCCTGATCAGCGGCCGGCTGTTGAATTTCAGGTGCCGGTAGGCGGCGCGTACAGGCTGATCGACATGCTCATGAGCAACTGCATTAACAGCGGGATCAACAAAGTGTACGTCCTCACACAGTTCAACTCGGCCTCCCTCAACCGGCGCCTGTCCAGGGCCTACAATTTCAGCAACGGCGTCAGCTTCGGCGATGGTTTCGTCGAGGTGTGAAATTCAGAAATTCAGAGCACGTACGCTTCAGGAGATGGCACTGCTGCAAGGAAACCTTTGGGTGTTAATTAGTTTGATTATGTGAAATGGGGATAACGGAGTGAGATTTAACTATCTTTTCAGATCCTAGCATCAACTCAGAGGCCTGGTTTGGAGGTAAAGAGGTGGTTTGAGGGTACCGCTGACGCGGTTTGACAGTTCGATTGGCTTTTCGAAGTATGTTTTCTCTTGCTGTGTGCACGTGGTAGTTACAACACTATTCATACAGAGTGGTCTCATTGTAGGGTCAAATGCACAAAGCCATTTACTTGTGTTTGGTAAATTGAGTCGATTGCATAGGCCGGGGCTTTCCCTCCTTTTTGAAAAAGAAAAGAAAGTATGTTGCATACTTGTGAGATAACCACTATTGGTGCCCCTGTTATACTTTCATTCCAAGAATCAACAGAGCCTGTGTTCAGACGAACTTTCATATTTCTTCGTCTTTCATCTTAGTATTCTACTGAAAAACCTCAGTTGTCCCTAACATGAAGTGTAACGCTGTGCTTTCTAGGATGCCAAATCTGTAGATATAGAGGATGTGTTGATTCTTTCTGCTGATCATCTCTACCGTATGGACTACATGGACTTTGTTCAGGTAAATTCTGCGTATAGATTACTTACTACAGTTGTCTGTCAAAGTGCATAGTTAAATTGTTCTTGCCATTTTGATATGCAAAGTCACCGGCAGAGAGATGCAGGCATCATCATCTGTTGCTTGGCTATTGATGAGAGATGATTCATTTCTATTTCTCTAGGTAATTACATAGTCACAAATGTCCTTCCACTATGCATGATCTACCAACACAGACCGGAAGTTAATAAATTTACCCCTTTAATTTTTTGAATTATCTGTGCATTGTTATAAGGCAAATATTGATTGTCAATATAAAATCAACTTTCTGAATATATCAAATTTTCGATTTAAGTACCCTATTTGACATAGAATCTGCTCCTATGTTCCTTATCCGATTGTCTGACGCGCCAGCCTTATAACAGAGGGTAGCTTTCATGTGGTTCAGGCATTCCTTGCAGGAACATAGGTTTATAACAAGTCCCAGAATTGCAATAGTTCAGCTTAAAATTATTGACAGGTTCCTGGTTAAAAACGCCATGTCTGCTCCTCCCTTTTCCCTCCAATTTGGCATGTTTTTTTCCAGTTGTTCTCCAGCTTGTGGTAAATCTAAATACCATTTAAGGTTGATGTTCCCAAACTGTATTGCTTGCATAAATTTTTTGTGTCGCGTTTTGATTCATGTCATCGTCTGATACCAATATAAGGAAGTTAATAGGAACTAATTATAATGGAGAAGCAAGTACAATATTTAGAAATGATTGGGATGGTACTGGACAACTTGAGAATGTTAGATGCAAGCTCGGTAAAAGAACTGACGGTGCTACCTGTAAATTTTCTTATTCTTCCTCTATGTAAACAGATGCAAACAAAAGGCATGCATGTTCCCAAATGCAAGAATGGTAAAGAATTCCATAAATTTTTATTTTCTATCAAATATGTTGTAGGTGTAGATCAAGAAGAAAAGGCTAGCACAAATATCGCTGATTCTAATTGTAGCATACTCCGTATCAACCAAAGAATAGCTGACAAGTATGTCAACCAGGGCATGAATTTGATGTATAAATTCACATTTTTTGTTGTTGTTGTTGTACTCATGATAAGATATCTCAGATGCATGGAAACTTGGGTACTCATATATCCTATAGAGAACAGACATGCTTTCTACTATGTTTGCCTGCCAGTTGAGTGCACTCAGCACGTTACCTTGTGGCTTTATTCTTGAACTAATTACAGTTGACAATTTCACTTAGTAACACTTGCATCTGAGATTAAAAAAATATGACTTTCCTTCTTTACTGGTCATTACTAGAGGTTTGAAACCGCTTTAAGGTTCCAGTATAATCGATGTTCCTTTCAAGATTGGACGAATTTGTGATGGTGCAAAATTAGGATCGTCTTATCTCCAAAGGATGTTTGACTGATATTTAGTGCACTGACTTGGTAATGTAGTCGGAGTAATAGTTTTTGTATTGTGCTATTCACATGTTTCTGTTTATGTCACCTCGGTTAGAAATTATAGGTAAGAATAGGTTGATGAGAGTACAAGCTAAAATTACTGCATTGTCTGACATGGATAGATCATAGATTATATGGCTAAATGCTGCAACTTATATGTTCGCATATCGCTGGTGGAATTTATAGTACCATACTTTTTGTGTCTCTCTAAACTACTTTATCTTCATTTAAGGTATTATATGGTACCCTTGATTTTTTGTTTAAGTGTGCGATGTCATAATTTGGCAATTTGCACTTCTAAGTGGTTGTCTCTACTTCAGCCTAACCATGGTCACCAGTTCCCTAGCCACATCTCCAAGGGCAACCGAGGTTCAGGGCATCACAGACGAGATCGTCACCGCACCAGAGCCAAAGACACGCCATCTGCAATGGCAACCGAGGTTCAGGGCATCACACACGAGATTGTCACCGCACCAGAGCCAAAGACACGCCCAGTCACCTTCCCTCATCCGGCAACACCAACAACATCTGAAGGTATCAGGTACACCCTTATTGGCTTCATCGGTACATCTGCTGTACAATCTTCATATAAATTTGTATCCAACATATTACAATACATTTCAGTCCTTAGCCTCTGCCAGCCGGGCATGAATGCCATCTAACCTTTAATGATGCGGATATGGCCACCATATTGATCGGGCCAATAGTACCATGTTTCTAAGCCTCTGTCAACCAAGTGTAAATATTGCCCAATCTTTTGCAATGCCGATCTGGCAACGATATGATCAGGCCAGTACAAGAATTTTTCTTTCAATATAATATCTTAGTGTTCCATAGCTAAACTACGTGCAACAATGTAATGGTGTTGTCCGATCAATTAAGTGTATGTACAGATAGCGATCGTGCCAGCTGCCCTATATACTCCTGTATATATCTTGCTATGCATTGTATTTAGTTTTCGTTACAGCTCATATCGGCTATACCAACTAAATACGTTATGCAAATCAGGAAGGCCAATTATGCTTGCAAGATACATTATGCAACTAAAACCAAGAAACAAACCAACAGCAAAAGTTTTCATCAAGGGCGCGTGTTAGACTGGTGAATATTTGGAAAAATTCCAAATGAACTTCCCCTAATTATGTAGAGTTGAATTTAACAAATGCTCACACAATACATCTCCTCTAATTATGGACTTAAATTGAATATTTCAATTTGGAAAATATTTGGAAATAACCTGAATTAACTTCCTCTAAATATGAAATGATTATGTCAAATTCATGCATGTTTGAATAACTTTGAATCATGTTTATGTAAAAGCACTAAATAACTAACTTATGAACTTATGGGGTTGTCTCCAATTTATGTTGTTAATTTTACTTGGACGCCATAGAACTAACAAATTTGAACTTTTAAAATTGGCGAATATTCGGAGAAAATCCAAATGCACATCCTCTAATTATGTGAAGTTGAACTTTTAATAAATGCTCATACAATGCATTTCCTCTAATAATGGCCTCAAAATAAACATTTCAAATTCATAAATACTTGGATGTAATGCAAATGAACATTGTCTAATATGAAATCCAATTGAACAAATGTGCATTTCTACGCATTAAGGACTTAAATTAAATGTTAATGAAAAAAATAAACATGTTCGAACATTTCAATATGCTTTAAAAAATTAGATACTCCAAAATATATCAACATGTTCAGGAAAAATAACTGCCAACTACTTATGCTAAAATACAAACATAATTTATGGACAAAAAAATGTTCGACTATTTTAGACTGGTGAATATTTGGAAAAATTCCAAATGAACTTCTCCTAATTATGTGGAGTTGAATTTAACAAATGCTCACACAATACATCTCCTCTAATTATGGACTTAAATTGAATATTTCAATTTGGAATTTTTTTGGAAATAACCTAAATTAACTTCCTCTAAATATGAAATTCAGATGCGGTTCTTCAAATTATAGATTAACTTTACTACATGCTTACATTTTTTCGATAAAGGGAACTTTATTACTTAACTACATGCTTACATAATGCATATCTTTTTATTATGGTGCTAAATTTATTTATGCCGACCTACAGACATAATCGATCATTCAAATTTGCTAAGTATTTCCAATTACCCGACACGCCGCGCCCAAATGTCTAGTACTTATAATTAACGTTACTTTCCTCCTCCTTGCTTACTCCCCGGTCCATGCGCCAGAGTTGCGAACTCGGTTCTTGCAAGCCACAGCTCGACAGCCTTCATGTAGCCCGGCAACAGCATCCGTGGTACTACGCTTCATCCTTTGCAGAAAGTTTGCTTCTTCTGATGACTGGTACTACGCCTTCATGATGCTCTCTACAACTATGTACTAAGATTCGTAGGAAACATCACCTCAAGCATCGTAAACATTGTCTTGCATGTCCTTTCAATATTTCATTCCTAATAGATTGTCAAATTATTTATTTATGTTCATGTAGATTCACCGGTTTAGATCCACTTTTTATTTATTGATGTTCTATAGAAACAACTTCAGATTTTTTCGATTAATATCCATATAAAACCGACCTAACTGGACGTGGAAAGAATAAATTACTTTTCGCTGCCGTTCATTTTAAGTTATTTTTTCTTCGTATTCGTATAAACTGTTTGATGAAACGGAACTCGCTTTCGGTGTTTGAGCCGGTGCCACAACGGATTTTCGCAGTATCCATACAAAAAAAGCTAAATGAACGCGGAAAAGATAAATTACTTTTTGCCGGTTTACTATTCGTATTTTACACATGTTTTCATCGTATTCGTCTAAGACGTTTTCGTGAAACGGTTCTCACTTTCGGCGCTTGCATCGGTAGAACAACAGGTTAGTATCCATGTGTGACCGAGTTTAGTAAATGCAAAGAAAATTATATGCTTAAGGTATTTCTTCCGCTTCTATTATCTAATCGATGTAAAACCTCCAAACTAAAAGCAAGTTGAACATCATATGGTAAGTATATTTTTTCTTCGTATTCGTATAAACTCTTTGATGAAATGGAACTTGCTTTCGGTGTTTGCACCAGTGCCACAACGGATTTTCGGTGTATCCATACAAAAAACAAGCTAAATGAACGCGAAAACAATGAATTACTTCGCCGGTTTACAATTCCTTTTTTATCCATGTTTTTATCTTACTCGTCTACGTTGTTTTGTTGAAACGAGTCTCACTTTCGGCGCTTGCGTCACTGGAACAACAGGTTAGTATCCATATGTGACCGGGTTAAGTAAACGCAGAGAAAAGTAGCTACTTAAGGTATTTCTTCCGATTTTATTTTATAATCGATATAAAACCTCCAAACTAAGAGCAACTTGAACATCATATGGTCATAAGTATATTCCTCTAAATTAATTCAAAGTATGGATAGCAAGTCAAGGAGAGCGTATGGCAACAATACGGTCTTTGCTTCCGGCAGTTGCGCAGTTGCGCAACGGGTCATCTTGGTAATGCACATAGATATTCAGTAATAGATCTTGCTTCAAACTAATATCCAGCGACTGCCATTTTGGTAATGAAATACAAAATGAAACATAGGTGTATAACGACGACACTACAACGGTGGCGGAGGTGGATCTAAACACGCGGCAGAGATCTACAACAACGACACTACGACCTCGACGAAGCTCGACCTACCGCTACCATGGCTAGAGAAATTAGGTGAGGAGATGCGCGAAAAGGATGAATACCCAGATGCGCGACGACCTCCACAAGAACGGCGGCGACGCCGGGCTCCTCCGTCGGCGAGGACCTCGAGTCTTCCTTCGCGGTGGAGACCAGATTGAAAAATTGACGAGGAGAAGGCGACCAGACCAATCTTTTTATTCAGACCAGGCGAAGGAGGAATGTCGGTCTAAAATAGGCTTAAAATGGGCTGCATTGAAAGCCCATGTATGGTCCGGACAGAGCCCGGTTAATTTAAATGGAATATAAATACATGCAAATGTAGTATGAGGCTTGGATGTTAAGGGTGGATTGAATTCTTTCAGCATATTAGAATGTGCAAATGGCATGCTAAACGTATTCTAATCATTTTTACATCCATAACTTTGATTTCCACAGGCAACATGCCACAACCAAACATATAATCAATCAATTACTATAGACATATATACGATAAATAAATAAAAACACGTGCCACTACCAGACATGTATGGAATTAGCACACTACTTTGTGACGCTATAGCTACACTATAAATATGTGTAAGATGGAGCATGAAACTTAGATCTTCACAGTTGATTTAATTGTTCCAACTTATCGGAATATGAAAATGGTATTGTATTACTAATAATTTTAGATCAATATATTTGATTTCCACATCAATTCCATGTTTTAAAGGACGCAAAGTTTGCAGTGAGAAAGAGGTATCCATTAAAAAACTATTGGCTCAAGATATATAAACTTAAGGCTACATTACAGTGTCACCTTTGGCACCTGCGCCAGGCCGCAACCGGTCATCTAAACAATTGACCTAAATATATTAAACTTAAGATGACCCTACAGTCTTGCTTTAAACGCTACTACGCTACCCGGCCTCTCAGCCAATCCGTACGAGGCAGCTTATCTCCACCGTTCACCCTGGGTAAACAGTAGAAAGTTTCATCCCGCTTTTCACCACAGCCGTCGGATGCGGTCGTTTCTTTTCTTACTCCTTGGCTGGCAGAATGGGTCGCTGACGGGTGGGTACATTGCGCACCGGGTCCAGAAATCAGTGGGTGAGAGCGGCTCCTCTGCGTCGCTCAGTTTGGCCCGCGTGAGACAAAACCCCGCGCCGCGGTGAAACTCCAATCGACGCTCGTCTCTCCTCCTCCAATCCCCAACCGTGTCCCTTTCTCCTTGCGCCGCCGCCGCCGCCGCGCGCCGTGCCCCGCGCCCCCGCTCTCCACCGGCCCAGCTGCCCAGCGAGGCCTCCTCCCTCCTCTCTCCCGTGCCCTCCTCCCCGCTCTGGCTGGCGCAGAGCCTCTCCCTCCTCTCCTCTACTCCGCCCTCGCCAGATCCGGTCGCCGTGTGGACACTCGTCCTCGGTCCTCGTCGCCGGCAGGCTCCCTCTCGTGCTGCTCCTCCGCGTCTCCCCGGCGGCAGCAGCCAGTCTCCTGCTTGAGGCTGCGTAGGTCGACGTCGGCGAGCCTGCGCGGGGACGTGGTCGTCGGCGGTCAAACTCGGAGTGTCGGGCACGCGGCGGCTCCCCGGAGGCTGCAGCAAGGCGAGCGCGCGCCCGCGCGGCCGGCGGCCGGCGGCCGGCGTCCAGGCTCCCGTTTGAGGCGGCGCGGGTCGAGGACCTGCCCGGCGCGGCAGCTCGCCGTCCCTCCTCGTGCTGCTCGCCGCCTCCTTCTATTGACGACCCAACGCCTCGTCTCCCCCGCTCCTTGGGCGAGCCCGACGAAACGCCGGCAGCCGCCGAGCCCGTCGGGACGCCGGCAGCCGGCAGCCGGCGACGGACGGAACTGGTCAAGCTGCGGTGGTCCTCCGGAACGCTGGAAGCCGGTGACGAACGGTTGGTTCAGGTTTGCTTCTCCGTCCTTTCTCTGTCTCTTCCTCTCCATCTATCTCTCTCATCTCTCACTCTTCTTTCTCTCCTTGGTTTCGTGGACAAGGGTGCCGGCTACAGAGAAGGGAGGAGGAGGGGTTGTGAGCCAAGGAGGCTGTCAGCTGCGGCTGTCACCGTCATCAGGTTCACACCATCCAAATTGATGCTGCCCCAATGCGGCTGAACGGAGGAGGCTGTCGGCCATGGTATGGTGCTGCTCTCACACGCCAGCCAAGGCCCCCGTCTCGCGTGCGGCTGCTGGCCGTGGTCTGGTGCTCCAAAGGGGCTCTACCTCTGGCTCTACTTCTCGACTGAGGTATATTGCTTGCCATTCCCCTCTCCTTCAGGATAAATGGTTGGATGCATGTTTATATATATGTGGTGTTTTCTTGCAGATCTGATTAGCTCTCCACCTCTTCTATTTTTCTGTGTGCGTCTGTTGATTTGTATGATAGATTGAAGTTAATCGAATTAGATGCTTATTGATATTTGCAACCCTCTCCATTTAAGTGGTGCTTCCTTGCTGTGATCTGATTCTAGGTTTGGTTCTTGTTGGGCTGCAGGCTCTATAAATGTCACTCATGAATCCTAGAGTTGGAGGAGCATGGAGATGGAGATAACAGGAGCACTTGGACGGCGGATTGTGCCTTGACAAGCCTGTCATTGCAGCTCTTTTTTTGATTCTCAACACGATAATTTGAGAGAGGTTAGAAACAGAGGTAATGCTAAGAATTATGGTCAATTGAGTAAAATAAATGTTATTTCATGGCATTGTCTATATCAGTTATGAGCATACTCATCTCTGAAAACATAATGTACCATGTTCTCAAAGTTACAACTGCGTTGGTGATGTTCTATTGATATCTGGCCTGCTTGTATTTACGAGTGCAGACAAGACTACAAGAGCTACAACTGAACCACAATTTCGGGTTCATGACAGCTTACCTGCCTAACCTGGCGTTAGTCGCCTGAATATGTATATGGTACCTAGGGAACAATGTAGCCTATTAGAAGTTGTTTGTCAGTTTGTTCTGTAGCTATTGTCGAAGCTTAATTGGTCATGCACGATAGTTTGGTTGTTAAGCTGTTCTTGCTATCGACGTTTATACAGGCTTAAAACAGATTTAATTCTGCTTTGTACGCTTAGTGCAGGGCACTATGTACCGAAAAAAGCTCGTGGTTTTCCTTTCCTTAGATTCAAACCCAACAGAATTAACACCTGTTTTATTTCAGCTTCCGTTGCTCGTGTAATGTAATAATAATTTACCTGCCTAACCCGGCGTTAGTCACCTCAATATGTATCAGGTACCTAGGGAACAATGTAGCCTATTAAAAGTTGCTTTGTCAGTTTATTCTGTAGCTATTGTCGCTGAAGGTTAATTGGGCATGCATGTTTGTTTGCTCGTTAAGCTGTTCTTGCTATCGACGTTTATATAGGCTTAAAACAGATTAAATTCTGCTTTGTATGCTTAGTGAAGGGCACTCTGTACTGAAAAAACTGCTTGTGGTTTTCCTTTCCTTAGATTCAGACCCAAGAGAATAAACACCTTTTTTATTTCAGCTTCCATTGCACGAGGTAAATTGATGGGCACGAGGTTGTTGATCGATGGCTGGTCGCTGTCGAACAAGGTCAGGTGAATGAACTTTGTTCTTTTCTCAATTTTTTCAGTTTGATCATATACCGCATGGCATTGTTTTGTTGCATACTTATTGATATTGATTTGTATAATTCAACAATTACCTGTGCTTACTCTACTGCATTCTTGAACTATCCTATGCAGAACTCTAATGTTTGTACCATTCGCCGGAGAAGTGCCGGCTACTACCATACTGGAGGATGGGTGGAAATTTGAAGGTGGTCTTTTGGTTCGTGCAGATGGCATATGATCAAAGGTAAAGAGTTGCTTGCCTTGTAAAAAATGAACAAAGTTGACCTGATTGATGTTTTTTAGGAGCCTGATTTGAGATTTTTGTAAACTGGTAGGTGAGGAAGTCGCTTTTCGGGCATTTGAAAACAAAAGCATCTTATTCAGAATACACTTCCTGGTGGGTGACTTTGTGACTGATCTCTCCAAATGATCTTCCTGGTGTTGATTTTCATGCAGTATTCAACCATCAGTGGCACATAGACAACAATTCATTCCGATTTTCTACTTGTGAGATCTGGTATGTTCTACCATAGTGCCACTGCAGTTCATGCAAAGGTGTGTGGTTCGTTGTTTGTTTCTCTCATTCATATAGTCATTTTAATCATTTTTGCATTGTGCATTGTTTTTAACCATGATCTTCCGTGTGCAGTACCATTATAAGATGTTTGCACAATGTATAATGCAATTCATGGTTTAATTTCTGTATTTCGGACGTCTGACTATTATATCTTTTTGCATAAGTTGAACAATTTGCTGTCATAGTGTGATTTTTTGCATAATATTATGGTCGCTATAAGTGTTTATGATTCCCCCATTGTTAATTCACCCGAATCTTATATTTTTTTCTTTCAATTATTAGATGAGTATGAAACTACGAAGTTGATGCCGATCCCTAGAGCTTTAATATGTTTTCGAATTTCCTGCCAAGCTTACTTTCTATGTTACAGATCAGGTAATATAGCTATTGTGTTTTGTTGCTTTGGCATCAGAGTTATTTGTGGACGTTGTGCATTTGGGCTTGTATCATTTGCAATTTTGGTTGATATCCTGGTTTGCTTGCTTCAGGGATGTAATGTGAGGTTTCAGAGTTAGCGAAGAGAGTTTAGAAGTCGTAGCGCATGACACAGGTGCCTTTGATTTTGCACTCCGTGGTGATGTTTGACACTGCTGTTCCCTTCCTCTATGAGGTGAATCTTGATTTCTCCTTTTCCTTCTTTTTCCATAAATTTATTTAGCCAATTGGATCAGCCCCGTTGAGGGAATGATTTTTTTCTGCAGAAGTAACAGGTCTAGGCTCTAGCTAATTGTTCTTTCAGACAGAAAAGAAATCATGTAACGAGTCTAGGTTCTAGCTAATTGTAACCAATTAAATAGTTTTACTATATGCTGCATTTTCTCCCACTTGAAAGGTTCACGAGCATTTGTAATTTTAGATCTAATTTCTAAGATAATGGGTGTTCTTACTTTGCGGGTTAATTACCTTTCAAAATTGTTTGAATATATCTGTAAATATTCTTGTATATAGTCTTGTATCTGAATTGATTTATCCCCAGGTATCCCTACAGTAATCCCCAGCACCATATAGTGATTTATTTGAAGATTGTGGCACTCTGGGTTACTTCCCATGCATGATGGATGAATTGATTGGTTCTTCGGCTAAGGCTCATGTTTAGTTCAAGCTTATTCTACTTCATGTGTTTATGTGGCCACTGGTCAGACCTCTTATTTCCTACTGCTGTGATTGTCATGGTATATATAAAATTAAAATTCTGATATGGACCTATTGGAACATTACTTGCAGTGGAACATTACTATCGGGACATGAATCGTGTGGAGCTATGCCTTCCCAAACAGAGTAGGGCGTCGACACGACACCGACAACCTCGCCTTCTCCACACAGCCCCCAGGTATACCGGTTCCTATTATTATGCGATGTGTGGGTTGTTCACTTCATTGACAGACACCGCAAGCCAGGGGTAAATACTCTCTTCTTTTCTCTTCTTTCTACAGTTGCTTGGGCACATGCACGTACTTTCTTGTGGGTACCCAATTCTTAACTTATATTCTTAGTCTGCTTTCACTTCCTCATTTACATTAAATATGAGTATTACATCTACCAGTCAAGCATTCTCCATTATCTTCAGGTGAAAACGATCTTCTGTTGGAGGTAGTATTTTGTGACTCACTAGCTTTTCCTTGTTTGCTTGCCTGATGGTTATGTTATTTTGACTGCATTGTTTAATATTCTCTGCATCTGCTAGCTATCCGGTAGAGCCATGTGATTTAATTCTTCAAAACACTTAATGCTAATAAGATTGATGAACGAGTATTCAGGTGAAAACTATCTTCTTTTGGAGGTAGTATTTTGTTGCTCACTAGCCTTTGCTTGTTTGCTTGTCTGATGATCATGTTATTTTGGATGCATTGTTTAATATTCTCCACATTTACTGGGATAATTTATACCTTTTTCTTTTGGCTAATTAAAGTCAGTTACTTAGTATGGTGTGTCATTCGGCATGCTGCTTCTGATGGCACGAGAGCAGCTGCAGTAGCGTAGCAGTCTCATGTTCACATCTGGGGCTGATTCTTGTGTTTTGAGTGTAGGCACTGTGTATAAGGATCGAGTATAGAGCATCAGGAAAGCTTCACTCGTGGCGGCAGCACCGCAGCAGCCCGGAGTCAATGAGTCAAGACACGCAACTGCATGTTTTGAACATATGATTTTTATGAAGCATCCAACAGTTTTGAAGGCAAATAGATAATGCTCTGCTTTTACTAGGTTAGTGTGCCCTCAATATTTTATTCAGTTGGAACATGGAAGTGGTTTATTGGTGCTTCATCTCATCATCTGGCACACTAAAAGTTGCACCTTCTGATGAGAAGCATGCTCAACCAATATGCACTCAGTTTTGGCAGAAAACATAGTGTTAATGTCCTATGAAAAAGTCAAAATTCTCCTTTCTGTCACTCTTCTATTTTTTCTTTGGATATCAGTGCATTTGAAACTTTTAAGGCATTGAAAATTCAGTACAGTGATAATACTTCCAAAGTTATGCTGTGTGTTGATCTGATCGACCTATCTTGCAGGAACCTCAAGGAGGTGCGGTAAACTGGAACCTCAAGCAGCTGCGGTAAACTGGGAGCACTCGAGGAGACATATTGCCAAAGTTCTGAATGTAACCTACATATCCCTGCTTTGGTTTGGATACTTGTTTGCTGGCTGTGATATGTCTCCACATTGAAAATTCTTTTGCATGTCACTTCCTAATCTACCTTTGGGAACGGTTGTGAAGTACATGCTTATTTACCATGTGCCCTTAAGCCCGATAATCTGAATTTGCTTTATTAAACTAATGCCACTCGGAAGGATCGGATGACCGCGTGTATATCTCCATTTGGAATTACCCATGTAGGCAGAAGATGAGACCCATGCATGCAGACAGAAGATGCTTATTTACCATGGTCTGTGGTTTCCAAGTTATAATGTGTTGTGTTGCTTCAGTTTCCCTCTAATAGACTATTTAGGAACCTATTATGGCCTGCTATCAAATTTATGAGTACTTTGTGCTTGCTTGTGTTACGAGTACCCTTTACCGATTATAGCTCATCCGACGTTTGAGCTCGGGCTTTCTGTCCATGGATCTTGCATTGCATCGGCTCGACTTTTCAGTCGTAGGTGAGCTCTGAAGATTAGACACGGTTTAGAACCTCTCTTTGTGTAAGATTGAGTGCATTTGGTTGGAAAATAAATACTTTTTGCTCTCACATAGTTGTTTATCAACATGCTTCTTTGTGTTCAGCATTCATATTTGCTCTCTGCTGTCGTTCCTTGCAGTACAGCTATTTAAAAATAGCGTTCCTTTGCACTACCATTTATTTCAGAAATTCAGCACCTCTTGTATATTCTCATGACTGAAATATATATTATCCTTCACTCACCTCTGTTATAAACCTATAGCACTCGCCGATGATGATGAACAAACAGAACAGCCAGGTATGCAGGTTGTCAAAGTTCCTAGCAAGAAGATACTAAATTTGATGCTAGACAAACTTGACCTTCCAAGAGCAAAGTATAAGTTTTATCTAGCTGCACATCATCAGGTTTATGTCACGGTCGAATTCTATATTTCAACCCATAGGCCTGGGGATCTGCTTCAACGTGTGTTGATTGAAGGTATTCTTTCCACTAATAATACTCCCTCCGTTTCTTGATGTAAGGTGTATAGTTTTTCAGAAAAATTCCAAAATATATGGTATAATGCGATTTATGGACAATTTACCCATCCAAAAATGAATCATAATTTATAGGGTGTATTGTTTTCAATATGTGTCTATTAGGAACTCATATCTCTGGATTTTTTCCAGAAAAAAATGAGTCCACCGCATGCCAAATACCCATATCTTAATTTCCGTGCAGAAAACTATACACCTTACATTCAGAAATGGAGGGAGTACTAAATAGCAGAAGAATCTGTTGCCTTATAAGGAATACGGTACATGGAGAACTCGGAAAACATGGTAATAGAATACCTGAATTTTAGTCAGCTAAATTATGTAAAGCGCAGAACATGTCTAAGAACCGGCTTGTATGTATATTCATATGCACAAGATTTAGGATGCAGTCATGTTCTTGAAATGGGTCTCGCTTTCATAAGTTCGGTCAATTATTTTTTTATCTATAAAAAGCATAGAAACGCAGCTCAAAATCATATGGCTGATAAATAGGATGTCAATCTGCAATCCAATAATAACCATAGAAATAGTCCAATTAAATGATTAGAAATAGTCCAATTAAATGATTTCTCCAGTTGAAGACTTGATACAAATGTAAATTACGATTACCACAAAGGTTAGTCATACACAAATAGATTGAAAAATCATATGGGTTCATAAATTATTGATGGTAGGCGCATGCTATCCACAGAAATGATCGACAACAATATAGCAAAATATATAAAACTTGAGGCTAAATTACAGTCTTGATTTCGTCACCTGCGCCAGGGGCGCAACCGGTCATCTAGTGTGTATAAATAGCCAGAGACGACACTTTGTAATGTTCACATGCCTCTTCCTTGTTGCGTGCAGTGAGCTGCACATACCAGCTCTCCTACAACTATGCAAAGTGTGAACGGTTGACTGGTGAGGGCCATGAAGTCAAGCCGAACTTATCCTGTAAACTATCCTGACATATGCTTCAGCTTATCATACCAGCATTGCAGGTTTATCTTGCAGCTTTGCAGCTCCGGTGCCTCCATTTTAGTATTCTGTTCACACTCCACCATGTGTGAACACTCCGACCTAGCACATGGTAGCAACCAATTATTTAACAGAAACAAGCGTGGATCCATGTGCATCCCAGGTTGGCTGCTATTGACAAAAATTGAGGTTGCTTGTTCCTCGACAGAGACTGAGGTTCTTTAGTGGTTACCATCGGGAGGGTCAGCTTGTACATGACACATTTGCTCAAATGTCTACGAGAATAAGGCGTCACGTCGTGTTACTTAGAAACCTTGTGTTCGTGGACAGTTACCCATTTCCATTGTACTTACTGTATAAGAAACAATTATATTCCTATTTATTTACTTTGTATGAGATGAGATGTAAGATCACATTACTAACAAATGCTTTGTCCCTTTGAGAGTGCCGATCTGCTTACTGATTGATGTTGTTGTCGCATGTGATACAACTGTATCTAAATTGCTGCCATCTTGCCTTTGTCTGAACTAATTTGTACATTTAGCTGAGTTTTATTGTCCTATATAGTAGGTAATAATGATGCATGGATTTATGGTTACATTAAATTATTATGGGACACTGTTAGTTTATTGTGGTCAGCTTGGTCTAATGTTGGCAGTTATTATTGAGCTATACACCATATTTGTGAGAAATTTATTTACGTTTAAGTTGTAAAAGAAAATTCTGGTTTGATATGTGAACTTTTCTGTACTAATCAAGAATATTCAACATCCCCGCATTTATAATAAAAGGAGTACTCGTAATCCCGTATTTGATGAATTTTGGGTTATGCAGGTGATCTTATATAGTTTTCCTGAGTTACATTTATGCTAGATATTTTTTATCTAATATATTTTTAATATATGTTGAGATGCTAATTTTGTGTAATCATTTGTGCAAGAACTTCATAAGGAGGCAGCCTTTTCAATTTATATTAATTTTTCATGCAAATGTATATTGTAAATCTTTATAAGAACGCCTTTTATTTTTTACAGAAGCATAATGACGAGATCCTGATATAGCAGAAGTCTCTTATAAGATATATGGCTTTTTGGACGCCTCATATTTTTCCTGTTTATGAATAGTGAACTGCCACTAATGTGATAAGAAATTTCGAACAACAACTCTAGAATTAACCGATATGTATTATAGAGTATTGGACCATAAACTTTACTTCAGTAAAATTATTTAATGTAATTGAACTGCGTAAACTTTGCCTGACCGCTGATTGATAGCCCCTATGAACTAATAGAGGCTTGGACGTATTCGTGAACTTGCCGACTTTCTGAACAAGCTTGCCACTGTCGGCAAAGCATTTGCCGCCAAAGTTTCCCCTGCCCGCCTCACTGACGTGCATCGCTTAGAAACGAGCCGCCAACGACGCTGGCACAATTAAAGACCTGCAAGACCAGCTTGGCCGCCGTTTAGAGGAAGCGAAAACTTTGGATATTCGTCTGTTTGATACATTTCGTATCCCACTGCACTTCTTTTTACTCTCTCGATTTGCTTTATGATTTTTTTTTTCTTTTCAGTTCCCACAGGCCTAGGCGAGAACCTAAACTCGGAGACAAGGCTTGGACATATTCGTAAACTTGCCGACTTTTTGAACAAGCTTGTTATTGTCGGCAAAGCATTTGCCGCCAAAGTTTCCCCCGCCTGCCTCAGTGACGTGCAGCGCTTAGAAACGAGCCACCAATGACTCCGACACAACTAAAGACCTGCAAGACCAGCTTGGCCGACATTTAGGCGAAGCGAAAACTTTGGATGCCCATCTGCTTGGTATATTTTGTATCCCACAACACTTCTTTTTACTCTCTCGATTTGCTTTACAATTTTTTTTGCTTTTCAGTTCCTACAAGGCCTAGGAGAGAACCTGAATTCGGAGACAATGTTTGGATGTATTCGTGAACTTGCTTACCATCTGAACAAGCTTGTTACTGCCGGCAAAGCATTTGTCGCCCAAGTTCCCCCGCCCGTCTCAGTGACGTGCAGCGCTTAGAAACGAGTCACCAAGTACGCCGACACAATTAAAGACCAGCTTGGCCGACATTTAGACGAAGCGAAAACTTTGGATGACCGTCTGCTTTGTACATTTCATATCCCACCGCACTTCTTTTTACTCTATCGATTTGCTTTATAAATTTTTTGCTTTTCAGTTCCCACAGGCGTAGGCGGGAACCTGAACTCGGATACAAGGCTTGGACGTATTCATGAACTTGCCGACTTTCTGAACAAGCTTGCTACTGCATACAAAGAATTTGCCGTCAAAGTTTCCCCCGCCCCCTCAGTGACGTGAGCGACATTGGCGATCTACCGGCAATTTTAAAGAAAATGCTAGCAGACATGAAGAGAAACTACGATCAGCTGTTCGAGGTGGTGCAAAGTTTGCATTAGGCCTCATGATGGCACATTACCCCGAAGCCAATCCTGGACGCTTCGCTGTCGGCTTTCCCAAGTTTTATCGCGATGGCACCAAGGTGAATGAAGTTGAAGTCCTGCAATCCATCTCCGGGTACGCCAGCAAGGTTGGCAAGGCGGTGTCTATCCACGCCACCTTTCCAGAAATTTCGTGCCCCCCAACGCCGGAATCATCGAATGTCGAATCTAACGATGAGGAAGAAGAAACTGAAGCTGGTGGCAGAGATGCGTCCAAAGCGGCAGACTCTTAATTGTTCTACGTTAGAACAGATGATGGCTGCATTATCATATAGCTTTAATGTGCACTAAATGGCTCTAAACATTTGTTCTGTAATATTCTAACTCAAAAATGTTTTGCGCAAACACTTATCCTATTTGGAAATTTTATAATACTTCGCCTTTAAAACTGTTTGGTTCTATACCTCTCGGATTTTCCCGTGCCGACAATACCTTCAACACGGACACTTCATCAACTCTTCTCTCATTTAAAACAAACCTTTTCTCCACCTTGAAACCACGGATCCTACTGGGAACAAGAATCATTATGAACAAAAACAAGGAAACGTAACACTAATTCAGTTCAGGTGGCCTACTTGTATTGTTCTTACTCTCCACATGGATGCTGCCATGCCATCAATCTTGCTCCCTGTTGAATGGCAACATACACTCTATAGAACAAAGCACGTCTATAATCTGGCGTTTTGGTTCCGTGTAACAATGCATCATTTTTCATATGGTGTTTGGCTGATCTTGCTTACAGTGTTTAGTGCAATTACTTTACACGATATGACTCAAAAATATAATACCAGCAACTATTTTACCGAAGAGCAGGAAGTAGCCTTGAGCAAATCTCGAAACGTCTTACAATCTGGGCCACCTATTACACCTCGAACGGTAATATTATTTGCTAGTACCCAAGAATTCTACAGCTGAACCTCCGATACAGAACCACGTCGTTATGGGATAATATGTACCAAAGACGTCTACAGCTGAACCTCCAAAACTTATCCATGTCGATATGAGTAAACTCGTACAAAACTGAACTCCATGGAAAAAGGTAGATGAAGAGAAGACATTTCAGTTGCTGGGGCCTGAAGCTACAAATTGCTAAGCGGTTGCATCCACTCAGCCTTAAAAGAAACGTTGCCAACGGGTGAATGATCCCTCCCCTGGCTATACGTTGGTAGGTAGGTGAGACACCCGTACCTCGACTAAACCTCTGCTGGGTCTTGAATTTTTTCGAGTATGCCTCAGCTGGGTCTCGAATTTTTTCGAGTATGCCTCAGCTGGGTCTCAAGCCCGGGCGGGCTGGCTCCACACTCAGAGCACAAGCCACCAGGCCAGCGCCTGGTTCTCATCCACTCAGCCTTCAACTCCTCTCTTTTAATTTTGCCTGTGGTGGTCACCAGGAACGTTCTCTTCCACTGATAATATACTCTTGGCACCTTGAATCTGTTTCAAAGAAGATCAGAACAAGTTACCGGTCACTAACTAAAGAGAATCACTGAATAAATGACAAGTGTTTATACATGATTTTTGCAAGGATCATTTGGCTCCTGGCTACTTATTTATGAGTAATTTTTCTTCCAAATTTAGAAAATCATGTTATAAGTTTGAACAAAAAGATCTGGAGAAAAGAAGCAGGTTTACATGCAGTAATACACCATGAATTTGGAATATTTGTGATTTTACCACTTGTGGTCTACAGAAGAAGAAACGATGAGAGCCTAAGAAAGAAAGTATTGCTTTGAATTTTTTGCAGAGAATGCAGAAATGCATATTCTCCATGAAATTTTCATGTGGATAATGGTTTTCTGGAACTGTTTGATATTTCAATGTAATATACTTCGAAGGTGTGCATACTTCTTTCCTCAGAGGAGCTTGGACACAACAGCAATGTGGTTGAAATGTTGAAATGACAAAAACTGTTACTTCACCCATTTATTTATGAGTGCTCGGTGCTGCATATTATTAGGATGGTGTACACCAAACACACAAAGGATTCCAATCAGATTTGAACTAACTGGATTTGTCATGTGCAGATTATTGCACCAAAGACTAACTGGCAAACTGAGGTGACTAAGGTTACTATAGAGATGATGTCTGCTGGAGTTTGCTTCTGCAGCAATGGCCCCACATGACAATTACATTTAAAAACATAAGTGCATGCTTATTCAGTAGGTACACTAAGAAATGCATGGCATGATTGAAACTCAGGAGGTGATTGCACTTGATATGTTGCATTCAAAACTGAAGTTGTACCTGACGTCCTGACCACCCTGTTCAGCGTAGAAGCTTGTACTTTTCAACACAAGACCAAAGTCTTCATCACCAGATGGGGAGGCTATGAACTCTGAGCCAGTATAGATAGCCATCACCACACTGCTGTGTTCCTGCAAAATGATTTTAGGTACGTAGACCATAATCAATATGTGTGTTTAACCAGAGTGCAAGATAGGAACAGTGCAAGAACAATCAAAAGCTAACAGCCAGGTATAATCACTACTTGAAGGTTATTATAAGAGGGTGATTTCTTTCGGAATTTTTTGGGCTCAGCTATGAAATCCTACGAAATTGGATCCAAAACCCACCAATCCCAAGTAGGCACTGAATATTGGAAGGAACTGTACATAATAAAATTATGATATAGCCAAACACAACTAAACAATCTAAACTAATCATCTAAGCTTGTGTTGGAATTTCGGGCTATCATCTGTGCTGGGTCACAGTCCCGCACCTTGATATCTTGTATTTCCTGATCGAGTACCAAAAGTCAGCAACAGACAGTACATTGCTAAGCTTCTAGATTGTATTTCAGTGCCACTGCTTACCGAGCATAGGACAGCAGGTCAGCCATGATTGTGGGGACGGTGATGAAACAAGTCACTCTGTGTTCTTAGATGGCTTTGATAACCGATTTTGCGTCAAATTTAGGAATCAGGACATGGCAGCCTACAGCCATTAGGATGGCCAAGCATGAGGAGATCCCTCCGATATGGCAGAGGTACTGTATGTATGTAGACCTGTACACATGCAAATCATTACACATATTATTACTTTTTAGGGCAAATATACTCAAATAGCATCAAACTTATCATGTGACAGTCCAGCAAGTAGTGTATGAAGTATGAAGTTGGTCAATAATAATGTAATGCAATCTTCATGAGAACTATTTTTTTTTTTGAGTACATGGGATTACAGAAAGTAAACAGAACTAGCAGCACAATCCTCTGAAGATATGGAATTAACAACTAAACCTTGAGGAACCAGTCCCCGCCGGCGCCGCCTCACCACGATGACCGCCGACCGCGCGCTGCCGCCGAGCTCCACCCGAGACGGCGAACTGCAGCGAACCGCGGCCAGGAAGCCGCCGACCAAGCCGCCGTCTTCAGTCACCGCTTGGGTCTTGGTGGAGAGGCGAGGAGCTGGACGGCCACCAGAGCAGAGCCGTCACCTTGAAGCAGCGCCGACGCCGTCGACGCCGAAGGCGACCCAGATGTTCTGGAATCCCGGCCTCCCGCCCACCACTCGCAAGCACGCACCGACGCCGGAGGAAGCGCCGGCGCGGCGAGGCAGCAGCCATCCGCCGCCATCGGAGACGACGACGGGCACGGAGAGTGGCTGCGACCCAAGCGACGACGACGGCGGCGCCCCCCGCCTCGGCCCCGCCGCCCCAGATCCGCCCAAACCCCACCTCCTCTCCTCCGCCGGAGCGCAGATCCGGGGGTCCCCCGTCCTCCGCGCCGCCGGAGCGGCCGACGAAGAGAGGGGGATCCCACGGATACGCCGGCGGGAGCTGGGCGGGCCGAGGTCGCCCCCCGCTCGCCTCTGTCGCGGAGAAAGAGAGGGGAGGGAGGAGGTTCCTCACTGTAGGCAGCCGACAATGGTGATTTTCGTTGGGGGTGAACAATCAAAGATGTATGGCTTATTGCTACGCCCTTTGGCAAAACCTGCATTCCCTAGCACTCACCACTGGGCACTTCTCCTCACGCACCCCGTCGCGGATGGCGTCAGCCACAACAGCACCGAAAGCGACACCGAGCACCACCAACATCATGCACCGCTGCCATTGGCGCCGCGCTCGCCCGCTTTCCCCGGAGTCCAGGGCCTCCCCGAGTCGTCCCCTTCTCCTCCTCCCGAAGGTTATTCCGGTTTGTTCCCCGGTGCCCTTCCACGAATCCCCATCGGTCGGCAGATCAGGTCCGCGCGCCGCTCCCGCCGCCACCGCCATTGCACACGACAGCTAGGTTTTCCTTGGTCGATACCTCCGGCGACATCTCCGGGTCGATGTGGAGGTCCTTGGAGGCAAAGCCGTCGGCCGCGGAGTGGTTGCTTCTCCTGCCGAACATCGCGGAGGTGAGCGCGGACGCGCACGCCGCGGGGGCGCGCTGGAGAGGGAGGAGGGGCGAGCCAAGGTAGCATCAGGATGGGCCGCCGGCCGGCCGGCCGTAGGAAGCAGATGATCGGCCGGATAAGGGAGAGAGAGAGGCCGACGCCCGACGGGGCCAAGTCGGGGCATGGCTGGTGTGGGGTGCGGGTTTATTTCGTCATCTTGGAGGGGCTGAAAGTGAAAGACACTTGGGAGGTCCACAAGCACGGACACGCAAACGGCAGATGGTGCCCAGCATATGCCCGCTCTAGAGCATCTCCAGCGGCATCACACTCCAAAGGCCCTAACGGAGGTGCGGACGTAAAAATCAATCGCCCACAGCGACACCTCTCAATCGAGTCGATTTGTGTCCTGAAAGAGCCTCTCAAGTTTGGTGGTCCTTTCGGGCATGCCGGACACTGCTTGGAGACGTCCTCTGATAGGGTTGGCTCACCCGTCATACTCATAGTATGTGCAGAAAATCGTTACGCCCGATTAATGGCGAGGCGACGAGAAGGCACGACGCCACGTCACAATAACACCGCACCGTTCCCCGGCGGCGCAAAACGATGCGACGCTTCGAGCAGCGCCGTCCATGTGTTGACGTCGCAACGGCTCCCCCCCGCCGGCACCCTGCGCACGCGTCATTGGCGTCAATGCGTGCTAGGCGAGCTGTGCTCGACGTTAATGTGCGCCTCCCAACCCCGCTCCTCCGGCTGTATTTCAAAATAGTGCGGCGCGCCTCTCCCCTACCCACACAGCCTCACTCCTTCTCCCTCTCCCAAGTCTCTCTCGCATGGTGGGCAGCCGCGAGATGCCAGAGGAACGCGAGCTTCACCTTCGCCGCGACTTCCTCTCGGTGGATCGTGCGTATCGCTGCAACGAGCACCGCGACGAGCAACACTGCGACAAACTGGAGAAACACCGCTGGAACGAGGAGCAGCAGATGGCCAAGGCGTGGCACCGTGAGATGTGGCGCGTGGAGGCAGCCAACGCGCCTCCACACATGCGGTCGGTGGAAAATGTGCGGCTGTAAAACCGTCACAACATCCCGTTGGAGGACGGTGTCACCCTGCCAGAGGGGTGGGTGACGAACGTCGTCAACGTGCCGGTGGCGCCGCGGCTCAGCGGACAGGAGCGTATCGACTACATCAAGCGGCCGTGGATGGAGATGTTGTGGGAGCAGCCGGTCGACCCCAAGTAATCCATCTAGGCACCGTACTGGCACGCCATGGTGAACGCGGAGTACGAGTCGCGCCGCGACAGCTTCTTCCTCCCTACCGGCATGCGGGAGCCACCACCGGAGTGGTTCGCTTCGGACGAAGAGCGAGCCCGCTCTGGCGACGAGGACGATGAGCTTCCCGATCTCCTTTACCACCGGCGGCGGCAATGGTAGATGACACTGCCCCAGCAACGTCATAGGAACCAAAGAAGGAGGCGCATGATGAAGCCGGAGAGGCTTCCCTCCGCCACGGCATGCAACAAGGCTAGATCAAATCCCACCACACGCGCCGACGGCAAAACCAGAAGCCTCAGCCGAGGCTATGCAGGTTCCTCAAGGACGCAACTTGCGACGGCAGTGGACCATTGAGGCATGCATGTTTTTTGACGCTATCGGCGCTGGGATAGGCATCTTCCTCACCGCCATGTAGTGGTTGGCGAGGCACCGGCATAGTCCTCCTTCTCTCACCCTAGTGAGGACGGCGGCGCTGACGTGGGGTTACCACGGCAAATCCCATCAGTTCGGATACCTAGGGTTTCGAGAGAGGGAGAAGATGGGCGCGCTGGTAGTTTCGGACGGCTGACAAGCAAGGATTTACCCAGGTTCGGCCCCTCATTGTGAGGTAAAGACCTACATCCTTCTTGTCTGATCTGTATTGATTGTATGATTACATGTTGGTCGTAATGGCTATGGTGTGAGACGTGGTCTCGCTATGCTATGCATGTATCTGTTCTAGTTGTGCCGTCTGCATACCCCCTAAAGGGTGCCCTTGCCTAGCTTTATAAAAAGAGCCAGGTAGGGTTTACATGAGTTGTTGTCTTGTACTGCAAGTCGTGGCTTTTTGGGCTTCATTGGGCCGTCAGGTGGGCCTTCGGCTGGAACGCACCAGGTATACCAATAGTGGGGGACCCGAAGGGTATGCCCACGTCAGTAGCCCCCCGAGTGTCTGGTCGATTCGCAGAATCGGGCAGAGACTAAGAGCAGCATGTCGTGTAGGCGTAGTCGGTGCGTCAGGTACGTTGATGATCATGTGATGACCGTATTAACCATGATTTGAGAGTTGAATCATTTATGAGAAATCCAGTGTAGGTGTAAGAAACCTCATAGTAATAAATCCGATGCAATCTTTAAGAAATCTGTTGCGGGCTATAGAAAACCCGACTTAGAAAATCCGGTGCGAGCTATAGAGAACCTGATACGTCTCAAACGTATCTATAATTTTTGATGTTCCATGCTTGTTTTATACCAATTGCTACATGTTTTGTATCTACTTTATATCACTTTTATACATTTTTTGGGACTAACCTATTAACAAGATGCCGAAGTGCCAGTTTCTGTTTTCTGCTGTTTTTGTATTCCAGAAAAGCTTGTCTGGAAATATTCTCGGAATTGGACGAAACTACACGGGGGTCCATATTTTTCCAGAACTCACCTGACGGAGCGAAGAAGCAACAGAGGAGGGCCACCAGGGCCCACACGCACCTAGGGCGCGGGGCCCCCCTCTGTCGCGCCCTAGGGTGGTGTGGGCCCCTCGGGGGTCTCCAGCCGCCGCCCTTTCGCCTACTTATTCCTCCCGACGCGAAAACTCTAAGTGCCTGAGCAAATATCCACGAAAAGTTTCAGAGACGCCGCCGCCGTCAACCCTAGCTCGGGAGGGTTCAGAACCTCTTCCCGGCACTCTGCCGGAGAGGGGAATCGTCACCGGAGGGTTCTACATCGCCATGCCTGACTCCGGAGTGATGCGTGAGTAGTTCATCCTTGGACTACGGGTCCATAGCAGTAGCTAGATGGTTGTCTCTTCACTTTGTGCCATCATGTTTAGATCTTGTGAGCTGCCCTACATGATCAAGATCATATTATTGTAATGCTACATGTTGTGTTTGCTGGGATCCGATGAATATTGAATACTATGTCAAGTTGATTATCAATCTATCTTATATGTTATTTTAGATCTTGCATGCTTTCCGTTACTCGTAGATGCTTTTGCCAAGTAGATGCTTGTAACTCCAAGAGAGAGTATTTATGCTAGATAGTGGGTTCATGCCTCCGTTTAACCTGGGACAGTGACAGAAAGTTTTAAGTTTGTGGATGTGCTGTTGCCACTAGGGATAATCTAACGATGCTATGTCCACGGGCATATGTGTTTGTTTACATTACGCGCTTTACTTAATGCAATTATCCGTTGCTTGCAACTTAATACCAACGGGGGACTCGGATGACAACCCGGCGGTGGATTATTAGTCATAGATGATGTTGGATAACGGTCTATGTATTTTGTCGTAATGCCCAATTAAATATCATAGTAGTCATCATGTCATGTATATGCATTGTCATGCGCTCACTATTTGTCAATTGCCCAGCTGTAATTCGTTCACCCAACATGTTAGTTATCTTTTATGGAGAGACACCACTAGTGAACTGTGGACTCCGGTCCATTCTTTTACACTGATTAAACCACCACAAACTGCAAACTGTTCATTTTTCATTCTCTGCAATTAAACATCATTTTCAATACCATACGTTTAATCCTTTGTTTTCAGCAAGCCGGTGAGATTGACAACCTCACTGTTTCGTTGGGGCAAAGTAGTTTGATTGTGTTGTGTGCAGATTCCACGTTGGTGATTGTATTGCGCCGTGCGAGCCACCAACAACCTTCTGAAGAGTTGCTGCTCCTACTGGTTCGATAACCTTGGTTTCGTTCTGAGGGAAAACTTGCTGCTGAACTGCATCATACCTTCCTCTTGGGGTCTCCCAACGAGCGTGTGATTCACGCCATCAAACTCTTTTTCTGGCGCCGTTGCCGGGAAGACAGCTGTCTTCTGCAATGGGAGTTTCACGCTTCCAATCTTTTTACTTTGTTTTTGCCTTGCTTAGTTTATTTTATTTTATCTTGTTTGCTTTCAATTATCAAAAACACAAAAAATTAGTTACTTGCATTTAGTTTATTTCGGTTTGATATTATGTCTAGTTGTTTATTTGCTATCAATGTCTTATCTCTATGAAATTAGATCTTGTTGGCAAGGTGGGTCCACGGAAGATGAATGAAGATATTATAGGAATTACCACTTGTCACAAAAAGGGATGAACTTATGGAAATTGTTAAATCAACTAGAGGAATATGCTAGGAATTTCCTTCGCACCATGTGTGCAGCATCCGAGGTATATGCGGCGGACGCAACTCGGGGAATTATGATCGAAATTTGCATAGGGCTAAGTAGACGAGTCGAGTAAGCTTCGACTGCTTGTTTTGGACAACTTAATGTCTTTGATCGTAGTTTTATCGGGTGCGCGGCAGTGCTCCCGATGGGAGTAGCCCCGAGGCTATGTGCAACTATTTGTAGTTGGGCATAGGCTCAATTTGTCTTTCTTTTGATGTTGTCGAATATCTTGCGAGTGCTCCAGTCTTCACACTTGATGGCATGGATATTTGCCGGGTGCGCATCACTCGAGCCGACGGCGAGTGCCTTCCCGAGTGTCGGGTAAGGGCCGAGGCAAATTTTTTGCGGCCTGTGCGGCGTAGCCCCCGAGTATCGGGTGCAGCCAAGGAAAAATTGTTGCGACCTGTGTGGCACAGCACCTAGTAAAGTATCAGGTGCGGCCAAGTCAATTTTGTTGCGGCGCGGCACCCGGTAGAGCATCAGGTGCGGCCAAGGCAAGTTTGTTGCGGCCTGTGCAGCGCGGCACCCGGTAGAGCATCAGGTGCGGCCAAGGCAATTTTGTTGCGGCCTGTGCGGCGCAGCCCTCGAGTATCGGGTGCGGCCAAGGCGAATTTGTAGAGCCGGTATGGCGCAGCCCCCAAGTGTTGTATTGAGAGGCGTGCGGCGTTTAGCCTGAAGGAGTCGACGCGGCGGACTGTAGTCGGCGCGGCGGAGGGTGGGCGGAGGGAGTCGACGCGGCGGTGTTGTTCGGCGCAGGGAGTCGACGCGGCGGACCGGAATCGACGCAGCGGAATTGTGTAACAGAGGAAATCGACGCGACGGACCGGAGTCGACGGCGGAGTCGAAAAGCGGCAACCCCCGAGTGCTGGATGCGACCAAAGCTGTTTAGAATTGAAGAAATAAAATATGAAAGTGACTTAGCTGTTCATGAGCGACGGAAATCTGTAGACTGTCGAGGTCAACTCGTCAAAGTGGTTGTAAAAGTTGTCAAGTTATGGATGCCGATCTTGTCGAGTCGTGGACGTCGTAGTAGACGGAGTCGATGTCGCGGAGTTGTGCCGCAGCGGAGTTGTTGAAGGCGCTGGAGTCGCCTTATCGGGTGGAGCGACGAAGTTCATGTTGTTGATGTCGAAGTGCCAGCCCCCGAGTGTCAGGTGCGTCGAAATAGTTTTGAGGCGCAGCCCCCGAGTATTAGGAGCACCCCGCGTCAGTGTAGAGGTTGACGAGCAGCCGATGAAGATGCGCAGCACCGCCGCCGCCCCGAGTTGCCGGTCTGTCATGTACGCGCAGTCAAAATCGATGCGTCGTGTGGCGCATGTGTTCGCTGATGTTTGTACGATGTGAGAGTCATTGTTGTTGTAGACTTGTCCATACAAAATAGTGTAAATGAGAAGCAAAAGATTTGCGATTAGATATAACTGCGTATGTATATGAAGCGAATAAAAAGGAAGAATAGCACCTGGATGGTTTTGCTAACGTCATGATTTGCATGCGTGTGTGCGTGTGTATGCCTCGGTAGGCATGCATCGGATCCTTGGCAGCTGCTGCACGGGCTCTCTTTTGCATGCGTGCGTCGATGGAGGTGGTTTCCTCGCGTCCTGGCCTGAGCCCGGAAACGCATCTTGGTCGTGGTGTCGTTTCTTGCGCCTCTTGGCCGGTGGCTTGGACGGCCGGTCGATGCGTTGATGTAGATAACATGCGCTAGTGCCTCCAGCGTGGCTCGTCTGGTGTCGAAGATGTCCGCAGTGTGTCGACGATGATTGCGACTGTCGGACGGAGGCAGCGATTGGATGAGCCCGGCCGGGCGCTAATCCGTGGCGGCGAGTTGCCGTTGTTGATGTAGAGGAGACATCTCTGAGGACTCCCGAGACTCGTCGAAGGAGTGGTCGTCGATGCGGGTTCCACGGCGTCGGCTGGTGGATGCACGACATGGCGGCGTAGATGCTGCCTCGCGTGCATTTAGAGCATCTCTAGCAGAGCCCGCAAAACAGTTTTGAGGGTCGCGGAACGCTAATTTTTTGGTTCGAAACGAGGCGCGGCGGAGCAGAAACCGTATACACAAACTGTAAAAAGGAATATTTCAGGAATATTCCTTTATCTTTTTTTAGGTAGCAACCTTATCTTCTTCCAGCTCGAGCTCGAGATCGCCCGACAGCAGCTCGGCCGCCAGCACCGCTGCTCCCCGCGGCCCTCGCGGCCGCCGGCACCGCAGCTCCCCGTCGCCCTCGCGGCCGCCGCCGGCGCAGCTCCCCGCCGCCCTCGCGGCCGCCGCTCGTGGCCACCGCTGCTCTCCATGATTCCGGCGATTCCGTCGCCGCCAACTCTCCACGATTCCGGCGATTCCGCCGCCGCCGCTGCTCCTCGCGATTCCGGCGCCCATCCTCGCCGCCGCCTCTACTCCTGCCCAGCGGTTCCGGCGATCTCGATGTGTACGGCGGAAGTTCGCCAGATTTCGGCGAGTTCCGCGGCTGAAGGTCGTCGGCGGGTGCTGAATGTTCAGCCCGCCAACGCCTCGCGCGGGATACAGGGCACATCAAATTCGGTCGTGAAATCTGGGACTTTGAGGTTTGGAGGGTAAAATTCACGGGCCCCCTCAAAACCGTTTACGGGTCGGGGCATTTTGAGGTTTATGTTCTTTGTGTTTTTGAGCTTCCGAAACCGTATCCGACGGTTATTTTGTGGGTTTGTGCCTTTTGCGGGTACTGCTAGAGATGTTCTTAGTGGTCTAGCTGCTGCTCCTTGTGTCGATCATTGGGATTTGGTTCTCGTACATGCACCCACACGTTTAGGAGATGAAGCAATTAGTAGAGGATAATCAATATAATAACTGATGGAATAGGACAAAATTGATTAATGACAATGAAGCTCGGATGAGCGCCCATGCACATGAGTTGCATGCGCTGCGGATGGCCTTAGCGCTGCTATCAGCTCAGATAGGGCGTGGCCTCACGCGAGCGCATCAATGTGGCAGTTGGCTGGTCGGTAGGCCTCCTGCCCCGCGTGACAGCACAACTCGATTAGCTTTGTCGATCTGCCGCCGCCGTCGTTTGCTGCAGATTTAAACTTGCTGGATCGATCTGGTACCGATCCGATCTACGGAATACTCTCGTCGAGATGTAAAATCGCCTGCGGCTGCCGGCCAAATGTGATCTATCTGCCGATGTCGATGCTGATTGCACCGAAGCTGATCTGCGGTTATGTATGCACGCGTACCAGATCCGATCCAGTGGCAAGGGACATTTTGTCACAACATGGGTGGCCGCTTGATCGTCGGATTGGATCTCCATAGGCTGCTGAGCTCGCTATGTCATAGGCGTCTTACATTACCACGATGGTTGTAATTCGTTTATTTATGCACTTTTTACTTTCTCCGTTTGGATTGCGGCTGTGTGCATTTTTATGCAGAGGCCGGGTGTAATACTTAAATTTTGAGTAATAAAGCCATTTATCTAAAAAAGATCTGATCTAGTCTTGAAATCAGAATCGGCCACAACGATGACGAACTTGAACGCGCTAAAGCGGACGAGCCGGCAGATGCGATCCGGCTGCCGTTGTTGATGATGATTGGAGCCGTTGAAATTGTGATCCAGCGCGCGTTCTTCTCACAGACGGCTCCAATTGACGTGGGGTTAACACGGCAAATCCCATCGGTCAGATACCTAGGGTTTCGAGAGAGGGAGAAGATGGGCGCGCTGGTAGTTCCGGACGGCTGACAGGTAAGGATTTACCCAGGTTCGACCCCTCATTGTGAGGTAAAGACCTACATCCTGTTTGTCTGATCTGTATTGATTGTATGATTACATGTTGGCCGTAATGGCTATGGTGTGAGACGTGGTCTCGCTATGCTATGCGTGTATCTGTTCTAGTTGTGCCGTCTGCATCCCCCCTAAAGGGTGCCCTTGCCTAGCTTTATAAAAGGAGCCAGGTAGGGTTTACATGAGTTGTTGTCTTGTACTGCAAGTCATGACTTCTTGGGTTTCATTGGGCCGCCAGGTGGGCCTTCGGCTGGAACGCACCAGGTATGCCAATAGTGGGGGACCCGAAAGGTATGCCCACGTCAGGCGCCGGAATAGATCTCCTTCGCTCGTCGTAGATTTAGTTTAGTTTGTTAAATCTCGTTTAGGTTTTGAAATGTACGTTTGTTAAATTGGGGGGGGGGGGGTGCCAGACACGAAATTGGCAGCTCCCGGTGAGCATCTCCGCTCGCAGTGGCCAAAACTCGTCCGGCAGCAGCGCGGGGCAGACATTATGACGTCGTCCGTGCATGCGCCGGGCTATTGGGGGCGCCGCTCCTCAGTCGGAGCGTCAATAGGCCATGCCAACATATTTTTTCTTCTTTTTTCTCCGAATTCAAATATTTTACCACATACAAATGAAATTATCTGAATGATACATAGATTTCAAGACATAAAATAAAGTTCCACCATAATTAAATATAACAATAAAAAAAATCCGTACGTATAATTCAATTTTCTTGCCCTGTCGCGGCTACCGCTGCCATTTCCCGTTGTGCCCACAAAAGTTCGGCTAGATTATTTTGAAGCTAATGGTGAATGCCTTCATCCTGATCTCCATATGCACGGCATGGAAATCAGCAAAATCTGCCGGCAACAGGTGATCAACATCGGTTAGAGGACCCTGAAAGTCGAACGAAAGAGGATCATGGACCGGATTTGCGCGCTCACTCTCGTTATCATGTTGTGCATGATCACACGCGCATTTATAACCTCCCTCGTATGCTCATTCGACCATGTCAAAACAGGATACCGACAATAGCAAACTGAGATTGGAGCACTCCAAATGCCCACTCGGTATCCTTTCTCGCACTCTCTTGTTCAGAGGAAAACCAACAAGCTTTGCTTCCCATCGGATTGGAGATTGTATTGACAAATGTAGTCCACCATGGATAGATGCCATCGGCTAGGTAGTACCTTTGTCTTTCAGGTGGTCGTTGATCTCATAGTTGACCGCTTGAGCATGGCCTTCAACAAGCTTCGCAAACACCGAAGATCGTAGAGGCATGTTGATGTCATTGTGGGATCTTGCCATGCCGACGAAAGCATGCCAAATCCATAGTTCATGATCTACCACAGCTTCAAGTACCACACTGCAATATCCTTTGTAGCCCTCTTTGTACAATCTTTGCTAACCAAATGGATAATTTTTCCAGCTCCAATGCATGCAGTCGATACTTCCAATCATATCAGGAAATCACCTGGCTGCGTTCTATTACAAGATCCAAGTTGTTTCTTCTTCTAATGTTCAGTTTTTGCGTTATTCGATACTGCATATAGAAATATAGCTACTTGCACCACCACGGAGACATACCTTGAATCCTCAAGAAGGTGCTTTTCACGCAATTTTTTTACTAAAGCTTGAAAGATCTCTCTCTCCATGTGGAAATGCCATTGGCATAGAACCTCGGGCAAATAGCTCCCGTGCGACATCATTCCTAGCTAATCGACGGACGGCAACATCGTTGGCTTGAATAGCACTGGTGCGACAACGTGGCGAGCACAAATTGCTCTACTGCGACATGGCTCTTAATCGCAATCTGTTAGGGTTAAGGGGAGCAGGGTGGGACCCACAACTATCCACGTCAGCAGCGACGACCGTTAGCTACTCTTCCCCTGCGCGCGCATCCTCTGCTTCTTCTTCTTCTTCTTCTTCTCCTCCGGCGACGCAGCGCGGCAACGCCGGCGAGCTTTTCTCAACTGCATCTGACCCCAATTGAACTCAACTGAAGCGGACATACAACGAACTAAATTTTAACTAAAATTTAACTAAAACATGAGTTGATTACCGTTGATTACATAGCCAATTCCATGGCGGCATACACATCATGGCGATCATCTGATCAAAAGCCACACGCAGGCGGCCGCAGGCTGAATAAACCTAATTACATAGCTAAAAGGGGGGCTTCCGTCGCCGCTCTAACCCTAACCTAGGACCCAAAATTGGGCTCCCACCGGAGCCCCAAGGGTGCGGCGGCGGCGCCGCTCAGTCGGAGTCGGAGAAGCCGTAGTCGAAGGAGGAGTCGGAGTCTGCGCCGTCGTTGCGGGACGCCGCGATAGCGTACTGGAGGCGGAGTTCATTGAGCTCCTCCTCCATGACACGGCGCGCGCCGACCTGTCGCTCCTCCTCCAAGCTGCGCTGGATCACCTCCTCCGTGATCCAGGGCAGATCTTGCTCGTCGGCGAAGTCCCCGGGGAGGAGGCCGCGGTGCGGTGCGCGGTCCTGCTGCTCCTCCTCCGTTTCCGACCGGCGTCAAAAGCTGCGCAGCGCGCCCGAGCGGGGTCAGCCGGGCGCCGCTTCCGGCCGTTCCGCTCCTCGTCGGAGCGGTTTCCACCGCCGGAATTGTCGGGGGAATACTTTCTGGATTAACCCGCGGCCCAGTGCGACTTGTTTTACTCGCACGGACAAAAGCCCACATGGGATCAAGCCCAACATCTAACCGCCACAAGGAGAAGAATCTGGAAGGCACGGAGGCGAGCCAGTCTCCGGATAGGTCCCAGTTAATATATTCCTTGAGGGGGAAGTTTCCTTTGTAACCTGACGAGCCTCTGTGTATATAAAGAGGACTCGCAGGACTTAGAGGCCTCAAGCCCTTAAACCCTAGCTCATACGGCGAGTACCTCGATTATCATATCAATACCAATCTAGGGTAGGCAGGAAGTAGGTCTTTTACCTCACATTGAGGGGGCCGAACCTGGGTAAATCTGTGTTGATCTTTGTTCCTGCGATCCCAAGCTCGGAGATGCTTGACTCGCGTAATCCCACACCTACGAAGTCATCATGACACCTGACGTGACAAACCCACGACAGTTGGCGCCCACGTGGGGCCTGCGGTCAAAAGCGTCACGTTCCGCGCAGGATCGAAATCAGGCTTCAAGGACATCGCCATCGGCCAGGTTGAAGACATCAATGGAGTCCCCTTCATCGACGACTCAGAGTGGGGACCCGAGGCGGATCACATCGAGTTTGGATACATTGTTCCCATCGGATCAGTGAAAGTTTTCGTCGGATCCGTCAGTCGCATACCTATAGATGCGACTCAAGGAAGCGAGTCGGGGAGAAACTGCGGCCGGTCAGGGTCCGCGTGTTGGAGGAACTGCAGCAAGCTACAGCAAAACTACCCATCCCCGTTCCGACAAGACCTGTTTGGGGATCTCTACCAAATCAGGAAGGAGACCTCAAGATTGAAGAAATTGAAGCTATCAGGACGGAACTCTATGAAGAGGCGCAAAGACTCGCGGCTGAGCGCGAAAAACTCCAAGAAGAAGATCGACGACTCCGTCGCTGGCAGCAAAAGCATCAGGCGGTCCGACCAAGACGACATCTGAGCGCAAGAAACTCCAAGAAGAAGATTGGCGACTCCGTCGTTGGCAGCAAAAGCATCAGATCAAGATGGACAGAGGAGAGATGAAACCACAGTTCCACGGCGACCCGGAGAGCAACGTGCATGCCGCGATAGGAATATTGTCGAGGATAGCACCGGTTGGAGACACACGAGCTGATAAGGAAGCTCGCCATGCGATCGATCTACTGCAAACCGCTGCCTTACAACAAGCAAATATGTATGGAGTCACGCCCAATGAGCCGCAACACGAGGTATCATGGGGAGGAGAAAAGTGCAGCGTCGAAGAAGTGGTCAACCAGCTAGCAGGTTTGCAGGTATCATTGGAAAAAGAAAAGAAGATAGAAGGCGAGTCACAGACGTCCGGAGCGACTCAGCCAGCCCAGATTGAAACTGACTCAGATGAAGATTCAGCGCCAGTAAACTCCTATTCATTATTAAAGGACCAGCATGTTTTGGAGAGGAAATACGGCTCACTCGTTTCCCCCCGAACTTCGGTGAGTCGCAGCGAGTCACCACCTATCACAGTAACCAAGACCCTGCCTTATGGATAGAAGATTATGAGGCAAGCATGACAGGGACTGATGTAACTCAGGAAGTGCGTGCGAAATATTTCCACTTGGCAATACAGGGAGAAGCCAGGGATTGGCTGTTAAAGCTGCCATCAAAATCAATAAGCACATGGGAAGATTTGAAGGACAAGTTCATCAACAGATTCCAAACAGAAGACATGAAAAACCTTAGACAATGCGTTCAAAAGGAGGACGAATCAAGCGGTGACTGGATCAAAAGAGTCGCGGAGATCCTTGGCTCCGCCAAGAACTTAACAGTACAGTCTGCAATACAAGCTATGAGGAAGAACTGTAGATTTGAGCCGCTGGTGCACAAGTTAAGTCGCGCTGAGCACAAGATTGATAGTTTCGACCAGCTTTTGGCAACAGCTGACAAGTACGCAAAGACAGATAAGGGGACAGGCGGCTTATCACAGAACCCAACAGAGAAATTGCAAGTCGCGCAAACTGAACATCGTGCACACCAGATGAAGGAGCAAGGAAGTGATAAGGCCTCATTCCCTAATAACTGCAAGGGGATCTTTGACGTTCCCTGCGACTTACATCGCAGGAGAGATGGCAGGCCAGCGAGTCACACAAAGGCGCAATGTCATTATTACCGGAGGTGGAAAGAAGGCGACACGCCAGATGCGGCCCGCAGTGGATCAATGCAGCACAAGAATAAATCTAGCTCTCATCAAGGGCCTGACGTTTTACCTAGAAGGAACATAGGACAGTTTCATACAGTGGAAGTACAAACAACGGATGGAAGCCGGAGAGTGGCCAGATTTCAACGCCGAAAGGTACCGTCGTGGACAGAGCGATCGGTTATTTGGAGTCGCGACGATCACCCCCCAGAAGTAAAGATCCAGGACAGCCAGCTCTTGTGGTCACGCCTGAAGTCGCGGGATACAAGTTAAGTAAGGTCCTAATGGACGGAGGAGGAAGAGTAAACATCCTATATCAAGACACGCTCCGAAGAATGAATATACCCGAGTCGCGGCTGCGACCATCCAGGAAAGAAATTCAAGGCATAATCCCAGGAGCTGTTACGCGACCAATCGGAAAGATAACCCTTGAAGTTAGCTTTGGGACAGAGCGGAACTTCCGCACAGAGCTCCTAGACTTTGAGGTTGTAGCAGTCAAGAGCTCATATCATGCGATCTTTGGAAGAGAAGCCTATGTCAAATTCACCGCCGCCCCTGCTACGTCTACCTACAGTTAAAGATACCGGACCAAACGGTGTTATTACAATATATGGAGACAGGCAGAAGCGTTAGAATGCGAGAACGCAGGCTCAGCACTCGCAGAAGAAGCTTGCATCGCCAACTCCTCACACGGATATCAGTCGCAGATCGGTAATCGCAGCTCAAAACGAGTCGCGTTGGAGGTACCGCGGAGGCGGCCAACAGGATGCAGCCACCGGATGGTAAATTCCCACCGAGAAGTCGCGCATCAGCAAGATAATGCCCCAGAGGTCGCTTTGATACAAAAAGAAGACAAGAAATGGCGCATGTGCATAGACCCAGCCTCGATCAACAACCCCAGCCAAAGAGGTTCAGTTATCGTGAGTCCTTACAAAGCAGACTCAACTCAACATAAGTCGCAGCTCAGTGCGGCTAATCTCCTAACAAACTTGCTCTCTGCTTCAACATGAAACATACATCGGAGCTATCATGCTCGACCCGAGTCGCTTTTAGCGACTCAAAATTGAACCAATCAGGTGTTCAACCCACTCCGTTAGGAGTATTAATTCGCAACTAAGTGCGATGAGTATCAAGTATGCATGGCCTGCGGGGAACAGAAAACCGCATTAAAGGGCCTGCATCATCCTGTAACACCCTGTAAAAATCGAGTGATTATGAAATAAAGCCGGCACCCTTGACATTCAAGGGCTTGTCGTTTCGCCTCAACTATCATTGAGTCGCTGAGTCTTTTGAATTTCATATATCACTGACCCTTGAGGGCTCCTTACGAGCATCGCGAGTACCAATCGCACCTCAAATTTTGCCAAACGAGTGGCAATCCTTAAGCTAGAAGCGTCTTGCATTATGCGGCCAAAGTACTGGGGTGTGGCGTCAATCGAGCTTGATTGCCTATCATGGCCGCTCTCGACCCTGAACACACATGTTCCTAGGAAATACTGAGCCGCGCGAGCGTCTACTTAATGGAATTATCATGAAAAGAACCTGCTTATAGGTCACCAAAATACTGTTTATAATACATGAATGTCTTACAGACTAACGGGCATGTCCCACATTATTTATTTTTTTTCCGAGCTACAGGAGGGGAATTGGCGCGGCTTGTCTCGCGGTTGCAGTCGCAGGTGCCCTAATGATCAGGGCGCCGCCAGACGAGGCAGAAGGGCCACCAGATCCTGTTGATGGAGTAGTAGCCCGGGATGACTCAGCTCCTGTGGACTTTTCCTTTGGCACCTTGCTCCCATCAAGATTGAATTTTTCGAGATAAGTGCCCAAGTCTAAATTATCAACAAATTTTGTGGCATACCGCGCATCCCTTTCCAGATGTCGAAGTATTCGCTTATTGGCAGTTCAGTATCATCCGCGCTCATCGCCGGCCGTGGCGAGCAATCTTGCCAACATCTATTTCTGGATAATATGCTCGGAGCAATGTCAAGACATGCGCGGCTCCGTGCGAGCAGAGGATCGTTTCCAATCAGAGACATAATGCGGAGCCTTGAGCAGTTTATTTATCCAATACTCGCAAGATGTTGGGCCATCAGTCGCAGGAGAGATTACCGTCATGACTTCCTTGGTAACCTTTAAGAAGCGCTGACTGAAGTCTGACAGATATACCAGTTGATCCTTCAAGTTGGAGCGGGACACTGGGGCCTCAGGCCCTATGTCAAGAAAGAAAAGACAAGAAACAAGTCAGCGACTCACGTTGGCTACCCAAAATATATGATTAAAGGAATAAAGACGAACCAGCAAGCTGCAGGATGGCTGATTTGACGATGGAGCCAAAACCCTCAAAGGCTTTGAACAGCGAGTTATATTTTTCATCTCGCGCGGCGAGTTCCTTTGCGTGGTCTCCTTCAGACGATCAATCAATTCAGATTTAAGAGTCAGCCCTTCTCGCAAAGATTAATGACTTCGTCTTTCTCCATGAGTCGCTGCCGCATATCTGCTTCAAGTTCTTTAAATTGCTCTTCACAGGAGTCGAGTTGACCTTTGAGAGATTTTATTTCCTGAGCCTGGTCCCTAATGACCTCATTATGCTGCTCCAGGGGAGACTGCATCACTTCAGGCTGATCTATGGAAATGCCTTACCCTTTATTGAGCCAGAAGCATCAAGCAAGGACAGTTCAAGCTGAAAATAAACAGAGCAAAATGCATGGGTAAACTATCCAGGAACTTGGGGGCTCGAGATTTGGAGCCAAGAAAAGAATCAACACCCCGTGCAATGACACAAGGTTTTGATCCTTGGGGGCTACGGTATATGTACCTGGCGACTTGAAGAAAATTGCTCAACTAGGCCGCGCAGCAGAGCAGCATGCTTATCTCCAGCAGCAATTATGGCATCCGCAATTGACTTGGAACTATTTCCTGGAGCTGGAATTCTATTTCAGTAGATACCCTACCAACAGCAGGAGTTGCGGATGGAGCTGCGACTGGAGTCGTGGCAGGAGCCGCATCAGCAATACCTTCCTCCAGGGATGGCCTTGGATGAGTCGCACCATCACTGTTTCCCACGTTTTTCAGCAGCATCATCCTCGCTCATAGCTGGCTGAGAAGAAGCGGTATGAGAATTAGACTTGGTATCCTCTTCAAGCATGGCCCTGCAAAATATTGATGGATTAATAAGCCGACCCAGCAGAGCCGTAACATTGAAAAGAAGGCGAACCATACCCAGAGGCGACACGGATACTCTTCATCAGGCAACCAGAGGAAGGAGAAGATAAACCTTGCAAATCTGAACCTACAGAGTATGAAAAGAAGTGGTGATCAGCAATTCCTTGCCAAAAATACGCAAGCACAAAAGGAAAAGGAGAAAGTCGCAAACAACTACCCGAGCTCATTGAGAAGCAGTTCTTTGCAACAGCCTCGGAAGAGAAAGCGGTCTTGTCAGGATCAGCAAGTTTTAAAGATTTGGCAGTTCTTGTTTCTATCAGTAGCGCCAAGGCTTTGCGGCGTTTCTCAGGTTGCGCGGGGTCTTCTGAGCTCTTGCATGAAAAACGTTTTGAGGACCTGCGAGGCACTTCAGGAAGTTCCAAGAAAGGTGTCCTTGGAATTGTGGACAGAAGGGCGCTGGCCATTTGTTGCTCCTCTTCAGAAGCGCTACCCTCAGGCTCGGAGACAATATCGTGCATAATTGTATCCTTGCCAAGGGCTGCGGCTTGCTTTGACGACTCAGCCGCGGCTTCTTGGTTCGAGTCGGCGTCCTCTGAGGGAAGAACCCAGAAATAGGGGTCGATCTGAAAAGGAGCTCGGGTCAGAAATAATTAATTTTGGAGAAGGAATCTTGGAGGAAACAAGTTACAAGTAAACATTACCACAAAAGGCTTGTGCTCAGCCCAGAAGGGAGCAAGCCCGACGTTATCATATGAGTCGATATCCTCGCTCGTCACTCGGCGAATGAAATTTATCCATTCCCCCTTGTCCCAATCCTCAGGGCAAGTACGGTCGACATCGTTTGCGTGACAAGTGAAATCTACCATAAGTCGCGAGCGGCGACTCACAGGCTGAATTCGCCATTTAGTCCAGCAAGATATGAGATCTAATCCAGTGAGACCATGGAGTGTCAGCGCCCTCACCTTGTCCAAAAGGGATTCGATAAAGGGCAACGAAGAAGGATCAGATTTAGAAGACAGAGCATCGGTAGCCTCGAAGGGAAGAGGAGACCAAAGAGGAAGAGGAATTTCACCCTCAGGAGAAGTGTTTTTACAATAGAAGAATGTTCTTTGCCAACCCTTAATTTTGTTGGCAAGGGCTAGTTTTGGGAAAATACTACCCCTACGGCGTTGGAAGGAAACGCGCCGCATTGGAGAAAGGGACCATCTGTGGTTTCCCTTTGGCTATTGCAATTGAAAAGAGCAAGCCAGAAATCTACTGAGGGAGGGATACCCAGGTAATCTTCGCAAAGGACGTGGAAATTACTCACTTGGAGCATTGAATTTGGACCAATGTCATGAAAACGGAGGCCTAACCGCTGCATCAAGGAGCGGAAGAAGAGGGAGCCTGGGGGCTTGAACCCGCGTCGATGTGCTCCGCGAATACCACTACTTCTCCTGGTCGAGGGTTGGGAATTACCTCCTCACCAGCCGCTCGCCATTCGCATTGATCTTTTGGTGGAAGAAGGCCGCGTGCAGTTAGGGATTCCAGGAAATCCTCGTCGATCCACGAGCCTTCCCAGTTGCACTTGCGGCGAGACATTTTCTCAGATTGATGGAGATCTTCACCAAAGGATTGTGAGTACGAGAAGCGGGATTGGAGGCGGCGGAAAGGAGCAGCGGATGCGTAATATAAGTCTTGATGCAGAACGCTAGAAAAACGATGAGCCAAGATAAATAGCCCAGACGCGGAAGACGTTTAGATTGAAAATCAACCGTCAAGGCAAGTTAAGTCGCGCTCTTGAGCCGCCAAGAAGAGTTATAAGTCGCAGGTTGGAAATATGAAAATTGGAGTTCAGCTGGGATAATTCATGTGCGCGGTTCAGGGGTTTGTTAAGACAAAGAAGCCTTCACTCGAAATCCAAGCTAAACTTGGGGGCTAATGTCGGGGGAATACTTTCTGGATTAACCCGCGGCCCAGTGCGACTTGCTTTACTCGCACGGACAAAAGCCCACATGGGATCAAGCCCAACATCTAACCGCCACAAGGAGAAGAATCTGGAAGGCACGGAGGCGAGCCAGTCTCCGGATAGGTCCCAGTTAATATATTCCTTGAGGGGGAAGTTTCCTTTGTAACCTGACGAGCCTCTGTGTATATAAAGAGACTCGCAGGACTTAGAGGCCTCAAGCCCTTAAACCCTAGCTCATACGGCGAGTACCAGATCGGATCGCCTCCATTGTAACACCTTGATTATCATATCAATACCAATCTAGGGTAGGCAGGAAGTAGGTCTTTTACCTCACATTGAGGGGGCCGAACCTGGGTAAATCTGTGTTGATCTTTGTTCCTGCGATCCCATGCTCGGAGATGCTTGACTCGCGTAATCCCACACCTACGAAGTCATCCATGACACATGACGTGACAAACCCACGACAGGAATGGCCACCGCGTGAGCTCGAACCCCCACGCTTCATCATCGTCGGCCGGCGGTGCTGGATTTGTACGCGGCTGGGCTGGTTTGCGCCGCCGGCGGCGAGTGGGCGAGATCTAGAATAGTGGGGAATAGCTAGGATGCGACGCATTTGAGTGGATAAGAAGGGGAACGAGGCAACGTGTCCGTGAGCGGTGGGCCGTGGGCCGTGGCGAAATGGAGCGCGAGTTGGGCCGTTGCATGAGATAAGGCCCACCGGTAAATAACTAAACACTGCAGCCAAAAAAAACATACTAGCCAATCACAGCGCAGAACGAGAGTTGCCGCGGATCGATCCGGGTTTTCTTTTAGAAGGCCTGACCGGACGGCTTAAATCATGTGTGAGACCTCAAACACTTTCAAATGAGCATAAAAAATTCAAACAAAATCAAAAAACTATGAAACCTTCGCGCATAGTCTTATAAGGTCATACAGTAAATAAAAAAAATATAGATATGGTTTACATACATTTGTACGAAAAGGCTCAAATCATGTGTGAGACCTCAAAAACTTTCAAATGAGCATAACTAATTCAAAAAAAATCATAAAAACATGAAACCTTCGCACACAGTCTTCTTGTGTCATACAGTAACTAAAAAAAATATAGATGTGGCTTACATACATTTCCACGAAAATGTGTTCGCCCAAATGTGATATCTAGAACACATTAGTATGGATTTCAAGGGAGAGAGGAGGTGGGTTTAAAGTTTTTGAAAATGAAAATTGTCCAAAACTCACAGAAGCTTCATTTTGGTGTGACTAAGAAGTATCCAAGCTTGGATTTTCAATTTCACGTTTAAAACTTGTTTAAATGTTGGTCAAACTTGGGTTTGACCGATTTTGAAATAATGATAAAAAATTCAAAAAACATCAAAAAATGGAAAACCAGTGCACATGTTCTTACTTTGTCATATACTAACAACTAAAATTTATTTGGCTGTTTTAGACATGGTGGACAAAAGACTTGCTTAGAAATGGGGCTGTTTACCCTACCTTTCGAGCATGTTTGAACTTTCATGTGTGAAGAGAGGTGGTTTGAGATTTGCAACATTAAATTTTCAAAAAACTCACCAAAGCTTCATTTTGGTGTGACTAAGAAAGTTCCAAGCTTGGTTTTTCAATTTCACGTTTAAAACTTGTTTAAATGTTGGTCAAATTTGGGTTTGACCGATTTTGAAATAATCATAAAATATTCAAAAAAAAAAAACCAGTGCACATGTTCTTACTTTGTCATGTACTAACAACTCCAATTGATAAACATGGTCTAGATATAATTAAACAAAATATGCTTCAATGTGGTCTCAAATCTCAAATCTCAAACTATGAACTCTCATGTGTGAAGAGAGGTGGTCTGAGATTTGCAACATGAAATTTTAAAAAAACTCACCAAAGCTTCATTTTGGTGTGACTAAGAAAGATCCAAGCTTGGTTTTTCAATTTCACGTTTAAAACTTGTTTAAATGTTGGTCAAAGTTGGATTTGACCGATTTTAAAATAATCATAAAATATTCAAAAAAATCAAAAAAAATTAAAACCAGTGCACATGTTCTTACTTTGTCATGTACTAACAACTCCAATTGATAAATATGGTCTAGATATAATTAAACAAAATATGCTTCAATGTGGTCTCAAATCTCAAATCTCAAACTATGAACTCTCATGTGTGAAGAGAGGCGATCTGAGATTTGCAACATGAAATTTTCTAAAAACTCACCAAAGCTTCATTTTGGTGTGACTAAGAAAGATCCAAGCTTGGTTTTTCAATTTCACGTTTAAAACTTGTTTAAATGTTGGTCAAAGTTGGGTTTGACCGATTTTAAAATAATCATAAAATATTCAAAAAACTCAAAAAAAATTAAAACCAGTGCACATGTTCTTACTTTGTCATGTACTAACAACTCCAATTGATAAACATGGTCTAGATATAATTAAACAAAATATGCTTCAATGTGGTCTCAAATCTCAAATCTCAAACTATGAACTCTCATGTGTGAAGAGAGGTGGTCTGAGATTTACAACATGAAATTTTCTAAAAACTCACCAAAGATTCATTTTGGTATGACTAAGAAAGATCCAAGCTTGGTTTTTCAATTTCACGTTTAAAACTTGTTTAAATGTTGGTCAAACTTGGGTTTGACCGATTTTGAAATAATCATAAAATATTCAAAAAAATCAAAAAAAAAACCAGTGCACATGTTCTTATTTTGTCATGTACTAACAACTCCAATTGATAAACATGGTCTATATATAATTAAACAAAATATGCTTCAATGTGGTGTCAAATCTCAAATCTCAACTCCAATGTGGTGTCAAATCTCAAATATTCAAAAAACATCAAAATAATAAAAAAACCAGTGCAGATGTTCTTACTTTGTTCTTACCACATAATAGTATGAAATAATTGCAACATCCAAGGTGAAATTTTAAATTTGGTTGAACTGCAATCAGATTGGCTGGATTTTGTTTTTCTGAACACGAATTGGGCACGTTAGATGGACTGTTGGGCCGTGTCAATTCCAAATTGGCCCAGGATGCGCGCACGTTGGCATGCATGCACGGGAAACGACGTCGTTTGCATGCATATGCGTCGGAAGTTAATTCATACGCGTTGGAAGTTGATCAAACGTCGTTTTAATTGTGCTTTGGAAGATGATCAGACCCGGCGTTCATTCACACGCGAATTTAACTCTCTAGCGCCGCCCGCCGGCCTCCCTCTCCGCCCTGTATAAAAGCTACAGTAATCCATGCCTTAAGCACACATCTCTCTCTCTCTCTCTCTCTCTCTCGACCCCTCTCTTCTATCTTCTATTCCAATGGAGACAGTAGCGCCCGTACCTCAGTTTCGGCTCTACTACTACACCAAAGAAGGCATGAACTTCAAAGTGTGGGTCACCCTCCGTGCATTTCATGTGGAGAGGTGGATCCGCGATGTGAAGAAGTTCTTCTTCGACGCCGCACCGATCAAGGTCGTTGGACTCGATTGCGAGTTCACCGACTCTGTCCCGGGTGGAGAGAGGGATCTTCCACCCGAGAAAAGGCAGCGCGCCGCCGTCCTTCAACTATCGGTGGCGTCCGAGACCCTTGTATTCCAAATCTGCCAAGCTGATAGGGTGCCGCAGCTCCTCCTGGATTTCTTAGCCGACGAGACAATCAAGTTCTACGGCGTGGCTATCCACAATGACTTGCGGATGCTGCGCCCCTACGAAATTATTATTCCGTCCGCGGTCGACCACCAAATGGATCGCCGGAACCCAACCGGAAATCCTAGTCCTAGTCTGTATGCCCTCTCCAATGCGATCGTTGGGACAAAACTCGAGAAGAAGAAGAAGGACAAGAAGAAGAAGAAGGAGAAGGGCAAGGATGACGAGGATGGAGAAGACCTCCGGTTTCGCGGATGGGGCAACGTTCCATTGAGCTTCGATCAAATTCTGTATGCCGCTCTGGACGCTCGCCTTGGCTACGAGATTGCACGGAGGTGGGATAATTGAAGATGGAGTTGGCCCCGGAATTATCTATGTAATGGTGGCACGAGACTTATCGTGTTTATTTTGTTTTCAGTTTTTTTGTCGTGTCGTGTCGTGTCCCTGTAATTATCTATGTAATGGTGGCACTCGTTTGCATCTAATTATTTATCTAAATCGTGCCCAAAAATGGAGTACAAACATGCGTTCTTAAACCCTAAAACGCAAAAGTGGCTGAAATGGCTCCTACACTTACTGGGCCTAATTAGATGGAGTTGGCCCATTCGTCTAACGGACACTGGGCTCTCGGAACTGAGATGGCCCACAGCGAAACCATTTATTTTTCTCAAAAAAAAAAGAGACAGAGGTAGATCGAGATCGGCATCACCGGAATCTCGATCCGCGAGGTGGCGCGGGAGCTAGAAGGCGACATGGAGCTCGATTAACGACCGCCCGGAGCTGAAAGGGATCTCAAAGCCTCCGCGCACGGCCCCTATATCTGTAGCACACGGCTGCGTCCTGCACAGAAATATTGCGACCGTCGGCGGCGCTCCCCAGCGACGCCGTCCTCTCGGTCGCCCGCGCCCGGCACCTTACTACCAACAGGGGTCGCCGCCCACCTCTGCATGTGGCCGCCTCCAACCCCGTCGCCCGCTCGGCTGATTCCTGCTCACCGATGCGAGCTCCACCGCCGGCGTTGCTGCGCTGTCGCCGGAGAAGAAGGGGGGATGAGAGGATGCACCGGTCGGGACGCATCTCTATTTTCTATCAGCTGGTGAGGTGGGTCCCGCGCTCAGAGGTGCTCATGTGGGTCCTCTGCTGATGTGGATAAGTTGGGGGTCCCATCAGGCACACATAATTCCAATCCCTAACCTGTCCCTTGCGGTTAAGCCCTACTGTCGCATAGGAGCTATTGAAACCACGAGATGTGTCGCGCGAGAGCAATTTCAGCCAACGACGTCGTGTCATGGACAATTCCCCACAAAGACGTCGCATAGGAACTATTCGCCCATAGAACCTCATGACCTGTACGAGATTCATGCACATAGGTAGCTCCACTCAGGATGGATGTATGTATTGGACTTCTCTCTGATGGTTGGGATGAGCTACTGCCTTCTAATGCAGGGAGTATGAAAAAATGAATTCATCTTCATTTCCTGATCGCCGGCGGTAGTTTGGATCCCATATGGAGTGCTATACGTTTCTAGAGCAGTGCTTGTAGTGAATAATGGATTTGTACAGAAGTGCTTATACGAGAGGAAAGAATGACATGGTATGTTCTTATATAGCAGCAGGAAATGAGAAGCAATGGCTAGTATGCAACTTCCAGGGCATCTACAGGCTATTTTTCTGTTTCTAGAGAAGTGTGAGATTCAAACTTTTCCCCTGTTCCGAACAGCCCAGATGTTTCCATTCCTCTGTTTTGGAAACCTGTAGGTTTTCAATTTGTAGTCCACCATATTCCTACGTCCTTTCCATTCCTTTGTTTTCTAACCCCTCGTTCCGAACAGGGCCTGAGTAGCCTTTAACCTTTTTTCCCAGCTCAACGGCACCAATGTTTTGGTTCTGTTCGAAGTATGCCAACTTTGTAGGAAAACAAGTGTGCCAGTTTTGTAGAAAAACCTCTCCAAGAAAAACACAATACAAAGTATCCCCCACGCGCGTGCTAACAATTGTCGGACTCGTAGGAGAGCCATAGCCCAGAAAGGTGTTGTGAGTCGATAAAGAAGCCCGCCATCGGCAAGGCCTTGTCGATGTGGTGCGTCGACCCGGGATCATCCCCACTCTCCACGTGTCCTGGAGCCACCGTCAGCCTTCCATGTCAGCGACACCGAGCTCCAGATCTGCTGTTGTCAATCCTCAAGCCCATGGAGAGAGCCGCGCGGCGGCGCCGGCGGAGGGCAGGAAGACGAGTCGATTCTCTTAGAAAACGGAAGAAAAGTTGGAAAAAAGGGATTCGAACCCAAGAGTTCCATCATGTTAGACACATTAGGTAACCACCGCACCACATAGCACCATATGAAATTATAGGAAACGGAACACATTTTTAGTGTGTATGCCCCGAGGCAATTACAACAAAACGGAATAAAAGTTGGAAAATAAGGGATTCGAACCCAAGACCTCCCCCATGTTAGAGCTATTAACTAACCACCGCACCACATAGCACCATAAGAAATTATTTGAAACGGAACACATTTTTATTATGTATGCAGCGGGGCAATTACAACAAAACGCAATAAAATTGGAGAATAAGGGATTCAAACCCAAGACCTCCGCAAAGGAATGGATTATGTTAACCGCAAGACCAATGCAAGCCTTATGTTACAAAAAAAGCAGAACCCGTTTAATGTTTATGTAGCGAAACAATTAATGGAAAGTAGAATAAAATGGAGTCCAAGACTCGAAACCGGAAACAACAACTTGCAAAAAGGCAGGTACCACCGTGACACCACAACCATTTGGTAGTTGATACAAACATATTTTATTTGTAAGCTATTTTCTCCCTCACCAAAGCCACATAACAAGATCATGGCCATGCATCGTATGGATAATGTGACCATATTCGGCACATATTACTAGGATAAATGATAAACTTGAGTTTTGACAAACTTCTAAAAAATATTATTCACAAAAAGGTCTATCACCTATAATCATATATAGGTTTCAAGCCAAATGACAAAGGTATGGCCGTTCCCGCGGCTGATAAAGTGCCCATATTTGGCACATAGGTGTCTCTTGGCATGGAAAACAATGATGCCAAACTGAATTTTCAAATTATTTTTTATAAATATCATTTTCCATTTTTGTAAGTGCAAAAAATGACTTTTTATGTGAAGCAGGTACAAAAAATATGATGCAAATGATACCCAATTAATTTTCACGCAAAGTATTTCATATTTATGGATAATCCCCAACATTACGATTTTTCACAGTTTATACCTAATTTCGCCTATTTAAATGACTTTGTGTCGATTTTGCGAAAATAATTCAAATTTGATCTACAAGTGTGTGATAGTTTGCTCTTAATTTTTTTTTCAAAAATCATTTTAAGGTACAAAAGTACTGATTATATCACAGAACCATCGATATTTTTGAAAAATTCGAAACCTTCAATGAATAGTCATCCTCACCATTTTGACCATTTTTTCAAAAAACTCAAAAAAGTGAAAAAATGCTCAAAAAATAAATCCTTTGTTATGTAGTACTTTTACGTGTATTAGTTGCTAGGATAAATGATAAACTTTACTGTTGACAAACTTTTCAAAAATATCATTCACAAAAAAAGTCTATCACCTATAATCATCTATAGGTTTCAAGCCAAATGACCAAGCTATGGTCATTCCCGTGGAATAGTTTGTGATAAAGTGACCATATTTTGGCACATAGGTGTCTCTTGGCATGGGAAACAATGGTGCCCAACTGAATTTTCAAATTACTTTTAGAAATATCATTTTCCATTTTATAAGTGCTAAAAATGACTTTTTTGTGAAGCAATTACAAAACAATATGGTGCAAAATGGTACACATCCAATGTCCACGAAAATTAGTCCGTATTTTACGTATAATACCCAAATATTAGTATTTTTCTCAGTTTGTACCTATTTTCGCCTATTTAAATGACTTTATGTCGATTTTTTCAAAAATAATTCAAATTTGAACTACAAGTGTGTGATAGTTTGCTCTTAATTTTTTGAAAAAATCATTTTAAGGTACAAAAGTACTGATTATATCACAAAAGCGTCGATATTTTTGAAAAAAATTGACCCCTTCAATGAATAGCCATCCTGGCCATTTTGACCATTTTTTTGAATTTTTTTTCAAAAAGTGAAAAAAGCTCAAGAAAACAAATCCTTTGTCATGTAGTACTTTTATGTGTACTAGTTGCTAGGATAAATGATAAATTTGAGTTTTGACAAACTTTAAAAAATATAATTCACAAAAATGTCTATCACATATAATCATCTATAGGTTTCAAGACAAATGACCAAGGTATGGCCATTCCCGTGGCATAACTTGTGATAAAGTGTCCATATTTGCCACATAGGTGTATGTTGGCATGAGAAATAATGGTGCCAAACCTAAATTTCAAATTATTTTAGAAATATCATTTTCCATTTTTTAAGTGTCAAAAATGACTTTTGTGTAACAAGTACAAAAATTTTGGTTCCAAATGGCACCCATCCAATTTCCACGCAAAGTAGTCCATATTTTATGGATAATACCCAGATATTTTTATTTTTCTCGCTTTCTATGTAATTTCGGACATTTAAATGATTTTATATCGATTTGTTGAAAGTAATTCAAATTTCACCCCTCCAGCCAATGAGATGAGGCCATAGCACTCCAAGCGGATCGACCCGATCTGACCGAGTTGAACCGTCCAGACCTGATCCATCCAACGATTCACCGCCTATCCCGCACCTGACCCTAACCCTATCCTGCTATCCAGGATCCCACGAGAGAGACCGCATAATCCCACGATCTCTCTCCCTCCCTCTCGTATGCGGCGCCGCACTCCTCGCCTCCATCCTCTCGTTCCTCCCCCACCGTTTCCGGCGACCGGCGCGGATCCCCGCCCTCCCTCGAATCAGATCGAGTTCGTCGAGCAAGGTTCGCCGGCGAGGGAGATGCTGCCCCCCGGGAGCCACGGCGTCGCGCCGGCGAGTGCGCATCCATGCGCGCCGCTCCGTCGAGGTGGCCGGACCACGACGCGGCCGTGAGCTAGGGTTTGCGGCGGCGGCGCCGGCGACGGCTCTCCGTCCACCAGGACGGCGACGACGCCGACGGGAGCCATGGAGGTGGGGCGACGGTGCGGCAGTGGGTGATGGAGAGGTGGCTCGCCTCCGCCCCCATGCCGCCATGGCGCCGCCGCCCGATGCGTCCTGCTCCGGCCATCCCACCTGGCGCCGGTCCTCGTCTTGCCCCGTTCGCTGATGGGAAATGTTGATCTGATGGAGCTGGCCGTGCCCATGCTCGCGGGCGTGGTCTGAATCTCCTGGTTACTTATCCCTCTCCCTGTGCCTTCTTTGCGTGTGGTGTCGTGCAGGTTGGGAGCAGGCTCGCCTGGAGCAGGAACTACGCCTGGAGCAGGTTGGTTACTTGCCCATAACTAGTATTGCCTCGTCGAGGTGTTGATTGTGCAGCCATGTGTTATTGTGCAGGATGAATTGCTCAACACGTTACACATAGGTCCTTTCCTTTAGTTTCTTTCTTGGTTAGTTGTGTGCAGTACAAAAGGAGCACTGGTTATGTCTCTGTTTTCACTGGATAGCAAAGATCGATTGTTAATGTAATTGCTGCCTGATGCTAATGAGTTTACTTGTATTGCCTATTGTAGTTTGTTTGTATAAGCATCATCTCTAGAAATGATACAAGTTAAGCTATCATTTTGTATGTAAGTACGCTTGTGAAAAGAGCTGACCGATTTAGCATTGTTGCAGACAACAAGGATATATCTTGAGCTACATAAGTAATTATGTGTTACTCCATTAACTGAAAATAGTACGCACTGTCATACAGCAGACTAGTTTTCACCAAATCTGCTTGGTTTGACAACAATTAATATGATGATTATCTATTCTCTCTAATACAGAAGTTAATGATTTTTGCCTTGTATACTAAATATCATTCAATAGGGTTATAATTTCAGAATATATGCAAGATTCCAAGATAGGTTGTTGCAAAATATCTATGTGCTAGAAATGTTGATTGGATCCACCAGTACTTCCATGTTTGACTGTCTTACAAAGCCAGTTAGTTCTCTGAAGTTTTTATTTATTTCTTTTACAATTCTCTGGCCTTTACGCAGCTGCTGATAGTAGTGTTGGCGCAAATTATAAAACCACGATGCTGTTTGCAAGATGAAGAAAAGCTACCGTGTTTTACTTTTTACTTCCTAGGCAAACAGCTAGCTAGCAAGGACAAGTAGATACCAACCTTGGTGGTTTCTCTTTTATTCCCACTGAAACTTTGCTCTAGTGCCTGCTTATTCTTCTTCTTTTATATAAAATAACAAGATGAGAACTACATGTCCATATATGAAAATACAGTAGCTCATGTACTGTAAGCCAGTGTAAACCGCTGTAGCCTTGCTCTGTTCATGACTATCTTGTTGCACGCATGTCCCTGAGCAAAATGCAAATGTTTGTATGACCAAACCATTCGAGTAGGTGTACTGTACTAGCATGTACATATAGTAGCTGATGTATATGAATTGCTAACTGAACAATACATGGTGCAAGGAACTCGTGAATGGCAAGTTGATATCTGTAGTATTCTAGTGAGACATCGGGCTGCGGCAACGACGACGACATGGACTACAGCAAGCACGCGCTCACCCCCTTCACCGATTTCATCACCGCTTTTGTCCGGATCTTCATCATCATGGTGAGCACCGAGCCACGTTGGCTGCCTACTCACCTGTCCACCCACTGGTTGACACAGTTTGTGCTCCAGTTCTATGTGATCTGATCCATTGTGCTGACAATGTTGTCTTTTGTTGCAGCCCAAGAACGCAGCTGTCAAGAACATTTCCTACCACCACCATCATAGCTACTAGTACCACCACTGCTATGTAAGAAAGCTGGCGTAGAATATGTTCACATGCACAGATAAATGTTTCTGATAAAACGAACACTTTGGAATGGATTTTCGTTCATTGTTTTGTGCAAGTAATAGTAGAATTCATATCGTTCCAGCTTTTGCCACTTTGATACTGAAATATGAGTTTTGTTTACTGTCATTATATTATGAAGATTGAATCCCATTAAATAGTTCTGGTTCCATGTAAATTGCAAACCCAGTTGTGTCCATCTCAATAGGTCCAGATTTATACTTTTTCCTAGCCATTTGTTTTGGCAATTCCTTTGTCTTCCAAAATGGATTGTGAAATCAATTTGGAAAACTGGAATCTTCAAATGCTTCATTAATTTCTGAGTGTGTAACTTTTTTGCTGTAGGCAACAAGTTCTTCAAGGAAAGAGAAATAGCACGAAGCAGCAGCTCACTATAGCAGATGATACAACAAGAAGCTAGTTCGATAAGAAAAGGCAAGGCACATAAGTGAAGATGCATACGAAGCTTATGCAATAAAAATCTCTCTTAGATTTTTCTAATGGGAATCGTGATCTGTACATTGCTTTTGAGTATGAGCTTCTTTAATGTGTTAATATCTGTGTATGTATGATATCCATCATCTGTGATTTGGCATTGGTCAGACCGTATAATGTGATTTGGCTCTGAATTTGATATATACCGTGGTGTCCACCTGATTTCAATTTATTCTGAGAATTTATTGTGATTTTAATATAGAAAACGAATTAATAATTATTATGGGCCCCACCAGTCAGTATCATGTGGGTCTCACATGACAGAATGCCACGTGCCATAATGTGGACCCACACGACAACATTCCACGTAAGTGCCATTGGACCCACGTTGTTAGCAGCCACATCAGCAAGATGGGACCCACATGTAAGGCCCACAGTCAGTTTTTTGGACCAATCAGAACCTTTCCAACATTTTGATATTGACGAAATTTTCAATTTTTAGTGACAAATCTGGCCGTCAACGATTAACCCTAGACGTTGACGGATTTTCCCATCGTCACTATCAAACGTTTGACAGTGACGAAAAAATGCATACCGTCACCCTCGATTTTTTATGACGGAGCTTCTGTGACGAACCCCATGACGATCAAAATTCGTCACCCCAATGTAATCGTTGACGAAAATTGGATTGTACATGACGAGAGTGATTTGTCAAAAAATATATTTTCCTTTGTAGTGTACTAGGATGTCGGTTTCCGACGGCCGATGGCCAAGATTTGACGTTGACCGATGGCAAAGGCCCAAGATTGCGCCCTCGCGCAATAGCAGTTTGGATTCGTACTTTTCGCATCAGAACATAATAACGTGAGTAGTTAAGAATGTGAAATTAATTCATGTGGCTTTACTTACCCTCTCAATTGTAGCAGATTTGGGCTATAAGGGCATGTACAATGGTAGAGAAGGCGCGTCTTCAGCGATCCACATCATTTAGAGAAGATAAAATTATAAGTTGTACAATGCATTATCTCTTATTGTCATCCTAGCAATTAATGAGAATTAATTATATTTTAGTAGGAAATTATATTTCGAAGAGAAGACAAATGGTACAATGATGAAATTAGTCTTCCCTTATTTCGTAAGATATCATCTCTTAGCTAAGAGAAGGCAACCTCCCCTTTCTTCATTCTCTCTCCGCCAACTAGACAAATATCCTACGTGTCAACGCTAAGAGAAGGCTGACATCACATTATTGTACATGCCCTAGCACGCACAAATATATCTCTATAGCTGTTCGATGTAATAATAATGAAGTACCTTCCAGTCCAATGCTGGTAAAAAAAATTTGTCGGCGATGCAATATTGAGGAAAGTCACTCATGTCAGAATCCTCTTTGATGCTGCCAACACCGTGTCAGTTGGGGAAAAAGTGGCCACTCTAAGAATACTGAAATCAGGTAATGAGTTGTCTCGTAACAGCATACTAGGCAACTCGGCGCGGCGTGTGGTTGTTAGTCGTGTTTATTCTTGTAATTATAATAGTGAATCAAACTGTTATTAAGAAGAAAATAGGGTGTCTCTAGGTCTAAGCTGACTGAGAATTAGCTTAATTGTAGTCACCTATGAATTAGCAAAATCGAATAAATTATTAGAGGAGAAATCATGGAGTTTTAATGATCTAGTGGTAGTCAGTTAGGGTAATATATAAATTTGACGGACTGAGTCCCGTAAGGAGTAGAGTTATATGGAAGCAAAATAAAGCAATGTACGTATTTTTTTAAATCTTAGTACCGCCGCATAAAGTGACATTTTGATATTGGGAGGCACCTTAGATATGGGCGTTCGGGTTTACCCGAAAATTCAGGTCAGGTAATTCGGGTAAAAAATATTTCGGGTTTTCAAACTTGATACCCGAGATGTGGCTTAAAAACTGATCCCGACAATTCAGGTACCCGGAATTTCGGGTTTGGATTACCCGAAAATTCAGAATAGACCAAAATGACAGGTTTTTGAACTGAATGTCTACACGGCAACAGCAAAAATGACAGATTTATATTACAGCACAATTTCTGCAAATTTCAGCAGCATAACAGCAACGAAAATGACAACATTTCAACACATATTCAGCAAAACAACAACATTACAGCACATCAGCACATATCTTTACTATTAAATGGGAGTTCAACTTACGTCGGTACGTACCTCAAACCCATCGTCTGATTGCCAATCTCGTAAGGATGCTAATCGTCCGGCCCATCAAACGAATCAATTAATTACTGATATATTTGGTCACGCCCCATCGTCTGGCAGATTTACCAAATAAAATGGTACGCTTTCCAAATCAGCTACATGCGCCAATTATTCACACGTGAATGCCAAATCTCAATAAGATTAATCACTTGCCACGGATCGTGATTGCCAAAATACGTATATGCTTTCCAAATAAATCAATCTAAACAATTACACTTGCAAAACCAGTTCGCTGTAGGATCAGTACACGGCAAAAAAGCCGCGATCTGCCTCTTCGGCGACTGAGCCAGCTGCTGATCGTCATCAGCTAACATTCCCAGCATCAGTTCTCACTCCGGTGGTTGCTAATCGCCATCTTCGCATCTGTTTATAGGTACACAACATTTCCAATACATACAGTGGTTTAACTGAACCTGCAACTGATCTGCGTCCGGTAAATGTACAGAATTTAGGTTAGCTATGATGGCTGCAACTACCTCACTCTAAGGTTGTCCAAGTTTGTAGTATTCAATAAAATGACAGATTTTAAGACCAAGTTCTGAAGAGCTCAACTCACACACAATGACACAATCACGCAATCATACATAAGGTGCAGCAATACGACCAACGTTTTGACAGAAAACAACAGTTTCGAAACAACAGCAAGTCCAGATTTGTCACAGCTTTAGACTCCAACTGCAAGCCGCACAAGTCCAGTGAGAAATTGTAACAGAGCATTATTATCTATACTATGATGACTTGCATGTATAACATGTTGAAAACTGAAACGTCAAACGATTGTATCTTTATGAAGACGAACCAGGTTTGGAGATTGACATGCTTGCAACTGACTTGGAAGTGGGTGAATTATTTTTATCACATTTTCCTTTGGGAAAGTGCATACTACAAAATTCTTCAATTAACTCTATAAACAATGGAAAGCAAAATGCAGCCAGCTATCAAAAACATAATGGAATGGTGCAAGAAAAGAAATACACAAATGAAATGAGGTAATATTTTACCTTTTTCCATCTTAGCTAATTCTTCATTGTTCTTCTGGATGTCAATAGGAGTCCCTCTTCGAAGCCAATCTTGTCCACAAACTAAAGCTTCCAACATGAATGGAGTAAGTGAAGTGCAGCAACAGCAAAAATGACAGATTTATATTACAGCACAATTTATGCAAATTTCAGCAGCATAACAGCAACGAAACTGACAACATTTCTACACATATTCAGCAAAATAACAACATTCCAGCACGTCAGCACATATTCAATAAAATGACAGATTTTAAGACCAAGTTCTGGAGAGCTCAAGTCACACACAATGACACAATCATACATAAGGTGCAGCAATACGATCAACGTTTTGACAGCAAACAACAGTTTTGAAACAACAGCAAGTCCAGATTTGTCACAGCTTCAGACTCCAAATGTAAGCCGCACAAGTCCAGTGAGAAATTGTAACAGAGCATTATTATCTATACTATGATGACTTGCATGTATAACATGTTGAAAACTGAAACGTCAAACGATTGTATCTTTATGAAGACGAACCAGGTTTGGAGATTGACATGCTTGCAACTGACTTGGAAGTGGGTGAATTATTTTTATCACATTTTCCTTTGGGAAAGTGCATACTACAAAATTCTTCAATTAACTCTATAAACAATGGAAAGCAAAATGCAGTCAGCTATCAAAAACATAATGGAATGGTGCAAGAAAAGAAATACACAAATGAAATGAGGGAATATTTTACCTTTTTCCATCTTAGCTAATTCCTCAATATTCTTCTGGATGGAGTGTGCAGTAGCAAAATCAGAGGAAACGACGGTACTACTGCCCAGCTAGCTAAGAGGATTGAACGATCGAGGGGCGGCCGGCCAGCCGGCTGCGAGATGGGTTGTTGTCCAGCTAGCCAAGGGGATTGATCGATCGATCCAAGGCTGGAGAGGTAAGAGGCGCGCCAGGCATCTCGTCGTGGAAAGGGGGCGGGGCGTTGGGAGCAAAGACAAATCTCTCTCATCACCACCACCACCACCGTGAACCGCCACCTCGTTGTCGCCTCCTTTACCACTGTTTGTTCTCTTGCACAAGTGGGAGGACAAACCTCCAATCGAATCCACACCAGGTGGCCTCCATAGCTCGTAGATCCGCTGCATCCAGGGACACGAACGGCTAGGGAGGCAAGGCAAAGCGGCCAAGAGGAGGAGATGTAGAGCCCGCAAAGAAAAGCAAGAAGGGGTTCGATTTGGATGAGGATGAGGCGATTTACGGGATGGGGTAGAGGAGAGAAGTGGAGTGGTTGTTACCGGAGATGCATACGGTGGCCGTCCAAGCTAGGGAGTTGGGGCGCTGCGTTGTGGTTTGTCGTTGGGGCATGGAACCATGGAGGCGGTCGGGGTCAAGGCCTCGAGGGTTGGCTTCTGGTAGGCGAGCACCCAGACGTGGGGGCGGGTGAGGAAGGCATCGCCCGGTGCGGCGGCGCGGAAGGAGGAGACCCACATCGACGCGGTGATGGACACCGGGTCGTCGTGGAGGAGCCGCAGCGGGTCCAAGAGATCGCTTCCAACGCCGAGGCCAGGGCCGCTCCGTCCCGTGGTGGCGGGGGCGTTGGGGTCGGCGACGAACTGGTGGCGACGGAGGACGGCCGGTCGGCGACGGGATTCCCGGCGTGGTGTACCCTCCTGGTCGGGAGAAGGCCTAAACATTTGTTCTCGCAGAGTTTCAACAGAAGTGTTGGGGACAATTTTCAGTCAGACCCTTCAGTGCCCCACCCCGCCCACCGCGTCGCTCTCCGGAGGCGACTCGAGTGCCAAAACCGTAGCCACCACCCAAGCCCTCCCCCCTCCACCCACCATCGTCGAAGGATGTCAGCAGGCAAAGCCCTCACCGGCGGCGGCTAGTCCCCATTCATATGACTGGTCCGCTGGTTCTCGGCGTGGTTGCATTGCGGGAGCACGTGGCGGCGCTGCGGGCGACTGCCTTCACGGCGAGGTCGAGCTGCAAAGGTGGCGGCCAGCCACTAGCGGCACACGATAGAGATGCGGGGTGCTCATATCTAGGGCTGATGGCAGGCGATAGCCCCTTCTTCCCAACCCGCCTTACTCCTCCCACACTTCTCAGTCGTTGCTAGTGGAGCACGCCTGGCGGGTGAGCACACGATAAACGACGATGGCTGCTCCCTATGCCTCAGCGGATCTTGGTGGTGGAGGCTGTGGGCCAGCGTGGCGGCGGTGTTGTAGGTGGTCGTACAATGACGCGCTTCCCGACGATGGATGTCCTGATGGTTGCTGCATCCCTCCTTCGACAGCTCCCCTGTTTTAGTGGTCTTCTCCAGCAACTTACTTTGTCATCTCCGGTCCGCTCCTGCTTCCGCTATCTTCGGGTTCTTTGTTGGTCGAGGCGAAATCCCTAAGCACTGACAGCCAGCGCTGTAACGGTGATGCCCGAGGGTGTCATTACCGTGACTGTATTTCCTACTCAAGCACCAGGGAAACACTAGGTTTGGCTCACGGGCTGGACAGCGGCGTCTGATGCCCACAAGTATAGGGGATCGCTGAAATCTTCGTTGGGAAGTATTACCCAAATTTATAGTTCGACACGATGGGAACACAAGAATACCAATAAGACTTTGGCAATTGAGGCGTCACTCTCAACCACACCTGTATATCAATAAACTTGCAGCAGTGATAGTGATGGCAGTAGTATGATTCAAGTAGCAAATAGAACAGCAGTAGTGAACAAGGGTTTCCCAGTTTTCACCGGAAAAGTGAAAGTGTAACTCAGAGATTTAAAACGTAGGCATGAGGTGATAGCGGGGTGTTGCATGAATAAGATTGATCATATAATAAGATATAAATAGCAATGGGACTTATCTCTAACTCCGATATATGTAGGTATGTGTTCCATAATTAGTTGTGCGTACTAACCAAGAGAATTTGCACAACATCTATTGTCCTACCTGCCCATTTCACCGGGGCCAACTTGGAACTACAGGTAATTAAGGTCTACCCTTTCGAATAGCCCGGAACAACGCATTAACACTTCATGAACACATAGAATCCTCAAACTAAAACATCTCCCCCTTGTTTTCCCTATACTGTCACTTTTAGGGTTCGCAGGTTCAACATAATAGCAGGTGATACACTTTGCAGATAAATACCAAACTCAATTATATGATGAAGCAAAATAAGTTCAGTACTGAAATCATGCCACTCGGGCCCTAGTAACAAGCATTAAGTATAGCATAAGTGCATCAACACAATACAAAAATATCCTCAAGATAAACCCCTAAGATCTCGAACAACGGGTATCATTACATGATCAATCTCATCCAATCCCCATCCACCTCACATGCCTACAGCGGACTACTCACACATGGTGATGGAGAGGGAGCTCATGGTCGATGGAGATGAAGGCGGTGAAGATGGCGGTGAAGACGGTCTCCGGATCCCTCCACCGGAGGAGAAATCCTGGATCAATCTGTCTCCGAAAACGAAGATCGTGGTGGTGGCGGCGGTGTGTTTCGCGAAAGCTCTCCCTCCTAGGGCACCCACTTTTTCGTATATATGAGGGGGTACGCGAAAAGCCGAAGGAGAGGCGGCGCCCGAGGCTCCATTAGGTGGGCCCACGCGGCCCAAGGATCTGGCCGCGTGGGGCCCCCTCTTTTGGGCCTCCGGCGCTTCCTCGTGTCCATCCTTTGCACGTTGTCCTCCTTTTCCATAAAAAATGACGTGGTATTTTTCCCCGATTTAATTTCCTGCAAAAATAACCAGAAACGAGACTTTGCTAAAAACAGCGTCAGATTCAGCAGGTTTATTCAAATATGGGAAGATTCCGGAGCAAATTATGAAGCAAAGTGCTTGGAAAAGTAGATGCATTTTAGGTGCATCAACTCCCCCAAGCTTAGCTCGTTGTTTGTCCTCGAACAACTCAAACATAGTGCAGAAGCGATAAAAAGACTTTGACAAGAACTTTGCATTGCATATGTAACACCGTTTAATACCAACAAGTATTCAAAACATAATTTCCATAACAAATAACAAAATGCTAGCAAAGGTATATCTAATCAGTGTTAAAGCATTTATACATGTTGCAAGAGAAATATCATGAAGTGTCAATACTTGGATGAGTTTGCCCAACTGTAGAAATAAACAAAGGTTCTTGCATCGCTTTTAATTGAATCAAGACAAGATTTTTGAGATCTTTTGATTCTTTCTTTTATTGACTAATGAACTCATTGTGCTTACAACCTTGCTCTCAGTTTTATCAAACCATTTGGTGTTCCCTATTATGACTCATATGCTTGACCAACTAGAGGTTGAAAGTCTCATGCCCCGTGAATACGAGTACCTACACCACGTGCTACTCAACTCTGGTCACTAGGCAAGTTCGAGTTTTTCAGTCATTGCAAGTAATAAAAGCGTCATCAAGAGCGTCAACTGGGGTACCTCTTGTCCCAAGACATGGAACAAGCCCATGTCCAAACGACAAGACAAACAGACAATGAACAATCTCAGCACTCTTTTATTTACTATTTGTATAGCTTTTTATTATGATGTGCATCACTGAATGTTCACTATGGTACGCTGTAAATTTCCACCATGAATGATGCATGGCTTAGGTTGGCGGCCCAGGCGTCTCTCTAGCCAATTATTCCTACTCCTCAAACTTACTAAGTTTCCACATTTATTTCGCACATGATAAGCATCCATAAACAAAGGTACATGATATCAACTAAATATAATTTAGTGCAATGTTGAAAGCTTTCCATGTGTCAGCACATTTAAGTTAACTCCCAACCACTAAGCTTGTCAAGCATATGACTTCATGTTTATCATTTGAAAAATTCTTTTATTCTTTGGTTGGCAAGTTTAGCAAGCACAATGGGATGCGTAGACCTTTGTTTAGAGCCACAATTACTCAACTCACATCCAAGTGTTGTCGCTACATATTATCTCACTTGCATCATAATATAACATACTAGAACACGGAGAAGATAAACATTTGCTACCACTTCCCTAGATGTTAAAGAAACTATGATGTGCGCACTTGCTGTTATTAAAAAGTCCACATAAGCAGGCAAAGGTGTCATACCTTTCATCCACTTCATGCACATCAACTCATCATTGTTGTTCTCCTCTCCCAATTTGAACTGCGCAATAAAAACTCAAATCTGCCATAAAATGCTACTGCATACAGTACTGTTTTTACCCTACCTAGACACTTCAGAAAAATCTCATAATTTACGGGTGTGTAGGTTATGAAAAGTTGCAGTAGTGGTTAAAATTTTAGCTCATTCGGAGTTACAGAGAAAATATGAAAAATAGAACAGTGAGCAGATTTCAGCAATTCCTGCACCTCCGTTTTCACTTTGGATTCAATAAAACGAAAATGTTTTTGTTCTTTTTAGTTTTAAGATGCATAAAGTAAATGTCCAGAAGTAACTAAACAAAAGAAACAAATGAAATCTTTTTGTGTTTTTGTGATTTTTAGAACAAGAAACTAAAACATAACAAGATAACAGTGATATAACACAATGAATGGAAAGGGAGAGAGGTACTCCCCCAAGCTTGCGATCAAGCTAGTATCCCGGGTAGTAGTTGTATCCACTTCCACCTCCAGGGAAGTAACCATATGGGTAGCCTTGCATTCCTGAGTCTTGGGGCTCCTCTCGAGGTTGGTAGCCTTGCATCCCTGGATCTTGTGGCTCCTCTTGAGGCGGCATCTCTTCCACAATCCATTTTCCGGTACTCCTGTCAAAAAGGTCAGCACGGGGGAGCCTAATGGGCACTCTTTGTCCATTAGTACTCAAATAGTTATACCAATAATGATCCCCATGCATCACACTTATATCCATACGGGTAGTCAAAGCAAAATCGAGTAAATTGGACTCTATCACAGGAGTACCCATGTTATCACCATAACCTCTCATCTTTAATGTATTCATACACTAAAGTAGCAATAGCACCAGCATAAATAGGGGTTTGATCAGTAATATTTCTACTCACAGCCGTATGCAAGGATCTAGCAAGAATGACTCCCAAGTTATACTCACATGTGGTGTTTTCTTTTGCACATTTAAGTAAATAAACCATTGGTCCCGTGCAAGCAGAATTGTTGTCTCTAGCAAGAAATCCTCTTGCAAGGAACAACGCAAAGTATCTCAAACTTGGGTGCTGTATATGAGTAAATTTACCCCTATTCAATCTATCATGAGAGTTAACAGAAATAGAGTGCCAAAATGCAACAAGCTCCTGGTTGGAGTCAGCACGGGTTTCATCCCAACTACCCCTGTTTTCCACACCAATAGCTTTGCAAAACTCCTCCAAAGACATAACAAGGCGCTCCCCCTCATAGTAAATTTACAAACAAAGGTAGGAGGGGTGCCTTACTCTTCTTACTGTGCTTGTAGATCTCAGGGCCCTCAAACCTGAATGTGGAGAGGAATTCTCGCGAGAGTTCCTCGTATGTACCTCGTGGATTTTGGGCAAACTCAAGCAAACCAGTTGCATTGGCGAAGGTGTCGAAGTCTTCTTTTATCCCCCACTGCTCAAGAACATGGGGTCTTGCCATCTAGTTGTATGGATCTTCAGCTTCTCTCCCACAAAAACTGCATCATCCTCCCAAAGATGGTTGTCATCATAATTAAGGGAGACTTTAGATGCTCTTCTCCTCGGTCTTGAGCTCATCCCAAGCAATGCCTTGCCTTTGTTCATCATGGTACCTTGCTGCCCATAAATAATATTCAACAAAAATTAAGATGTAGCACTCTAAAACAACATTGAGCCATCCATAACTAGTCTCCACATCAATATCATGCATCCATATCAACTAGAAAACTTAAATCCATGGATTTCTCAAGCATATTAGGTGACACCTAGTGCAGCAAAATACTTCATACATGAGGCACAAGAACAAAAAATAATTGGATGGGTGGAGGAGTCACATACCAAGGAGCAATCCCACCAAACAGATTTGAAAAATCTGCCCTAAACTTGGAGATCCAAGGATAGCAGGAAGAACGAGCTCGGGAAAATTTGGGAAAAATACCTGGAAGTGGTTTTCTGTCGAGGGGAAGGAGATGGGCACAGGACACTCACCTAACACCACCTGGGGACAAAGTTGGTGGGTCCCACGCGGCCAAGGAATCTGGCCGCGTGGGACACCCCATTTTGGTCCCTGGTGGCCTCCTGGTGTCCCACTTCTGGCAGATGGTCCCTCTGGTTAAATAACTTACCTCCAAATTTTTCTGGAATTTTCAGAGACAATTTTCTAAAGAGAATTTTTCAAACTTCATATTCTGGAATTTCTGAACTCTGAAATAATTATGATTATGCATATACTCTAAAATTCTAAGATAAATAAAATTAAAATGCAATACAAATTTTTATGGGAATCAAGTTTTCATCATTTCCACATTAGTAATGAGGTTGATCAAGTCTCATTAATAATATGCAAAAGATATAATACATGATTCTTATTTTATAGATATAAAGAAGAGTTTCAAGATACCTCATATTTGATTGGAATAGTTCCAATCATCAAGGTAGCATACTTTGGTGCAGGAGGTGGTAGTGCAATTTCAAAGCTTCCAATCATAATAGTATTTCTTTGAATAGAATTCACACTCTTGTTTATCACTGTAACATCATTCTTCTTGGGAAAATAGATAGTATGCTCATTTCCTTTTACATTAAATGTCACTTTGCTCTCAGTGCAATTTATCACAGCTCCTGCAGTGTTTAAAAAGGGTCTTCCAAGAATAATAGATAGATTATCATCCTCAGGCATTTCTAATATAACAAAGTCTGTAGGAATTAACACATTAGCAATAGAGATAGGAACATCCTCACATATACCTATAGGCACACAGTTGATTTATCAGCCATTTGCAATGAAACTTCAGTTGGAACCAATTTGTTTAGGTTAAGTTTCTTATATAAAGAAAAAGGCATAACACTAACACCAGCTCCTAAATCACATAGTGCATATTTCACATAAGTTTCTTTAATACGACAAGGAATAGTCGGAATACCAGGATCTCCACGCTTTTCAGGCAATTTTCCTTCAAATGAATAATCAGCAAGCATAGCAGTAATTGCATCATTAGGTATCTTCCTTTTATTAGTGACAATATCTTTCATATATTTTGAGTATGGAGGAATTTTAATAGCATCAACAAGAGGAATTTGCAAACATAAATTTTTAATCAACTCAAAAATTTCTCAAACCTAGCATCATCCAAAGATTTCATTACCTCTTGGGGATATGGTATGGGTCTTTGTACCCATGGATCCCTCTCTTTACCTTTTTGTGGATTTGGATGATTCTTCTTTTTGTTCTTCTCAGTAGATGGTTGAGGGTCTTCCTTTTCAGGAGGTTCAGGTTCTGCAATATTTTCAACTTCATGTTGATCTTCTTCAGGTGGAGATGATTCCTCTTCTTCAACATTATCATCTTCGGTCTCAGCATCAGAAATAGAAATATCATTGTCTTGTTCTTGAGAATCATCAATGCCTTTGTTTCCATTGGGAGATTTTCCTGCAGAAGATTTCCTTTTGAGAGCCTCTTGCTCTTTTCTCTTGGGATGGTTTTCAGGATAGTCAGGGTCCTGAGTACTTGCACCACCTCTAGTACTAACCCCACAAACCTGTTTCTTCTCAATAAGATTTTCATACAATTGATTTTGAAGAGAAACCATTTGTTCAATTTGATTATTCATCATTTCACAGTGTTTAACAATTCTTCTAACTTCTCCCACACTAGCATTTATATTTTCACGAAGGAATTTAATTTTATGAGAGTTTTCCATCATATTCATTCTAATATCATGCTCTTCAGGTTTATTATGATAAGCAAAATCATTAACATATGATACATCAATAGGAGGTGTTACCTTTTCATTACCTTCCAAAGAGCTTATAGCATTGACTGGGATTGGAAAACATGGTCGATCAATAGGAAGTTTAACACCCATTTCAGATAATTCCTTAAGATGAGAGGTTTTAATTCCCTTCTCTTTCATATCCTTGGAGGCTCCCTTCATTGCCTCATTGTTTAATTCAAGAATACCTCCTTTCTTCTCTGGAAATATCTCTCTGTCATCTATTATTTCAATATTCCAATCTTCATAGTTTCTAGAGATAGTTTCCAATAACTCAATTGCTTCATCAACGGTCCTTTCCCTGAAAACACTACCTGCAATACTATCAAGATAGCCTCTTGTATTTTCAGTTAGTCCATTGTAAAATATATCAAGTATTTCATTATTCTTGAAGCCATGGGTAGGACATTTCCTAACCATCTTACTGTACCTCCCCCAAGCTTGGGGTAAATCCTCCTTCTCTGTTTGTGAAAAGTTGCTAATCTCAATAGTTAAACCATGAATCTTATCAGCAGGGAAATATTTATTATAAAATACCTGCAAGCATTCCTCCTTGCTAGTAATACATCCAGGTTCTAAACGATTATACCAAGTTTTAGCATTTCCTCCCAAAGTAAAAGGAAACAACTTTAAGAAATAATAGCGTTGGTGGATTTCATCTTTACCAAATAACACAGATAAATCATGCAAATCAGCAATGTGTTCAAAAGGGAACTCATTGTCTCTCCCATAAAACTTATACTTCTCAGCTTTTTCAATTATTTCAGGATCAACACTAAACTCATAATCTTTGTCTTTAATTTTAATAGCTGGAGCATTCATTTTCTCAGTAACAGGGAAATAATCATCAAGAGGAGAATTTTTATAGATATCAAGTTTATCCAATTTATCAAAATTTGAATCCATAAAAGCCATAGTAAATGCATCCTCTTCCTCAGAAGAAGTTTCATGTTCAACATCACAATAGTCATTATCTTCTAATTCAGACTCAACATTTTCAATAAGGGATATTTAATTCTGTGCCCCTGGATCCTTAGTTGTGCTCACTTTTCCCCACTCTGTAAACTTGTGCTCTCTTTTCTCCATCTGGTTAGCTGCCACGCTCACAAATGTTCATAGCGGACGTTTGCCATCGGGTCAATGCATTGACCGTTAACTGCTGACAAGTGGGGCCGTGTCTTTGCGTTTGTCCGTTGCGTGCTGACAAGTGGGGCCGTCTCCGTATGCCCGTTGGTTGCTGACGTGTAGGGCCGACCTTTGAGTAGTGTGTGCTGACGGGTGGGACCGCAAGGAGACACGTAAGGGCAGCAGCTATGTATGAACCTGAAACTGAATCGAGACAGTGCCGCACCACGCCGCTCTCCGCCGCCGTCGTGCCGCGTCCGCCGCCGTAGTGCCCTCCACCCCTATACCCCCTATTCCGCTCGTCGGCGACGCCGCGTCTGTCGGGGGAATACTTTCTGGATTAACCCGCGGCCCAGTGCGACTTACTTTACTCGCACGGACAAAGGCCCACTTGGGAGCAAGCCCAGTATTGAACCGCCATAAGGGGAAGGATCTAGAAGACATATCCCGGAGGACGTGAAGACCAAGTAGTCTCCGAGTAGGCCTTTGGGGACGTATTCCTTATGAGGGAAGTTTCCTTTGTAACCTGGCGAGCCTCTGTGTATATAAAGAGGGCTCGCAGGACTTAGAGAGGGTCAAGCTATCAAGCCCTAAACCCTAGCTCATACGGCGAGTACCAGATCGGATCGCCTCCATTGTAATACCTCGATTATCATATCAATACCAATCTAGGGTAGGCAGGAAGTAGGTCTTTTACCTCACATTGAGGGGGCCGAACCTGGGTAAATCTGTGTTGATCTTTGTTCCTGCGATCCCAAGCTCGGAGATGCTTGACTCGCGTAATCCCACACCTATGAAGCCCACGACAGTTGGCGCCCACCGTGGGGCCTGCGGTCAAGAGCGTCACGTTCCGCGCAGGATCCATGAAGGGAGCATCATCACGGTCAATGGCACACCCCTCATTGACGATTCAAGCTGGGGGCCGGAAGCTGACTACCTGGAAACCGGCCACATCATCCCGTTTGGATCGGTCCATGTCTTCGTCGGCTTCATTGGCGGCGAGTCAGAAGATCCATCGCAACATGGCGACTCAGAAGAAGGAGTCGCAGTAACAGTGGACCAAGAAGAAGAATCTATCAACCACGAGTCGCTACCTCTTGAAGACGAAGAAGGCCAATCCATTGAGTATGTCCTTGAGGAAAGGCTATGCGGAGGCCCTGTGGATGGCGACTCGCCCTATGTAGAAGATCGGCACGTTGAAGGGGTCTACAGGACCACAGAAGCGGACGAAGGGCTGGGCATGCCACCAGGCAGCTTAGCCCCCACACCGCCGGAAGCAGCAGAACAAGCCGCGCTAGACGCATCAGGAGTCGCGGCATCCGCTGCGATGACGCCAGGAGTCGCGGCCTCAGGAGTCCAAACAGAGAGACTCCACCTGGAGTTGCGCCTGCGGAATCAGGGTCAAGGTAGCCCCCAACGCAGCGGTCATGCCGCCACAGGGAAGCGTGTTGCTTACGCCAATATCTGCGGTTAACGCGGCTGTAGGGTGACAGAATTGGAGGCTACCAGGATCGGGCATATGATGAAGTCCAGAGAATCGCGGATGAGAGAGCCAGGTTGGCGCGTGAGGAACAGCGCCTCCAACAGGAGCAACTGCGACTCATCGAGGAAACCAATACTCTGCAAGGAGTACAGGCCACCTTGCCACACAGACGCCATGCGAGTCGCCTGCAGCCAGGAACAGTAAATCATATGGAGCTGTTCCAATCGCCTACCGCTGAACCAACAATCGCGGTTCCGTCAGTCGCCACCAACACAGTGCACCCGGTCGCATGGTCAGGGGTCGCACAACCTTCAGTCGCGGTACCCACACACATGGCACCGTCTGCCATGGTTATGCGGTCCGTGGCCCCGTTAGCTGCTCCAGCGGTTCAAGCAATCGCTGTACCATCAGTTGTACCAGCGGTTCCATCTTTCGCAGCACCAAGAGCAGCGGAGATACCTGGATCAAGGGCCATAGTACAGGCTAACAACAGGGCCATGATGCCCCCGCCATTGCCGCAGCCAACCTTTGTTCAGCAGCCTCCACAGCAGCCTCAAAGGTTCCACACACCGCAAGGACATTATGTTAGCCCAGTAGAATCTCTTTACGGCTACGAACATCTTGGCCAGGTTAGCGCCAGCAGGAAACACACCAATGGATAGAGAGGCGAGGCGCGCCATTGAGATGCTGAGCACAACAGTAATACAGCAGGCAAACATGTCCGAACACACGGGACGGCTGCACTCCACTCCCTACAATAGCAGAGCAACGGCGGAAAGAAGCATCCACGCGGAATCGCCGCACGTTGCGACTTCAAGTTCGGCTAGGCGACAAAGGGAAAATCAACCTGCGGCTCAAAATCAACCTCAACAAGTTCAACCCCTAGAAGTTATGCAGCCACACGCGGCGGCTAATCCAATAGGAAGGCCAGCTTCATCCAATCTATCATCACGACTCAAAGGCCCAGTCTGTTTCAGCGAAAGGATCAGGTCCGAACCGTTCACTGCAGATTTCAAAGGACCTCGTAAGGTCGCCAACTACAACGCAAGCATGGACCCTGTTACTTGGCTCAATAATTACGAGATGGGCATGAGCATCCTAAACGCCTCCGAAGAGATCTGCGCACGGTACCTAAACATGATGTTAGAAGGCGCAGCCCATATGGCTGCAAAATTGCCGCCAAATTCAATAAACTCTTGGGATGAGATGAAGGAAGCTTTTGTCAAAATTTCCAAGGACATGCAAGCGACTCTGTAGTATAGAGGACCTGGAGCGTTGTGTACAGAAGGAAGGTGAGTCGAGTCGCCACTGGATGAGAAGGGTCGCAGAAATCATACATTCCTCAGATAACATACCTCCCAGTTCAGCAGTCCTTGTCATGGAGAAAAATTGCAAGTTTGAGCCGCTGGTCCACAAACTAGGTCGCATGAAGGATAAAGTCAAGAGCCTAAGCGAGGTAATGGCGCGGCCAACAAGTATGCTGGCTCGGATAAAACCAGAGACGCATCGATGGGGAGGAAGAGGAAAATACTGGCAAGGGAAAGAAGGCCAGTAGCAAGCCTCAACAACAGCAAGCTAGCAATGCTAATGCGAGTTATAACAAGCGCAAAAACGAGGAAGGAAACTCAGGGTTAGTTGCAAATACGAACACTCGTTACAAGCAAAGCAGCGGTAGAGGAAGGAATTTTCACCCAGTTAACTTGGAAGAGGTTTTCAACCGCCCCTGCGACATCCATATAGGAAAAGATGGGAAACCACCCAACCACACAAAGGCACAGTGCTATCATTACAAAAAGTGGAAGGATGGGCAACCACTCAACATAAACAACAATCATCAAAACAACGAGGGAGGTAACCACGGCGGAGGCAACAACAGCAACAACGCCGTCCCAAATCCGCAGCCAGATCAGCCACAGTTCCCAAAACAGTTGGGTCAGTATCATACCATTGTGGTGAATACTTCAAGGAGGGAACAAAAGCTGCGACGACGCAATCAGGCTGTTAACGCCATAGTACCAGCCGTCCCACAGTGGCTAAAGTGGTCCGAGCAGCCAGTAGTTTGGAGCCGCGAGGATCACCCAGGAGAAATAAATGAAGAGGGCAAACTCGCGCTGGTGGTTGCCCCACAAGTCGCAGGGTACAAGTTGAGCAAAGTGCTGATGGATGGAGGCAGCAATCAATATATTATACTATGAAACCTTCAAAAGAATGAACCTCCAAGAAAAGCAGCTACACCCATCAAGAACAACGTTTCACGGTGTCGTACCAGGCATATCAGCTCAGCCATTGGGGCGAATCAACTTGGAGGTCGCCTTTGGGACACAAAGCAACTTCAGGAGCGAGTACATCTGGTTTGAGGTTGTAGATTTCCAGAGCCCATATCATGCGCTGTTTGGCAGAGAAGCATTCGCAAAATTTATGGCTAGGCCGTGCTATGTGTACCTAAATCTTAAAATACCAGGCCCCAGGGGAGTCATCACATCAATGGCGACAAAAGAATAGCTCAAGAATGCGAAGAAGGCGACAAGGCCATGGCCAGAGCAGCTTGCATCGCAGAGGCGCGCCCATGCGCGAGTCGCAGAAGAATTTTGATGACATCGTGAAGGCAAGAGGCACCTGCCTGACTTGCGACTTCAGATTACGGCCGCAAGGAAGTCAAAGGCTACAAGCCATTGCCAATAAGGACACATCCCAGGCATTGCGAGTTGCCATCAGCAGCCGCAACAAAATCATTAAGAGTTTACATCATCAAGCTGGCCACTCAGGGCTAAAAACTTCAATTCTGGTCGCCACCAAGGCGCGACCGACCCATTTCTGGTCGCCACTTAGGCGCGACCGACCCAATGTAACACTTCTGGTCGCCACCAAGGCGCGACCGACCCATTTCTGGTCGCCACTCAGGCGCGACCGACCCAATGTAACACTTCTGGTCGTCACCAAGGCGCGACCGACCCATTTCTGGTCGCTACTCAGGCGTGACCGACCCATGTAACATCTCTGGTTGCCACCTAGGCGCAACTGACCCAAGCATCACTTCTGGTCGCCACCTAGGCGCGACCGACCCTATGTATCATATAATGATTCTGAAATAAAGCATCTCAAACTACCAATTGAGTTGTGAGTCTTTTATTTTTTAATCATTGGTTCCTTGGGGGCGCGGCAGCTTTTTAGTGCGGCCTATTCCTTGGGATCGCCAAACAAGTGGCATTTATCGTGATTATACTCAACCTCTCTTGGATGCGACTTGCACTATGCGGCCAAAGTACTGGGGGTGCGGCGTCAATCGAGTTTGATTGCCTATCATGGCCGCTCTCGACCCTGAACTCGCACTTTTTACCTGGGAAATACTGAACCGCGCAAGGGCCTAAGTGAGGAAAAACCGAGACAAATCATAAGGACCAGCCTATTGGTCGAAACATGTACTGCTGAGAGTACTTAAGCAAACCATAACATTGTCTTATGACACATAAAATTCTAAACAATTATTACAGGCCGATAAGGGCCAATATCATCAAAACCATTGTTTATCTTCTTCATTTGTGCGCAGTTTTTGGCCTGTGGGAAGGAGGAATAGGCGGCTTACCAAGCTTGCCAGAAGGAGCAGTCGCAGGCTCGCTGGACGGTTTCTCCGTCGTGGGCTTGGGGGCTGCAGAGCTGGAAACTCCCGGTGAAGGGTTCTTCTCCTGCGGGATCACCGCACTGGATGATGGAGCGGGTAACTTCTCCCATCTGCTTCCATTTGCATTATACTTGCCCATATAGGTCGCAAGATCTATCCCCTCCACCAGCTCAGTCGCATGGCCGCGCATGTCCTTCCAAGTCGCCGAATATTCTGAGGCCTTCAGCTCGGTGCCATCCACTTTCTTCGAGGGCCTGCCTTGTGCAACCTTGGCAGCATCAAAAGAAGGATAATATGTCTTGGCCAAAGCAAGAACATGAGCCGCACCGGTGCGAGCTGAGGATTCTTTCCAGTCCAAAAAATATTGAGGCGCCTTGAGCAGTCTCTTCAAAAGTCCCTCAGCATCAGCAGGAGCAGGCTTTTTCGGCAGAAGACAGGTGGACAGCGATCTCATGGCATCGCAAGCTTTTCGCGAAAACTCACGGATATACTCCAGCAGTTCTTGAGTACTGCTGCGCTGCAACGCGGCATCTTCACCTACATCGAGGCATGTCTCCGCCAGCTCTACAATATACAGGCAAAGATAGTAGAGAAAACAGATGCAGATATAAGTCGCAACACATACCAGTTAACTCTTGAGTCATGATGCAAACTTTGGCGTGGACAAGGTTATGGGCATCAGAAACTTTTTTCAGTTTTTTCTCAAGATCACCAATGGCAACAGCCTTGAGCCTTGCGTCCTCATTGGCATCAGCGATGGCGTCTTTCTGAGCACTGATTTGGAGGTCCAGCTGCTGGACCCTCTCTTGGAACTTCTCTTCAACTGTTTTAAGCCGCAGCTCGGTGGCTTTGGCTTGTTCCGATAATTTGAAGCTTTCATCAGATAGCTCGCCCATCCTGGTTTCCCTCTTCTTCAGCTCAGCGTCACGCTGGCCAAGGAGCTCGCGCAGCCTCTCCAATTCAGAAGGAGTCTCCCCCAACTGCTTTTCCAAGGCGACTCTTGCGGCTGTTATGGAGCTTAGTTCCTCCTACAAAGAGTACATCAGTTAGTAAGTACATATCAACAGCTAAAGAGAAGCATCAAGTCTCCCTTTACAGTCAAAGAAGAAACTTGATCCTTGGGGGCTGGAGACAGATAAGTGGAGACATAAGTTTACCTTATAAGCCGCAGACAGGTCAGACAGCGCCTTGCGGAGCTCCATGGCTTGCTTGTCATTTGAGGCAATGATGGACTCTGACAGTTTCTCAGTGTGGCTCATGGAGGAGGAGGAAGCAACCTCAGCACGCAGAATTAGCGACCGCGGGCTATCAGCCGCTGGCGATTCAATCACCGGCGCATCAGCAACTACGGAGGAAGGGTTGACCTTCTCCACGTCTTGGATCATAAGGGGATCTGTTCCGTCTTCCAGAGCCACCTCTTGGGTAGCTGTGTTAGGAACAGAGGCCGTAGCCAAGTCATCAGTGGTGGCCACGCCCTCCACCATGGCGGTATGAGCCGCAGGTGATAAGCGCGGCTCAACTAGGGTTTCAGAAATGACTCCAGGTTCAGTCGCGAATTTAACCGCACTTCTGCAAAAAGCAAGGGCATTGTGTGAAGAAGAAGCACATAAACCAGAATAAAAGTGTTATAAGCGCAAAGAAAGTCACTAACTCTGGAGCCATCTTCACAGAGGCCATAAGGTCGTCACTTGACGGTGATGACAGGCCTTGGGTGTCAGTAGAGGAAAAAGAATAAGCATTCAAGATGTCAAGACAGGAGAAATCACCAGAATGGGGACCCATATCTTCTTCAGTTGAGGCGGTGGGTTTGTACACACGCCTGGCAGCGGAGGAGGTCGTGCCCGTAGCAGGCTTACGGCGCTTCGTGGCTTCAGGATTTTCCAGAGCATCAAGCTCTGGCTCCTCACGAGATAGCCTCTTGGAGGCTCTACGGGGAGTTGGTCCAGCCGCGGCAGCACAACTCGCGGCTGGCACTAGACTGTCATCCTTGTCCAGTTCAGTCTCTTCACCTTCTGAGGCCGCAGAGGCGACAAAGGGGATATCAGCAGTTTCGCTGCCCTCTAGAGCGGGCAGCAACTTCTTTCATGTGGCACGCTTGGAGCAGCAGTGCCGGCGACGGTCGCAGGTAGCGACCAGTAATTCTCATCAGCCTGGATCAGGAAGGTATAAGTTGCAGTATTAAGAAAGGAATGCGACTCAACTACAAAGGCGAAAAGACAGAGAAGAGGAGTTACCTCAAATGGCTTGTTGTTAACGCTGAAAGGGGCAAGCCCCACCTTGTCAAAGGAGATTTCCTTCTCCTCAGTCACGCGGGTGATGAATTCCACCCAATCCTCAGGCTTCCAGTCCACAGCCTTGATGCAATCGACGTCAGCAGAGGTGCCTGTGCACTCAAGGAAGGATCGCTGTCGTGGACTCATGGGCTGGACGCGCCATTTGGTCCAGCAAGAGAGAAGATCAAGGCCAATGTCGTGGGTTTGTCACGTCAGGTGTCATAGATGACTTCGTAGGTGTGGGATTACGCGAGTCAAGCATCTCCGAGCTTGGGATCGCAGGAACAAAGATCAACACAGATTTACCCAGGTTCGGCCCCCTCAATGTGAGGTAAAAGACCTACTTCCTGCCTACCCTAGATTGGTATTGATATGATAATCGAGGTGTTACAATGGAGGCGATCCGATCTGGTACTCGCCGTATGAGCTAGGGTTTGGGGCTTGATAGCTTGACCCGCTCTAAGTCCTGCGAGTCCTCTTTATATGCACAGAGGCTCGCTAGGTTACAAAAGGAAACTTCCCCATAAGGAATACATCCACAGAGGCCTACTCGGAGACTACTTGGTCTTCACGTCCTCCGGGATTTATCTTCTAGATCTTTCTCCTTATGGCGGTTCAATGTTGGGCTTGTTCCCAAGTGGGCCTTCATCCGTGCGAGTAAGTTAAGTCGCACTGGGCCGCGGGTTAATCCAGAGAGTATTCCCCCGACATTAGCCCCCAAGCATGGCCTGAACTTCATAGTACTTCTTGATCTTGAATGCTTAGGCCGTGCTTTTCCTTGTTTCCAATCTGCGGCTTATAACTCTTCTTGGCGACTCAGGAACGCGACTTATCCTTTCTTGACGGTTGACTTTCAGATCTAAACGTCTTCCACGTCTGGGTTATTTATCTTGACTCATTGTTTTCCCCAGCGTTCCGCATCAAGTCCTGTATTACGCATCCGCTACTCCTTTCCGCCGCCTCCAATCTCGCTTCTCGTACTCACAATCCTTCGGTGGATATCTCCGTTGATCCGAGAAAAATGTCTCGCCGCAAGTGCAACTGGGAAGGCTCGTGGGTCGACGAAGATTTCCTGGAATCCCTATCTGCACGGGGCCTTCTTCCGCCAAAAGATCAATGCGAATGGCGGGCGGCTGGCGAGGAGGTAATCCCCAATCCTCAACCAGGAGAAATAGTGATTTTTGCGGAGCATGTTGAGCGCGGGTTCAAACCCCCAGGCTCTCTCTTCTTCCGCTCCTTGATGCAGCGGTTAGGTCTCCGCTTCCATGATATTGGCCCTAATTCGATGTTGCAAGTGAGCAACTTCCACGTCCTCTGCGAAGATTATCTGGGCGTCCCGCCTTCAATAGATTTCTGGCTTGCTCTTTTCAATTGCAATAGTCAAAGGGAAACCACAGATGGTCCTTTTCTCCAATGCGGCGCCATTTCCTTCCAACGCCGTAGGGGTAGTATCTTCCCAAAACTAACTCTCCCAAGAAATCAAGGAGTGGCAAAGGACATTCTTCTATTGTAAAAACACTTCTCCTGAGGGTGAAATTCCTCTCCCTCTTTGGTCTCCTCTTCCCTTCGAGGCTACCGATGCTTTGTTTTCCAAACCTGATCCTTCTTCGTTACCCTTTGTCGAATCCCTTCTAGACAAGGTGAGAGCGCTGACACTCCATGGTCTCACTGGATTAGATCTCATATCTTGCTGGACTAAATGGCGAATTCAGCCTGTGAGTCGCCGCTCGCGGCTTATGATGGATTTCACTTGTCATGCAAATGACGTCGATCGCACTTGCCCTGAAGATTGGGACAAAGGGGAGTGGATAAATTTCATTCGCCGAGTGACGGACGAGGATATTGACTCGTATGACAACGTCGGACTTGCTCCCTTCTGGGCTGAGCACAAGCCTTTTGTGGTAATGTTTACTTGTCACTTGTTTCCTCGAAAATTCCTTTCCCAAAAATTGATTATTTCTGACCTGAGCTCCTTTTCAGATCGATCCCTATTTCTGGGTTCTTCCTTCAGAGGACGTCGACTTGAACCAAGGATCCGTGGCTGAGTCGTCAAGGCAAGCCGCAGCCTTTGACGAAGATACAGTTATGCACGAGGGTAGTGCTTCTGAAGAGGAACAACAAATGGCCGACGCTCTTTTGTCTTCGACTCCAAATACACCTTTCCTGGAACTTCCTGAGGTGCCTCGCAGGTCCTCGAAACGTATTTTATGCCAGAGCTCAGAAGACCCCACGCAGCCTGAGAAACGTCGCAAAGCCTTGGCATTACTGGCAGAAACAAGAGCTGCCAAATCTTTAAAACTTGCTGATCCCAACAAGGCTACTTTTTCTTCCGAAACTGCTGCAGAGGATTGCTTCTCAATAAGCTCGGGTAATTGTTTGCGACTCTTCTCCTTGTATTTCTGGCAAGGAATTGCTGACCACTACTTCTTTTCATACTCTGTAGGTTCAGATTTGCAAGGTTTATCTTCTCCTTCTTCTGGTTGCCTGATGAAGAGTATCCGTGTCGCCTCTGGGTATGGTTCGCCTTCCTTTTAATGTTGCGGCTCTGCTAGGTCAGCTTACTAACCCATCAATGTTTTGCAGGGCTATGTCTGAAGAGGCTCCCAAGTCTAATTCCCATCCCACTTCTTCTCTGCAGCTATGAGCGAGGATGATGCTGCTGATGAAAATGGGGAAACAGTAATGGTGCGACTCAACCAAGGCCCTCCCTGGAGGAAGGTATTGCAGACGCGGCTCCTGCCGCGACTCCAGCCGCAGCTCCATCCACAACTCCTGCTGCTGGTAGGATATCTACTGAAAATAGAATTCCAGCTCCAGGAAATAGTTCTAATCAATCGCAGATGCCATAATTTCTGCTGGAGACAAGCATGCTGCTCTGCTGCGCGACTTAGTTGAGCAATTTTCTTCAAGTCGCCAGGTATATATACCGTAGCCCCCAAGGATCAAAACCTTGTGTCATCGCACGGGGTGTTGATTCTTTTCCTGCTTCAAATCTCGAGCCCCCAAATTCCTATAATTTACCTTGTTCGTTTTGCTCTGTTTGTTTTCAGCGTGAACTGTCCTTGCTTGATGCTTCTGGCTCAATAAAGGGTAAAGGCATTTCCATAGACCATCCTGAAATGATGCAGTCTCGCCTGGAGCAGCATAATGAGGTCATTAGGGACCAAGATCAGGAAATAAAATCTCTCAAAGGTCAACTCGACTCCTGCGAAGAGCAATTTAAAGAACTTGAAGCTGATATGCAGCAACGACTCATGGAGAAAGACGAGGTCATTAATCTTTGCGAGAAGGACTGGCTCTTAAAACTGAATTGATTGATCGCCTGAAGGGGACCACGCAAAGGAACTCGCCGCGCGAGATGAAAAATATAACTCGCTGCTCAAAGCCTTTGAGGGTTTTGGCTCCATGGTCAAATCAGCCGTCCTGCAGCTTGCTGGTTGGTCTTGTATTCCTTTAATCATACATATTTTGGGTAACCACTCGTTAGTCTCTGACTTGTTTCTTGCCTTTTCTTTCTTTGACATAGGACCTGAGGCCCCAGTGTCCCGCTCCAATTTGAAGGATCAACTGGTATATCTGTCTGACCTCAGCCAGCGCTTCTTAAAGGTTACCAAGGAAGTTATGACGGTAATCACTCCTGCGACTGATGGCCCAACATCTTGCGAGTATTGGATAATAAACTGCTCAAGGCTCCACATTATGTCTCTGATTGGAAACGATCCTCTGCTCGCGCCGGAGCCGCGCATGTCTTGACATTGCTTCGAGCATATTATCCAGAGATAGATGTTGGCAAGGTTGCTCGCCACGGTCTGGCGATGAGCGCAGATGATACTGAACTGCCAATAAGCGAGTACTTCGATATCTGGAAAGGGATGCGCGGGTATGCCACAAAGTTTGTTGATAACTTAGACTTGGGCACTTATCTTGATAAATTCAATCTTGATGGGAGCAAGATGTCGAAGGAAAAGTCCTCAGGAGCTGAGTCATCTCGGGCTGCCGCTCCAGCAACAGTATCTGGTGGCCCTTCTGCTTCGTCTGGCGGCGCCCTGATTATTAGGACACCTGCGACTGCAACTGCGAGACAAGCCGCGCCAATTCCCACTCCTGTTGCTCGGAAGAGGAAAAATAAATAATGTGGGACATGCCCGTTAGTCTGTAAGATATTCATGTATCATAAACTGTATTTTTGTGACCTATAAGCAGGTTCTTTTCTTGATAATTCCATTAAGTAGACGCTCGCGCGGCTCAGTATTTCCTAGGAACATGTGTGTTCAGGGTCGAGAGCGGCCATGATAGGCAATCAAGCTCGATTGACGCCACACCCCAGTACTTTGGTCGCATAATGCAAGACGCTTCTAGCTTAAGGATTGCCACTAGTTTGGCAAAATTTGAGGTGCGATTGGTACTCGCGATGCTCGTAAGGAGCCCTCAAGGGTCAGTGATATATGAAATTCAAAAGACTCAGCGACTCAATGATAGTTGAGGCGAAACGACAAACCCTTGAATGTCAAGGGTGCCGGCTTTATTTCATAATCACTCGATGTTTTACAGGGTGTTACATGATGATGCAGGCCCTTTAATGCGGGTTTTCTATTCCCCGCAGGCCATGCATACTTGATACTCATCGCACTTAGTTGCGAATTAATACTCCTGACGGAGTGGGTTGAACACCTGATTGGTTCAATTTTGAGTCGCTAAAAGCGACTCGGGTCGAGCATGATAGCTCCGATGTATATCTCATGTTGAAGCAGAGAGCAACTTTGTTAAGCGATCAGCCGCACTGAGCTGCGACTTATGTTGATTGAGTTTGCTTTGTAAGGTCTCACGATAACTGGCCCCTTTGGCTGGGGTTGTTGATCGAGGCTGGGTCTATGCACATGCGCCATCTCTTGTCTTCTTTTTGTATCAAGGCGACCTCTGGGGCATTATCTTGCTGATGCGCGACTTCTCGGTGGGTATTTACCATCCGGTGGCTGCATCCTGTTGGCCGCTTCCGCGGTACCTCCAACGCGACTCGTTTTGAGCTGCGATCACCGATCTGCGACTGATATCCATGTGAAGAGTTGGCGATACAAGCTTCTTCTGCGAGTACTGAGCCTGCGTTCTCGCATTCTAATGCTCTCTGTCTGTCTCCATATATTGTAATAACACCGTTTGGTCCTGGTATCTTTAACTGTAGGTAGACGTAGCAGGGGCGAGCGGTAAATTTGACATAGGCTTCTCTTCCAAAGATTGCATGATATGAGCTTTTGACTGCTACAACCTCAAAGTCTAGGAGCTCTGAGCGGAAGTTCCGCTCTGTTCCAAAGCTAACTTCAAGTGTTATCTTTCCGATTGGTCGCGTAACAGCTCCTGGGATTATTCCTTGAATTTCTTTCCTGGATGGTCGCAGCCTTGTCTCGGGTATATTCATTCTTCGGAGCGTGTCTTGATATAGGATGTTTACTCTTCCTCCTCCGTCCATTAGGACCTTACTTAACTTGTATCCCGCGACTTCTGGCGTGACCACCAGAGCTGGCTGTCCTGGATCTCTTACTTCTGGGGGTGATCGCCGCGACTCCAAATAACCGATTGCTCTGTCCAGCGACGATGCCTTTCTGGCGTTGAAATCTGACTGCTCTTCCGGCTTCCATCCGTCGTTTGTACCTCCACTGTATGAAACTGTCCTATGTTTCTTCTAGGTAAAACGTCAGGCTCTTGATGAGAGCTAGATTTATTCTTGTGGTGCATCGATCTGCTGAGCTGTATCTGGCGTGTCGCCTTCTTTCCACCTCCGGTAATAATGACATTGCGCCTTTGTGTGACCCGCTGGCCTGCCATCTCTCCTGCGATGTAAGTCGCAAGGCACGTCGAAGATCCCCTTGCAGTTATTAGGGGTAAGGCCTTATCACTCCCTTGCTCTTGCATCTGGTGTGTGCGACGTCTGTCTTCGCGACTGGCAGTTTCCCCGTTGGGTTCTGTGATAAGCCGCCTGTCCCTCTATCTGTCTTTGCATACTTGTCAGCCGTTGCCAAAAGCTGGTCGAAACTATCAATCTTGTGCTCAGCGCGACTTAATTTGTGCACCAGCGGCTCAAATCTACAGTTCTTCTCATAGCTTGTATTGCAGCTTGTACTGTTAAGTTTTTGGCGGAGCCAAGGATCTCCGCGACTCTCTTGATCCAGTCGCCGCTTGATTCGTCCTCTTTTTGAATGCATTGTCTAAGGTTTTTCATATCTTCTGTTTGGAATCTGCGAATGAACTTGTCCTTCAAGTCTTCCCATGTGTTTATTGATTTTGATGGCAGCCTTAATAGCCAATCCCTAGCTTCTCCCTGTATTGCCAAGTGGAAGTATTTTGCACGTATTTCTTGAGTCACATCAGCCCTGTCATGCTTGCCTCGTAGTTTCTATCCATAAGGCAGGGTCTTGGTCACTGCGATAGGTGGTGACTCGCTGCGACTCGTCGAAGTTCGGGGGGAAACGAGTGAGCCGTATTTCTCTCCAAAACATGCTGGTCCTTTCAATAATGAATAGGAGTTTACTGGCGCTGAATCTGAATCAGTTTCAATCTGGGATGGCTGAGTCGCTCCGGACGTCTGCGACTCCTTCTATCTTCTTTTCTTTTTCCAATGATACCTGCAAACCTGCTAACTGGTTGACCACTTCTTCGATGCTGTACTCTCCTCCTCCCCATGATACCTCGTTTTGCGGCTCATTGGGCGTGACTCCATACATATTTGCTTGTTGTAAAGCAGCAGTTTGTAGTAGGTCGATCGCATGGCGAGCTTCCTTATCAGCTCGCGTGTCTCCAACCGGTGCTATCTTTGACAATATCCCTATCGCGGCGTGCACGTTGCTCTCTGGGTCGCCGTGGAACTGTGATTTATCTTTCCTCTGTCCATCTTGATCTGATGTTTTTGCTGCCAACGACGGAGTCGCCACTCTTCTTCTTGGAGTTTCTTGCGCTCAGATGTCATCTTGGTTCGCACCGCCTGGTGCTTCGGCTGGCAGTGGCGGAGTCGTCGGCCTTCTTCTTGGAGTTTTTCGCGCTCAGCCGCGAGTCTTTGTGCCTCTTCACAAGCTCCGTCCTGATAGCTTCAATCTCTTCAATCTTGAGGTCTCCTCCTGATTTGGTAGAGATCCCCAAACAGGTCTTGATGGGACGGGGATGGGCAATCTTGCCGTAGCTTGTTGTAGCTCCTCCAACACGCGGACCCTGACCGGCCGCAGCTCCTTCACCGATTCGCTTCCTTGAGTCGCGTCCATAGATCTGCGACTGACGGATCCGACGAAAACTTTTACTGATCCGATGGGAACGATGTATCCGAACTCGATGCGATCTGCCTCGGGTCCCCACTCTGAGTCGTCGATGAAGGGGACCCCATTGATGTCTTCAACTTGGCCAATGGCGATGTCCTTGAAGCCTGATTTCGATCCTGCGCGGAACGTGACGCTTTTGACCGCAGGCCCCACGGTGGGCGCCAACTGTCGTGGGTTTGTCACGTCAGGTGTCATAGATGACTTCGTAGGTGTGGGATTACGCGAGTCAAGCATCTCCGAGCTTGGGATCGCAGGAACAAAGATCAACACAGATTTACCCAGGTTCGGCCCCCTCAATGTGAGGTAAAAGACCTACTTCCTGCCTACCCTAGATTGGTATTGATATGATAATCGAGGTGTTACAATGGAGGCGATCCGATCTGGTACTCGCCGTATGAGCTAGGGTTTGGGGCTTGATAGCTTGACCCGCTCTAAGTCCTGCGAGTCCTCTTTATATGCACAGAGGCTCGCTAGGTTACAAAAGGAAACTTCCCCATAAGGAATACATCCACAGAGGCCTACTCGGAGACTACTTGGTCTTCACGTCCTCCGGGATTTATCTTCTAGATCTTTCTCCTTATGGCGGTTCAATGTTGGGCTTGTTCCCAAGTGGGCCTTCATCCGTGCGAGTAAGTTAAGTCGCACTGGGCCGCGGGTTAATCCAGAGAGTATTCCCCCGACAGCCAGTAAGACCATGACCTATTAAGGCGCGGACCTTGATCAGCGACTCATTGATGAAGGGCATGGTCGAGTCGCGAGGCTTTGATTTCAGTGCCTCGGTAGGCACGAAGGTGGTGTTGGACTAGGAGGGGAGACGAGTTTCGCCCTCCGGAGAAGTATCTTGGCAGTAGAAATAGGATTTTTGCCAAGACCTGGGCCGATTTGCCAGGGCCAGCTTGGGAAGAACAGAGTTTTGATGGCGTTGAAGAGAGATGGCGCCTACCTGAACATAGGCGCCGCCCTTGGAGACAAGTTGGCTGTTGCAGGTGAAAGAGGCCAGCCACAGATCGATGTTGGGGGGCTATGCCAAGATAGTCCTCGCACAGCACATGAAAATTGCTCACCTGGAGCATTGAGTTGGGCCCGATGTCGTGAAGACGGAGGCCTAGGCGTTGCAGCAGATTGCGGAAGAAGGGAGAACCTGGCGGCGTGAATCCACGCTCCACGTGCTCCACGAACATCACCAGTTCGTTGGGTTTGGGGCGCGGCTCGATTTCATCACCTGGCGCCCGCCAGACGCCGTCCTCCTTCGGCGGCAAGAAGCCAGCTTCGGCCAGATCCGTAAGAGTTTCCTCCGTCACCCAGGATCCTTCCCAGTTGCAGGAGATCCTGCGCTTATCGTCAGATGGCTTTGCCTTGGGCGCCATTGCGAAGAGGAGATTGGATTGGGGAACTAAGCTCGGATTGAGGAAGAAGACGGCGTGGCTAGGGAAGAGGAGATTGCAAGGGCAAGTGAATAATGACCTAGGTGGCCGCAGCTTATAACTGAAGGGACCCGCAACTAACGGCACAATCTGCGCTCGCAACCAACGGCACAATTTGCGCCCGCAAAACGAGTAACGGTCCGCAATTAAAGGAAACAGAATATTTCCAGAAGGGGAGATGAGTCACGCAGATAAGTCACAGCTCTGAATCGCATAAGTCAGAAGATTGGTCAGAACATTTGCAATGCGGCTCAGTGACCATTTCAAGAGGTCAGAAGATTCTCACCGTAAAGTCCTAACCAATCTTGGGGGCTAATGTCGGGGGAATACTTTCTGGATTAACCCGCGGCCCAGTGCGACTTACTTTACTCGCACGGACAAAGGCCCACTTGGGAGCAAGCCCAGTATTGAACCGCCATAAGGGGAAGGATCTAGAAGACATATCCCGTAGGACGTGAAGACCAAGTAGTCTCCGAGTAGGCCTCTGGGGACGTATTCCTTATGAGGGAAGTTTCCTTTGTAACCTGGCGAGCCTCTGTGTATATAAAGAGGGCTCGCAGGACTTAGAGAGGGTCAAGCTATCAAGCCCTAAACCCTAGCTCATACGGCGAGTACCAGATCGGATCGCCTCCATTGTAATACCTCGATTATCATATCAATACCAATCTAGGGTAGGCAGGAAGTAGGTCTTTTACCTCACATTGAGGGGGCCGAACCTGGGTAAATCTGTGTTGATCTTTGTTCCTGCGATCCCAAGCTTGGAGATGCTTGACTCGCGTAATCCCACACCTATGAAGTCATCCATGACACCTGACGTGACAAACCCACGACAGCGTCTCCACCACATCTCCCCCCCACCTCCCCCACCTCCCCACCTGGGATTAGGAAGCGATGTTGAGTGCGGCCGCGACGAATGCCCTCAACAGTGGAGAGGATTGGATCGAATCAGCGGCAGATAATTCATGGATTACACCTGGGTAAGCAATGTTTCTCCTTAGATTGATGTTCTGATTCGTAAATTAGGCAGTATTTGACTTCTGGTAGCTTAAATCGTTCCAATTTGGCTGAAATGTTGCCGGCCTAACCGCACCTTTATTTGAACAAAGTAGGATTGATCCTTCGCTGGCTTTCCGGCTGGCGGTTAGAATGGAAACTAGTATTATGCGTGGTACTAAATCCCAGTTGGTTACAACGTTTTTCTATCCCAAAGTGGTAGAAACCAGCAATTCCTTGAAAGATTTCCGCGATCCACTCCGTGCGTCATATCCCTGGAGCGATGCCGATGCTGTTGAACTGAGCTATTTCAACAGTACCGAGCAAACATTTCTCCCAGTAACATGCGACGAGCATCTGAGGTTGCTATTTACTCTGAATGCTGGCAGCCATTTCGGTAAAGTCAGTATCGATGTTCTTCAGCCACGGGCAGAATGGGTCAACAAAGGGAAGGGTGTTCGGACATCATCTGTCTCTGCTAATATCCAGCACCCCGGTACTCCTTGTAGGTCGAGACCAAGTAAAGCGAGTGGTTCTAAAAGCCACAACATGCCTTCTGCCGATTCTGCTGCTCATTCTATTGCAGCTTCTCCTGAACCTTCTGCAGTCGGTGTAGAAGAAGATGCACAACCTGACGAGGAGGTGCCTCGAAATGATGATGAAGACGAGATATTGTACCCTGAACTGGTAGGTAGACGCAGTCAGCAAGCAGTGGATGATGAATATCCAGAGGAGCCCATCAGCCGAGCTAGGTTTGATGACACTGACGATGAAGAGAAGGAGGAGAACATTGACAGCTTAATTGAAGATGAATACAATGGTGAGGACATGCCAACAATTGAGTGGAACAGGGAAAATACTCAGCTTACTGAAGGCACCATTTTCGAATCCATGGTGGACTGTCGGAATGCAGTGACTACATATTGCATTCTAACTGAAAATACCTACAAGATCAAAAGGAGTGAGCCAGGAAGGTTCACAGTGTTTTGTCCATATCCTAGGTGTAGGTGGAGGTTGCATGCATCCCGTATGGTAAAAAATAGCAGCATTATTCAGGTAATCCAAGTTCATTGAGTATTTTAGTTTCAGATCAGTGAGTAATGTTTCTTAATTGTTTTGACCCTTTTTATTTCGTTTCAGATAAAGAAAAACAAACGGAAGCACACTTGTCCACCTGGAGGGGGAGCGGGGAAGGCCAAAGCCAAGCTAGCAAAAACTAGGTGGGTGGCAGATACATTATTGGATTGGCTGAGGGAAGATCCTAATCTTGGTCCAACAACACTCCATGGGAAGCTTTTCGAGAAGTACAAGATCAAAATTCCTTACATGAGAGTTTTCAATGCTAGGGAAATGGCTCTTGACAGGATTAATGGTCAATGGAATGAGAGTTTTCAGCTACTTTACACCTTTAAAGCTGAAGTGGAGATGGCTAGTCCAGGGAGTGTTATAGAGATTGACAAGCATACGGTTCCCTTCAAAATAAAAGGGAAGTCATTTGAGAAGGAGTCCTTCAGGAGGGCTTTTGTTTGTTTCAAGGCTTGCTGGCAGGGGTTTCTTGATGGCTGCAGGCCTTATTTGTCTGTAGATGCTACCCATTTGACTGGAAGATGGAGAGGACAACTAGTATCAGCTTCTGCAGTTGATGGACACAACTGGCTATTCCCAGTTGCATTTGGTGTGTTGGAGGTAGAGTCCGAGGAAAGTTGGGTCTGGTTTCTGCAGCAGTTGCGCAACATTATAGGCACACCCCCAGGTTTAGCTATACACACATATGCTTGCAAGGGTTTAGAGAGTGCAGTAGAAATTGTGTTCCCTGGAGTGGAGCATAGGGAATGCATGCGACACCTAGCGCAGAATTTTAAAAAAAAATTCAAAGGTAAAGTTTATGATGAGAACTTATGGCCAGCATCATACACATGCAGCGAAAGGAAGCATGAGCACCATTTGAGAGTGTTGTATGCTCAAAATCCTTTGGTGAAGGATTACATGGATGAACATCATGGAAAGGTGTGGTCAAGAAGCAAATTCAACGAAGTCTGCAAAGTAGACTATGTGACCAACAACCTTGCAGAATGCTTCAATGCAAAGTTCAAGTCAGTGAAAGGTCTTTTGTTGTGGCAAGCATTTAACAAGATGAGGCAGATGATCATGATAAAGATGGCTCTTCGCAAAAGAATTGCAGAAACACAATATGTTGGTCATCTTATGCTCCCATCACTGATTAAGGCATTGCATTTGAAGGCAAGAGGACTGAAGATGAGATGCATTCGATCTGATACACTTGAGGGTGAGGTAGCCTATACTAACAGTAAAAATAGGTTATGGAGGTATACAGTAAACCTAGAAACTAGGGTATGCAGTTGTAGACAATGGCAGATCCGTGGGAAGCCATGCATACATGTCCTACATCTGATGACTGTCATTAGGGGTGCAGATGGTGAAGTTGATCAATATTGCTCTAACTATTTCTCTGTTGCCAAATTTATGGCTGCTTATGCTGACAATGTGCCTGCACTCTTGGGAAAAGTCCAATGGAACATAGTTGATCCAGGGTTCAAACTCTGCTCTCCTGTACTGACTAGACCACTAGGAAGACCAAAGAAAAACAGGTACAGGGCAGGTGAAGAGGGTCGTGTACCAAGAAAGCGTGTGTGCAAAAAATGTGGAATTCTGGGGCACATTGCTAGGCTCTGTACCAATCCAGTGGATGCAGCATTTGGAGAAGATCAACGATGGACAGCAGCAAATGCAGAGGAGAATGCAGCAGCAATGGCAATTGAAGATGCAGCAGAGCTAGAGAATGAAGCAGAGTTGGAGAATGCAGCAAATGAGGCAGTACCGGCACCTTCGTATGTCTCCCTACCTTTTTTTTATGCATTTGTACTCTTTTATACCGATGGCTTATAATTTTATTTGTCAGCTCTAGGATAAATAGAGGCAGAGGGCAGAAAAGGCCTAGAGAGGAAGAAACCCAAGAAACTGAAGTTCAACCATCATCCGATGCCTTAGAATTTGAAGCCATGGCTTATGATGGTTTTGAAGCTATAAGAGAGGAGGAAGAAGGGTAATTGTTCCAGTTGTTCCTTTAATGATCATTGAACCCACAGATGACTGTCAGGTTGTCGTCAAGGGCTCGGCGAGTGGAAGTACTCTGTCAGCACCTGCACGGCCACAACCCCAAGTGAAGATCAAAAGGAACAAGTTGAATTTGAAGCCAAAGAGTATCCCAGCTAGGGAAACCCGGAGCAGGACGGTGAAGCCATCTGCGAACACAAGGAGCAGGTCCAAGATTTGAATTTGCACTTTGACCGCTTAGAACTTGATGAGTTGTAATAATGATGTTTGTGTTTTCAATTAGAGGTACTGTGAAAACTTATAAGTTGTAATAATGATGTTTGTACTTTGGTATCATATTTGTGGCGGAATTCAAATTGTAAACAAAAGTTGAATTTGAAGCAAAATTTGAATTTGAAGCAACATTTGAATTTGAAATAAAATTTAATTTGATGCAAAGTTTGAGTTGTTCAAACATATGAAGTCCATTGTTATGTGGTATGTATCTGAATCAACATCTGAATCCGAATGAGCAAAGGTGATCAATCCCCATGAGAAAAGTCCTACAAACGAGCTCCAAAGCTAGGGTAAACACCCCCATTTGTAAGCAGTTTTTTTTCGACCTTGTCCAAATGAGCCAAATATTTTTGTATTAACACATATTCAATCCATATGGTGTCTAGTAGTAGTTTCACTATTTATTGAATTAATCTTCATATTACTATATTTTTTTAAACATAAATGCTTTTAACTAAAAACCATAAAAAACGTTTGGAATATGAAAATGAAAAAGTAAGTTCAGAACCTTCTTAATCACTCCAAAATGAATCTTTGGTAATTTTTTTGATTTTTTTGAATTTTATCAAAACCTAAACCCTCGCTCCCTCTCCTTCGAACTCTGAACAGCTTCATACGTGATAGCTCATTTGTCTGAAGCTTTTTTCGTGAAAATGTACCTACACCAAGTTTATATTTTTTTCTCATAACCATGTCACATATGACGGCAATGTGCACTGGTTTTGTTATTTTTTGATTTTTTTTGAATTACTTATGCTCATTTCAACTTGATTTCGATGCCTCACTTCGAAAATGGATTTTCATGAAAATGACCCTTAACCCTAAACCCTGGTTTTTTGGTAACTATGTCTTATAAACCGACGAACTACGCAAGTTTTTTCATTTTTTTGATTTTTTTGAATTGTTTATGGCCATTTAAAGTTCTGGTCAAACCCTAATAACCCCGTTGACTGACTTTAAACCCCGCAGCATCTCGCCAAACCCTAGTGTCGAATGTCAGCCCTCCGATCAGACTCTAGCGACAAACTCCACCCGTCAGATATGGCCTTCTAGAAGGATTCCCGCGGGCAGGAATGCGCGCGTCTCCGCGCCGTTGGATCGTATGGACGGTTCCTCGCCATGGCGATCCGCGTGATGCTAGTTGCTGGCCCCATTTACTCCCCCATTGCTGGCCCCGCCCCATTGCTGGCCCCACTGCTCGCTCTGGTTCGTTCTCGACTCCCGCCACCACAGAGTTGTAGATCGCCGCCCACCGACGCCATGGTTTCGTGGAGCGACGGCGACGAAGATTCCACCAATCTGAGCTCGCTTGGCACCAACGTAAGTGTTCCAATCTCGTGTATTTGGGATTCTAGGATTTAGGTTTAGGGTTAGGATTTGGGGATTTCTTATCTGAGCACGAATCCGAGGTCTTGCGCTGAAAATTTCTTTTCTTAGGGCCCAAATACCATGTACGATTCTGATTATTGCGGATTAGACGATGAAGACGTGACAAAGATCCGTTGTCATTGCAATTCCACGGTACAGAAATGTGTTGCTTTCGAAGGATGTTAAACTGGCAGGAGGTTCTTGGCCTGCGCAGGGATGGTATGTGAAAAAACTGAACTTTTTTTTGGAGTACAACTTGAGATGTTTTCTTTTGTGTAAATTAGTAACAAAAACTTGTTTGATACATGTATGTAGTCTGGAGAAACTTGTGACTTTGTGCACTGGGTTGATGACGTGTGGCTACCTATGTTGTCCAAATCCCTGACAAAACTATGGGAAATGCATGGGGAAATCAAAGATGCTAGAGTTCGTGACGCCTTAGACGTTCTTGAAATAAGGTGGAAGTACCAAGATGAGATTACAAAGCTTCACCATGACTTGAAGAATTCCCTGGATGAGCTCAAGAAGGAGGTTGAGGAAAAGCAGGTTGCACTAGCCCTGAAGGCCAAAGCAGAACAAGCACTTGTTGATGCAAGAGCTAAACTAGAGGAGAAGAACAAACTGGATGCATCAACTTCCAACATGCACAAGTTTTTGAGGCAGAAGACAGAGAAGGACAGGGATTTGATTAAGCAAGAGAAGAGGAAGTTGGAGTGTATGGTTGCCGATCTTCTGAAACAGAAATCCAACTTGGGGGCTAAGTTGCAGAAGATCAAAGATATATGTGATGAGTAGAATCATTGGCTTCATCATGTGTTGTAACAGTTATTGCTTATCTGAACAAGTAGTGGTTGTATTTCAGTATGGTTGTTGTACTAGTAGTTGAAAACATTTTAATGTGGTTGAATTTCAGTATGGTTTGTTGTTACTGTTTATCTTAATCCATGTCATGGAAGCTTAATGCAATGGACAGTTAGCAGTATTTGTGGTTTGTTGTTGTTGTTGTTCATCTTAGTTTCGTCAGATGACAGTTAGCAGTTGAGTTCGTCAGTTACAGACAGTGCTGGAAAAAAAGTCGTGTTGGGCCCAAACAGAATCAAGCTTTGGTTGGGTCGTGCCATGACTTTGTCTGATAGGACCACAAACACGCGATGTCTCTGTCTTTTTTTTTAAACCTTTGTTTCTTTTTTCCTTTTAATTTATTTTCTTTCTACGATTCAATTTGATTGCCCAAGCTCTTATATTTTCTGATAGTAAAATACAAGGGTTTACAAAATGCACAAAATAACTAGTTGCCGTGCACGGGCAAACAAATATTTTGGTTCGGTTGCTCACCAAATAAGTTGTAATAATGTTGTTTCTACTTTGGTATCATATTTGAGGCAGAATTCAAAATTTGAAACAGAAGTTGACTTTGAAGCAACATTTGAATTTGAAACAAAATTTGAATTTATTTGATTTCCCTTAACCGTATGTGCTTTTTCTCTTTTCTTTTTCATGTTTTTGGTTTTGATTATGTTTGCTTATCTCAACAATCACCAACAGTTCCCTAACTACTTTTGACACCTTAATCTCATTTTGACAACAATAAAATACATGACTAAAATAAAACAAATATAACACACCATTATAACACTCATAACTTAGATAAATCAAGCGACATACAATTTCTTACATATAACACTAGATAGATAGATGGGATACATGGGATCCCTAGATAGATAAACCTACATAGAAGGGCAACACACACACATACAACACACACAAACGCAACATAGATAAAAGATGCCCTAACACAATAGCTAGGGCCTAGCTAGGGCACCGTCTTCACTGCTTGGCTTGGCTTGGCTTCACCGCCGTCTTCACCACCATCTTCACTGCTCCTCGACCTGGCCGTTCTTGTTGTGGGTTTGTCACGTCAGATGTCATGGATGACTTCGTAGGTGTGGGATTACGCGAGTCAAGCGTCTCCGAGCTAAAAATCACAGGGCACGACAAGACAATGTTTTTTACCCAGGTTCGGCCCCTCAATGTGAGGTAAAGACCTACGTCCTGCCTATCCTAGATTGGTATTGATATGAATATGGTGTTACAAGGGGTTGGCGATCGATGTGTCGAATCGCCTATCTCTGGATGTATGAGAGCTAGGGTTTCAGAACTTGTCTGTCTAGTCCTGCGAGTCCTCTTTATATATCCAGAGGCTCGCTAGGTTACAAAGGAATTACTTGGAGACTACTTTTCTTGCCTTCCAAGTTAAGCCATCTTGGATCTTCTGGATTCTTCTTACACCGTGCGGCGACTCTTCGTGTCGGCCCACCTCAGTGCAAGCCCATTGATTATAAGCCGCATTACACTTGTGGGTCGCAGGTTAATCTATTTATCATAACCCCGACATTAGCCCCCAAGCTTCCGGGTGATTCGTTGAATCATGCGGAAGATTCTGTCTTGATGATGATCTTGCGGGCTTGCGATTGTAGAGCTTGGTGACTCGCTGATGTTGAGTCGCAAGTGTTGCGGCTTCTTGAGCCGATGATCAAGAAGCGATGAGTCGCTAGCTTTGCGGCTTATTTAGCCGCTGATGTAGTATCACAAGCCTTTGAACACTTATGTCTTGGTCGCATTGAAGCTGCACAATTGCGGTAAGTTCTCCACTGAAATTATATAAGATGTCAGTGGAGCCTTTGGTGAAAACCACCTTGTCCTGTTAGATGCAAGACTGAGCTGAAATCATAAGAATAATAACTTATGAGTATCAAGATATATCAGCCAAATGTGTATAAGGTGCTGAGTCATAGACATCGAAGCATAAAAAGACCATAAGCATAAATAAGCTGGTTAATCATTAGAATAATAATCTGTCATGTTATCATGATGAGCCATCTAAATGCATGTTGAAAAATGGCGGCTCAAGGGCATATGGCCACTGATTGAATTAAAAAAGTTGTGAGTCGCTAATTTGACTCGCAGATGTATATATATATATATATATATATATATATATATATATCCATGCACTGCAAAAAATGAGATATGCATATAAACATGATATATGAATATAATAAAGACCGCCGGATACTGGTGGATGTGTAGCCCCCGAGGGCCGAGTTGTATGCACGATCATGCCGCTCGGGACTCAAAAATATCACAAGTTGGACAAAAATTTAATTGTCCTAGCCCCCAGGCATTAAGCAGGCATGATTTCATTATCCTGCTTGATGGCATATCAGTGCAATTTGATCCTGCAACAGATTGAGCAAATATTTTGCCGCAAGAAAATAATGATACTTGGAGTAGGGCAGAGCCGCATATAAACTCCAAACTGTGAAATATTAGTTGAGATGCTAGGATAAAAGATAATCCCAGTCAATATTCTAGATATAAATTAAGGAATCATCCTAAAAAATTCCACTTGATATGGCTGAAAATAAATAAATGATGGTGGCTTGTACAGCCGATATCAGGGAATGATTATCCCAATCATTAGAAAATCTGGTCGTGCCAGTTCAAACTCATATGGCTGAGTTATAAGTTCCTGAAATTCAGAAGGCAAAGCCCCCGAGGAAGCAATAACTTGATGATAATATGTTAGCCTTGGCGGCTGATAATAATGATAAAATATTAGTACTCCGCATGATAGCATACGGTACCCTGCATGATAGCAAATTATAATCTGTACTTTTGCATGATAGCAAGTTGTGACCTGTATGATAGCATGTTTTAATCTGCATGATAGCAGATGGTTGCATGATAGCAACTGGTGAGATGCATGATAGCATATTGTACGATGCATGATAGCATATGCTATTTGACTCAGTATTTCCCAGATCTAATGTGTGTTCAGGGTCGAGAACGGCCATGATAGGCAGCCATGATAGGCATTCAGACTCGATTGACGCCACACGCGGGTACTTTAGTCCTTCTGAATTATCTCTATTACCGTTAAGTAGGTCTTCGCGTGGCTCAGTATTTCCCAGGTAAAAACGCGTGTTCTGGGTCGAGAGCGGCCATGATAGGCAATCAAGCTCGATTGACGCCGCGCCCCAGTACTTTGACCGCATAGTGCAAAGATACTTCTGACTTAAGGCGAGAATAACCAGGATAATTGATTCCACGGGTCACTGATTTGACCCAAAATTGATACAGTGGGTCACTGATTTGACCCAAAATTGATATGACGATGAGTCACTGGGTGACTCATAAGATGATGATTCGTTAGTAACTCATAAACTGATATAATGATGAGCTATATGCGACTCATAAAATGATATGAGAGTAAACCACTAAGCGACTCATAAAATGGTATAATGATAAGTCGGTGATGATATAATAATATAATGACAAGTCATGAAATATTAATGCATGAGAATATAATGGCAATCTTTATATGTCAAGATGCCCGTTTGCATGTGCAAATAAAATTTAATGCAAGCTGTAAATAGCTAGACTTTGATAAATGCAATGCGAGTTATAAATAACTCTAATTTGACAAATCCAATGCGGTTTGTAAGATCCTACTTTAAGAAGGGGATGTAATTAAGCATTCAATATGATCTGAATTTAAAGTCTGCGGCATGATATAATTTCAATCACAGAGATATTTATAATAAGCCGCATAAACTAGATATGTAGCCCCCGAGATTTACTCGAAGGTGAGAATTAACCTTAGCTGATAAAAAGTCTATGAAATTTGAGCATGATAGCGACTTATCTTATTTTTATTCTCCCGGCGTTGACGATGCGGTATATATGATCCATGAACCGCAGACATTGATCTTGACTTGGTGCAATTTAAATCGCAACACGTCTGCTGGCTGTTGACTCGCCTATTTGTACACAACTTGGCAACTGACTGGCACACGCTGCACTCTTGGCTTCTTGTCAATTTAATTTGGTCAGGCGCACGCTGAGGACGATGCTGTTGAATCGAGCTGATCATCTCTTCTGTAGTTTGCTCGTCCTTTTTGTTCTGCTCCCATGATGACCATCCAACACGCTAGCCCTCGCCTTCCTTTATTTTTGAACGTAGTAGCAGCTAGTAGCGACTTCGAATCTTGTTTTCCTTCCTTCGATCCATTGTGTGCGACTTAAAAGTGTACTAGCTGGCATGCAACGTATTAAGTCGCATGTACGTAAAAGCGAAAGGCAGATAGATTTTTCTCCTTAGCTAACAGTTCATGTACACGCCTTCCATTCTTTTTTCCTCGATCCGTGCTATGCCAACTAGTAGTACTAGTTCCTCATCTTTTTTGCTTTCACGTGAGAGTAGCAAGCTGATATTTAACTTCTTCTTTTTTTTTTGAAACGAATATTTAACTTCTTTTGAGTCGCATGGTCGGCGACCATTCTGTAGTGGTGCAGAAATAGCTTTGCTTCTGGCGAGTTGATGACGGTTGTGTACGTCATCCGCTGATTAAAGCGGTACATCTTTAAGTCGCAGGCGACTCGTCCGATCTTTTCCTTTGTTCTTCCTCACGTGGCCTGCTTTGGCCAGGCTTAATGATGCTCTTATTTCTTCTGGACTATGATCTGAGTTGTGAGCTGCCTTTGTTTCTTCTTTCCTCGATGCAACCTTGGTAATACGCCGAGTTGAAGCTCGACTCAGGCCAGCGAAGTCAAATGATGCTCGCAACGGAACTTCCGTTGATCTTTGCTCGGTGCAATTCAAATTGCAGTACGTCTGCTAGCCAAAAGAATTTTATCTGATAGATATGCTTGACCGTGCACGAAGGTAATACAGACGCCGAGCCCCCAGACGCCGATGCGGAAGGGAGTGTGAATGTTGACGACATTGTATGACCTGCGAATCTTCACCGTCGACTTATTGAGGATGAAATTTACCACGGCGAGTTGGAGAACTGTAGATAATTGTTGGTGAAGCCGGCCGTGATGGAGTGAGGTTGAGATCATCCACGCACTAATAACTTTTGAGCTGAGCACACCTTTATTTTCTATGATCACGTGTCCTTCCTTTGGATTTGCTAGTACTGGAATTTCTTGGAGAGATCGATCCAGCCAATTTGTGACACGCGACTCAATTTCCTTCTTGATTACTTTTCTTTCCTTGGTTTGTGTGCAGGTTAAAGCAGGAGTGGTCTGTATGCAATTCTTCTCCGACTGGAACTGATCATTGCATGCAGAGCTTTGCAAATCCGCGAAATTGATTTAGAACCGGATCTGCGGTTCGAATTCGCGAACTCAATCTTGATATAAAACTTGCAGTAGTGTGCGAGCCGCTGACGGAGATCTAACCGTTGTAATTGTCTCAAATTTCTTGGAGGGCCTCAGGATTGTATTCCGCAAAATTGCACCGGACGGATCTTCAAATTGATGTCGGAGTCGACCTCGATAATTGTTTTCTCAAAGTCGCGCGGAGTTCCGTCAGTTTTCGACAGGGCTTCAGTGTTTGAGTCGGTCACGGAGATCTAACCGTTGGAATCCGATGCGCTTTGGACAGCTGCTAGAAAACTCGATTGCGCATCTTTCCAGCGAACGGATCGTCGATATGATTTTCGAGACGTCATCGGGGTCAGTCGCAGCACGGACATTGCCTGCTGCCTTGTAGATGTTGATATCGCCGAGCTTGAAACGGCGCGGCAATGAAGTTGCCGAAATTGTTGAACTCGCCGGACTTGAAACAGCGGCGAGATCCTCCGTCCCTGGCATAGATCCTGCTTGGAACATGACGCTTTTGACCGCAGGCCCCACGGTGGACGCCAACTGTCGTGGGGTTGTCACGTCAGATATCATGGATGACTTCGTAGGTGTGGGATTACGTGAGTCAAGCGTCTCCGAGCTAAAAATCGCAGGGCATGAGAAGACAATGTTTTTTACCCAGGTTCGGCCCCTCAATGTGAGGTAAAGACCTACGTCCTGCCTATCCTAGATTGGTATTGATATGAATATGGTGTTACAAGGGGTTGGCGATCGATGTGTCGAATCGCCTATCTCTGGATGTATGAGAGCTAGGGTTTCAGAACTTGTCTGTCTAGTCCTGCGAGTCCTCTTTATATATCCAGAGGCTCGCTAGGTTACAAAGGAATTACTTGGAGACTACTTTTCTTGCCTTCCAAGTTAAGCCATCTTGGATCTTCTGGATTCTTCTTACACCGTGCGGCGACTCTTCGTGTCGGCCCACCTCAGTGCAAGCCCATTGATTATAAGCCGCATTACACTTGTGGGTCGCAGGTTAATCTATTTATCATAACCCCGACAGTTCTCGCCGAGGTAGTACGGGAGGTTGTGCATGCGGTTGGGGTGGGGAAGATGCTTTCCATGTCGGTGAAGATGTTGTAGGTGGTGAATGTGATGAACTCGCACCCACACCAAAACACCTGGCCGAGGAGGTAGTACGCATCGAACCTGTTGGTGAAGTGGGCGACGAGCCCTATCACCGGACCGTTGGCGTGGGGACGATGTTCGTCGAGGCGGAACAAGACCGGCGAGCCCGCTGGGAGGTGGGCAAAGCCCGCACGGAGGAACCCATACGCAAGGTCCCGAGCACCCCTCCAGCGTGAGAACGCCCACACGCGGAGCGCGTTCTCGACGACGACGCCGGCAGGGTAGCGTTCCTCCGGTACGGTTGGCGGCATGTGGAACGTGGGGGCGTTGTACTGCATCTTCGCGTCGAGGAGTTTGCTTTGGATTTCGGTGGAGAGAATGGGCGAGGCGCAGATAGAAGTGTACACGAAGAGATGGGTTGGTTTAAATAGGAGCCGGGGAGACGAAGAGGAAGAGATGGGGTGGTAAACCGTAGACGGAACGGCTGGTTTTCAAATTGGATCTAGGAGGCGTGGTGCCGATCCGTGGCCTAGGCTAGGCCTTCTTTCGACCGTTTTCACATTGAATCAAATGCATGAATAGATGCCTCCACCGTCGCGTGATCCGATGATCGACTGAACCGATGCTTCAATCGAGCCTGCCGTGCCGCCCTGCCTAGGCTACACGTCCATAGTAGGTGGACTGAATCGAGTGCATGGCAGCGGAATCGTGCGTCGCGACTGAATTGAGCGGCAGGGCAGGGACGCAGCTGTGCGTCTGGTTGCGTGCGTGGCGGCGCGCATGCATGCGAGCCGTTCTACAACGCTGGCGTGCCGATCCGTGGCGTGCGTGCTGATCCGTGGCATCAACGCTGGCATGCGAGCACGTTCTACAACGCTGGCATGCGTGCCGATCCGTGGCATCAACGCTGCTCTTCCCATGCATAGCAGGCTGAATCGATGCCACGCTAGTAGGCTGAGTCGGGCGCATGCATAAAGGCTGGCCTCGCTAATTTAATTATCAAGAAATGGGCCCGTTCTACAACGTAAAAAGCCCACCACGGTCCAACAAGCAAAGCCACAGAAACGCAGCCCCACCTGTCAGGTCAAACGAGCGTCAGTCAGAATGAGTCCCAGGCGGCCCCACTAGTCAGAGTTAACGGACTCGACGGATACGTCCGTCTGTGGCATTCATGAGAGTTTCAACTAACGCAGTGGGGAAAAGTGAGCAAAAGTTAACATCGGTGGGAAAAGTGAGCACAACTAAGGATCCAGGGGCACAGGAGTAATAGTCCCTTTCAATAATAGCAGATTCAGGTGTTTCAGTTATCTCAGATGTTTCAGGTGTCACTGCTTTGTCTACGCTACCACATATTAAATTATTTTCAATACTAGTAGACATCTTAGACAATGGTGAATTACATAAAGCTTTTTCTTTCTTCTTAGCAACAATAGCAGAAGCAACATTAGGTGAAAAGTTTGGCCTACTTGGCAAATCAGTACCTCTACGAGTAGTTGAAGGCCTTACTTCCTTCGGAGTATTCTTTTCCTTTCCCATAGTTGATAACAAGTTGTCTTACCAATAAAACTAGGTTCCCCGGCAACGGCGCCAGAAAATGTCTTGATGCCCACAAGTATAGGGGATCGCTGAAATATTCGTTGGGAAGTATTACCCAAATTTATAGTTTGACACGATGGGAACACAAGAATACCAATAATACTTTGGCAATTGAGGCGTCACTCTCAACCACACCTGTATATCAATAAACTTGCAGCAGTGATAGTGATGGCAGTAGTATGATTCAAGTAGCAAATAGAACAGCAATAGTGAAAAAGGGTTTCCCAGTTTTCACCGGAAAAGTGAAAGTATAAATCAGAGATTTAAAACGTAGGCATGAGGTGATAGCGGGGTGTTGCATGAATAAGATTGATCATATAATAAGATATAAATAGCCATGGGACTTATCTCTAACTCCGATATAGGTAGGTATATGTTCCATAATTAGTTGTGCGTACTAACCAAGAGAATTTGCACAACATCTATAGTCCTACCTGCCCATTTCACCGGGGCCAACTTGGAACTACAGGTAATTAAGGTCTACCTTTCGAATAGCCCGAAACAACGCATTAACACTTCATGAACACATAGAATCCTCAAACTAAAACATCTCCCCCTTGTTTTCCCTATACTGTCACTTTTAGGGTTCGCAGGTTCAACATAATAGCAGGTGATACACTTTGCAGATAAATACCAAACTCAATTATATGATGAAGCAAAATAAGTTCAGTACTAAAATCATGTCACTCGGGCCCTAGTAACAAGCATTAAGTATAGCATAAGTGCATCAATACAATACAAAAATATCCTCAAGATAAACCCCTAAGATCTCGAACAACGGGTATCATTACATGATCAATCTCATCCAATCCCCATCCACCTCACATGCCTACAGCGGACTACTCACACATGGTGATGGAGAGGGAGCTCATGGTCGATGGAGATGGCGGTGAAGACGGTCTCCGGATCCCTCCACCGGAGGAGAAATCCTGGATCAATCTATCTCCGGAAACGAAGATCGTGGTGGTGGCGGCGGTGTGTTTCGCGAAAACTCTCCTCCTCCTAGGGCACCCACTTTTTTGTATATATGAGGGGGTACGCGAAAAGCCGAAGGAGAGGCGGCGCCCGAGGCTCCATTTAGGTGGGCCCACGCGGCCCAAGGATCTGGCCACGTGGGGCCCCCTCTTTTGGGCCTCCGGCGCTTCCTCGTGTCCATCCTTTGCACGTTGTCCTCCTTTTCCATAAAAAATGACGTGGTATTTTTCCCCGATTTAATTTCCTGAAAAAATAACCAGAAACGAGACTTTGCTAAAAACAGCGTCAGATTCAGCAGGTTTATTCAAATATGGGAAGATTCCGGAGCAAACTATGAAGCAAAGTGCTTGGAAAAGTAGATGCATTTTAGGTGCATCAGAGGCAAATTAGGTTCAAATTAGGGACAAATTAGTGTAGATTAGTTTTGCCATTTTATATTAGGTCATGTTTGTTCAAATTAGGGTCAAATTAGGTTTAAAATAGGTCAAAATAGGGTTATATTAGTTCATATTGGTTCTGTCATTTTATTTATTTTAGATAAACAGCAACATAAATATTTAGTGGAACATGAATTTGATAAAAAGAGGTAGATTATAGTTTTGTGAGCATTTTGATAGTTCATTGTAATTTTCTGACCAAAATTCAAATTGTTATGATTATAGTTCTTAATTAAAATTGTTTTGCCGTATGCAGGAAGTTTATACCTCGATGTTGCTGCGGTTGTTCAGTTTCAGGTGAGATGATGTGTCACTGATGTTTTTCTGGTGGTGGAATGTGGTGGTGGAACGTGGTGGTGGTGATGATGTGTCGATGATGAATTTGTGATGTGATTTTTGATGATGGTGGTGGTGATATGGTTGTGATCGATGTGCATGTGATATGAAATGTTTGAAGGTACGCCGAGAGGCCCTTGAGATTGCCAGAATGCTGATTAATTTCTGTTTCGGCAAATTCGGGTACTTCATATGTCCTATTATTAGCAAAGGTCATGCCAAAAAAATTCCATGAATTTTGGCATGACTTTGGCTAAAAATAGGACATATTTTCTATGAATTTGAAATAGATTAGTGAATTTTTAATAGTTAAGTGAATTTTGCTTATATTTGTTGTACTAATTAATTTCAACTTTTCTTGTTAATTAGTGCGAAGATGTCCCACAACAACGAGGCCGGGGGTTCCGGTTCTCAGATATGAGGCGACGATGATCCTATAGAGGATACCTATCTGTCGTTGCTTGGGCAGTCGTTACACGACGAGTTGATAATGGAGGATGCCGACAATGAGACGGAGGCACCCTGTCAGGAGAGCACATATAGTGGTGAGACCACTACTAGTGGCTCCCAAACAGGCACCGAGACGTTTGGTAGCGTAGCCAAACATCAACGTAAGGAGAGGCGCACAAACAGGCACCCCAATGGGCGAGCAGAATTCACGGAGGTGGACCCCACCAGTTGTCGTCCTACAATGCCGTTAAAGCTCGCAAAAGGGTACGGCAACAACTTGGGATGCATCGCCCGAGACTTTACCAATCTCAATGACGAGCACATAAGAAGAAAAGAGAAATGAGTTGTGGCCGCCCTCCTCATTGACAAGCTGCACTCACGATACCTGTTCCCGAAGGACTACAATGACCAGAGTCTCATGAAGAATCTGGTAAATAAATAGGCCCTCGGCAAGTTCAGCAAAGCCTTGGGTACTTGGAGATCAACTGTGAGGGACATGATTGCAGAGGGTGCCGATTACGCTGAGATCCACAAGGCGTATCGCAACATTTCGAAAGATGACTTTGCGCTTTTCCAGGCCAACGAAGCCAAACCTGCAAAGAAGGCGCTAAGGGAGTGGGGGGAATAAATGCATGACAAGAACGTAGCTCCCCACACTCTCGGAAGCCGTGGTAACCCCGGAAAGGAACCAATTTGGGACAAGGAGGATGAAAAAAGGTCAGGGCCTTCTATCTACGACAAGATCACCGACCTGCAGGCAAGAAAATTTATCAGGGCGCATTACAAGGAAAATCCCGAATCCCCGGGGGAACTTCTCAATAACGTGAAGGTGAAGCTTCTTCAGGAGAATATTCTAGAGGGAGAAGAGAAAGTAAGAAATGCTGATCTATCTCAAGAAGGCTCCTCAACCCAAGGGTCGGGGACGAAGGCCCCGTGGGACACCCATTTTAACAGGGCGCTGAACACGGTAAAGGATGTGCCGGTGTCACGTGCGCCGCATCGTGGCCATGTGGTCGGTGCCAGAATAGGTTATAAACATGAATTTTACTACGGCGCTGAAACCAGGGAGCAGCGAAAGGAGAGGAAGAAGCTCACAGAGATGGATCTCAGGAGGGAATTGGAGACTTGAACGCAAAAATGCAGTCGTCCATCCAAACTAAAGTGGTAAAGACGGTTAACTCCCTCATTCCTAGCATGATGGAGTCGATGGCGGCTTGGTTGGAAGGAGGCAAAAAAGGGCCTTTCCCCGTGATCAACATCGAGGCCAGCCATGGATTGAACAATGTGTCGCCTATTGTCCCCGTGATCAACGCACATGAAAGGGATGGATCGCCGGCCGACACCGCGCCTCGTAGCAGCCCTTCCATATCTGGCTCGCCAGCTCCAAAAGTCACGCCATTAGCCGAGCTCAACGCCCTCAAGGTAATTAAGCGTCGCAAAAGTCATGAGAAGTTTTATAATACTTCATTGTTGGCGCCTGACGCCTTACATGTTTTCACAGGACGACGACGTGCCATGCACATTGATATTGCGTGTGAGCGGTGAGCTCAAGGATGTGGCGAAGGCAAGTATCGTGACACCACTTAACCACATGTTGCACATAGTGCCTATGCCCGATGGTGTGTTTAGGGTTGCATTGGCTCGGGTGTTGCCGAGTTGCGGAAATTTGGATCCTCCGGCTCAACCCCCCAATGCCGATAAGGAGTTAAACCTCGAAGAATACATGTCGTGGTCCATGACATGGCCAAAATCACTGATTCGTTTGGACCCTGCTAGAACCATCCCACAAGCAACACCGGTCGATGGGTCAGCTCCAAGCCAAAAGGACAAGGCGCCCACTCCAGCTGATGCAGAGCCTACGGAAGATGTCGGGGATGTAACCCCGGGTACCCCATAGTTGATGGTCTTACGAGGTTACTAGAAGAGAGAAACAGTGAGTAAATGGTTAGAAGATAAGAGAAAGGACAGAAAAACATTTCCCAGACTGAATAATCACTTCCTGGGCCGAGATTGCCTTTTACCGACATACACTTATCTCGGCTGGGCCGAGTTATCTGCCGCACCCCGGCGGCCGAGATCAGGTCAACCCGGAGTGGGCCGAGACACCAATCGCCCCTGGTGGGCCGTCCTCCCCTAGCTCGGTCGGGATCGCACCACCGCGCCCTCGCCTAGCATCCGTGTTGACTCCGCCGCCATGGCCCCGCCCGCTTCGCCAAGGCCGCGCCTCGGTGACCTCCGTCTCGACCTCCTCACGCCCTGCCTCGAGCGCAGTAGCGCCGCCTCCTACCTCGGTCGCCTACACCCGAGCCAGATTCGGTCGCCTCCACCGCGCCCTGCGGCGCCCCGGCATCGCCATCTCGACCAGCGCCTCCGGCATCTCAGCCTCGGCCACATCTCGGCACCACGCCTGCGCCTCACCGCTTCCGGCGTCGCGCCCCCGACCTCCCTCGTTGCGCCCGGGTTCACCTCTGCCTCGGCCGCATCGGCCGTCCTCCGCTTCAGTCGCCGCCGGCCGAGCTCACCTCATCCTCACCTGCATCGATCTCGGCAGCATCCACCAGGCTGGCATTCTCGCTGTCTCGGATTGGGCCGAAGCTCTGACTCGGGAGGGCCGAGGTAGGCTTACCTTGGTTGGGCCGTCCGAGATACGCATCCGGGATATCATCTCTTGGTTTACCAGACCGGGACATGGCCCATCCAGCTTCCCCGAACAGGCCGTCTTCGGCCCGAGGCTGAGGCCTCCAGGCCGACACTGCTGTGCTTGCTCGATGGCATGGCATCATTGATGCCAAGACTAGCTGCTCCAGGCAATCGCTGCTTGCTGCTGCTCCTTTAACACCGAGACCCAGAGCGGTTTCTTCCTGTGACCGAGACTGGCGCAAGGCATCGGATGCCACTGCCATCCCCAGGAGAAATAATCCAGGAGAGGATAAGATGGTGACTAGGAGATGCCAGGAGACAAACACAAGTGGGCAAGATGGTGACACACAGCCAGCATGGCTACAGTGACACGGATGTGACTAGAGTACAAGTGGGACCCATGCATAGTAACCTTTGTCTCCTTGTCCCCTTCTTGTCCCCTGGGTCTCCTCTATATAAAGGCACCAGGGGGATGGGATGAAGGAGGCCACACACTCATGGGAGCTCATTTTCCCCCTGCCTTCTTCTCACTAGCTAGCTGAGCACTGCGCTGCTCTCGCATACAGCTCGAGGAGCGTTTGTACACACCGTATACAGAGGAGAAATACACCAAGTAGGCTAGATGCTGCAGTAGGGGTTTTATCTCCTCACGAGAGCCCCGAAGCAGGGTAAATCCCCGTGTTGATCTGTTTGTCTGTGTGCGCAATCCTGCGCGCTATCCCTCCCCGAATCCTCAAGCGTACGTTCGGCCCCAGACTAAGCCTACCCCTAGGCATCTGCGTGTTCCCACCACGACAGAAGAAGACCCCATTGACTACCTCAATGATTTTGACGACGGTCCTATTGGTCATCCCGACCATGATCTAATGCATTCTCCTGTGCCTGATCTAAGAGAGAAATATCCATGCTCCAAGCGTCTATTCAGTTCACAACCAACACCAGAAGCTGCTGAGCCAGCCGGACTCAGCCAGGGCACACTCCATGATACCCTGAAAGAGGCATTCGAGCCCAAGGAGCCTAAGAAGACGGGAAAGAAAAGAACTAACAAAACTGGCATTGGTGCCTCCAACAGCTAGCCGGTGTCGGGGGATAGGAACCCGAAACGGGTATGTGACAAGGTAAACATCCCAACTGGCATCGGTTCCATGAGTTGGCCAGACTGATGCTGTCACAAAATATGCTCGATATCCTACCTTCGGATATGAAAAGTCTCCATGAAAGTGTTCTTTTCTTGGAGGAGAAACTTATCAAAGAGAAAAATCCATCATACCCACTTGTCGCGGGAAAGGTACCAAAGGGCATGGGATTTGTCGATACATATCCCGGGGATGTGTTCTTCGTGAGATATAGTGACATCATCGACATGTTCCACATGAAAGCGCTCCACCCATCCATGGTCCAGCTATTTGCGCTCAGTTTGGCGCACCAACTCATTAGAGAGAATACCTCGGACATCGTGATGGTCGACCCGTACTGCATGCAAGAGTGCTTCTTGAACACCCCTTCGGGTAAGGCACACATGGCAAAGTACCTCGAAGATTTCATGAGGAAGTATTCTACCAAACAAATCTTTCTCCTGCCTTACTTTTCTGAGTAAGTCATTTGCTAGTCGCGCCGTCATAATATTCTTTCGTATATTTCCATCGTTAATTTGAAGATGATGGTCTCCATTTGAACTGTTTCCCGCAGTAACCAATACGGCACCCTCATCGTTCTCTTCCCGAGAGACTCATATGCCCTGTATCTCGACTCGGGGAGTAAAGAGAAGACGAAAGACTATAGCGGCATCAAGGATGTTCTAGATGAGGCTCTCAACAACTACTGGTTACATGAAGGTATCATTAGAAGATCAATCAAAAGGCGAGGCAAGAGGGTAATCAGCCACACGATAGAGTTCGCCGGCATCTGAGTGATGCCTGGTACCTCATCCTTAAAATACGGGAGTTCATATGGGAGAAACAACGAGTACAATATCCATCTGCTATCGAGCAATGGGCCAAGCAAAATGCGGCGACCACTGATGCTGTAGTCAGGAAAGAGTTCGTTCGCATCCAGATGACGATTTCGCAAATAATCAACGAGGATCTCACCCACTCCGACGGGGTGTTCTACCTTGCACCACCAACAAAGGCCGAGATAGAAAGACGCATAGGACACCAGGCCGATCGCAGGCCATTCAACATGTTAGATGGTTCTCTCGATTTCCCGCCGAAGTCGAAGGCGTCAAAGCCGCCCAAGAAATGAAGACGGTGTGTTGTCTGGCTATTTAACTTGCATGCGTAGCTCTAGTTTCAAAGTCGTTGAACTTGTGTGACATGTGAACTCCTTTTAGATTATGAACTCCTTTTTAGTCGTTGAACTTGTTGTCTGGCTATTAATCCTTTTATTTTTTGTTTTGTCTTCGTCTTACAATGCAGATGATTAAAATTATGTGGCACTATGTGATCCAGAGGTGGTGCTAGTGAGACTTGTAGTATGCACGAAAACAAATCTTCTGCATCCTACTGGATCTCGCTAACACCATCTCTGAATTTGTGTGTCCAGTCTAAGTATGAGGCATGCTTTTGAGTTGACCCTACTTCATTTTTAGAATGTCGATAACTAAAATGATGTGGTGCACTACTTGATACCCTGATGGTCTGTTGAACCTTATAATATGCACAAATATAAGTTGTGTGCATCCTACTTGGTTCAACAGAGCTATCAGGGTTACTTGTGTGTCCAATATTCTATGTATGAGGCATAAATATTTTTTGAATATTGTTTTGTCTTCTTACAATGCCGATGATTAAAATGTTGTGACACCGTGTGATCTGGGATGGCGCTAGTGAGCCTTGTGATATGCACGAGTACACATCTTGTGCATCCTACTTGGCCCACTAGCCCCATCTCTGGAATATGTGTGTCCAGTCTAAATATATATGAGGCATGCTTGACTTGGCCCTACTTTATTTGTGTCTAATTCACATCTTTCTGCACCCAAATTCGTTGCCTAACGTTTTTATCTGTCTTGTGCATAGAGATGAAGAATGAGTAAGGAGGATACAGAAGCAATAGGGAACTCGAGATCAACCATGTGCTAGCTAGCGGCCAGAAGAGAGGAAGAACGACCGGATACTTCATCGTGAACCCCTTCTTCCGTCATTGCGCGGTTCACTAGCTTAGCTTCTACGTGATTGTAATTTAGATGAGTACTTCCTTTCAAAACCTTGCGATTTAAACTACCGACTCTCCATCAAGATGTATTCGTACGTGTATGATACATTTGGTAGATCACTTGTATCATTGTTTAATTTGGTCTTTTATCTATTTATACTTCTCGATCATGTATTGTTTCTGCTACCTGTACATGTATATACGGCTGATATACCTATATATACTGCTAGAATATGAATTTCCAGAAGAAAAAAATAATTTCAGAAATTATACCGCTGGCGAACAGGTAGCACTACCGCTGGCGAACGGCGTTTTATTCTGAAAATCAACCGCTGGGGAGCTACCGCTGGCGGGCAGGATTTGGTTCGCCAGCGGTAATGTTTCCTACCGCTGGCGGGCAGCTTGTTCGCCAGTGGAAGACATTACCACTGGCCAGCCTATACTGGCGGGCGCCAGTTCGCCAGCGGTAGGCAAAACTAGCCCGCCAGCGGTAGGCATTCTCCTACTAGTGGCATGGGCAGTTCCGGAGTTGTGGTCGTCCTTGGAGGCGTCGGGCAATGGCTGTGACGCGTGGCTTTACTCCGAAACTCGACTCTTCGCCGTTGATGGCAGAAGGCTAGGCTAGGTGAGGCCTTTTGTCCTTGTGGCCAAATGTTGGGTGCACCTCTTCACCCGGTTGTAGTCGGCTTGCTGAGGACGGTTCACTTTCTTGTAGGATCTTAGGATCTATTTGTGTTTTTTTGTTTATTTTTGTAAAAATTCTCTATAACTCTATATACTAAGAGTCGTAGCTTTTGATTTTTGTTCGATTTTTGAGCCTCCGCGCGATTTTTATGCGCGCGACACCTGTCCACCCGAGACCGCGCGCGGAATTTTCCACGCACGGACTCGACCGCGCATGGAAAAGTCCTCCCGGCCATTTTCTTTTGTTTTTTGATTTTTTTCTAGGGCGATGCGTGGACTCTTGCGGAGGAGTCCACGAGACGACTCACACGGAGGCGTGTAGGAGACAACTCACGTGGAGTCGGCTTGGACCGCGGGCTCGGGAGTGTTTTAGCCGGCCCGTTGGACACGTGGGTGGACACGTTCCGCGACTGTCGTTCGGCGGTATGTGCGGACGTGTCCAGCAGTCGCGGGACGTGTCCACCGTGTGTTGACGCGTCTTCGCTCTAAGCCTTACGCGTGTCCGGGCGCGTTGGTCGAGCGTTCCTATGTAGGTGGTAGTACACCGCGCTACGCTTCAGTTGTTTCTTTTGCGTTTTCTTTTGCTTCGTTCTTCTTTCCTCTTCTTCTTTGTTGTTCTTCTTCGCTGTTTTTTCTTTGGTGCTATTGTGTTTCGAATAGATCTGGTGTTCCTCTTGTTTTTTGTCGACATGTTTTTTTATTGTCTTCTTCGTGTTTCTGTTGTTTGTTGCTTGCTTTCTTTGTTGTTTTTTCGAGGTTTGGCTCTTTGGTTTCTGTTCGTTGCGACTGTTCTTCCTATTCTTCTGCGCCACGTTTTCTTCTCTCTGTTCCTGGCGCTGGTTGTATTTTTTTGCTTGCTTTCATTGTTGTTTTTGATGTTTGGAACTTGTGTTTCTGTTCGTTTGATCCGCTGTTTTCCGTTGGGTTTGTTCTCCTTCTTTTTGATGTGTCGATTTGTCTTGTTTTGTTTTTCCGTCCTATTTTTCTGTGTGTTAAATATGTTTGGTCTTTTCTTTTTTTGGAGGCTTTTTACTTTCGTTGTTAACGTCGCATTCTTTCTCATATCTCGCTTTATTTGTTTTTCTACTTCGTGATGTCTGTTGTGTCTCTTTTGCTCATAGAGGCGTGGCTTTCTACTCTTTTATTCTATCTCATGGACTAGGAGACATAGTGAGTTCACGTCCGTGCTACGTTTTTTGTTTTGTATTTCTTTCTGTTCTCTTTCGGGAGTCGTAACACGACCTTCAAACGATGTGCTTTTGGATAGATGTTGCCACCAGTCGACTATTTACCCTGCGGCGTGCTCCGTTCAAGTGGAGAGACGTTTTGGTTTCGTGGGTATTTTGTTTGTTTTTTGTTATGTGTCTGCTCCTGAGGGTTTGTTCATGCTTTACTTTTGTCGTTTATTCTTCTCTTTTGTTTTTGGTTGTAGATTTATTTCGATCGTGATTTTTGTTGTTCTAATCTCTGCGGTTTTCGGTTATTTTTTTATCGTGTTTTTCTGTTCTCTTTGTGCAGGTGTGCTTTTCGGATTTGCTTGATCGATTTTGGCGACGGATGGGATGTGCATTTGTTGTGATCGGTTTGTCGTCTGCCTTTCCTGGAAGTCGTTATCTAGCTTCGAACGACTCTGTGTTTAGTCGACCGCTAGTCTTCGGGGTGTAGTCAGGTATCATGTTAGCCGGGAGGTTTTAATTTTTCTCGGTGATCGTTCTTGATTTATTCATCCTTGTAGGTACGTCAATGTTTACATTTGATTTTTTCATCGATTTGTGGGTTCCTTCTCCTTTTGTTTTCCAGGGTTACCTCTAATTTTTTTATGTTGTTTGCAGCTTGTGGTGTCTTATTCGTCCTTTTGGTGGGTGCATTTTTTGTGGGTGTCTCTTTGGGAGGTGGTGTGTCGATTTCGGTTTATTGGCGTTCTGGGTACGTGGGTCGGGTTATGAGGACGGAATGTCCGTATATATTTTGTGTGTGGCTCTCCTGAATTGTTCTCACGCTTCATTTGATTTTAAGTACCAGCAGATCGGTTACGCGTTCAAGTCTGTGTCTGGCCAATCTTATGCTTACCGCTCGGTATTGTCGTTGTTGTTTCCATAAGAAACGTGTAGAGTTTTTAGAAGGTGTTAAGGGTATCATTTTTTGCTTCTTTCGACTATTTTAGTTGTTTTTTACCATTTGCTGATGCTTCTTAAGGCTGTCGAGGCTGTTACGTGTTTCGGATGTCTTAGGCCATGTGACGTTGTGGTGTATCCTACTTTAAAGGAGGCTTCGGAGGCTCGGGACATGGTTATTGTTGTTGGAGGCGAATGTTGTGGCCTGTTCGATGATCTGGCACTGAAATTTGTTCTGTACCGCTGGCATGTATGATGTCGATGTGATATTTATTTGCGGATATTTTTTATGCTTTCAGTGCCTAGATATGCATGTGGAAATGCGATGTTTCTGTTGTGAGATCGGTGCGTCGGTTCGTGTTTTTTGTTGCGTTGTGTACGGAGGTGTGTGTGGAGTGTTTGATCAGAAGCCTGACTCCGTGGATGCCGTCGTTTGTTTTATGTTTGCTTTCTGTTGATTTATATATATTTTTTACTATGTAAGTGTGTTGTCATGACTTACAAGTCCTACCGATGGGAGTGTAGATTTTGTTTGTTCGCATCTTTAGGTGTACCTGATGTCGGAGGCGACTCTGATATTCTTTGGGAGACATTTTCGGTTCGGGAGCGCATTCGGTCTCGCGTCGGAGTCGCCTCTCTGCTTGGATTTGCGACTTTGCTCCGTCGGGAGACGTGTTTCGTCTTGCTCTGGTCGTTGTTTTTTTTCTATTTGCTCTATGGGTTATGTTCGTGTATGCAATTGCGCGTAGCGATATAATTGGTCATGTGTTTTATTATGCGTGTTGTGTTTTTGATATTGCGTCGCGTGTATGGCATGCAAGCATGGGTGTTCATACGGATATACTTGGAAGTTGGCATAATTGTGACGCGCTTATGATCCAGGTGGTGTCTCGATGTGTTGCCCGTTTTGAGTTGGTACATGTAGAGATTCCTTTGAGTTTGTGTTATTTGTGTTTTTACCCTTGTGAGACCTGTCAATTCAGATCGGGCATGTTGGTTCGCTGATCCTGCTTTGTGTTTTGGGTGTGGCTGTTTCTTTATGTTGTTTCGTGTTGATTGCCATTTATGGCGGCCCTTGCCAGATGTCGCGTTGTTCGCCTGCTGTAGCGCTCCTTCCAGCTGTCGTGCTGGTCGCCAGCCGTGGCGCTCCTTCTAGGTGTCGTGCTGTTCGCTAGCTGTGCTGCTCCTTCTAGGTGTCGTGTTGTTTGCCTGCTGTGCTGCTCCTTGCCAGGTGTCGTGTTGCTTGCCTGCTGTGGTGAGTGACGAGGATAGAAGGGTAGATGTGGCGAACTCACGATTACTTGGTGTGTCCGTGGGGAGTGTTACGTGGTCGGTTGCATGGTTCAGCGTGGTGCTGCAGTATGGAAGGATAGCAATTACTATTCTGCTTAGATGTTACGTAGTCTATAGTACTTACGACCTCTCCTCGGTTCCGTGCGGGGGCGTCAGAGGTTGCACATTCATTATGTGCGCGTGTGATGACATTTACTGTTTATGGGTTATTCTGGGTAAAGTGTGGCAGGTTCTCAGCGGGTGGGTGTCGATTTTCTGGGAGTTGGGTCTTACTCTTTTCTGAAGCGTTTTGTTTGGTTTGGAGTCACATTTTCATTTATTCCAGTCGGCATGTTCCTCTGAGCCATGACTGTGACCTCCGGATGTGAGCTACGACATGAGATTCCGCTTCTCTATGGTTTCCGAATAGATGAGTTGTCTTGTCGACTCTGTCTGCCGTATCAGTCGGCTCACGTTGGCAGTGACAACAGATCACAAGTGAGTGCTCTTTTATGCGGGCAGGTTTCTGGTTAGACTTTGCCATACCAATAAGCAATATATGTTTGCCCTTGCCTCCCAGAAGAGATACGCGGTGGTGTTTACAATACAGGGTTTGGCCATGGGGAGTGTAACATCTAGGTGGTCTGCTATTTGCCAGCTACGATGCTCTTTGTGAACTGTCGTGCTGCTCCTTGCCAGGTGTGGCGCTGCTTGCTTGCTATGGGTAGTAAGGGTTACATGGTGGGTTGCACGGTTCAGTGTGGTACATGAGATCTCTCCTCGGGACCGTGTGGGGGTACCGGATATTTGCGAGCTGACTATGTGCGTGTGTGACCACGTTTCCTGTTTATGGCTTACTTTGGCTAAAGCATGGCGGCTTCTCGGCGGGTGGGTGTCGCTTTCTTGGGAGTCGTGTCTTGCTTTCTTGTGAGCCATTTTGTTTGGTTTGGAGGCGCCTTTTTTTTTGTCAATCGGCATATGCCACCATGACAGTGAACCCGGATGTGAGCTGCGCTATGATGGGCCGCTTCCCTCTGGTTTCCCAATAGATGATTTGTATTGACGACTCTGTCTCGCGTGTGGTCTACTCCTTTCATCACCTTAATTCTACTTGTCTTCACTTTGTATCCTAATTATTTTCGGTCTGGCAGTGGTTGTATGGTTTTAGTCTATGTTTTTGCTGGTAGTCGGCTTTTTTGGTTGGGAGCTCCCTCGGTTTGTTCTTGACGAACAGGGACTTGCCGAGTCTGCCAGCGTATTAGTCGTCTCACGGTATCAGTTACAGCACGTCACGAATGAGTGTTCCTTTATGCTGAAGGATTAGTGGTGAGACTTTGCTACAACAACAACCAAGGTCTATTTACCCTTGCTTTACAAAAGATGCACACGGTGGTATTTACGGAACAACTGTTCTTTATGCAGACAGTTGCTCGGTGCGCCTAATCTAGAGGAACTTAATCAGGGGGGTATTCTTGCAGCTGATGCTTTGGCGAGTCTCTTCTAGGATTTTCTTCACGGCCTTTAGTTCGGAGAGGGCTCTGTCTTTCTCATGCATCAGTCTCCAGATAGTGGTTTTCACCGCTCTACTTCTTCCTTTTGTGCCATCAGTTGTGACCGGAGGTTGAAGCATGTTGCAAGGAGGTATTCTTGCCTTATGGTCTCGCTGTACAAGCCGGTTACGATTCATGCATGAGAGGGGGAAAATTAGAGGTGAGCACATGGGAGTATTTACGAGTGAGATAGTGCGCGCCAGTTCCAGAGTCGTTTACCTCGCTTGGCTGAAGAACAGGCATGGAAGTTGTGGTCAGGCAGAGTTTTCTTTCGGTAGGGGGGTCATTTCCTTGTGAAAGGGAGCCAGCAAGAATACTGGGGCCGATGGAACTGAGATTGTTCCGAAGAAGGATAACGGATTAGAGGAAAGAATACATTGGAATATATTCAGAAACTATGGAATGTTCGTTTGGGTTTACCTGGTACCATTGTCCGTTGGTTGTGATGAAGTTGTAATGTTCGCCGCCCTGACAGAGCTTCGGGTCAAGGTCGTGCAACTAATGGCTGGGAGAGCCATGAGAACGCTACGAGGCTGGCTTTGTTGGGTTTCTGTAAGCTTCGCCTTCTTCTGAGCTTCTGCCTGCTCTGTCGCCAATGGTCTTTTGAAGTAGAAATTGTTGGTGTTCATCTTATCCTTGTCTTTTGGGTTCAAGAACTGCTATGAGAACCGGTGTGGGTTGGAAGGATGGAAAGGAGTGAGGAGAAGTGTGGTTTCGTTGTTGTTCTCTGTTCTTATAAAGGATTTGTGCGAGGTCTTCTCCTTGGGAGTCGTCACGTGGTCTTACTGGTCCGCAATTATGTGTCTGTTTGCTACGAAACCTTGCTTTTATTTTATGTGCCATCATTGTGATGTATGTTTTCTGTTCTGTCCCGAGGTGTTCGCGCGTCTAGTTGTTTTCGTGGGATGGGATTGCACGCTGAGAGTACAGGTGTTGCGATTATTGTTATCGCCGTCTCTGATTTTTGTCGAGACAGCTTTATGGCTTTCGTCTATAGATACGATCCGTCGCAGGTTATGGACAGTGCTGACCGGGTTATGACTGTAGTAGCATCATTAGGATCAGGGAATGCGATTTATGGACTGCTATTTTTCGAGTGCCCTTGTCGTGGTATTGGAAAATGGTAGTTATATCGTTACCCCTGTTTTGTTTTTATGGGACTCGTGATTCAACCTGTGCTTGCGCCGGTCTCGATGATTTTCTTCCTTCGTATTTACGTATCGTCGACTGTTATTTTGCTCTCAGTCGGCTTTCGTTTCACCGGCTTGGTGTTCAATCTGGGGATCCTCTTGAGTAGTTTGTTTTCTTTGAAGTCGTCTTTGGGTTTGCTTGGTGGCCCTGGACTGGTTCATCGAGTCTTGTTTATTAGTTGTAAAACGAAAATGTTATCATTACGTGTTGTTTAGTCCTGAGGTGGTGTCAGGGGCGCTCTGTTGTCGTGTGACAGCTCCATTGTGTCTAATTGCGGTGGTCCTGCTAGAAAGTGTGCTGATGTTTATTTATTTTTCTATTCGTTTCTGCGTAAGACTTTTATGATGCCTGCTGTTATCGGAGTCGTCCTGCGGATGGACGTCGGATCTGGCGACAGGCATTGTTCCCATATTTATTGACAGGGGAAACTAAAACCAGTCGGCTACAGTTTGTAGTTTATATTATATGAGATCAGCTCTGGTATTGATGTAAATGACACATTTAAATTAGTAAACACTGTGTGTGCTGATTCGCAGACATTGGGTATTAATAAGTGAACACTGGGTACACTTTGGTTATCTACTCATCGGGTATATCAACATGGTACATGAAGTATGGATCTACTTTTGCACATCCCACGCAGTTCCCATCTATCCAGAGAAGTTTGCCGTGAAAACTCCGGGCGCTGTTCATGTCCCATATTCGGGCGAAGACAGAGACACCGTCGTCACCTAACCTTACTCAATAGGAAGAAGTGTTGCCGAAATAAGCCCGGAGATATTTCTGGACGGTGTGTTCCAGGGGTGCATTGCCTTCTATTGACCAAAATTTCACAATGTCGTCCTATATAGGAGGTATAAGTAGAGGGAATGACTATGTGTAAGGCGCCTTATATTTGGTATAACCGTAAGGCGTTAGGATAATTCCATTTAGCTAATATGTACACACTCTCAAGTCATCTCGCGTGTGTGTGATAAACAATCATGTTTTGCATGCATGCACTAAAAAGACGAAACCGCTGACATCATCACGCATTAATTGCGAAATCCAAAAATTTAAAATGTTTCATAGCTCAAACCGTTTATCCGATTTATGATCCGTTTTCACTGTTGGACTAGTCGCGACGAGATCTTCAAAACTAGATCCCATGCCGATATGTTCCGACGACTTTTTTTTTGCCTAAAAGTTACCACCCGTAACATATAAGTTACCCTGCCTTGAATACGTAAGTTACCCACCATATTAGTGATTAGTTTTCGGGTCGAAATAGAACCATTTTTTGTTGTTCTTTTAGATTTTTACGAGATTTAAAGGTACCACATCACTTTGAGATGGTAAATTTATCGTGTATAAGTATTAGGATGATAACTGTCGATTTCATAGTGAAACTACACATAAAAAAGATGGGCATTGCGTTCGTAACTATCATTTAGAGGACATGTTAACTACATGGATTTCCTAGTGGATAACTATTTCACGAACACATGGATAACTTCATATGTACTGGGTGGGTAATTTCATCAGTATTGGGTGGGTAACTTTATAAGTATTAGATTGGTAACTTTATCAGTACATGGTGGGTAAATTTATTAGTACTAGGTTGGTAACTTTACCAGTATAGGGTGGGTAACTCCATCAGTACTAGGTAGGTAACTATATCAGGATTGGGTGGGTAACTTTATAAGTATTAGGTTGGTAACTTTATCAGTACGAGTTGGTAACTTTATCAGTACTGGTTGGGTAACTTTACCAGTACAGGGTGGGTAACTCTCTCTCCGATTTGAGATGACAGAAACAAGCAAGTGCTAAATGACCCAACTGAATAATTCTTCAGTTAGCACAAGTGATCGAGAGAGGCACCACAAGCACATCATCTGTCGAGGGACAGAACCAATTCACCACCACAATCAAAACCACTGGCTAGAACATCTCCAGTTGAATGCATAGAGACACTAGTGCTTATCCAGAGATCATCACACGGACAATTGCAATTGTCAGCTCCTTCTTACCCAGAATCCTAGGTCTCACAGTACAAATGCAGAAAATGCGTGCACCTCTCAGCTCTGACAATACACAAAGCAACGCATAGAAACCAGAAGAAACACAGGTGTTACTAAACTAGGCACTACCATTAATCTTGACACTTGACTATCCAAACACATATCCATGACAGCGTGTCAGAGTCTCAGAGAGCATAGCATAACAGAGACTGTCAACTGGCTAATGCAAGTAAGTTACATAGTACTCCTACTAAACACATCCCGAGGAGAGGATGAAGACTAAGAAGACTAATTCCATCCCCTCACCATCAGATCATACCACCAAAATAAGTAGCTTCCAACCTGCACCCCTGATCGATCTAGCTTTCCTACTACAAGCCGTCTGCACTGCCGCCATGGTCCCTCCTGGGCTTCTTCCCCGGCGCTGAGGCAGCTGCGAGGATGTCCTGGAGCTGCCGCTGAGCATCCTGGAGCATCCTGTTACTGCGGGTCTCTGTCTCATTCCAGCATCGCTCAATCTCCCACTGCACCTCCATTCGTCGCCTCTCCAGCCGCATGATCCCCTCGCCAAAATCCCTCAGCACCGCTGAGATCTGCGTGTTAGCCACCAGAGCGTCCTCGACCTTCACCTTGTCGGCAACTGACCTGGCGTGGAACGCCTCATAGGCGACTCTCTTCCGCGGAGGCGCGGTGGACAGCGTCACGACAGGCGGGGACGGCGGCTGCCGCGGTTGCGGGGACTGGCGAAGGAGGGCGCAGCACGGCCAGGAGGAGCTCGGGCTGGAGAGGAGAAGGCGCACCGACCGGGGAGAGGGGAGGCGCAGGAGGAGCTCGGCAGCGGAGCCTGCCGGAGCTAGCCGGAATCGTGCGGCGACGGCGACGGCGGAAAGAGGAACCGCGGGGAGAGGGAGAGGAGGAGCCGAGCGGAAAGGGGATCGAGGAGCTTGGGGACGTGCGCGACGTGGGCGAGGGTGCTTTCCCGGTCAATGCGCGAGCGCGACGTGGTCAAATCTGTCCGTTCCCTTGCGATCCAACGGTCCACGTACATACGTACGGTTTGGCCACACAGCAGGCGCCTGCTAATTAGATTTCCCGATAAGTAGATCCTGTATATGGTCAGCTATGTTCCAGGACATATTTCTTTGTGCGGATGCAGGGATACGTACGTGAGCGAGATTTAACTAGGTGGAGTTGGTTCGAGGGCATTGTTTGAACAATGCACCGCGATATATAAGGACGCCTTTGTGTCTTTTTTTCAGCTGGTCGTTTACGTGTCTTGTGCTGCTCGATGGCATCGACGCGTGTAGTTTTCGTGTTAGTTACGTGCAATTGGCAGGAGATATCGGTCACTGTACACGTGTGCGTACCTCGCTTCGAGTGTATCTGTTTTTTGTTTTCATGCACGCTTGTGCTATCCGCCATAAGTTGTTCTTATCGTTTTTTTGCGTGTTAACGAGGCCACGTGTAACTTACCGAATCATTATCTAACTGGATAGCGACAATGGTTTGTGAGGACATTATGTTCTATCTCTGTTTAGTACACGTGTGCAGAACTGGTTTCAAGTGCTTTCTTTTTTTTATGCACAGTTCTACTATCCGATGTAAGTCATTCTTATCGCTTCTTTTGCTTATTCATGACGCAACGCTTAATTTACTAAGTAACGTTATCTAAGTGGATAACGGCGATGTTTGTGAGGACATTACGTTCTCTGCCTGTAAGTCTTCTTTTTTGATAGTGCCAGGATGCATGTTGCTTGCGTCAAAAGGACTTGTGTTTTTGGCAAGTCATACCTATGTGTATTTCGCTGTCTGTATCAAAAAAATTCCAGGGTTTCCTATTGAGTGCCTCACGTATCCAGCTAAATAGCTATGCCAGTGTATAGTTGGTTTGCCAATGAATAGACTATAGCAGATGCTTTGTTTTAGTTTGATTTTTGTTGTTAGCGAGAGTGGTAGTCCAGTACAAACATTGCCAAGATGTCTTTCATGTTATTTCTATCGAGTTAATGTGGACACCTTATATCCTTTGTTCGGTGAAGGCCGCAAGTGGAGTCGGAGGCGCAGGTAGTAATGGTCTAGACTTTATAGTCGGTAGTTGGTAGTAGACGACTGCTATCCATGCCCGTTCTTGTATGTATCTTATATTAGTAGGTATGCTTTTTATGGTTGGATGATGCCGAAAGTAGACTATATACTAATGAGGAATGAGTTACTGTTTGCGGTACTATATACGTGGGATGAAAAAATGGCCCACTACCTTCAGCTTAGTTCGGTGTCAGATTGCAATTTTTCGTAACGTTCGATGACGTGGTTGGCCTAGCGCGGTGTACTGAGTTGGAGCATGACTCGGGTGTCGGTGACGATCTGGCTTTCGCCTTTCTAATGAGGTAAGCAGGGTATAATACCGATATAGGTAGTGCATGTTGACTAAACCAAGGTTTTTGTGGTTGGCCTATGGTGACGTTAGATCGTAAGTTTGTTATGGTTCCAATATATTTTGTCGAAGATAAGTTAAGCTTAGACTTATGATCTTTCTACGTTGCAAAAGCTGGCCCATTATCTAAGTTGATTCTCCAATTGTTCGTATGGGTCGAGGACTTTGTCGGCCTAGCGCGCCGCGCCGGTTTTTGCTAGTATATATAAAAAAGGCATGCTTCCTCAGTCCTCACGCGTTGGACGGTTGTGTGTGTCCTCCTCTGAGGAGGTTGTACCCCTAAACTCTTCGTGTTCAATGCAAACTCTTTACATTTTCTCAAAAAAAGTGCATGTAAATTCTGAGAATTAGTAGCCCCTGTTTGTTACTCCTATTGAATATTAGCACTTTATGATGTTCAAAAGTTAAATTTATACTCGTATATGCGTAAAAACAGTACGAAATAATACAATATCACTTAGTTAGCACAAAAGCTCATTCCAAGGGCATTACAGACTTTTCATCAACATACAACTTGATACCTTTCAAACTTGAAAACCCTTGGAACAGTTCAATCTCACACTCCAGGAACAAAGGAACATGGTCTGAACCATATCTAGGAAGGGCAGTCACCACAGCATGGGTATACAACATTGAATCCCCAGTCTATTGTAAAAAGGAATCTGTCTAACTTAGCAGCTGACACAACATTGTTCCAAGTGAATTTGCGCCCTTGCAAAGGTAGCTCCATCAGCTCTATATCCTCAATCAGCCCAAACAATTCCATGCTAACCCTAGCCTAGAATTTCACACCTATTTTCTCACTTCTGGACCAAGTCCTAAATTTACAGATAATCATGTTTTCTTGGTATTTCTAATTATAGAGCTTCTAAAAACAGTGATAGATTGCAGTCTTGATAATGCTAACATAGTATTGGTAATCTAACAATCGTATTTTGATGCCAGTCACAACAGTTTGACAGGACCCTTTTTTCCATAAATAGTCAACTTGAGAGGACTTTTCAATCTCGAACTCAAACTGATGCCTAGCTACATGTCACAACCACGATTTCTCAGGCTCAGGAGCCTTTTTCCAATGTTGTTTCTCTGATCGGCTAGGCCTATATATTGTGAATCGTATGAAAGGCGTACATATGTCATTCAATTTTATGTTTATGTATTCAACTATACGTATGTTAACAAACATGTATCAATTTTGTCACAAATAGGCCACATTGCTGAAATGTCAGTATGCATATCCCATAACTTACCGAATGAAAAAACAATTTATGTTCTTGTATCCATATAGGACCACATGCATTGATAAAAGTATATCTAAACATGCACCATGCATTAATAAGCAACACTAGGAAACTAGCATTGGGATCAATCACAAAGGAGGGGGGTATGTAAGTTCAACTATATAAAAACAAGGATTGATTATACTTCCGCACCTAGGTTCGGGGTAGGTGAAGGTGGGAGTTCTATTAAGCAAGAATAAGGAAGAGGAATAGAATCAGAGCCCAGATGTTTCAGCAAATTTGAAGTGGCTCAATCTTAGCAATTCCGATAAATTTACTGCACATAAAAGCTTCTAAAGAAACATGTGCCCTAAGTATTACATATTCGGTGTGATCCATACCTCCGAAGGAATATACATCCTCTGTCTCCAACTTTTAGGCATCCATTTGATGGGAAAAGCATGATCGAAAACTCTTGTATCTATGTCATAGGACCTTACACCTCCCAACCACGACATCGGCCCATTAATTCTAATTTATGCGTCATCCAGGGAGCAGAGAAATAGATACATTGAGGTTTTAAACCAGGGAATTTCTTTGCGGGTAAACATGACAAGTGATTGAGTCCAACAAATATTGCATGCTCTATCAAGTCGTGCCGCGATACCTTCTTGCATCCTTCAGGATGAACTATGTCAATGTTTCCACGTGCTTTGCACAAATTGCCCGGACTTGCAAGAGATCACCCCATGGTGTAGACACCATGTGCCTAATAAGAACGCATGAAAAGTTTCTATGCGCAATAATCGATCCACCAAGTTCATATTTCTCTACTATTCCCTGATAGGTCACATTGTAGAACCTCCCGTTGTGATATGCACAGTCTGCATACCGATCTCGTCCGCTAATAGCTAGAGTTGAAACTACTTGCCACTTGCTCTCTCCTGCCCTAGCAAAAGAGAGCCAATTGTTATTATAATGAATGATCATGACAACGTAGTTACCGCCTTTGGATGGAGTACATGACAACACTGCTTTCTGGTAGAACCATCTAGCCACATCTTTTGGACGACAGAGTTTATCTTTGTAGAAAAGATAGTAACCTTGTATGCTTCCTTGGTCATCATATACTGCGTCCACAAATGAGAAATCGGTGATTGGGGGTAGAGGGACCATCTCCGTCGTAATCGGGTTGAAGAGAACGAGATTGGAGAGTTCATCTACCAAAACAAGCCATCCATGAGAAGCACCGCAACATGCAACAAAATAACCCTTGGGAAAATCAACATCATAAGACTTGTTAACGTCCAGGAGATGGCGGAACTTGCAGGTCACGGCCGAGCTGCAGCTGGTCTCTGCTTCACTTTTCTCAACGAGGTGGGCCCAAGACATTAGCCACGTCCTGCAACTTCATGGGACGCCAGCAGCATCCGCGGCAGAGCACCATGATGTGCAGACGGATGCAAAAACAAGGGATTCCCGAAGCTTGAGGCGTTGGAGGATGCTGTGAGGAGGAGATCCGTCGGAAGGTCCGACCAACTAGAACTCGCATAAGGTTCTACCATTGTAAGATACTCCATGTTATGTGCTTGTAGCCAGGCTTATATAGCAAAACGAGATCCAATACATCATCTATTAGTCGGACTCGGACATTGAGTATGTTGTGACGAACGGAACTACAAAGAAATTGGAAAACCAAGTGGGAAGTTGAATATGATTCGGCCAAGGCTTAAAATTTAAAAGTTGCATCTCTTTATGCTAAATGGGTCGAGGGAAATATTGGGGTCGACTTGCCGATGGCGACTAATCATCACCGATGGAGGAATCGACGTCATGAAGAGGGTCTTCACGAGTCCCTTCCATGCTCCTTCCAAAATAAAAAGGGGACGGGAGAATACGGAAGGGAGAGGCCTCTGCAGAGGGCGAGGAGCTTAGCGGATGGGAGGAGGAGACATGGCACGGGAGGGGGTAATCCGGCGGGGGGAGGAGCCGACGCAGCCGGTGGCACGGCCTGTCGAAACCCTAGGCAGCCCGAGATATTTTCTCAATCTCAACTTTGAAGTTCAAATAGTTTTTGAAAGCTCTGTCCCCAGGTTTCATATAATTTTACGCCAGCTCACCGGCACCAATGTTTTGGTTCTGTTTTTTATGCCAAGTGTGCCAACTTTGTAGAAAAAACCTCTCCAAAAACAAGAAAGTACAAAGTATGCCTCTCGTAATACAGCCATCGCCCTCGCTAACAATTGTCGGACTCGTAGGAGGGCCATAGCCAAGAAGGGTGTTGTCAATCGATAAAGAACCCCGCCGTTTGCAAGGCTTTGTCGGTGTGGTGCGTCCACCGGCGGTCATCCCCACTCTCCACGAGTTATCGTGATCAATTACATACACTCTGGCAATACTTTTTATACAATTTATTGGACTAACATATTAATCAAGTGTCCAGTGTCAGTTCCTGGTATTCTTAGATATAAATATCTAGAAAATGTCCGAGAAAAAATGTAACAAAAATCATTCAGTAAGTTTCACGACATGAGAAGACCCAACAGTCAAAGCCTAGTGCCCAGGCGCCCTAGGGCCTGGGGCGCCTATGGATTGTGTCCCCTTGCTAGCGTCCGGTGGGTGATGGTCCAAATATACCCCCATTTGCTCAGCCTAGTTATCGAGAATTTTTCCGCAGTAGACACCACATGTTTCCGAGGCGATCTTCGTTTCAGCTGCAAAGGCTAGCAGTAGCCCTTGAATCTCGGACTCTATGTTTTCCACGATTTTTGCATATATCATATGTGTAAAATAATTAGACACCAAATATATACATATATACTGCACCCAGGGTTCATTAAAAAGGGGAGGAAATAGCTCGCCATGGATTGGCTTGCATGCGGTGGGGCAGCCTTGGGTCAACGACAGGGAGGCGGACGAGGTTACGGCCTTAGGAGCGCGATGTAGGAGAAAGTCCGGCAAAGCACCATGAAGGGAGCCGTGCGGTGGCGGAGGGTAGGACGGCGAGTCGATCCTCCTAGATCCAATTTGGGAGCGCTGCGAAGGAGGTCGGGATGAGGCGACGGTGAAGGGAGAGAACAAGAGAGAAGACGGTGGTGAAATGTCATGGCTCAAAAAAAAAGGTGTAGGTAAGCCCCTACACCACTCGCACGAAAAGGGGCTGAAAGGGAAATTAAGAGCATCCCACTTTAGAGGCTCATTTAGGTCGTTGTTGGAGATGCTATAAGGCAATTGCATCTTTTGTATAAAACCAATGAGGTGGGGGTATCACGGAAAAATCAAGGAGGGAAACCACATAAATATCAACTTCTTTAAAACTAGGAAGGAGTTCTAGAGACATAAAGATTTCTTCTCCTAAAAGGAGACCAAAAGCGACTTGGACGCGTCCCTCCCTCGTCATTTGTGAACCCAGCCCGTCTGCCCACCTCGCTCGCCGGCGATCTGTGGGTTCCTCCGCCTCCGTCGGCCGCCTTGGCGGCGGGAGGTCGGGGAAGCCGTAGATCCCGGCCTGTACATAGCGTAGGGTTAGATAGGCCCTCGGCCGACGGCGCCATGGAGGAGAAGGTGGCGTCGGTGGAGGTTTTGGTGTCGGCATGCGTTCCCTCTCGCGGTGGCGCTCCCCGGAGCTTCGTCGCGCTGTTGCTGACTTCCTCGAGGCCGCAGGTCTACGGATCTGTTCGCCTCGTCGTGCCCCGGCCGGATCCACGCTGGCGGTGGATTCGGGGTTTGAAGGTCAAGGTGAAGATGGCGTTGTACCTTCCCGCGACGAAGATGGCGCTCCGGCGAGTAGGGTCTTCGGGCCCGGCGATTGGCGACTTCCCGACTGCCATGGGGCTGGCTCCTATCCAAGGCGTGAAGCGGAGCAGCGGCAGCGGCGCGTCACCGACGGCTCATGTGCGTCGCCTGTGTCAGGACCTAGGAGAAGAAGGACTTCTTTGTAATTTATTTTTCTTTCTGGGTCTTTCTGTATGAACGGGGTGTAATGTTGTCTGATCCTTTCGCTAAAAAAAAGGAAGGAGTTCTAGAGGACCCAAAGTGGTGTTTTATATTAAAAAGCACACTACAATTATTACAAAGACCTAAAATAAAATAAAATTACAACATGGTCCATGACTTAGAGAATGGACCCGGCTCGAAAACTTAGATTGCAGTTGGGTCCAAGTCCATGAAGAAGCTTCAACACAAGACCAACCACACCATATTAGGAAACGAAACCACTTGGGACGGTGAAATTTTCATAGCACCACAGCCAACACTAGGACTCACCATAGGTGGAAGATGTAAACGTTCAACTTAACCCAAGATGTCTCCTTTAAGCCTCAACTAGGCCAAGAGAAAGAAAAGAAGACAGCGCCTAATTTGCTGAAGTAGATCTTCAAGCGAGAGAGCTCCAAAAGGCCACCTTTGGGCCAGAAGATTCTGCGGTAGCCAGGTTAGGGGGAGGAGGACCCGAGGAGGGGGTTGTGAAGACCGGGCATCTACCACCAAGACAATCTGCTCTCCGATAGGGAGAAGATATCGACACGAATCGTAGCTCCTCCAGAGGTATAGCTCCTCCAGAGGTACACTGATGATGAGCCCTTTAACCGATCCAATATAGCAACTTGATGGAGAACATATCTCTCCCCTTCCTCTTCCCCATTCTGGCTGGCGACACCGCCAAGGAGTGAGCAACTCAGGGGAGTGGAGAGCAGAGGAGAGGGAAAGAGAGAAATGAGTCTCTAATCCGCAACTTTTGGATCCTGCAACTAGGTGCACAGGGTGGCATCTCACATAGTCCTGCATGACTAATCACTAGAACCCAATTAGAACTAAACATTTTAGGTTTGAATACGGAGCGGGGTGGATTGGTCGCCGCTCATCAACCCTACCTGTAACCACACCATGTTCCGGATAGGAGCAACGGATGGGTGGCTAGGATGAACAGTACAATTCATCCGTTAAGAAGATTCGAGTACATAGATTAGCACTTTGTAGCGTTATTGTCTGTTCCAGCAGCCCCGTAAGGCCGTAACCAGTTGGCTCGTAATCACATCACAGCCCCATTCAAAGCCCGTGACACCCAGGTACAAGTGTATTCGATGTATACTACCATTAGGGTCTGTCACGGTCGCTCGATTTACGTTACAGTTTACTTTGATGAACCAAATTAAATCAAGTTTTACCCATTCCATGTACAAGAACGCTGTGCTGAATACCTCACGTTTGCATTACATTTTCGCAGGAAAAGATCTCCCGAGAACCGTCCAGACGAAGTGGCAGCACCAAGATACAACGACAGTATACAAGTGATAGATGTGCACCCTGAGCCTTTACCTGAAAGCAGAGCTGAGCAATATAGCCAAGACGAACTCTATACTATACTTCGTTGTGAATCGGCGTATCTGGCCTTGGTTCCCTATAATTATATCAGAAGTACTTGCATACAATTGTATCTTGCTATAGTTAAAAGCAATAGTCAAAAGTTGAATGGTATAAAAAGTTCAAAAGCTCCAGAGTGTATAATTAAATGACTGATTAATCTAAAGCAGTACAGCACTCAGTAATCTCTTCATAGTAATAACAGTGCAGGTATAACACATACTAGACAATTTTTTCAAACACAATACATACTAGATATTTATTGCAGCATAAAAACCTACCTTTTGTTTCAACTGCATCTGGTATCATAACCACAGTTAAGAACATCTTCTTGAAAGAATCAACGGGGCAATTCTAACAGTGAATCATTGCCAATACCTATAAGAGGTTTACACAGTAGATCCACGTCTATCCAAATTGGCAATTCGTTCCAAGGCAAGAGTGCTCTGCCAGAGAATTAAGAATTGTACAATGAGAAGACAAAAGCAGGCACGTGAAGACAGTAAGCTTCCAGCAGTTAGAAGCAAGCACATAAGTGGCATCCAACTGAGAAACAAGAGCAAGATTATGAACTGAACGACTGCTGAGCTTCATCAGATTGGGCATGAATGTCATGCACACATCATTTATCTACAGAGTAAGCTCAAAGAAAAGACAATAAACAAGTGCAAGTGCTAGTGCAAGCAACCGCCTGTGTCCATACATCGCGCAAACTGTTTGTTCTAGCGTTTGAATGATATATACTGAAATAATATACACATCAACAGGCACGGCCAGTGATACTGGAAAAAAAATTGTTTACAGACTAGCTGAATGAAACCCGCATATGTGCTTACAGGAAGGGTCACAGCCATTTAGTACAGTGCCTACCCTAAATGCAAAGATGGCACAGGTCCGTAGATTGTTTGGATTCATGAGGTCGAACATTTGAAACATTAACGAAAATATCTACATTGGCAACAAAAATACCAACCTTTTATGAAAAAACTTTCATAATTTTATGTATTAGTTAAAAATTATTAGGAGCAAAGTGCACCGTAGGTTTTAAACTCTTGCAGATATGTCGCTTGGGCCCCTAAACTTGAGAATTCAAATTTAAGTCCATAAGCTTTAAGGCTGTACCAATAGAGGCCCAGAGTTCAAGCTGTAGTAATTACATGATCATGTAACATTTTGACCTTATGTAAGACGTAGCTTGACCATCCGACTGGTTACAGATGTCCAATGACATGAAGATTTTAAGAAAATAAATCTTAATGCTCCACATGGTCAAATTATGATTTACAGTGAGCTAAGGTGCATGTCATCTCCAACTAGTAATAAAAAAGTATTATTTAAAAACCTATTTATACAAGGAATCTAAATGTGTAAATCTTAGGTTCATGGACCTAACTGACACTCCCACACAAGTTTAGTGATCTACGGTCTACCTTTTTACTAATAGAAAATATGTTAAAACTTCATTGAAGAACATGGGAGGTAAAAAAATGACCTAAGTTTTGGGACTGGGAACATTTCAAGTTGCATATATAGCTGACCAGATATTTTCCAGTGGGAAACAAACTGTACATCTAGCGAATTGGCTTGGTACAAATGACAACATAAGGCAAGAACAAACCAGACAGAGATATTGGAATAGAAAAAATGACTGCCAGACCTTATCCACAGTTGCAGCCCCTTGAGCATACAAGCTCCTAAGACCTGGTTTCCTTCATCCCTTTCATATTTCTACTGAGAAACCACAAAGCTAAAATTAAAAGAAGATGGAGCACTGTCAAGTATGAACCACATTCATCAGTAATAACTTAACCGCCGTAGCAGCAGTTTCAGAATGCTAGAAATACATGGTAATAAAAACAGTTCAACTTAAGTAAAGGATAAAAATAATACTGTAAGTCCATAAACCACAAGACATGCAAGTGTTGAACCTTACGTTTGTTGCAGCAAAGAAACATCCTAACTAAGCACAAATATAAGATGCAAGTGGAGAACAAACCTTCTTTTCCCTTTCTTTTCAAAATTATGATGCTGGGTACAATTTTCCTATAGCAGAAGCTTTTGCACCAACAAGTTCATCACATGTAGTCCCCAAAGCAATGTACATGGAAGAAATACCGTACCACGTGAAGCTAAAGCCTTCAAATTCAAACAACACTTTCCAAAATTGCAATATTTTGATACAAATTACTGCAAAATTGCATTTTGCAACAGCTTTGACGTTTCATTGTACAACTTTTTTTAATAACCAAGCAAATAAAAATTTATGTAATTTGTTCGAACAACAAAATCCACTAATCAACTAAATCTGTGAGTATCAATGAGGCTTACACACTACAATCTTCTCTTAGTATAGCTCACAGCTTGCACGTAACTCAATGGCATTGTTTTCGTCGATGCACTACCCATGATTATTAGCTCAGGCCCCCAATATCAACCTACGACCTTCAAAAAATGGGACAAGAAGAAACCGGCTCATATGTCAACAGCACTTTGCTCCCTCAAGTTACATGTACAACAACTTCACGAAATGAGAAACCAAACGGTATATCTCCTACAAGTGTCAGTTCCTCCCTACCGGTCAATACTAAACTGGAAACTATCACAGTTTAACAGAGCTCGACAGTCTACCAAAAATTTCACTGAGATTGGTGATGGAAAAATTGCATCCCTGGAGGTGGCTGCAAAGGCCTGAAAGGTGGTGCACCGGATTGCTGAAGTGTGAACTGCATCGAGGGCACTACATTCATCTGCATTTGCTGCTGAAGCATCTGCTGTGTAGGTGGTTGCGGCTGTGTCTGTGGCATTCCACCCATTTGTTGCTGAGGTGTTGAAGGTGAAGGCCTCGCTAGGTTCATCATCTGCGGTGGTGGCGGTGGTGGCGGCGGGTTCATAGTGTTCATGTTGTATGGCATGGCCATCATTAAACCTCCAGGCTGCTGGACAAAGTGCTGAGGAGGGGCTGGTACATATTGTATTGAAGCTGAGGCGCAGGAGCTTGGCTTTGGACAGGAGTTTGCTGTACCAAGATTGTCTGGGGCTGCTGTGCTGTTGTGGTGACCATTGGTGGCATTGGTACGAAGGCAGCAGCATTCGCAACACTTGGGACCTGTGAGGATTGTTCGACTTTAATCCTCTTATCTGAGCGTATCTCGGATGAACTCTCCGCAGCAAACTTAGAAAGTGCAGACTGGAGTATCTGCTGAGAGTTTGATGATGCTGCGATCTTGTCCGCAAGGATAGCAGCGGCTGTCTTCTGCTGGCCCTTAACTTGTCCATTAGAGAGTGAATTTCCTGGCTCTAGTGATGATGCTAGCTTGGAAGATGGAACAACTGGCTCATTGTTGAGTCTCCGTTGCATGTTGGCTGCTTCTTCTACCATTGCTTCCGCCAGCTGTCAACAGAAACATCAGAATGATTTACACATACATGTTACAGATATGCTACAGGTACCAGCATTCGGATAACTTGGCATCTTTGGGAAACATTACCTGCAATTGAGTGCGGACCTTCTCCAGCTCAGATTCCTGAATAACTTTACAAGTAAGATTACACAGATACATAAGCAAAAGATAAAGATGAATGATAATGACCAAATATCAAGTCACGTACATGCAAAAAATGTAAAATACAGTACTATTTTACTGACAACAGCAATTCTGACCTGGTCCTGCAATGCCTCTTTCAATTCAGACACAACAGCTGCTCTATTTTCTTCAGCTACTCTGAGCTTATCAATGCATTTTTTCATGGTAGCCTCCTCATTCTTTAGTTTTGTGCAAAGAGGCTCACGACGAGGATCCTCGGCTACAGGAAGAGAATAATATCACAAAATGTGCTAAGATGGCCAAGATGAGGGCTCTCGTTAACAAGTAGTACCTTTGCTACAGGCACTGTCAACATCCTTCTCCATCTTTCCAACATGACGCATAGATGACTTGCAGTTTTCCAGGTCAGCATCTTCATCTGCTTGTTCACTGAGAACAGTATGCAATGCCGATACAATTCTCTCAGCAGTTCCTCCAACGCCCAGTCTCTGAAAAAAAAAATAAAACTTGAAGAGTTTCAACATAAACTCTAGTGGTTACATATAAGTGTAGCAAATGGGGGAGAAAATCTTACCAGCTTTACAGAACGTGAATCTCTTTTAACAATCTTTATGGCTGAACTGTAAGAGCGCTTTTTGGTCATATCTAATACAGGCAGGGGAGCAGTTCCAAGCATCACATCCTTGATGCCCCCAGCACGTGAACCAAAAACTCTCCTTTCTTGCCATATATCAACCTACAACACATTGGTGCAGTGTTAAAGTATTGCATTGTGATCAAGTCCTAACAAGACATAGAAAACCAGAGTTAAGTACAGATATATGATACACACCAGCCTAGAGACCGTCTTCTTCCCACGGTCGTCGCCCTTTTCAGCTACATCTTTAAGCGTGCTAGGGAGGACCTTCCAGAATTCTTCTACAAACTCGGTGCCATTGCGCTTACTGTTCTGTAGGATGTCATTGGCAAGATAAAGGAAAGGGACCTTCTGTTCATTTGCAGAGCTATTGATCTGCTTGGCCCACGTCTGGACAATTAGCTCTGCATCCTTCCGATGGTAAATGCACCAATGCGAAAGCGCTAGTCACCACAGGGTAAAAGTCAAGGCAAACAGCCGGATCATGGTAAGACATGACAGAGGAAAGTACCAATTGCCACTCCTAAATACATCTCACGAATCAAAAAGCACCATTTTTAAGCAGGCTTTAGTTTTTTTACTATAAGCAGTACCGTACAGAGAGCTCAGGCGTAGTAAGATAAAAAATGGACATACAAGAATTCGTATTTCTAGAAGCCACAAATTGCTTTCTTGGTCCCCTCTTCTTGCTCATTCCCATTCACGGATGTTGAACAAGTTGCTAGATATGGACAGACATAGCATGGTGCAAGGACTAAGGGGGACAAATCAAGAAAAGGGGTGTTCTTTCTACTTTCTAGGTAAGTACAAAATATTCAGCGCAGAAATTGCAACTCGACAGTAAACTTCAGAATCACCAAACAGATCTCTTTCGAGATTTGGCCGGGAGAAAGTCAGGTCAAGGATACTCTCGATGCACTGCTGCGTGTTGTTGAGCTTAGCGAGCTTGTCGGCGAGTATCTCCTCGCTGAACGCGCTGTTGGACGCGCTGCTCATGGCCGCCGGCCGGCCGACGCTCGAGTCGCCGCTCGAGTCGGGGGAGTGCTAGCTGGCAGCTAGCTAGGTAGAGAGGGCGCGTGGAGACCGCGGCGATGACGACGGGGACATTGGCCGCCGAAATCTCTGCGGGCAGGTTAGGTGTGGATTGGATCGCGAGGTCTAGCCGGCTAGGGTTTGGACTTTGAGAGGGAGGGAAGGAGGTAAAAAGACGTCAGTCGAATCGGGTCGGGCGTTTTGCTCCCTCGCCGCCTCGCCTCGCCTCCTCGGTCTTTCTCTTTCGGTCTTTCCTCGATTGTCTTCTGAAATCTACAAAAAAAAAAAAAAAACTGTAGTAATGTTTTAGAAAAAAGACGCCATGAAACAACATTTAAACATTGGTACACATGATGACTTTATAGATTTGTAAAAGGAAGTGGTTAATTCGTTTGTGATTTGATGGATCAAGTGCCATGGAAAATTGTAGATAAAAAAAATTGTGTAACAAAAGAAAAACAAGACATTTTAGTTTGAGTGTCTTTCTCGTTATACTTTGGAATTATCTTTCATATGATTGTCATTTTTTCTGTTGTCAAGCCTTCTTCCATAAGATCCTCACACATAAAGAATGAGCTCAACAACTAATGGTAGATCTCGAAGGAATCTTGGTGCCTGTACAAAGTTTCTGGGGAAAATCCACAAGCAAGGGTTCTCTTTGGCGACTCAATATAGAGTAGTAAGCTTAACAACGAATTCAATGGATGAATCAAGTTTTTCTTACTAGAAACGTATATATGTGTCTCTTTTTCCTTAAAATGCAAGATTGGAGGGAGGAATAGGGAGATCTCAAACCTTTTATCCTTCTTGAGACCTATACGGACCTTGCATGACACAACTCAGAGCTAAGGACAGCCAAACGTCTACACCGGTTCTAGGTGGACGAGTCCAAAAAAGCTCCTTGACTCAACTAGACCATACAGACCGACATCTAGACCAACATAAGTAAGTTGGGTACCTTTGGGCCTTTTCCCACTTGCACTTTTGTGTGGATTTGGGATTTTCACATGTTTTTCATTCGCATAAGACTCTAATGCTTGCCTCCCCAGTAATAATATGAATTTTCCTACGACTCAATAATAATAAAAACAAGCGTACATTGAAATATGCCATATTATTTTTCCCTTTTTACTATGTGGGATCTCTGGCCATCAATGCTTCATCCCAATGGACTAATACATGCTCATAAGGCGTGTCATCATCACTAAAACCCACGTAGGGGTGAAGATGTCCTTCAAGGGTTTTTGGTATAGTCTTTCGAAAAATATACCATGCAAAACGGTGGCATGTTAGTCTTACCATGCAGACATTAGGCCATCGCCAATTGGGAGGATGATAGGCTGCAATTTTCATTTTCATGATTAAGTTAAACCGACAAGGGGATAATGGTTGCGTTAAGTTAATGTGCTAGTGGTTAGTCCCAAGTTTTAGATAGAATTTTTAATTATCACTCCTGAAAAATATAAAGTACATGATATATAATTTGCAATACTAACAGTAATTTTCTAGATACATCGACAATAGAAAAGTCATACCATCGAGGAGATATCATGAAAATAGTGAGAAAGGAGACCACATTGTGTAAAAGTCATACCAACAAGGAGAGATCATTATGGCTAGTCCAATTCCCACCCTGCATTCGAACACATTCGATAAGTTAGTAGAGGAAGGGGCTTATTTTGAGCACGAGACAAATCTAGAATTTGTCATACAAAACTAGGTATTTTTCTTGGACTCGTGAGTTTTGAACATCCTAAACTCTGAAAGGGCATGCAGCCAAAATTGTCTTTGGTAAATAATGGCAATTCTTATGGAATGCATTAATTATGTATAAATTCCATCAAAATCAAGATACACGTTGGATTACATAGTTCAATTTCGCAAAAAAAAAAGATTACATAGTTCAAAGGCTGGATACACTATAATCAAGAATAAGTAAGTGACTCAAATTTCGGGACATCAAAATTGAGTTCAATGGATGATTTAAATATCTCGCTCTCAAAATTTCGAGCATGTACATCTTCAGTATCTAAATACTTTGCTACAAGTTCCTAGTTATCTCGCTCTCAAGGTGCTTGGTGGAAGATGGGTTACAAGTTTGGCGAGTAGTTCGATGGCATCATTTGTAGGGTGATCAAACGTCCGCATGTTTTGCACATCATCCATTTTGGTTGATCTCAGGTGGTTATTTGTGTCAAGCCATAGAGCATGGTTGCTAGTTTTAATACGATCCTAGGATGATCAAATGTGGAGTTCTGATGAGAAAGTTATATCGTTTTTCGCATTGGCAGATCCAACTGTTGTTATTTGTCCGAAGGGTCTAGACTCTAGATGGAGATCCGAATGAGTCCAAGAGCTCCTTGGCCACATCCGGAAATAATTTAATTTTGGTTCATACGTCTAGATGCCTTTGTAGAGGGCCCACATGGGTCACATAATGCACATAACAGACATATGCTGAGAGATATATAAAAGGTGGCATTATTGCCCAACAAGAGGGTGGATTTTGGATATAAGATCACATCGTTGTTGGACCTATGTGCTCCCCGTCAATCTCCCATCTAAGGGAGAAAAGGGAGACCATAGATCTATGGGCATTTGTTGACCTGATCTATTTCCTCTCCTCGCAAATACCTTTTTTGCACGAGAGTTGATCATACGTCTTTTCCATTCATAATTTTTTCAATCTCGTGTTGTTCTAGTGATAATCTAATAAGTATATTGTTTCTTTTGGAAGCTATCACTTTCAAGACAGTTTGATGGTTGTTGACTTGGTGATATCTTTATAAACCATGTGAAAAGATCCAAATTGATTGTTAAGTTTGCTAACTTCGGGCGGTGGAATAAGATATCTTGAGGGAAGAGCTCATATTTCAATGACTAACAATATATTGGCGCATTACACTATTCAATGACTAATGAAATGTTCCTAATTACCGTAAAAGAACAAGTCTTAAAATACAAAAAATTATCTCTCCCATAATCCCGTAAGAGCATCTCCACGGGCACCCCCGGATGTGTCCGGCATCCCCCAAACCAGACACCGTATGGGGCTGTCAGACACATGTCACATAGAGGGTGGTGTTCCCATCAGCACCCCCCCCCCCCCAATAGACCAGGCAAGTGCGAGCTTACGGGTTTCTCTGTGAAATTTATTTTCTATCCGGTGAAAAACATGCCACATAGGCACACATAGCCACATAAAATCGTGTGACTGGATTGCTCGAGGGTGGGCATGCCACTCAATCCACTCCCTCTATCTACTTTGTTCATATAACACTAAAACAATATGACACAACGTGTGCGTAGGCACAAAGTATCCCTTGACTGGATCGCTTGAGAACAAGTAAGCCACATGATCCCCTTACAAGATCTTTTCTGACCATATAAAAACATAACAATAAAATCCTTCTAGTGAATTGCTTGTCTGGCTCACCTCGCCTTAGAGTGGGTGACATGTGGGTTGGGACGTGTCCAGGCATTGAACGACGTCCTAAGTGGGCCTCTCGGGGGTGCCAGCCATAAATTTAAATTGGGTCGGTCTAGACAACTGAGGCTGCAGTTGGGCTGATTTTGTTTGTCAACCCCCAATGAGCGTTCTGGGTACCTGGTGGAGATGCTTTAGAGCACGTTCGGAAACGCTCCAGCTACTGGTTCCGCGGCCGGAGCGAGCAGAGCTGTCGTGAACGGCAGCACTCCGCGGATCTGAAAGTTGGGAGTGCTTCGCCTTTTGGTGCGAAAAATCGTACACGAGTCACCAATCTCATATTTTTTTGAAGCCAATCTGAGAATAGAATGGTTATGAGGGTGGTTGTACCCCCAGCCCAACCGAGTTCAAACTTCAGGTTTGACATTGGTGTTTCTCATTTAGTCGGAATATTCTTCAGTGTGAGGCGATATTCCCGTCGACAGCGAGGCGCCTGTGGTGACTTTGTCAATCTCAAGACTCGACCCGCCAGCTCGGTCTCTCGGAGATACTCATAGGGGTAGGATGTGTGTGCGTATATTCATAGTGGTGAGTGTGCACGTGTATATGAGCCGTGAGCGTCTATGTTTGTACCGTGTTTCTCAAAAGAAAAAAAATCTCGTACACGAGTTTTTTGAAGACTCCATTTACCCGTGAAACACACCGCCACCCCCGTGGGTCCCACCTCCAACCTCCGCGTCGGCGACCGGTCAAGCCGGTCTCCCTCCCATCCTCACCACCGGCGACGGCCGGTCTCGCTTCCCTTTCTGCGCTCGGTCAGACTCGTCGTCTCCGTCTCGTCTGGTTTCGTCGGGTTGGACTCCATTTCTCGCACACAAAAGCCAATAATCACCTGAGGCGACGAAGGGAGCGAATCCGTCGCCGTTCCTGGCTCCGTCTGCTCGGAGCGATCCTCCCGCCGATCCCGTCGCTCCGCCGCGCCGAGGTGAGCAGCCCGTCCTCCGATTCGGCCTCAACTGCTAGGGTTGCGCCCCGAGTACTCGCAGACCTGGGTTTGCGTGTCCCGATTAGTTCCTTCGATGGGGTTCCTGCCGTGGATTCGATCCGCGCAGTCTCGCGCTCTACGCGAGTTCCCTCCCAGGGCTCGACTAGCTCAGCGGCAACGGGCTGCACGGCTTATTAGTCCAGATTAGCTAAGCTAAATCGGCGAATAGTTCTTGATTTACATGTCTCTTCGCCGAGAGATGCGCAGAATGGATCACTGGGAGTAGTACTGGGTTCGGTTTGGATCACTAGGATAGACCAGATAAACTACTTAGCTGTTGCTGAACTCGGATCCAGTTCTTTGCTAGTTCTAGTTGTACCTAAACAATTGTTGTACTAAGTGTTTGAACTTTGTTTTCTTGCAGCATACAGTTTGTGTGGCATGGGGACTTCTTCCGGCGCGAATTTCCATCAGCAGCCCCCGCCCCAGGGGATGCTGCCGCCTCGCCACGGTGCCCGGCCTCCGAGCCTGCATACTTCCCTCTCGTTGGCCTCGTCAGAACAGGTTGGCTCGCCGGAGATGCAGGAGCCCGTGTCCAATTCTGACCAGGGGCATGACTCTGCCACTGAGAGTGCGAGTTCTAGGAGACCTGGCCTGTGGAACCGGAACATAGCAATGCTGCTGCTGCTAGTAGTGGAGGTGGTGTGGTAAAAGTGGACAGGGCGAAGGACATGGGAAATGGTACTCCCAAGCTGCAGGTTATCCGTGGAAGCTCCCGCATCGATAGGGTTTCACTGAGGGAGGTTGCGCGGGAGAGAGTTGACCTCGTGGCTGAGAAAATGAAGGCAATGCCAGAAGAGCACTTGGAGGAGATCAAGAATGAGCTCAGATCGATTCTGGAAGGGACTGGGGGCTCTCACCATATCGAGGAGTTTTTGTATCTGCAAAAATTTGTCCAGAGCAGGGCTGATTTGACACCAACTATGCTTTCAGTAGCCCATCATGTTCAGCTGGAGATCCTTGTGTCAATCAAGACTGGAATCCAGGCATTTTTGCATCCCAGTGTTACCATTCCCCAAAGCCGACTGGTGGAAGTCTTCTTGTACAAGAGGTGCCGGAACATTGCTTGCCAGAGTGCCCTCCCTGCTGAGGAGTGCAGATGCAATGTATGTGCTAACAGGAACGGGTTTTGCAACCTTTGCATGTGTGTGATTTGCAACAAGTTCGATTTTGAGGTCAACACATGCCGCTGGGTTGGGTGTGATTTCTGTTCTCACTGGACTCATACCGACTGTGCGATTCATGATGGCCAGATTGGGACGGGGCAATCCATCAAGGGCGGCACTGGTCATGCTGAAATGCTTTTTAGGTGCCAGGCTTGCCAGAAGACATCTGAATTGTTCGGTTGGGTTAAGGATGTGTTCCAACAATGTGCTCCTGGTTGGGATAGGGATGCCTTATTACGAGAGCTTGAGTTTGTTTGTAAGATATTTCGTCTTAGTGAAGATCCAAAAGGGAGAAATTTGTTCAGGAAATGTGCAAATCTGATTGAAAGATTGAGGAACAGCTCTCCTGATTCTGTCAATCCTAGAATGATAATGCATGCACTTCGAGGTATGTGTACTTCTATTCCCCCTTCACTTTTATATGATCTGTGTATGCCTGCTTGATTATTTATAGTGTCTTGTTCTACTCCTGATACCATTTACCATTCCTACTTCATTTGTGTGCTTAACTGCTTATGCTGTCCCATTACAAATTTGACAGCAAAAACTAATCTTTATGTTCAAATATCCAACAATATATGTGCACCAGCCATCTGTTACTTTCATGCACAAGAACCTGTACTTGAAGAATCTGCTGGTTACTTGCTTCCTTATTTTTTGTTTTCTGTTGTATGTATTTGCATATTTTAAAACTATATCATCATGAAGGATTAAACGTCTACAGTGATGGATAGCTTGGCATGAACAAGTCCTAACTCCATGTCTCATTGACCAATTCCCAAGTGAACCGTGCGTCGATTTTCATTTTCTTTGACATTTTTGACAGAAAGGTTTTTTAGCCACCTGTAAGAAGTGTATTATGACCATGATGTCTCTCAGCACTATCCAGGCAAATAGTACATGTTAATCTATGATTCAACTCATTTATGTATTTTTTTAAATGCGTGAGTGTGTCAGCTTACTGTCTGCTCTAACACGGCCCAGATTACCTCCTTAAGGTGTGCTTTAAAGCTGTTGATTTTGGTAGGATGGACAGCAGACAGATATCGTTATTTAAAAAACAGTCCCTAAAAAAGGATTATTTAAAACTGTAGATTTGTGCCATTGATGTATGACAAGAATTTGGGACTCATTCATCAATCATCAAATGATTGAATGGTGAAAGAAAGAACTAGTGTTGTTTCATTCAAAATTCTTTCATTTGATGCATTTTCGTATCTTTGTTTTAGAGATCTGTTACTAGTATGATCTAATGTTTTCCTGTTTTTTTGCAAAGCTTTAATTGCTTATTTAAATCATTTCTAACTACGTAATTCTTAACTAAAAGTATATCTGTAGTGACCCAGCACACCACTGCATGTTGTAGTGTACAAGTCATTGACATAATACTCACGGAAGGACCAATCCGTAAATATTACATCCTTCAGAGTAGTACAACAGAAACATAGTCGGTCCAAGGTAACACTATAGGATTACAACACTATTCAATACAAAATCTCGAGAACCTCCTTTCCCAAACAGAAGTAGGTTTCGTGCAAATGAAACTCCCGAAAGACTCAAGTCGAAGCACTAAGCTGGATACCAGCTCTACTTCAAACTCTTAATCCACTACTGCTGTTGTCACAGCCCTAATCTATCCATCTGGAATGTCTTTGTCTGGAGTTGTGCTCCTCCATCCAATTATAATTGTCTTGTTTATAGGTATTGCTGTCGACGTGTCCACCGTTGCACCGTTGTCGCTACTCATTAGTCGGCAGACTCCACCAGGTTGATTTATGGATTCCTGTCCTTCTTCTGCTGTCTCCAATAATCTAAGCAGGGGTCAACGGAGGAAAGAGTGAGCAACACGAGCGTTACTCAGCAAGTTCATATAATAGGAATGATGTGTTTTATGCACTAGCTACCATCCATCCCAAAAGGTCATGGATGAACATGCATAACTTTGTAAAACATTTTTAGGAAAAGATTTATTTTATCTTCAGAAAACTATGCCCGTCATCGATTCACAGGTGCTAGGGCCTTGAGGAGCCTCCTTTCCTGCAGCGTTCGCCGTTCCTTCCTGGAACGTGGAGTAACATGTCACATTTTTACACTCTGCAGAGGTGCGTTACTTTACCCATAAGAGACCAACGCCTTGTTGCACAACCGGGCGAGTCTTTCCCGTCCACACTTCCTATGGTGTGGGGCCCAGTCGTTGATCCAAGCCATTCGCCGTGCTTCTCCAACAACCCCGCATGCCCACCCAATTCATGCATAGCAGAATCACCCCTGGTTCTACCCCTCACGATAGATACCTAGGTGTCCTCTTGCAGACCATCATAGACACCAGAGTCCGTGGGCATTAAGGGGTCCCACCCATGTGCATGTAGTCGCACTAGATCTACAGCGTACGGCTCTGGCTGCCCGTTGACATGCGAAAGGGAAAAGATCACAGATGACTTTCCCGTCCCATTCCAAGTCTCATGGTTAACGCTTCATTTTCGGCGCAAGAACGCTGACGGCATTGGTTCTTAAGTCCTAGGTAATACTTTCCCGTGCAAATGGAACCTCCACCAACCACATCATTCCATGGTTCCATCTGCCAGCCAACAATATATATATAGCAATTCACATCATTCGAAGATAGTTTTTTTTCTTTTTCATGCAATGATAAACCATAGTATTTTTCATTTACTTTGATAAACATAATCAAGTAGGACATGAGCAAGAGTGAACTTGCCTTTTTGACTGCAAGATTATGCAGCCAAGGTCTTCGTTACAATAAAGACTCCAAAATCTGGAAAAAACATCATTGGTCCGGTAAGGACTAATGTTTGAAGAAGCAATATGCTATTATGCATAAGTATGAGATGCATCGTCCTAAACCCCGTGACTAACTCTCGATGGTTGAGGGTTGTTAGAGTTTGGTGATTATTTTCAGATTTGTTTTATCTTCAAGTTTACTTCACAAGAACGATGAATTTTTATCTTTAACTATAAATACCATATTAAGCATAAGGATAAAATAAACAACATCATAATACTAAATGGTTATTTTAGGGTTTACTATCATCTTTATGTTTATACAGATCAGGTGTCAACTTGAATTAATTAAACAAATGGTGTAGTATTATTATTCAAGAAGGCAAAAAGAATAACTTTTGAAGAAATAAATAATGTATACATTTGTTGATATCATAGGGTAGTTATTTTAGTTAAGTAATGGTATAGTATCAAATATAAGGAGTAGTTACTTATGTATTTAACTTTTCTTTATGCAAAAGATAATATGATTTGAATTTTAACACTTAGAAGAAACACCACAAGTAATCTCATAATATGAAGTAGTTATTAATTTGGATTAATGATTTAAACAATTATATCACAAAATTAATTCAATTATTAAAGGTATTAATAATAGTGATCCAATTTTATTAAATAGAGAATTCATTTTTTGTGAATTAAGAACTATATGGGATATTATGAAGTAATATTATGATTACTTTATATGTTGATATAGTCATTTTTGTATTATTAAATGACTCATGAATAATTATTTTCCTTATGGAAAATATTATTTTAATGAACCATTTGAAGAATATTTTTTTTAAGCATGTTCATAAATGGAACTCTAAAAAAAAATAGTCATAATGTTATAATTGAAACATATTTTCATATTTGAAGTTGAACATGTGGAACAATTTACATGAAATTAAAATGTATCTAAATTAGCATTTTAAATTAATTCCATATTTCAAATAATAACCAAATTGTTGTTTCAATTTTAGAATGATTCAACTTTAATCAAACAAACATTTTATTTAAACAAACAGATAAATTTTATTTTTCTGATCATTTTGGTATATTATTTGTATTATTCTGATTTAAAATGATTTAGTTATGAATTTTCAGAGTTTAAATTCAAATTAAACAATTCCTAAAATTCTAAATTTGAGTTAGTCCCACATGTCATAGTTTTAATAATTTCCATAAATGATTTCCTAAATGTTTAAATACCTGACAGTGGGGTCCACCTGACATAATTTTATTTATTTTTGAAAAGAAAATTCAGGAAAAAATCTGATTGGCTCGCTGACGTCATGCTGACGTCAGCAATGGAGCTGAGCTCCTGCCCGAGCTCGAATCCGATGATTCGAAACGAATTAGGACGGGTTCGGGCACGCATCGGGTAGAGAACGACGCGGGCTACCATTTGGTGGCGGCGCCGCTCCAAAATGGTCGCCGGAGCTTGCTCGGCGACGAGCTTCCGCGGCGGCCGGAGACGGTGCACGACACGGCGACTACCCAGCGCGTAATTGAAGAAATTAAGGGCATGGGAAGGTAGCTAGGCTCACCACGAGCACAGAGGAGGGCTCGGAACGGCACGGGATGCTTGACGACGACGAACTCGTCCTCGACGACCGACGGTCGGACTTGAGGAAGACGGCGAGATTCTCCCTCCTTTGATCCTCCCAGCACGCACGGCTCAACGAGGAGCTTGAGGGCGTCCAGGCGAACCTCCAGAGCTTCTCAGGGCAGCACGGCATGGCCGGAGTTGACGGCGCACGGCGGCGGCCCGACGAACTAGGGTTTCGCTTCCCCGTCGACTTAGTGGGAGAGAGAAAGAGAGAGAGGACTGAGGCGATGGAGAGCGAGATGGGGACGTCTTCTCCTTCTTATCCGCGCGAGCAAGCAGGCAGGGAGGAGGTGGCAGCGCGGCGTCGGCCTCGTCCTTCTGGCGCGAGGAGGAAGAAGAAAAAGGAAAAGAAGTTTTTGCAGAAAACCCCCTGGGTTTCCAGGAAATTACAGAAACAGTGTAAACAGGCCCCTGGCTCCTGTTTTAAATGATTTGAGGACTTGTTTGTGATGATTTTAATTACAGAAAAGCCCCTGGTTGTGTAGGGTTACATTATATTTATTATTTCAACTTATAACTTTTAATATTTGATGTATTTTGAATTCATTCCATATTTGGAATGAATTTTTGTATATTTAAATTTATTTCCTTTTACAAGATGTGTAGAATTTCAACAACAAGTTTCTTTTAAACTTGGATTATAAATCTTTTGTGTGTTTTAAATTCATTAACCACTTAAAGTAAATTTGAACATTTTGGAATTATCTCTTTTTATTAAAAATTTATAGTTTATGGCCTCTGTTCTTATTGTGTACTTTTATAACAATTTATTATTTTGTTATGCTTTTTATTTGTGGTTTTATATTATTTTCAAATGCTAAGGATAGTTTCTTCCTTGTCTTCAGCTCCAGATAAATATTCAAACTTGTTCTGAGTGCCTTATTGATTCTGGACAACATCAAATTGTGTCCAGCAATATAACATGATTTGCTTACTGTGGTGACTACAAAGAGTATACACAGTGTTTCAATTCAAATTCATGCCAAGCACAAAATATGGCCCTAGTGGCTTTGGCTTGTGATACCTGACAATTAAATCATGTGAAAACATGATCAAATGTCTGTGGATGCACAAGAGAAGATATCCTGCCTGAAGTCAGGTCTTATGGTAGGATAAATGGGTAAAATGATGAGAACAGAATCTTGCTTAATTCCATAGCTCATTCTGATGATCAAAAGGATGATATACTCCTTTGAATAAAATAGATGATATTGTTTCTGTGGAAGCAAGTTGCTAAAACAATTGCTGACTAAGTAGTCCATGTGGTTCCATTTACCACAGTCCAGATTTATCTCCTCTTGAGAATGAATTTGAATAAGCCAAATGGTCATGATGAACTTGTGAACCCCTCTTATGAGACATGTCCACACTCACATGAATTTGAGAGTTAACTCATGTGATGATTACATATGGATGATGATCATATGGTTTTATGCTTTGGCTTTACTTTCTCCCTGATAATCATACTCTTGGAGAAATACCATGTATTATCTGTCTTTTGTTTATTTGTATATGACACTCAATTGTTTGAGCATACAAAAGTGATTTGTTAACAAGGTTGCAAAGCTTGTCACCCAACTACTTCTATATAACACAAACATTGGAATATCACACTATTTCTTGAGAAATTAATAAGAACATAACAGATGCAAGAGTTCCCATTGTCTCTGTGATAGATTGGCATAGCACTACTATGCATATCTAATCAATCCTTCTTCATAATCTTCTTGTTGACTTTACCTCTTTTCTTGAGATGCTTCCCTGGTTGAATAACTTCAAGAAGATTAGGAGATAAGAAGTTAAGATTCACTAGATAAGGTGAAAAGATCTTTGTTAAGATTTTAGGTAATTCAATTTGTCTTTAAGACTAGAATGATTTCCATCTACTAGAGATATGTCTAACATATAAGGTTAGACAAGATGATACCTAAGAATAACTAGATTTATGTTACACTCCTGAGGTAATGTTTTGATGTAACAAGATATATTCCCACTGGGTTTAACAATTTTATCGAGTACCTCTCTACCCAAAAATAGGTTTTAAGCCAAGATCATCTCAAAGTTTGTAACGCTCAAGTCGATGATCTACTTCAATTCCACCAACTCAAGTGAAACTTCAATCACTTAGTGTTTTAAAATTATTTGCGCGAAAATTCTTCGGATTTTCTGATGCATGAATGCAATGCACACTTGTGTGTCCACTCTAATTTGGGACTCTAAATCCTGGGATGTTACAGTCTCCCCTACTAAAACAAAACTTCGTCCTCGAAGTTCGCACTCTCTTACGTTTCGGATTGAAGATGAGACTTATGAATAAAATAGCAGTTATCGAACTCCATGAATCCTTCTGGTACAATCCACTCTTGGATCTCTTTTCCTGCAAACTCCATGGATCAAGACTTTGTTTAATGCTTGTTGGTTCTACTAGTAATCGTATCAAGACTTCTCACTTAATAACTAACCTCTTATTTGGAAAATATTAAGGATTTAAATTAGTCTCACTAAGGTATATATTTTATAACTCTTTCAGAAAACCAAAACAATGTCGCAGAACCTAGTCCAATCTCATAAGGTTGACATTGAGGTTTACTACTTAGGACTAACTTAGTGGAGTCTTCTTTTTCTCGTGTGATCTGGAATCTTAATGAAACTCTCATCCTAGTGATGTAAAGTGGTAGTGTGGTCTGTACTACTAAAAGATTTTGTTAACACATTTTCTCCGTCATACTCTTGGTTAGAACCAAAGAATGACCCTTCAATAGCAAAAGTAGTTCAACAACTTAGTTTTGTTAATCTATTGACTAAAATAGTTCAACAACTTGGTTTTGTTAATCTCCACTTTGTTGAAGAGTGTTAAGAAAGAAACTTTTGCAAAATGGTTTGTAGAAAAGGTACGTTATGTCTAAATTGGTATAGGTCGTTGGACATCTAGTCAAAACTCTGCTGATATAACAACTCTTCATCTGTCTGCTGCTGGATCTGATTCCTTCATTTTGGTTGATCAGACGATATGTTTCTTCAATCTGGTTAGTTCAACCTCCATCGGAGTCCTTAAACTGAGGATGTCAATCATATGGCCATCGATCCCACTATATATTGACATTGATTAGGCACTTACTTCACTATTTCCCCACATCACCCGTCTCTGTTGGTCACCTTCCAACTAACTAACTCCATGGACTCTCAGCAATCCATGAACTTATTTCCCATGATTCTGATGTGGGTCCGTTGTAACATTGAACGTTGGAGTCATACCCCTTGATCTCGATGATACAACTATCTTGCCTTGCTTAAATATCATACTTTGTTGTTGTCCTCTAAGTATTGAATTTGTTGTTTCATACTCCTCTACCACCAACTTCATGACTCTTTTAGACATATGAGTCATGTACTACTTCTTCTTGATCTTTTTCCAGAGTTAAATTGTGCCTTATGACTTCCAACACCCATTTCTTCCGTCAAGTTACGACAACTTCCAACTATATATGACTACATACTGCGGCTTCTTCCATCGTTTTTCAGTTCTCGCTTGATATCCTTCACGATATCATCGTCATTCTTGTGCAAAACTGGAAATTTTACTGTCCAAATCAAAGATTTGTCACGACAAGACTTGTTATTTAGATCTTCCATCCTCATAATTCTCCTACCTCAGTAGAGTTTCTCATGTAGCTTTCCTTTCATCATCTTCGGTAAGCCCTCTTCCACATGGTGATGATATTCTTCCTTGATCTATCGTAGTTCCTCCATCCTTCCATGTTCTGATGATGCTGATCTCCAATCCAAATATGATGTGGATTGTGGTCCATCACCACGTGTAGCTTCGTTTACCTCGGTCATCTTGACTTCCATCTCTTCAAAAGCTTTCATTGTTGTTTGAAACTTCTGTGAACACGTCTCTCCCTTACACGAGTCCTATCTACCTCTAGATTAGTAACATGAAGAAAAGAACTCAATGTGACAATCATGCCATTGTACATCAAATTCTAACTTTATGTACCAACCTAGCCAATCAAAAATCCAATAAGATCCAATAAATCGCAAATGCAATTATATATCAATCATGCAACATAAGCCCGTAAAATAAGTAGTACCTTGAGTAAAAACATCTCAAGTACCCAGGCTTAGATGCTATACACTACAAGATAGGTTTATATCACCTTATAATCTTATTCTAACAACTCTTTGACTCGGTAATTACCCCAGTTGACCATTTGCAATGGAGTAATACAAAGACAAAGTACTCAAAGAGTGGTTGTGGTTTGACTTGGTTTTATATGGAACTAAACTCCATGTAGCTTGAATCTTCCGTCAAACTATAACATCTACTTGCGAACATATCTAGATCCTTCATGTACTACTCAGGGTACATCAGAAATAGTAGTGTAGCTTCCGTCATTATTTATGCCATCTCCTAATTACTTATCAACTTATACCATACTCAGGTGAATCCCCTTTGATCTCTATCATTAGGGTATTAACATACTCTCCATAGTTGACTGACGATGATTCTTCACTATCATCAAACATCTTCTGACTTCCTCCATCACGAACTTATGGTAGTGTTCTACTTCATAGGATAGGGCTATCAATGATACCATGTAAACACTAACTTGGATGCACTCTATTTGGTGTAACAACTGATACGAAACAGTTTAACTGGTCATACCAAGTTGAAAAAAATAAGGTGATAATATCTATAGAATAGTAAATAAGAATATCTACTCCAGTTGGGTAAGGAAATGTGTATACAAATATGACAGTATTATTCTCAAGTGAATAACCATCATAGTTGTAGTAATATAGAGTTTAGATAAATATGATAACCCTATAGTCTTACCAACCTACAAGTCTCCTAAAAGGGTTTTAATCCTAAGGTCGTTCGCTCTGATACCACCTGTAGTGACCCAGCACACCACTGCATGTTGTAGTGTACAAGTCATTGACATAATACTCACGGAAGGACCAATCCGTAAATATTACATCCTTCAGAGTAGTACAACAGAAACATAGTCGGTCCAAGGTAACACTATAGGATTACAACACTATTCAATACAAAATCTCGAGAACCTCCTTTCCAAACAGAAGTAGGTTTCGTGCAAATGAAACTCCCGAAAGACTCAAGTCGAAGCACTAAGCTGGATACCAGCTCTACTTCTAACTCTTAATCCACTACTGCTGTTGTCACAGCCCTAATCTATCCATCTGGAATTCTTTGTCTGGAGTTGTGCTCCTCCATCCAATTATAATTGTCTTGTTTATAGGTATTGCTGTCGACGTGTCCACCGTTGCACCGTTGTCGCTACTCATTAGTCGGCAGACTCCACCAGGTTGATTTATGGATTCCTGTCCTTCTTCTGCTGTCTCCAATAATCTAAGCAGGGGTCAACGGAGGAAAGAGTGAGCAACACGAGCGTTACTCAGCAAGTTCATATAATAGGAATGATGTGTTTTATGCACTAGCTACCATCCATCCCAAAAGGTCATGGATGAACATGCATAACTTTGTAAAACATTTTTAGGAAAAGATTTATTTTATCTTCAGAAAACTATGCCCGTCATCGATTCACAGGTGCTAGGGCCTTGAGGAGCCTCCTTTCCTGCAGCGTTCGCCGTTCCTTCCTGGAACGTGGAGTAACATGTCACATTTTTACACTCTGCAGAGGTGCGTTACTTTACCCATAAGAGACCAACGCCTTGTTGCACAACCGGGCGAGTCTTTCCCGTCCACACTTCCTATGGTGTGGGGCCCAGTCGTTGATCCAAGCCATTCGCCGTGCTTCTCCAACAACCCCGCATGCCCACCCAATTCATGCATAGCAGAATCACCCCTGGTTCTACCCCTCACGATAGATACCTAGGTGTCCTCTTGCAGACCATCATAGACACCAGAGTCCGTGGGCATTAAGGGGTCCCACCCATGTGCATGTAGTCGCACTAGATCTACAGCGTACGGCTCTGGCTGCCCGTTGACATGCGAAAGGGAAAAGATCACAGATGACTTTCCCGTCCCATTCCAAGTCTCATGGTTAACGCTTCATTTTCGGCGCAAGAACGCTGACGGCATTGGTTCTTAAGTCCTAGGTAATACTTTCCCGTGCAAATGGAACCTCCACCAACCACATCATTCCATGGTTCCATCTGCCAGCCAACAATATATATATAGCAATTCACATCATTCGAAGATAGTTTTTTTTCTTTTTCATGCAATGATAAACCATAGTATTTTTCATTTACTTTGATAAACATAATCAAGTAGGACATGAGCAAGAGTGAACTTGCCTTTTTGACTGCAAGATTATGCAGCCAAGGTCTTCGTTACAATAAAGACTCCAAAATCTGGAAAAAACATCATTGGTCCGGTAAGGACTAATGTTTGAAGAAGCAATATGCTATTATGCATAAGTATGAGATGCATCGTCCTAAACCCCGTGACTAACTCTCGATGGTTGAGGGTTGTTAGAGTTTGGTGATTATTTTCAGATTTGTTTTATCTTCAAGTTTACTTCACAAGAACGATGAATTTTTATCTTTAACTATAAATACCATATTAAGCATAAGGATAAAATAAACAACATCATAATACTAAATGGTTATTTTAGGGTTTACTATCATCTTTATGTTTATACAGATCAGGTGTCAACTTGAATTAATTAAACAAATGGTGTAGTATTATTATTCAAGAAGGCAAAAAGAATAACTTTTGAAGAAATAAATAATGTATACATTTGTTGATATCATAGGGTAGTTATTTTAGTTAAGTAATGGTATAGTATCAAATATAAGGAGTAGTTACTTATGTATTTAACTTTTCTTTATGCAAAAGATAATATGATTTGAATTTTAACACTTAGAAGAAACACCACAAGTAATCTCATAATATGAAGTAGTTATTAATTTGGATTAATGATTTAAACAATTATATCACAAAATTAATTCAATTATTAAAGGTATTAATAATAGTGATCCAATTTTATTAAATAGAGAATTCATTTTTTGTGAATTAAGAACTATATGGGATATTATGAAGTAATATTATGATTACTTTATATGTTGATATAGTCATTTTTGTATTATTAAATGACTCATGAATAATTATTTTCCTTATGGAAAATATTATTTTAATGAACCATTTGAAGAATATTTTTTTTAAGCATGTTCATAAATGGAACTCTAAAAAAAAATAGTCATAATGTTATAATTGAAACATATTTTCATATTTGAAGTTGAACATGTGGAACAATTTACATGAAATTAAAATGTATCTAAATTAGCATTTTAAATTAATTCCATATTTCAAATAATAACCAAATTGTTGTTTCAATTTTAGAATGATTCAACTTTAATCAAACAAACATTTTATTTAAACAAACAGATAAATTTTATTTTTCTGATCATTTTGGTATATTATTTGTATTATTCTGATTTAAAATGATTTAGTTATGAATTTTCAGAGTTTAAATTCAAATTAAACAATTCCTAAAATTCTAAATTTGAGTTAGTCCCACATGTCATAGTTTTAATAATTTCCATAAATGATTTCCTAAATGTTTAAATACCTGACAGTGGGGTCCACCTGACATAATTTTATTTATTTTTGAAAAGAAAATTCAGGAAAAAATCTGATTGGCTCGCTGACGTCATGCTGACGTCAGCAATGGAGCTGAGCTCCTGCCCGAGCTCGAATCCGATGATTCGAAACGAATTAGGACGGGTTCGGGCACGCATCGGGTAGAGAACGACGCGGGCTACCATTTGGTGGCGGCGCCGCTCCAAAATGGTCGCCGGAGCTTGCTCGGCGACGAGCTTCCGCGGCGGCCGGAGACGGTGCACGACACGGCGACTACCCAGCGCGTAATTGAAGAAATTAAGGGCATGGGAAGGTAGCTAGGCTCACCACGAGCACAGAGGAGGGCTCGGAACGGCACGGGATGCTTGACGACGACGAACTCGTCCTCGACGACCGACGGTCGGACTTGAGGAAGACGGCGAGATTCTCCCTCCTTTGATCCTCCCAGCACGCACGGCTCAACGAGGAGCTTGAGGGCGTCCAGGCGAACCTCCAGAGCTTCTCAGGGCAGCACGGCATGGCCGGAGTTGACGGCGCACGGCGGCGGCCCGACGAACTAGGGTTTCGCTTCCCCGTCGACTTAGTGGGAGAGAGAAAGAGAGAGAGGACTGAGGCGATGGAGAGCGAGATGGGGACGTCTTCTCCTTCTTATCCGCGCGAGCAAGCAGGCAGGGAGGAGGTGGCAGCGCGGCGTCGGCCTCGTCCTTCTGGCGCGAGGAGGAAGAAGAAAAAGGAAAAGAAGTTTTTGCAGAAAACCCCCTGGGTTTCCAGGAAATTACAGAAACAGTGTAAACAGGCCCCTGGCTCCTGTTTTAAATGATTTGAGGACTTGTTTGTGATGATTTTAATTACAGAAAAGCCCCTGGTTGTGTAGGGTTACATTATATTTATTATTTCAACTTATAACTTTTAATATTTGATGTATTTTGAATTCATTCCATATTTGGAATGAATTTTTGTATATTTAAATTTATTTCCTTTTTACAAGATGTGTAGAATTTCAACAACAAGTTTCTTTTAAACTTGGATTATAAATCTTTTGTGTGTTTTAAATTCGTTAACCACTTAAAGTAAATTTGAACATTTTGGAATTATCTCTTTTTATTAAAAATTTATAGTTTATGGCCTCTGTTCTTATTGTGTACTTTTATAACAATTTATTATTTTGTTATGCTTTTTATTTGTGGTTTTATATTATTTTCAAATGCTAAGGATAGTTTCTTCCTTGTCTTCAGCTCCAGATAAATATTCAAACTTGTTCTGAGTGCCTTATTGATTCTGACAACATCAAATTGTGTCCAGCAATATAACATGATTTGCTTACTGTGGTGACTACAAAGAGTATACACAGTGTTTCAATTCAAATTCATGCCAAGCACAAAATATGGCCCTAGTGGCTTTGGCTTGTGATACCTGACAATTAAATCATGTGAAAACATGATCAAATGTGTGTGGATGCACAAGAGAAGATATCCTGCCTGAAGTCAGGTCTTATGGTAGGATAAATGGGTAAAATGATGAGAACAGAATCTTGCTTAATTCCATAGCTCATTCTGATGATCAAAAGGATGATATACTCCTTTGAATAAAATAGATGATCTTGTTTCTGTGGAAGCAAGTTGCTAAAACAATTGCTGACTAAGTAGTCCATGTGGTTCCATTTACCACAAGTCCAGATTTATCTCCTCTTGAGAATGAATCTTGAATAAACCAAATGGTCATGATGAACTTGTGAACCCTCTTTATGAGACATGTCCACACTCACAGGAATTTGAGAGTTAACTCATGTGATGATTACATATGGATGATGATCATATGGTTTTATGCTTTGGCTTTACTTTCTCCCTGATAATCATACTCTTGGAGAAATACCATGTATTATCTGTTCTTTTGTTTATTTGTATATGACACTCAATTGTTTGAGCATACAAAAGTGATTTGTTAACAAGGTTGCAAAGCTTGTCACCCAACTACTTCTATATAACACAAACATTGGAATATCACACTATTTCTTGAGAAATTAATAAGAACATAACAGATGCAAGAGTTCCCATTGTCTCTGTGATAGATTGGCATAGCACTACTATGCATATCTAATCAATCCTTCTTCATAATCTTCTTGTTGACTTTACCTCTTTTCTTGAGATGCTTCCCTGGTTGAATAACTTCAAGAAGATTAGGAGATAAGAAGTTAAGATTCACTAGATAAGGTGAAAAGATCTTTGTTAAGATTTTAGGTAATTCAATTTGTCTGTAAGACTAGAATGATTTCCATCTACTAGAGATATGTCTAACATATAAGGTTAGACAAGATGATACCTAAGAATAACTAGATTTATGTTACACTCCTGAGGTAATGTTTTGATGTAACAAGATATATTCCCACTGGGTTTAACAATTTTATCGAGTACCTCTCTACCCAAAAATAGGTTTTAAGCCAAGATCATCTCAAAGTTTGTAACGCTCAAGTCGATGATCTACTTCAATTCCACCAACTCAAGTGAAACTTCAATCACTTAGTGTTTTAAAATTATTTGCGCGAAAATTCTTCGGATTTTCTGATGCATGAATGCAATGCACACTTGTGTGTCCACTCTAATTTGGGACTCTAAATCCTGGGATGTTACAATATCTTACGAGCAGCACTTGGGGAACTTTTAGTTGTAGAAACTTACAATTTTTTTCTTGGGAAAGGATTAGTTACGAACTTAGCATCTGTTATAGTTCCCCTATTGGTTAAGGTTTCCTATTAGCTGGTTTATGGTTATTAGGTTCCTATAAGTTTGTTTCTATGAGAAACATTATATATGGAGGAGGTTGCTGTTACGTTGTTTGTTACACCACATTTCTCTAAGGCTGGCTTCATCATGATAGCAGCACGGCAGTGTCCCACTGGGAGAACAATAGCAATAAGCTAGTTATTGATCACATACCTTTCTTAGCCTTGTCATACTAGATTCTTTGGAAGTTCTTGTGGTCACATAACTTTCTAGCCTCTAGGTTACTCCCTGCGTACACATGTATAAGTTAGTTGTTGCAAGTTAGATGTGTTTTGGCTGAGCTCAGTATCGGCCTTGCTGACTTTATTCGTTTGTCATGGTTAAGTTAATTAGTCACCTGAGTCTCTTTATAACACATTTGTCATCGATTGATTAACGATTGATTTTGGTTGTTTACTGCTCATGTTTTCACAGAGCTTGATATGGATTCCCCAAAGAACTCTGAAAATGAAGAATCGGGGCGCTTGATAACTCCCCAAGATGCCTGTAATCGCATTGCGGAGGTAGTTCAAGAAGCTGTCAAAAAGATGGAGCTTGTTGCTGAAGAGAAAATGGGGCTTTACAAAAAGGCCCGCCTCGCCGTGGAGGCCTGTGACCGGGAGCTTGACGAGAAGGCGAGAGCAGTTCAGGAGTTCAAGGCGGAGAGGCTGCGGAAGAAGCAGCAGGTGGAGGAGCTAGAGAGCATTGTTCGGTTGAAACAGGCGGAGGCCGAGATGTTCCAGCTCAAGGCAAGTGAGGCCCGTCAGGAGGCCGAGAGGCTCCAGAGCATCGCGCTCGCCAAGTCTGAGAGGGCCGAGCAGGACTACGCGAGCCTCTACCTGAAGCGCCGCCTGGAGGAAGCGGAAGCGGAGAAGCAGTTCCTCTTCGAGAAAATAAAGCTCCAGGACGGCCATAGGCCCCCGCAGGCGAGCAGCAGCGCGGCCAGCGATCCCTCCCATGCGCCTTCTCAAACGATGATGCTGTCCAAAATTCAGGACCTTCTCAAGAACGTCCGCAGCATGACTCCAAAATCGGAGGCGCATTCGAAATAAGAGCAGCAGCGCTGTTCAGATCGGTGGACTACAGGTTGCGTTGTTGTGCTAATGTGTGGCGAAAATTTCTCCATTCCGAAGTATTATCACGAGTATAATCTGCGTTGTACCCTTAGGAAATCAAATGCTGTTGAGTTTGTCCTAATTCTGCTGGGGATACTGGGCAAATGATGCGCCCTTGTAGGCTACATAGTGATATTATTACTTGAAGCATGGTAATGCTTTTTCGCGTGTTAAAATTTGATTCAGCAGATGAAATGGAGCTGAAGCAAACAGTGATATATTGTTTCATTGTTGTTGGCAACAAATCTCTCACCATGTACCATGATTCTGTTGTGTATGTAAAAAGATACTTGTGAAAAATTGTTTTATCTGTTCCAACAGTGGTCAATATTTATTGCCAAAACAGTGGTCAATATTTATTGTCTTAGCGACGGGACAGTTGAAGAACACTAGTACTAGCAGTTCCCTTGCACCACTCCAGTAAATGCGAGACTCTGAGCTTTGTCTCTTTCTACTTGATTGGTATTGAGGTGATGACCACCCACATGGCTTGGGCAAATGTGAAAGTGAAACTATGGAAGTCTTCCATGGTTTGACAGGTATCTTCCCTCCGGGCTCAACCATCTTTTATGGTGCAAATGAGAGGCTACGGTTTAAGGGCTCAGCTATCAGCTGTCTTAGCGACACTGTGTTTTCCCGGGGCACGGGGGTGTATGGATACGGCCAGTGGCGAAACCAGAAACTTTCGGAAGCCTGGGCAAACAAGGTTATCACACTAAATTATCGGAGAAAATCACTACAAAATTCACAAATACAAGCTTTAATACAGCATGCCCGATAAAAAATGTTAAATTCTGTCAGAAGGGAGTGAACCCCTGTCACCGGGAGCCAGGCTTGGTCCTCCGCGGAGTTAGTCCATCACGTCTGGAGGATCAGGTCACCACCTCTTTATGTACTCTTGTAAACTGTCACATGGGAAATGTTCATTATTGTAATTAAACCCTGCCGTTTGTAATTTCTCCCGATCATAGTGAAATTCTGCTGGATGTTGCCCGAGATTTTTTCCTTGTATTTGGAAGGTTTTTTCACATCAAAATTTTGTGTCATGTGTCGATCTTGTTCTTCTTTATTGCGTGCCTGTATAACACCATACAGAAGAAGAAGCCCCCTCAAAATAAAATAAAAACATACAGAAGACACGTTATCCATGCATCCATTAATGTGGCCATATCTCTTTGGTCTTAGCGTGGCCTAGAGCTGGTTCCACTCTGCCATGCCACACATATCTCTTTGGTTTTGGCGTGGCCTAGAGCCGGTTCCATTCCTGCGACGCATTCACGCCAACGTCGTAGCCACGTACTGTAGTATAGCCTCCTGTCTAGGGGGGCCACACACACCGAGCGACACCTCGGCTCGTGATTCACGTATCGGTTTCACAACTTCGAGGCCGGACGCAACGCTCTTTATTCTTGTGGCAGTACGGTAGCGCATGTCGTTTCCGAAGATGGATTAAGCACCGGCGGCCCGTGTGCAGAGATCTTCTGCGCTCTTGCTTTTCAGACTCTCAAAGAGAAAGAAATATGAAATACTATCTCCCTTCCAAAACATACTCATTTACCAATAATTAATATGGTAACGATCATACCACTACTCGACTGTTGCTAACACAAGGACAAGAAACTTGAAACATATTCAATCAAGCTTACGTATGGTAACTTCTTTTGAATTGAGAATATTTGTTGATGCTATCGTCTCGGGGCCGATTTGAATACTACTTGTATTTGTAATGGCGGTTAAAACCATCATGTCGCCGGTGTGCAAATTTTTCTCTCCGCCTCTCCCCTCTCGTTGAGAGTCTCCTGTGAAATCCCGCCTCTGCCTTCCTGCTCCCCCATCGGCGCATGGATGGCCGAGGTGGGCTGTGCAGAGTAGTTGTAGGGTTTGTGGTCTTCTGCCGTGTCTGGGCTGTATGCCCATAGTTAGGAGAGGATTCCAGATATTGGAAGTCAGATCTGGACTAGTTTAGGGTTCGTCCTCTAGCCGTACTTGCTCCTCTGGCTAGAGCTGGGCGAAGAGGGAGGACCGCCGTCTCCTTCAAGAAAGTTGCGGCTCGTGGCCATCGCCTATTGGTGTCGGGCCGATGTGTTCGTTTGTTTCCTCTGGCCGACCTTAGTGGCGAGGGATCGGGCTGAACAACGCAGCGACGTGTGCATCGAGATGCATGGCAACGACCTTGATGCGTTGGGTGGTGATGTCTACGCACGCTTCTATTTTGTAGACAGTGTTGGGCCTCCAAGTGCAGAGGTTTGTAGAACAACAACAAGTTTTCCTTAAGTAGATCACCCAAGGTTTATCGAACTCAGGGAGGTAGAGGCCAAAGATATCCCTCTCAAGCAACTCTGCAATTAAGATACAAGAAGTCTCTTGTGTCCCCAACACACCTAATACACTTGTCAGATATATAGGTGCACTAGTTCGGCGAAGAGATAGTGAAATGCAAGTAATATGGATGATTATAAGTGGTAATTGCAATCTGAAATAAAAATGGCAGCAAGCAAACATGAGACAAAATGAGAGCAAACGGTGTTTCAATGCTTGGAAATAAGGCATAGGGATCATACTTTCACTAGTGGACATTCCCAACAATAATAATATAATTGAATACATAAATATTTTCTCTTCACTATGCTACTCTGAACTATTCTCCCGTTGGATAGAAATACCAATCTACTGCGTAGGGTTACAAGAACACACCTTAAAGTCTGATATGGTTTCCTTTTATATTTTTGATAATTCCTACACAACAAATAGGAAAACAAGAAGATTTTGCACTTTGACAACTATTAGTAGGTTAATCCAATAAATGTCATAATATGATATAAAGTGTATATAAAACATGTGCCAATTGACATAAAACATGCATGGAACATCAAAAATTATAGATACGTTTGGGACGTATCAGGTGGCAATGTGCGTCTTCTTCCCCGGCCACGGTGGCGAGGGGAAGAAGTAGCTCGATGCCTCCTCCGATGCATCTGGTTCAGTGGGTGCCCGTGCAGGTGAGGTGATTGCGGCTACACTCGCTCCAGGTGGTTGGGGTGACGCGTTCCTTTCGCCTGTCGGGGATGGTCCTGAAGCTTTGGCCGCGGTGGTTTCCAAGCGACGGCGAGGTGCACTGCTGCTATCTTTGGCTAAGGGGGCTACTCCGCACCCCGATGCTCTCTTCTCCAGGAGTTCTTCTTCCTCCACTTGGGAGGATCTTCTTCGGCTTCAGCGCGACGTACGACATCGTCCCTCCACCAAGCGGTTTGTCCCCGATGATGTTCCAAATGGCGTGGCTTAGAGGCTTTGTAGCGTCGACGGTGTGAGAGGGATCGGATCATGTTTCTGCTATTAATGTGAGCCCCTTTGTCAAACTGTATGGACTTGATTGTAATTCCTAGTATGTTCAAGGTCCTTTATGTAGCTGTAACCCACTGCAAGCAATGAAGCTTCAAGGTCTTTCGGCCTCGCTACCCGTTAAAAATAAATAGAAAATTGAGTAGTGATACGACACACGCATACACACTCAGCATCGGGCGGAAAGAATGTGCGAAGATAAAAAATAGTGAAAATTGAGGCAATAATACTATATATGATTTTAACATAATCGCTTAGTACAATAGGAATATAAACACATTTGAATATAAATAAAACCTAAAAACATACAAATAATGAAACATTAACTACATATAGAGGTACTAGGCAATGGCAAAGCTCAAGCTATTTTCAAAATCTTTTGTAATTTTATCAATCAAGGATTTTAAATATTACTCGCTCGATGTAGCATATCATCAAGTAGAAAACATACATTGTCTTTGAAATATCAAGACACTCTTTATGGTCTTTAATTCTCAGAGCATATGAATAATGAATAGCTCAAGATTGACTTGTATATGCTCATAGTCAAAATTAGATAAATCCCCATAATAAATCTCTGTAAGACGAGCAACCTTATTCACATTAAACAAGGAAATGTGTCTGTTGAGACAAGACAATAGAAATGTTGAAGAAACTCTAAACATACTCATGTAAACAGTGATGAAAATTGGTGTTAATAGGAGAGTGGTGTTTTGGCATCCGAGCTTGTTCCTGATATAGCTCTGTCATTTATTTTTTAAGGATTTGGGAACCTTCATAACATAGAATGGCAACTTTGTATACGTGTCCCAGGAGTTCGTTGGGTGGTGACACACGATACGTGAGAACTGAGAACCCATGTCCCCAAAGTTGGTCGTGGCGTGCACACGCGAAAGATTATGCACTCGCAATTGCTGCTGGGAAAGCGCTCCAGGAAAGATGACAACAATCAAGTAGTAGTCGGACGAAAGCAAGCTAGTGCCAGAGAGGATCCCACATTCCCACTCCCGCGCGCTGTAGTGGAGCACCAATTTTCATCTGCTATAAAATGGCCATGGTGACCTCGGTGGAGCCATATCGCTCGTGTGAAAGTGCCGAGCCTCCACAAAGTCCACATACGCGCACACCCATACACTCACGGTCTCACAAGCGCGCGCGTGTCATGGCGTCCATGGCGGCCTCGGCGGAGAGGAAGCTGAAGGTGTGGGAGCTGGTGCTTCGGTGCCTCGTCCTAGGCTTCGGCGCGGTGGCGGCGGCGCTGGTGGCCACCGACAGCCAGACGATGACCTTCTTCTCCATGGAGCGTCGGGCCAAGTTCACGGACATGAAGGCGCTGGTGCTGCTGGTGGCCGCCAACGGCGCCGCGGCCGGGTACAGCCTGCTGCAGGCGGGGCGGTGCGCGGTGGCGATGGCGAAGGGTGGTGGCGGCGGCGCGTTGCCGCTGAGCAGCAGGGCGCTGGCGTGGGCCGTCTTCTCCGGGGACCAGCTGCTGGCGTACGTGCTGCTGGCCGCTACGGCCGCGGCGCTGCAGTCGTCGCTGCTCGGGAAGCTCGGCCAGTCGGAGCTGCAGTGGATGGGGATCTGCGGCCTCTATGGCGCCTTCTGCAGGCAGGTCGGCGTCGCCATCGCCTGCGCCGTCGTCGCCGTGCTCGCCACCGCGCTCCTCGCCTCCTTCTCCGCGTTCAACCTCTTCCGGCTCTACGGCGGCCGCGGCAAGGGGAGCAGCACCACGAGGAACGGCACAACGTGGTAGAATAGGAAGCCATGTCTAGTCAGTGAAGAAAGAGAGCAAAAGCTGTTGCTTGCGCGACACCGCCGCGAGCTGCTTTGCTTAGTCGATCGATCTCAGATTCTCAGCTACTTCAGAGTGCCGAGTGGATCATCGATGGCTGAACAAGCTGAGCTGAAGAGTGCAGACGTCGATATCTTAAACTTAAAGCAATCTGCTCCTAGCTAGCTTAGGACTTCGGCTCTTGATGTTCTGCTCTATGTTACGCAGTTCCAATCCTAATCCCTCTTGTGTTCAGCTAACGTAAACTAATCTTGGTTGGACATTTGGATAAAAATAAAGTCGTTGCTTATTACTCCTGAACATATTGCTCCAGAACTGTGTATACGCATTGCTCGGTTCCTGACTTCCTGGGTATCGATCGGTGGCGTGAAGCTGGCCCCCGTTTCGGTGGAGCACGCATTATCGTTAGAGCTAGGCACGCGTCATGGTCTTGGACCAAAACAAGACCAACTATTCCAACAAAAGAGGAAACAAAAAAATACTTAGACCAAGTGGATGGGTGAGACATAAGGTGTCAACTATTCCAACACAAGAGGAAAAAAAGATACTTAAACCAAGTGGATGGGTGAGACGTAAGGTCTCAAGTGGGATCCCACTAAAATTCCACTTATAGTTCATTTTGTGATGTAAGATGTTTTTTTTGACGATGTACACCCGTAGGTAGTGTTCAAGATATCTTCCGATATTCCGATAAATCGACCGTCGATATGCTGATAAATCAGCCGATATGCCGATAAAATCAGCCGATTTACCCCTTATCTTGGGTCGGCGATAAGTTTCCGATAAGCGATATCCCCAACATTGCCCATAGGCATACATTATTTGGATTGATAATAGCATGGAACTACAGATACAAAGTTGAGACAAACACAAGTAATAGAAAAGTAGGACGATACAAATGATTGTACTGCTGCATATATACCGTCATCGCCGCAACTACCAAACACACACGTCTTTTGTCGTCGCGGAGAAGAAGAGCACCAACAGTTGGTCCAAATCTTGACTTGGTCCACATCTTGACGCTGAAAAAAAACCTTGCCATGAGGCGTTAATGTGCCATGATAGCCACTAGCCCTGTAAGGCTGGATCTAACCCGATAAAAACATCGGCCGAAGGAGCCCTCCGAGCCTCTTCAACGCCGGATCCGGATCCGGGGCCAATGCCAACCCACCCTTCATCAGGCGGCCGGATCCTCCACCGTCTTTCGAAAATCTAACACTGTCACACTCCAAGAGCAAGCCACCCCGTCGTCACGCTAAGACGCAACGTTAGATCCAAATTGCTCCAACAACTTGGACTCCGCAAGCTTCTCGCCGGAGCCAACAACACCTTCGACGAGCAGGAGCATGGGTTGGGTGACCATTATTTCTACTATCACCATCAGCATCCACCCCACCATGACGCTGACAGAGGAGACTCGAAAATCTAGAAAAACCTAGTACAAACGAGAACCAGGGCTCCCCTCCCCCTTGTGACGCCAGGACGACAATCGAAGGGGACGGGGAGTAGTGGTAACGCCGGCGAGAGTTTTTGGATTGGGAGCCGGAACCGCCGCCTCTCGTGGGTGGAGAGAGACGAACCGTCTGTTTCTCCTAGTGTTTCCTAGATGTATACTTTGGTAGTTCATCTTTATTTTTTTTGAAGCTTTAAGGCAGGCGTTCTGCCATTCGATTGTAGTTCATCTTTAGTCACACAGTTACTATCGTTTTTTAGTGGAACTAGATAATTGTCTTAACGGGGCAAATTTGTCCCTTAATATTCGTCATCCCATATTTGGTGTTCCATAATTACCCGTGATTTACCTGCGCAAAAAAGATGTCCCGGACATACTCTCATTAATTGGTGGAAAAAAAAAAACTAAACGAACGAAGCCAGCAAATTTGGGCCGAGCCCCCGGCATTCTATTCCATCAAGCCCAGAAAGAGAACCTTCAGGAGCGTGCTTTCCACTCCACGTTGTCGACTCTATGCCCCCAGTCCATAGACCGCTACTATATGTCTTACTCCTGTGACGATAACCGTACGAATCTTAAGGGAACCAAGCGGTCCAGATTGATCAGGTGCATGGACCAGGTTCTCGCACAGAGGCTCACGCGGAAACGCACACTCGCGCCTGCGTGCTCGTCGTGCTGAGGAGTTCTGTACAAAGCCCCTGTCTTTCGCCCCTGATCCCGCACCCCGCATCTCGCACCGCTTCTTCTCCGGTCCCGACCCGCCACCGCTGATTACACCGTCTCCGGCGACCTCTCCGGCTCCGGAAAACGAGGATGGTAAGAGAATCAAACGCCTGTTGCTTCCTCCTTCAGTGGTCTGCGTGCTTACCTGATTCTTCTCGCGTCTGGATGATTTGCGCTTGTGATCCATGATACGCATGCATACCCAATAGGGCGTGCTGTGCTGGGTGGGAATTTTTGGATCAATCTGTACTAAATTTATCTTCCGGGAAGGGGCATCTGCACGGCGTTGATTTGGGAATTTTTAGCCGCGGTTTTCGGTAATCGATCCGCGCGGCTCTCTGCTTTGACGAACTTAAAAAAAAAACATACGCCGTAGCGTACGCGTCTAAGTTAAGATGATGAACTTCCAGTTTCGGGTAGGGCGTACTTCCTTGGATAGGGGTCTGATCATACCTTTTGGGGCTGACTCTTTATTCAGTGGTGAGTTGTTATCTGAATTTTATGCTTCAGGTTAGCTACGGATGCTGAGATGGATCAGTTATCCTAAAAGTTTGGTGGATCTGTAGGCGGTATATTAACACAGATTTTTTACTCTGATTAGTGCGCTCACACATGCACATTTTTTGTTTTTCCGAAGCTGGTTATCGATCCGTAGGTATAAATGGTACCAAGGGGAGAAACAGAAGCTGGGGCTATTTTTCAGGTTGACTGATAAGAAATATTTTTGCTATGGGCTTGATGTTTTTATTTGGCATTCTTGTTTACTGTCAGGAAGAGAAACAGAAGCTGGGGCTATTTTTCAGGTTGACTGATAAGAAATATTTTTGCTAGTACCATTGCCTGACCGTAAGCAACAAGGATACTGCACTGCGGAAATACGCTTCCACTTTTTGTTTGTCTAGTTGTGCTATCATAGAACAGAATTGATATCATGTCTGAAGGATGTCAATGTGTTTGTGTTATCTTTGTCAAGTACAATTTATTATTATTATTCTGTATCCTAAGTTGCTTTCATTTGCGTTCACAGACTACTTCAAGGCGTCTTGCTGACAGGAAGAGTGCAAAGTTCCAGAAGAACATCACGAAGAGGGGCTCAGTGCCTGAAACTACTGTGAAGAAGGGGAGTGACTATCCTGTTGGACCTATTGTGCTTGGATTCTTTGTCTTTGTGGTCATTGGATCATGTGAGCTTCCTACATAACCCTTTGCTATTCTCCCCTCTGTTTCATCCTTTTATGTATCTTTATGCCGAGTCTCTTGTCAGCGCACAATGCATCATGATATATCATATATGTCTCTATAGTCTATACCTTACTGAAAACATTGCATTAACTTCGTGTGTTCTAACAGTTGAACATGAACTACATGCCGGCTCATCAAATAGTTAGACCCTATTCAGCGAAAGTTTTCTTCCTCAATCCATGTTAACCCATTGCGATTGGTTCAGGCAGACATCCCATTGCTTATAAGTTAATTGCTTGAAACTTCTCCGAAGGATTTCAAAGGGGACCAGTCAGCACACCAGCCCAGTGCCCACTGCCCCACTACCAATTTAGGTCTGATGGGCTGTCAGTTGTCGCTCTCCATTGAGTGACATAAACACTGTATCTCATAAGCCATGCTGTATCTCGATGATGCTTTGCTGGCGTTCAGTAATATCTGCCACCAATTAGTTTACTCGTCTGCAGATCTCCTGTACTCTCCACCCCAGTCCACAAGTCCACACAATGGCCTGAAGTTTAGTTAGTTCCTGTACTTGTGATACGAAAAAATACTTGAAGCGGGAGGTGTATAAACCGGGAAGGTGTATATGGAGATATACACCTCCAAATTCCCATCTTCCATTAGAGATGCTCTTAGCCCATCAAATGAAAGGAAGCATCGCTCTGACGGCCCATTTGTTTCTAGAGCAGTGACCACCCATCTATTCTTAGAGTAGGTGCCAATTGAAGAAGTCACTGGAAAATTTGTGCTGCAATTTAGCGTCCGACTTGCTCAGTCTGGAGTTTAGAATGCACAGGCACGACCTCAGAAAGGAACACTGAACAGGACAGTGAAATCCAAAGTGAAATTAGACAGAGGTCCGGATTGAAACTTGCCAAACCAGTTGTTTCCATCTCTAGGCCAGCAAAGTCCTGACCCTCAGACCTCTATATAGGACAACTTAGATGCTCTGAAGACATGAAAAAGGTATCCAAATGAGTTCTCCACCTACCTAGGATTGGCCTGTTCATTAGAGAGGACTAGTTAGTCTTTCTAATTCTATTGAAGGGCTCTAACTACTGTTCTAGTTAACTTCTTGCTGAGGAAAGGTTTTAACTAGGCTCAAATTAGATTACATTCTAATTCTATCGAGGTTATGACTTATGAGGCTCTGACTTGGGCTTGAAGACCATGTATGATTTGAGAGTAAGGGCATCATACCCTTCATCGCCCCTTTTCAATCCTCCACAACAAAATCCTGAGTTCCTCACATACAAGTATGGGCCAACACTCGAAATCGAGTTTTGCCGCTGCATCTTCTCCGACGAGCAATCACTGCCCAAGTATCCCTGCAACCGTTACACTAAGTAGGAGGAGATCAAGCCCCTTGAGGGCCGGATCGTCCTCCGAGCCTTGGAAGGTTAAATCTTGCTAACCAGCAGTCCTGTCGTAATGAGAAACTTGCCCTGGTTGATCCTGTGCGCCCCTGATCTGTATTTTGGAAGATCATTGGCACTCCTTTTGCTCTTACCTCCACATTAAGGGCCGCTGAGTTACACCATTCATCCCAGCCAGCAGCCAGTAGAGATTTCTGTTGAGGATCCCATTGCAAGTTTGCAACCCTTGCGGTGTGGTGAAAAAAGCAAGAGTATTATCTTAACAAATTCCATTGGGTGTTTTGGCATGCTGCCTGATTTTCTAACTTTTTTGTAACTTTTAATGAGCATATGTTACCCGAGGTAAATGGAAACTGCACCCAAATTGAAAGTGATGTTATATGTCATTAAAGATGACGTTTTATATCTTCAGTTGATGTAACTATTAGTATTTAATTAACTGTAACATATCAACAATCAACCACCTTGTTTAACTTCATCAAGTATGCATAATTCCATGTTTAATCAGCACATGAGTGTCTGTCATGTCCATGCTTGTAACATTTGTATGCTAGATAATCACCTGATTTACGTTATCTCAGTAATGTGCCCTTCTCTACTAAGTTGAGAAGCTAGTGATTTAAATAAAAAGAAGGAAAGTCTGACTCTGTGCATCATTTGGTTATTTGCAGCCTTGTTTCAGATTATCAGGACGGCTACTAGCGGCGGGCTGGCTTAAATTCGAGCCAGAATGAGACCATCAGTATCAGAGGTTTATCCATGTGTTTGGGAGGCAATTTCTGTACCCTGTAGCAAACATCGTTTCCGATATGTTATGTAGAGAGCTAATCATGTGTTTGTCTCCTAAAAGAACCTAGTCTGAACTAGAATCGGTGCACAGGTTGAACTTTAAAATGATATAAGAACTTTAAATATCCAAGGTACTAATTAGTTTTTCTGTGTGATGATTTCCTCTTTACCTCCTTGTCGAGCTCCGCCCTGGACGAAGGGTAGCGGGGCATCAGGTCTGATTTGTTGCATGCGTCCTGTAGGCACCTGCCTTCTGCAGTCCGGCTCGGGGGGCCGTTTATTGGTGTTTGTTTCCATTGTGTGAGGAGCGATGCAGGACGCGTTTGGTTGACTGCATTTGAAACTTTGGGACACGGTGATGTAAACTCGAGTTGTCCATATAAGGTCCGGCGTGAAATCATTTTGCATGCCATGTGCTGAAGTTAGACTAGTCATAGTGGGAGGAACATTGCTAGTAACTTCAATGTCACGTAGGCAAAAAAGATGATGTGGCAAGTAATTAATGAGCAGAGAGGAGGTATGAGTAATATAGCTAGTTACCGGAACATCACACATCCCAAGGCAATATGAGTCTATAACCTAATAAATGCTATCATGCATGACACCACAAATAAGTTACTACCCACTATAGAGATAGTAACAATAGATAGTAACATAAATATGTTACCACTCAATGTTACTTTCCACTATGACTAGTCCCAGCCCATTTTCCATTGAACCTTAGCGCTGCTCCCTATGTTCTCATTTGATCGTAAGAGAGTAGAATTATTACAATCTGGACGACAAAACACAGTCCTTAAGCCCGCTTAATTACCTACTCTCTCCGTTCCAAATTAGACGACTTTCATTTGTCCACATGCGGATGCATTTAGACATGTTACATGTATATGTACATCCACATGTGCACGAATGGAAAGTCATCTAATTTAGAACGGAGTGAGTACTTGCTACAAACTCTAGCTACAAACTGGAGTAATCCTAGTGACTTGGCCATGGCACAATTGACATGAGCCATAAACTCATTGTATCCTCTCTGCACACCACATATAGATCATGTAGTATGACCAAACATTGTTTCAACATGTAGAACAAACAAAACTACATAAATAGAACATAAAGATCACATTTGCATGCATATTAGTAGAATGGTGTCATGATCCTACAATCGCAACAAAAAGGGATGTAATCATGTTCAGAAGCGCATTGAAGCCTCCGTCAAAGCGAACACCGATCTTAAGGAGGCCTACAATATGTTGCGGGAGTTTGAAATGATGGCGATGGTCTTAGGCCATATCGATGCTCTGGATAAGGAGGTCAAGGACCGGCGTGCCACAAACGACACCTTAATAGGCCCCGGTTACACAATAGAGGAAGGCGTTGACTTAATTTTTTAGTTTGAAAAGTTTGTTCGATTTTGTAAGATGCCTATAATTCTTTTTGAAAAGTTTGTTCGATTTTGTAAGATGCCTATAATTCTTTTCAAACTAAAAAATTCTCTTAGACTTTTGGCTAAAGCTAAAGTCATTGTCACTGTGTAGACTAATAGCCTCTCATGAGCGAAGTTGAAAGCCTTCTCGTTTTTGGAACTAGGTGACGATGGAAATTCTCTTAGACTTTTGTTTGGCCTGTTCTGTTTTTCTATTGCGTGTGGCGAAACTTTTTCGTGCTCTCCTCGATAGAAGTCGGCTTTGTGAAATGTCTTGCCGAGCTTGAGTCGACATTGATTACATTCGATTAGAACCAGTAAAAAATGTTTTATATTAGCGTTATACAGAATGTAAAACAACAAGAGAATTGAGTGATTCTTCGTGCGCCGAGTCACACCTCTAATCTAAATCCAGTGACAACAATGGGAACTGGGGAGGTGTGTCAGCGAGAGTGAACATATTTTCGGTGGTGTGGAACAAAATTTCGAGCAGGCAGACGAAGAACCTCAGATCAAGCGCGGTGGGGATTGCCCAGCGCTCTTCAGCCTCTTCTTCCGCAAACGGCTTCGCCCATTCAGGGCCTGTTTGATTCAAAGAAATTGCATAGAAATTTTAGAGGATTCAATCCTATAGAAAAATTTCCTTTCTTACTTGTTTGATTTGTAGGATTAGATTCTATAGGAATCTTTAGTACTACTTCCAATAGGAATTCTAACTTCCACTCCAATCTCTTTTTACAATTCCTTTGGTGAAATCAAACATACTACTTTGGTACAAACAAAATCCTATACGATTGGAGTGTGCATGACATGACAATCCTATGCTTTTCCTATTCCTACATCTTCCTATCGGACGCAGCTTCAGTGACGTTGAACCTAAAAGTCACGCCTGGACTTTGGCCCGATCTGGGCCTTCCAAAGACAATCCAACGGACTAGGATGGATGCAGGCAAAAGTTCTTCTAGACTGAAACTTAGTATGATGTTTAATACAAAACCGTATATCCAAATATGATGAAAATTTACCAGAATGTATAACACGGTACGTAGGATTTACTGGATTTTTTTTCAAATTTTTCTGGGCACTTTAAATTTTGAATTCAAAATTTGGTCGTGAATCTTAAACTGAGCTTTATTCACAAACCGTATGTGCGAATCTGACAAAGCTTTCCCAGAATGCATAATGCAGCATGTTTGATTTACTGGATTTTTTTGAAATTTTTCTAGGCATTTTTTATTTGAGTAAATTTGGGTATGATGGGTTTTCATCAACTTTGTCCTGAAAGTACTTTAACATGCTGCCCGCTTGACCATATGCCAATTCTCTCTGCCTCTTGCTTTGCAAAAGATTTCTATGGTCACGACAAGTGTAGTCCAAATTAAGTGGTCCACCAACTTTACGAGTAGCAAGCTCATATGCAGCTTTAGGAATAATTCTAGAATCATCCGCAGCTTCAATTTCAAAAGCTTGAAATTCTGAAATTTTTCTTTGGGACACCATAAGGTGGCGTGTTTGTGGTAAATGAAGGAGGTGATTGTGTTCAAGAACTACATCAGTAACTTCAAAATTTCCAGACCCACGATCCAACTGAATACACATCCGAGCTTTGCAATCAGTTCTTGTTTCAGGTCTCAAGCAATTCTGAATGAATTCTCCTTGCCCTTTCTGCCTTTTACCTTCTTTGGCACAAACATATCTGCATGTGGTTACCTTACCATCAACTTTGCTAACATTGCTATATCTTTTCCTCACCTCAAAGCCTGCATGACCCCCATATGCTATCCAAAATAGCCAAGCCTCCTCTTTAGTTCTCAATATCATGCCAATTTGGGGCATCCCCTTTATCAGATTGTGCCATTCCCTCTCAATTTCTCTGCACAAATTTCACAAATTTCAGCAAATGGTCAAGTGCATGGTTGATTTAAATGCGTACTACTTCTGTTGTTGGCTGTTGCATTAGGTACAGGTAATCAGTTCACCAAACTGAATTTTAGTGGCTCCGGCTGGCATACAGACTTGACCACCTACAGGTAAAATTGGGATTACCTCCGGCCAGCCGGAGGACGGCAAGGCTCTTGTCGAAGAAGATGAGCGAGGGATCCTCGATCGCGTTGGAGATGATGCAGAACCGGTCGAAGCCGCCACCGGCGACACGGACCGACGGACGGCGAGGAGGCAGCGGAACCCCCGGGCGCAGCTGACGCGTGACGGAGGTGGCGAAATCCCGGTGAGGATGGCGCAGAGGATGCGCGGCGAAGGATCTCTCTCCACGGTGGCGCTGCTCCGTCGGCGGTCGAAGCCCTCGCCTCCGTCGCGAGCGCGCGGGAGAAATCAAGCTCCGCCCCGCCAAAACGCCATGTCCGTCCCGCGTGCTGTCTCTAAAAACAACCAAGTATGGGAGAACTTTGCCTGTATCCATCCTGGTTCGTTGGATCGTCTTTGGAAGGCCCAGATCGGGCCAAAGTCCAGGCGTGACTTTTAGGTTCAACGTCACTGAAGCCCTTCCTATCCTACCAATGAAACAGGCCCTCATTTCCCCGTCCGACAAAAAAAAAGTCTCATTTTCCCGATGGGCCGAAAGAACCGCAAACCCCTCGCAAACCCTACCCCTCCTCCCCCGGCCGCCGGCGCCGGCGCCGGCGCCAGCAATGTCGCCGCTGTGCGCGCCGACTGCGACAAGGTCCTCTCCTGCCTCCAGCGGGGCAACCAGCCCAAGGCGCTGCGGCTCATGAAGGAGGCCCTCGCGCGCCACGGCGAGGGATCGCCGCTCCTCCTCCGCGCCCACGGCACCGTCCACTCCCGCGCCGCCGCCGTCCTTACCGACCCCGCCGCCCGCGCGCGCCACCAGAAGGCCGCGCTTCAGGCCGCCTCCCGCGCCGTCGACCTCGCGACGGACTCCCTCGAGCTCGCCCACTTCCGCGCCACGCTCCTCTACGACGCCGCCTCCGACAGCCGCGCCTACGAGGAGGTCGTCGCCGAGTGCGAGCGCGGCCTCAGGATCGACCACCCCTTCGACCCGGAGCCCCACTCCCTCCGCCTCCCCGCCCCCGAGCCCGACCAACTCCGCGCCGAGCTCCGCACCCTCATCCAGAAGGCCAACCTCGCCTCCATATCCAGCTGGGTCAAGACCCTCGGTGGCGCAGCTGAGGACAAGCTCGGATTCTGCCGCCTGGCCGATGAACCCATAGAGCTCCCGCTCCTGCCCGCCGCTCCAGCCCGGCGCCGGGCCAACGAGATCAAGAAGTCTACAAAGACACCCGAGGAGCGCCGCAAGGAGGACGAGGTGCAGCTCACTGCGATGTGGCTGGTGGAGCAGATGCAGCCCAATGCTCCCTCCTCCTCATCGCCGGTCAGAGAGCGATGATGATGAGCCCCCCGCTCAACACCTCAACGTGATGTGTCTTTGGGACTAGGCAAAATGCCACCCCTTTCATTCGCAAATCGAATGTGCTACTACTTCTAGTTGGTAGCTAGCTGTCCAATTCCTGCTGCTTCCATCTTGTAGCTAACTGAGTACGAGAACAATGCATTTAATAATTTAAGTAACTAGAGTCTTGTTTAAGTTTGTGCACGTGTTTTGTCTGATTACTAATTACAATATGATTCCAGGACTTGTTTATGGTTGTTGTCTAGCTCTTCTGAGTAACTTCCATACCAATCATGACTTTGTATCGGAAATTTAGAATACAAACAACCAGGAGTAGCTTTCCTACTTACTATTGGGTTATCCGGATTGTATATTGGCCCCAACAGTAACCGATATGTTTGTTTTACTGTACTCATTGGTTGTTTTTCTTTTCCCTGAAAACGTACAATTTTGAGTGCCAACTTTGTGATTGGCCTTTTGTTGAACTGATGTAGCCAGAGTTCACTAGCATCTGTAAAATTTCCTTGCACTAGAGGTATATATAGCGGGACAACATGAAACATTGCCACATGATTTATAATTGTCCATTTCTTGTGGCATATTTCTACAAGTGATCTGAGATAGTGGTTACAGTTTCTGCTCTTGTAGCATATTTATAGTGCGACCTGGTGGCTAGCTGTGCGAGTGCGCACGCTGCCCACCCGAGTTCGAGCCTTGGTCTCGACGGGTGCTCGTGGAGTCTCCTATAAAAAAACGTCATCGGGTGCTAGTGCCTGGGATGGTCTCATTTATAGTTGAGAGGGGTTTTGTCTGAAATTTTGCATGTATATAACTATCTATCGATTTGCCTAAGTAGGCTAACATCAAATATGCACCATTGCTTGGTATCAAATTTGTAGCACTTTTCTTGGTATATAAATTCGTCTAAGTATTGATCTGTCTGGTTTGATATGATTGTTTCTTTGTGAATGGCAGAGTTTGGAACTGTCAAGAAGCCTAGTATTGCTACTAAATTGCTTAAAGTTAGTTTCTAGTTGCTTGTCAATTTTCATAAGGTTGTTTATGTGTGAAAGTATGTGTGCTAGGACTGTGGACTTGCCTATTCGATATTGCCAGCTATGTTGCCTACTAGCGCTACCAACTTGCCCAATTTTATCTAATTGCCTGTTAAGATTTTATTGGGTTTTGTTTCTTCCGTGTGAAAGTAAGTTTACTTGAACTGTGCTTTTGCCCATTTCATATTACTATGTTGCTAACAACTTGCCTAGTGCTATAATTTCTACTCACTACATGGCTCCGTCCCGTAATATTATTACAACCAATATAGGAGTATATTGGCTATAATAATATCTTATATTGCAGGACGTTGGGAGTACGTACTTGCCTCTTGGGTTTCACAGGTTCTCTGTGTGGGCTTATCGAAGTGTGATGGAAAACAATATCCTTGGAAGTTGGAACTGTGAATTTGCTTATTCCCCACACTTGGATGTTCCCACATATTTAGAGAGGAGGGATAGTGAAGGGGAGGTTTTCGACACTGAAAACAATACTTCTAGATTGTCTTAGGGCCCTTTTGTTTGGGCTGGCTGTGGGTGCTGTACAGAAAAGCTGCTGTCCAGGAGAAGCTGCTTTTCTGAGTGGAGGTATTTGGCAAACTAGCTGGCTATCTAACTGTAGATTGTGGAATTGTCTGAAACACCCTTTACATTCATATGCGTGTATATATTTATCATGCGAATTTGTAATGTGTACTAAATAATATATGCCTCACTACAAATTCATATCATGTATATATTTATCCAAAATATGTTTCCATACAATTACGGTTTACGAATATATATTTATCCAAAATACATTTACATTACCGTCACCAAATAATCAATTCGTGTACAGATCGAATCACAAGTAGCATCTAACAGCAGCAAGTATCTACCTAGCAGGAAGCATCTAACGTCACGAACTGCAGAGCACAAAGCAAGGCCGGCCGAAAATAGATCAAGCAACAATTCGTGTACAGATCGAATCACACGGTTGGCCGGCCAAAAGAATAGAGAAGATGCGGGCAGCTCCGGCCGGAGGACGGCGCACGAATCCGGCGGCCCGGTCGATCTGAACGGCGAGGACGGCGCACAATTCGTGCTAGGTTTATTTATTTGTACCATTTCTCGCTCCTGGTTGTGTTGTAGTTTTTCTCTCAACACATTTCTGTCTAAAATATTGAGTTGTCAAGTTTCTAATGCTAAGTTGCTTATAACATTTAAACAGTTGTACCATTGGTCCTGCTATATATCTAAGATTGTACTTATTATTGGTGCCCAGGTGCTGCGTAATTGCCTACAAAATTATAGTTTCTATTTTATCTTTAATATTGAGGTGGTATGGGTGGGTATGATTTTGTATTTTTTTTTTGAATTTATGCCTTTCGGGTAGCTTGATTGATTATCAAATATGAATACATTGTTTATCAATGCTGGCAAGATTAAACTAGGTGGGTCACCATCCCAAACATTGGTTAAAAACTGAGTAAAACTACTTCTTGCAAGCAAATGAGCTACTTCATTACAAATTCTAGGACAATGAAAAAAGCTAATAGAACCAAAACCAGAAGCAAGCATATTACAGTCATAAAAAACTGCAGCAGCTGCCGTTGCAGAAAAGCCTCCATCCTTCATAGTTTCAATGACTTCCAGATTATCAGACTCAATAATAACTTTCGAGAGGCCAAGATGCTGAGCCAAAATAAGGCCATCTCTTAGGGCATATGCCTCTGCCATTGCTGCATCCGAAACAAAAGGGATCGTTGTGCAAGATGCTGCCACAAACTTACCTTTGCAGTCTTGGGCTATAACTCCAGAGCTACCTCTACCTTCGTCAATGTCAAACGCTGCATCAACGTTGATCTTCAGCATATCTTCTGGAGGACACTCCCAACCTTTACTGATAGAAGGGGCAATTTAATTAGCGGCTAGGGCATCAATAGACATTGCTGATCTGTGCGGCATTTGAATAGGTTCCCCTGCACACACTGCCTTCTCTCCCACCAGATATACCAGGCTGCTGTTAGTACTAGCTCCGGCAGTCCAACATCACCCATGAGGTTCCATTGGCCTCTCCTACAGATAATATTCTCCAGAGCCAAGCTCCTGATCGATCCAGACAAGTTGCTTCATCAATGATCTCCTGCAACCCGAGGCACTCCCAAACCTCACTAGCCAGTCCACATTTGAAAATCAGGTGCATTATATCTTCACACCCAGTTCTGCACAAAGGACAGGAACTCTCATGTATGATGTGCCGATTCGCTAACACACCCCTACATGGGATCAGACCATGGAGCACACGCCATCCAAAGATTTTGATTTTTGATGGCACCTTTAGTTCCCAAAGCTTCTTCCAGACTACCTTGGTTTCTGAATCTTCCAAACCCATAATATTTTTTTCATGGCGTCCATACTGATAGGACCATTCAGCATGATATGCAGAACGGACGGAGAATCTCCCAGATTTTGTGTGATCCCACGCCACGAAATCTTCCATTCCAACCGGCGCCATTGGAATCTCAAGAATTCTGGTTGCATCAATAGGCCAGAAATTGCTTCTGATCAAATCCTCATCCCAACTCCCTGTCACTGGATTAATGAGATCACACACTTTTGAGAGCATAATATTGCCTCTCAGTGTGTAAATCTTTCTTGTAGGACTTGTAGATACCCAAGGGTCATTCCAGATGTTCACCTGAGTACCATCTCCAATTCTCCAAATATAGCCTATCCTGAAATTTTCCATACCTGATATAACACTTTGCCATGTAAAAGAACTCCTTCAACTGTGCTTTCAACAGGCCTCCATCTAGGTAGTATCTCGCTCTAAGCACCCTTGCACATAGAGAATTTGGTTCTTCTAGTAGTCTCCAACATTGTTTTGCTAGCATGGCTTTATTAAACGTATGTAAGTCTCTAAAGCCCATGCCACCTCTAGATTTTGGAATACACAATTTCCACCAGGCCACCCAATGCATCTTTTTCTGGTTTTCATCATCACCCCACCAAAGCTGCGAAATAGCATCAGATATTCCTTTACATATATTTTTCGGAATTTTGAATACTGTCATCGCAAACACTGGTATGGCTTGAGCAACCGCTTTAATCAAAGCTTCCTTTCCCCTCATTGACAACATCTTCTCCTTCCAGCCACTGATTCTAGCTAGAACTCTCTCTACCAGATGCTTAAAACCAGTCCGATCGGTCGACACCTACCATGGAAGGAAGTCCCAAGTATTTTTGATTCGGTGATTCTGTCATAATATTGAGAGCTTGGCACACTTCCACACGGTCATCCACAGAAGTGTTCGGACTGAAATATACACTAAACTTTGCATCACTAACAAGCTGCCCCGAGCTTGCACAATAATCATCCAGAATTTTCTTCAAAGTCAGTGCGTTGCGTTGATTTGCTTCCATGAGAATTAGGGAGTCATCTGCAAATAGGAGATGCGATACCATCGGCGCATCCCTACAAACTCCGACCCCCACAATTTCCCCATTATTTTCTGCATCGCTCAACATGCTTGACAGACCTTCCGTACACAGCAGAAACAAGTATGGCGATAAAGGATCTCCTTGGCGTATACCCCTAGAAGGAGTAAATTGCTCAGTTGTATTGGAGTTAAACCGAACTGAGTATTTGACCGAGGAAACACAAGCCATTATCATGTCCACCCATCCGGTGTCAAACCCCATCCTCACCATAACTTTTTTCAGAAAACACCATTCTACCCGGTCATATGCCTTATGCATATCCAATTTCACAGCACATAAACCTTTCTTCCCCTTCTTCTTTTTTATAGAGTGCACACACTCATAAGCTGGCAGAATATTATCAGTTATAAGCCGACCCGGGACAAAGGCACTCTGATTCTCACCAATAATATCAGGAAGAATAGTTTTCAGTCGATTTGCCATAATTTTTGATATCACCTTGTAAACCACGTTACACAGACTTATGGGCCTGTACTGGGTTAGTTTCTCTGGATTATCTACCTTTGGAATTAATACAATCATCATATCACTCCATCCAGCAGGAATAATCTTGGTATTTAGGGCCTTTAGGACTTCGTCTGTTAATTCCTCTCCCACCATAGGCCATAAACGTTTATAGAACACTACGTGCAACCTGTCTGGCCCTGGTGCCTTTAGATCACCAGTTTGAAAAAGGGCTTTCTTCACCTCCTCCCTCGTATAAGCAGCCAATAACTTATTGTTCATATCAAAGGTAACCCTGCGGCTTACCTTGTTGATGACTTGCTCATCTGGATTCACAACCTCAGAAGTAAATAACCCCGAGAAGTAGAATTTTATCAAATTACTCATGCCATCAGGGTCCTCCCACTTCATCCCATTGTCATCAGGGTATGATTTTGGATTAGACTATGTGGACTACCATCCAAGAATTTACCTATTTTATAGTGCTACTAACTTGACTCTTTCAATATTCTCAAGTTGCCTACAGTATTATGTGTGTCAGTACATGCACATTTGCTTTTAGTATTTGTGGTTGGTTAATAATGTTGCCAAGTCACCTACAATTTGGGAGCAGAGGAAACAATCTTTTGTTTGAGGGGATCCCCCCTGAGGTCTCAAACTAGAAGGCAAAATATGCAGCAGACTTCTCCCACCAAGGTCACACTCCACCATTTTATTATTTCTTATGTTCAGGACCTCTAGACTGTTTTGAGACCATGCTTTGGTTCTTCCCCAATGTAGATATGTGAATGCCTTTTGTTTATTAATATATCGAAAGCAGTAGGAGCCTTTCCTGCTGTTAAAGCCTAAAGAAAAGTTCCCTACAATTTATGTGTAACGCTCATTTATGTGTAACACTCTCCACTCATTGAAAACGCAAAAAACATATATGACGTTTTGGATGTAGTCAACCTTTTAAACCTGGGTGATCAAAACGTTTTCATTGGATATATAAAAGTCATATGGCTATAGCCTTTTGAGCATCTTGGCGCTAAATGAATCCATGCACAATTTCCCGCTATAGCCCCATTTAGTTTCGATTTAGTCCAGCTATAACTCTTTTTAAGGGTTGGAGTTATTTGTTATAGCCGGCTATTTAAAACATTGATATGTGTAGATTTGTCTCAAAAAATACTTTCATAATACAATGTTTCATTTGAGAGTTATGTAATCTCTTACTATATAATATCCTTAAGCGATCGTCGCTCGCTTGATCGCCCGCAGTCCCGCACGTAGAACGATCGCGGAAAGAACAAAAACCTGGTAGGAGTTCGTCTCAAACACGGCCTCCTACGACCGTCCGACTCTTGGGCGCTTGGCTCAGCTCCCATCGCCACACGATCCCACGTGTGGGCCAAAGCCCAAATAAAGAGGAGTCGAAAGGCGAGGCCGAGACAGATCATCAACCGGCATGGCGACATGGCCGGTAGCTCCCATCCTCCTGCGGTGAGCTCGCCACCGTCGACTCCATCATGGAGCATCACCCCGAGCTCGGCGGCCTCCTCCTAAACCCCAAATTTTACCCGAAACACCGGCGAATGGCCAGGCGCCAGCGGATACGTGGGCAGCTGGGCCAAGACGACGGTAGATTCTCCATGGCGACTTCGTCGGGCCTCTCGCTGCGCATCACCGTCTCCATGGCCACCATGATCGTGCTGTCCGCTGCCGCGCATGGCAGGTGCGGACCACTGGCGTGCAGCACGACCGTATATCGTGGCACGCCGTCCACCGCCTTGACACACACAACCGAAACGGCGGTGAGCGCCGAGCACGAACATGCAGCCGTCGTCATCAGCCAGGACCAACCGACGCGGCTCCGACAGGGACACGCGGAGAACCTTGCCGTACGCGATGCCGCGCGAGGGCCAGAAGTGGGCATCGGCGAGGTGCCGGAGGAGCCTGGGCGGAGGGGCCACAAAGGTGCACCACGGCTCCATACAGAGAGCGTGGTGTCAGGCCTGGCGGTGGGCTGGCAGCCGTTTTGGGGCACTTGAACTTGAGACCGAGGTGATGTCCTCCAGACCTGCACCACCGCGTGGTGACCGGCTGAGGAGGCGGGAGCAGACGGCGGCTGAGGAGGCGTGAGCAGACCTTCACTCTCGTCTTCTTGGCCGTGCTCTACGGCCCCATCGTCTTTGTCTCGACTACAGTCTACGGGTGAAACTGCACCTGTCCGTCTCAGTGGAAGAAGAGCAGGATTTGGGGAGCCTGCCGCTGACGCATGTATCGATTTGTTATGTGTTACCGTCGTAGGCGCAAAATTGATCTAACGAGAACACGAAGCAATCACACCACGATGACGACACCGAGATTTGTTAACGCAGTTCGGCGAACTCGCCTACATCTGCGGGGCATGACTACGGGCGCTCCTCCCCATTGATACTGCAACCCTGGCCGCCCTAGGCGCCGGCACAAGCCGCCGGCTCCCCCTGCGTGCCTGTTGCTATCAAATCGTTATGGTTACACGTGTGGTGCTCCCCTCATTATATGGAAGGCCCAGGTTACAAGAGTTCGACTCGAACACTACTCATACCTATCCACACCTAATACAACTCCAAGTCCAAGCCTAACCCAACACGTACACAATATTTGACACAAACACAACAAACTCCACCTTGGCGAATATTGTCCACCACCTTGAATTCGTCAATGCGTCAAACCTCCATGTACTCCGGACTTGAGTTGTCTTCCTTGAGTTTCGCTGCTACTCCCAGACTCCACGTGACTCCACCTGCAACTGTAGTCCCTTCTTCCCGCATCAACATCATCACACACCAATCACTGATCTGTGTGAAAATGCTTTCAACTTGAACGAATTTCACCGTCGCCTTTTAGTCAACCTGAGTCAAATTCACAGTCGTCTCATCCTGGATAGTCTTCTACATGTCCCACAGCTATAGCACTCCGCCCCTTCTGTATCTAGTCATCCGCACTTTGCATGTGCACTAAACATCACAGAATATACGGCAATGTAATCTCCATGCTTCCAACATTTCAGACTCTCCAACACTTTCTCAGATTCCCCATGGTTGACTCCTGTCTATCACCTGACGCGTCAATGTCCATAGACCCAGTCACCAACTTGAATCCGATACTCGTCAACACTGGTCCAGCACCCCTGCACACCTATCTGACCAATGTCTGACCGCCTGTACCCTGGTCTATCGCCGTGTCCCGTGCTTACCGCATGCCTCGCCACTACTACCGCGTCGAGCATCTGCAATCTTGGCCAAGATCTACCGGGTCGCTAACCCACACCACCTCAGGCCCCACTGCAGACAACCATCAGTCATACCCGACCGATGCCGAGTTCCACGCATCTCTCCAGACCCTGAGCTCCAGTCCGGACCACGTGCCTCTCGCCTTCCCGCTGACTAGGCTTCGATTCTCCGGATCCTTACACCGCAGCCCCTCCATCAGCCGAGTGAAATCTCCGCTAGAGACTCCAGCTCCACCTTCAACATGACTCTTTGGTAGATGATAGATCCACCCCGCGCCCCGCCTACCTCAAGATCCCATAAGCGCTCCATCTTGAATCGACCCCGCGCCACCGCATGTCGAAGCACGCATAACCATGCGCCACGTGTTTCCACGCCACAGAATACGGACACCATCAGCCCTCACGCTCCTACGTCGTTGTCGCCGATCTTCACCATCTTCTGTCCCGTCAGACTGTCAGTCCAACCCAGCCGAACTTGTTCGACTGCAATCATGTTCCACCTCGCATCATATCAGCCCAGCACCAACGTGCCATGATCGACGCCTTTTGGTGCATGATCCTCCGCGACATACTTCAGACTGCTCACAGCCTTATACGCACATCGCCAACCTGTCAACCATCCGGTAAAACCCATGCAAATTAAGCATCAAATTCAAAGAAATCAGCTTCTCTGGTAGTTCCCGTGGGTGCACCAAGCATTTATCCCACAACTTCCCATGCCCTTTTTCCTTTCCCATGTTACCTTGCTCATGCACCGAATACCATCGTACAGGTTGTTTTTTTTTTTTCACGTAACAAATCTCATACTGCAGCCTCCTTTTGATTCAGCTAACACAGCATTACACGCCTCATCTGGTCTTTGCAGCGCAACACATGGGCCAGCAGCTGCCGCTGCTGGGCAGCCTGCCTGACCGCCTCGTCTGGATCAATTCCAGCGCATCTGGTCGTGCTGGCACCCGTTGCTACGTCGCCAGGCATCGATCGATCCGCGTGCACCGCTGCTACTGCTTCTCCACGCGAGCGAACCGCCGTACCACGTACACGCGCCCCGCTTCGCCCGAGCTGCACTAACCCTCGACGATCGGATCGATCCAATCTCGTCCATCGACGTGCGATTGATCTCGCCGAGGACTGCTTGCTGCAACCAATCAGATCAGCCTTCTGTGCTCTTACCGATTGCTCTCCGATCTCGCCGACTTGATTCAGGATCTCGTCGTTTCCGCTGGCTTCCATCGATCTTCTGAACACTTCGCTCTCGCCGTTGCTCTAGATCACGCGACCACCATGAAACAACCCGATCACTCCTTCGGCAACACCACTAGATCAACAATCCGCGGCCTTCAACCTCGCTCTGATACCAATTATTACCGTCGTAGGCGCAAAATTGATCTAACGAGAACACGAAGTAATCACAGCACAATGACGACACTGAGATTTGTTAACGCAGTTCGGCGAACTCGCCTACATCTGCGGGGCATGACTACGGGCACTCCTCCCCATTGATACCGCAACCCTGGCCGCCCTAGGCGCTGGCACAAGCCGCCGGCTCCCCCTGCGTGCCTGTTGCTATCAAGTCGTCATGGTTACACGTGTGGTGCTCCCCTCATTATATGGGAGGCCCAGGTTACAAGAGTTCGACTCGAACACTACTCATACCTATCCACACCTAATACAACTCCAAATCCAAACCTAACCCAACACGTACACAATATTTAACACAAACACAACATTATGTTTGTATATCCCGATGGGCATGGCATGAATATGCGACATCAAGTGTGCATGGACTTCAAGCTGAGGTACACATGTATCTGTGTATGCAGCCTGCAAATATGTGAGCCGTATGTAGCGCCATCGACATCAAGATGAGCCTTACATAGAAGCAAGCAGCCAGTGTGTGCGACGACAGCTGCATGGCTGTATGTCTCTGCGGCTGCGTCGTCTGCTGTAGATTATGTTGCTAAAGGTAGACTTGAGGTGTTTTCATTAAGATTGCTTGATTTTGAAAACTTATCTCATTTCATTTTTAAACTTAAGTTTGATCATGTAGCTGGCGGACCGACGGATGCAGGGGCGAAACTAGCCAAAATATTTGATGGGTTCATCTTCATATATATTACATATGGGTTCATTACTATTTTTCTTTCACTGCCAGTGATTTACTAGAGGGTTCATTACTATTTTTCTTTCACAGCCAGTGATTTACTAGAGCATTTACAAAATTTTGTTCAGCTGAACCCAACTCCATAGCGCTGACTCCGCCACTGAATGGAAGTGTGTCTTACGTATGGTCCCGTAGCAACGCACGTGCATTATGCTAGCTCCATGGCCCAGCCAACAAAAGCCCACTTCGCCTGTCAACAAAAGCCCATGTACGCTGGCTGTCAATTCATCTTCTACACGAACTCCAGAACAATTCATCCTTCTACAGGAACTCCAGAAGGCTCCAATGGATGCCTGCTCCGACACGAACCGCTGCGTCCTAGGAGAAAAAAAAACGTAAAAACGAGTCATGGACGGAAACAGACTCCGCCTCCAAACTTGAGTATCGTGACTCGGCCTCTTCTTCCCTCCGTTCACAAAAGAATGTCTCAGTCATGTCTACGTACATGTAAATTTGAGATTGAGAACGGAGGGAGTACGTATGAGTCCTTAAATAGACCAAATCCAAGCTTAGGATCGAAATCGTTCCAAACTATCAAACACGCGAGTTAGCGATTCGACGACAGATCAAGCAAGAAACATGGCGAGACGGAAGCAAACTCGACGAGATTGTGGACTCTTGCACATTCTGAGCGCCGCCAAATGAGGTTTTTGTCCTTCAGCGTAATCGAATCCAAGATCTTTCTTCTTAATGATTGAAGCTTTTGGTTCACGGCAATGGAGTTCGTGGCATCTATCATGGACACGGTGTTTCGGCCGCTGAAGCGCCTGCTGCTCAAGCCCGACCAGGTGGCCCACCGCCGTACTTCTCCATGGCTCCCTGCCCCGGGAACAACCCCTAGCACAGCGCCTACCTAAACCCGGCGAGTTCCAGTCTAGAGCAAGCGAACTGGACGGCGAGGAGCAAGAAGGTGGTGCTGCGGGAGTACCCCTGTACCGGATGTGCCCCCGAAGGCAGCAGGTGGACGACGAGGACCGACACCTGAGCGAAGGCAGGCCGGGGTGGATCAGCACCAAGGGGGAGGCCGGATTTTGCAACTTCACGGACGCGCGGGGACATCGGCCGACGAAGGTGTGGAGCACGGTCCGCATCGGTGATTTTGGGTTCAGAGAGATAGAAAGGGAATCGGGGCAGAGATGTGCACGCCGCGTGTATGCACTGTTAAATGGGCCCAGAGCTACGTGGGTGCCGCGAGTCTCTCATGCGTAACAATGTAGTCGAACATACCAGAATATAAGAAGACATGCGTTGGCACTGTACGCAAGCACACTCCAAGAAAAGATTTCAACAAAACAGCTCCTTCAGGTTCCTGTGTACAAGTCTGTTGTTGCTAAAGCTAAAGCACCCGCCAGAGAAACATACCGACAAATTCTAAAGTCATACGTCAAGCATTGCGTGTGTGAAAAAATATATGCTGGGTTAGTTCACAACAAAGATGTGACACAATGTTGAATTATAAAGATGATCCAATAACCAATTAAATGACCATTTATTTGGGTTCTTTCATCTGTCGCGTTCGCCATCCCCCTATTCGTGTATGCTGGGTGAGTAGCATATGCGAGCGCGAGTGACAACGATATCAATTGTATTTGTTATAGCTAGCTAGATATATAGGTCATCGTCGTGTTGTACAAAAAGCAAGAGACATGCACCAGTCTGCAAACCTGGCCGCCAACTGCGCAACATGATGTGATTCGGAAAAAAACTCACACAATGTAGTGCCATAGTTTACAACTTTACATGGCGAATACAACATTCATTCTAGACGGTAGCACGAGCCAATGAGAAAACTACCTAATTCTTCGTCCCGTCAACAAATACAAATTTCCAGTAGTGAATATTCCATGGGCTTAAAACAATCGAATAAAAATCACACCGTAGCAACGCACGGGCATTTTTGCTAGTTTTAGTAAGGCGTAATGATCTGCTATGTTTTGGGAGCTATGTCAATGTAGACAATATCAACTTTCTTAAGACAAACAAGGTAGTGCTTATACATTTCCCTATACTATATTCATTGCATAATTTCACTCGTAAGTTCTGCGATTTAAATGCCGTGACATGATCTAATTTGTTGTCTGGCTAGTTTTGGCGAACGTATAGTAATACGAGTTCATTGCTTTCAGAAGGATGGGTTATGTAACTTGCTTTTGTCAAAATGTTAGTTATTCCTTTCAAGTTTATTTTAACTTGTACTAGTTGGGCGGTGCTGGTGACACTCTGAGGTCTGAGTTATTGGTGCTAAAGGAAGTGAGGATAGGTGTTCAACTTTAAAACTTAATTAGCACCACATCACCCAATGTTAAGCTAAATAAAACATATATTTTTATATTTCTCACACTTCGTATGCACCAATCGTTGCTGCTCATGATATATGGCTAAAATAGGTAAACGAAGAGAGAAAAATGTATCATGCATGCATGGTGGCTATTCATAGGTGCTGTGATACGGAATTACGGATCCACTTATATTCCGCTAAGCTAAGCTCCTTGATGCACCCGTCCTGTCGCCATGGACGATGAGGCTGGCTCCTCCTCTCAGCTGCACGTCGTGATCTGCCCGTGGCTTGCCTTCGGCCACCTGCTCCCGTGCCTGGACCTCGCCGAGCGCCTGGCGTCGCGGGGCCACCGCGTGTCCCTTGTCTCCACGCCGCGAAACATCGCGCGGCTCCCGCCCGTGCGCCCGCCGTGGCGCCGTTCGTCTGTCTCGTGGCGCTGCCGCTCCCGCGCGTGGTCGGGCTCCCCGACGGCGCCGAGTCCACCCACGACGTCCCCTTCGGCAAGTTCGAGCTCCATCTCAAGGCCTCCGACGGCCTCGCCGCGCCCTTCTCCGAGTTCTTGGAGTCCCTGTGCGCCGATCCAGGCGGGAAGAAGCCCAACTGGATCATCGTGGACTATTTCAACCACTGGGCCGCCGCCGCCGCAGTCCAATACAAGGTCTCATGTGCGTTGCTTGTCCTACTCGCCGCGACTGTGGTCGCCACCTTGGACGTCCGGCTCTTCCAGCGCACCGTGTCCCAGTCGGCAGGAGCGACGACAAGGTTGGAGACAGTGAAGACGGAGCTGATCTCTGTGCAGGGCGTGCCGGGGGTGTCCATCGCCGAGCGGGTCACCTCGACCCTCGAGAGGTGCAATCTCGTGGCCATGCGGAGCTGCGTCGAGTGGGAGCCCGAGAGCGTCCCTCTAGAGGCGACGTTCGGCGGCAAGCCGGTCGTTCCCTTCGGCCTCCTGCCGCCGTCGCCTGATGGTGGTCGCCGCGGCGACAGAGGAAAGGACGGCGCCGCCGTGCGATGGCTCGACGCGCAACCGGCCAAGTCGGTCGTATACGTTGCGCTGGGAAGCGAGGTGCCGCTGCGCCATGAAGAGGTGCATGAGCTCGCCCTTGGGCTGGAGCTCGTCGGGACGCGATTCCTTTGGGCTCTGAGGAAGCCACCCCTCGACGATGATGTCGTCCTCCCCGCGGGGTTCGAGGAGCGCACACGCGGCCATGGTCTCGTGGTGACAGGGTGGGTTCTTCAGCTCGAGGTGCTGGCGCACGACGCCGTGGCCGTGTTCCTGACGCACTGCGGCTGGAACTCCACCATCGAGGGGCTCCTGTTCGGGCGTCCTCTCGTCATGCTGCCCATCATGGGTGACCAAGAGCCAAACGCGCGGCTGATGGAGTGTAGGAAGGTGGGAGTGCAGGTGCGGAGAAACAGAAACGACGGGTCGTTTGACCGAGAAGGCGTCGCCACGGCGATCCGGGCGGTGGCGGTAGAGGAAGAAGGGAAGAGAGTGTTTGCTGCCAACGCCAAGAAGCTGCAAGAGATCGTGTCGGACACGGAGTGCCATGAGAGATATATTGACCGATTTATTCAGCAACTCAGACGTTACAAGTAGTGAAGCGTCTTGGTGTTATTACCTCGGATTGATCAGAACATGCGCGCCGTAGAACATGTTTTAGGTATAGTATACTGGAATTACTGGAACATGAACAAGCTTCAGTTGGAAATCGTGTCTCTGATTTCTTTGCGGTCTTCACCTAAAACTGTTGCTAGTGTGCCTGCCTTGTGGCGTTTCACCGAAAGCAGGAGAACTAAACTGATCATAACCATCCACAATTCACTACTAGGGAAAAGGCATTCTGTGGCGCACCCACTTTGCCTTTCTGTGGCGCATAGTGGGTGCGCCACAGAATTCTCGCCACAAAAATGTGAATTCTGTGGCGCACCCCATTCTGTGGCGCACCACGGTCCATGCGCCACAGAAATCTTTTTAGTGGCGCAGCAGCAGGCGGTGCGCCACAGAACACGGTGCGCCACAGAAAAATAAACAATGCGCCACAGAATGTCTGTACTGGTATTTGGAAATTGCTGCTGCCCGCTGTACAAATACAGGTATATTACAGGAATACAGGTATATTACAGGATTTATACAGACAATAATACAAACAAGAATATATTTTGACAGGTATATGAAAACAGAAGCATTACTATGTCATCACATCATTACTTATATCCCGAGATACATACATATGGAGTGACAAGTGCGGAATTTTTACACAAGTGTTTGATACAAAAGTTCATCATGTCACACGTTACAAATGAAATGGTCACCGCCTACACTAGGATCAAATCGAGTACATCGGCGATGATGGTGAGCAAGAGCGGGAGCACGACGATCATGGAGCCTTCTTCTTCTTGAGCGGCGCCGGGAACGGTTTATACATCTCTTTCGTCGTCCACGTCCTGTCGTCATTCTGCAACTCTAGCCGTTCTTCGATGTCCCTCTGGCACAACCCTGGAGATGGATTGGGATATATATTGGTTAATAATATAAATAGAGTATGCATGATTTATTCATCTAAGTGGATAAGTCTATAATAAAAGAAAATAAAGAAGCACTTCTTGCGAGTGAGGCAAGGCTTTCTTTTATAATACATCCTACCTCGGCCGCGGTAGTTCAAGGCCCCCCTGCTGTGTTGACATCTTCGACGATGATTTCCGATAACTTCGTCACGATGCGATGGAAGTCTTCTCTAATATCAGCATCGGTGAGGTTCTCGTCATGTTTGACCCATTCTCGCATACAAGATGGCATCCTCAATTGCTCTGCATCTCGGACATACCCTTTAAGTTGATGGAGGGCGTAGAAGGCATCCTTCACGCTGCCAGGCTGCTGCTTGAGGCAAGGGAACTCGGTCACATGCTTGAACCGGTGCTTCTTGTCATTCGTAAAAGCTTCCGCCTTATTTTCGAAGGCGCCTCCCTTTTGGGCGTAGCCCTCGATAGCATCATCGAGAACACCCTTTATTCTGGTGTAGTCTTTCTTCCTCTGCACACTCCCCGAGTCGAAATAAGTGGCAAGGGACCACCCCGGGTTTAGGACGATGAGGATGCAGAACGTGTCCCTGCTCAACACAATTGAAACGGAATGTTGGAAAGGATCGGCAATGGAAGAAATCGATAAGAAAGCATAAGTTACGACGGCGGCGAGCGGATGTGTACTTACTCGGGAAAGAAAGGCACAAGAAGGCTGCTCTTCCTCTTGTTTTTCAGCATGAACCTCTGGAGGTACTCCGTCGCCCTGCTCCGTGTCCTTGATCCTTCCACCAGCTGGCTGTCACGCATGTAGTAGGGATCCGCTACCGCGACGTGCAGGAGATTATCTCTCGAGATCTTCATCGCCGCATTGAGCGCGTACAGGCGGACCAAGTTATAGTTCAGCCGTTTAAAGTGAAATAGATTGAAGACGTCCTCGTACGCTATGAAGAACAGATCCGCGGGGGCTTCACGGACGAAGTCGAACTCATCATCCATTGGCACTTGGACCGTGAACACCGGGTAATTTGGATACTTGTCTTTAAGAAGGAGGCCCTCTAGGTGCAGGATAGATTGATGCAAAGAGTGCATGTGTCCATATGCGAAGCAGAGCATCTCAGGAGGCAGTATCGGTTTACCAGCTTCATGAAGTCGGTGCGCCAAGCCATCCGGACGGGGTGGTACCAACTCTTCACGACCCCGGATCATAGGAGGTGGCTGGCTCGAAGAGGCGGCGCCTGGCTTTCTCTTCCTGTGCTGCTTCTTGGTCTTCACCTCTGGGGGTGCTAACCCCGCCTCGCCAACCGTCTTCTCTGGGGCTGTAAACCCCTCGCGAACCGTCTTCCGTATTGTGCCAGGGGAGAAAACATTAGTCGGTTTGTCTAGAGCTTCATTGCCGGCCGCTGGAGGCGTCTCTTGAGATAAACCCTGGAAGGTCAGGCGCTGCGTGACTGTAGTGGGACGAGCAGGTTGATCGGCGTGAGCACGGAAGGGTTCGTCATCCACAGGAGGCATGTATATATCTTTGCTGGCGCCAGTGTTGATGAAGGCATCGATGTCGACATTCTCATCATCATCGTCGTTGCCATCAAGTTGCGGTTCAGACGCTCCCAACAGTTTAAAGTGGCGGCTGGTGGTGGCGACGACCGCCGGTTCCTTCCGGGCGGTGGCGACGGCTGCAGGCTTCGAGGGCTTCGGGGGACGGATCGGGACGGCCCGGAACTTCGAGGTGGCGCCGGTGGTGCGTCTTGGGCCCTCATCAAGAAGACCCCCCCAAGACGAATCTGGTTCTTCGGCCATGGCGTGACCCAGTTGGGGCACTTTCCAAGTACCATGTGGCCATCGGCTCCCGGAGGTTGAATGGGGGGGTCGATGTCGAAAAACGCAGACACTACCGTAACTACCTTGACCTTCATATTGTCCTCGTCCATTCTAGTGTGGTGCATTTCGCGGCTCCTTGGTTGTATGACAACGCCCGCAGCAACTTCCTTCAACTCGCCGCCGGCCTCTACCCTATGCAGGAGTATGCAAGGGGAGTCCTGAGTCAACAACACATGTTGGGCATCATGAGATGGCAGTCATCAAAGCAGGCATAGTTATAGAAGATGACGCGGACTAACTAATTAGTTACCTTGGTGATGGCGTCCAGCTCGGCTAATGTCGAGACAAGGGCGCGGGTGCCGGCGGCCGGACTATTATTCTCGGGTGCCGGTACCGTAGGGGGCGTCGGTGCGACCAAATGGAGCGGCGGCTGCGCCGCGGCGTTGGGCGGCGGGGGGTCACCAGGTCCGGCGACAGGTTCTGCTGGTTCATGGTGGAGTTGCTGCCGGAGAAGCTGGGCACGTAGATCGGCCCTTGTTGACCTCCCGCAGTCCAGGCAGCTATCCCCTCCAATAACGCAGGGGGAAACATCTCCCGGATCCTGTCGGTCACTAACTTGTCAACCGTGGTGGAGTCCACTTTTTCCTTCTCTAGTGACTCCACCTTCTTCCTTAGCTCCACAACCTCGGCTCTATCCTTGGTCGGCTTCCTCCTCTCCTTTCTGGTCGCGCGCCGTCCGAGCTGTAGTACTCTGTGAACTTCATGCTCGTACCAAAGCCGGACACACGGCCAGCTGAACTCGGCGGCGCCGACTTGTCCCTATTCTTGAAAACGTTCGTCGCCCTGTTGAAAGTCGTGTCCCACGGTTCCGTCGACTCCTGGGACGACGGGCCGGCCTCAGCGTCAGCCTTCAACTCTTTCTCCTGCAGACAAAGGTGAACCCACTTAGAAATTTGGCTTTGTTATCGATCTAATTAGATCAACGCAATGGACTTTGAGATATCTGTGGTAATTAAATTCCCTTACCAGCACATTCTCGAAGTCCCTCACATCCTGATCGTCGGTAATGAATTCCCCAGTCTTCCAGTCCAGATGGTAGCGGGACCGGACAAAGTTCCGGATCTGCTCGTCTGTGAATCTTTCCCACGGGTTTTCTTTTCCAAGACGTGCAATCTCGGCATCCTCCTTGTCCCAAACGCGCTTTTTCCCTCGGTAACCGCCGCTTCCCAAATGGTGGTTACCTATGTTCAGCTCCCGCATGTCCTTCCCCCACTGGGTCCATTTTTTAGCCTCCTCAGATTTTACGGTCAACTTGAATTCCTCGAACTCTTCTTCGGTGATGTGCGGGTCTTTTTTACTAATCTCCTCCCAGCTGTCACCCTTGTCAATCTTGCTCTTCACCCGGCTTTTCCAGCTGCTCAAGGCGGTGCTCATCTTCGTGATGGCGAAACTGTCCACATTTTTGTTGAACGGCAGCGGGAACGTGTATCGTTGGTGAACCCTCTTGAGGAGGTGTTCGACCAAAGCCTCATTGGCTGTGCTTCTGAGGTCCTTCGTGTTGATCGACACGCTTTCCCGGAGGATGCACCCTAGTTGCATGCTGTACCCTGAGGCAAGTTTCTCAGGCGCCACTGGTAGGCCACTTGCCGTGACCTCAGTGAACACGTCCGTGACATTGCCGACCGATTGCGGTGTCCGATCCTTCCTTGGCTTCTTCTTCTGAGCGGCCGGGTTGCTGCCGCCAATACCACCATCCGTGTGGTCGCCGCCATCGGAGGTGGTGGTGTCATCCTCATGGCCGCCGTGACCTTCTCCTGGGTTGTATTCGGGGTCGTCCTCCCGTCCCTCTTGCTCATCGTCGGGACGGTCGGCGCCACTAGTGGCGGCGGCATCCTCCTCCCCCAGAACGACTTGTTCTTTTCTCTAGCTATTTCTTCGACGCTCATGCGCTTAGAAGTGTCGGGCTCCGCGTCGGCCGACATCTTTGCACTGCATTAAAAAGAGGCAAAAAGTTAGTACAACAAAAATATAAGAAAAAAATCACTTACTTAAGTACTAAGATACCCCGGCCCATGCATTAGTCGCAATACCCCATATGTCCTTTTTTTAGCAAAGTCATGCTAAAATTCACGAAAAAATTCGGCATGACTTTTGCTAAAAAAGGGACATATGGAGTACCCGAATTTGCCGGAACGGAAGTTAATCGACGTTCCGGCAATCTCAAGGGTCTCGGGGTACCTGCATAGATTTCACAAAAATATCCACATCCGGCCGGCATCTCCGGCCGGCATCTCCACGACACGATGGTCGGAGCACAAACAACCACGACCATATCCACATCTCGGCCGGCATCTCCGGCCGATCTCCACGACACGATGGTCGGAGCACAAACAACCACGACCATATCCACATCTCCGGCCGGCATCTCCATGACACGATGGTCGGAGCACAAACAACCACGACACGATGGTCGTGGTAGCACAGATCAACACAAGCACACACAACTTCTCGATCGGGGTACCAATAGCTCACCAAAGGGCGTCTTCTTGAACTTGAAGCACACACAAGAACTTCTAGCACACACAAGAACCTTTGCACCTGTACAACCAAAAAAAAAGAAGGGTGAGAAAATAGACATATGGGGTACTCTACTGCTGCAAGCAAGCAAGCACGACACGGCAATAATACAAATTTAACTACATTGTAATTATATTTAGCAAGCAAGCACTGCTAACATGCTACTACATCACGTTTTACTTAACAAAAATGCCGTGTCCAGTGGAATAATCAACAAAAATGCCGGTTTGGGCATTTCCACAAGCACCTAGAGTGCATAGTTCCACGGAGAGGAGGGAGGAGGAGGAAGATGGCAGGGAGGGAGGAGGGAGGAGGGAGGAGGGAGACCTGCGCAGGCCGGGTTGGCGCCGAGGAGGGCAGCGGGGCCGCGAGGCCGACCGGGGCGCGCGGCTCAGGGGCGCGTCGAGGTGGCGGGGCCGCGAGGGCGCCGTCCGGGGCGGGCGCCGGGCGTGTCTGGACGGCAGCAGGCCGAGGCGGGCGGCGGCCAGTGCGGGTGGCCCTGGGCGCGTCGAGGTGGCGGTGGAGGTCCTGGGTCGCCGGCGGCGAGTTGGGGGAGAACGGCGGCGAGTCGCGCTCGTGATTAAATTTGAACTTGTGGTTTTCGAACAGAGTGAGGCCGCGGCGCGGGGCGGACCCACATGTAAGTGGGTGCAACTACTTTCTGTGGTGCATCCGACCTGGCATGCGCCACAGAATTCTGTGATTCTGTGGCTCATCCGTCGTTGGATGCGCCACAGAATTTTGTGATTCTGTGGCGCATGTGTTGGGGATGCGCCACAGAATGTCGTGCCTATATTTAACTAAAATATATTTAGTTGCTGTTTTATGACAGGGGCAGCAACATATCCCAGTGGTTAGCCACTGATCCTGAAACTTGGGCAGCCACTCTGTTCGGCATGTCGAAGTACTTGTCAATTTCCTCCTGGATATTCGGATCGCCGTTCTTGTCCAAGTCTTCCTCGTTGGCGTCTCCTTCCATTCCGATGATGCTCCTCTTGCCCCTCCTCACGACAACACGGCTAGACTTTGACGGGTCGGTAATGAAGAAGCATTGCTCAACTTGGCTAGCGAGTACCCATGGCTCATTTTTCGCGGAGGCGTTCTTCGATTTGGCATCGGGTATTACCATGGTGGTGAAATACCGGCCTTCTTTGACGACGTCCTTGGCCCATCTCACACGGAACATTGGCACAGACTCTCCACAGTAGTTGGGGTCCCATATCTCCTCGATCCTTCCGAAGTATCTTTGCTTGACAGTAGCCTTGTCATCACCGTAGGATAGCATAGTTACTCCTGAGTTTTGATATTCGCTATTCATGTCCTTTTCCTCGGTGCAGAATCTGAAACCGCTGATGTCGTACGACTGATAGGTTCTTATGTTGTGCCCGGGGCCCTGTGATAAGGAGAATATGACTTTTTCATCTTCCGTAGATGGCTTTTTGCGCTGTGCTTCAAACAGTTGCCTTTTATTGAACCAACTCGTGAAGCTGGAGTTGTGCTCTCTGGTTATGTCTCCCTTCTTCCTCGGCCGGCCCAGGTCGATGTAATTCTTCTCGATTAAGATTTTGTGCTCTTTAACCCAAGGTTCGATCAATTGTAAGTGTTGTAGCGCGACCCGGTGAGCCCTGTCAAAGTCATCGCGTCGACCACGAATGTGACAGGGAGTGAGCGGTAGCCCTCGCAGTGACCAAATCCAGCAAGCCTGCCGAGGTGCGTCCTGGTGGGCAGACCAACATCCCGGTTCTCGGTGCTTAGATAACTCTGACAGAAGGAGATGCACTCGTAGGTTAGAAAGCCCTTGGCCATGCTTGCGTCTGGACGGGACCTGTTGCGAACGTATCCTTTCATGACACCGTTCTGCCTTTCGAACGACATCATGTAGTGCAGGAACGTCGGCCCGAGCTGCAGGATGTCATCAACGACATGGAGAAGGAGATGCACGCAGATGTCAAAGAATGCGGGCGGGAAGTAAATCTCGAGCTCGCATAGTATCACCACGATCTCTTCCTGTAGCCTGTGGAGCTGCCTCACGCCGATCAACTTCCTGTTGATGACGTCGAAAAAGTTGCAAACAGCGTATCACGGACATGCTCGTCCATTATCCCTCGGATCGCAACGGGAAGTATTTGCGTCATCAACACGTGACAATCGTGAGACTTCATCCCGCTGAACCTCTTCTTTGTTCCGTCCAGATATCTGCTTATCTTCCCCGCGTAACCGTAAGGAAATTTGACTCCTAGGAGGCACCTGTAAAACTGCTCGAGCTCCTCCGGACTCATAGTGAAGCAGGCAGCAGGAAGCACCACCGTGTTCTTCTTTACCCTTTTGCGGCGACCTTGAGTCCCTTCCGTCTGATCATCATCATCATCATCACTATCGAGGGCCTGAAGATCTTTCTTGATGCCAAGCCATTTCAGATCGTATCTTGCTTTCGTCCCATCCATGGTCTTTTCCGACATGTTCAAAAGAGTGCCCAGAAGACTCTCGGTAACATTCTTCGTAATGTGCATTACATCGAGGCTATGGGGTGTGTGGAGGACCTTCCAGTACTCCAAGTCGTGGAAAATAGACCTCGCTTTCCATACACCCAGCAGCGGATCTACCCCCGGTCGCTTCTTTCCCGCGCAGGGCACTCCTCCCAATTTTTCAAATGCTCGTCGATTTCTATGCCTCTCCTCGGGCGCGGTTCTCTTTCGAGCTCGTCTTGACCATCGAACAAATCACCGCGTTTTATCCACGGGTGCTCCATGCGAAGCCACCTTCGAGCCCCTGGGTACACGGTTTTCGAAGACCAGGGATCCCTAGGTAGCTGGATATGCGGGGTCTCATCCATGCACCTGACACATGCGCAGAATTCGTGGCCCACCTGGGCCGATACGTATGAGCATCCAGGATAGTCCTGCACCGTCATGAGCAACGCGGCTCTCATATCAAAATAATCTTTATTGTAGGCGTCCCACGTACGGGCTGGCGTCTCCCACAACGTGGCTAACTCCTCTTTCAACAGCCCGAGATAAAGATGTATGTCCATACCTGGTTGTTTCGGCCCCTGAATGAGAATACTCATGTGTATGTACTTTTGCTTCGTGCACAGCCACGGAGGGAGGTTGTAAGGCCATACAAACACGGGCCAGGTGCTATGTGTGCTACTCTGGTTGCCGAACGGATTTAGTCCATCGGTGCTCATACCCAGCCTGACGTTCCTTGCGTCGCCCCCGAAATCTTCGAAGTAGATGTCCAATGCTTCCCAATTGCTAGCATCTGAAGGGTGTGTTAGGATCCTGCCCTTTTCCAGATCTTCTTCGGGCTTCTCCCTTTCCGCATGCCATTGCATGAGCTTTGCTTCCTTAGGGTCCACGAAAACCCGCTGCAGACGGGGAGTGATCGGAAAGTACCATACAACTTTTCGAGGATTTTTCTTGTTCCCACTCTTATACCGTCCGTGGCCGCACACCGGACATGTTGTCATGTCCTTGTAATCGCCCCGATAAATTGCGCAATCATTGATGCAGGCGTGGCAATGTGTTCCCTCGGGGAGAATATCGTGCATGAATTTCATGTTCTTGTCGAAGCTCACGTCGGTCCATCTGTTTTGCGCCTTCATCTCCAGAGCACAAAGCGTTACTTGCAAGCGCGTATCCTGGGGCCGGCACCCAGGATACAACGGAGTGATCCCGTCTATCTTCATTTGCGCCAGCTTGGCTTTCTCTCTGGCTGCAGCTCTGGCGTTGCTCGTCTCCTTGAGGAGCAGTTCTTGAACATGAGCGTCCTGCAATGCCGAAGTTAGCGGGGTCTGCGTGTTCGCGCCACCACCGACATCTCCTTCGTCATGATGATCTTGTCCGCCGGCATCTCCTTCGTCATGATGATGATCTTGTCCGCCGGCATCTCCTTCGTCATGATGATGATCTTGTCCGCCGGCATCTCCTTCGTCATGATGATGATCTTGTCCGGCTTGTTCCAGCATGAAACCGTGCCTGAGCAGGTGATCCTCCAATTGTCTAGAATCAGGGTCGATCCACCTCACAAGTTTACATTTTCGATATGGACATCTTATCTGGCGCCTGTTCCACCGAATCATGTCCGCCTTCGCTTCTTCCTTATATCTACTGATTCGACCGGAGCTCATCATGATGACCATGGTTGACTACGCGGTATAAATAGAGCAGAAACGAGAGTATATATGTTAATTAGAACTGCAACAAGCACAGACAGACACACACATGCATGCAAGGTCGCCGAAAAAATTCGGCATGACCTCTCTTAAAAGTATGACATATGGGTGGTGCAAAAATTTGCCGAAATGGAAATTAATCAACATTTCGGCAAACATCCATGCACCACGCCGGCGCAAGCAACAACAAAAAGTTTCTTCCAGACCAATTCATGCACAACACACAAGCTTCATGTATAATCATCGTCATGGCATCGTGCAAACTTCACCTACACAACATACAAACATCCACACACCGCCGGCCACACAAAACATGCATATGCATGTCCATCCAACTTTCCTCACCTAGTAGATTCGGTTCCGAGACGTGACCGCGATAGACGAGAGAGTGTGTGGTGTTGGAGAGAAAAAGAGATGTGGGAGAGAGGAGGAGAGTATATATGGAGAGCCTCCCGCCCCTCAACAATTATCTATCAACCAAAATAGGTTTAACTACAAAAAATGGAGAAAAGTATGGCCAAAATGGGATGGGAGGGAGGAGAAAGATGAGCTAGGTGGAGGAGGAAGAAGAAGTACAAATGGGTAGGGGAAAGGGGGCTTTGCCCCTTTTGTAATCTGGGAAAGCAATTCTGTGGCGCATGGGCCCACATGCGCCACAGAATGTCTGGTTTCTGTGGCGCATGTGACCCCATGCGCCACAGAAAGCATGTATTCTGTGGCGCATGCAGACCCGTGCGCCACCGAATTTCGTTTCCACCAATCATTGGTGTGGGCCCCACCATCTTTTCTGTGGCGCATGCCTATTTCTGTGGCGCATCCGTGCCCATGCGCCACAGAAAGGACCCCAGAATTCGAAAACCAATGATTGGTGGTGGGGCCCACCAACTATCTGTGGCGCATCTGGCTACGTGCGCCACAGAATGTGCACTTTTAGTGGCGCATGGGCTCTCGGTGCGCCACAAAATGTGCACCCTTTCTGTGGCGCACGCCTGTCCGTGCGCCACAGAATAGTTTTTGTGGCGCATGCCCTATTTGGTGCGCCACAAAATGCATGTCTATAGAAAGGCAATTTCCTAGTAGTGATTGATCCAACATAAATAAAATTCTCGGTTGTTTGAGAATTACAGTAGTTAATTCTCAATCTCCGGTGTACTTGTCGAATTCGGTGTGACGACCCATACCTGTTAGGATCCGAATCTATTGTGCAAACACATTTTTTCCGATAATCACAAGATAAATATGACAATCGTGTCATTCATAGCATGCATAAGTGCATTATCACATCAATTGGCCGAAACTAGAGTAGCAGCAAAAGCAAAAATAAGAAGTTAGTCTCACTTGACTGGGGTTCGTATCCCTAGGGTGTTCAACCTCCTTCATTTGTATTCTCCTCTACACAGATGATAATTAGAACATGATAAAATAAAATGAACTCTCAAGTTAGATAACAAACCTACCAACTATAGGATTAGTTTGTATGATGTGTATAGCTCTAAGGTTGTTTTAGTTTGGATCATGAAGCAAGTTTTACATCAGAATTACTTACAGTAGATTCTGAAAGTTTATTATACCCGTTTGAGTACAAAACCTTCTCTCAAATTGTCATATGGATCACCATGAGACATAGGACATCCCAAACATGTGACTATGCAATTCAAAACATTTTATTTGTTCGTCAACACAAGACCTATCGGGGTAAAGTGAGCATTTTTTAGCGGACATCCATAACCATGAACACCGATAACCGATTAGCTTTACACTATACTAAGGCTGTAAAATACCTTTTGGTGCTTGCAGGTTGCCCCTTATACAACGAAATACAAGAGAACACCTATAAATTCTCCCACGCAAATGGCCACAAAAGAATACATGTAGGCTTTGATGTACACAAATTGCTACTTTAGATTTCCCCCCCCTAAACATATGACTATTGTAGCACTAGTAAAAAGAGAACTAAAGACACCCCATTAGACACAGGTTGCACATCGGACATATCGAAATAAAATGGCTTGTGCAGTGAAGCACGCTGGAAAGGGGAGACCGTGACACACCCCATGTTGGCAATGCTCAATAATGGATGATCACAACCGATGTGGGAAGGACACATGAGACACATACAAATTATATACATGTATCCATCGTGACCCTCTAAGCACTGTGGAACAAGGACAACCAATGCCAACATGACCACAACATTATATATGCCTCTGTAACCCTTAGAAAAAACCTAATTCTCTCGCGCTCTCGGCCAGTCTTGTCAATCTAGATATGTCATGTTGATAATGCTCGCGATGACCTTTCTCTCCGGAACCTCTCCAGTGAGAGAGCACGTCTAATGTGTGGGCCCACAATGACTCCTCCTCTCCATCGTCGAACAAAGATATCACACCTTCTCCTTTACTAATCGGCTAGATCTGGCACCAAGAAGGAGAAGTCTGACATGAAAAGCGCACATGAAGAGAGGAGGAGTAGACATCGATGCCAGTATGCACGGGAGAAGAGGAGTAGGGGTGGGCACCTTTGCCCGCAGAAGGTCGGGCCAAGTAGGAGATTGGGGAAGGGACACAAACGACCGAAAGAGAGGGAGGGCAGATATGACGCTAGCTCCAGCTTGGAGGGATCCTCTATCCCATAGCGCATTGATCCTCGGGCATTGGGGCTATCTCAAATCCGGCATCGCCACAAGAGTAACCCGCGAAAAGAGCACCAACTAGAACAGAGGACAACAACCTGATCTCCCAGGGACTCTAAGGTATATACTCTTGTGTTACCGTCCATTGTTTAGATGAAGTTTCACTGTACTATACTTAATATGCTATTGTCTTTAGCATAGTTAACATGCCACTATTTTAGTATAGTTAACAAGTCATTGTTATTATAAAATCTTAGTATTTTTTATTGTTAGTACAGTTAATGTGCTGCCCTTATTTTTGGTATACTTAGGGACTAATGATGTAACCTATGACCTATACATATTGAATATGTTCCTAACATTAGCTGAATGTGTTGAGGAATGACCGAAACTTCTCAACTCATCTGGCTAATAGTGGCACATATTTATGAAACTTATAAGGTGCATTATGCTATCCGAGGTTTGAATTTTTTGGAACATTATTAAAAACTTATAGTTTGTAAGTGGTATTGTTTGTTAGTTCATAGGGATTTTTAATTTACCATTCTAAGTTTGAACTAATTATTAGAGACAAGAGATAAGGAATAACTGAAATCACTTAACTTGTGTGGGCAATGTTGGTACCCATTTTTTGTACCATATAAGGTTCAACATGTTCTCTCACATGTATAATGTTTTAGATATTCGAATGTACACAGTTAGAATCTTAGAATCTAGGTATAATCCTTTCTCTCTCTCTCTCTCCCTTTTCTTAGTTCTTACTCCACTTAACTATGTCTTATTCTTATCCTATTTTTGTAATGCTTAGTCAGAAGACTTTTCAAAACATGAGCCTATTTCGGTGATACTGTAAAAAAGTCCTGCTTACGGATCCAATGTCACGTGTAGAGATTTTACTATTTGCAAAGACATTGACGTAGCCAACAAATACGATGATATGGTACGACCTTCCTCATGCTCCATCCTCATACCTTGGAACAACGAGTTGGCCAAACTCTGTTCCATATTCCCATTGACTTAAGGAGTTGGCGTATATTGGTTACCTCATAGTCTCGGTGCAGGAGTAGGGTTGGCGAACTTCGTTTTTGCCCTGTCTCTGTGCAAGGGAGTCAAGTTAAAGAACATGCTCTCTCTGACTTGTGTAGGTGAGTGGAAATGGCTAACATACTCTCCCTATCATGGTGGTTTATTTTGTATTTCTCATACCTTCGATCCGGATTACCGATGCGGTACAGTAGCTTCTTCCCTAGAGATCTAGCTTTTATCGAAACAATACGTAATTGCTTGAAAATCTGATTTCCAACAAGTCTATGAGAGTCTAGAATATTTTTTTACCAGACCAACAATTATGTTTTGGTGGTTTATCAATGGACGGAGATAGCCCAGGGCGGAGATTTCAGTTGCAGCTGTGCACGCACAAAATAACGACTGTTAGCAATAAATAATACTTATAATAACAAGAATAAAATAGGGTGATGTGTCCTTGGGACATGACAACCTACTACCATAGAAATGTGGATTAAGTTTCAACCATGGCCCTATTCCGTTGACGCGGGGTTGCCTCGCTTATTAACATAAACAGACCAATGCATTAGTTCCATAACATCATCGTTGTTCCCCAGATAATTACTTTAATCTATTCTACTTCCTTTACTCTGACCGGGTTTCACGCATAGCTTTCCGCTCTCCTCCACTCATGCCTCTACCTTTACCGCAACTCGGGTTCTTGGGTACATGCCAAGTACTAAGAGCGAGGTCGATACAAGAGAACAAATACACGCAACATTAGTAATCAATTAAACCAACAATCCGATATAAAAGTGCATGTATGCTGCGAGGCTAGGGCTCAACCCTTAGCCCTAGGGTACTACTCACACATCGTGATTAATTCAATATTAATAAACATTTTGATTGAAATTACTTGAATATGGATAATTTATGGTCTTACAACATCACCAATCGTGAATAAATAGAGAGTACAATTTCTATGTCTATGGAGATGGCGAGGGGGATGAATATGGAGATGATGCTAGCAGCAACCCTTCCACGTCGAGAAATGTATGGATTCTCCTCTTGGAGGCTTCTCCCCTCTCCTATATATAGAGGCAGTGGACAAACCCAGTCATTCGGAGGTCTTATGATGCGACTCTCATGGTGGTCCCTTAAATAAACTTGTATGGTTTGATTTGCCAAAACCACCGACATATGGTATGGCGGCACGGTACAGCCACGCCCAACCGTACCACCGCTTGTTAAGTCTCCCGTTGATTGGCTTCGGCAGCCTGTTGATTTGGGAAATCTTCTATCACGTAATTCTTCGCATATATTATAAGATTTCATCATTAAAATGTCCATTCATACAAGGAGTTAAATAACCAAAGAGATTTGCACATCTATGCACTCTTAGTGATTAATGGCATGTAAAAGGAATAATATCATTACAATATTGAGAATTATCCATCTTAAGCAAGGATAAAAGTGAGTGTAAAATCCACTCATAAATATCCCCAAGTTTAAACCTAAATCGTCATGAGTAAGAAACAAAAATCATGATATAAAGAACTCAGAATCTAAACCAAAATAACGGAAGGTTGATTCGCCTATGATTGGAAGTTCTAGATATCTCTGACCACTTTTTCACCTGAAATCTTAGGATAGATCGAGTAGCGGCAAGATATCAAACAAAGTTTGTTAGTCCAAGCACTAGTACAGAACGACACATCGGAAACGGGCCAAAACCCTCATCGGAAACGGAGAAAGGGTCCATGTCCCTGCCTCTGTCACTGCTGTGAAGACTTTCAATGGCAACGGAGATTTTGATCGTTTGCAATAAGTTTGGCAACCGGCATAATATATAACTGTTGCCTAGAGTCGTTACATCAGATACGGAGATTAGTTTTTGACCGTTTGTAATGAGGGCTAAAGGAAACAAAAAAACCGGTGACGCCTGCTGCACCGTCGACGGAGCCCTGGCTCCTGCTTGACGGCCGCCGGTTCTTCACCTTCCTCTTCGCCCAGCTTCATTGCGTGGTCTTCTTCTACCTATTTAGTACTGCACAAAAGTTATGCTCCTGGAGGCGCCGACTTCAGTGGACCGTGTGGACGGAGCCTCGCTCCTACGTCTTCACGGCCGCCGCATACTCTCCAGGTTTCCTCCTCGCCCTAAAGGAGATGAAAAAAATTCAAAAGGTAAGCTTCTTCATCTCTATACACAAGACATATAAATTCATAGCCTAAACAATGCCTCATATATATGTAGATTGGACACACAAATTTCAAGGATGGAGCTGGTGAGCCAAGTAGGATGCACAAGATCGGTATTTGTGCATATCACAAGGATCACTAGCGCTACCCTCGAATCACACAGTGTCACCTTATTTTAATCATCGGCATTACAGAAAATCTTATATTTACTAATTGGAGGCCCCATACGAGGCACCACGTTAATCCTGGAGTTAACAAAATATTGACCATCTGATTAACCGAAAATTAATTTTCAACAGTACAATGACCATAGCCACCGTTTCGCTCGCGCATAACTCCTAATTCCTATCGTCTTCCAGAACCAAAAAAAAAAGAGCGCCTCCTCTCGGACCTCGCGGTCGTCGTCCTCTCCGATCTTGCGAGGGCGATTAATCTAGCAGCAATGCCGTTGATGCAACCATCTACTGAGCCGTTGTTCCTGGCTCCCTGTAGCGCGAGTGGAAGGTGCGGAACTGCGGAAAAGGTGCTTTAGTGTTCCAATCGTCTTCAGATTTCGGCCACACGCCGTTGAGGCAGCCATCTACTCAGCCATAGTCTAAGAGGAATCAGGTACGCGGAGAGGCATGAATTTCTAATCATATCCACGTGCTAGCTGTTCCATAATACTAGATGACTTACCCCTACAGCTAAAAACCTACTACTAGCTAGCTTGATCATATCCGGTGATTGATTTTTCTGCATATCTGCACTCGCGCTTGGCTTATCTCATCAAGGTGGTCTGTACGTTGTACTCCTCAATCCATTCTCTATACTTAGTACAAATAGCCGGTGGCCTCTATGATTTAAGGTATCTGATGATTCTACAAAACAGTAAAGGATATATATATACCTTTTAGATAATTAAACCCCATAGCGTCCCGACAGAACATTCTCAGGTAAGCCCGCACAACTTTCAAATCAGATTTACATGTACTTCAAGTTCTCATGTGCACACAAGTAATCGTTTGGTTTTTTACCAGCGTGGCCCTTCCTTTGATCATGGTGACCTCCGCTGATTTTTTTTCCCTCGCTGATTGACTGCGTGGCTGCTGCGTTCCTCAATGTCCGGCAGAAAAGACTCGACAGCTTTAGATATATCATACCATGAAAGGAACATATGAGATTAAAACATCGAAGAATAATTTGGAGGAAAAACAGCAGTAAGTATCCCTGGTGTATTTCTTTTTTAAACAACAATACCTCTGATATAATTTGTCTGCATGTCTCTGTTAGATTAGTTATTTTGTTTTTTCAAAGAAAAATCAAAAGTTCTTAGGTAAAAAGTTTTAGATGATAATTCTCAACACTGTGGGTCTCATATTTTAATTCATTCCGAGGGCTATAGGTTAAAAAGGATTTGGTTGATGAATATTAGCAGTGTCTAATCCAAACGCAAACGTATTTGCTCGAGTATTGCTTGCTCATTATTTGTTATAACATCACGTTCTGCTCCATTAATTCTGTTGTTCTGAAGCTTATCTTTTTTTTATTAAAAAAAATCTGCCGTTTAAGTTCTCCCGTTTATCAGATTTGTACATCGGAAGGTTTGATTATTGTTAGATATACTTACGTGGAGAACTACCTAACTTAACCGTATGATTTAAGTTCTGCCGTTTATCAGATATATACATCGGAAGCTTTGATTGTTTGATATATACTTAGGTAGAAAAAATCTAAAAATTAGCAGCATGATTTAAGTCACTTTTGGGCACACATACTAATACGATTAGCAGTCCTAGAAGTTCTACTACATAGTAAATGTATTTTCTCGATCCCAAGCATAGTACAGTTCGTGTGATTCTTTAAGAAAAGAAATTTACACCATTAGATACACATGACTAACTAGATCTGAAAACAAGGTTGGACTGTGAAAAAAAAAGACAAATCCATCAGGGACACAACTGTACACGCACATGCTAATTGAGAGGCTTAATCGGTACGCACATACTACTTGAGATGATCAATAAGAATAAGTTATGCTTGCATTGTACGGAGTTGGCGGTGTTTACATGAGGCCAAGATTTAATTGGTAGAATAAATCTCGAAATATGACTTATGACCGGATAGTCCATGTGTGCGTCAAAAACATCTGTACTAATAAACTATTCTAATTTGATCCGTATATATTTTAACATATAATTGGACGCTCCGCTTAGAAAAATATATTATTGGACACTACTCTTTAATCCCTACCTAATATGATCACCAATTTGCCCGTCGACCATTGATCGAGTTGATCACAATAGCTGAGGATTAAATTAGCTTAGTGCTTAATCGAGTTCTACACGTGTGCGTAAAAAACTTCTGTATTAATAACCTACTCCAATAATTTGATCCGTATATATGTTAACATATAATTGGACGCTGGCCTTAAAAAATATATTATTGGACGCTACTCCTTAATCCCTACTTAACTGATTGTTGCAAGAACGGACTATGTGCATTTTGAATCTCTGCTTCCAGGTTCTCTCCATTACTTTGTGCAAAATACTACAATCTGGACAATTAGCTCTGGCAAACCAGAACTTCTGCATGCTTGCTGTAGACATCAAGGGCACCGGTTAAAAATTCATAATGATTTTCCACGTGCTAGCTGATTACGTGGAGAGCGAGGAGTGATAGAATCTGCAATCAGACCACAGCTACAGCTACGCCTCCAGTAATCTTCCAACGAATCGCTGACGAACTGAAGCTCTGGGCCACATGGTCGCACAACTAACAGGGAATGGCCGGGCAGAAAAGTTTCAGGGTTAGTCTCATGTATATGACTTTCTTTTTTCTCTTTTTTTTCTGTTTCCTTGCCAGGCCGTAACACTGGCTATAAATTTGCAACTGTAACTAATCTAAGATATAAGGTAGAGTCATCTACTTTTAAAAGTTCATTCCACACGAGATTAGATTTTTTAAATCAAATATATATTAGAGCGTATACACGCGCATTTAATATTTATGCTTTTTGAAAATAGCTAAGACATCATAATTTAGTCAAATTACGATACTTTGCATATGGATAAGAATTTAAAATATAAAACATAGAATTGGGATTCAAATTAGAAGTTCAATTACATTAATTTGTTTAGAACTATTCTTAATAAATACAGCCCGTGCGGATGCACGGGTTGACGACTAGTATAGAACTAATTACAACTAGAACATAGCCTAAACAATGCCTCATATATAGGTAGATTGGACACACAAATTTCAGGGATGGAGCAAGCGAGCCAAGTAGGATGCACAAGATCGGTATTTGTGCATACCACAAGGATCACTAGCGCCACCCTCGAATCACAAAGTGTCACCTTATTTTAATCATCGGCATTACAGAAAATATAGAACTAATTACAACTAGAACATAGCCTAAACAATGCCTCATATATAGGTAGATTGGACACACAAATTTCAGGGATGGAGCAAGCGAGCCAAGTAGGATGCACAAGATTGGTGTGTATTTGTGCATATCACCAGGATCACTAGCGCCACCCCCGGATCACACGGTGTCACCTAATTTTAATCATCGGCATAACAGAAACAAAGCTAAAATCTATTTGTAAACAATGCCTACTAAAAACAGAGCAAATATATGTCCACACAATTAGCTACTTAGAACTAGAAAACAGCTAAAATCTATGTGTAAACAATGTCTACTAAAAACAGAGCAAATCTATGTCTACACAATTAGCTACTTACAACTAGAAAACAACTAAAATCTATGTGTAAACAATGCCTACTAAAAACAGAGCAACTCTATATCTACACAATTAGCTACTTACCACAATGCCTACTAAGAACAGAGCTAATCATCTGAAACGAGCAAAAATATGTGCAAAAATAAAAAAAACCATATCCTACTGAACTGGGGTCTTACATTAGGCGAGGCGGGCTCGCTTAGCATCTCCTCCGGCGACGGAGCTACCGCCGGCCTCCCCTGGCGGCGCCTCCACCTCGAGCCCCTTGCCCTCTCCGTGAACCAAAGAGAGGGCTATGGCGGCCCGGAGGTCAGACTGAAAGACCGCCTCCTTGGCGCGTTCGACCTGGGTCGAGGCTTCGGAGAGGAGGACCGTCGCCTCCAGATCGGCCTCGCCCTGATGACGCTGGGCGTCCTGGCGCTCGAAATCTCCAGATCACGATCCTCCTCCTCTTCCTTGTCGTCGGAGGACGAGGACGAGTCACTAGTACAGAACGACACATCGGAAACGGGCCAAAAACTCCGTCGGCAACGGAAAAAGGGTCCGTGTCCCCGGCCCCGTGGCTGATGTGTAGGCCCTCATCGGTAACGGAGGCAAAAAACCATTTTCGGTGAGGTCTCCATTTGGCAACGGTTGTGCGCAGACCTCCATTTCTTTAGTTTTCCTTCATCAGATACGGAGTTTTCCATCTACCCGTTTGCACTGAGCTTTTCTCATACTTTGGTTATATGCCATAATACATGAAAGGCTGATTGCACAATGCACTAAAACATTATTCAATTCATAACATAAAACAAATGTCATCATTACATTGGTATACAATAATATCACCGTTTACAATTTGACTACAATCATATTTAGCACACATTGGCATAATGTAATATCAACTATTGCACTTTGACTACAATCATGAACTATAAACCTATAAGCAACTAACCTAACAAGATGGAAGGCTGGCTTAATTAAGCCAGCCTTCCATCTTTGACTTGGAGATCACCTTCTATGAGCTCTCGGTCGTCGCTGTACCCACTCCAAGACCAGTATTCCCGAAATTTCCTTGCCTTAAGGTTTCTGGTTCTCGGAATGGTACATTGGTACTTTTATGCAGTGTTGCCGAAATAAACTCCTGCGTGAAAGAAAAAAAAGATTAGCGAAATATACAAAATACATCTGGATATAAAAGAACATCGGTGGCTATTTTACAACAACTGCTCTGTTCGATTGCCATTTTCAGGCAACTGCTAAGATCGGCGGCAAATATCTAGGAACTACTCTGTTCGGTTGCCATTGTCTCTACTTTGTGGAGACAGTTCGCATTCCTTCTGTCTCTTCTTCCTAGTTCCACCCCAATCCCCCACCAGCCATGGACGATCGCAACAGAATAACAAAGACATCTACCGTCCAGGCCCGCGGCACCACCGTTCTGGAGGTGGTTTATGTCGTGGGTTTGTCACGTCAGATGTCATGGATGACTTCGTAGGTGTGGGATTGCGCGAGTCAATCGTCTCTGAGCTTAGAATCGTAGGACACGAAGAAGACAATGTTTACCCAGGTTTGGCCCCTCGATGCAAGGTAAAGACCTACTTCCTGCCTATCCTAGATTGGAATTGATATGTGTGTATGGTGTTACAATGGAGGCGATCCGATCTCGGTACTCGCCTTGAGTTCTAGGGTTTGAGATTTTGTCCCCTTTCTACATCCTGCGAGTCCTCCTTATATACATGGAGGCTCGCTAGGTTACAAGAGTTCGGCTTGGAGACTAATTGTTTTACTTGTCTTCCACGCCAAGTTATCTCCAATCTTCTGGATCCTTCCTTTGATAGGTCGTGGTCTTGGGTCGGCCCATTTTCGTGTAAGCCCATTAATGATGTGGCCGCGAACTCATGATGAGCTGCATTTCTCCTAGCAAGTCGCAGGTTAAGTATTCCCCCAACAGTGTACACGAACGAGGAGCATACCGTGGGGCGGATCCTCGACAAGTACGAGGAATGGCTAGCAGAGGAGAAGCATCGGTTCGTCGGCCTTGACATCGAGTACACCCGTAATCGTCGGGACATGGCTGTCCTGCAACTCGCCATGCGCCAACATGTCCTCGTGTTCCACTGGTGCAAGTCCAAGAAGAATTGTCCAGCGTTGGGCAAATTCTTTCAACGCAAGAATATCACCTTCGCAAGCGTGGACATCACCAACGACTGCAAGGTGCTTTCTCGTGCCGGCTTCCACATTCCACCGGAGTACTACGTGGACATCCAACTCGTATACAAAATCAAGGGTGAAGACGAGAGGGACGGAATGGGTGATCTAGCGGTAGACCTCATCGACACATCATACTTCAACATGAAGAAAGAGTTCCCATCCAATCAGCACAATTTCTGGGAGTGGATGCCGCTATACAAAGTTAACCTCGACTACGCAGCAATAGATGGGTACGTGACCTACGAGTTGTATCACAAGATCCTAACCTTGAAGGACATGCTACGTCCAACATGGCGGGAAATGCTCTGCCCTAGGTGCAAGAATGGTGAGGGATCAACGAACAACAAGCGCAGTAAGACGGATGACGATGATGGGTGGTGAATAGCAATAGGCCTTGGATATCGGTGTTGAACTAGTTTGTATAGTTGGTGCTTGAACAATAAGTGTTTGTAATTATCAGAACACTAGTCGTCAACCCGTGCATCCGCACGGGCTGTATTTATTAAGAATAGTTCTAAACAAATTAATGTAATTGAACTTCTAATTTGAATCCCAATTCTATGTTTTATATTTTAAATTCTTATCCATATGCAAAGTATCGTAATTTGACTAAATTATGATGTCTTAGCTATTTTCAAAAAGCATAAATATTAAATGGGCGTGTATACGCTTTAATATATATTTGATTTAAAAAATCTAATCTCGTGTGGAATGAACTTTTAAAAGTAGATGACTCTACCTTATATCTTAGATTAGTTACAGTTGCAAATTTATAGCCAGTGTTACGGCCTGGCAAGGAAACAGAAAAAAAAGAGAAAAAAGAAAGTCATATACATGAGACTAACCCTGAAACTTTTCTGCCCGGCCATTCCCTGTTAGTTGTGCGACCATGTGGCCCAGAGCTTCAGTTCGTCAGCGATTCGTTGGAAGATTACTGGAGGCGTAGCTGTAGCTGTGGTCTGATTGCAGATTCTATCACTCCTCGCTCTCCACGTAATCAGCTAGCACGTGGAAAATCATTATGAATTTTTAACCGGTGCCCTTGATGTCTACAGCAAGCATGCATAAGTTCTGGTTTGCCAGAGCTAATTGTCCAGATTGTAGTATTTTGCACAAAGTAATGGAGAGAACCTGGAAGCAGAGATTCAAAATGCACATAGTCCGTTCTTGCAACAATCAGTTAAGTAGGGATTAAGGAGTAGCGTCCAATAATATATTTTTTAAGGCCAGCGTCCAATTATATGTTAACATATATACGGATCAAATTATTGGAGTAGGTTATTAATACAGAAGTTTTTTACGCACACGTGTAGAACTCGATTAAGCACTAAGCTAATTTAATCCTCAGCTATTGTGATCAACTCGATCAATGGTCGACGGGCAAATTGGTGATCATATTAGGTAGGGATTAAAGAGTAGTGTCCAATAATATATTTTTCTAAGCGGAGCGTCCAATTATATGTTAAAATATATACGGATCAAATTAGAATAGTTTATTAGTACAGATGTTTTTGACGCACACATGGACTATCCGGTCATAAGTCATATTTCGAGATTTATTCTACCAATTAAATCTTGGCCTCATGTAAACACCGCCAACTCCGTACAATGCAAGCATAACTTATTCTTATTGATCATCTCAAGTAGTATGTGCGTACCGATTAAGCCTCTCAATTAGCATGTGCGTGTACAGTTGTGTCCCTGATGGATTTGTCTTTTTTTTTCACAGTCCAACCTTGTTTTCAGATCTAGTTAGTCATGTGTATCTAATGGTGTAAATTTCTTTTCTTAAAGAATCACACGAACTGTACTATGCTTGGGATCGAGAAAATACATTTACTATGTAGTAGAACTTCTAGGACTGCTAATCGTATTAGTATGTGTGCCCAAAAGTGACTTAAATCATGCTGCTAATTTTTAGATTTTTTCTACCTAAGTATATATCAAACAATCAAAGCTTCCGATGTATATATCTGATAAACGGCAGAACTTAAATCATACGGTTAAGTTAGGTAGTTCTCCACGTAAGTATATCTAACAATAATCAAACCTTCCGATGTACAAATCTGATAAACGGGAGAACTTAAACGGCAGATTTTTTTTAATAAAAAAAAGATAAGCTTCAGAACAACAGAATTAATGGAGCAGAACGTGATGTTATAACAAATAATGAGCAAGCAATACTCGAGCAAATACGTTTGCGTTTGGATTAGACACTGCTAATATTCATCAACCAAATCCTTTTTTAACCTATAGCCCTCGGAATGAATTAAAATATGAGACCCACAGTGTTGAGAATTATCATCTAAAACTTTTTTACCTAAGAACTTTTGATTTTTCTTTGAAAAAACAAAATAACTAATCTAACAGAGACATGCAAGACAAATTATATCAGAGGTATTGTTGTTTAAAAAAGAAATACACCAGGGATACTTACTGCTGTTTTTCCTCCAAATTATTCTTCGATGTTTTAATCTCATATGTTCCTTTCATGGTATGATATATCTAAAGCTGTCGAGTCTTTTCTGCCGGACATTGAGGAACGCAGCAGCCACGCAGTCAACCAGCGAGGGAAAAAAAATCAGCGGAGGTCACCATGATCAAAGGAAGGGCCACGCTGGTAAAAAACCAAACGATTACTTGTGTGCACATGAGAACTTGAAGTACATGTAAATCTGATCTGAAAGTTGTGCGGGCTTACCTGAGAATGTTCTGTCGGGACGCTATGGGGTTTAATTATCTAAAAGGTATATATATATCCTTTACTGTTTTGTAGAATCATCAGATACCTTAAATCATAGAGGCCACCGGCTATTTGTACCAAGTATAGAGAATGGATTGAGGAGTACAACGTACAGACCACCTTGATGAGATAAGCCAAGCGCGAGTGCAGATATGCAGAAAAATCAATCACCGGATATGATCAAGCTAGCTAGTAGTAGGTTTTTAGCTGTAGGGGTAAGTCATCTAGTATTATGGAACAGCTAGCACGTGGATATGATTAGAAATTCATGCCTCTCCGCGTACCTGATTCCTCTTAGACTATGGCTGAGTAGATGGCTGCCTCAACGGCGTGCGGCCGAAATCTGAAGACGATTGGAACACTAAAGCACCTTTTCCGCAGTTCCGCACCTTCCACTCGCGCTACAGGGAGCCAGGAACAACGGCTCAGTAGATGGTTGCATCAACGGCATTGCTGCTAGATTAATCGCCCTCGCAAGATCGGAGAGGACGACGACCGCGAGGTCCGAGAGGAGGCGCTCTTTTTTTTTTGGTTCTGGAAGACGATAGGAATTAGGAGTTATGCGCGAGCGAAACGGTGGCTATGGTCATTGTACGGTTGAAAATTAATTTTCGGTTAATCAGATGGTCAATATTTTGTTAACTCCAGGATTAACGTGGTGCCTCGTATGGGGCCTCCAATTAGTAAATATAAGATGTGTGTGTGTGAATTTGCACTAGGCATTGAATGTGTATGTTCAACTATTTGTAATAATATGTACACATGTTTGTGAGTGAATTTGTTTATGTGATGAAATGCTCATATGTAGAACCTAGTTCATCGGCATCACAGCCGGTCACGGAAAGATTTTTACCTTTCACCCGGCGGGAGAGGAGGTGCAGGCTTCCTCCTTCCCCTTCGTCGACATCCACCTCCTCCTCCTTCTCCAGATTCGACACCACCTACGGATCGACCACCACCTCCTCCAAATTGGCCACTTCCTCCTCCAGATGGGTTTCTGCCGGTAGATCCGCCGGAGGTGCTGCAACTCCACCTCATGAATGACCTCCTCCACATCGGCCTGGCTCAGAAGACGCCGGGCATCACCAGAGGAGGAGGGCGCCATATGGTGGCGCTTCCGCATCACTAGCGGGCACATGGTCGCCTCCAGATCGACCTTCCCCTCACGAAGGGCTGCCGCTAGATCGGTGCTGCCGCGAGAGCCGTGGCCGTGATGGCCAGATCTAGAAGCGTCGGTAGAGGAAGCCATTAGAGAGAGTGAGGAGAGTTAAAATCCACAGTGTGCGGCGGCTAGGGTTGGAAGAGAGACAGTGAGAGAGTGATAATGAGGCTGATGACTTGCTAGGGCCGGCAGTACATTTATAAGAACCACATTGGCAACGGACATTTTATATAACCATTTCCATTGCTTTTATACCAGCGAGAGAATAGACTTACTAACAGGTACTCTAAATTACATAGGAACGCGGAGACCACTTAGGAAACGGTAATGAACCACATAGGATACATATATTAATAATAAAGATGACTTAACTACATACGGACTTGATATTTAATAATGAAGTTAACGATTACATATATGGTACTACTAGCTGCTGCTGATGAAGACTCAGGCTCGTCGTCGGTGTACACGAGGGCCTCCCTCCGGCATAAGCTACCGTCGAAGATTTTGATGAAGAACCTATTGTCGACGTTGAACTCGAAGCACAAAAAGTGCCCCTGCTCAAGCTTGTATGCTTGGGTGAATGACTTCCATCCCTGGCCGAGGTACAAATCCCTCCCAGCAATCATGGCCGTCTTCACCGCCCAGCTGCCGTTCTAGCAGTACTCCATCTTCAGATGGATGGTACTTGCCACCATGCCTTGGAGCTTCTCCGCGAACGCCCTCGAGAGAATCAGGCGCCTCTCGATGCCCTTGTACAGGATAACCAAGAACTCGAAGCCGCGCAGCTCCGGGGACATGTCTTCAGAGGACGGTGAGGGCGACACCGACGACGGGGCATTGCCGTTGCGCCCCCTACCACGGCCGCGCCCTCGTCCATGGTCGCGCCCTCGTCCACGGCCGCGATCGCTGCTGGTACCTCTTGCCATGGATTTGGACGGAGGGGATCTCGTGAAGTTTGAAAAAGGGGAGGCGATGGACTGGGGCTTCAAAGAGACCGCTGCTGGTACCTCTCGCCATTTATACTCGCGGGTCTGATCCACCCACCTCCCCATCTGCCCCTTCGCTAGCCTCCACGTGTCAACATTTTCAACGGTTGGAAAATTCTATCAGTTACCACAGAGGCAAATATTGAAAACGGACAATTTTATTAACCGTTGCCAATATAATAAGTGACAGAGACTGGACAGGGTCCGTTGCCAATGTGGGCGGGCCAGCCGTGGCCCAGGCCAGGCTTGTACGCACCGGCCGCGCGGAATGCGCGATTCTCCGTCGCCTAACTCGTGCCGTTTCCATAGAAGGGTATCCGATGTGTCGTTCTGTACTAGTGAGGACGACGAGGAGGAGGAAGACGGATGGTTCCGAAAGCGAGGAAGGGGGTCGGGGTAGCCCGCCTGGTGGATCTGGCGGTAGCTACAATGGCGGCCAAGTGAGCGGCTGCGGCCGGAAGGGTGCGGAGCACTGGAGCCTTCGCCGTGCTCTTCCTGCTGCGCCAGCGGACGAGCGCCAGGGCACCGACCTGCGGGGGCCGGAGCGCCGGCGGCCTGTTCCGCACGCTCATCCCGCAACACCAGCTGACGTTGCTGCTGCGTGAAGGTCAGGAGGGTGGGGCGGCCGCCTCCACCGCCACGGCCGCGGCCGTGATGGCCGGATCTACCAGCGCCGAAGGTGGAAGCCATGCGAGACAGTGGAGAGAGAGGAGACTGTGCGGCGGCTAGGGTTTGAAGTGAGAGTGAGAGTTAAGGGCATAATTTCTTATAGGCCGCGGGCAATCGGGCTGCTTTTAATGGCAACAGGACTACGGTAATTCCGTGTGCGATGAGCACATATCGGTAACGGAGGTAAAATAATCTCCGTTGCCAACATATATTCCATATTCACCCGTTGCCTTTGTTGTGGGCCTGCCTTACGGCCCAGTGCGGGCACGCGGGGATGTCGCAATTTGCCATCAATTTTCCGTCGCAATTTTCCGTCGTTGCCATAGAGGGGTATCCGATGTGTCGTTCTGCACTAGTGAAGACAATTAAAACAATACTTATATTAGCAAGTACAATTAGACGAATAACAAATATTTCAGTTCCTTTAGGTAACACTTCCTACCAAGAAATACTTTAGAAAATTAAAAACATATTCATATTAAGAGTGTACGGGCATGTAAAAAAACATAGCATTAGAGTATCTCATGCACACCCACATCATCAAATAAAAACTCTCTGGATTTGTTTGAAACATTTGTGTCGCGGCAGTGGAACATGGGGTTCCCCTGATGCTGCCAAAGTGAGTCCTCCATCGGGGCCCACCAAGAAGATGGACAAGGCAAGGAGTCAAGTACAGCAGATGGGTTAGCCCATCTGCCCCAAGGAGACCCGACAAGTTCGACAGCAAGGCTCCGCGGCTAAGGACCAGGCGACCTTCCGGGGTCACCCCTCGCCCGGAGAACAAGGTTGAATACCCGCGGGTCCGTGCGCCCGGCAGGAGGTCAGGCGCACCCCCCCGGGTCCTCCATCCGTACCACCGAGAGGATAAGATCGCCAGCTCAACAGAAGCTGGTAGAAGACTTGGGCGCCAAGATGAAGGCCGCGCCCTGGTGACGTTGCCACGAGCGTAGTTGGTGGGGCGGACAGGCTTTGTACGTCCCACCTTTTTCAAGGGTGGACGACCATGCCGCCCTCTAGAGAATGCTTGGAGGAGAGGACGCCACGTCTCCTCCAAGGACCGCCGAGGGGTTTTCCCGCCAAGACCCTTCATGCCTCTCGCGTGTCCATGTCGGATCCCCTTAGCCTATAAAAGGAGGACCATGGCACCGAGCAGAGGAGGGAGGTTAGAATAGAAGCAAGTTGCTCAGGCAAGACTAGACTAGGGTTCGGAGGGTAGAGAGAGAGGTGATCTCCCCAGGGCAGGATCTGCTCTTCGTCTACCTCTGGCCGAAACTCTGCCGGGTTCACCCCAGAACACCCTTGTACACCACACCATGATGAACCTCTCAATCCAGACATGCAGGAGTAGGGCTTTTAGCCTCCGGGGGGCCTGAACCTGGGTAACTCCGTGTGTCTTTCTGTGTTGCTTGCCCTCTCCCATCGACGAAGAACTTGGCGACCTTGCTCCCGGGTAAGGCGTCTTCCAGCCTCCTTCGCGCCCCATGCTGAACCTAAAAAGGAGGTACCATCTACTCCCGGTGTCCGTCACCCGAGACACGACATCTGGCGCCAGGTAGGGGGTGCAAGCGTTGGATTCGTCTTCTTCTACATCGACCTCAAGTTCTTCGTCAAGCATGCCGCCGAAGAGGAAGATCGACGCCGCTACCTCCAAGGCCGCATCTCCATCGCGCACTCAGGCTTCCTCCGAGCGTCGCGCTGCGGACACGCGTCAGCCTGCTCCTCCGCATGCGCCACCTACGGAGAAGGTGGCGTCGGAGAGGGCCAACACCAACAAGAAAGTCGACCCTAACGACCCGGCGGCTCCCGGACTGTCCACCGAGCCGCCCCCACGCTCTGGAGAGAAAAGCGTTGGGAACGACGCGGGCAGGGGTCATGACGCCAGGGAGGAGCGAGATCACGTCCGCGCCAGCGGAGGTCCCCGAAGCTCCAAAAGCAAGTCCTCTACGCACTTTCCCTCGGACGCGCAAGCTCGCCACGACGCTCTTGTCGCTGCCAAGGCTCTAATGCAATTCCCTCCGAGCTCCGGTGATCCCAAGGTCTACCAAGAATGAAGAGCCCGTGTGGAGGCACTCCTCGACTTCGCCGATGGCGGCCCTGAGCCTGACATTACTCGAGCTCCCACCGTCGACAGCCCCGAGGCGAGCGCCGTGGCGAGCGCCGAGGCGAGACGGAGCCTCCTCGTACCGCTCCACTGATGGCGAACCGGCTAAAACGCGACCGCGGCAAGGCCATCTCCGTCGGGTCATCTACCACGCGCAACCAAGATCTTCAAAACTGGAGTTCATCGTGTCCAAGGTCGACAAACTGGAAGAAGCCGGCGTCATCAGGATGGTGCCGCACCCAACTTGGGTGGCCAACCCTGTGGTGGTGCCAAAGCCCATGACCCTCAAGTGGCGGCTCTACATCGACTTCACCGACTTGAACAAGGCCTGCCTCAAGGATCCTTTCCCACTACCCCGGATTGATCTCATCGTGGATTCAACCACCGGGTGCGAGCTCCTGTGCTTCCTGGATGCTTTCTCCGGGTACCACCAGATCATGATGGCAGTGGAGGATCAGAGAAGACGGCCTTGATGTAACATCCCAAATCTATAATAAGAGTAAATAAGACCCAAAATTCAGAACCAACAAAAACTTTTTGAATTATCTCACAAATGATTGTGTTTCCTTTTAAAATTGTTCTGTTTGACCTTGTGTGACTTGAATGCTTGTGATTGTTTGACTAGTAAATGTCAACCTAAGAACTCAACCTAAGTAAAAGTATATTTTCAACACTGGTGACCATGTTATGACAAGAAAATATTCCATATGCCTTTCCCATTCTTATGTTGGCCAAAAGTTTATTTCAAAAATGACTTGGTTCTAGCAACAAATAAAATGCCCTTTATTTTGAGACAGTAAAAGTATTTTCAACACTTTCATGTTTATAAAATATGGAGAACTCTCTGTGATGTCCTATCCTTTCCTCAACCTTGACTTTTCAAAATTCCAATCTTTATGAACCCCAAGGTTTCAACTCTGTTTAAAAGAAATTCTAGTGGGAAATATATTACCCACATATTTTTTCCCTTTTCAACCCATCTTTGAAAACCACTAAGTTATGGGATGGTATATCCCTTAAACAACCTCTTGTCATAATTGGGTGTGGCCACTATTACAAAATAGCATTGCTAGTTATGGAAAAAGGTGTGTGACTTATTCCTGTAGTTTGAAGTGTGTGGCTTGTTTGAATTGTGGAAATTGTTGTGTTGTGGATATTGTTGTGTTGATTGGTATTTTGGTGCTGTTGCTATTGCTGTGATTTTGCTGTGTGTGTGATCTTCTTGTGAGGATGATTCCTCAGTGGAGTTGTTACCACTTTAGGACACCTTGGCCACCAAACTTGGAGGGTGACTTGAAGAGGAATAAATCCTCTACAATTAGGCACCCCAAGTTCAAATCCTAAAATTTAGGGAGGTGGTCTCAATAAAACTTCCTCTTTTATCTATTCCTCCATTTTCTAAAAACATAAATATACTTTCTTTATCAAAATTCTAGGGAAGGAGATGAAATGCTAATTCTCTCCATCTCATATCACTCTCTCCTCTAGTAAGCCTACTTGTTGATTTAAAACAAACCCCTCCTTTATTTTATTAAAAAGAAATGAAGGTCATGGGTTAAAATGATCTTCATAAATAATTTTCCCTCCCAATTCCTCTATTTCCTCAAAACAAATGTTATCTCTATGAACATAAAACTTATTTGAAGATATCATATTTGTCAAGAAAGCTCCAACGGTTCTACAAACTATTTTACCACTGGTTTTAAATATTAAAGGAGTCTCAAATTATTAATTTCCAAAAATGGTTTATTTAAATCCTATGAACAAAAATGGAGCAAAACATTTTATTTTGCAAAACCAATTTTTGTGGAGCTTCTACACGTATATAGGAGACTCCATGAATTTTCTCAGAATATTTGAAAATGGTTAAATGCCCCAACTAAAATCCCTAAAACCTACTGGTTTTAAAAGAAATAAAAGAAATAGACAAAGGACTTAGTTGTAAGAAAGAAAAAGAATCTAGGGGGCGTTTTGCAATTTGTGCATTGACTTCCTGTGGCGGCAGAGCAACACGCCACCGACGCCGTGCTCCCTCGCCGAGCTCGCCGTGCTCCCCTTGCCTCGCCCCTGACGCACGCCTCGCCCTGGAGGAGAAGACAAGACCACTCCACTGCCTCGTCTGCCCTCCCTTGTCCCCCATCTTCCCTGTTGCAGCTGTACGGCACGGCACAGGCGCCGTGTTCCTCACCCCGTCGTCGCCGTGTCTCCCCGCGTAATGTCGACACCACCTGGACCCCGCTCCTCTCTGCTGCCCTGCGAGGCGATAAGAAGCACCACACCGCCTCCTTTGCTTCCCTGCTCACTCACTCTCTCGCACTCTCCCCCTCTCCATTTTTTTCCACGGACACGAACCACGGCCGCCGCTACCGACGCGCCTCACCGGCGATAGAGACCTTCCCGTCCAAATCCAAGCCCACCAAAAGCCTTACCGCGTCGCCCTCTTACACCCCGTGCAAGGAATCGAGAAGAGACGCCCGGGATCGCCGTCGTCGTCCTCAACTTCGTCCTCCCCGGCCGCTGCTTGTCGATCAAGCTCGCGATGGCCACCGTCCACCATTCGTCGTCATTGTTGTGCCATCGAGCTCCCCTCATCGCTCTCTCTCTCACGGGCATCTCCTTTTCTTTTTAGGAGCCCGGAACCGCCGATGCCATCCTCGCCGTGATTCCCCGCCGTCCCGTGCCGTGCTCGCGTCGAGGAAGAAGACGCAGGCCCGGTACCCCTTCGCCAGCGCACATGGGCCGCGAGATGGGCCTCTCCCTGCGCCGTGCATCTGATCCAGCCCGTTAATCTTTTTTTTTCTAAGGTTGTTTAGTTATTTCCTTATAGATCTGTTTCTGGCAGTGTAGGTTTAAATCATTTGTGGTGGATCTAGGATAGATAATTGAGTGATTCAAATTTTGTTGAGTTCCTATGAGTTTTCTTAGACATGCAGAACTGGTTGCTTGCCAAAATACATTTTTACTTGTTGTGTAGATTAAATCTTGTAGAAAGTATATTTTCCACTAAATATTCAATAACTAGAGTTTTATAACTCCAAATATTGCAAACTAAAATTCCCTGGAATGCTTGAAGTGATACCTTTCTAGATCTGTTGGTCTTGTATGCAAATGAATCCTAAAACAAAAGTTCTATTCATTCTTGTAAACACACCAGTAGCACTTTAGTGATTTTTGTAGATTTTTGTGAAATGAATTTTGGAGTAAATCCAATTGGATTGTCTTCTGTATGCTTAGGGGTACCTAATCCTAGCTTGGTGTGATTTTTAGAGCTATGTATTATTTTTGGTGTGCATAACTAGTTTTAATGCTCTTTCTGTTAATTCTTGTTTATAGTTTATTTAATTTTGTGGAATGCATTAGTGTCTTATTTGTGATTTCTAGCATGCGTAGGTGCTGTACTCTCTGTTATGAGTGTGTTAACTCTTGTTTATAGCATGTTAGGAAAAGTTTAGTGTTGCTTGTGTTCATTAGGGAATACTATCACTAGTATGGAGATTCCCTAGAATTTCCTAGTATTTAGGATTTGTTTGGGTATAAAATCCATTATGTGGCATGATTTTAGAAAGTGTTGTTTGAGCATCAGTAGCCCTTCATATCTACTGATATTGTAGCCTGTCATCCCTTGTTACCTATTATTTGGTCCTTAGCAAGGCATGTCTAGTGGGGGAATAGTTATAATTATTTAGGACTCACCAGCATGAGTAGCCTTATGTTGTGTTGTTGTTTTAGTAAGTTTCCTATTATAGCCAGAGGATATTTAACCTCTTAATGCCTTGTTATGGTAGTGGAACACCCACTGATTCCATTGCATATTGATTGAAGAATAAGTTTCTCAATCATAAGCATAGTTCCGATAGCCTTTTATCTACTGGGTGTGAGTGGTGGTTTTCTCTGTTAAAAATTGAGTGGTTGTGTTGTAGTGAAGTATTTCCTGTTTAGATAAAATGCTTGCTGTTCACCCTTGCTTGAGATAGCTTTGTGATCTAGGCACCTAGCATGCACTAGTCTAAGGCCCTTATAAGCTTAGATCCTAGTTTGTTGCTTGAATAATTGGTTTGATGCTTGTGGTTGTTATCTGTCTGTGCACCACTTGTGATTCTGTTTGGTGTATTGATTATTGTTTATTTCCCTGTTTGCGACGCTAGATAATAACGCTACCGGAGTGGTTTTCGGAGAGATTTGATCGAGGAAGGATTGGATTTTTATTATATTGATCAACGAAGAGAAGTCCAGGGACATTTTGCTGAAACCAGGCAAGCTACTTCACTGAGCTTGCATTTATATACTTCTACTTTAATCAAAAGAGTTGTTCAAAAGTATCGATGATTTTTGAAAAACCCCTTTTTCAAAACAATGAAAACTATTTTGCCACCCTATGTAGAAATATAGGGTAGCTACTTTACAACTATAGGATGGGAAAAACAATGTTTACTCAAAACCCCTTTTGAAAATACTTGAATGAAGGTGAAGTACCGAAAGGTCGGTACGAAGGTGAAGAACCAGAGAATGGTGTTGTTTCGGGAAAGAAAAAAAATGCACATTGTGTCCTTGTACTTACATCCCCAGCCGAAAATCTGTGCGACCACATTTACCCACATATGGGCAAGGGCGTAGTCATATAATTTGCTCGTGTTAGTACTGGATGCCTCAATAGCGAGGATGACCTCGTTCCATGAGGGGATGGTCTGAGGACCTACCCCCTGACCTGGGTCCTCTTCATTGTTGTCTACCGGAAGCCGGTATGGATGTGTCGGAGGAAGAGGATTGAAGGGCTCCCTTGGGTCCGCCGGGCAGAACTACGAGTCCCCACACTTAGTTTCTGAGGATTTGAGTGTCGGTGGAAAGTGTCGTAGCGGCAGGGTCCTATACTAGCATGAGCAAAGGACAGGCTATGGCCGGGAACTCAACTTCGCATACCTCCGGTATGGCGGGACGTGGCTGACACGATGAGTGACCGGATGGGTGTGGGAAAAGCGTACTACCTCTGCAGAGGGTAAAACTATTCGAATAGCCGAGTCCTCGGATATGGACAGTTGGGAAGAACTACTAAGGCCATGTGCAAAGTTTTGCAAACTCTGGAGTTGTGTTGAGGAAATTGACTTGGAAAGGGTTATTTCCCACCTGTGCCAATGAGTTGGTACGAGGTGGTGAGGGGTTTGGAACCATAACCAGGTTATGGTTGGATACCGGAGGAGCTCCGGAGAAACAGCTAAAATGGTGTTTTCTTAAAGGATAGGTTATAAACTTCTTCACACCCCCTTTCTATTAAAAAGGTTTTTAAAGATTTTTCAAATAAAAGTTTTTAAGAGATAAAAATCTAGTGCCTACTCAAGTTGGGGTAGTTTGCGAGTACAATCAAATGTACTCATATTGGTTTCGTCCCTGGCTATTGTCTTAGCCAGATCCCAGAGAAGAGCAGTTCGACGAAGAGGAGTTCACTGACGTCTTGGCGAACTAGGGCGCTTCCCAGTCAGCTGCCTGTAGGGTAAAGGCGAATGACTTGGGCTCCACGTTGATTTGGTGATTCCGCTGCAAGTACCTTATTGAAGCTGATCACTTCAAGCACGTAAGTATAATTATTCGGTATTTGTGGGTGTTCTGTGATACCAACTCAAGTTATGTGCAACAGCACACTGATCATGGGACTGTTGCAGGAAACATAACGAGTATCTCGGATAATTAATCCGGGGTCCTCACAGACTTGGTATCAGAGCCATCCTGACTGTAACAGACCTTAGTTAGCATGGACGTTAGTTAGGAAGAGAATATTTTGTTAAAAATATGTTAACACCAAAAATATATCCTTATTTAGGGAAGTCCAAAAATGACTCCCGCTCTTCTCGCCTTCTCAATTAATTTCTGAGACTTACCTTTCTATTTTAAAATTTACCAAGGATTTCTCTACTCCCTCTTACCTGTTCAAAATACTTGACGATGTCCAATGGAGACCTAATTAGCTAGCACCTACAAGAAGAAGCTTCCATCGCAAATACTCAACATTCAACATCAAGGTGGTTGATATGCAAATGCCAAGATCGTCGACACCAACAAAGCAAGAGACCTCCGAAGACCTCAGCTCAGCCTCAGCAATTCTACTCAAGTTGCTACTTCGACAATCTCAGTTTTTCCAGCTGAAGACTAAGGCGACGAAATGAGGATTTCAGCACCCCTGTTTAACCAAGACCCATAGGAAAAACATATGATAGGAACCTTGGTTGTTTCACCCCTATTACCACGCGTACTAGACATCCGTTGGTACTAGACGTACCTTGTGTGCACCTTGCTTGTGTGTACTCTGCTTGTGTGTTGTTTGTGAGGTGGAAAAACGTAGCTTTACAAAAAGGAAAAGTTTAGTTTCCTTTTTGCCACCTAAGTGCACCTTGTTACGGATGTAAACCCGCCAAGGAAAAGCTTTCTAAAATATTCTTCCCTCTTATCTAAATCATCTCCCAAACAGAACTGACAGTTCCTCAAGATACCAAAAGACCCCCGATCTTTAACCAAATAGCCTGAGGTTTTGTATCCTTTCAAAAGTCCGACCTAGAAAACCCTCCAGAAAATTTTGACCTAGTAAGAGGAACAAGATACCGAATACTCTCTACTTCAACCTTGAGGCCCAAGACTCTACGACCTTCTGCAAGACGGATAGCGGCCTTCATACGTCGTTTTGAGCAACCACATCAAGCTATCGAGAAGGATGAAGATTCAAGACCCGACGTTCGATGACACTAGTTGGATTCTGTCAGACTAACAAAAGATAATGAAAGCTAACATAACTAACATAATTTATCTAACTTTAAATCTCTCATCTAACCAAGTTTTGCAAAGCTACTAACTGCTTTTTCTAGACAAAGGAAATAGGTGCCATAGGACGACTCAAAACTATTTGGTAGAAAGGAGAACTTTAGGAGGATATACAAGTGTTGAACTATGAGATTATTAGTTAAAAGGGTCCCTTAAGAATCTAGTTGAGGAGATCAGAACTTGTTGGATGATATTGGTAATATCAAAAAAATTTGGGGTTTAGAATAGAAGTGAAAACTTGGAGTGGATCGATAAATTAATTGGATTTGGACAAATGATATATCTGAATTATGCTTTGGGGCTAACCAGTTGTGGTCCCCAACCATTGGTGGTTATCTGGAGCTAGAAGATGTGACCCTTGATTTAAGGTTTAGAAATAAAGGTGAAAGTTCTTGGATTTTTAGGAAGCACTTGCTGATAAAAGGATAATTGGATTGGTTAGAAGCAAGTAGATTAAGAAAAATACTCCGGTGTGGAAATGTCTAGGGTGATTCTTGGCGCAAATGACCCTTGCAATAAACTCTTATGGAATTATGGGAAGTGATCAAGGATGAGTTAGCCGATGAGTAGATCGTTGTATGCAAGAAATAATTAGTGGAGGATAAATGAATGCTTATCGGATTCTAGGAGTCAATATGACTTGGTCTAGTAGCCAGACATTCTAGGTGACAGTAGTTTTCAGAGCTTGTCACGCTCTGTTTGGATTATTCTTAGAAAAAAATCAGTTATCTTTGATTACGAGATCAAGGCCCCAAAAGTGTTGAGATAAAATCTGAATTTGGTTAGAAAGTGGGTCAATTCTTGATGATATGATCACATGATTGTCGGATGCTTTATTTAGTTTTGATGATATGGTCGTAGGAAAATGACAACCGACGGAGTCAGACAATTCGAGATATGCCTATCTGGAGAGAAAAATCAATCAGGAAATGATAGGTGGAGCACAATGATTTAGTGATAAAAAGGCAATGGGAAGAATATGCCTAAAAAGATTTGATGGGTACCCGATAGATTGAACTATACCATGATAAAGAGTTTATGCCCAAGGAAGATGAGGGTGGATTAATAATTTTAGCTTGAGCAAGGACCATGTTTTAAATTAACTGATTGATAGTAGTGGCCTTACCAGAAATATTGGAATGGTATTTTGAAAAAAAAATCGAGAATTAGAGACCTAGGTAAAGTTGATCGTTCAGGATCATAGGTATAATAAGTTTGATGTCTAAGGTATGGCACCCAACTCCCTTGAAAACTAACATAAGCCCCTCAACCATAAAGTTTTCCCGAAGACCCTAACTATTTTGGAGCACTCTAGCTTACTTATGAAGACACCTGCGAAGCTGTGTGAAGACCCGGAACCAAAGAAGCCATCTACCAGACGATCTTTGAGTATTTGGAAACTCTTATGTCAGAATCTACTATTCTTAACCTCTCTAGAAATAGTGCGATCCTCCAATGTTCGGGTTATATAGAAGTAGTTTGGTAACAAGCCTCATGAACTTGTTAGCAACTCACTTTTGTATGCTCAAACAATGGAGTGTCATACACAAATAATCGGAACATCAGATAATTCAGTACATCTCAGCCTCTGGGAAATGAAAAGTGATTTGATGACAAGACTAGCTACCTTGTTACCAAATTCTTCTTGTATGACTAAGGCAATTTGATGTCATAGAAGACACCCACATTCTTATACAACTAACCAATAGACGGCCTCGCAACATCAAGCTGTCAAGATCTCACCTGGCAACCTTACCAAAGAAGCAACGACCTCGGAAGAGAAGTCAAACCCAAAACCCGTGCCCTCAAAACTCCCCGGTACCCCCGGGCAAATCTCGAGGACGAGATTTATTTTAAGGGGGGAAGGATCTGTAACATCCCAAATCTATAATAAGAGTAAATAAGACCCAAAATTCAGAACCAACAAAAACTTTTTGAATTATCTCACAAATGATTGTGTTTCCTTTTAAAATTGTTCTGTTTGACCTTGTGTGACTTGAATGCTTGTGATTGTTTGACTAGTAAATGTCAACCTAAGAACTCAACCTAAGTAAAATATATTTTCAACACTGGTGACCATGTTATGACAAGAAAATATTCCATATGCCTTTCCCATTCTTATGTTGGCCAAAAGTTTATTTCAAAAATGACTTGGTTCTAGCAACAAATAAAATGCCCTTTATTTTGAGACAGTAAAAGTATTTTCAACACTTTCATGTTTATAAAATATGGAGAACTCTCTGTGATCTCCTATCCTTTCCTCAACCTTGACTTTTCAAAATTCCAATCTTTATGAACCCCAAGGTTTCAACTCTGTTTAAAAGAAATTCTAGTGGGAAATATATTACCCACATATTTTTTCCCTTTTCAACCCATCTTTGAAAACCACTAAGTTATGGGATGGTATATCCCTTAAACAACCTCTTGTCATAATTGGGTGTGGCCACTATTACAAAATAGCATTGCTAGTTATGGAAAAAGGTGTGTGACTTATTCCTGTAGTTTGAAGTGTGTGGCTTGTTTGAATTGTGGAAATTGTTGTGTTGTGGATATTGTTGTGTTGATTGGTATTTTGGTGCTGTTGCTATTGCTGTGATTTTGCTGTGTGTGTGATCTTCTTGTGAGGATGATTCCTCAGTGGAGTTGTTACCACTTTAGGACACCTTGGCCACCAAACTTGGAGGGTGACTTGAAGAGGAATAAATCCTCTACAATTAGGCACCCCAAGTTCAAATCCTAAAATTTAGGGAGGTGGTCTCAATAAAACTTCCTCTTTTATCTATTCCTCCATTTTCTAAAAACATAAATATACTTTCTTTATCAAAATTCTAGGGAAGGAGATGAAATGCTAATTCTCTCCATCTCATATCACTCTCTCCTCTAGTAAGCCTACTTGTTGATTTAAAACAAACCCCTCCTTTATTTTATTAAAAAGAAATGAAGGTCATGGGTTAAAATGATCTTCATAAATAATTTTCCCTCCCAATTCCTCTATTTCCTCAAAACAAATGTTATCTCTATGAACATAAAACTTATTTGAAGATATCATATTTGTCAAGAAAGCTCCAACGGTTCTACAAACTATTTTACCACTGGTTTTAAATATTAAAGGAGTCTCAAATTATTAATTTCCAAAAATGGTTTATTTAAATCCTATGAACAAAAATGGAGCAAAACATTTTATTTTGCAAAACCAATTTTTGTGGAGCTTCTACACGTATATAGGAGACTCCATGAATTTTCTCAGAATATTTGAAAATGGTTAAATGCCCCAACTAAAATCCCTAAAACCTACTGGTTTTAAAAGAAATAAAAGAAATAGACAAAGGACTTAGTTGTAAGAAAGAAAAAGAATCTAGGGGGCGTTTTGCAATTTGTGCATTGACTTCCTGTGGCGGCAGAGCAACACGCCACCGACGCCGTGCTCCCTCGCCGAGCTCGCCGTGCTCCCCTTGCCTCGCCCCTGACGCACGCCTCGCCCTGGAGGAGAAGACAAGACCACTCCACTGCCTCGTCTGCCCTCCCTTGTCCCCCATCTTCCCTGTTGCAGCTGTACGGCACGGCACAGGCGCCGTGTTCCTCACCCCGTCGTCGCCGTGTCTCCCCGCGTAATGTCGACACCACCTGGACCCCGCTCCTCTCTGCTGCCCTGCGAGGCGATAAGAAGCACCACACCGCCTCCTTTGCTTCCCTGCTCACTCACTCTCTCGCACTCTCCCCCTCTCCATTTTTTTCCACGGACACGAACCACGGCCGCCGCTACCGACGCGCCTCACCGGCGATAGAGACCTTCCCGTCCAAATCCAAGCCCACCAAAAGCCTTACCGCGTCGCCCTCTTACACCCCGTGCAAGGAATCGAGAAGAGACGCCCGGGATCGCCGTCGTCGTCCTCAACTTCGTCCTCCCCGGCCGCTGCTTGTCGATCAAGCTCGCGATGGCCACCGTCCACCATTCGTCGTCATTGTTGTGCCATCGAGCTCCCCTCATCGCTCTCTCTCTCACGGGCATCTCCTTTTCTTTTTAGGAGCCCGGAACCGCCGATGCCATCCTCGCCGTGATTCCCCGCCGTCCCGTGCCGTGCTCGCGTCGAGGAAGAAGACGCAGGCCCGGTACCCCTTCGCCAGCGCACATGGGCCGCGAGATGGGCCTCTCCCTGCGCCGTGCATCTGATCCAGCCCGTTAATCTTTTTTTTTCTAAGGTTGTTTAGTTATTTCCTTATAGATCTGTTTCTGGCAGTGTAGGTTTAAATCATTTGTGGTGGATCTAGGATAGATAATTGAGTGATTCAAATTTTGTTGAGTTCCTATGAGTTTTCTTAGACATGCAGAACTGGTTGCTTGCCAAAATACATTTTTACTTGTTGTGTAGATTAAATCTTGTAGAAAGTATATTTTCCACTAAATATTCAATAACTAGAGTTTTATAACTCCAAATATTGCAAACTAAAATTCCCTGGAATGCTTGAAGTGATACCTTTCTAGATCTGTTGGTCTTGTATGCAAATGAATCCTAAAACAAAAGTTCTATTCATTCTTGTAAACACACCAGTAGCACTTTAGTGATTTTTGTAGATTTTTGTGAAATGAATTTTGGAGTAAATCCAATTGGATTGTCTTCTGTATGCTTAGGGGTACCTAATCCTAGCTTGGTGTGATTTTTAGAGCTATGTATTATTTTTGGTGTGCATAACTAGTTTTAATGCTCTTTCTGTTAATTCTTGTTTATAGTTTATTTAATTTTGTGGAATGCATTAGTGTCTTATTTGTGATTTCTAGCATGCGTAGGTGCTGTACTCTCTGTTATGAGTGTGTTAACTCTTGTTTATAGCATGTTAGGAAAAGTTTAGTGTTGCTTGTGTTCATTAGGGAATACTATCACTAGTATGGAGATTCCCTAGAATTTCCTAGTATTTAGGATTTGTTTGGGTATAAAATCCATTATGTGGCATGATTTTAGAAAGTGTTGTTTGAGCATCAGTAGCCCTTCATATCTACTGATATTGTAGCCTGTCATCCCTTGTTACCTATTATTTGGTCCTTAGCAAGGCATGTCTAGTGGGGGAATAGTTATAATTATTTAGGACTCACCAGCATGAGTAGCCTTATGTTGTGTTGTTGTTTTAGTAAGTTTCCTATTATAGCCAGAGGATATTTAACCTCTTAATGCCTTGTTATGGTAGTGGAACACCCACTGATTCCATTGCATATTGATTGAAGAATAAGTTTCTCAATCATAAGCATAGTTCCGATAGCCTTTTATCTACTGGGTGTGAGTGGTGGTTTTCTCTGTTAAAAATTGAGTGGTTGTGTTGTAGTGAAGTATTTCCTGTTTAGATAAAATGCTTGCTGTTCACCCTTGCTTGAGATAGCTTTGTGATCTAGGCACCTAGCATGCACTAGTCTAAGGCCCTTATAAGCTTAGATCCTAGTTTGTTGCTTGAATAATTGGTTTGATGCTTGTGGTTGTTATCTGTCTGTGCACCACTTGTGATTCTGTTTGGTGTATTGATTATTGTTTATTTCCCTGTTTGCGACGCTAGATAATAACGCTACCGGAGTGGTTTTCGGAGAGATTTGATCGAGGAAGGATTGGATTTTTATTATATTGATCAACGAAGAGAAGTCCAGGGACATTTTGCTGAAACCAGGCAAGCTACTTCACTGAGCTTGCATTTATATACTTCTACTTTAATCAAAAGAGTTGTTCAAAAGTATCGATGATTTTTGAAAAACCCCTTTTTCAAAACAATGAAAACTATTTTGCCACCCTATGTAGAAATATAGGGTAGCTACTTTACAACTATAGGATGGGAAAAACAATGTTTACTCAAAACCCCTTTTGAAAATACTTGAATGAAGGTGAAGTACCGAAAGGTCGGTACGAAGGTGAAGAACCAGAGAATGGTGTTGTTTCGGGAAAGAAAAAAAATGCACATTGTGTCCTTGTACTTACATCCCCAGCCGAAAATCTGTGCGACCACATTTACCCACATATGGGCAAGGGCGTAGTCATATAATTTGCTCGTGTTAGTACTGGATGCCTCAATAGCGAGGATGACCTCGTTCCATGAGGGGATGGTCTGAGGACCTACCCCCTGACCTGGGTCCTCTTCATTGTTGTCTACCGGAAGCCGGTATGGATGTGTCGGAGGAAGAGGATTGAAGGGCTCCCTTGGGTCCGCCGGGCAGAACTACGAGTCCCCACACTTAGTTTCTGAGGATTTGAGTGTCGGTGGAAAGTGTCGTAGCGGCAGGGTCCTATACTAGCATGAGCAAAGGACAGGCTATGGCCGGGAACTCAACTTCGCATACCTCCGGTATGGCGGGACGTGGCTGACACGATGAGTGACCGGATGGGTGTGGGAAAAGCGTACTACCTCTGCAGAGGGTAAAACTATTCGAATAGCCGAGTCCTCGGATATGGACAGTTGGGAAGAACTACTAAGGCCATGTGCAAAGTTTTGCAAACTCTGGAGTTGTGTTGAGGAAATTGACTTGGAAAGGGTTATTTCCCACCTGTGCCAATGAGTTGGTACGAGGTGGTGAGGGGTTTGGAACCATAACCAGGTTATGGTTGGATACCGGAGGAGCTCCGGAGAAACAGCTAAAATGGTGTTTTCTTAAAGGATAGGTTATAAACTTCTTCACACCCCCTTTCTATTAAAAAGGTTTTTAAAGATTTTTCAAATAAAAGTTTTTAAGAGATAAAAATCTAGTGCCTACTCAAGTTGGGGTAGTTTGCGAGTACAATCAAATGTACTCATATTGGTTTCGTCCCTGGCTATTGTCTTAGCCAGATCCCAGAGAAGAGCAGTTCGACGAAGAGGAGTTCACTGACGTCTTGGCGAACTAGGGCGCTTCCCAGTCAGCTGCCTGTAGGGTAAAGGCGAATGACTTGGGCTCCACGTTGATTTGGTGATTCCGCTGCAAGTACCTTATTGAAGCTGATCACTTCAAGCACGTAAGTATAATTATTCAGTATTTGTGGGTGTTCTGTGATACCAACTCAAGTTATGTGCAACAGCACACTGATCATGGGACTGTTGCAGGAAACATAACGAGTATCTCGGATAATTAATCCGGGGTCCTCACACTTGATCACACCCAAGGTCTGCTACTGCTACACCCGGATGCCTTTCGGTCTCCGGAACGCCGGCGCAACCTTTCAGCGCGCCATGCAAGCATGTCTTGGGTCCCAGCTAGGCCGCAACGTGGAGGCATACATCGACGACATCATGGTCAAGACTCGGTACAAGGACTCCCTCATTCAAGATCTGCACGAGACCTTCAACAGCCTTCGTCGGGTCAACTTCAAGCTTAACCCCGACAAGTGCGTGTTTGGGATCCCATCCGGCAAACTACTAGGGTTCTTAATATCCCACCGGGGGATTGAGGCCAATCCCGACAAGATCAAGGCCATAGAGCGCATGGAGGCGCCGCAGCAAGTCAAGGACATATAGCGCCTCAACGGGTGCATCACCGCACTCGGGCGCTTCATCTCTAGACTTGGAGAACGAGCCCTGCTCTTCTTCAAGTTACTCAAAAAGACGGGTCCCATGAAATGGACCCCGGAGGCTGAAGAAGCTCTTCAGTCTCTCAAGTGCTACCTCGCCTCGCGTCCCATCCTTGTGGCACCAACAGAAAAGGAGCCCCTACTACTGTACATCACTGCCACCAATCAGGAGATCAGCGCAGTTCTTGTGGTAGAGCGTGACGCTCCTTCGGACAAGGTCGGCGGCAAGCGTCCCGGGAACATCCTCCCGGGGCAACCAAGCAAGAAGAGGCAGCCAGGTGACAAAGGGCCAGAAGGCCCTGAGCCTGGCATGCCCACCGACGCCGCCATCGACGTCGCAGAAGATGCATCACTGGGGGATGACGCGCTCCCTCTCGAAGCAGCCGAGCCCGCCAAGGACTCGGTAACCCGCAAGATACAGCACCCGGTCTACTTCATCAGTTCGGTGCTGCGCGACGCCCGGGAGCGGTACCCCATGATGCAGAAGCTGTTGCTGGCGATCCTCATCGCCTCCCGCAAGATGAGGCCCTACTTCGAAAGCCACCCTATCACCGTGGTTTCCAAGTACCCCTTGAGGAGTCCGCTGGAAAACCCTCTCTCCACCGGACGAGTCTCTTGGTGGGCCATGGAGCTTCAAGGTTTCGGCCTCCAGTTCGAGCACACGAACAACATCAAGAGTCAAGCGCTGGCTGATTTCACGGCGGAGTGGACTGAGACAGTGTTCGACGACCCGGTGGAGGAATCCAGCCTTCTCGAGAAAGAAGATCCCGATGCCTGGACCATGAACTTCGACGGCTCCTACACCAAGGGCCAGGGAGGCGCTGGAGTTGTCTTGATCTCCCCACAGGAGATCGTCTGAAGTACGTCGTCCAGATGCAATACAAGGAGAATATCTCAAACAACACGACGGAGTACGAGGGCCTGCTTGCGGGACTTTGTGCTGCCGTTGGCCTCGGTATCACCAAGCTCATCGTCAAGGGTGACACTCAGTTAGTCATCAAACAAGTGAACAAGGAGTATGCCTGCCCACAGATGGCACCGTACGTCGAGGAGGTGTGGAAGCTTCAGCGACGCTTTGACAGCTTCCGGGCCGTGTATGTCCCTAGGGATGACAACACGTCCGCAGACGAGCTGTCACAGATGGCTTCCAAGCGAGAACCAGTACCTCCCGGGATTTACATTGAGGTGCTCCGGCAACCCTCTGTGTCTCCCGAGAGGCTCAAGACAAGGTCTACATCGACACTGGGGCTGGTGACCCGTCTACTTCGACAACCCAGGAAACCAGCCCAGAAGGCGCACAAGACCCGAAAGGACCTGGACCAAGGGAAGCCATGCTTCTCCTTGGTCAAATGGTGTTGCTGGTGGAAAGAACCCACCCACCCTGGGCCCTGGACATCGTCAAGTACATGACGGAGTGTGCTCTACCGGAGGATGATCACGAGGCCGAGCGGGAGGCTCGTCAAGCCAAGCTCTACGTCCTGATCGACGGCAAGCTCTACCGGCGATGCGACAACGGAGTCAAGTTCCGCTGCATACCACAAGAACAAGGCCAAGTACTGCTACGAGACATCCACGAGGGCATGTGCTCAAGTCATGTTGCATCAAGATCATTGGCGGGGAAGGTTTTCCGCCAGGGTTTCTACTGGCCAACAGTCCCGCACGACGCCGAGCAAATGGTCAAGACCTGCGAAGCTTGCCAATACTATGCGAAGAACATCAATCAGCCAGCTCAAGCACTGCAACCAATCCCAATATTGTAACACCCCAAAAATTCAAACCTAATTTTAGCGGTGTTTTCTGACACCTGAAAAACTTTTTTTTCTTATCCTAAATTTTTTCCTCAAAACTTTGCGGATGAGTTGACTTGGAAATTGCTCCCTCAAGAATTTTTCCCAGTGATCCACGAACCACTCCATCACCCGTGATAATTTTGACGCTTAGGTTTTCCCTCGAAAACCCTAGCTCTAAGTATTGAACCTTTTAAACCCTTTTCTCCACCCACCAAAGGAAAGCCTATTTCCATAGATGAAAAAATTACACTAAAAATACCAGAGGACTCCCCTACCCATATAAAGACAATCCATGCAAAAATATTGCATGCTTCAATGCAATATTTCCCAGTTGGGCACTATTTTTTCCAAACTGCCCTTTCTGGTCCAGAAATGTTTGAGTCAAGCTATGCATCTCCATAAATTCTGATAAATTCAGGGGATGAATATTTCTACATTCCCTACACTTCATCTTTTGGAGCGAAACCCATTTGAGCAACTTTTGACCTACTTCCTTTGTAAGGCCATTTTCATGCCTTTTTGAAATTTTCAAGCAAACCTATACCTAGACAAATCCTATGACCATGATACGTGGTCACACTGACCACATGGTCCATAGACACACATATCCAGAAGATCACCCCAAGGTGAAGTGTGAAAAATCACTTTGCCTTGATCATGCCAATATGCCAATTTTTGGACATCTTGCCAAAACCCAATTTACCAATGACCATTTGAGCTCAAACTCCATAGACACACTCCTTGTACCAAACCTAGGCAGTGGTAAAAAGTTGGGATCATTTGGACTAAAATTTTCTTGCAGAACATCCATCGAACACCTTCTAACATTTCGAAACCCGAAAATGTTTACACATAAAATCTTCTCCAAATTGAGTGAAACTGGACCACATTGCTCACATACCAGTAGAACATCTCCAGTAAAAATCCTAGCTCCTTTGGGGTAGTGGAAGCCCCTTTTCATTTCATCGAGCACCTTCGGTGCCGTTGGTTTTCTGAAAATCTTACTCTGCAAAGTTTGGAATCCTTGAGGGATTCTTGCTTGGTTGTGTTGTTCTCGTCGTTACGAACTCAGCGGTGGAAACCTTGTTCCATTTGGTGCTCCGAGTCATCGGGAACGCGACGACGCCGCTCGCGTCGCGCTCTGGACATGCCGGTGTCGGCATGGAACTGTGCAAACCCAGCCCTCTGCCTTATCCCTTGCGGCAGTGCCGCCACGTGCTTCCTTGTACCTTCCCTGTGCATCCAGCAGGGCGGCCTCACCCTCCCCTCATCCCTATCTCCATCTTGTGGAGGAGAAAAGCTTGGAAAAATCTAGGTGGCCATCAATGGCCGAAAGTCCACCACCTACCTCTCCCTCCCGCTGCCTATATAAGGTAGTCCGAGCCCCTGCGGTGCTGCACCCCATTTTCCTCTCCCCTGCCCTCTCCGTTCAGTGCACAAGATCCACCGAAAGCCCTCCACTAAAAGCTCCTCCATGGCCACCATGGCCGGATCTCGAAAGAGCTTGGGGAAGGCCATCCCCGCCCCGGCCTAGCCCTTCCCGGCCGCGGCGCGCCACCCCCGGGCGGTCCCCGCCGTCGCTGGCCCTCCGGGCGAGCTCCCCGGCCCGTCCTCGGCCAGCCCTGCTCGCCCCCGTGCGAGACAGAGGAGGAAGACGACCTCTGTGTCGATCCCCTCTGTTCTTTTTTTTCTTCTTTTTTTCCTCTAAATCGTTTTCTAGCCCAGCCAGCGCACAGGAGCAGGCCGGCCTGCCAGCGGCCCAGCCAGCGCAGTGCAGTGGCGCGCAGTAGCGGCCCATTTACGGCCCGTGCAGTTTTTTTCTCTCGTGGAACTTTTTTCTTTTCCCTGCTGGACCGATTTTCAAACGCCCACAACTTTCAAACCGTAGCTCCGTTTTTGGTGATTCAAATTTCTAAATATTCATCCTGACGAGATCTTTCTGTTGGTACTGGTTTTACTGTCTTTGAAAATATTTAGTTTCGTTGACTTTATTTAACACGATGTTCTCCGTTCCGGGGTTTAGTCGTTTTTTGAGTTTCCGACGCGCGACGACACCGAGACCTCCCGGATCTTTTGGAACCCGACTCCTAAGGCAAGCTAACCCCTTGCTATGAACAGCCCAGCAGTGTTTGTTCGATTATTTTGCTTACTACCATGCTGAGTGTTATATTGTTGTATGTGTACTGTTAGATTTATGCATGTCTGTTTGTTGTTCATGTTTAAATATGAAACTTGTAATATTGCTCCTGCCATGTTGCATTTTAAATATTGTTGCATATATATATATATATCTGTGGATCTTCGCAACACCCTTTCTTTTTGTCGAACGAGAAGGCGCTGGTTGGCGGGTTCGCCGCCGTAGTCTTCCGGTTGACGTTTCTTTTCCTTGTCGAACGAGAATGCGCTGGTCGGCGGGTTCGCCGCCGTAGTCTTCCGGTTGATGTTTCTTTTCCTTATCGGACGAGAAGGCGCTGGTCGGTGGGTTCGCCGCCGTAGTCTTCCGGTTGACGTTTCTTTTCCTTGTCGAATGAGAAGGCGCTGGTCGGCGGGTTCGCCGCCGTAGTCTTCCGGTTGACGTTTCCTTTTCCTTGTCGAACGAGAAGGCGCTGGTCGGCAGAATCGCCGCCGTAGTCTTCCGGTTGACGGCTTTTATTTTGCTAAGTTTGGACATGGATACTACTAATTCTTGAAATATTGTGTTGCCAATATTTTGTCGTTTGATGATATATTATTATGTTATTGTGGTTGTTGTGCTGGACTAATCATCTGTTATTTGGTCTTGTTATAATGAAACTTGATTAAATGAAACACCCCTCCAAACAACGATAGGGTAAGTCCATGGTGCCACTAATATGAACTTTGAAAGCAGAACCATCATCGTCTCATGGAGAACCGTGACCTAGTAGGTTGTTGAGCCCCTTTTGTGCCATCCATTGGGCACAGTCGTTCGGTTGTGCTGTCCGAGGGTAGTGGTCGACGGGCACGGGTTTGACTGTGATAGGGAGTCCGGAGCTAGGCATACCCGGTAGCGCCGGGGGATGTGCCGGATTTACTTGCCTGTTGTGCCACGCGCATAGGTTGGTGCAGGAGGGTGTCTTAGCAAGTGGACCGTCATGTGAGTGTATTTTGCTTGGTACGACTTTGGGCGTGAGAAACCTGGATCGTCGGCTGAGTAGGGTGCATTCTGATAGGTGGTAAAGCAAACTCTCGAGAGACTCAACCTGGCAAGCTAGCCCTGTTCCTGGGATATGGAACAACAGTTCAGTGTCGGTCACACTGTGTGTCTTTGTCGTGTCAGGAGGTTAAACTTAAGATTTGTTTGAAAGAATTAATGAATGACCTGATTACACTAAATGAACAAATAAGATGATGCAGGGAATATTGCCTTGAGATGTCGATGGTAACACGTGTTATGGGATGGCGGTGTGATCGTTGGGAGCCTAGAGTTAGGCCTGAGCCAACATCAACCGTGCATGCCCAGAAAGGAAAGAGGAGGCCAGTGGGCCGAGCAGTGATCACAGGTGCTGTTGTGTATTGTTTGATACCAACTGGTACACTCGTTTACTCGTCACAGGTAATCTGTTTGTATGATTGCCGGTGCATGATCCAACCCCACCTGGCTTGGACTCTGTACTGGTGATACCCCCGTTACTTGCTTATGACATGTTTGGTGGTCAATGCCATGCTACTTTTATGTCATGTATCTAGAGTACCCCTTTGCCATGCTGTAGGATTTTATTTCCAATTAATGTATATCTTGTTGCATGATTGTTGGATTATTTGTAGTGAGTGACGATTCTTGCTGAGTGCATACAAATGTACTCACGGGCCTTGTGATTGTGGCCAGGTTTTGGCGAGGATTCATCTTCTACCTTAGCAAGAAGATGGAGCAAGAGTGTGCTAGGATCAGTAGCCCAGCCAGATGCCTGTGGAGTGGAGCCGCTCCAAGCCGTTGCCTTAGTCGTCTTCCGCTGCCAATTAAACTCTGTCCTGAGCCATGCTTGGCTTGATATTTTTGTCATGCCTCGATGGCCCTGTAAACCATTTGTAGCACTTCTTGTGCCTGATTGTGTAATGATTTCCATTATGTTGCACTATCGTGACGTGCGGCCAGATATCTTGGGCTGGCGCACGGGACGACCGCCTCTCTGGCGAGATGGGCCAGGGAGGGGTGTCACAGACGTGGTATCAGAGCACCAAGCTGGCTGTAGACTACCCTAGCATGGAAAGCCCAGCCATACTATGCTCGACAAAAGTGCCCGATGGATTTTACCCATCTCCGCCTAACCGGCATGGCTGGTGTCGGTCCACAGTAAGGTGCAGTAGGACGTGTCCCATTCCCTGAGAGAGGCTCGCCGGTTTCTTCCAAGAGAAGGAGCCGACACAACCCAGCATATATGAGACCCCAGTCCTAGCTCCCATTTATCCCCACCCTCGCCTGCTATCCTTAGCCACCCAACTCTCTTGCAGCAGGATCCCGCAAAGGAATCCCGCGTTCTCGTCTCATCCTACACCCAGATCCAGAAATAACCCGATGGCGAACCCCAAGGTCATCCTGGAAACCACTGCCGAGGATCATGGCGGATTTCCACCGATTCTTTGGAAGGCCGTCTGTGTTCTTCTTGGTAGGCCTGCTCACCCTCGATATGTGGTGTTCGAGAAGTCACTCTCGCCTGCCGGGAGTGAATTTCGGGCAGACGTGCATGTCGGCCCATGTCCTTTTGGCACGAGTCAACCTTACTTGATCCAAGGTAGGAGCATGCCCACTCTTAATCAAGCCATCCAGGTAGCAGCCTGGGAAGGTCTCGTCCGCCTGCGGTACTCGGAACCGGCAATGGCGAAAAGTCGAGCTTTCCACCTTCTCCCAGCCAGACCCCAGCCTGGAGTGGAGATTATCCAAACTTCCATTGGAGAAGAAGTCAACCCTGCCGTAATCACCCTGGTCACCTACGGAGCTGCAATGACAAGGTTCAGCCATTCTCTGATGGATGAACTCATGACCACAAGGCGCAGCCTTGGTATTGCTCGCATGCAACTGAGTCGAGCAAGGAACCCACCTACCCACGACCATGGGCAAGCTCAGGGTACAGGACTCCCATTCCCAGATGATTTGCTGGAACGCGGTCTTGATGCATCTGTGACGCAAGCACTAGCCCTGGTTCAGTAGCACCCCCTGGAGCGAGGTATAATCCTCGAAGGCGTGCCTGCAATTCCCCACCCCGCGGAAGATGGAGATGTGGACACCACTCTTCGTCTCGGCCACACTCCACCGACTACCAGAGGCCGTCAAGCTGAGTAGAACCCATGTTTAGTTAGCCTGAGTGGCGCTTGTATGTTGGTAGGTGAGAATCAGCGAGGTTGGTTGTTTTTCTTGTGTTAGCTTGTAATGCGAGTTTGTTGTATGCTTTCTAGTTGATGTCGAATCAGCTCGTAATAAAACTTGGTGTTCTGATCCTCTTGTTAGCCACTTGGTTCACACATGATGGAATATCATGTCTTTTTTTTTTCAGTTAAAGGTTTTTGAAGAAATGACAGATCACTTAAAACAAAGACTGTATATGTGAACCCAGACACATATACCCACATGAAAATTAACCCAAACTTTGAATGCCATTATTTTCTATTACGAAGGATATTTTTGCGTGTGTTGCACAAGCTTAACCATTAAGTGGAAAGTATTTGATGAGACACTGTAACCATGGTGCCCCGCTCACTTGATGTTAACTCGTGTGTAGGTTGGAAAATCACCTACTTGGTGTTATACTTGGTTCCCCACTTGGGACGGATCATGTGCCACACGCAAGTAAAAAGTTTTTGTCGAGTGCTTAGTAGATGTTGTGTGCTTGATAACCGGTATGGTTGAAATGATTATGCCATGCCACTACAAATAATTTTGGGGATGGCCCTATCCCATGGAATCTGTGCCAATTATCGGTGGCACATATATCTTCTTTTAAAAGAAACCCTGTTATTTTTCAAAACCTGTGTATGCATGAAAATGAATATACAGCTTTTCTAAAATAAAACCGTAAACTTTTGTTTTCTCAAACTTGAGGTAATTATTTGCCTAAGATAAATCGTTGGTTGTTGGTTGATAGTTTGGTTGTAGATCTTGCTTGATCTTGCCATGTTTATGTTGAGTTGAGCAAAACCATAGATTTAATTTTTAACCATGGTGGTAGATCCTATGTTAATTGATTGAGTGAGCCCCTGCCATGCCATCTTTTATATGCATTGAGTATGATAGAAATATCATACTGATTTTAATAAAAATCTTGTGGAGTGTTAATCTCTTGAGTGTTAAACTCTAATGTTTTGTAGAAAAAGTTTTAATTGGGGTATAATTGGATCGTTCAAGAATTATCTTGTATAACCTCCTTAATCTCGAGGACGAGATTCTTTTAAGGGGGAAGGTCTCTAACACCCCGAAAATTCAAACCTAATTTTAGCGGTGTTTTCTGACACCTGAAAAACTTTTTCTTCTTATCCTAATTTTTTTCTCAAAACTTTGAGGATGATTTGACTTGGAAATTGCTCCCTCAAGAATTTTCCCAGTGATCCACGAACCACTCCATCACCCGTGATAATTTTGACGCTTAGGTTTTCCCTCGAAAACCCTAGCTCTAAGTATTGAACCTTTTAAACCCTTTTCTTCACCCACCAAAGGAAAGCCTATTTCCATAGATGGAAAAATTACACTAAAAATACCAGAGGACTCCCCTACCCATATAAAGACAATCCATGCAAAAAATATTGCATGCTTCAATGCAATATTTCCCAGTTGGGCACTATTTTCCAAACTGCCCTTTCTGGTCCAGAAATGTTTGAGTCAAGCTATGCATCTCCATAAATTATGATAAATTCAGGAGATGAATATTTCTACATTCCCTACACTTCATCTTTTGGAGCCAAACCCATTTGAGCAACTTTTGACCTACTTCCTTTGTAAGGCCATTTTCATGCCTTTTTGAAATCTTCAAGCAAACCTATACCTAGACAAATCCTATGACCATGATACTTGGTCACATTGACCACATGGTCCATAGACACACATATCCAGAAGATCACCCCAAGGTGAAGTGTGAAAAATCACTTTGCCTTGATCATGCCAATATGCCAATTTTTTGACATCTTGCCAAAACCCAATTTACCAATGACCATTTGAGCTCAAACTCCATAGACACACTCCTTGTACCAAACGTAGGCAGTGGTAAAAAGTTGTGATCATTTGGACTAAATTTTTCTTGCAGAACATCCATCGAACACCTTCTAACATTTCGAAACCCGAAAATGTTTACACGTAAAATCTTCTCCAAATTGAGTGAAACTGGACCACATTGCTCACATACCAGTAGAACATCTCCAGTAAAAATCCTAGCTCCTTTGGGGTAGTGGAAGCCCCTTTTCATTTCATCGAGCACCTTCGGTGTCTTTGGTTTTCTGAAAATCTTACTCTGCAAAGTTTGGAATCCTTGAGGGATTCTTGCTTGGTTGTGTTGTTCTCGTCGTTACGAACTCAGCGGTGGAAACCTTGTTCCATTTGGTGCTCCGAGTCACCGGGAACGCGACGACGCCGCTCGCGTCGCGCTCTGGACATGCCGGTGTCGGCATGGAACTGTGCAAACCCAGCCCTCTGCCTTATCCCTTGCCGTAGTGCCGCCACGTGCTTCCCTGTAAATTCCTTGTGCAGCCAGCACGGCGGCCTCACCCTCCCCTCATCCCTATCTCCATCTTGTGGAGGAGAAAAGCTTGGAAAAATCTAGGTGGCCATCAATGGCCGAAAGTCACCACCTACCTCTCCCCCCGCTGCCTATATAAGGTAGACTGAGCCCCTGCGGTGCTGCACCCCTTTTTTCCTCTCCCCTGCCCTCTCCGTTCAGTGCACAAGATCCACCGAAAGCCCTCCACTAAAAGCTCCTCCATGGCCAGCATGGCCGGAGCTCGAAAGAGCTTGGGGAAGGCCATCCCCGCCCCGGCCTAGCCCTCCCCGGCCGCAGCGCGCCACCCCCGGCGGTCCCCACCGTCGCTGGCCCTCCGGGCGAGCTCCCCGGCCCGTCCCCGGCCAGCCCTGCTCGCCCCCGTGCGAGACAGAGGAGGAAGACGACCTCTGTGTCGATCCCCTCTGTTCTGTTTTTTTCTTCTTTTTTTCTCCTCTGAATCATTTTCTGGCCCAGCCAGCGCACAGGAGCAGGCCGGCCTGCCAGCGGCCCAGCAAGCGCAGCGCAGTGGCGGCCCATTTACGGCCCGTGCAGTTTTTTTTTTCTCTCGCAGAACTTTTTTATTTTCCCTGCTGGACCGATTTTCAAACGCCCACAACTATCAAACTGTAGCTCCGTTTTCGGTGATTCAAATTTCTAAATCTTCATCCTGACGAGATCTTTCCGTTGGTACTGGTTTTACTGTCTTTGAAAATATTTAGTTTCATTGACTTTATTTAAGACGATGTTCCCCGTTCCGGGGTTTAGTTGTTTTTCGAGTTTCCGACGCGCGACGACACCGAGACCTCCCGGATCTTTTGGAACCCGACTCCTAAGGCAAGCTAACCCCTTGCTATGAACAGCCCAACAGTGTTTGTTCGATTATTTTGCTTACTACCATGCCGAGTGTTATATTGTTGTCTGTGTACTGTTAGATTTATGCATGTCTGTTTGTTGTTCATGTTTAAATATGAAACTTGTAATATTGCTCCTGCCATGTTGCATTTTAAATATTGTTGCATATACCTGTGGATCTTCGCAACACCCTTTCTTTTTATCGAACGAGAAGGCGCTGGTCGGCGGGTTCGCCGCCGTAGTCTTCCGGTTGACGTTTCTTTTCCTTGTCGAACGAGAAGGCGCTGGTCGGCGGGTTCGCCGCCGTAGTCTTCCGGTTGACGTTTCCTTTTCCTTGTCGAACGAGAAGGCGCTGGTCGGCGGAATCGCCGCCGTAGTCTTCCGGTTGACGCCTTTTATTTTGCTAAGTTTGGACATGGATACTACTAATTCTTGAAATATTGTGTTGCTAATATTTTGTCGTTTGATGATATATTATTATGTTATTGTGGTTGTTGTGCTAGACTAATCATCTGTTGTTTGGACTTGTTATAATGAAACTTGATTAAATGAAACACCCCTCCAAACAACGATATGGTCAGTCCATGGTGCCACTAATCTGAACTTTGAAAGCAGAACCATCGTCGTCTCATGGAGGACCATGACCTAGTAGGTTGTTGAGCCCCTTTTGTGCCATCCATTGGGCACAGTCATTCGGTTGTGCTGTCCGAGGGTAGTGGTCGACAGGCACGGGTTCGACTGTTATAGGGAGTCCGGAGCTAGGCATACCCGGTAGCGCCGGGGGATGTGCCGGATTTACTTGCCCGTTGTGCCACGCGCATAGGTTGGTGCAGGAGAGTGTCTTAGCAAGTGGACCGTCATGTGAGTGTATTTTGCTTGGTACGACTTTGGGCGTGAGAAACCTGGAGCGTCGGCTAAGTAGGGTGCATTCTGATAGGTGGTAAAGCAAACTCTCGAGAGACTCAACCTAGCAAGCTAGCCCTGTTCCTGGGATATGGAACAACAGTTCAGTGTCGATCACACTGTGTGTCTTTGTCGTGTCAGGAGGTTAAACTTAAGATTTGTTTGAAAGAATTAATGAACGAACACTAAATGAACAAATAAGATGATGCAGGGAATATTGTCTTGAGATGTCGATGGTAACCCGTGATATGGGATGGCGGTGTGATCGTTGGGAGCCTAGAGTTAGGCCTGAGCCAACATCAACTGTGCATGCCCAGAATGGAAAGAGGAGGCCAGTGGGCCTAGCAGTGATCACACGTGTTGTTGTGTATTGTTTGATACCAACTGGTACACTCGTTTACTCGTCACAAGTAATCTCATTGTATGATTGCCGATGCACGATCCAACCCCACCTGGCTTGGACTCTGTACTGGTGATACCCCATTGCTTGCTTATGACATGTTTGGTTGTCAATGTCATGCTACTTTTATGTCATGTATCTAGAGTACCCCTTTGCCATGCTGTAGGATTTTATTTCCAATTAATGTATATCTTGTTGCATGATTGTTGGATTGTTTGTAGTGAGTGGCGATTCTTGCTGAGTGCATACAAATGTACTCACGGGCCTTGTGATTGTGGCCAGGTTTTGGCGAGGATTCATCTGCTACCTTAGCAAGAAGATGGAGCAAGAGTGTGCTAGGATCAGTAGCCCAGCCAGATGCCTGTGGAGTGGACCCGCTCCAAGCCGTTGCCTTAGTCGTCTTCCACTGCCAATTAAACTCTGTCCTGAGCCATGCTTGGCTTGATATTTTTGTCATGCCTTGATGGCATTGTAAACCATTTGTAGCACTTCTTGTGCCTGATTGTGTAATGATTTCCATTATGTTAGATTGAGGAACGCAACGAGTGAGTTGAGAGAGAGCTAGCTAGGGCCGCTTGGCAACATGGCGGGGTCGTCTCCGGCGAGCCGTGGTGGGATTCTCAGCACCCAGCGATGGGTTCCGGTGCCCCCAAGCCGGACTCGGTCTCCTCTGCGAGGCCTGTGGTCTCGGGTCTCGGGATCTCGGCGTCTTCCTCTACGGCTTCGGAGGGCGCGAGGTCAGTCAGTGGCGGCGTGCCTGCACTGCCGGGTCCAGACCCGGTGTTGCCTGGCGGCCGCGTTCAAGATCGTCTGGTGTGGCAGCGGCCCAAGCCGTCCCGCAAGGCGATGTGGAGGAGGCGCAAGAGCCTAAGGCAGTCGCAGGGGGCGGGGCCGTCTAGGCCACCGCGGCCCATCTCGCCGGAGATGGCTGAGGCTTGCTTCAACTGTCTCAGGGGGGACACTTCAAGCGTGAATGATTGAACGAGGTGGTGTGCATCAGGTGCGGTGAGGAGGGTCATGGATCTGGCGGCTGCAAGCGGCCGCGCAGTCCGGCTTCGGAGGAGGAACTGCGTCGTCAAGCTCTGGCGTTTGTGGCGAGTCGTGGACCGCCGACGCTGCACCGGAACGCTGCTGTGCCGCTGGGTGGACGAGGCTCTGGTGCGCCTGCTGCTCGACAGCCTGGTGCACAGGGTCGGCGAACGCCCGATGCAAGCAGGGTTCCCGCTGCAGCGCCGGATCGCCCAATCAGGGAGGAATGGCCTCCCTTGAGCCAGAGCGACGTTTCTTCGTCGCCCGTGGTCGCGACGCCGCCATGCATCATCCCTCGCAGCGCCAGGATGGAGCAACTGGAGCACCGGCTGCGGCATTCCCTCGTGGCGTACGTGGGCGGCGCGCGGCCGGCGGTGTCCAAGGAGCAGGTGGAGGAGGCTTTGATCTTGAAGGCCTCAATTCCCCGTGGTGCATTCTCTGGGCACACGTTCAAGCTGGAGGATTTCATGATCGTCTTCGCGTCGGACGAGCTGCGCCGGCAAGTCTTGTCTCGTCCCTCGCTGGCGCACGACAACTTCACTCTCTTCTTCAGGCCATGGACGCGGCTGGCCCAAGCTCAGAGGAGGGTGGCCCGTGCCCATGTTCGTCTCGCGCTGGAAGGCATTCCTCCTCATGCGTGGGAGCACGCAAATGTGGAGCACCTGCTCGACACCTCTGTCTCGGTGAACGTGCTCACACCGGAGACGGCGGACATGTCTGACCTGGGCACGTTCCGGCTATCTGGCTGGTCGGCAAACCCAGAATCGATTCCCGAGGAGAGGGATCTCTGGGTGCCGGAGCCGGCCGGGTTCGTGGAAGAAGAAGCGCGACCGCGGCCGCTAAGTCGTAACAGGGAGTTGGGTCTGCTCCAGTACAAGGTCCTGTTCCATGTCGAGCGAATTGAGGAGTACATTCTCTTGGAAGATCCTAGCTTCGGCCCTAGCTCGCCGGGAAGTGGTCAGAGTGGGCTACCGGACCCCGGAAGCTTCGGTGGTGAAGGAGGATACTGGTCGACAAGGAATCTGCATTGGTCGCCGGGAGTTCGGGACTGCCGTGGCGGCCCCCCGCAGAACGGCGGCGGAAACGACCATTGGCAGCGGCGCGGCTATCGGCAAGCGGCGGCGCCAGGTTGGTAACTTCCTCCAGTCCCTCAGGCTGGCGGTCCTAAGGTTGCTGACAGGGTGGGGCCAGGTGGCCCGCCAGTGGCGGCAGCAATTCAAACTGGTCGAACTACTTTGCGACCGAGTCCTATACCTGACCAATAGCTGACGGGTGATGCACGTCCAGACAACTTGCTTTGCCGTCCTGCCTGTGGCTCTGATCCGCAGCTGCTGAATCAGCAAAGCCAAACAGCAGTATCTGAGGGTGCCGTTCGGAGTGCTGCGAATCAGAGCGCGACAGCTGGCATGGCCCGCACGGAGCGCTTAGGGCGAAAGTGGTGGCGCTGCAGCTTTGGGAGCCGCAACCTTCTCCACGGCTATTGGTGGGGAAGTGGCGGGGGCCACAGAGAAAACAACAATGGTCACTGCACAAGATTTGCAGAAGGTGGACCAAGTGGCGACAGAGGTGGCCAATCAGGCTTCTTTGGAAGCAGACTCTGCCAATCCCGGGCTGAGTGTGGATGGGACAGTCACTACGGCTGTCGAGAGAGAGGATCTCTGTCGCTCGGTGGAGCGGACAGTGCCAGGCGTGGGACACGAGGAAGATACGGGACAGGTGTCACCGATGGAATGCTTTCAAGTTTCTTTGTCCTCCGCGGAGCAGATGGAAGTTGGGCTGGACCAAGAAATGGAGGCCCAAGATGGGGTGCTACAAGACCAGGCCGGGGATGCCCGCCCAACGGGTAACTTGGAGACCCAACTGGAGGTCCATCTGGAGGCCCAAGGAGAGGCCCAACAGAGCAGTTGCATGTCACCAGAGGAGGTTATGGCGATCATGCGCATGAAGGAGTTCTGCTCCAACATCATGAAGACCTTGGCCCCACCGCTCATGCGTGAGATCGAGACAGCGTCATCCCAGCGTGCTGCCGCAGAGCCATTCACGCCACGTCGGACGAGATCATCGGCGGCTGTCACCCCTGCCCCTGCATCTGCGGCAAGAAGACCCAAGGCCTCCAATGCGGAATTGGTGCTGCTCAAGGCTTTGGGCATTGCCCCTGGGGAACTGGAAGTCAACGAGGAGGTGATGCTGGAGTTCAAGAACTTCTTCGACACACCTCTCCGCGGCCCACATCTTCGTGCGGTTGCATCGATCTTTGGCGATGTTGTTCCCTCGCCAGAGGAGCTGGGTGCGGCAGGACCGCAGGGAGTGTGCGTCATGTAGGGGCGCCTTTGTGTGTCTCGGTTGGGTGTGTTCAATCTTCCAATGGATTTAATCCTGGAATTGTTGAATTGGAATACGCGGGGGCTGAATGATCCTGCCAAGCGTGATGCGGTGCGGGAGTTCATGGATTCGATCCATGTGAACCTTGTTTGTTTCCAGGAAACGAAAATGCAAATGATTGATCGGTACGTGGTTGCGCAATGTCTCGGACCATCTTTTGATGGCTTTGATTTCCTGCCGGCGGAGGGGACTAGAGGTGGGGTGCTGATCGCGTGGAACTCAGCAGCGCTGACCATCCGCAACATCTCAAAAGACTCCTTCTCCATCACGGGTGACGTAGTCACTAGGGATAGCACGACCTGGTGGCTGACAGTGGTGTATGGGCCACAGAGATCGGAGCAGAAGGTCTTGTTCTTGACGGAGCTTGTGGAGCGGAGGCTGTTGTGCCTCGGCCCTTGGATGGTGATTGGTGATTTTAACATGATTCTTAGGGCTTTGGAGAAAAATAATACCAACATTGATCGCAATTCCATGGCAAGATTCAGAGCCTTTGTCAATTCGCATGATCTGAAGGAGATTTACATGCATGGTCGATCGTACACCTGGAGCAACGGACGAAACGCCCCCACCATGACGTGCATCGACAGGGCTCTGGTTTCTGTGGACTGGGACTTATGCTACCCCGATGCGCTTCTTTAGGCCTTGTCCTCTTCAGTTTCTGATCATGTCCCATTGCACTTAGCTCTGAATTCAGTACACAGGCCAAAGAGAAGGTTTAGATTCGAAAACTTCTGGACCTAATTGGAGGGATTTGATGAGGCAGTAAGGACTGGTTGGTGGTGCTCGGCTGCAATCTCGGACCCATTTCAGAGATTGGATGCGCTGTATCGGAATCTGGGAGCCTATCTGCAATCTTGGGGGCAGCGGAACGTCGGTAATGTGAAGCTGCTTTTTGGTGTGGCGCACGTGGTGATTCAGAAGCTGGAAGTTGCAGAGGAGAGAAGGCAGCTTACCAACGGCGAACTCTGGTTGAAAAGATTGCTTAAGGTCAAGCTGCTAGGGCTTTCCTCGTTCGAACGCACGATAGCGAGGCAGAGATCCAGGGTGAGATGGCTTCACGAGGGCAACGCCAATTCCCGTCTGTTCCATGCGGTGGCGAATGGCAGGAGAATAGGAAATTTCATCCCGTCGATCAAACGTGGCGATACGCTGATCACGGGGCAGGAAGGCAAGGAGGAGGCGTTTTATGATGCGTACATGGGCCTGCTGGGCACGATTGATAACAGGGAATCAATTTTGACCTACAAGAGGTGGGAATCCAGACACACGACCTAGGCGATCTGGAAGCAATCTTCTCTGAAGATGAGGTGTGGTCAGTCATCAGAGAGCTACCAGCGGATCGCGCACCAGGCCCCGATGGGTTTACAGGCGCTTTCTACCATAAGGCATGGCACATTATCAAACATGATATCATGGCTGCCTTGCTGAAGCTCTATGTGGGGGACGGCAGGAGTTTTAACTAGTTGAATCGAGCTCTGATTACCCTTATCCCCAAGAAGAGGGACGCGCAGGAGGTGGGAGACTACCGTCCGATAAGCTTGGTACACAGCTTTGCGAAGCTCTTCACTAAACTGTTGGCTAATAGGCTTCGCACACGCATCGGTGACTTGGTCAGCGTTAATCAGTCAGCTTTCATAAAGAATAGGAATCTGCATGACAATTTTATGTTGGTCAGGCAAATAGCCAGGAAGATCAACTCAAGGAGGGAGAAGGGAGTGCAGCTGAAACTTGATATCTCACGTGCTTTTGATTCAGTTTCATGGGGTTTTCTGTTCGAGGTTCTCAGACAGATGGGGTTTGGGCCAGCCTGGTTGAGTTGGCTAGCGATCTCCATGCGTACAGCCAGCACAATGGTGTTGGTAAACGGTGTGCCAGGCAGAACAATTAAGCATGTCAGAGGTTTGAGGCAGGGCGATCCAGTATCGCCACAGCTTTTCGTGCTGGGTATGGAGGTTTTCACAATGTTGATCTGTAGGGCAGTTGACAGCAATTTACTGAGTCCAATTGAAAGGTGTACTCCTGTACAGAGGCTCTCCATCTATGCAGACGATGTAGTGCTGTTTGTCAAGCCAACCCTACAGGACTTGATCGCGGTAAGGGAGGTGCTGCAGCTGTTTGGTGATGCTTCATGCCTGAAGGTCAACTATAGCAAATCTGCGGCGACACCCATTCGATGTGAGGTTGCAGATGAGCAGCGGGTTCAGCAAGTCCTGCACTGCCCAATTGCACGGTTTCCTATCAGATATCTAGGACTGATCTTGGCGCTCAGGCCCCTATCTAAATCTGAGTGGCAACCGATGTTGGACAAGGTGATTGATTTCATCCTGGCCTGGCAAAGAGGCATGATCACCCGTGAAGGAAGGCTCACCCTAGTTAAAACCGTTATCGCAGCGAAAGCTGTGCACCAGCTGCTAGTCGCGGATGCGCCGGAATGGCTGCTGGATGAGGTGGAGAGGTGGATGAAAGCATTCTTTTGGGCTGGAACAGAAAAGGTGCTTGGCGGTCAGTGTTTGTTGCGTGGGATGTGGTGGCTAGGCCGGTTTGCTTTGGCGATCTCGGAGTAAAGAACTTGCAGCTTCAAGGTCTGGCCTTACGCACAAGATGGGAGTGGCTGAGAAGAACGGACGAGAGTCGGCCGTGGCAGGGTTTACCGATGCTGAAGGACACACAGGCAGCGGAGGTTTTCAATGCCCTCGCAAGGTTTAGAGTGGGTGACGGCAAAAGGATCTTATTCTGGCGAGACAAGTGGATCAGTGGGCGATCGGCTTCTGAGATTGCTCCCCTGGTTGTGGAGAGTGTCAGCACGAGGCACAAGAACAGTCGATTGGTGGCAGACGCCATGAGGAACAACGGTTGGGTCCTGGATGTTCGCATCAAGCTGAATACTGACGGCATTCTTCAGTGCGTGCAGTTCTGGGCTGCTGTCAGCGAAGTGCAGAGGGACATGACGGTTAGTGACACAATAACTTGGCCATGGTCAAAATCCGAGAGTATACGACCAAGTCGACATACAGAGTGCTGCAGCATGGCTTGATGTACTCTGATGTCGCGGAGTGCATTTGGAGGAATGGGGCACCAATCATGTGCAAATTGTTCATCTGGTTGGCACTAAAGTATAGAGTCTGGACCTCTGACCGTAGAGCACGACATGGGCTGCAGGACAATCCATCGCCCTGCTATGTCTGCTTGCAAGAGGAGGATAATGTGGAGCATATCCTGGCACAGTGTGTCTTTGCTAGGCAGGTGTGGTACGACCTGCTTCGGCAGCTCGGGCTAAGCATCTCTGAACCTACCAACAGTTGCACTCTCAAGCTGTGGTGGATCTCAAGCCGGGAGCGCTTGGGAAGGAAAGTTTGGAAAGATTTCGATGCTCTGGTCATCCTTGTGTGCTAGCGTGTTTGGAAAAATAGGAACGGCTGGGTCTTCAACAACACGAGGGAGCAGTTCAGGCCGGAGCTGCTGGTGCCCAAAATCATCGAAGAATTCAGGCTTTGGGTGCAGAACAGGAGGGGTGTCACTGGAGTCTTTTTGATGACGCGAGAGAGTAGTCTTTAGTCTTTCTTTGGAGTGCGTTTCGGGTGTTTTCTCTGCCTAATCAGTTTGTGATTAGGTAGAATTATGTATTCTATTCCTGCCTTCTATAAAAATAAGGTATGCCTTGGCATACTCTCAAAAAAAAGTTCCATTATGTTGCACAGTCGTGACGTGCGGCCAGATATCTTGGGCTGGCGCACGGGACGACCGCCTCTCTGGCGAGATGGGCCAGGGAGGGGTGTCACAAATATCCTGGTCGTTTGCAGTCTGGGGGCTAGACATCGTCGGCAAGTTGCCAAAGTCAGTTGGCGAACATGAGTACCTCTTTGTGGCTGTCAACAAGTTCACGAAGTGGGTTGAAGTAATGCCAGTACCTCGCCAGACGGCCCTGGCCGCCATCAAGTTCATCGAGGGGATTGTCTACCGCTTTGGAGTACCTAACAGAATAATCACGGATAATGGCACTCAGTTCACAAGTCGAGCCTTCCTCAACTTCTGTGAAGAATTGGGCATCAAGGTGTGCTTTGCGTCAGTATCCTATCCAAGATGCAACGGTCAAGTGGAGCGAGCCAATGCGGAGGTCCTAAGAGGTCTGAAAACCAAAGCATTTGATAAGCTGGAGAACAAGGGGAGGAATTGGATTGATCACCTACCCAGTGTACTGTGGTCCCTCAGAACAACTCCAAGCCGAGCCACCAAAGAAACACCTTTCTTCCTTGTCTATGGAGCTGAAGCTGTCCTGCCAACAGAACTAAGGCACGGATCTCCCCGGTACTCGCATATGATGAAGATGCCCAAGCTGAGCAAAGGATTGATGACATAAACATCCTGGAGGAAATGCGCTGTCGGGCGTTGATGGCCCTTCACGTAGTTACCCCACAACGGCGCCAGAAAACAGTTGCTAGCCCCTTCGCGTGGTACCTGCGTGAAAAGTAAATGGGTTAGGTTGAGACTCCAAGTGCAGAGTGTATGTAGTAGTGGAAGACAGTTTTCCCCATGAGGGGTGACTCGAGGGTTTAATATCGAACTCTCGGGGAACCAGTATTTCAGGTGTTATCTCCTTATCCTTCTCTTGAGAACCTGCAACAAAATAAATTGTTTTGTGACCTCAACCTCACCAAGTGGTTGTCAAGCACAAGGTGTGAGAATGATAATAAATAAATATGCAAACAGTAGTAAATATGCAATGATGGTAAAATAAATATGCAAGGATGATGGTAGTAATGATAAATGATATTTTTTTGGGTTTTTATGATGAATGCAAGATGTAAAAGTGTTTTTGTATTTTCGGATTTAATAATGGCAGCAAACAAAAGTGGTGATAAAAGTGTTGGAAAGGAGTTTCTTATGATTAAAAATGGACCGGGTTTCATGGTTTCACAAATGCACTCTCTCTTGATAACGTGTAGACAATGGAACACTAAAATTAACATGAAAGATGGCAAGACATGGTTTGACAAGTTATTAATAATATGGGCATCACGTCCTAACATAGAGATCTCAAGTATAAGTTGTTCTCTCTCTTATGCTCCACCAAGATGCGAACTAAGTCATAACACGTTAGTAATTAAGATAAATCAGAGCATAGCAATAAGTTCAATGACATGAAGTTAAAATAAGAACATGCTAGATCTAGTCATGGAGATAGTGGCCAAGGTCACATCCACTCTTCGGTAGCATGATATTTTGTTTATCCCTAGTGAGGCAACAAAGTAAGGTAGAAAACCCAAGTGGATCGCAGAACTTTCTCTCACGTTCACTGCACTAGCCACCCCCCGTTACTCCAACTAATGCACACGTTCCCCCTCACATGCTCTCATAAACATGCTTGATCATGACAAGTAAATAAGAACGGGTACATAATATGCATCTACTTTCATAACTGTAACAAAACCATTGCAATCTCAAACATGTATTAACTCATAATAAAGATCCACCACAAAGGAATTACATAGATGACCGTAATCATGTTTCAACCGCTCATACGGTACTAATTAGTGAAGCTCATAGAGAGGAGAGATACATAAGTTACTTCCACAAACCCATAGTCCAGGGTGGACTACGCCCTCTTCATCATGGTGTCGGTGGAGATGTTGTTGAGGGGAAAGAGACCACGCCGGCAGCGCCCCGCCGGAGTTTTCCCGCTCCAATCTTCAGCTCCAGGTCTCTGTTTCGTGGTTTCTGTGTTTCGGCGGCGCTCCCTTTCGCGAAAGCCCTGGGGGGTCTATATAATCGTTTTTTTAGGTCAAGACGAAGCTTCGGGAAGAAAGATCGACGGCACGGAGGCCCGAGGGCCAGGATGGGGGACCCCACACGGTCAGGAATCTGGCCACGTGGGCCCACCCCTTTCTGTCTTCTGGTCTCCGTTTCTTTGATTCCTTTGCGCCTATGTTTTGTTCCTTCCAAAAAAATGATCCCCGTAAAGTTTCAGGTCATTTGGACGTCGTTTGGGTCCCTGAAACATCAAAATATAGAAAAAGGGGTTTTCTGACAGCGCAGGGTTAATTCCAGATAAATGGGGAAGTTGTTAATTATCCCCAAAACTTAATATAAATCATGAATATAACCCTTATATGATGCAAATAACATGTAATAAAATGTACAGTTCATGTATGCATTTTACAGGCATCAGGCGTCATTGCGGTCTGCTCGATACCACAAGGGCTGCGCCGGTATCACAGCCGTCATGTTCGATCCCGAGAATTACAGCCTGGAGACCTGGTTCTCCGCAAGATGCAAAATCTCGAGGGCTTGAACAAGATGTCAAGCAAGTGGGAAGGACCCTACCGGGTTACTCATACATGAGACCCGGAGCAGTCTATCTGGAAGATGAGAAAGGCAGGCCGGAAGGCAACGCCTGGAACATCAAGAATCTCCGCAAGTTCTACCCCTAATTACGAACATGAATCGCCAAACGTCGAATCCGCTAAGCACGCCCAAGGGCTAGTGTTCTGTAGTAGGGTGTAAGAAGTCATCGCCAAGAAATAAAAGATAAGTGTTTCAATTCTGTGAGCCTCAATTTATGTCGAGATGTGTGTTATCCGTAACAACCCCCAAGCAGGGGGCTGACATGGTGCCGGTGGCTGACGGGTCGAGCGCGAGTGGCCGATCAGTAGGCACTGCCACCCGATCGTGCCGTACTGCGCGGAAAGGTGTGAACGGGCAGTGCTGTGTTTTACGAACCTAAACACAGAAATGCACATTCAACTTTGCTTGCGGGTTGCTCTGGATGAAACACTATCTCGACATGAAAAGAGGGTCCATTCTTTCCTACTGAAAGTTTGTTGTGTGCACGCCTTCCCAGGACAGGAACTGACGTGGAAAGCGGTTAAGGAGTTGGATACCCGGGAGGGACAGGATGGATCGAGGACACGGCAGAAAAACAGCTAAGTCCTTGCATCAGCATCCTGCACTTAGGCATAACATCTCGCTCGAGTCAATATACCATCGACCTGCGCATGCTTGAGAGTTGATGAGAGCCTTTGCGGGGGTAATGCTTCCACCCCAGCGAACGGTCCGTTTCCCTCTGGCCAAGTACCTGTGGACAGTGGAGTCAGGCGCCCGGAAGGTATAGCGCTCTTAGGGGTACTACTACTGTGTGCAGATAGTTAGGGTATCTGGCACCTAAGGGACCTCCTCTGAAACTTGACAGCGCGTTAGTGCAAAGGAAGATTTGGGACATGACCCGAGAGTTGAGGCTAGGTTGCATTCATCTGAATTTAAATTCTGAATTACAATTCTGAATTACATTCAGTTGTGCAACTTCTTGATTACATAATAAGCATATGCTACTAAGGCCAGTCTAGGGTCACTGGCTGTGCAGACTTGTCTTCTGCTTTCGTTTTCTTTGCCGGGTGAGCTCTTGATTCCCGGGACGCTTGCGGAAAGAGAGTGCACCCGCGCAGGACTTTTTCAAGCGTCTCATGGGGCGAGAGCCCTGGCATCCACCCGGTCACTCCCCGACCAAAGACCCGGAAGATCCCGTCCGCCAGCTCACCCATGGACTGACTCTCAGCCTGAAACAGGGAGACAGGCAAAGTCAAGCTCAAGTTTGATTAACAGAAAAGATGAAAAGTTAGAGTGATCACCTGCTCTATGGCCTCGAGTTCTGCCACGAGTTGGGACAACTCCGGGATCCCAGCTGTCCTCCCTCTCAGAACGGACCACAGGTATGCCCTGTGGATCGCCCTAACCCTAACTTCCTCTTGAGCAGCAGGACCGGAGACGGCCGCTAGGCGGGCGAGATTCTGAGCAACGATAGGACGAGACACAGCTTCGCCTTCTTCAGCGGCTCGGGCCCCAGCTCCGTTGGGAGCCTCCGCCACGCTACGGAAGGCCGATTCCGCCGGCGACACGTCAGACAGGGACATCTCCTCCTCTCCAGACATTGCTCTACGATCTATGGAGGGGAAGAGAAAGGAGCAAGGCGAGAGGACGTGTCAAGGGAGTTGGAGTTTGGAGGGTCTTTTATAGGCTTCCCATGCTCCACCTACCCCTTGGCGCTTCGGCTGCCGCGTTAATGGGGCGCGTTTGGCGAAAAACCCGCTCCCATTCACATCAAGTACGACACGAGGCCAAGAGACAAAAAGGAGAACACGTTCTTCTTCATTTCAAGATCTACAGCGGGAGCTAATTTTTACAAACAAAAAGATTGGCTCCCGGCAAGCGAGGAGCACCACCGTACAATGGAAGATGCTACTTCCAGAAGTATGTCGACGAGGCGGCCAAGAAGGAGGTCAAGGACATCTTAAGGACCACCATCTTGAAGCTCCTTGCCCTCAGGAAAGCGAGCTCTCCACGGCCTGATGCTAGATGAGTTTTCCTCATCTTCATCCTCGTTGAAGGAGCCGGAGCCGCTGCTGCTCTCACTCTCGACGCAGCATTCCACGCGCCCTCCTGCAGCACGGAAGATCTTCACGGCGAGTGTGGCGTCTCCGTCATACTTGCAGGCAAGGTATTGCCCCCGAGTCAGGCGGCGGGGAGCGGCGAATGACTTCCACCCCTGACCAAGGAGCATGGAGTCATCGACAGTGTATTCCACCGAGATCCAGGAAGGGCCATTGGGACAGCCTTCCACCTGCATCCACAAGCCCGAGGCTTGTTGCTTTCCATCGCCATTGTAACACCCCGAAAATCTAGTATTGATTTTAGTGGTGTTTTCTCACGCCGGAAAAACTTTTCCTTTTATTAAATGACCTTCTTAAATATTTTGTGGATGATCTTGACTTTGGTTTTGCTCTCCCAGAAATTTCCCATGTTCCCTGAACTTCAATCACCACCCTCGACAATTATGTGCTTAAGATTTCCCTCGAAAATCCTAGCCCTCCGTGATGATCTTTTAATCCCGGTTATTTCCGCTTATCCAAGGGATGTCAATTTCCCTCGCCAATAAATTCCACAAAAATACCGGAGGACTCCCGTGTACATATAAAGCCCACCCCTGCAAAAATATTGCATACTCCAATGCAATATTTCCAATTTAGGGGTTAACTGTTAAATATCGGTCCTGATCCCAAATTTATTCAGTCCACCTAGGAACTCTGAAAATTCTCATAATTTAGGGAGATGCATATTTATGTATTTCCTACACTTCTCCTGTTGAACCCAAACTCATTCGAGCAATGTTGCCCTACTTCCTTTGTAAGCCAAAAATCGAAAAGTTCATTCGGGCAATTCATCGAACACCTTCGGAGCGGATTTTCAAATTTGCTTAAACCCTAACCTCTGCTTGCTGCCGCGGTCGGTGCCTAACCCTCTTCTCCAGTGCACCTCGTGCCTCCCTTGTACGTCCAGCTCCTCTCTTATCCCTCCCACCGATAGCACAGGGCCGTGGGAGATCATTTGAAGCTCTCCGTGCCCCCCTCCTCCCATTACTCTTCCTCTCCCTCTAGCTACAAAGGACCCGAGAGAAACCACCCGAGGCCTCCAGAGCAACTTCATCTCCTGCCACCCCTGCGTCCCCTACTTCCCAGTCCAGAGGAGCAAGCGGAGCTCGGCATGTCCGAGCCCACGCTCGAGCTCGTGCACGGTCGCCATGGCCAAGCCTCGGGCGAGCTCACGCCGACACCCCCGGTCTCCCCGCACCCCTAGCCCCTCCCCTGGGCACGGTGGCCCGTGGCCAGCTCATCCCCGCCGTCGGCCGGTTCCCGTGCGGCCCCAGCGGTCGACGGCATGCTCGACCCGCCATGGCCGTGCTGGCCGAGCTCGGCCGAGCTTGCACGCGATGCCCCGGCCTCTCCCCCACGCGCTGGAGCCGTCCCCGGGCGCGGCGCTGCACCGCGAACTCGCCGCCGTCCTCGGCTGGCTCCGCCGAGCCGCCCATCGCCGGCGGTAGTCGATCTTCAGCGCCTCCCGTGCGTGCCCGCGAGGAGGAAGGGGTCGACCTCGTCCCCATCCCCGGGTTCCTGCCCTGGCCATGGCCCCCACCACCTCCACCCCATCCTCGCGTCGGCCGGCCGGCCGGCGCGCCGAGCCGCCCGCTCCGGCGACCTCCCGTGCGCATGGACGAGCGAGCAGGAGGTCAACGAAGCAATTCCTCCGTTCGTTTTTTTCTTCCCTCCATCGATGGTTCGGTCCAGCGGCAGAAGCAGCCCAGCCCAACGCGGCCCATCCACGCGGCAGTAACGGCCCGTGCCGTTTTTTTCTATCGCGGAGCTGTTTTCTTTTTTCCTGGGAGACAGACTTCAAACGTCCGTGTCTATTGAACCGTGACTCCGATTCAGGTGATCCAAATTTGTAAATTCATGAATTGAGCAGCTCTATCCAGTAGTATAAGTTTTACTTTTGTATAAAATACTTGTATGCTCAGCACCCTTGTGTGCCTGCATAGGGTATTCCGCGGTACCGGCAGACCAAGACCTTGACCCGTGACGCGTCCGTGATCCCTGAGCCAAACGGTGTCGATCTTCGGAGGCAAGCTAACCCCTTGCTATGAGCCGTCCCGCATTGTTGTTTGTTAATTGCTTATTACCATGCCGAGTGTTTATATTTGTCTGCGTTCGGTATATATTATGTCGGTCTGCTATTGTTGTGTTCAATATGTTACTTCGAATATTGCTCCTGCCAAGTTTCATTCATCATCCTTGTATGCATTCGAATGACGTGTGAATTAATTGTGCGCCTCGCACTTGCGCGGCTTTGTCGAACCCTCTAACTAAACAACTGTAAAACATGCGTTCCTATGAGTGTTTGCTTCTTCTCCTTCGCCGAGGTGAGGAGCGGACGAATGTCGTCTTATGATCCTCGGAGTTGGGGGCATTTGCCAAAAGAGTTATTTGCTTCTTCTCACTCCGTCAAACGTGGTTGGCGTAAGCCCACCTGGACTGCGACGCTTGGGACATTTGCTTTCCATTTGGTTCTTTTTGCAAAGATTGCTGACACCACGTCGGATTAATCCTTGAGTGGAATGGATGCTTTCTTTCTTATGAGTGCTTTTCGGTTCATTTTGGAGACTACATGCCCTACTAAATTTGGTAGTTGATATGTGATGGCGCTGGTCGGCGGAATCGCCGCCGTAGTCACCCGATCGATGCCAACAACCTGTGTTATATTTGGTAGTTGATATGTGATAGCGCTGGTCGGCGGAATCGCCGCCGTAGTCACCCGATCGACGCCAACAACCTGTGCTAACTTTTGTATTGATCTGCGATGGTGCTGGTCGGAGGTAGCTCCGCCGTAGTCACCCGGTCCATACAAACAAACTATTGCTTGAAAATTTATGTTGCTAATGTCTTGATGTTTGGTGATATATATTATCATGATATTATGATTGTTGTGTTGGACTAATCTTCTGTTGTTTGGATTTGTTATGATGAAATTTGATTTAATTGAAACACCCCTCCAAACATCGATAGGGTCAGTCCATAGTGCCACTAATCTGAACATCGAAAGCACTACCACTGTCGCTCATATGGGCGGGCCTTGACCTACGTATCCTATTGAGCCTCCTTTGATGCTGCCATTTTGGCAAGACTAATCGGTTACCTTTGTGGTCGGGGCTAGTCTTGCGAAGGTTCCGGAGCTAGGCGTTGCTCATGGGTTGGGGACGTGCCGGATTCACTTCGTCATAAAGACATAGAGTTATGTCGGTAGCTATACAGGGAGTGTCTTGGTAGCGTGAACGGTCATGTATGTGTATCAGGTCGTCTTAAGGAAGTTCCTAAAGTACCGGCTATATGGTGCACCTAGATGGGTGGAAACTGCAACCTCTCGAGAGTGTCAAATCTGGATGTCTAGCCTCGTTCCAAGGTTATGGAACAACAGTTCAGTGTCGGTCACACTATTGTCTTTGTCGAGTCAGGAGGTTAACATAAGTTCTGTTTGAAAGAAAGATGAACAACCTGATTTCACTAAATGAACAATAAGATGATGCAGGGAAAGTTACTTGAGCTGTCGATGGTTACCGTGTTTAGGGATGACGGTGTGATCGTTGGGAGACTAGAGTTAGGCCTGAGCCAACATCAACCGTGCATGCCCAGAGTGGAAAGATGAGGCCAGTGGGCCTAGCAGTGATCACAGGTGCTGTTGTGTCTTATTTGGTACCACTTGGTACACCCGATTACTCGTCACAGGTAAGCCCTTTGTATGATTGCTGGTACACGATCCAACCCCACCTGGTTTGGACTCTGTACTGGTGATACCCCCGTTGTCTGCTTACGACATGTTTGGTTGTCAATGCCATGCTACTTTTATGTCATGTATCTAGATTACACCTTGCCATGTTGTAGGAGTTTATTTCCAATGTATATCTTGTTGCATGATTGTTGGATTGTTTGTAGTGAGTGGCGATTCTTGCTGAGTGCATACAAATGTACTCACGGGCCTTGTGTTTGTGGCCAGATATTGGCGAGGATTCATCTTCTACCTTAGCCAGAAGTGGAGCAAGAGCGTGCTAGGATCAGTAGCCCAGCCAGATACCTGTGGAGTGGAGCCGCTCCAAGCCGTTGCCTCATTTATGTCTTCCGCTGCCAGTTAAAACTCTGAGTTGGGCCATGCTTGGCTTGATTTTTGGTCATGCCACGATGGCCTTGTAAACCCTTTTGTAGCACTTTGTGCCTCATTGTGTAATGATTTCTGCTATGTTGCATTGTCGTAACGTGCGGCCAGATATCTTGGGCTGGCGCACGGGGCGACCGCCTCTCTGAAAATATGTGCCAGAGGGGTGCCACAGCCATCGCAAAGGAGTCCGAAAGGTCAATCCGGCTGCGGATCTTGCGGCGCAGATCCAGGATGAACTCGAAAGGCGCGAAGCTCGTGTGGACTGCAACCCATGGGGGCGGAGAAGGAGTTCTTCCGCGCCTCACGGTCCCACTACCTCCACCACCTCGCTTCGCTCACCCTCTTGAGGCGGTTCTTCCGCGGCCACCGGAGCTCTTCTCCGTCAGGGCCGAAGCACGAGGACGTCTCACTCCTCTCTTTCCGCTCGCCATTGGAGCTGTTGGCCTGGGAAGGGAGGGATGGATCAAGGAAGAAGAAGGTGGGGACTTGCGAGGCGTTCGTCTGCTTTTATGGCGCGCGGAACCTTTCTCTCTCCTGCCGTCTTCACAGCTTCCCCGCAGCGGGAATCGAGGAGGCAAACACAGTTATTCCCCCAAGCGGAATAACTCCAAGACCATCACGACGGCTGATGGACCGAAGCAAGGAAAACAAGGCACCGGGTACCCACTTTGGCCAACTCTTTGGCCATAGCCCCGGCAGCCGCTGAAGCAAGAGCCACCGGGACCATGCACGGGGGCTACTGTCGCAGTAGTGGAACATGGGGTTCCCTTGATGCTGCCAAAGTGGGTCCTCCATCGGGGCCTACCAAGAAGATGGACAAGGCAAGGAGTCAAGTACAGCAGATGGGTTAGCCCATATGCCCCAAGGAGACCCGACAAGTTCGACAGCAAGGCTCCGCGGCTAAGGACCAGGCGACCTTCCGGGGTCACCCCCTCGCCCGGAGAACAAGGTTGAATACCCACGGGTCCGTGCGCCCGGCAGGAGGTCAGGCGCACCCCCGGGTCCTCCATCCGTACCACCGAGAGGATAAGATCGCTAGCTCGCCGGAAGCTGGTAGAAGACTTGGGCGCCAAGATGAAGGCCGCGCCCTGGTGATGTTGCCACAAGCGTAGTTGATGGGGCGGACAGGCTTTGTCCGTCCCACCTTTTCCAAGGGCGGACGACCACGCCGCCCTCCAGAGGATGCTTGGAGGAGAGGACGCCACGTCTCCTCTAAGGACCGCCGAGGGGTTTTCCCGCCAAGACCCCTCATGCCTCTCGCGTGCCCATGTCGGATCCCCTTAGCCTATAAAAGGAGGACCATGGCACCGAGGAGAGGAGGGAGGTTAGAACATAAGCAAGCTAGAGCTCAGGCAAGACTAGACTAGGGTTCGGAGGGTAGAGAGAGAGGTAATCTCCCCAGGGCAGGATCTGCTCTTCGTCTACCTCCGGCCGAAACTCTGCCGGGTTCACCCCAGAACACCCTTGTACACCACACCATGATGAACCTCTCAATCCAGACATGTAGGAGTAGGGCTTTTAGCCTCCGGGCGGCCTGAACCTGGGTAACTCCGTGTGTCTTTCTGTGTTGCTTGCCCTCTCCCATCGACGAAGAACTTGGCGACCTTGCTCCCGGGTAAGGCGTCTTCCAGCCTCCTTCGCGCCCCGTGCCGAACCTAAAAAGGGCGTACCATCTACTCGCGGTGTCCGTCACCCGAGACACGACAATTTGAATCTGATTTTTGATTTATTGAATATACCGGGCTCGCCAGTGCTTGAAGCCATATGATATGTCCATACTCTAGTATCTTATACTAGTATCATGTGCATGAAATAGTGACTAGTGTATGACACTCAACAACTATGATCAGTGTTATGTCGATTCTAATTTGCTTGCATGCTTGCGTGTACAATATAAGAATGATTACGAATTTCAGGCCAGGGCCCAACTGGTCTTAGCTCAAAAGTAAACCTACCATATATCATTCCGATTGTGTTTGTGTCTGACCCGCCAGACTACTACAGGAATCGAACAAGACGCCGACGGCCGGAAGCCGTCGGCGTATGCCTGCATGCCGTCGGCGTATGGATACACCGACGGCTGCCGTCCGCGTCTGGCCGTCGGCGTATTTGACCGTCGGCGTACCCAATCCGCCGTCGGCGTCTGCGACCCCGTCGGCGTACGCTGTGGTGGGCCCCACAAGACGGCATCCGGCCGTTCCGTCAGCCCTCCATACGCCGACGGCAATGCCATCGGCCTTTGCGCCCCGCTGTTTTTTCAATTCCTCAAACGCCGACGGCTGCCGTCGACGTAGGCCTTTGCATGCAAATATTTTTGAATTTTTTGAATTTTTTTAAACTTTTTTTCCCATTTCGAAATTTCTAACTCAGCTTGTCGTGGTGGTGTCACGGCAGATGCCATAGGATGGCTTAAGTTGTGGGCTCGCTAGGACGTTGGGGGATCCGGGGAGGGTTTGCGCGCTCACGAAGCACGCATGGAGAACAACCAAGAACTCGCAAGAACAAACAAGAACAAGCAGAACCAAGAAGAAGCAAAGAACACCACGATGTACCCTGCTTCGGGGCCCTCTTGTGGAGGTAACACCCCTACTGCAGCACTAGCCTACTCTCTTTATATCTCAAGTGGTTACAAGTACAGAGTGCTCCTTGAGCTGTATGAAGAACAATGGTGGGAGCTCTAGAAGAAGATGGAGCTTGGGGGGATAATGCCTTTCTCTTTTGCCGTTCTCTCCCCTTCCGTCCTCGTCCTCCTCTCCTGGAGGATTTGGTAGCTTACTTATACACTAACCGAATTACCATTTTGCCCCTGGCTGGAAGTGATAATGGCATGGACAAGAGGAACAGGACAAGCCTCTGCCCCCTGTCAACCCAACGGCCGGACTGTCAGGCCCTAGCAGGCCTATCTTGCCACTTTGGGCAATGGCAGGTGTAGCCCACCGGGTCTCGGTCATATCCTCTTTCCCGAATTGGCCGGGTCAGCTCCTAGGTTGCTGCGCTCCCAGGAATCCCGTGACCTGACCTGGCCGTCAAGTCCCTAGCAGGCCTATCTTGCCACTTTGGGCAATGGCAGCCGTAGCCCCCCGGGTCTCGGTCGTATCCTCTTTCCCGAATTGGCCAAGTCAGCGCCTAGGGCCTTGCGACCCGGAAAACCTGCGACTTGACCCGGCTGTCTTCTCAGCCTCTGGCAGGAGACACCCGTGAACCTTTCTGACATTACTTGGCCCTTGTGCAATATCCGGATTACCTTATCCGGGTCCTTCCTGACCAACCCGGCTAACTTAACCGGTTTCCTTCCTCTGATTCGGTTAAGCTTTACCGGATCCTCTCTGGCATCTTCCTCTGATTCGGTTAAGTACTAACCGACTCTCACGAGAGATCCGGCCCAAGTGACCCGGCTATATGTTGATCCGGCTAGCTCTTTGCAACACTTAACACCACATCTTTGCCCTACCCGGGGGCAGCCCCCCGACAGTAGTCCCCGAAGCTGGTGCGGTTCTACAGCCTCGGCTGAAGAGCCGTAGCAGGTTAAAAATAAACATCACTAACCGAATCTCATATCATATAATCTTGTCTCAGGATTTCCCGGGACACTTGGCAGTGAATCTCTGCGCAAAGCCCCATAATCCGGATCTCTGATCTGACATGCCACTGACAGCACCTCATCCGGATTCTCCGGGTACTTGAGTGCATTTGACCAAACGACCGCGTCTTCTCGTTTTCTCCGTTGACCGGCACACAGGATCCGTGCAACTGCTTCCAATTCTATGGCCCAACATGTGCTTGGAACACACGGCCACAGAGGTGGCCACAGAGTTCCAGGATGCAGTTACCGTGCGACGCTCCGAAAACCGTGCAGTAGTGCGCCCGTTACCGCTGGGCGCTATAAATGTGGGCGCAGGGGGTTTCCTCTTCTTCTCCGCTCGTTCCCCACTCCGAAAACTTCCATCTGCGCCACCGCCGCCGCCGCAATCTCGCCCTCGTAACCTTGCCGCGCCGGAGACGTCCTCAACGCACCGGAGGAAAACGACCGGGGCCGCGCACCGTGCCCAGCGCCGCCGTTCCTTCATCGAGCTTCTTCCCCGTCGCGTCATCACCGTGAGTTTTCTTTTTCTCCGGTCATGGCGAACTCGAGGAGTTCATATGCCACGGGAAACTCGCATTTGTTTCTTGTAGATTTATCCGCATATTAGTCCGTCGCCCAGCCTCAGTGCATCTAGTAGATCTCCTGTCTAGATTTTGCACTACACTGCCCTAGTTTTGTTTGCCACCGTATGAGCAGTTCAACCATATTTTTACTCTTGATTTCCTTTCTTTTTTACTGCTGCAGTAGATCTTGTGTAACCCTAGACCTTTGCGGAAGGTGTTTGTGATTGCCACCCGAATCACCTTCTCTGCTGAATCCGGCTAGTTTCATCCGGGATAATATTAGCCGAATCACTCTAGATCTGGTTCGATTATACCATTATCCGATTCATTTTGACTCGGCCCTATCCGACCTCTTGCAGGATTGATCCGGATATGGCGAAGCTTCCTCCCGGCAGATGGGAGGGTTCTGATGTGACCAAGGACGATCTGGAATGGCTATTAAGCACCCGGCGTATAACCTCTCAAGTTATATGCCGCAAACCGGGGAAGGAACTCGTCCCGGTTCCCGAACCTGGTGAACGTGTGGTGTTTCTAGCGCATTTTGAGCGCGGATTCGGATTGCCGGCGAGTGATTTCTTCCGGGCTTTCCTGGATTTCTTTGGCCTACAGCCTCATCACCTCCCGGCTAATGCCTTCGTTTCTCTATCGGCTTTTAGCTCCTTTTGCGAGGGCTATCTCGGTGTCTGGCCGACCGTCGATATTTGGGCAAAGTATTTCCACCTCCGCAAACATACTATTCCAGGCACTAAGCCGAAGCTGATGACTGCTTGCGGTCCGGTTAGCATCACGCCAAGGCAGGGATCCATCTTTCCCCGTATCACTGGCCTAGACACTGTCAAGAAGTGGCAAAGGTCTTTCCTTTATGTGAAGAGTGCAGAAGGCCATGACGCCCTTAATCTGCCCGAGTTCACGATCGAGCCACCCACAGCCGAATTGAACTTCGGATACAATCCGGCCGAGACTATTGTAGAACTTCAGACTGTACATGAAACTCTGGAGGACTTTCTGAAGAAGGGCCTGGCCTCGGATGATCTGCTCCGGACCTTCATCGGTCGCCGGGTCTGCCCTCTTCAAAGACGTGAACACAAGATATGCCACATGGGTGGTGTGCTAGATCCTACCCGGATCAGCAGGCATGACCTTAGCAAAGTCTCCATCAGGCGACGGGTAAACGCCATTGCCGCCACCGAGATGTCGGATAAATGGCGGTGGGGCGTAAAGCCGTTTTTCCGAGAGCGCCTTCCACCACAGGTTAGTTCGCCATTTTCCGAATCTAACCATATTTCGTCAAAATGGCATCGGCCTAATCCGGATTTGCCCCGACTTTTCTGTAGCTGTTTGATCGCCAACTTACCGAAGATGGAGACCTCTCCACCAAAGAATGGGGACCGGATCTCAGCCCGCCGCGCGAGGACGAAGAAGATCCGGATACGGATGATTATCTGCCTATCCCGCGCGCCAAGCCAGTCCGCAAGGGTAAGCAATCAACTATTCACAACATCTCCGACGAGGAAGATGATGATTGCAGGATCTTAGATCCCATCGACGCTATTCCGATTTCATGGTCACCACCTTGTGTTCCAGCCAAACAAGATGCTGAAGGGACATCTCGGAAACGCAGTGACGCGCCCGGATCTGATTCCCCTAAAGCCAAGAGAATAAAGAAGTCTGGCTCCAAGTTGAATCGCGTCAAGCCGATGCCTACCACCAAGGGGTAATACTGACTTAACTTCATTTGCTTTCTTCCTCTGTTAACCGAGTCATATCTATCCGAGTTAACTGTTTGCTTTGCTTTATGCAGTGATGTCCTCATCACCGCGCAGACTCATTCATCCATCTCTTCTCCCATTCCTCCGCTGGATACGGTCATGGAAACCCAGTCTCCTGATCGAACTGCCACCTCACCAATGCGTGTCACCACTGCCAATATTCCTCAGCCGACTCCCATTTCAAAGCCGGTTATTGACTTGGAGAGTGAGGAAACCTCGGCTCCAATCCGAGATTCAAGTTGGCCACGCCCTCTCAAGGAGCTGGAGAAGGAAAAGGCCAAGACATCGGCTACATCCTTGCCTAAGCCGGATCCTCGCCCTACTCCCGCAGCGCAAACCCTGCTGAATCAAGAGCAGCAGAAGAAGAAAAAGCAGAAGCAGCAACAGCAACAGCAAGTTTCCGAGAAGCAGCACAAGGAGCCACATCCGAAGCAGACTCCGGGTGCGTCACCGCAACCCAAGCCGACTCAAGGTGCCTCTGGCACACCTCCAACCACCTCGGATAAGCAGGTGGTTGCTAGCAAGAAGGTTTCTGCCGCCCCATCAGCGATTCGATTCGGCCAGTCCCTGTCGAATCCCCGCCCTCCGAGCAGCGATAAGCTCGAGTCCGCCAAGCAATTCATTGAAGCTTGGAATGATGCTGACCTCGCCAAAGATTTTTCTACTTCAGCGCCACATCCGGCTGGGCCTAGTCGGATGTTTCAATCATTACACTCTGTACAGACCTCGGTCACTGAAGCTAACCGGGTGTTTGAGGTAAATTTTTCCGAATCTTGCTTTTATTTCAACATGATCAAATAGTACTATACCCAGTCCCCGAGATTCGGGTCGAACGACTGATACTCCTCCGAGTAAGAAAGTCATTCGGCTTGAATCTCTAAAAAACTTATCATGAATGTTGCCGTAACCGAGGACACCGTGGGACTTCCAGTCCCCGAGTCTCTTTTCCAACTGATTCGGTTAATCTCGGGCCAGTCCCCGAGATTCTTTTGACGCCATTTGCCTGTTTTCTTTCAGGAAACCATGACCGCTCGCGGCAAGCTCTTTAAGCAGCTCGCCCATCAGCATCAGAAGCTCCAAACTTCCTTTGATGGGCTCTGTCTTGAAATGGACAAGAAAGAAGAAGAGCACAAGCGCGCTTTATCCGAGGAAAAATCAGAGGTGACTCGGCTCCAGCGAGAGCTTGACCGAGTTGAAAAAGTGAAGAACAAGGTTAAAGGAGAGCGGGATACGCTGAAGCGTGAAAAAGACACAATCCAGAAGGAGCGGGATACTTTCAAAGCCGGACTTGCGGAGCGGGCCAAACTGGACAAGCAAATTCAAACGAACATTGCCGAATCTGAAGCCGAAGTCAAAGCGGCTAAAGAAGAACTGAGTGCTCACAAAGCGGCCAGTGCGAAATGGCTTGCTGCACTTGCTAGCCTTAACGATGACATGGATCGTAAGTTCACCGAATCTCCTCTTTTCTTTCTGCTCTTAACCAATACATATGCTTGTGTTCCTTCTCGCTGAACTCAGTATTAGCTTATTTGTTTGTAGGAGAGTTTACTAGCATCCGGCTTCAAGCGCCAAGGCTGTGAGAAACGCCCGAGCTGAGAGAGCTAAATTAACCGAGGCTCCCCTACCAGAGACATGGGACATCGAAGATCATATTACAGCACTTAAGGCTCGGATTGCTCCTTTGAAGGATTCCCATATTGGTCTGCTCAATGCAAGTCTCAAGGCTCACCGAATCTTGTTTCCTGAAGCGCGGCAAGTTGTGCCTGTGGAGGAGCTGATCCGAGACCTGGATCAAGCAATGACCCGGTTACAGCAGTGGAGGTCTTCGTCCGCCCGCGCTGGTGCTGACGCAGCTTTGCTATTCATCATGTCCTGGTATGAGCTAATTGATCTTGCCAAAGTGCGCTCATTTCGCGAGGGTTCTCCGTGGGCTACAGACCCTACCCGGATTAAGATCCGTGAAGAAGCCGCCAACTTCATGGCCGAATTTGCACGCACCAAGCATCTTGATCTGGAGGCTCCGGTCTACTCGGATGGAGAAGAAACTGAAGAAGAGGAATCGGACGACGCCTCCGCTGAAGAATACGCCGATTCTGAGGGCGAGTCTGGTGATTCGGCTAACTCTGCCGAACACGCTCCTATCAAGATCCCAGCTTCTGACTCGGCTAAGAATACCGAAGCAACTCCGGCCCAGACTTCGGAGATACCAGCAACTGATTCGGCAGAGATTACTAAACAAGCTCCAGCTGATCCGGATACCTCCGAATCCGCCCAGCCTTCAAGCTCTCCACGCAAGGTTACCCCTGAAGTTCCTCCATCTGAGCCATCCTTGCAACCGAGCCCCTGCAACCGAATCTACTCCAACCGAAGCTCCTGTAACCGAGGCTCGCGCGCCCGAGGTTCCTTCAACCAAAGCTCCTGCCACCGAACCTGCTACAACCGAGTCTGCTGCTTCCTGAAGTAACTTAGTGAAAAAACGTTAAATCCCCGGTATGCCGGGAGCAGATGTAATAGACTATTTTAAGTTCTTTCGAGACTACTTTAAATTTGCTTAACATGATCCGGACGAGGTTTATGTTGGATCATTTTAAACCGAGTCCCCGAGTCTGTTTTCTTGTTTACTATTTTTGCCGAATCTCTGCTCTTGTCTACCTTTTAGGTGTTTGACAGTCGAGTCACAAGATAGGAATCATAGCATACAATACTTGAAACATGCGAGTTGTGGTTTAGAATCATTCAACATAAACGAAAAATAAATAACAGGGGTTAGTAAACGACATGTGCCGAATCGGTTTTGGACCGAGTCCCCGAGTCCATTTTCATGTTTCCCACATTCCTCATCTCTGCTCTTGACTACCATTTTGGTGTTTGTCAGTCGAGTCACGAGATCAACAACACAACATACATTACTTGAATTTTGGGACGAGGTTCAAAGCAATTCGGCACACGAACGGTATGGACAAAACAGTAATAAAAACATGCATGAGTACGAACAGTCCCCGAGTCCAGACTCGGATTGCTGCAACTTCATTTATGATAAACTGAAATACATACATTGCGCCCTTAGGAGTAAAAGGGTCGAAGCAGAGCTACATTCCAAGGTCTCTTAGTTTCTTGTCCGGGTCTGTCCAGGCCATCCTTCCTTGGTTCCTGTGCATCTACAAGGTAGTACGAGTCATTGTGCATAGCCCTGCTCACAATGAAAGGTCCCTCCCATGGAGGTGACAACTTGTGTCGGCCTTTGCTGCGCTGCACCAGCCTTAGCACAAGATCACCCTCATGAAACACTCGAGGGCTGATCTTTCGACTATGATATCGTCGTAGATTCTGCTGGTATATTGCTGTCCGAGATAGAGCCAATTCTCTTGCTTCCTCTAGCAGATCCACTGCATCTTCCCGAGCCTCTTTTGCCTCGGTTTCAGTATACATTGCCACCCTTGGTGCATCATGTTCTATGTCTGTGGGTAGCACAGCTTCTGCCCCATAAACCAGAAAAAATGGCGTATAGCCAGTTGACCGATTCGGCGTGGTCCTTAGACCCCACAGTACTGATGGTATCTCGTCTATCCAGCATCCCGGAGTTTTCAGCAATGGTTCAATGAGACGAGCCTTGATGCCGGCCAACACCAGGGCATTTGATCTTTCCACTTGCCCATTAGACTCCGGATGTGCCACCGAGGCTATATCTAGCCGGATTCCCTTATTCATGCAGAACCGAGCAAACTCTCCGACAGCAAAGTTTGTGCCGTTATCCGAGATGATGCTATGAGGGTATCCGTATCTCAAAATAATTTCTTTCAGGAAAGTCACAGCCGAACGACCATCTACTTCCGGATTGGTTTCACCTCTATCCACTTGGTGAACTTATCCACCATCACCAGCATATGTGTCATGTTGCCCCTAGCCGGCTTGAAATCTCCCACCATATCCAAACACCACACAGCAAATGGCCAAGTGATAGGAATTGTTTTCAGCGCGATGCGGGTAAGTGTGTCTGCTTGGCAAACCTTTGGCATCCTTCACATTTTCGGACTATGTCCTCTGCATCCGCGTGAGCAGTGGGCCAGTAAAATCCATGCCGGAACACTTAGCCACCAGGGCTCTTGTACTGCAATGATGTCCACATTCACCCTGATGTATCTCAAGGAGCATCTCCTTGCCCTCGGCTGGCTCCACACAACGCTGTAGCACCTCGGTTGCACTCCTCTTGTATAACTCCTTGTTGATGATGGTGTAAGCCTTGGACCTCCTCTGCACTCGCCTAGCTTCGGTTTCATCATTTGGCAAACTCCCCTCCGACATGAACTTCATGATTTCTTCAGCCCATTCCGGTACTGGATGCAAAGGGAATAAGTGCTCATCTACTTCCACTGGTTCGGCCGCCATTATTTCTTCTATCAGCTTCTGCCCATTCCCTAAGATTCGGTTATCACCACCTTCTTCTCTGCTCCTCTTTCCTAAGATCCGGTTAGCAGTCCCCGGGTCTCGCCATGCAGTCCCCGGGTCTTCCCCAATGTACTCGACATCAACATTCATAGGGACAGCCTCAGATTCTTGCTTTGGGATAAAAATTGACTCGGAATCAGGCGAAGGTTTGATTGAAGGGACCCTTAGGTGATTCAAGGATATCCCGGGTGGAATTGCATCCCTAGACGACCCGAGTTTTGACAGGACATCAGCAGCTTCGTTCTCCAACCGAGGTATGTGCTTGTACTCGCAGCCTTCAAAAAATCCTGAAATTTTCTGGACATGAAACCGATATAGTGCCATATTGGCATCAAGAGCATCCCAATTTCCAGAAGATTGCTGCACAACTAAATCCGAATCACCAAAACATTCTATTCGGCGGATGCCGATGTCCCTGGCCACATTAAGCCCATGGATCAGTGCCTCGTACTCGGCCACATTGTTTGATGCTGAGAAATGAATCTGCAACACATATCGCAATTGATCTTGCTTCGGTGACGTGAGTACCACCCCAGCACCTAATCCGATTTTGGTTTTGGAGCCATCAAAGTGCAACTTCCAGTAATTGTAATCCGGCTTGGGTGGCTCATACTGCATTTCGGCCCAGTCACAAAGGAAATCTGGTAAAGCCTGAGACTTGATAGCATCCCTTCTCTCATAATGCGGGGTGTAAGGAGATACTTCTATTGCCCACTTGGCAACCCGGCCAGTCGCATCTTTGCACCCAATGATTTCCGCGATTGGAGCTTCACATACCACGGTAATCGGGTGTTCTTGGAAATAATGTTTCAACTTTTTGGCCGCCAGGTATACCCGTATGTCATCTTCTGGTAGTGGGGATAATTTTGCTTTGAGGTTGAGATCACCTCACTTAAATAGTACACCGGTCTCTGCACGGATTTACCCTCCTCTTCTCGTTCTACCACTATGACCACACTCACGACCCGGTTAGTGGCCGCAATGTAAAGTAGCATTGGCTCATTCGGCAAAGGTGACGCCAGAATTGGTGCAGTGGACAACATCTTTTTTAATTCGTTGAAAGCCGAATCTGCCTGCGGGGTCCACGTGAACCCGGTGCTCTTTTTCATCAATTGATACAAGGGCAAGGCTTTTTCTCCTAGCCGACTCACAAACCGACTTAACGAGGCTAAACACCCTGTGAATTTTTGTACATCTTTTAGACATCTAGGCAATTTCATTCTTTCTATGGCTCGGATTTTAGCCGGATTCACCTCAATACCTCGGCTTGATACAAGGAAACCGAGCAACTTTCCAGCCGGGACACCAAAGGTGCATTTATCCGGATTCAATTTCAACCGATATTTTCTCAAGTTCACAAATGTTTCCTCGAGATCCTCGAGGAGAGTGTGTTTTTCTTTAGTTTTGATGACGATATCATCGACATACACCTGCACATTCTTGCCCATTTGGGAGTGTAAGCATTTCTGCATACATCTCTGATAAGTTGCACCGGCATTTCTCAAACCGAAACACATGACACGATAGCAATACGCCCCGTACGGGGTAATAAAAGCAGTCTTTATTTGATCTTTAGGGTTCAGTGGTATCTGGTGAAAACCAGAGTACGCATCAATAAAAGACAACAACTCACACCCCGCAGTAGAATCGATCACTTGATCAATCCGAGGTAAAGGAAATGGATCCTTCGGGCACGCCTTGTTTAGGTTGGTGAAATCGATGCACATGCGCCACACCTTGACCACCGCTGGTTCGTCCTTCTTCTTCTCTACCAGAACCGGATTGGATATCCAGTCTGGATGCAACACCTCCATAATGAATCCGGCTGCAAGCAACTTAGCCAGCTCATCCAGCACCACTTTTCTTCGATCATCTGAGAGACGCCGAGTCGGTTGCCTCACCGGTTTTACATCCGGCCTGACAAATAAAGAGTGCTCTGCCAACTCCCTCGGAACACCAGGCAGGTCCTTAGCCGACCATGCAAAGATATCCCGATTCTCACGGAGGAAGTGACAGAGCGCGCTTTCCTATTTCTCATCCAGCCCGGCACCAATGATGGCCATGCGCTCCGGGTTCTCCGGGTCAATGGGATCTTCTTTGTTCCTTGGGCATCTCAAATGTTGCACCTCCATCCGGATTGGTCATAGCCAGCACACCGAGCTGAGCTGACTTCGCCATTGCCACCACCTCATGCATCTTGCTCTTCTCAGCTTGGATCACCAATGATTCGGCTAAGGTGGAACCGATGTGGCACACTGTATGGCCTTTTGTAATCTCCCGCAACAGTGATAATACCATTCGGGCCTGGCATCTTTATCTTGAGGTAGGCCACATGGGTGGATATCATGAACTTGGCTAACGCAGGCCGGCCAAGTAGAGCATGGTATGGGCTCTCCAAATCTACCACCTCGAACTCGAGACTTTCAAGCCGGTGATTGTCCTTGGTACCAAACAGCACATCTACCCAGATCTTACCCATTGGGGAACAAGACACCCCGGGTACTATACCATGGAAGGTACAACTGCTCTGCTGCAACTGATTCGGCGAAATACCCAACTTGACCATTGTGTCCCGATACATGATGTTTATGGCACTGCCATTGTCAATCAAGACTCGGCTAAACCTCACGTTAAGCTTGGGTCCTACCAAAGTCGGATCCACCACTAGTGCATAGTTTCCTGGACTTGGCATAATTCTGGGGTTATCAGCCCTGCTCCACGTGATCTCCTGCTCGGACCAATTCAGGTATTTTGGGACTGCTGGTATGACTGCATTCACCTCCTTCGCCCTTCGCAGCTGACTTTTCTTGTCAGTTGGCTCGGTCACAAAAACCACATAACTTTGATGAGCCTCCTTGTACTCATTACCGGGGTATCCACCTTGCCGACTTGGACCAGCACCATTGTCATTGCCTCCCATGTTTACCAGGTTAACCGGCTTTGTGGCTGCCGGTCTCGGAGCTCCTGCGTTCACCGGGATTGTATTGGCTCCGGTTAAAGGCATATTCGGCCTGAAATTCGGTCTAGGAGCACCTCTCTGAGGTGGTCCTCTCTGACCCTCCGCCTGAATGCGATGATGCCAGCTACAATTCCGAGTTGAATGATTGGCCGGCTTGCGTGGGTCTGTTGTGTGATAACAGCAAGGCCCGTCCAATCTTGCCTCAAAGGTTAGAGGAGGACTCGATCCATCCCACACCTTCTTTGGCCAGGCACCTTGATTCGGCCTCCAAGCTGGACCCTCAGTCTTTTGTCTCTGACCATCTCCTGCTCCAGGATGATCCATATTCACTGCAGCCACCTGATCTGAACCGTATCTATAATCCGGATCTCTTCTTTTGTAACCGAATTCATGTCGGTCATTGGGCCTCAATGGTCCTACTCGGTTATTAACCGGTTGCCTCCTGCTTGTTCCCACTGCATCCAATGCGGGCTGTGTCGGATCACCTAGAGCGTACGTATCTGCTATCCGGATCGTTTCCGCCAGTGTCTTGGGCATATCCCTCTGGAGCTTCTGCCAGAGCGGGGTGCCATGTCGGCAACCCTGCGCAAACCAAGAAATCGCCTGCTCCTCCACGACACCTTCGCAAGAGTTGCGAATGTTGCTCCACCGAGTTAAGAATTCTCGGTCTGTTTCCCGTTCTTCCTGCTTGCACGCAGCCAGGAGCTGAGGTCGGTTAGGCCTCTTGTAGGTGCTGGAGAAATTACTGTAAAATGCCTCCTCCAAGTCCATCCAAGAGTTGATACTACCCGGCGGTAAGTTGTTCAGCCAAATCCGGGCTGGCCCTTCCAACATGTGCGGGAGATACCGGACCGCCCATCGGCGATTGCCCCCCGCAATGTGCACTGACGATACATAGTCTATTAGCCAATCTTGTGGCTTTGTGTTGCCATTATATGGCTTTGTGCTTCGGCCAAGCTGAAATAACGGCACACTCGGTTCGTTCATGATCCGAGGTCCAAAACATGGAGGACCCGGTGGGCCTTGCTCTTCTAGCTTCTCGGACTGGTAAATTCTATCCAACTTGAGACGCTGATCATTCGGATCTAATGCCCGAGGTCCCAGTCTTGATGCAAGTGCATTATCATACGTCTGGTATCCGGCTCGCGCCATAGCCGAATTTCCGTCATCATAGCGGTAACCCGCCTGGCCACCACCTTGCTGTTGCGCTCGCACAATCACTTGCTGCCCAGGAGGACGAGGTGGTTGACCTCGGCCAGCCGAATTGCCCCTTCCAGCTCCCGGGTAACCTCGTCCACCACTGTTTCTACTTTGGCCACCTCTTCCTTGAGCGGCTAGCTGCTTGCCGGCATACTCAGCATCATAGGTCTGCAGCTGCTTGCTCTTACCCGAGTTCACGCTCTGGGCCCGGTCAACTCCGACGTGCGGGGATGACGCCTGCCCCTTGGATCTCTGGCTAACAGCCTTAACCGACACTACTACCCGAGAAACACCTGCATCCGGATTGGCTTTCCGGTAAGCCTCATTCTGCCGGTTACACACATCTACTAGCTCATTGACTCTCTCTGCCTGCTTCCGCCAGGCGTCCCCGGTTAGTGTGCTCAACTCGGCTCGCGCTGCCGCTGCAGCCCTAAGATTCTTAGCCGGGGAGCTATACACCGGCTTGCCTGTGCCAGATCTATGACTAGTAGCCTTACTGGAGCTCGATCCTGCAGCTCTAGCTAACTCGTCATTGAGGTCCTTACCCCGGTTACGCAACTCGGCTTTTTTGCGCGAGCGATGCACTACAGGAGTAAAACCCTCGGTGATACCATTGGCAGCATTGTACTCTCTCATATCTCTATCAAAGGCTTGCCTAGACTCCACCACTAACCGGGCTTCTTTTTGCAACCTCAGGCGCTCTGCCTCTAGCTGAGCTACAGTGAGCTCTACATCTGCCCCAGGTGCCACTGGCCGAGATAGCTTCTCCAGGACATCTCTAAGGAGCCTCCCTACTTGACATGCCAAGCGGGCCAACCGGATCTGGTCTCTCCTTTGGGAACTTAGCTGTCCGAGTCGGCTTGCCAACCGGATCAACTGGCGTGGCCAGCTCCTCGGGCATGCTTTTGCTGGCATCTCCTTTGCCAGCTGCTGCACTTGGCCCGGTCATCATCACCTCCACGCTACTCCCGGGGCGAGCGCTACGCCGTCCGAGAGCTGCGCGGAAAGAGGGAGGATCCTCAGCCACGAGCACCTGCGCCGGGTACTCGCGGACAGGCTCGGTGGCGACGTAGGTGACGAAGCTGCCGAGCGTCATGAGGAAACCGTCTGCGGGGAAGGGCTTGTTGGCGAAGCACCCCGCGTTGTCGCTGATGAAGTTGAACTCGCCGATCTTGCAAACGAGCCCAGAGAGGACCCGCTCGCCGGAGCCAGCGACGGTGCCCGTCCGGAAGGAAACCCCAGCCAACGCCACTGCTGCCCCACGGTGGGCGCCAACTGTCGTGGTGGTGTCACGGCAGATGCCATAGGATGGCTTAAGTTGTGGGCTCGCTAGGACGTTGGGGGATCCGGGGAGGGTTTGCGCGCTCACGAAGCACGCATGGAGAACAACCAAGAACTCGCAAGAACAAACAAGAACAAGCAGAACCAAGAAGAAGCAAAGAACACCACGATGTACCCTGCTTCGGGGCCCTCTTGTGGAGGTAACACCCCTACTGCAGCACTAGCCTACTCTCTTTATATCTCAAGTGGTTACAAGTACAGAGTGCTCCTTGAGCTGTATGAAGAACAATGGTGGGAGCTCTAGAAGAAGATGGAGCTTGGGGGGGATAATGCCTTTCTCTTTTGCCGTTCTCTCCCCTTCCGTCCCTCCTCCTCTCCTGGAGGATTTGGTAGCTTACTTATACACTAACCGAATTACCATTTTGCCCCTGGCTGGAAGTGATAATGGCATGGACAAGAGGAACAGGACAAGCCTCTGCCCCCTGTCAACCCAACGGCCGGACTGTCAGGCCCTAGCAGGCCTATCTTGCCACTTTGGGCAATGGCAGGTGTAGCCCACCGGGTCTCGGTCATATCCTCTTTCCCGAATTGGCCGGGTCAGCTCCTAGGTTGCTGCGCTCCCAGGAATCCCGTGACCTGACCTGGCCGTCAAGTCCCTAGCAGGCCTATCTTGCCACTTTGGGCAATGGCAGCCGTAGCCCCCCGGGTCTCGGTCGTATCCTCTTTCCCGAATTGGCCAAGTCAGCGCCTAGGGCCTTGCGACCCGGAAAACCTGCGACTTGACCCGGCTGTCTTCTCAGCCTCTGGCAGGAGACACCCGTGAACCTTTCTGACATTACTTGGCCCTTGTGCAATATCCGGATTACCTTATCCGGGTCCTTCCTGACCAACCCGGCTAACTTAACCGGTTTCCTTCCTCTGATTCGGTTAAGCTTTACCGGATCCTCTCTGGCATCTTCCTCTGATTTTGTTAAGTACTAACCGACTCTCACGAGAGATCCGGCCCAAGTGACCCGGCTATATATTGATCCGGCTAGCTCTTTGCAACACTTAACACCACATCTTTGCCCTACCCGGGGGCAGCCCCCCGACACAGCTACATACTAAATCTCTAATTACACACTTAATCATAGGTCAAAGTAATTACGCTGGTCAAAATTCCCGTTCGGTCACCCATCCTCAAATTGCTCCAGCTCAAGCACGCTTAACTTTTGAGTTCCTTCAAGATTAGCTTTCAAATGAGAACTTACTGATACTTGTATCATATCAATCATATTAACCCCTGAGTTATATTAACCCCTGAGTTATGATATTACACTTTTTCATTTTTTTAATTTCAAAAATTCATTTGAATAAGTAACAATGATTATGTAATAGTATATTTTGAATAAATGACAATAAAATTAATTCTACTTTTATTTCCTTTTTAAATGGAATAATTCATATCTTTAATTCCGATAATCGAAATTTGAAAAATAAAATGTCTATGTCAATTAGAAAAATGAGAGGAATTCAAATATGACATCCATATCATCCTTTGCATTGTATAAACATCGATGGTTTAGAAAATTGATCTCTTTCGATGAATAGTCATGTTGGCCATTTTGACTCTTTTTTGAAGAAAAAAAATAAAGTGAAAAAACCCCTCAAAAAAGGTATCCTCTGGCATTGAGTTATTTTATGTGTACTAGTTGCTATTAAAAATGATAAACTTCTTTTTCTACAAATTGTGCAAAAAATGCTTCACAAAAAGTTCTATCATCTATAGACATGTATAGGTTTCGCGCCAAATGACCAAGTTATGGCCATCACTGTGCCATAGTTTATGATATCCATATTTGAAACATAGGCGTGCCTTGGTATGGTAAACATTGTTGCCAAAAACAAATTCCAAATTATTTTTATAAATATCATTTTCCATTTTTCAAGTGCCAAAAATGACTTTTGTTATGGAGGAAATATGAAAAATATATTGTAAAAGGCACCCATCTTATTGTCACAAAGGGTACTACATATTTTATGGATAATACCCAAGTATTAGGAATTTTCTCGATTTTTACCAAATTATTCCTATTTAAATGACTTTATGCCGATTTTCCAAAAGTAATTGAAATTGAACTACAAGTGTGTGATAGTTTGGTTTATTTTTTTTTACAAAAATCATTTTTAGGTACACAAGTAGTGACTTTATCACAGAAACATCGATAGTTTTAAAAAATGTGACCCCTTTCAATGAATAGGCACGACGGTCATTTTGACCGTTTTTTCACAAAAATAAAAGAAATTGAGAAAATACTCAAAAAATGAATTCCTTTGACAAGGAGTCCTTTTATGTGTACTAGTTGCTAGCAAAAATGATAAACTTGAGTTTTGACAAATATTTCAAAAAAATGCTTCACAAAAAGGTCTATCATCTATTGACATGTATAGATTTCGCGTCAAATGACCAAGTTATGGCCATCCCCATGCCATAGTTTGTGATAATGTGTCCAAACTTGACACATAGGGGTGTCTTGGTATGCAAAACATTGTTGCCAAAAACAATTTCCAAAATATTTTCGTAAATATCATTTTCCATTTTTAAGTGTCAAAAATGACTTTTTAATTAAGCAAGTACCAAACATATGTTACAAAATGTCATGTGCATGGTGAAAAAGATTTTATGGATTTCATATTTGGATTCCTCTCATTTTTCTAATCGATTTAGACATTTAATTTGTTAAATTTCGATTTACGAATTTAAAGATATGAATTATTTCATATTAAATGGAAAATAGAAAAAAGTAGACGCCGACGGCCGCCGTCGGCGTATCAATGCCGTAAAGCCCCGTTTGCGTGCCGTCACGGCGGGCCTTGTACGCCGACGGCATTGTAGACGCCGACGGCTGCCGTCGGCGTATGTCGGGCTAAGCCGACGGGGTTTTTACGTCGACGGCCGCGTTCGCGGCTTCCCTAGCTCGCCTTATACGCCGACGGCCCCGACATTTGGCCGTCGGCGTATAATTCGGCCGTCGGCGTCTTGTGACTTTCCCGTAGTGGACATAAAGTTACATGGATCAGATCGGAGAGTAAACTCTCCCGTGATATGTCATCATCCATCGGTTATCGGTTATAGTACTGTTTCCGTTGGTCTACTCCAAATATTTCCGATTATTATTATTGATGTGAAAGACCTTTTAACTTTTTTGAAAAATGCATATATTTAGACGTATTTTATTGTGTAGATTCACTCCTTTTAATCTGTCTCTAGTCTAAATTGAAATGTTTAAAATATCTTATAATAGTGAACGGAGGGGTAATAAATTTCGACAACTAAGAGAACAAGTCTTTGAACGATAATTAACGCAAAGTTAGAAATCGCTAGCAGTCACCATTTTACCAAAAAAAATGCACCAACAATGTCTTGTTGGTTTACAGTCCACACACTTATCGTAATAGCTATGATCAGTCTAGCTCAATTTTAATTTTCTTGCACGTAGCGTGCACAACAAGAATGGCAACAAATTTCAGGCCGGGAGCCTGGGACCCGGCTGTTATTAGCTGAAAAGTAAACCTACCTTGCATTCCTGTTCTGTTTGTGTCCAAACATTAAGTTACATGGATAAGATCGGAGACTAACTCTCCCTTGATATGTCATCAACCAATCATCATCTATCGGTTAAAGTGTCTCCGTTGTTCTACTCCATGTTTTTTCGATTATTATTATTGATGTGAAAGAACATTAGTTTAATTAATTTTGACAACTGAAGAGAACCAGTCTTTGAAAAACAATTAACACAAAGTTAGAAATCACTAGGAGTCACTATTTTACCAAAAATAAATAAAAAAAATGCAGCAAAAGTAATGTATTGTTGGTCCATACACGTCTTGAAAGACCGTGGTAGCTACGGATGGTCAGATCTTAGTGGGCATGTGAACAGAACTAATCATGAGTAACATCACAATTATCAAAAGAACGACAGAATCTTAACTTGCAGCTAAAAGTTTGAAAAAGGAGAATGGAGAGGTAGTGAAGGAAGATAGGGATTTAACTAATTATGTCTTGTCTTATTTCCAGGAGCTCTTCACATCAGCCGCCGGGGATCGATTACCTGAACTCCTCCAGGTTGTTGAGCCGCGGGTCACAACCGATATGAATGATAGTATTATGGCTGAGTTCACGGCGGCAGAGGTCAAAACAGCTCTTGATAGCATTGGAGACCTAAAAGCACCGTGTCCAGATGGGATGCCCTCGGTGGTGTATAAAAAGCATTGGCATTTCATGGGTGACCAAGTGGTGGAGGAGGTGTTGCATGTGTTGCGTGGTGGGAATATGCCGGAGGGATGGAATGATACTTATGTGGTTTTAATCCCCAAAGTGAAGGACCCAACAAGGATTAAGGATCTTAGACCAATCAGCCTGTGTAATGTGCTTTACAAACTTGTCTCCAAAGTTCTTGCAAATCGGTTGAAGCTTATATTGCCGGATATCATCTCCCCAAACCAAAGTGCTTTCATTCCGGGGAGGTTGATCACTGATAATGTGCTTATGGCTTATGAGATATCTCACTTTCTTCTCAATAAAAAGAGTGGAGCCAAGTATGCGGCGGTTAAAGTGGATATGAGTAAAGCTTATGACCGGGTTGAGTGGAGTTTTTTGAAGGCTATGATGGAGAAAATGGGTTTTTGTCAAGCTTGGACAGATCTGATTATGAAATGTGTGTCCACGGTGAGATATCAAATAAAGGTGAATGGCATTTATTCGGAGCAGTTTTGTCCTACTCGAGGGCTTCGACAGGGGGATCCACTCTCCCCGTATCTGTTCATCATATGTGCGGAGGGCCTCTCAACTTTAATTCAAGATGCCGAAAGGAGAGGTTGCTTTAGTGGGATAAAGATTTGTCAAGCTGCTCCGAGTATCACCCATCTATTTTTCGCGGATGACTCGGTTTTGCTCATGAAAGCGGGTACAAAGGAGGCTGCTGAAATCCGGCGTATGCTAAATCTGTATGAAAATGTTTCGGGCCAATGTATCAACTTTGAGAAATCTGCCATCATGTTTAGTGCTAACACATCAGATTCGGCGAAAACAGAGGTAAAGGAGGAGTTGCTTATTTGGAGTGAAGCTTGGAATGAAAAATACCTTGGGTTGCCTGTTTATGTGGGCAGGTCGAAGAAAAAGACCTTCCAGTACATAAAAGACAAGATATGGCGTAGGATCCAAGGATGGAAAGAGAAAATGTTGTCTAAGGCGGGGAAAGAAATTTTGGTGAAGGCAGTGGCTCAAGCCATTCCTACCTATGCGATGTCGTGTTTCTATCTCACAAAAAGCTTTTGCGACGAGGTGAGTATGATGATTGCTAGGTATTGGTGGAGCCAACAGGACAAGGATAATAAAATGCACTGGATTGGCTGGCCAAAATTGATTCAACCGAAAGGAAAAGGGGGCCTAGGCTTTCGTGATCTGCACAGCTTCAACTTGGCCATGTTATCTCGGCAAGCATGGAGGTTAGTTCAGTTCCCTGATAGTTTGTGTGCCCAAGTTCTACGTGCCAAATACTATCCAGATGGAGATGTGTTGAGAGCTGAGGCGAAACAAGGTATATCATATGCTTGGAGGAGTATATTACATGGCATTGAGCTCCTTAACCAGGGAGTAATTTGGAGGATCGGCGATGGAACTCACGTGAATATATGGAACGACCCATGGCTACCCAGATTGTGGTGCAGAAAAGTTGCTACTCCTCGTAATAGCAACCTACTAACCAGTGTTAATGAATTAATTAGTCCAGCTACAGGCCAATGGGATGAGCAACTTGTAAAGGATACGTTCTGGCCGGATGATGCCGACCTGATCCTTAAGATGCCTTTGAGAGAGGGGATGGAGGATTTTCGTGCGTGGCATTTTGACCCAAAAGGGATTCATTCAGTCAAACAAGCATATAAGCTCCATCGTGATATTGTTGCACGAGACAGCGGTAGGGCAGGTGAATCGAGCTCCAGTATACCAGACTGTCTGGGAGGAAATGGTGATCAGCGATGGCTCCGTCTGTGGCGGCTACCAGGCCCAAATAAATTGCGGATGTTCACCTGGCGCCTAGCACACAATTCCTTGGCTGTACGAACGAACCTGACGAGACAAGGTATGGTGTTAGATGATACAAAATGCCTATTCTGTCGGCGATCGGATGAGGACGGATGTCACCTATTTCTCAAGTGTAAGGCAGTGAAGGAAGTATGGAAACAAATGAACATGATGGAGATTAGAGAAAAATTGGTTCAGTACAATAGTGTACAAGAGGTCCTAGATGAAATTTGGGCTCTTGATGAAAGCAAGGGCGTTGAAATTGTAGCTATGCTGTGGACCTGGAGGAATCAGAGGAATAATGTGAGGGAAGGACGTGGAGTTCTGACGACAAATGAGCTAGTCTACCGTGTTCAGTGTCTAGCTGCTGATTGTCTGAATTTTTGTAAGCCTGAGAGGAAGGATGGCAGTCCGCGTCCTGATACTTGGCACCCACCACAGGACGACCTGCTCAAACTGAATATTGACGGTGCCTACAGACCTGGTGATAACCACGGTAGCTGGGGTGTCGTAGCAAGAGACAGTGAAGGATCTGTTGTCTCAGCGGCAGCAGGCAAATCTGATGGCATCCGTGATGCGTTCATGGCTGAACTAAAAGCGCTTGAAGCAGCAATTAATCTGGCATCAAGCATTGGGGCAATAAGAGTGGTATTCGAGACAGATGCACAATTGCTCACGATTGCTATGAATAATCCTAGTGCTGACTACTCTCCTGCTGCAGCCATCATTGAGGACCTGAAGAGCCAGTCTCGTACGTGGTTCTCAAAATGTTCTATCACAGCATGTAGAAGAGAAGCTAATAGCGTAGCTCATGAGTTAGCTTGTGGACGTGTAGAAATGATTTAGTTTTTAACAAATCCAAACGCATGAACTATTTGCAGGTTATCTACAAGGCTACGCCCCTGCTTGGTGCGTGGTCGCTCCTCCTCCCCTTGGAGCAACGGGAGGAAGTGGTTTCTGGGTGTGGCCGGCTTGAGGGGGTCGCCTGTGCCTTCTACAACTTCGCTGGATGGCAGATTTTCAATAGATTAATTGATGCATAGGTGTTTCATTCCTGTTGTTTTTCGCTGGCTAGTGTTTATCGCCACTCTCTCTGATGCTTGAGTTGTAATCTTTTGAACCTGAGACCTCAAAAATGTAATAAAACAGCTGTATGCATCCTCGTGATGCAGAGGCTGGGGCTTCTCCCCATTTCTAAAAAAATATGATGAATGTGTGGGAATCAGATATCCCAGCGAATATCGCTGTCTATGTAAAGGGCGATTTGCCCAACAGTTTCCAGTAATAAAGTGTGTGCTTTAGATTTCAAAAAAAAAAAAAAGGTCCACCCTCATTTCAAAAAAAAAAAAAATCCACCCTCATAGGTTAATCCTTTGGCCTCCTCCTGTCCCCCGCGTCCCCATCTAGGGCGACACGGGGAAGCCCCAGCCGCCGGCCGCCTCAGCCCCCTCCCGCCTTCCCCACCTCATAGCCGGCGCCGTCGGATGATGCGGCCGGGAAAACCCTGTGCCGCGGATGGTGGCGGCAGCCTTCCTCCGGCGGATCTCGGCATGTATGGCCCCCCAACTGTCGACGGCCTTCTTCGCGGATTTCGGTGGCATAGCCACATGATGTTCCCTGTGGAGCAACATGGTGTGGTGTCGGACGAGGAGTGCTCGGTGACGGCCGGGTGTCCTCATCGCGTAGCTCCAAGCACCACGTTGTGATATCGATCTCCAGATCCTTCGATGGGCACCTTGGGTCTAGGCCTGGCTTTGCGGCGGGGCCGCTCGCAGGAGGTGTGCCAGGTGGACAAGAAGGTCAAGATCATGGTGGGCACGTCGGGCTGCCGGTGGCTCTAGCGGTTGGAGCCGACAACGGCGGCCCCCGCGGGCGTCACAACCTTGTTGAAGGCGTGGGCGATGCAGTTCGAATTCCCATCCATATCACTTCAAGGGAAACCCTAGATCTCTTTCGGGTCGGACGTTGGCTGTTGGCGGCGCTTAGTGTCGTTTTCCCTCCTGGGCAACGTGTGGGAGTTGGACCGGACTTGTGAGACCAGTGGTTGATGGTGGTGTCCGAGAAGGCGGAGCGGCATGCCATATACCGCGTCAACGACGGCGAGTCCCGGTCGTCTGACACAGTGGGGGCTTGGCGACAGAGCGATTTGTCGGACGAGCGCAGGGTGGTGGCGCTGTCTGTCCCACGGTGATGACAGATTTGGCGAGGGTTGTGGCTTCAATCTACACTCTGAAGATGGGTTTGTGAATGATGGCGGTCGCGACTTTCGGAGCATGCACATAAGGTGCTGACTCTGTAGTTAGCCATTGAGCCGATGGCTGTGGCAGGGACACAAAGCCCCGTTTAACAACTCCATCGTTGCACTAGTAGGTGGTGCTTTGTCACCGTGTTGGGGGTTTCGGTCTGTATGATTGTTGTAAAGCTTTTTGCCAATCTTTGTTCAATAAATGAAATAAAGTAGTTGTATGCATCTATTCGATGCAGAGCCTTGGGCATATCCCATTTCGAAAAAAAAAAATTATCAAAAGGACCATGTGCTGGGCGGAGCCGGATCCATACGATTTAAATTAATTTGCATATTCTATTCATTATAATTATTTACTCCCTCCGTGCATGAATATAAGACGTTTTATCTATCCAACATGTTGTCTACATGCATACTAATATGAATGCATATACACACTAAAATATGTCTACATACATCTAGATATATGTGAATGTGGACAAATGCTAAAACATATTATATTAAAAAACAGAGCGAGTACAATCCAAATTATGTTGGAATAAAATTTAGTTAAATTATGGTAGTGCCTATGTCTCAGTCAACTGATTTTTTTTTCATGTCTCAGTCCACTGTGAGATAGCAAATCCGGTAAATTATTTATTTTACACTAGGCTAGTACTTTAGCCTTGTGACTTTTTGGACTAGATACATGGTTCCGTGCTGGATATGGAGCCATGGAATTCTCTATGTTACTATATTCCTGAAACTAGATAAGTTCACAAAGAAATTTAAAACACGGCCTCGCCATTACCCCAGCTGTACCTCTAGCCATGAAGAAACTGATGTCTTTTTAATTTGAATCCACAAATTTTCTCGCATCACATGGACCACGTGGTAGCTAGCAAGAAACAAAGGCCAGCCAAACAGCAGCTCATCCTTGTCACCTTCAGGCAACTTGCCCGTCGATCCAGTCAACACACATCAGTAAACACAAATTTCTGTGGCAGACAGGCACACCAAAAATACAGAGACCGTCAGTAAGCTAGCTAGAGCTATGGAGGAGCACCACCGGCCGGACGCCGAGGCGCCGCTGCTAGCTGCCGCTGCCACCAAGCCCGATGGCTCCGCGTCTTCGTCGCCGACGCGCAACAAGTACCCCTTCTTCTGCGCCGTGCTCGCCTCCATGACCTCCGTCCTCATGGGCTACAGTGAGTACACACGATGCGTATACATCTCCAATTACCTCCGGCTGCGAGCATGCTCTGACATTAACGGCCATACGCAGACGTGGCGGTGATGAGCGGCGCGCAGATCTTCATGGCGGAGGACCTCGGGGTGAGCGACACACAGATCGAGCTGCTCTCCGGCGCCATCAACATCTACTCGCTCGTCGGCGCGCTGCTCGCCGGCTGGACCTCCGACCGCCTCGGCCGCCGCCTCACCATCGTGCTCACCAACGCCTTCTTCCTCGTCGGCCCGCTCATCATGACGCTCGCCAGCGGATACGCCGCGCTCATGGCGGGGAGATTCATCGCCGGCATCGGCGTCGGTTACGCGCTCGTCATCGCGCCGGTCTACGCTGCCGAGATTGCGCCCGCCTCTTCCCGTGGCCTCCTCAGCTCACTTCCCGAGGTGAGCGGAGCAGCTCATTCACTCCCACGACTTCGATTTCCCTCTCGGGGTAGTCGTAACTCGTAATAATGTTTCAAAATTGTTTCCTAATGGTGTTTCTTTCTCTCTTGCAAAGATTTTTATCAACACCGGAGTGATGCTGAGCTACATGTCAAACTTCGCCTTCTCGGCGTTGCCGGCGCACCTGTCGTGGCGGCTGATGTTCGCGGCGGGTGTGGTGCCCACCGTGTTCCTGGCGGCTGGTGTGCTCACCATGCCGGAGTCACCGCGGTGGCTCGCGATGAAGGGCCGGACTGACGAGGCGAAGGCCGTGCTCGACCGGACGTCTGACACGCTCGCCGAGGCCGAGCAGCGTCTGCTGGAGATCCAGGAGGTCGTCGACGCCGGCAACAACGGCGGCGGCGGCGGCGCGTGGAAGGAGGTGGCGACTAAGGCCGGCGTCCGACGCGTGCTGGCGACCGTGCTAGCGCTGCAGTTCTTCCAGCAGGCGTCGGGCATCGACTCGGTGGTGCTGTACGGCCCGCGCGTGCTCGCCATGGCCGGTGTCACCTCCAACACCCTCCTTCTGGGCCTGAACGTCCTCTTCGGCGTGGCCAAGGCGGGCTCGATCCTGATCGCCATGGCGCTAACCGATCGAGTTGGCCGGCGACCTCTGCTCCTGGTGAGCACCGGCGGCATGACGGCGTCGCTTGTCGTGCTGGGTTCCGTGTTCGCGGTCTTCGCCGGCGCCAAGGACGACGCCGTTGTTGCCTCGGTCGCGGTGGCGGCAGTGGTGGCGTTCGTGTGCACGTTCTCCGTCGGGTTCGGGCCCTGGCGTGGGTGTACAGCTCGGAGATTCTGCCGCTGCGGCTGCGGGGCCAGGGCGCCGGGCTCGGCACCGCCATGAACCGCGTCATGAGCGGCATCGTCACCATGACCTTCATCTCGCTCTACGGGGCAATCACCATGGCTGGCACGTTCTACCTCTACGCAGGCGTTGCAGCCGCCTCGTTCGTTTTCATCTACACCTGCCTGCCAGAGACAAAGGGCCGGAGCCTCGAGGACATGGAGCAGCTCTTCCGCACAAAGTGATTAATCCATACGTCCATCACATTAGAGCTAATGAACTATTGTGATTAAACGGTATACATGAATATCAGAATTACATTCTTTCTCTAGAATATTACCAAAATAATTTTGTTGCTCATCAGACATTTCCGTTGGTAAATTACATCACAAATTTTGGGTAATTAGTTGTATTGGGATTACCTTGTAAAAATAATGCAAGTAATTGTAAAGCATATATACAGGTGCTTGCAATCTGTCTTTTAAACCACAGATGTCTGCTCCTTGTTCTTTGATCCAAGACTCAAGTAGAGTGCGAGGTACCGAAACTTCGAATGTCTCCCGGGCTCCATGTAGCCATTCATTTTACAAAATTCGAAAATCATATTCTGAAGTTTCAAAAAGCACCTAGAAAAAATTGCGAATGTAGTCATAAGCATGCAAAATCTCACTGTATATTAATTGGTATTCTAGGTGACAAAAATATAGAAAATATGCATATATGTGTACCAAAATCTGTCAGATTTCGTCATTTTTTGTGTAGTCTAAAATATGAATAATTTCGCATTAAGATTTCTCAAGCTTGTAAGATACAGACCAGTTTGGCATCAAAATATTTTTGAAGTATTCTAAGAATAACATGGCTTCTAAAAAAATGAAGTAGTGAATACTTTGAGGTGTTTGGATGCAATGTAATGTGGTATCAAAACTGAAGTATTCCCCCAAAACTGCATTTTTTTGTCGTATTGTAAACTTTGGTCTTGACCTCTTTTTTGCTAAACCAAGAAACTGAAGTTTACATCCGCCTGCACTCAAATACTTTATTTTTGAATACTGTTGTTTTAAGAAAACGGAATCCCCAAACTAAGCCTACATCATTCAGTCAGACATAATATATTTTTAGAAAATTAAAAAATTCTATCTAATTTTCTTTTTAATAAAATACTCTATGGAACCGAAGAACCATTTGTTGGCTCCCGCGAGTGTGCGCTGTGTAACACTGTGGCACGAAGCTATCACATGCATTTCGTACCATTGTACGCACGCGCAAATAGACAATAGTTCACATCATCGAGATTCTTTCTAATTTTTTTAATTATTAAACGGTGTAATCGATTTAAGGACGCTCGACTTTGTAGTGATAATATGTTCGAAACTAGACCACATGTTGTTATGTTTGATTTTGTCACATCAAAAAATTTCATCAACATATTTGCATTTAAGCCAGTGTGTGGTAACAAAATGGGTTATGTGGTATTGCCTCGCAAGGAAGGATCCATTTTTCTTGCTGCATGCAAGTGGAGTCTATTTTTGAAGTCCTCGTCAACGAAAACCAACGGTGGAAACGGGCTGTCAATCTCACACATAGTTTAAGCTCAAGAACATTTTTCATTAGTTACCTAGTTTTGATATTCCTATGCACTCATGCTAATCAGCAAATACTCATCCAAGAATGCGTATTAGGAAAGATTAGGTGGCGCCACATCTAGCACTGACTTCATTGGTCTCATTACCTTTTAGTAGTCCCATTTATCTTTTGTTCGATCTGTGTTCGGCCATTATGTCATGTTATTGGTGGGAAGTGCATGTGGCTTACAAAGGTTGGGTGCTTGATCTAGATAGTTTGTGTTTTCTGTTGGGGGTGGTAGAATCCATGATTGAGGCGCTAACAGAGAACTTGTGGGGCTCAAATTTGGCGATATGGTGACACATACGCGACTTGTAGGATATGAGTGACATTGTAAAACAATGTAAGAAATTGTAGATCATATACAAAAATTTGTAATATTCTTTCTACTTACGAGTATCTATATAACCTATGACTGCTTACTGTTCTTTACTTACCGGATTGCTAACTAGTGCACGTTTATCTGATAAAAATCTAGCATAAGCTTTTCTCAACTATGTTTTCCGTCACCTCACTGAACCAACTGTGGTTTCTCGTGTAGTTGAATAAACCAATTGTCCTTTCTAGTTTTTTTACTACGATACAGTTGGTTTAATTAACACATTTAACTAACCAACTGCGCTTTCTTGTCAATTTATGAGTTGTGCAGTTGATAAGGATGCAAGTGAGAGAGGTGTCGTTGACAAGTGTGCAGTTGAGAGTTTTGCAATAAAGTTAATAAATGTCAACTGAGTGCAATGCAATTAAGAAAGATTGAACAACAAGTGTGTATCAACTTCATCATGTCAAATGCACCACGCCTCAACGACATTAAGGCAACAATATGTGTGTCTTTTGTGTGTCAGCTACATCACCTCAACTCCATCACGTTCACTCCAATTTGCAATTTACCGGTTGATTTTTTTCTTTAGAGTCACACTCTTAATTTACCATAGGTTTTTTCCTAGATCTCCAATATTGATTGAGAGGTTTAGATGATCATTTAGTTATTTACTACACGACCTCTTTCGCAAAATCAATCTGGTCCTCGTCGCTACGGCAGGCAACCATCCACCACCACTGCTCCCTCGTCGGTGAATTCTCCATTGTCACCACCTACATTCTTCCACCACTAGTACAGAACGACCCATCTCATGGGACATCTCAGCCACTAGACCTGGGTTGAGCGAACTGGATTAGAAGATAATCCTTTGGGGTTTTTAAGTGAAAGTGTAGTGCATAGGATACACTTTTTTAATGGAAAGCCATCCAGGATATTGGGCTGGTAGGTTGATAGGAGATGGGCCACAAGCGAAGTTTTGGCGCAAATGGACTTTATATTCACAAAGGTATTTGTATTTATAATTAACACATGAAATTTGATATCTTAGCTAAAATACATTTTCAAATAGAAAAACCATTCAAATAATCTTTAAATCAAAAAACTTAGATTGGTGTTTCAGAAAATAGTTCCACCCAATTTGTACATTTGAAATTTATTTTGCGTTTTCAAAAGTCCTAATTTTGTTCCTTAATAAATACCTAAAATTGTTATTAGGTTTATTAAAATTATGAAAAAATATATATGGATTTAACGAGGTAGAAAAAGTTGAAACAAATCAAGTTCCGTTGGAAAAATTCAACCACTTCAAAGAAAATGTTAGGTATTATTATTATTTTCATTTAACATTCTAAAGTTGGGCAGTTTTGGTAAATTACGAGTTTTGGCTTTCAAACCTTGTTATTTGTGATCAGATGATATAAGTATAACTATGAAATCAGAGATTTATTTTTCAAACACTCTTTATAAGACAAAATAACATAACACGCTAGCATTTATGAGGGGCTTATTACTTCTGTGCCCTACTTCGCTCAGTTTTACTCGTCTGTGCCCTACCTGTGTAGTTTTTTTCGTCTGTGCCCTACCTGGCTCTTTCGAGGCCCCGCGAACGGCCAAACGCGGCGTTTTTGTCTGGTCAACCTCCTTTGACCGTCACTTGGCCTGACTGGTGGGGTCGGCCTGGGGCAGCTCGTTTGGAATCACCTCCCTTCTGACTAGTGGGGTCGGCTAGGGCAGCTCATTTCGAATTGGACCGTTGCTTATTTTGAATCGTCGTCTTCCCCCTCCCCCCACCCCAAATCCCGATCTGACCCCAGCCACCGCCATAGTGCCGCCTGCCCCGCCCCGTCCGCCGGTGGTGCCCTGCACCCCCGCTTGGACGACGCATCCATGGCGGCAGTTCCAGGCCCCGCCGTTCCGCCCGTTCCACCTCCGCCTTATGACGGCGAGGACTGGGTCACATCGGATTCAGATAACACTTGGATTACAAAGAAGTAAGTAAACAATCTATATTGTCTCGATTATGTGATGTATGTAGTTAATACGGCTTCAATTTCATCTTACCGCCATGAATTCGCTGAATAGGATGGATCTGAGGACTGCTTATCGCTTGGTAGTCAAAATGGATAGTCGCATTGGGTTGGAAGGACAACTCGATAGTTTTTGGTATCGTTTGGTGGTAGATACGACTATTTCGTACAAGGATTTGCTTGTTACTTGCTGTAATAAATAGGGCTGGCAGACATTTGATACTGTTCTGGTGAAATATTGGTCAATTGTAGAGGATGAATTCCTCCCACTAAACACAGACGAGGCAGTTAAATTCCTTTTTGCTCAGAACATGACCCAACGCTTCGGTAGAATTAAATTCAAAGTGGTTCGGAAACCAATTCAATTTCAATTGCCAAAGGGAAAGGGAAAGGGGGCTGCTGGGGCTGCTTTTGAGTCATCACAATCATCTACTAATACTGAGCTTCCTCCGACTCCTCGTAGGTCCAGTCCAGGTAAACCTACTGGCAGTGCAAGTCATCCCAATGGTAGTGCAAGACAGCTCAGTGCAGGTTAGACCAGTGGTGCAGGTCAGACCAATGGTGCTGGTCAGCTTAATTCAGACGATGAAGCGGTGCCCGATGATACCATGCCGCAGAACGATGATGAAGATGAGAAGCTGTTTCCTGACCTTTTGGATGAATTGGGCAATATGCCCATCGTTCCGCTTGTACAAACTGATTCTGAAGAGGAGGCGAAGAACGCTGACATGTTGATTCCAGATGAATACGATGTCGATGACATGCCAGTGCTTGAGTGGGACAGAGATAATCCTATACTTGCTCCAGGGACAAGATTCAAAAATGTGGAAGAACTTCGGAGTGCACTTACAACGTCCTGCATCAAGACCAACAATATTTTCAACATTGAGAAGAGTGAGAAAGGAAAGTATATGGTTCACTGCCTAGATATAAGGTGTCAGTGGAAGTTGCATGCCACTCGTGTGGAAGGGAAGTTGCGTGCCACTCATGACGAAGGGAAAAGCATGATTGAGATAAGGTATAAGAACTATCCGCACACTTGTCAAGCTAAGGTGGAATGTCATAAAATATCCTTAGCAACCACCAAGTGGCTGGCAAGGGTGATGGGATTCATCCATTGGAGCAACTGCCCTCGGCAGAAAAATCTCGGAGATTTATAAAATGGAGGAGAAGCTACCTTACGGCAAGTTATTTGATGGCGTGTAGTTCACACGTTCGTTGGGAGACCCCAAGAGGAAGGTATGATGTAGTGCAGCAGCAGTTTTCCCTTGAAATATGACCAAGGTTTATCGAACCAGGAGGACACGGAGGTTCTTCAGAAGGTTGTTGATGGGCGCCGTTACTCGATCACCAACGTGGAACCTGCACACAACACAACCAAACTACTTTGCCCCAACGAAACAGAGAGGTTGTCAATCTCTCAGGCTTGCTGAAAACAAAGGATTAAATGCACAGTGTGGAAAACAGTAGTGATTGCAGGAAGTAACAAGGAACAGATGATTGTAGTAGGTGGTTTTATCAGTATGAGGGAAAATGGACCGGGGTCCACAGTTCACTAGTGGTGTCTCTCCATAAAAGATAACTAACATGCTGGGTGAACAAATTACAGCTAGGCAATTGACAAATAGAGAGTGCATGACAATGCAATATATGACAAGATGTTCATTATGAGATTTAATTGGGCATTACAACAAAATACATAGACTTGCTATCCAACTCATCTATGCCTAAATAATCCACCTTCAGGTCAGCATCCGCATCACTTCCAGTATTAAGTTGCAAACAACAGATTATTGCATGAAGTAAAGTGTGTAATGTAAACAATGCAAATGACACGTAGACAATGCATCATTGTTTATCCCTAGTGGCAACAACACATCCACAACCTTAGTCGTTTCTGTCAACTCGAGCCTAGATTTCTGGAGGCATGAACTCACTATCTAGCATAAATACTCCCTCTTGGCCAAAGCATCTACTTGGCCAAAGCATCTACTAGCAACGGAGAGCATGCAAGATCATAAACAACATAAACATATAGATTGATAAACAACTTGCTCATAGTATCAATATTCATCGGATCCCAGCAAACACAACATGTAGCATTACAATAAGATGATCTTGATCATGTTAGGCAGCTCACAAGATCTAAATATGGAGGTACAAGGTGGAGAGACAACCATCTAGCTACTGCTATGGACCCGTAGTCCAAGGATGAACTACTCACGCATCACTCCGGAGGCAGGCATGGCGATGTAGAGCCCTCCAGTGATGATCTCCCCTCCGGCATGGTGCCGGGAAGAGCTTCAGAACCCTCCCGATCTAGGGTTGGCGACGACGGCGGCAGCGGAACTTTTCGTGGAATATGATCGGTGTTTTTAGGGTACGCGGAACATCGGGAATATATAGGCAAAAGGACGGCGTCGGAAGATTCGCGAGGCGGCCTCGCCAGGGCCCGGCGCGGGCCCACCCTTGGCCGCGCCCTAGGGTGGCGAGGTGGCCTCGTGGCTCGTCTCCGTCTCCCTTTGGATTTTGTGATCATGTCGGTGAAAATATTAGCGTCCCTTTTTGTTTCGTCCAATTCTGAGAATATTAGAGAAAAACGGCAGAAAACAGGAACTGGCACTTTGGCATCTTGTTAATAGGTTAGTCCCAGGAAATGCATAAAAATGCTATGAAGTGTAAACAAAACATGTAGCAATTGATATAATAACAGTATGGAACATCAAAAATTATAGATACGTTTGAGACGTATCATTATGGACCGCTAGAGAACAGGCCCTTCAAAACATATACGGTACGGGGTGGGAAGATAGCTTTCACTTGTTGTACACATACAAAGCCGAGGTGGAGAAGGCAAGTCCAGGTAGTCTGATAGAAATCGATTATGTGACTGTGCCGTACAAAGAGAAAGGAATATAAAAGGAGAGAAGTTGCTTCAGGAGGGCTTTTGTCTCTTTCAAGGCTTGCTCTGACGGATTTCTAAACGGTTGCAGGCCATATTTGGCTGTGGATGCAACTGCTCTAACTGGAAGATGGAAAGGACAGTTAGTAGCTGCTTGTGCAGTTGATGGACACAACTGGCTTTTTCCAGTTGCTTTTGGTGTGGTGGGGTGGAGTCCGAGCAAAGTTGGAGATGGTTTTTGGAGAATTTACGCAAGGTCATAGGGAGCCCTGCTGGATTGGCAATTCATACAGATGCTTGCAAGGGTTTGGAGAATGCGGTAGAAATTGTGTTTCCTGACGCGGAGCATAGGGAATGTATGAGACATCTTGCTGGTAATTTCAGGAAGAAATTCAGGGGGAAAGTATTTGATAACAACCTTTGGCCAGCAGCGTACATATGCAGCAAGAGGAAGTATAACCACCACTTGAGGGAGATGTACGCTAAAAATCCTGAGGTGCAAGCATACTTGGAACAACATCACGGAAAGGTGTGGACGAGAAGCTTCTTTAGACACATGTGCAAGGTGGACTATGTGACAAGTAACCTTGCTGAAAGTTTCAACACAAAGATTAAGGGATTGAAAGGTCTTTTCGTGTGGGAAATATTTGACAAGATCAGTCATATGATAATGCAGAAGATGGTATTGTGTCATAGAATTGGACTCTCATATGCTGGCCATCTCATCATTCCAAGTGATCAAGAATTTGCATTTGCAAGGTAGAAATATGTAGGGTGTTATGTCTTGTCTTAGACGAACTATTACTACGGCTGAGCTGACATATGATAACAACAAAGGAGGGAATTGGAGGTATCCAGTGGATTTGAAAGAGAAGACATGTAGTTGTATGCGATGGCAGCTCAGTGGCAAGCCATGTATACATGCCCTGTTCTTCCTGAACGTCATCAGAGGCGAACAGGGCAAAGTTGATCCGTATGTGTCTGAATATTTCTCTATTGCCAGGTTTCAGGCAACATAGGCTGATAACGTGCCTGCTTTATTGGGAAAAGACCAATGGGAAGTGTATGATCCCGGATTCAAGCTATGCCCTTCACTTCTAAATAGAGCACCTGGAAGGCCAAGGGTAAACAGATTCAGAGCAGCTGTAGAGGGTGCAACCATAAAGAGGCGTCCGTGCAAAAGATGTGGAAAAGAGGGGCATATTCAAAGGAAATGCAACAATGCCATCCCCTGTCCATTTGGAGAAGACGGAGGATGGGGCGCAGATGAAGCCGCAGCAGCCGCAGCATAAGGAGACGTAGCCGCAGCAGCAAAGGCGGCAAAAGCCGCAGCCGCCGCAGTTTCAGCCAGCTCAAAGACAAGTAAGAAGGGTAAAACTAAAGCATTTTGGGCAACCAAGGGTTAATAAAAGGAAGAAATCTAGTGAATGGGTGTCGTCAACAGAAGCTACGGAAGGAGAAGCTTCTGTTCAAGATACAGAAAAAGAAGCATTTGTATCGGCAGCTTATGCTGGAATGGAAGAAGATACTTTTGATGCTAAAAGAGAGTTATTTGTAGCTTCGCCTCCGAGACCACCAGCTTCGGCTACTGGAAGTAACCCAGCACCAGCAGCAACAACGGTTCCAGCAAAGAACAAACAAGCCAAGAAGCACAAGAAGGCGGAGGTCCAAACTGGTCCAAATCCAGCAAAGAACACCCGGAGCAGAGTAGTGGCCCCATCTAGTAACACAAGGAGCAAAAAAAGAGGGTGAACATTTGAGAAAACTTGTAATATTTGTTGTGTTACTTCTGTCGAACACCTTATGTGTGTGCTCTGGGCGCGAACTGGCTCACACGCGCGCGCTCTGTGCATCTCTTAATTCAAAACTTGTTGTATTGGATGTTTATTATTTTCTTAGAAACTAGTATTCTGATGAAGAAGCTTGCCACCGGATTTCCTATTTTTTGAATGTTCCCACAATTTATATGAATTTTCTGCCTTAAATCCTATTAAACTCGTTTAATGCATTAAATATAGCTAGAAAGCTCAAAAATTCAAAATATTCCGGCATTGTGCCTCCCATATGTCATGCCCTGCGTGAAATTTATGGACGTTCATTTTGCACCCTAATTTTTCATTGCTACTTCACAAAAATAAGGAATTTGGCACTAAATAGAAGTTAGAAAAAAGGTCAATTTTCATGGAATCTTTTCTTCGGCAATATTGTTTGTAATTTCAAAACCCATGTTTGTGCCGAGTTTGGTCATCATAGGTTAAGGCTAGCTATGGGATATGGCCATGAGCTTGGTCATCTAGCTTGAATCCCATGAATATTCATACAAGATAGCCCATTTTGAGAAGACTCATTTTTTTTTCAAAATCTTGAATTCCAAGTTTATGATTTTTACTGGACAGTAGTACACTAAAATAGACGATTACCGCTGGATTTCATATTTTTTGAACTTTTCTTGATTTATGAGAGTTTTCTCAAAAAAAGGTCAAAATTGCCAGAGTGACCATTCATAACCAAGGTGGGAATTTTCCGATGTTGTGGGCGGTTTTGCATAGAAACATTATGTACTACGTTTATATGATTTTTCTATAATTTTGGGGACAAACTATAACACACTTGTAGTTCAAATCTCGTTAAATAGCGTTAAATCCTATTAAACTCATTTAATGCATGAAATATATCTAAAAAGCTCAAAAATTCAAAATATTTCGGTATTATGCCTCCCATATGTCAGCCTCTCCATACAAATAATGTACTTTCATTTTTCACCCTTTTTTGTCATACCTACTTCACAAAAAATAAGCAATTTTCCACTAATCAAAAGTTAGAAAAAAGAGTCAATTTTCTTGGATTCTTTGCTTCGGCAATCTTGTTTGTAATGTCAAAACACATAAACCCAGCGAGTTTGGCCATCATAGCAAAAGGCTAGCCATGGTTGTGGGCATGATCTTGGTCATATAGCTTGAAATCCATGAATGTTCGTACAAGTTAGACCATTTTGACAAGACTCGTTTAAAAAAAACTTGAATTACAAGTTTATGATTTGTAGTACACTAAAAGGGACGATTGTCGCTTGATTTCGTATTTTTTGAAGTTTTCTCGATTTATGAGAGTTTTCTAAAAAAAATGGTCAAAATTGGCGGAGTGACCATTCATAACCAAGGTGTGAATTTTCCGATGTTTTGGGCGCTTTTGCATAGAACCATGCTATACTACGTTTATATATTTTTTCTATAATTTTGGTGACAAACTATAACACACTTATAGTTCAAATCTAGTTAAATAGCGTTAAATCCTATTAAACTCATTTAATGCATTAAATATAGCTAAAAAGCTCAAAAATTCAAAATATTCCGGTATTATGCCTCCCATATGTCATGCTCTCCGTACAAATAATGGACTTTCATTTTCACCCTTTTTTGTCATACCTACTTCACAAAAAATAAGAAATTTGCCACTAATCGAAAGTTAGAAAAAATATCAAAACCCATAAACCCAGCGAGTTTGGTCATCATAGCAAAAGGCTAGCCATGACCTTGATCATATAGCTCGAAATCCATGAATGTTCGTACAAGTTAGACCATTTTGACCAAGTTTGACCGTTCGTCAAACTTGGTGATAGGAATCTATGTGCCAGTTTCGCATTGCGCGCCATATGCGTAGCATTTCCCTCCTCCTCCGCGCAAGTTATATACCCAGTACGACAGTTCCTCCGCCCAGATCTGCAGTTTTCTCCTTCTCGCCTTCTCACCACCCCTCTCCGTTCTCGCCTTCTCGCCTCCATGTCATCCGCATCCGGGCGCGGCCGTAGCGGTGGATGTTCTCCTGCCGCGAGCGACGGCGAGAAGGAGCGCCACCTCTGACATTCGGATGTGGGCCGTAGGCACGGTCGCCGCCGCTTGACGAACTGGAATGGTCTGCGCACCGCCAGGCCCAACTCCCCTAACCCACCACCGCGACGCCCACCGCTGTGACGCCACGATGGGGAGGCTGGGTCCTCACGGGCCGCAGCGCGTGCCCAACCGCTGCCGGCACCGTCTACCGAGCCCAGCGACGACGGGTCGTACTCAAGATCGTCGACCCCGTCGAGCTGGAGGCGCGCGTTCTCGCCTAGTCCGTGCGCTCGGAGCGCCGCGCGGAGAAGCGTCGCCGTGCGGATGCCGAGTTTGAGGAGGTGATGAACGAGGTGCGTCTGGAGCAGGGTCTCCGGCAGGACACCGAGCACACCGCTCACGCGTGGGAGTGGGAGGAGGTGCAGCGCCGCCAGCGTCTCAACCAGGCCTTCGTCTTCTCCGATAGTGAGTAGGGTTTAGATTAATCCTAAAAATATGTATGAACTACTGTTTGTCGAATGTTTGTTGAACTAAGATCAGTATCATTCCACTGCGATTTTTGTAATGAAGTTTTCAGTATGCATACTAGAGCGATGTTCGTTCGATCATTTATGTCTACATTGACCATATGGCAGAACGAGCAGAACGAGACGAGCGGCACATATCCGTTCATCTTTATCTACTTGTGTGAAAGGAAAGTACATCCAGAATCCGAAGCAGATCAATTTAAGATATATTTCTCTTTGCGAGTAGTACGATGAGGATGAGACACATCTGAGAGCCTTCCACTGCGTGGCGTGCACATCGATTGCATGCGTGGCATGCCGTGGCAATGGCATGCCGTAGTCCACCCTGCGTCTATGTAGCGTGCACGGATGGACATGGCCATTGAAGGCGTCGCAGAACTTCTGCCTCACCGCTAGCCTAGGCTAGCCTACCCATCACGTCCAATCACGGTGTAAATGCATTAGTTAAAGAAGATAAACGATCATAATAAAAGATTTACTACATACAAACAAACGATTTAAACCCTAAAACATTAACTAATACTGCAGCTACTACTACTACTACTACTACTACTACTACTACTACTACTACTACTTCTTCTTCTTCATGGGTGCTGCAGGGGACTGATGGTGACTTCAGAGGCGTCGGAGTCGTCGGAGTCGTCGTCACCCTCGTACGAGTCCATGTCGTCGGAGTTCTCGTCGCTAGAGATGTCCTCGATGACAACATTGGCCTCGGCAATGGGCGCGATGACGACGGCCGCGGGCGGTTGTTCCACGACAGCAGGCCCACGCTCCTCGTCCGAGTAGGGCTCGTCCCAGGACTCTGACGCCCTGTACTCGTAGACTGGGGACTGCGGCGGAAGATCTCCACGCGCCACTTTGTAGGGTTTCTCCTTCTTCTCGCGCAGGGGGGGAGAGCCCTTGCTGCTTGCGGAAAAGGTTCTTCGCCTCTCGCCGCTCCTCCCGCTCCTCCTGCTCCTGCTCCTGCATGGCGTGCAGGCTACCAGGCGAGTAGAGCTCCGAGTCCACCAGCGGTGAGTAGACCGTTTTGTCTTTTGTGCTGAAGCTATTTATAAAGCACATGCTGAAACCGGTGAAATTAAGGGGCATTACTTGAATGCGACTGCAGGTACATGTGAAGAAATGATTAAGAGAGATGTATTTGCGAGAGAATTAGGGGTTCCTATTGTAATGCATGACTACATAACTGGGGGATTCACCGCAAATACTAGTTTGGCCCATTATTGCCGCGACAATGGCCTACTTCTTCACATTCACCGTGCAATGCATGCAGTTATTGATAGACAGAAAAATAATGGTATGTATTTCCGTGGGCTCTCCGGCGTGGGCGGGCTCCACCACATTTTCGAGGTAGAGAGGGAGAGAGAGAGAAAGAATGGGGTTTTCTTCCATTGCAGGGTAGGCCCCCCTTTTATTCTAGCCACGGCGGGCGGTGGACGAGGGAGCCCTAGCCGACCCCACTAGTCAAGATCCCACTTGTCAGCGCAGTGACGGTCAAAGGGGATTGACCAAAATGAGCTGCCCTAGCCGACCCCACTAGTCAGCCGACCCCACTAGTCGGAAGGAGGCGATTCAAATTGAGCTGCCCTAGCCGACCCCACTAGTCAGAAGGAGGCGATTCCAAACGAGCTGTCCCAGGCCGACCCCACCAGTCAGGCCAAGTAACGGTCAAAGGGGATTGACTAGACAGAAACGGCGCGTTTGGCCGTCCGCGGGCCTTGAAAGAGCCAGGTAGGGCACAGACGAAGAAAACTACGCAGGTAGGGCACAGACGAGTAAGACTGAGCGAAGTAGGGCACAGAAGTAATAAGCCCATTTATGAGGGCCATTACAATCGTGTACTTAAAAGAAAAATAATGTTTCAGAAATATGAAGGAAGGGAGTAACCTGACACGCGCAAGAGATTTTCTCATTGTTAAAGACCACATAACTTCATAACAACCAATCGTATAGTCCGCTATTCAAGTATTTGGTATCTTAATTTTGTGCCAATCTGCATCCATGTCCATCATACCGATTTATTCTTTGGGTCATCGCGTGGAGCTTATTCTGGATTTTTTCGATAAATAGAATATATTGATATCAAGAAGATACGAGTTACACTCTGTCTCTATACTTATATGATATCAAAAGCTACTTAAGACATTGAGGAGGCACACAAACAACTTTAAAAAAATAAAAACAAAAATAATGATCGACGGAACAACTGCAACAAATAGCAAAATCCATAAAAATGATGGAAACTCGGGGGTAACAAGAGCGGTGTTCCAACAACGATGCCACGAGAAAGAAAACAACACACAATGACAACGTTTTTGGATCCATGCAATATCTTGACATGAATGTCGCCATTACTTGGTCCAACCAAATAAGATTGAACTTGTCAAGTTTCATGACCCAACCATTAGAACCAAGAGTCCAAACTGATGGGAACAATGTGGACAATCCACATATATTTAACACTCCCTCTCATGTATGACTCGATGGAACCTACACATGAACAGAGAATGTCATGTATGACACGAGAAGGCCTATACGTGGATAGAAAGGGGGGCAAGAGCAACTTTTTATCAAATTGTGAAAGCTTGGACTTGAACTCAAAGACCTCCCCTCTGATTACCATGTCAAGTTTCATGCATCAACCATTAGAACCAAAAGTTCAAACTGATTGTTATCACCCGAAACTTGAGATCCGACACTCAGAAAGAACCAACTAATCAAAGTCACCCTTTGCTTCCAACACCTTTCGATCTATCAATGCACACTCATACTAGAGCATGGTCCCGATGGCCCTAGCCACGCAAATGTCATCGAGCAGCACCTACCTATAGCGACACAGAACCCATGACGATGAGAGTCGAGACTTCTAACGGAGAGCCGATAGGCCATTCACGTAGGACCAAGTACCGAACCCACACGTCGAATAGAAGTAGAGTCACTAAACCTGCCAGTGCAGAAGCTTTCATAGGCCATGTTGAGCACTCCAGTCCTATGTACTAAGTGGGGACGGCCAATAACCGGATGCTGCTCGGAACCTCCAATACATATGCAACGAATAGTTTACTTGCGAGTAAATGAACATCGGGACATGTCTTCGTCTCTACGGTTATCTCCACACTCGAGTTTGTTTTCTTAGAAGTGCCTTCGTGATTGAAATCACATGTCTTTTTAAATGTTACTTATCACTTGGGTTATATCTTGTCATCGTCTTGTTTAATTTGACTTATTCTTGTTGTACTTAGTCGAGTATTTAGAATTTATATTCAAAAACTGAACGAGTAGTTTATTTTCATATTTAGATCCAAACTTGTACTCTCTCCGTCCAAAAATAAGTATCTCAAAAGTTTGGGAGTACTTGATATTTAAACGTCTATTACCCGCCTTAGTCGACGCGAGCCACGAGGGCCTCCTTCTGTAAAAAAGACAAGCTCGGCCGCCGCCGCCATCCGCGTGGAGCCGATTCGCTAGCAGGCATCCATATCCACAGTAGAATTAAACACAACATGACAAAAGCTAACAGACGATGATAGAGGGAAGGAAGAAACCTCTCTAAAGTCTACTAATAATCAACTTAAGTAAACCAACTGCACCATGCCGAGGCACAAGTAGAACCATCCCCAGCAACGAATAGCCATCGACCACAACGCTACAGAGAAGATATTACCCCCGTACGTACCACACGATCGAGACAGTCCGACGTGGACGCCACGAGAGCTTCCGTCCGGGCGTCCATGCATGATTACTAGCAGGTGGCGAAGGCGCGCCTGCTAACTCGTCATCGGCGTCGGATTAGGGATGAACATAGATAAGCGCCGACGTGCGTACGTTGCATTTGGGTGCATCTCCAACCGGACTAGCCAAACCATCCCTATTCGTCCGCGGACACGTTCAAACATATTTACGGAGAGAGCCAACAATCTCTCAAATGTATGTCTTTTCAACCATAATAATCAAATATTCTCCCAAAATTGATACAAAGATATGCAACCACACAATCCATACAATTCATACAAACCGAATTCTAAAGAAGTTTTAACTGATAAAAACCGAATTCAACACAAAATAAAATCCAGCTATTTATACAATAACCGATACAAGAATGAATCAATTGTTGCCCGACAATTGGCGTGGACACTGCCGGTGATGCCCGACGATGCCCACGTCCGTTGGTGCGGGGAGTCGCACACTACTTCAATATCCTCCCGCGTGAACTCCTCCGGGATGTGCCACTACGACTAGTGGTCCTCCAGGTTCATGGTCGAGGACGTCGACTTTCATCACGCTCCTCCTTCTCCGCCTGCTCGCGGATCCGCTGCCAGGCGCGCCTCTCTTTATGGGAGATGGTCTCCGGCTTTAGCTCCGACGAGGACATGTGTTTGTGAGGCGCCCTTCTCCACAAGGCCCATGACGGGAGAGTCCTTCTTCATCCTTCTTCCGTTGACGACAGAAGACGGCTAGGGACAGAGCTGGGCGACAAGAGAGATTTGCAGGGTGTGACGGGACAACTGAAACAGAGACGGGAGAGGACGACGAATCGAGAGGAATACTCGGGGCAAAATGGAATGGGTGCGAGATGAGAGATTCGACGTGGCGGGCTTGTCCGGCCGGGCTCATTTCCCCCCACATATGGGCTGGATTTTAGAGTTGTCGGACAGTCCATCTTAGGTTTTTGTAAGAAATGTGATGATACCAGGTTTTGGTGTAAGGCGTTCTACCTCGTTGGAGGCCGCCGTTCCGTGTTAATATAGGCAGGAAAAGCCCCTGCCGTGGCTTACAAGAAAGATTGTTACACGGTTCAGTAAGATACGATCTTATCCCTTATAGCTCGAGATAGATCGGTACATGAGATAAGAACAACGAGGTTGGTTAGGATTGCTACCTAATATAGCTAACACTCCCCCTCAATCCTAACTTCCCTAAGTTAAGATGTCTTCAAAAAGTTGACAGTTGTGGATTGGCAAGTGCCTTTGTAAACCCATCTGCAACTTGATCTGTAGTTGATATAAATCTGATATCCAGTAATTTTTGGGCCACTCTTTCCCTGACAAAGTGATAGTCAATTTCAATGTGTTTAGTTCTTGCATGGAAGACAGGATTTGCTGATAGATATGTTGCACCGATATTATCACACCATAAGACAGCTGCTTTGGGATGAGTGATTGCGTGGATCACACGTTCGTTGGGAGACCCCAAGAGGAAGGTATGATGCAGTATAGAAGCAGTTTTCACTCACTATGAAACCAAGGTTTAATCGAACCAGTAGGAGCAAGAAATCACTTTGGAAGGTTGTCAGTGGCGCACTGACGTGGAACCTGCACACAACACAATCAAACTACTTTGCCCCAACGAAACAGTGAGGTTGTCAATCTCACTGGCTTGCTGAAAACAAAGGATTAAACGTATGGTGTGGAAAACAGTAGTAAATTGCAGAGAATAAAAAGGAACAGTGTTTGCAGTTGGTTGTATTATCAGTGTAAAAGAATGGACCGGGGTCCACAGTTCACTAGTGGTGTCTCTCCGTAAAAGATAACTAACATGCTGGGTGAATAAATTACAGCTGGACAATTGACAAAATATTGAGCGCATAACAATGCATATATATAACATGATAATTACTATGATATTCATGTGGACATTACGACAAAATATATAGACCGTTTATCCAACAGCGTCTATGACTAATAATCCACCGCCAGGTTGTCATACCGAGTTCCCCGTTGGTATTAAGTTGCAAGCAACGGATAATTGCATTAAGTAATATACGTAAAGTAAACAAATGCATTAGACCTAACGGCGTACCCTTAAGCTAAGCATCGGTTATTTTATCCCTAGTGGCAACAGCACATCCACAATCTTAGAAGTTATTGTCACACTCCCAGATTACCGGAGGCATGAACCCACTATCTAGCATAAATACTCACTCTTGGAGTTACAAGCATCTACTTGGCCAAAGCATCTACTAGTAACGGAAAGCATGCAAGATCATAAATAACATATAAGATAGATTGATAATCAACTTGACATAGTATTCAATATTCATCGGATCCCAGCAAACACAACATGTAGCATTACAATAAGATGATCTTGATCATGATAGGCAGCTCACAAGATCTAAACATGATAGCATAAAGTGGAGAGAGAACCATCTAGCTACTGCCATGGACCCGTAGTCCAAGGATGAACTACTCACGCATCACTCCGGAGGCAGGCATGGTGATGTAGAGCCCTCCGGTGATGATTCCCCTCTCCGGCAGGGTGCCGGGAAGAGCTTCTAAACCCTCCCGAGCTAGGGTTGACGGCAGCGACGTCTCTAGAACTTTTCGTGGATAATGGCTCGGGTGTTTAGGGTTTTCGCGTCAGGAAGAATAAATAGGCGAAAGGGCGGCGGCTGCGGAGCCACGAGGGCCCCACACCACCCCACGGCGCGGCGGGGGGGGGGGGCGTCCCCATGGTGTGGGTGCCACGTGGCCCTCCTCCGTCTCTCCTCTGGACTCCGTCTTCGTGTTGGAAAAATAGGAGGTTCTGTCAAAGTTTCGTCCAATGCCGAGAATATTTCCAGACTAGCTTTTCTGGAATACAAAAAAGCAGAAAACAGGAACTGGCACTGTGGCATCTTGTTAATAGGTTAGTCCCAGAAAATGCATAAAAATGATATGAATTGTATATAAAACATGTAACAATTGGTATAATATCAACATGGAACATCAGAAATTATAGATACGTTTGAGACGTATCAAGCATCCCCAAGATTAGTTCTACTCGTCCTCGAGTAGGTAAAACGATAAAAACAAAATAATTTCTGAGGTGACATGCTACAATCATAACCTTGATCAAATAATACTGTAAAGCACATGTTATGAATGAAGTGATCCAGGTCAATGGTCTATAGTTTGCTAGCAAGTAGATAATGAGCAAACAACTGAATCATATAAGCGAATTTTTTCATGAATAGTACTTTCGAGACAAGCATCAAAGAGTTTTGCATAAGAGTTAACTCATAAAGCAATAGATTCTAAGTAAAAGGTATTTAACCAACACATAGGAAGATTTAAGTTTCAGCAATTGCTTTCAACTTTCAACATATATATCTCATGGATATTTGTCAACACAAAGCATATAATAAGTGCAATATACGAGCATATAAAAATTGTTGCACCAAAATTGACACTAGTGTTTGCTTCTAAGATAGAAAGAAGTAGGTAAACTGACTCAACATAAAAGTAAAAGAAAGGCCCTTCGCAGAGGTAAGCAGGGATTAAGTCATGTGCTAGAGCTTTTTAACTTTTTGAAATCATAAAGAGAGTAAAAATAAGTTTTGAGAGGTGTTTGTTAATTGTCAACGAATCAGAAAATGGAAAGTACAATATGACCCCTGCCAACCAAACTTTTAAGAGCGGCTCCCATGAAGGACGTTACTTCTACCAGCAAGGCAGATCATCCCTCTTTCTCTTTTGTTTACACATGCAGATATTTCACTGTTTGTCATTGCTTGACTGATAAATCAGGGCAAAAATGTGAAGAGAATTAAGCGGTTAAAGTTGTAATTAATTGGGACTGGGCACCCCATTTGCCAGCTCTTTTTGCAAAATTAATGGATAAGCGGATGTATATGCCGCTAGTCCGGTGGTAAAGTCTGTTTGACAGTTGACATAAAGACATCCACCCCGTCCTCATGAGCTTGGTAAACATTGACACAAAATAGGAGTAATAATGTTTGTATAGTTTAAAGGTAGCACATGAAAAATTTACTTGGAATGGCAAGAAAATACCACATATAGCTAGTTATGGTGGACACAGATGGCATGGATTTGGCTCAAGGTTTTGGATGCACGAGAAGCATTCCCTCTCAGTACAAAGTTTAGGCTAACAAGGTTATTTGAAGCAAACACAGGATATCAACCGACACAGCAAGGCTTATATGAAAACATATTGCAAGCATTATAAGACTCTACACTGTCTTCCTTGGTAACCAAACCCTTTTACTAGAAAATATCTAGACCTTAGAGATACCAATCATGCAAACCAAATTTCAACGAGCAGGATATCAACCGACACATGCAACATTTTCTGTTCCAACCAAACACCAATCAATTTGTTTCAACATAAAATCTCCAAACAATTATAAGTGAAGTAAGAGAGCATTTTCTTTAAAAGAACTAACAACTCTGAATAAGAGATGCATGCAAAACAGGAGCTAAAAGCATAGCAATAGCTAGATAAGAATACTCAACAAGTATAAGTGAAGAATAGGAGTATTCATATGAAAAAGCGGAGCGTGTCTCTCTCCCAATCAAGAATGCTGGGGTCCAATCAAGTTGACCATAAGAAAAATAAAATACTGAAAATAAAAGCACACAGACGCTCCAAGTAAAGCACATATGATGTGAAAGAATTAAAATATAGTTTCACTAGAGATGACCTGATAAGTTGCTGATGAAGAAGGGGATGCCTTGGGCATCCCCAAGCTTAGACGCTTGAGTCTTCTTGAAATATGCTGGGGTGATCCATGGGAGCATCCCCAAGCTTAAGCTCTTCACTCTTCTTGATCACATTATATCATCCTTCTCTCTTGACCCTTGAAAACTTCCGCCACACCAAACTCAAAGTAATTCTCATTAGAGGGTTAGTGCACAATCAAAAACTCACATGTTCTATAAGGACACAAACATGACCGTTACTTTTAACATTAGCTACTGCCACTGATGTTATGTGAAGCTCTTCACCCTAAAAAAGAATTCCACTCAACACTAGTAAAAGAGAGAATGCGAAAAATAAAAGACAGAATCTGTCTAAACAGAACAGTCCGCAAAGACGAATTTTTTCGAGGCACTTACGTTGCTCAGATCGAAAAACTTTAAACTAACGAAAGATGCGTACATATCTGAGGATCACGCACAAAAAATTTCAGATTTAAATAATTTTTCTGTGATTTTACAGAATTAAAACGGTGAACAGCAGAAATCTGTTCCTGCGCAGAAATCCAAATCTAGCATCATCTTCCTATTAGAGGCAATACTTGGCACAACAATGCGATAAAATAAAGATACAAAGGAATTGTTACAGAAGTAAACAACTCCTTGACTCAAAAAAAAAGAAAATTGCAGAAATAAAATAATGGGTTGTCTCCCATAAGCGCTTTTCTTTAACGCCTTTTAGCTAGGCTTGATAGTTTTAATGATGCTCACAAGAGATAAAAAAATGAAGCAAAAGGAGCATCAAGAAGCAAATTCGAAACACATTTAAGTCTAACCCACTTCCTATGCATAGGAATCTTGTACAAATAAATTCATAAAGAACAAAGTGACAAGCATAGGAAGATAAAACAAGAGTAACTTCAAAACTTTCAGCATATAGAGAGGTGTTTTAGTACCATGAAAATTTCTACACCATATTTTCCTCTCTCATAATAATTTTCAGTAGCATCATGAACAAACTCAACAATATAACTATCACATAAAGCATGCTTTTCATGATCTACAAACACTAATTTTTATCAAGCTCAAAATAGTGGGATTAAAACTTTCAAACCCACTTTTAACCATTTTATAACAAGATGATTGATCATTCTCAAGAGGTATGGGACTCCATCTAGATAAAGTCAAGACCTCTCCAATCCCATTTTTAGTAGTAGTACAATAATATTATCAAGCAATATAGGACCATCATCTAGAGCTTTATCATAAACATTTTCTAAAAAACTTTCTCATTACCATGCATTTCGAAATTACGCACAAATAAAGGATTATCATAAGATTTATCAAAATAGCATGGATTATCATAAATAACAGTAGCATACTCATTTCCACAAGTTTTACTCATAGGGAATATTTCAAGAGAATCCACAGGAACATAACATTCATCCTCCTTTGATAAGGATGGAGGGATCAAATAATGTAAGAGGTAAAGAGTTACTCTCATTAGAAGGTAGGCATGGGTTAATCCATTCTTCCTCTTTTGTTCATCACTCTCTCCTCTTTTTCATCCAATGAGCTTTCAGCTTCAGCAGTTTCTTCTTCACAGGTTCCTGCAAGACAAGTTGTTCTCGAGGATGTTTTCTCAAGAAATTCAGTAATATAAGGATTATCATTATAATATTCAAGGCAATAACCAAGCATAGCAAAAGTATCAGATCTATAAGGAATCATCATCTTGAATATAACCAGCAATTTCATAGGCACCTTAAAAAAAAAAATTCTTCAATTTGTTCAAGATTACCAAAGTCATAGTTTCCTTTAGCATAAGCAGCCAAGGTTTCATTATCATTATAATCACATTGGAAAGGGAGGTGTTTATGCCTTCTACAACATAGATTCATTAAAGCAGTAGGATTCATCATAAGTAGAGCACAAGTTTTAGCAAAATAATTCAATCTACTTATTTGTTCCCATAAATGTCCCTTTTTTAGAAAAGCGGTATTCCTTATAATAATTTTTTGTTCCTCAGTGAACCCACTTAGCCAACAGATTTTGTTTCAAAGAGAGAAACCATTGATATCAAGTAAACAACTAGACATAATAACAAACCGAAATAAACTAGATGCAGAAAACTATTTTTTTTGTGTTTTTGATAAATAAAGCAAACAAGACAAATAAAAATAAACTAAGCAAGACAAAACAAAGTAAAGAGATTGGAAGCGTGAAACTCCCCTTGCAGAAATCCTCTTGCTCAACCTGCAACGGCGCCAGAAAATATGGCGTGTGGAAGGGGAAGCAAGGAGATTTTGAACCGAAGTGCTTCTGCTCCCCGGCAACGGCGCCAGAAAATATGCTTGATTGCGTGGATCACACGTTCTTGGGAGACCCCAAGAGGAAGGTATGATGCAGTATAGAAGCAGTTTTCCCTCAGTATGAAACCAAGGTTTAATCGAACCAGTAGGAGCAAGAAATCACTTCGGAAGGTTGTCAGTGGCGCGCTGACGTGGAACCTGCACACAACACAATCAAACTACTTTGCCCCAACGAAACAGTGAGGTTGTCAATCTCACCGGCTTGCTGAAAACAAAGGATTAAACGTATGGTGTGGAAAACAGTAGTAAATTGCAGAGAATGAAAAGGAACAGTTTGCAGTTGGTTGTATTATCAGTGTAAAAGAATGGACCGGGGTCCACAGTTCACTAGTGGTGTCTCTCCATAAAAGATAACTAACATGCTGGGTGAACAAATTACAGCTGGGCAATTGACAAAATATTGAGCGCATACAATGCATATATATGACATGATGATTACTATGATATTCATGTGGGCATTACGACAAAATACATAGACCGTTATCCAACAGCGTCTATGACTAATAATCCACCGCCAGGTTGTCATACCGAGTTCCCCGTTGGTATTAAGTTGCAAGCAACGGATAATTGCATTAAGTAATGTGCGTAAAGTAAACAAATGCATTAGACCTAACGGCGTACCCTTAAGCTAAGCATCGGTTATTTTATCCCTAGTGGCAACACACATCCACAATCTTAGAAGTTATTGTCACTCTCCAGATTACCGGAGGCATGAACCCACTATCTAGCATAAATACTCACTCTTGGAGTTACAAGCATCTACTTGGCCAAAGCATCTACTAGTAACGGAAAGCATGCAAGATCATAAATAACATATAAGATAGATTGATAATCAACTTGACATAGTATTCAATATTCATCGGATCCCAGCAAACACAACATGTAGCATTACAATAAGATGATCTTGATCATGATAGGCAGCTCACAAGATCTAAACATGATAGCATAAAGTGGAGAGACAACCATCTAGCTACTGCCATGGACCCGTAGTCCAAGGATGAACTACTCACGCATCACTCCGGAGGCAGGCATGGTGATGTAGAGCCCTCCGGTGATGATTCCCCTCTCCGACAGGGTGCCGGGAAGAGCTTCTGAACCCTCCCGAGCTAGGGTTGATGGCGGCGGCGTCTCTGGAACTTTTCGTGGATAATGGCTCGGGTGTTTAGGGTTTTCGCGTCGGGAAGAATAAATAGGCGAAAGGGCGGCGGCTGCGGAGCCACGAGGGCCCCACACCACCCCACGGCACGGCAGGGGGCCGCGCGGCCCCATGGTGTGGGTGCCACGTGGCCCTCCTCCGTCTCTCCTCTGGACTCCGTCTTCGTGTTGGAAAAATAGGAGGTTCTGTCCAAGTTTCGTCCAATTCTGAGAATATTTCCAGACTAGCTTTTCTAGAATACAAAAACAGCAGAAAACAGGAACTGGCACTGTGGCATCTTGTTAATAGGTTAGTCCCAGAAAATGCATAAAAATGCTATGAAGTGTATATAAAACATGTAAAATTGGTATAATATCAACATGGAACATTAGAAATTATAGATACGTTTGAGACGTATCAATGAGCTATACTCATTTCTTGCAAGAGAGTTTGTAACCAAATTACTTCTGCTGTAGCATTAGCCATGGCCTTATACTCAGCTTCGGTGCTTGATCTTGATATTGTGGGCTGCTTACGAGCACTCCATGATATGAGGTTTGAACCCAAGAATATTGCAAATCCTCCTGTTGATCTTCTATCATCAGGACAGCCTGCCCAATCTGCATCAGAGAAGGCACTAACAAGCATAGAAGGACATTTACTCAATTTCAATCCTATCCCAATTGTTTCTTTCAAATATCTAAGAATCCTCTTAACCGCTGTCCAATGTGATTACGTAGGAGTATACAAATATTGACAGACTTTGTTAACAGAGAAGGAAATATCAGGTCTTGTCAGGGTTAAATATTGTAGAGCTCCAACTACACTTCTATAGTTGGTACATTCTTCGGGGCTCAATGGCTCTCCTTCAAACTTTGACAACTTCTTGGAAGTAGAGAGAGGAGTATTTGATGGTTTGCAATGCATCGTACCAGTGCGCTTGAGAATATCCAAGGTGTACTTCTCTTGCGTCAGGATGATCCCATTGTTTGTTTTCTGCACTTCTATACCAAGGAAGTAGTGTAGTTCTCCTAGATCCTTGAGTGCAAAGTCCATCTTTAGATCCCGAAGCAGGACCGTTGTAGCTTCCTGAGATGAGCTAGCAACAATTATGTCATCAACATAAATAAGCACAAAGGTAGTTACATTTCCTTTATGATAGAAATATCATCTTTTGATGGAATGAAACCAAGTCTTTGTAGTTTCATGCTCAATTGTGAGTACCACGCTCTTGGTGCTTGTTTAACACCATACATGGCCTTGTCCAATTTGCACACATAATTCTGCTTTGCTTTAACATCATAACCTGGTGGTTGTCTCATATAGACATCTTCCTCCATAATAGCATGAAGAAACGCATTCTGCACATCTAGCTGGCGTAGACTCCATCCTCTAGATACTGCAACAGACAACACAAGCCTAATGGTTGCAGCTTTGACTACGGGACTAAAAGTGTCCTCGTAATCTATACCATATCTTTGCTTAATCCCTTTAGCTACTAGCCTAGCTTTATAACGATCTATAGTGCCATCAGATTTTCTTTTTATCTTATATACCCATTTGCTATCTATAATGTTCCTACCCTCTTTAGGTGGTACTAAGTGCCAAGTTTTATTTTTTATCAATGCATCATACTCACTATCCATGGCTTGCCTCCAATTTTTTTTTAATGCCTCAGCTAAATCATCAGGTTCTCCTGACGTGGTCAGCAAGCCATACCTGACCACGGACTTGCCGTGCCTTGTTACGCTTTTGTAGTTTGTCCTTTCAATTTTCCCGTTTGCAACCTGGTGGTTGGTCGCACAGGAACTGGTACGGATCCAGTAGCCGCAGACGATCCTGGGTTTGATCCCGATGTCGATCTTGGTTCAGAGGATCTGGGAACTGATCTCAGAGCAGATCCTGTCGCTGTCAGCGCAGCAGTGGGGCTGGTGACAGGCCCCGCATGCAGATCCTCCCCGTCAGGTGCTCTGGATCTGTTGTGGCCACACATTCCAGGATGTCGCACATGTGGCCCGTGTGTCGATGTAGAGGATCCGGGGCGAATCTCCCGAGTGGTCCCGGGCGCCGCAGACCTGCGTGCATACTGCCGCAGTAGAGGCGATGTGGCCTCTCCAGATTGGTTGATCGGCGTCTCCATGCGCCTTGTGGATGGCGCGGTCTCCAGCGCTGACGCCTACGCGGATCTCGAGGCTAATTCGCCTGCGGTGTCAGTAGAGAACCGTGGCGCCACATCTCCACTACCATTGGCTTCCATGCTGGAGTCTGGTAGGATTAGGCGGTCTTCCGCACCATTTTCTTCACCGTTTTGTTCAAGGTTTTGTTCTGCAGCTGATTCATCATCTTCAACAACATGATTAGCGGCATTAGCAGGAATAACAGGAGTATTAACCACACTTGGCTCAACAATTTGTTCTCCCCCTTGATCTAAGTGTGGGGAATTTGGAAGGAGTAAGATCTGTGATCTAAGAAGAGCACCGACATTAGGGTTTAATTTTGAGAAAGGAAATAATGTTTCATCAAAGATGACATCTCTAGAGATGTAGATGCGGCCGGAAGCAATATCAAGGCAGCGAAAACCTTTGTGCATGTTACTATAGCCAAGAAACACACATTGTTTGGAGTGAAATTCGAGTTTGCGGGTATTGTAGGGTCTCAAATTCGGCCAGCATGCACAACCGAAAGTTCTAAGAGAGGAATAATCTGGTTGTTCCTTGAAAAGAATTTCCAATGGAGTAGAGAAATCAAGAACTTTGGTAGACAAACGATTGATGAGGTATGTGGCGGTTATAAACGCTTCATCCCAATATTTTAACGGCTTGGATGCATGCGCAATAAGAGAGAGACCAACTTCTACAATGTGTCTATGCTTCCGTTCGGCCGACCCATTTTGCGGATGAGCATGTGGGCAAGAAACGTGATGAGTTATGCCGATTTTCTTAAAGAAAGTATTTAATTTTTCATACTCTCCTCCCCAATCTGTTGCATGGTGATGATTTTATGACCAAGGCGCCTCTCAACAAGAGCTTCGAATTCATGAAATATGTCAAAGACTTCAAAATGATTTTTGAGCAAATAAATCCATGTAAACTTTCTAAAATCATCAATAAAACTCACATAATAATTCTTTCTTCCAACAGAATCAGGGGCAGGGCCCCAAACATCAGAGAAAACAAGTTCTAAAGGCACACTTGATTTACTAGTAGATTTAGGATAGGGGAGCTGATGATGCTTGCCCTTTTGACATGCGTCACAAATTGACTCCTTATTGAAATCACTCAAGCAAGGAAGTTTATTTTTACTAACAACCCTTTGAACAACAGAAAGGGCTGGATGGCCTAACCGGCTATGCCACCTTGAAGATGATGGCTTGATGGCAACGGAAGCTTGCTTGGTGATATTGGAAATTGGGTAGAGACCATCTCGACATGGTCCCCTAAGAAGAACCTTCTTCGTGTCCTGGTCCTTTATGCAAAAGAAAGAAGGGTGAATTTCAAGAAATACATCATTTTCATGAGTGAGCTTGGAAGCAGATGCAAGATTTTTGGTTGCTTGAGGAATATATAGAGCATTATTTAGATAAAGATTTTTAGAGGGCATGTGAACAAAAGTATTGCCAACGTGGCTAATCTCCATACTTGCACCGTTGGCGGTGTTGACCTGGTCATGACCATGGTACTTCTCTCGAGTAGTCAGGCGATCAAGATCGCCCGTGATGTGGTCAGTGGCGCCGGTGTCGATGACCCACTCGCTGTTGCCACCGGTGTTGCTGTTGTAGGCGGCGGAGGCTGAGCGCTCGCGAGGCACGAAGTCTTCATCGTAGCGGTACCAGCAGTTCTTCACGACATGTCCCTGCACGTTGCAGAGCTGGCACCGAGGGCGGTCGCCGCCTCCTTGCTGGCTCTCGCGGCCACGGCCTGTGTTGTTGTAGCTGCCGCGGCCACCGCCTTGTCCTTGGTTGTTGCCGCCTTGCCTTCCGTACGGAGGGTTGCCGCGTCCGCCACCGCCACGGTAAAAGCTACCGCGTCCTCCGGGAGTGGCGGCGTACGCCGAGGATTGAGAGGTGCCGCTACCATGAATAAGATGATGGCGACTCTCGAAGTTTAGCAGCTGAGAATAAAAGTCACTCACGGTGATTGGCTTGTCCCTGGCGAGGACGGCAGCGACCAGGGCATCGTACTTCTCGTCGAGGCAGGCGATGAGGTAGGAGACCATGTCCTCATCATCGAGGGGTTTGCCGGCGGAGCTCATCTCGTCTCTGTAGCCCTTCATCTTGGCGACGTACTCACCCATGGTCATGCCGGGGAGTTTCTTGGTCGTGGCGAGGGCGATGCGCGTGTTGACGGTGCGGGCGCGCGTGCGCGTGCTGAACGTGGTGACGATGGCCTCCCAGAGCTCTTGCGCGGTGTGGGTGGCGAGCACATGAGTCATGATCTCGCGAGTCAGCGAGTTGAAGGCAAAGGTGTAGACCTGCTGGTCCTGAGCCACCCATCTGGCGTACTCGGGGTTGGGGACCTTCTTGGCGGCATCTCCTGTGTGCCGACGGTGATCTCCATCTCGGGAGATTTGGATGAGCCATCGATGAAGCTCACCATCTGTGCGCCGCGAATCACTGGCAGCACGAGGGCTTTCCACAGGAGGAAGTTGCCCTTACCTAGCTTCTCCGAGATTGCTTGGGTGAACGGCGATGCCGTGGGGGAGGAGCTGGATGCCATTGGCGAGGACGGTTTTTCTAGATGTGATCGAGTTTGGAGGTTGGCTCTGATACCATGTGATGATACCAGGTTTTGGTGTAAGGCGTTCTACCTCGTTGGAGGCCGCCGTTCCGTGTTAATATAGGCAGGAAAAGCCCCTGCTGTGGCTTACAAGAAAGATTGTTACATGGTTCAGTAAGATATGATCTTATCCCTTATAGCTCGAGATAGATCGGTACATGAGATAAGAACAACGAGGTTGGTTAGGATTGGTACCTAATATCGCTAACAAGAAACACTGTATAAAATCAGGTGAATGGCTCGAAATGAGTGAGCACCGCTTTACATTAGTAAAGCCATCAGTAGCTAGCAGCAAAAGGAAAAAAAACCTAGCTAGGAGCACACGGTAACACCAGAGATAACTGCTGAGATACAAACTTACGCTGAAACTCATCAAAAATAGAGAAAAAACTATGCCAAAACATTATGGACAACAAGGATTAAAACTCTACAAGCAAACTCAAGTTAACAAATAGGGTTAGGGGCGGCGTCATAAGGTCCTAAAGACATGAGGGTGTTACCGGATAAGTTCACAACCAGCACTAAAGCCCCTGCAGAAACATCTTCACCACCTTATTCCATTAAGTACTAGTACGAAGACCACAAACACATTAAACAAGGAGAACCGAGTAACGCCTTGAAGAAGTGGAACCGGCTGTAAGCGCCATCGCGACCCAATCCAAAAGGATATGTGATTTCATCTTGAGCTTGAGACCAAGATGATGTAAAAAGAGGGCTCCACGCTGACGCCTCCAATAAGGGAAATGATACATAAAGGCGTCATCGTCACCAACACCGAGTAACTGCCCGGCTTATCGTAATGACATCCACACCGTTCATCATATGTCTAATCGCAATACCTAATTAGGCCCCTCCTCATGTATTTTTGGAAATAAACTAGCAAGGTGGCCCGTGCACATGCGCGGGGAACTTCTTAATTATCTATTATTATTATTTTACTAATTTATTTGGTTGTCTCGTATATTTTATCAATCATTTAATAGAAGGTAACTTCTCTAAGAGTGTGGTGAAAATAAGGGAGTTTTAGCTCTTCGTAGTTATAATTATTAGCCAATTTATGAATAAAATATTTTTTATCATCGATAAAATAAAAAATCTTATCCAACAGAATGAAGTGTACATACGAATTTAAGCACGACTTGTGTCGGATGTTATAAAACTTTCAATTTACATTTTACATATAAATGTTATGTTAGACTTTGCGTTAACCAAGACTTTGTTTTAATCGAGTTAGACTTTTGTTGATGATAAAAATGGCAAATTTTTCCAATGAACATTGAATGAGTGAAATAATTAATTTCATTAATTGTCTACTCTTGTTTGATAATTAAATGTTAAAAATATTTGGTTTTAATTAAAGGAATAACCGGCTATTAATTTGTGGCGAATATATGTACGCTAGTAACTCTTTAATTTTTACTAAACCAAATGTGTTGTGCATTTTTATTTTATAAACTAATTATCAATGGTAGAACTTACTATGGAGCTAAGCAACTACATGTGGTAACATTCTATTACTAATTTATCTCAAATGTGTAATACAGAAAGTCACAATTTTTATACATATCAGAATCTTTTCCTTACACACCCATAATATTATAGTGCAAGTGTGGCTAAATTTTGTGGTATCTGTTAGAATACGTGTACAACACGATTAGAGATAGATTCGGTTTTGTATGACTTGACTTGTACTCCAATCCTCTCTACCTCCTTGTACCACTATATATATCCCTACGAGGGTCCAACCAATACAACAACAGAAATTAGGGATTCTAAAACTTCCACATGGTATCAGAGCGGTTAGTCTCACGACGCCGATCTTAGGACTTCCACCACTTCCGCATCGCGCGCCGCCCCGGGGAGATCTCTTCTCTCCTCGGGGGCGCGGCACCCGGTTTCGATCAACGATCGGATCGGTTCTTAGATTCAATTTCGAGTTCATAGATTAGACTAAATTTCCGAAATTCCCAATCCTGTAGATTAGATCCAATTAGCAATAAATCCCTAAATATCCACGACCCGAAATATCCGGTGAAGATCGAGTGCTAGTTCCCTCCACGGCGGTGCGCGACTACAGCATCAACATCGCTGCCAAGGTTACTCGCGAAGGAGCGGCGCCAGGATCGACAGGAGCTGCGTCGTCTTCATACATGCAGAACAGCTGTGCCTGCCACATGCAACATGCATGCGTGCATGGCACTGAATCCACATGCTGCTCCAAGATCAAGATCGGGACACAGGTAACAAGGCAAGGCGTCTGCTCCTAGTCGCTCCTACTACGATAACTCCTACTACGACATCCTACTACGGCATCAAGATACGCCCGCCAACTGATCTGCACCGCATCCACCCGGACTACACCGAGCCGAACCACGACATCAAGATCTTCGTCGAGTTCTACACCGCCAACACAAATCAGCGCCAAGGTATACATCACGCGAGTCAAGCCGCACGCCGCAAAACCCGCCGCCTGTCGCTGCCGCTCCCATGCGAGTCGCTGCCGCACGCCGCCAAAAACCCGCCGCCGCCGCAGATCCGCTGCCGCCGCCGCACAATGACACAAAAACCCGCCGCCTGCCGCCGCCACTCCCATGCGAGTCGCCGCCGCACGCCGCCAATGACAACCGAAAACCCGCCACCGCCGCAGAAACCCTGCCGCCGCCGCCTAAAAACCCGCCGGCGCTCTGCTAGGGCGATCATACAATCGCCTCGCCCGCCTGGTAAAAACCCCGCCGCCGCCGCAGAAACCCTGCCGCCGCCGCGCTACGACAAAAACCAAAACCCCGCTGCCGCCTCAAAACCCAAAATCGCGCAATTTTTTTTGCGCCTTCGGCTCTATCGGCTACACCGACCGCGACAACCTCGACCACGGCTACATCACGCTCGGCTACATCGATATCAACATCATACACACGTCTACAGCAACACATCGGCAACAACTCCAGTCAGCAGCGTCCGCGTCGTCACTTGCGTCCACGCCACTCCCGTTGTGACTGCGGGAGGGAAGAGAGGAAGAGCATCAGAGACGTAGTTGATGATGACGGAGAGGAGGAACGACGAATGCGCAAGACTTCAAATCCAGTCGCAATCGTCCGCTTCACTCCCGCTACGACTGAGGGGGAATGTTAGAATACGTGTACAACACGATTAGAGATAGGTTCGGTTTTGTATGACTTGACTTGTACTCCAATCCTCTCTACCTCCTTGTACCACTATATATATCCCTACGAGGGTCCAACCAATACAACAACAGAAATTAGGGATTCTAAAACTTTCACAGTATCATCAATATATATATCTAACATCGTAAACTTAGTTCAAAATGGTTCTGAATAAAAAATACAGATGGCACTAATATAAAGTTTATATTTTGGTTGTATTTATTAAGTAATTTGTATTTGTAAAACATACCAAATATCGAAGGTTTAAATATTCACAAATTGTGATTTTTATTTTATTTTTTGTGTACCAATTTATATGCGTCATGCTACTGCTTTCACATATCTTGTATAATTGAATGATACTTAAATGCCATATGGTTTTAACTTAATGGTACTTAAATGACATATGGTTTCAACCTTTATGCGTAACTTACTGAGTACTCATCTTGATATTTTTTGCATCCTATTTTGTCCTTAAATGGGACAAAACATTACACATATTTATATCCGTGTCTGGCAATATCTTCATTTACATCCATAATAGACACTGCAGTTATAGTACTGATAAATTTGTAATATTACTTCTATACGGCATTGCAAACAAACTTGTTGTTTCTCTTAAACTTTATTAGACCATCCTTCTCTTCTTGACCTACATAGTACCAAACAAAAATAGTATTCCTTTGAACAGAAAACATTGGGCACCAATATTCTAGATAGCGAAACCTTATCTGGGACTTCTTATGACAGCCTTTTTCTGTTAGTATTGACATATCTGTAATATTATCATTGTTCTATCTAGCACAAACACCTGGCTTATTATCGACCACTATGCACAGTCTCGCCCCCCTTTTATGCATATCTTTGCTTGAACTCTTCCTTTCATCGCACTCAATACCAGGGTATGCAAAGATTCTTGGCAATCGTTAAATGATCTGCGTTGTAGCCACTGGTGTAGTTAGTGCTCTTCAGGCAACGTGGGGATGCCATAACCAATTTTTCCTCCAGTTGCATGTAGGTCATTTGCTTAAGTGTGAGGCCCAGCAGGATAAGGTATAACATGGGGCGTATTGAAACTATGGAGGAGACGGGTTACAATTTATTAGAATATTACAAGGCAGTTTAGAGGAGCTCTCATACATCCATATTTTCGGAGCATAGGAGAGATTGTACAATGGGTTAGATATGTACGTAGTATATTTTGTGAATATAATACTTGCATGGAGAGATTCTATAATACGTGGAGATATGTGAGCTATATCTGGTTTTCAAAGATAATACTCGATTATTTATGGATCCACATACGTCTATGGAGATCAAACAATATGGGTTTTTTTATTGAGAAGATCCGCCAAATTAATGACCAGATATTGTTATGAAAAGTTCTAATATATTTAAGTTTTCTAATGAATGGGGTAGGCATGTTTCATAAATATGCTTCCGTATTTACATAAAACCATGATCCATACACAATTGTTATTCTACGATAATGAGGCAAGAAAGATAATCTACCTCAGTATGGATCGCTGCCCAACACCGCGCATGCCGTTGGCGCCTGCTAGCAGGTGACGGGCCTGTGTCTTTGAGTTTTGAGTGTGTCCTTTTCTGTTTCCTCCCTTGATCTGTGTATCGCCCGGCGGCAAAGATAATCAAAGAAATAATGAGTAGCTTTATATTTGAAGTATGCACCACAGACCATCCGTCCATCCGTTTGTTGTTCTTCAAAAATAAAAAAGACATAATTAATTAACCTCGACATGATCTTGATTTCCTAAGATCAAGTAGTATGTACGAAGTACTAACTAATTAGCCACACATTAATGTATAATTTTTGCAGCCAAAAAGTGATCGCACCTTTTCTTTGTTCTTCTGGAGCAACTCAAATCTAATATCTCTACTTTTTATTTGTTGCAAATCCTCATGTATAAAGTAATTAATCAACGCACCACTCCTATGTGGTTTGTTCAGCAAAAAAAAGTGTGGACACCTTTGTTTATTCTTCTATAGGAGCTGCTCAAACCTAATATGTATGCATGTATATCTATCTTTGCACAGTTATGTGATTCCAAGTGATTAATGGATGAAAACATACCTAGTGCGTAGCTCAGTTGGGCCGATTCTGTGATCCGACTTGGTTCTCTTGAATAACAAATGTAGTTTGGCTCCTCCTTTTTCTACCTGTTTGAGCAGATTTGGGTTGAACTGTTTCTTTAACAAACAATTTGTTTAAAACACAATTCACCTGTAAATGCTACAAAACTAAAACTTCACAACTGAGCAATTTACAGCAAATATTTAAACATAATCTACAGTTGTAATGCTACCAAATGATAACTTCACATCAGTACACTTTCTGACATGTAAATAGATGTAAACTTCTTGTACGTTGTTGAAGCGGGTATAGTTATAGACTGTGTCCTAGAATGTACAGTAAAGAAATTGATAGAGCTGGAAGAAAAAGATAGTCACATGCCATTACCTAACTCTAGGCTTTCCAGCTATGTCCAGGAGAAAATTTCACCATCGATCCATCTGTTACGGGCCTGCATGCATATGTATGAGCCATGCCCTCAATTGACCGAATTATGAACTGCAAGACTGCTGGTGATCTGGTGTGCACGCATGGCTGTACGCGAAGTAAAGTGAACCTGTCAGAGAGGCGGTAAATACGGCCGCAGCGGCAGCGTACGTGCCGTCAGATTGAAATATGCCGGCATCGGTGGCCGCAACGGCAACGTATCTGAGATCTGAGAACATACCACCGCATTAGAATACGGCCGTGACGGCGGCGTGATGGCAGCCTGCCTCAAAGCTGTACGTGTGCATCAGGCCAGTTTTCAATCGATTGATCCATATGCAGGTATGAGGGAAGTTTCTCAATCCTTGATCGATCCATCTCTTGCACTGCTACATGCGACATGCAGAGACGATTTCTCAATCCATCAATCGATTTTCCAGGGCTGCATGCATGGCGTATGTATAAGGCATAATTGAAACTTGATAACTCTCGTATGCATGCATGCCTGAACGTGGAGGAGAATCGGATAGAGAACCTGAGCGAGTATGACGGCGGCGGCGGGAACGTCGTACGTGAGATATTGCAATGCGATCTGTCTGGGTTCTATTTTTTGGTTTGATGGCGAAGGGGTATGCGTATAATCACTTAAGGGCATTGGTGGGTAATTTTTCTGAACCTTGATGTGAACAGGTTCGTTCTACGGTTGTGATTGGCTAATTACGATAATTAACGGACAGATATTTCTAATTATTGTGGGATTTTCTAACCTAATTCTCTAATTTCTGGTTAGCCCATAATCTACTTTTAATATATAATAGATGTGTCTACCCAATAAAAACTCATCACGTGCGCATGCACTATTCCAATATCATGTGTCACCATCTTTCTGGCTCGAAGGCCCACCTATAAGGAAAATGATTCGGTTCAGCCGAACATCCAGATGAATCGATTGGTCGGTTGCGTCTCTCACTCGCACAATGTTCCTTTCCTCTGCCTAGATGCATGTCAGACTCGTCGCCCGCGAGTATTGGATCGGCGAGATCGATCCTAATCAAGGTTACTATTTTGCGATTTTCGGATGTTACATATGTTTCACCTAATATGTTCCAAACTTGGTGTTTACTGCGAACACACAAGTGAGGTGTTGCCACGATTCTAGGCGACTACTGCAAATGTTTTCTTTAATGCTGCAAATGATTCAGTGAAGTGCTGCAAACATTGGTCTTTCATGCTACATAATTGTTTTGTCTTTTTCTAGGCGATTTTGCTTAGGTCGATAGAGATTTAGTGCAACTAGTGAGTGTTTTCTACGTACTCAATTTTTTTGATGCATTGGTGCTTTAAAATTGTTGCAGTGTTATTTGTATGGCTTAACCCACTATGGAGAAAAATGTTGCAATGGTACGAAACAGTTGTTGTGCAAGTTGCAGTATGCTGCAAAGATCGGACGGTCCAGATCTCAAATTTTAGTGAGATCCAACGGTGGAGGAGGGGATCGATTTCTCTCTTCTATGAGCCGGAGGACGCCTAGCATTTCTCGACCTGTAATAGCCAGAGGCCCAGAGCCGACACTCGCAATGGCGATGTAGTACTTGTGAGTGTTAACCGGTCCTCGGCTAATCAATTTTACAGCAGCCGTGCTCATCTCCGCGTAAACAGTTTTTTTATAATCTCTCTTCACGACATGAGCACGTGATCAATTAAGAACCGCGTCGTCGGTCGATCTCAATTCGGTATGCGGGTCCTATATAGCTGTGTCCGGCGCAGTCGCTCGATCTCAATTCGAAGCTCCTTCTGGCATTTCTCTAGGCTAGAAAAGAATTAAAGCTTCAACCTCGGTCTACCTGAGGAGCGACGGTGGCGGTCAACTAGTATATTTAGATAATATAATGGAGAAGGAGCAACGGCAACAGCACGAGCTCGAGGCGCCGCTGCTCCCCGGCGATGGTGATGGCGGGAAGGCCGCCGCCGCCGCCGGAAGCGCCTACGCGCTCGTCTGCTCCCTCGTCGCCTCTGCCATCTCAATCATCTACGGTTACAGTAAGCAAACCTGTGCAACCTCTGCATGCAAGCTAGCATGCATGCTGGCCATGCGTTGCGTCCGCAAATAATTTTGATCTGTCGGTGCCAGATATCTGTCAATTAATCGCGTGAACAGATAGATTTGGAAACTATTTCTTGGTCTTACCTGGATTATGCATGTGGTGCTCCATCAATTCCATGTCGTGATTAATTTGCGAATCTGGTTCCGTTTGCAGATCGAGGGGTGATGAGCGGGGCGCAGAAGTTCGTGCAGGACGACCTGGGGATCAGCGACGCGCAGATCGAGGTGCTCATCGGCGCCACCAGCATCTACTCCCTCGTCGGCTCGCTGGCGGCGGGATGGGCGTGCGACCGCGCCGGGCGCCGCCGCACCATGGCGCTCTCCGCGGCCATGTTCTTCGCCGGCTCCGCCATCACCAGCGCGGCATTGGGTTACGCTGTGCTCATGGCCGGACAGCTCGTGGCCGGCGTCGCGTGCGGGTTCGGCCTCGTCGTCGCGCCCGTCTACATCGCAGAGATGGCGCCGGCGGCGTCCCGCGGATTCCTCTCGTCCATCCCCGAGGTTAGCTCGATTCCCCCGTGTTCATCTCGTCGCTTAACGAATTAGGTGCTTCTCTCCTGAGTGCAATGCTTGTGTGGGGCTAGCTAATTGCTAATTTTTTTTTGCTAAATATAATACAACGCAGACGCTCATATACACGTGCACACACTCACCCTTACAAACGCACACACGCACATCCTACCCCTATGAGCACCTCCGAAAGACTGAGTCGGCAGTCGGGTCTTGAGATTGACGAAGTCACCATGGACGTCTCGCTGTCGACGGGAACGTCGTCTCCCACTGAAAAATATTCCGTCTAAACGAGAACCACCTATATCAAATCTGGGATTTGAACTCTAGTGGACTAGGGGTACAACCACCCTCCTAACCATCCTACCACATACAGGTTCTCGCTAATTGCTAATTTTTCGAGAATTCTCTAATTGCTAATTTGGGGTGGGTTCATTATTTCTAATGAAAGAGCATACCCATGTCAGTATAAAATATAAATATTTCGAGAGATCGCACTAGATCCCAGGATTCTTTGATCAGTTCGAACGTGCGGAAGACGATTTTTTTAGATCCGCTTTAAATCCTAGGATTGTAGGATCAGTTCGAACGTGGAGTATAGTGCTCTGACTACTGAAAAAGATGTTTTCTATGAGGAGAGAGATCAAATTAGTTGGGTCATGTCTAACTGGGCCATATGGAATTATTAAAGCGAAATCGATCGGATCTTTTTTTGGAAAGCAAGTCGGATCGAACTTCTCTGATGTAATATACAGTTCTTATCCTAGTACGTGATTAGTTGGCACTTGGACGGACATGGGTGAATGCACCATAAGTTGTTGTCTTGCGACTAGTCATGCCTACCAATGCAACACGGTTGAAAGACTGAACTACAATGAGAGCTTATCTACCCTTTTGCTTTTGAAAGGTTTATATAGGAAATTTTCCAATTGAAGTTGTTTGATTCAAATGATCCTATCCGAAAAGAATTATTCACATAGGGATCTTTTAGTGCAAATCACATAGGAAAAAAAATCATTACGTCTAACCTCATGGAAACTTACTTCACCACAATCAAAGAGAATCTCTCTTCTCATAGAATTCAATTAGACATGTTACTCCAATCCTTTAGGTTTCCTATTCCTACACTTTTACTATCCTATGAATCAAAGCGGCCCTAAGTATGCATACATCACCAATATTTTCTTTGTGCTTAAAACTCACAACATTTATCACTTCAACTGCTATTCTTATTGATGGTCAGCTGCTTTGTGGCGACGAGATTTTTGAAAATCAATCTCACATTGATAACCTTTTTTACCAGGAGATGCCAAATTGTTATCAATTAGTTGTTAGACTACACCAATTTAGTTGCCAAATTATAATAACTTTGTTGTGAGGTACATGTGCTGTCATTTTAGAGCTAGTGAAATAATATCATTTCTTACTTATTTGAAACATTAGAAATACTCACTCATTACCTTTGCATAACATTGCAATGCCTAAAACATGTACAATATCATCTCAAATGATATATTATTATCTCGACAATTGTTTTTTATTAATTTGGAGACCACGGCGTATAAAAATGCGACTGTTGTGATTTTTTTGTAAAAATAATAATATGAGAACTATTTTTGGAGCCCTCGTTGATACGAACTTAGCGGTGTATATGTACGGCTAACCAGAATAATCTTTTAGGAGATTTTTAAACATATTAAAAACTCGGAATTAATACAGTGATGCGAGTGGTCATCTGTAAGGCAGGTCCCATTAAATTCTCCGAACGGTATAATAATTTGAGAGACCTCTTTGAATTAGAATAACCGATAGAACAAAGTACAACTATATTTGGGAGATGATAGTAGCCACTTTTTTCTGCGAAGGTCCGAAGATGACCTCCAAATGGGAATTTTAACTCTCATAATATCATGGTGTCATAAAGATTCAGTTAAAGTGTGGGCATCATTTTATTATCTCACATGGTGTCATAAAGATCACAAGTAGATTTTTTTTGATAAATATATAGCGATGTGTGAGTTTGATATTCACTCTCATGGTGTCGGATCATCGTAAATTTGTCGATACACGCAATTCTTCACACTCTTTGAAATGCCTGCCATCTCAGATCGCCGGCAACTCGGGTATCCTGCTCAGCTACCTCGCCGACTTTGCCTTCGCCGGCCTTCCCGAGTCCCTCAACTGGCGCGTCATGATCGGCGTCGGCGCCGTCCCGCCGCTATTTCTCGCTGTCGCCGCTCTGCTCGCCATGCCGGAGACTCCGCGATGGCTCGTCCTCCACGGGCACCACGACGAAGCCCGCCGAGTCCTCGTGCGCACCACCGGCGACGTGGCCCTCGCCGAGCGCCGCCTCAAGAGATTGTCTCTTCCGCCCAGGAGAGCCCGAAACAGGCCGTCTCCGGCGACGAGAAGAAGGAAGCGCGGCCGTCGACGAGCGTGTGGAGCGACCTGCTGGTCCGGCCGACGCCGTCAGTGCGCCGCGTGCTGCTCGCCGTCCTCGGCCTCCAGTTCTTTCAGCAGGCTTCCGGCGTTGCAGCGCTCGTGCTGTACGCGCCACGGGTCTTCAACCGCGCTGGTATCACCACGCAGAGCGCGGTGCTGGGCGCTACGATCCTCCTCGGCTTCGTCAAGACGGTATCCATCGTCGTCCCGCTCTTCCTCTCCGACCGGCTCGGCCGGCGCCCCATGCTGCTCACAAGCGCAGGCGGCATGGCCGCGTCTCTGCTCGTTCTCGGCTTCTCACTCCGCGCGTCGCCGGCGGCAGATGGCGCGAGTGGTGCGTGGTGGGCGGCGGCGACGAGCGTGACGGCAGCGGCGGTGTTCATGGCGACGTTCTCGTTGGGGTTCGGGCCGGTTATATGGATGTACGGATCGGAGATCCTGCCGCTCCGGCTGCGCGCGCAGGGCACGGGCATCGGCACGGCGATGAACCGGGTGATGAGCGCGGTGGTGGGGATGACGTTCATCTCGCTGTACGAGGCGGTGGGCATGGCCGGGAGCTTCTACATCTTCGCGGGGTGCGCGGCGGCGGCGTGGGTGGTCTACGCTTGCCTGCCGGAGACCAAGGGGAGGACCCTCGAGGAGATGGAGGCGCTATTCGACGGTTCAGCCGACTCGGCATCGGTGACGAGGCAGTGATCCATCGAGAATGCGCGCGTGGCCAGCAGTACAAAATTTGAAGGAAGCAAAGATTGGTCAAACGCTAGGGATCAAGTAGTAATTGCTAAAATTTGTTCACTGTAACTTTGATTTCGATTGGAAGAATCAGCTGTACTATATGATTTGCGTGTGTCCAGAATCAGTATTCTGAAACAACGATCATTGTGTCTATTGATTAATGATTATTAAAGGATATACTCAGATAAAGAAATGGCCTCACTGCCAAAAGCAAAACAAAAGAAAAGAACTACTTCAAAGATACGAGAATATTGTATCCAGGATAATCAGAGTACTCTCTTTTTAAACAGGTAATCAGAGTACTCTCATTTCATCACATTAGCCAAGAATTTTGTATCTCGTTCATTCAACAATTCCCGTGAGGCCATTCAACAATTCTCGTTCATTAAACTGAACCATTCTCGAGTGATACACGCCAAGGCCTGTTAACAGCCTAAAACCACAAGGTGCAGATGGGCAGCTGTGCTTGGGATCGCCTACCTATCGCTCGTTTCCTGGGGAACGATCGACTCGCCCGCGAGCGCCTCGCTCGCTCACTAGATGGGTTTGGCCCAACATGAGCGCACTACAAGCTCCCAGCGCACACCCTCGCTCACGTCTTCTCCAAGCTTGCCTTTTTTTCTCTATTTCTGGAAATAATTTCGATTTTTTTTTGTAATGTTCAGATTTCGAAAATGGTTCAGTTTAAAAATGGTTCAGGTTTAGAAAAAAATGATCAGATTTGAAAAATGTTCCATTTTAAAAATGAATCAGATTCTGAAAATGGTTCAGAATTTGAAAATTGTTCTGATTTTAAAAATGGTTTAGATTTTTGAAAAATTATCATTTTCGAAATTGGTTCACATTTAAAAATGTTCATTTTAAAAAATGGTTTAGATTTCGAAAAAATCATTTTTGAAAATGTTTCAGATTTTGAAAATTGTTCATTTTTAAAAATAGTTCCAATTTTGAAAAATGTTCATTTTTTAAAATGGTTCAGAATTTTGAAAATGGTTCTGATTTAAATATCCATTTTTTGAAAATGGTTCATTTTTTAATATGGTTCACTTTTGAAAATGGTTCGGGAAAAACTGAAAACAAAAATGGTTCAGATTTTGAATTTTGAATTAAGGAAGAAACAATGAAAGAAAACAAGAACCGAGAAAAAAAATGAAAAAAAAGAAATAAAATAAACAGAAAAAAATATGACCAAACAGAAGAAAAAAACAGTAGCGAGTCGGAGTATCGACTCACAAAGGGCGATATATAGTGAATCCGGCTGAGCAAACAAGCCCAACTAGGAACGGAAGGCCTCCGGTCCATAACCGTGACAATGAAGCTTTGGGTTCAAGGCCTTCTACAAACTACGATAAGTTATACTTGACGAATGATGTCCCGCACTGCCAAGTCAGGCCTAAAAGTTGGGCGGACGAGGTTTTTCCGTATTATCCGGGCCCGGCTCCGCTAGAGGAGCCGCCCCGCAACGGCAATTCAATTTCGCACCATCTGAAGCGCACTAAAAAGCGACTCAATAAAAAGTATCGTTATTTTTTGTTTCATTTTTGAAATACGAAAATTCTTTACACCGGTGTTGCTGTTGTAGGCGGCGGAGGCCAAGCGCTCGCGAGGTACGAAGTCTTCATCGTAGCGGTACCAGCAGTTCTTCACGACATGTCCCTGCACGTTGCAGAGCTGTCACCGAGGGCGATCGCCGCCTCCTTGCTGGCTCTCGCGGCCACAGCCTGTGTTGTTGTAGCTGCCGCGGCCACCGCCTTGTCCTTGATTGTTGCCGCCTTGCCCTCCGTACGGAGGGTTGCCGCGTCCGCGGCCAGAGTTGGTGTAGTTGCCGCGTCCGCCACCGCCACGGTAAAAGCCACCGCGTCCTCCGCGAGTGGCGGCGTTCGCCGAGGATTGAGAGGAGCTGCTACCATGAAGAAGATGCTGGCGACTCTCGAAGTTTAGCAGCTAAGAATAAAAGTCACTCACGGTGATTGGCGTGTCCCTGGCGAGGACGGCAGCGACCAGGGCATCGTACTTCTCATCGAGGCCGGCGATGAGGTAGGAGACGATGTCCTCATCATCGAGGGGCTTGCCGGCGGAGCTCATCTCGTCTCCGTAGCCCTTCATCTTGGCGACGTACTCACCATGGTCATGCCGGGGAGTTTCTTGGTCGTGGCGAGGGCGATGCGCGTGTTGACGGTGCGGGCGCGCGTGCGCGTGCCGAACGTGGTGACGATGGCCTCCCAAAGCTCTTGCGCGGTGTGGGTGGCGAGCACATGAGTCATGATCTCGCGAGTCAGCGAGTTGAAGACAAAGGTGTAGACCTGCTGGTCCTGAGCCGCCCATCTGGCGTACTCGGGGTTGGGGACCTTCTTGGCGGCATCTCCTGTGCCGACGTGATCTCCATCTCGGGAGATTTGGATGAGCCATCGATGAAGCTCACCATTTGTGCGCCGCGAATCGCTGCCAGCACGAGGGCTTTCCACAGGAGGAAGTTGCCCTTACCTAGCTTCTCCGAGATTGCTTGGGTGAACGGCGATGCCGTGGAGGAGGAGCTGGATGCCATTGGCGAGGACGGTTTTTCTAGATGTGATCGAGTTTGGAGGTTGGCTCTGATACCATGTGATGATACCAGGTTTTGGTGTAAGGCGTTCTACCTCGTTGGAGGCCGCCGTTCCGTGTTAATATAGGCAGGAAAAGCCCCCGCCGTGGCTTACAAGAAAGATTGTTACACGGTTCAGTAAGATACGATCTTATCCCTTATAGCTCGAGATAGATCGGTACATGAGATAAGAACAACGAGGTTGGTTAGGATTGCTACCTAATATCGCTAACAAGAAACACTGTATAAAATCAGATGAATGGCTCGAAATGAGTGAGCACCGCTTTACATTAGTAAAGCCACCAGTAGCTAGCAGCAAAAGGAAAAAAAAAAAAACTAGCTAGGAGCACACGGTAACACCAGAGATAACTGCTGAGATACAAACTTACGCTGAAACTCATCAAAAATAGAGAAAAAAACTATGCCAAAACATTATGGACGACAAGGATTACAACTCTACAAGCAAACTCAAGTTAACAAATAAGGTTAGGGGTGGCGTCATAAGGTCCTAAAGACATGAGGGTGTTACCGGATAAGTTCACAACCAGCACTAAAGCCCCTGCAGAAACATCTTCACCACCTTATTCCATTAAGTACTAGTACGAAGACCACAAACACATTAAACAAGGAGAACCGAGTAACGCCTTGAAGAAGTGGAACCGGCTGTAAGCGCCATCGCGGCCCAATCCAAAAGGATATGTGATTTCATCTTGAGCTTGAGACCAAGATGATGTAAAAAGAGGGCTCCACGATGACGCCTCCAATAAGGGAAATGATACATAAAGGCGTCATCATCACCAACACCGAGTAACTGACTCGGCTTATCGTAATGACCATTTCAATTAGAACATCCACACCGTTCATCATATGTCTAATCGCAATACCTAATTAGGCCCCTCCTCATGTATTTTTGGAAATAAATGTGTCTACCCAATAAAAACTCATCACGTGCGCATGCACTATTCCAATATCATGTGTCACCATCTTTCTGGCTCGAAGGCCCACCTATAAGGAAAATGATTCGGTTCAGCCGAACATCCAGATGAATCGATTGGTCGATTGGTCGGTTGCGTCTCTCACTCGCACAATGTTCCTTTCCTATGCCTAGATGCATGTCAGACTCGTCGCCCGCGAGTATTGGATCGGCGAGATCGATCCTAATCAAGGTTACTATTTTGCGATTTTCGGATGTTACATATGTTTCACCTAATATGTTCCAAACTTGGTGTTTACTGCGAACACACAAGTGAGGTGTTGCCACGATTCTAGGCGACTACTGCAAATGTTTTCTTTAATGCTGCAAATGATTCAGTGAAGTGCTGCAAACATTGGTCTTTCATGCTACAGAATTGTTTTGTCTTTTTCTAGGCGATTTTGCTTAGGTCGATGGAGATTTAGTGCAACTAGTGAGTGTTTTCTACATACTCAATTTTTTTTATGCATTGGTGCTTTAAAATTGTTGCAGTGTTATTTGTACGGTTTAACCCACTATGGAGAAAAATGTTGCAATGGTACAAAACAGTTGTTGTGCAAGTTGCAGTATGCTGCAAAGATCGGACGGTCCAGATCTCAAATTTTAGTGAGATCCAACGGTGGAGGAGGGGATCGATTTCTCTCTTCCATGAGCCGGAGGACGCCTAGCATTTCTCGACCTGTAATAGCCAGAAGCCCAGAGCCAGGGGCGGAGCCAGGCCCCAGGCCACCCTGGCCATGGCCCTGGGCGTGATGCCTAATTCTTTTTTATCACTGTTCATTGCTGTAGCAATTTATCACTGTTTGGCACTGTTTCGACAGGCTTTGCCTGGGGCGTGGATCCTGGCTCCGCCACTGCCCAGAGCCGACACTCGCAATGGCGATGTAGTACTTGTGAGTGTTAACCGGTCCTCGGCTAATCAAGTTTTACAGCAGCCGTGCTCATCTCCGCGTAAAAAGTTTTTTTTATCTCTCTTCACGGCATGAGCACGTGATCAATTAAGAACCGCGTCGTCGGTCGATCTCAATTCGGTATGCGGGTCCTATATAGCTGTGTCCGGCGCAGTCGGTCGATCTCAATTCGAAGCTCCTTCTGGCATTTCTCTAGGCTAGAAAAGAATTAAAGCTTCAACCTCGGTCTACCTGAGGAGCGACGGTGGCGGTCAACTAGTATTTTTTTTTGTTAGATAATAATGGAGAAGGAGCAACGGCAACAGCACGAGCTCGAGGCGCCGCTGCTCCCCGGCGATGGTGATGGCGGGAAGGCGGCCGCCGCGGCCGGAAGCGCCTACGCGCTCGTCTGCTCCCTCGTCGCCTCTGCCATCTCAATCATCTACGGTTACAGTAAGCAAACCTGTGCAACCTCTGCATGCAAGCTAGTAGCATGCATGCTGGCCATGCGTGTCAATTAATAATTTTGATCTGTCGGTGCCAGATATCTGTCAATTGATCGCGTGAACAGATAGATTTGGAAACTATTTCTTTGTCTTACCTGGATTATGCATGTGGTGCTGCATCAATTCCATGTCGTGATTAATTTGCGAATCTGGTTCCGTTTGCAGATCGAGGGGTGATGAGCGGGGCGCAGAAGTTCGTGCAGGACGACCTGGGGATCAGCGACGCGCAGATCGAGGTGCTCATCGGCGCCACCAGCATCTACTGCCTCGTCGGCTCGCTGGCGGCGGGATGGGCGTGCGACCGCGCCGGGCGCCGCCGCACCATGGCGCTCTCCGCGGCCATGTTCTTCGCCGGATCCGCCATCACCAGCGCGGCATCGGGTTACGCTGTGCTCATGGCCGGACAGCTCGTGGCCGGCGTCGCGTGCGGGTTCGGCCTCGTCGTCGCGCCCGTCTACATCGCGGAGATGGCGCCGGCAGCGTCCCGCGGATTCCTCTCGTCCATCCCCGAGGTTAGCTCGATTCCACCGTGTTCATCTCGTCGCTTAACGAATTAGGTGCTTCTCTCCTGAGTGCAAGGCTTGTATGGGGCTAGCTAATTGCTAATTTGGGGTGGGTTCATTATTTCTAATGAAAGAGCATACCCATGTCAGTATAAAATATAAATATTTCGAGAGATCGCACTAGATCCCAGGATTCTTTGATCAGTTCGAACGTGGTGAAGACAAGAAAAAAAAATACTAAATCGCACTAAGTCCTAGGATTGTTGGATGACTTGGATCAGTTCGAACGTGTGGAGTATAGTGCTCTGACTATTGAAAAGATGTTTTCTATCAGGAGAGAGATCAAGAGTAGTCAGAATAATTACATGGATGAAAATGAGTTGGGTCACGTCGTCTAACTGGGCCATATTGGAATTATTAAAGCAAAATCAATCGAATCTTTTTTCTGGAAAGCAAATCGGATCGAACTTCTCTGATGTAATGTACAGTTATTATCCTAGTACGTGATTCGTTGGCACTTGGACGGACATGGTGAATGCACCATAAGTTGCCTACCAATGCAACACGGCAGTCGGCAGAAAGACTGAATTACAATGAGGGCTGGTATATATATCACCTTTTCTTTTTTTTGCTTTCGATTAGTTAGTGTATGCCATTTTAGAGACATGTGATGTTTCATGATCCTATTTTTAGTGGAATAATATAATCTCGTAGTTATTTGAAAAAACTAGAAATAGTCACTCTACTGTATAAGTGATATCACCTATTAAGAGGACTCTCTCCTACTTACTAGGCGTCTATGTGGACACAATTCAAGTAAGGTAAAGTCAAGACTAGTCAACAGAATCCCATGGTTATGACATGGTTAACAAGTAAAAGATCTAAACAAGAGATAAAAATAAAGCCCATGAAACACTAAACTCATTTGTTAAATGTCTAGTTGAGTTAGTCTACCAAGGACCATGACACCATGGACCAGTGGACCAATATTACCGTTGTACACTTTCCATCTACAACCATTAAAGGTGGCGTTGGTCATTTATCAAGTACCACTTTCCTATTAAACCCACAAATAATAGAGGGTTCATTCACTCCGCATTAAAATACAAGAAGTAGAGAGAGCTATGGCTTCAAACCTCGTTCGGGAAACTTTAGTGTTGGATCAAAGGGCTCTCGTTCGACTCGGATCGATGTTGTGCGGGGCCTTCCTTCGCCTCGAAAAGTTCATCTCGGAGTTCATGCTCTAACCCTTTGACGTTCTCCTAGCGTAGGATTAAGCCATGCTCCCACGAGGTGATTCAACCTACTTAAAAAACATCGTTATTTCAACCCTCGCATAGTTTACATCGACCTTTGCCATAAGGCCGACGTACACACCGTATTAATCGCTATTTAACCACGCCAATCGAGACACCACCTAATAATCGTTGTTCAATAACACACTCTTTACCTTTGCATAACATTGCAATGCTTAAAAACATGTATAAAATTATATGGAATTCATTATCATCTTGACAATTGTTCGTTGTTAATTTGGTAACCACGGTGTAAAAAAATGACAACTCGAGCGACATTTTTATCCTTAAAACATATAAACATGTGATCTAGTTTTGGAGCATCAATAATACATACAAACTCAGTTGTGAATATGTATGACTAATCGAATCAACCGTTGAGAAGATAAAACATTTCAAACATTTAAAATTCATAATTTAGACAAGATGTTAGCTATGATGTGTAAGATTCTGCATATATTACATGTGCTCTTCCCATAAAAAGCAAGATTCCATTAGAGCCGCCGCTTGGTAGAATAATTTGGAAGACACATTCCAATCAGAAATAACTAATAGAACAAAGTCCAACCATATTTGGGAGAGGATTGTAGCCACCTTTTTTCTCGTGAGGTCCGAGGACGGCCTCCGAATAGGAATTTTCACTCTCATCGTACCATGGTCTCATGAAGATTGAGTTACATGTGTGGGCATCATTTTTTTTTTATGACTACGGCGGGCTCTTAGAGCCAGCCTGAATTTCATTACTAAAAAATGTTGGCTATAAGGCTTTGCATAAAGATCTCAAAGACAAAAAAAAAGTCATAAGGTTTGACCGAGTTTCATGTGTAAGAATAATAAAGATGTAGGTGTACACGTTATTTTTAATTTTCACTCTCATGTTGTCGGGCATCATAAATTTGTCAATACACGCTGTTCTTCACCCTCTTTTATATGCCTGCCACGTCAGATCGCCGGCAACTCGGGTATCCTGCTCAGCTACATCGCCGACTTCGCCTTCGCCGGCCTCCCCGAGTCCCTAAGCTGGCGCCTCATGATCGGCGTCGGCGCCGTCCCGCCGCTATTTCTCGCTGTCGCCGCTCTGCTCGCCATGCCGGAGACCCCACGATGGCTCGTCCTACACGGCCAACACGACGAAGCCCGCCGAGTCCTCGTGCGCACCACCGGCGACGTGGCCCTCGCCGAGCGCCGCCTCAAGGAGATAGTCTCTTCCGCCCAGGAGAGCCCGAAACAGGCCGTCTCCGGCGACGAGAAGAAGGACGCGCGGCCGTCGACGAGCGTCTGGCACGACCTGCTGGTCCGGCCGACGCCTTCAGTGCGCCGCGTGCTGCTCGCCGTCCTCGGCCTCCAGTTCTTCCAGCAGGCTTCCGGCGTTGCAGCGCTCGTGCTGTACACGCCACGGGTGTTCAACCGCGCTGGTGTCACCTCGCAGAGCGCGGTTCTGGGCGCTACGATCCTCCTCGGCTTCGTCAAGACAGTATCCATCTTTGTCCCCCTCTTCCTCGCCGACCGGCTCGGCCGGCGTCCCATGCTGCTCACAAGCGCAGGCGGCATGGCCGCGTCTCTGCTCGTTCTCGGCTTCTCACTCCGCGCGTCGCCGGCGGCAGATGGCGCGAGTGGTGCGTGGTGGGCGGCGGCGACTAGCGTGACGGCAGCGGCGGTGTTCATGGCGACGTTCTCGTTGGGGTTCGGGCCGGTTATATGGATGTACGGATCGGAGATCCTGCCGCTCCGGCTGCGCGCGCAGGGCACGGGCATCGGCACGGCGATGAACCGGGTGATGAGCGCGGTGGTGGGGATGACGTTCATCTCGCTCTACGAGGCAGTGGGCATGGCCGGGAGCTTCTATATCTTTGCAGGGTGCGCGGCGGCGGCGTGGGTGTTCGTATACTCTTGCCTGCCGGAGACCAAGGGGAGGAGCCTCGAAGAGATGGAGGCGCTCTTCGACGGTTCAGCCGACTCGGCCATCGCTGACGAGGCAGTGATCCATCGAGAATGCGCGCGTGGCCGGCAGTACAAATTGAAGGAAGCAAAGATTAGTCAAACGCAGGGATCAAGTAGTAATTGCTAAAATTTGTGCACTGTAACTTTGATTTCAGTTGTACTACTCCCCTAAAAATAAGTGTCTCAAGTTTGGCAAAAAGTGGATGTATCTATCTTGGGAGTATATGATTTGCGTGTGTTCAGAATCAGTTTTTTTAAACAACGATCATTTGTCTATTCATTATTTTTTGCAAACACGCAAAACCTTTGCGTGTCGAATGCATCTATACCAATATAAAAAGGCACGGAGGGGGCAGATCCACCAGATCTAGATCGTCTAACTTATGTCCAACGTTTCACGTCGCATCCATGTTTACCGGTAAAACACTGTCCGACGTCCCGCAAATCTCGCATCGCCCTACGACCATCAAACAACCGCACCTCACGTTAAAACAAAACAATTAAACAACCGTACCTTGCCCGCCTCCGCCCCCGATGCCATCGTCCTCCGCCGCGGCTTCCTAGGCCGTCGTCCTCCGCAGCCCGCATAGCCAGGACACCGCCGCCGAGCAGCACACGCCGATGAATCCAATCCTCCCGTCGATGAATCCAATCCTCCTGTTTTCCCCCAAACATCCTATGCGCAACGCCAGGACACCGTCGCCGACCAGCACACGCCGCCCCACCCGCCAGACGCGAGGGACCAGGACACCGTCGCCGACCAGCACACGCCGCGATTGTAATTTGCGTTGTTGTGATGCTACGAAAAGAAAAAAGAAAAAACACGATAAAAAGTTGATAGAATCGCATCGAGGTCATCTTCACAAAATTTAGGGTAATTTTAAATTGTAATACTGCTCTATCATAACGAAATTACGCATCCATGTGTCCGTGGGTTTTCCCGGAGAGTATTTTCCACGTAAAAATGTGTGTCTCATTATTCTCATTTAGCCTTTATTTAGCTTCGTGCAGCGGTCTCGACCGAGTAAATTACTGCAAGCGCCCGACTTCTGGTCAAGCGGTGATGTCAACCTTGAACATGGAAAAGAATGCCACTTTGGTAAAACAGTTGCGATTTTCTCCCCAATCACATGTAGATAGCGTCACGTTGCTGATGCCCTAAGGGGCCCCAATTTTTAGGTTCGCCCCGGGCCCCTGAAATCTCAGGACCGGCCCTGGCCGCAATGCCCTGCCAGACGCGAGGGATTGCCGCGCCGCCCTCTCATACGCGAGTGCGTCGCCGCAGCACTGCCCTACGTGAGGGCCCGTCGCCGTACTGCCTGACGCGAGGACGCCGTCGTCTGCACCTGCCGTCGGCCCGTCCGCCTGCACCGACCCGTCCCTGCACCTAGCTCGACGGCGTGCTGCTCCTCCAAGGATTCAGAATTTCACGCAGGAAATTTCAACGTACCATTATCTTGCTTGATCTTACTGCTTGGCTGCTTCTGATCTTTGTTGTTTACTGAAGAGCAACAGCTCATGCTTGAACAGATCACACTTGGACAGTTACCATTAAAAAAAACTTGGACACTTTCAGATATGAACATTGTGCACCTCCCAAGATTGATGAGAAGTATAAATCCTTCTTCCACGACCAGTAAACTATTCCATATAGCAATTTGCTGAAGATATGTTGAGTTATGCAGGCAGTATGCTTTCTCTTTTTAGTAAGCAGACAGTTTACAACCTCTGATCCTGCAATAGGTGCCGCCGGCCCGCCGCTGCATGCAAGCAGGCGCCGCCATTGATCCAAGCAAATGCAATCATAATCATTAGCACCTTCTGACGACTAGCAGTGTCTGGACTAATTTGATATGTGCCTACCATCACCGGCCAGCAGCCTTTAACTTTTGCAACTGTGTATCCCATATTTGCTGCCTCTGGCTCTGATACTTCAATTGATTTACATCAACGTCTTCTTTATATATTTATAGCACCATACAAAATTGGTTTCTTTTCTAATTCAAGTTTCACTTGTAAGATATAGGAAACAGTGTGACTCAACGATTTGTTGTGTGGACTTTCTAAACCTTTCTTGAATGACATGCAAATATCACAATTAAGTGAAGTGGTTCAAACAATTTTGAAGGAAAATATTCGAGCTTCTCATAAACATCTATGAAAGTTATTGCCTCACTCAGCCTAATGTACAGCTTAGATTTCTCAAATTGCTGAAAGCATGTAGCATTTTAATGTTTAATAGTGTATTTAATACAACATGGTATTAAACATAGACAGAATGAGAATCAAGTGTTACATAACTTTTATAATTCTTGAAAAATGCAGTCGGTACAATTGTTATCTCAATGGATTTGTTTCAAAATTACATGTATGTTCTGCAATCTGACAGACATTTAGCGCATGCAGATTTGAGGTGGGAAAACCAAAATGTTTTTTGTAGAATCGGATGGATGCATCACCGTGTGATTAAGAAGTGGAGATGACGAAAAAAAAAAAAGAAGAAGTGGAGATGACCTAACGAACTATGGAGCATAGGTAAGTTATGCTTAGCAATCAATACAATTGGCTTTTTGAAAATCTGTACAATGCAGTGCATATGTCAAAATTCTTGGACTGAGATTCTTTTCAGTGATACCTCTGGCCAGACACTTTCTGTTAACACCTTCTGTCAAAACCTTTGTCCTGCCATCATGTAGTTCCATGCCCTTTTTTTTATCATGCACGGGTAAATGCTGTGAAAATCATTGTTTTGGTCTTATATGTCCTCATTTTTTGAAATAGTGGTAATAATAAGGATAAGAATCATCACAAATGTAAGACCACAATTCAAATTATGCTTTCAGTTTTTAAAATTGAAATCATGTTAGTATTTTTTGTGAGGCAATGTTATGTTAGGCAACACGTGTATTGCACGTGCACGATTACTAGTAGAAAGAAAAAGGGCAGAGCACTGAGTACAGCGATTCCGGCGGTCTATTCATTATTAAAGGATATAATCAGATAAAGAAAGGGCCTCACTGCCAAAAGCAAAACAAAACAAAAGAACTACTCCCAAGATAGGTGAATTTTATATCCAGGATAATCAGAATACTCTTTTTTAACAGGTAATTAGAGTACTCTCATTGCATCACATTAGCCAAGAATTGTGTATCTCGTTCATTCAACAATTCCATAGATACTAACTTCAAAAACAATTCCATATATACGAGAATGACGGCACGCCACGGCCTGTTAACAGCCTAAAACCACAAGGTGCAGATGTGCAGCTGCGCTTGACCCCACCGAGAACAAACAAGGCCACCTAGGAACGGAAGGCCTCCGGTCCATAACCGTGACAATGAAACTTGGGTTCAAGGCCTTTTACGATAGTATACTTTAGGAATGATGTTCCACACTGCCAAGTCGGGCCTAAGAGCATCTCTAGCAGAGCCCGCAAAACGCGCAAACCCGTAAAATAACCGCCGGATACGGATTCGAAACCGCAAAAACGCAAAAAACAGAACCCTCAAAACTCTCCGACCCATAAAAGTTTTTGAGGGGCCCGTGAATCCGGCCCTCGGAACGGTTAATTCGCAGATTTCGCCGCCGAACCGAGAGAGCCCTGTATATGGTGAAAACGGTTGGCGGGAGGGAGTATTCACCACGCGCCTCATCCCCATCTCGCCGCCGCCTCCACCGCCAGCACCGCCGCCTTCGATTCGCCCCTTTCCCCGGCCGCATCTGCAGGCGCCCGCCGCACACGAGTCGCCCCGTCCGCGGACGTACCCGCCGCCGGTTTCTGGCTCCCCGTCCGTGGAGAAGCCTCTCCGGCCAAATCTGCGCCGCCGCCACTGATCTGTCGGTGAGTCCATCTCTGGTCGATTTCGTTTTGTTTTCGGACGGAGTAATCCGGTAGTGATTATGCGGCACCCGTTTCAGATGGAGTTGAGCCCGGAGGAAGAGTTCTTACTCTCCGATTCGTCCTCCTCCGACGACTCTGACGTGGAGAACCTGTTTGAAAGCCGGCGGCAGCAAATGGTGGTCGCCGTGCTCGCCGTCAAGGAGTTCGAGGACCGGTATTCAAAGCAGCGGCAAGGATCCAGGGTTGGCCGCCTTTGCATACCACGAAACCGCTTCTACGACAATGAGCTGCTCATGCGTGATTACTTCACCGACATACCGACGTACCCGGCTCACATCTTCCAGAGAAGGTATCGTATGCGCCGCTCTCTTTTCGTGAAGATAGTAGAACCTTGCGAGGCGAATTGTCGCTATTTTACCCGTCGAAGGAATGCCGCGGGTTTGATGGGATTCAGCGCATACCAGAAGATCTCCGCCGCAATGAGAGTCATTGTGTATGGCGTCCCGGCTGACTACGCCAATGAGTATCTTCGTATTGGTGAAGATACTCAATCGAGTCCGTTCGTATGTTTGCTAAAATGATAATAAAACTCTTTGGCAAGATTTATCTTCGGGCACCAAACGAAGAAGATACGGTGAGGTTGATGGCGATGAATGAGGCACGAGGTTGGCCGGGCATGCTAGGTAGTATAGACTGTATGCATTGGACTTGGAAAAACTGCCCAAAGGCATGGCATGGGCAGTATTGTGGCAGGGGAGGCGATGCAACAATTGTGCTTGAGGCCGTTGCGTCTGAGGATCTATGGATTTGGCATTGCTTCTTTGGTTTGCCGGGCACATTGAATGATATCAATGTGTTGCAGAGGTCTCATTTACTACGTAGGCTAGCTAGTGGTGATGCTCCGGCTTGCAACTTCACTGTTAATGGGCATGAGTACACAAAGGGGTACTATCTTGCCGACGGTATTTACCCAACTTGGACTACATTCGTGAAGACCATCTCAAATCCAAGAGGCAACAAGGAAGTTGAATTTGCAAGGGCTCAACAGGCATGTCGAAAGGATATAGAGAGGGCATTTGGTGTCTTGCAATCTAGGTTTGCCATTGTTCGAGGCCCCGCTCGTTTTTGGGACAAGAAAACTCTGAAAAACATCATGACTTGTTGTGTGATTCTTCACAACATGATCATAGAGGATGAAAGGGACTTGGACTTGAAGTTGTCCTATAATAATGTTGGTAGCCGTGTGAAGCCTGCTAGAAACTCAGATCGCATCCAAGCTTTTCTTCAGACTTACCGTGAGATAGAGGATGCGGACGCACACACCCAGCTGCAGCTAAACCTAGTTGAACACGCCTGGCAGTGGCATGGGCAGTAGCCATTTTTTAATTCATTTGAACCATGTTTGATTCAAACAATATTTTTATTCTACAACATTTCTTGTATTGAATTATTGTTTAATTCGTGTGATTCAAACTTTTATTGTAATAAACTATTGATGAGGATTCATAATGTACTATTGTTGTAATAAGAATATTTATGATTCAGTTCTTATTTATTTGTTATTTCATTTTTATGATATTCATGTCTACTTCATGTTTTGGATTTACAGTTTCTGAACGAGGCGCGGCGGAGCAGAAACCGTAAAGCCGAACCTCAAAACAGAGCCGCGACTTGTTTTGAGCCAAAAAACGCGCGTTCCGCGACCCTCAAAACTGTTTTGCGGGTCCGCGTTTTGCGGGCTCTGCTAGAGATGCTCTAACAGCAACTCTCGGCAATTATACGGGCTGAGTCCGTTTTTTGGCCATAACAGAGCCCATATACTGGCCTGTAAAAGTTTTACTGTGGCATGTGAATCCAGCCCCTAGCCTCTATTTTTACCGCGCGGAGGGTTCGATTCAGTTCACAGCCCGTCTATTCCGCCGCTACCGCTCGCCAAATCCGCCTCCCCGCATTCCTGCCGGCGAGAAATTAGACACCGCCGCGTACAGATCCGGCACCGCCGCACCGTCATGTGCTCACGTGGTGGCTCACTTGGGGACAGGAGCGGCCAGGTTGGCTGTTCCCCGACCTCACGCGGTGATGACGGCAACGACTCCGACGAGGAGCGGAACAGGCCCGTGGCCTCCGACGCGGGCCGGAAGTGAGTGGCGCGCCGGTACACAAACTACAACCGGCCGCCGCCGCGTTCCCTCCTCTACCGCGCGGTGCCAGAGTTCGACCAAAAGAAAGTAGCATGCTGCTTCGAGGCGGTGAGTTTCTCCGGCACGGTGATGCGCACGCCGAAGAGGGAGGCAGAGGAAGATCTCCTGCTCGAGGGCTACGACCCGGCGGCGTTCGCCTCCGCCATTGGGCCGGAGGACTTGTCCCGGACGACTCCGTTGACGCCATCACCGCCATGGTGTGCGCGCACACCGTGCGGGAGGACGAGGATCTCCGGAAGCGCCGCCAGGACAAGGACATCGACGCCCTCCTCTTAGAGCTGGGGTCGTTGCCGATCGAGCATGCAGCGCAGGAGAAAGCGGAGGAGTGGCGTTGTGTAGCCGAGGTGGAGGACGACGTCTTCATCGACCTCGGCTCCGATGAGGAGTGAGCGCCGCCGCACCCGATGGCTCCGGTGAGCCAAATTTTGTAACTAGAGTTAGGGTGGCGACGATTCCACTATGTAAAAAGCTCCGATCATGTTCTTTTGTCGCGAATGATGAAGAACTTGACATGATCATCTTCTGTTTGTACTCGCGAGTGTCAAATTTTTAAATTTAAAGTTTATTTTGTTGTTTCTGTTTTGCTCGATGATGTTCGAGCCTGTAAAAGCGGCAAAACACGAACTGTATCTCGCCTTCGTATTATTCAGACCTGGCTCCTCTAGGGGAGCCGCCCCGCAGTGGCAGTCCAGATTCGCCGTCTGAAGCAGTGCTTCATGGGCCGCATTAAAAACCGACTCAAAAAAAGTATCGTTATTTTTTGTTTCGTTAAAAAGCCACTTCCAGCTCGCGACTTCCAAAGACTCCCATGATCAAAGCTCGCGACTTCCAAAGACTCCCATGATCGAAGCTGACGTGCTACCATAAGACTCCCTAAAGATTCCCTAACCGGGACATACATTGAAGGACGGTAACAAGATCAACTTAATGGCAAGACATCAAGAAAACCCAACGTGCCAGATCGAAGCTCCTGCCGAAGGTTATAAAGACCAGAAGGACACGCTCTTAAGCCCAACCTCAAGTCGAAGCCCTACCCTTCGTAGACTCCATAGCCATAAACTTAGTTACATCTAAACTCGTCGGGTGCATCTATCAACCCGACGAGATTCATCTTGTAAATCTTGACGATTTTCTGACCGCACATCAATAAAGTCTGACAGAACTTTGTCATATGATGACTGTCTTGATCCTACCTTTTTTACCCATGCCAACTACCGAACAAATAAACTCGCTTCCGATCATCGGAGGTGCGATTGACGTAGGACCAAAAAACTATCCTTCGACAACACGACAACTAAGAAGAAGTATGAGCTGTTCTCGGCTTGGATATATATGTTTATTCGAACGTTTTCACCTTTTACTTTCTTGTACAAATCTCTTGTACGCATGTACTTTTGAAACTTAATTAAAAAAACGCAGCAGAGATCTATTGTTTTCGTAAAATACAATGTCCCTCGGATAGCAACCAAAAATGGACACAGGGAGCTTACATGCAGGTAGAAACGAGAAAAGAACATTTGCGCCATACTACATTACTCCACCTTTGCATCTCACTAATTATTCCATACATATATCTCCATAACATATCTCTTTATAGACCCATTAGATAGTTGGAGGTACATATATACATGTTCCAACCAACGAACGCATTGCTCGAAATGCAGCATTTCAAGCAGGTGTGGAACTAAAACATAATAGATTGTTCAAGCATTACTGTGAGCAGCGATATTCCTAGCAAGGGCCTCGGTCCACTTGTTGGCAATGTCGGCGGCGATTCTCGAGGCGTCGTAGGAGGAGCCCATGAGACCCCTCCTCGTGAAGCCGGTGGCGTAGAGGCCGTTCTGGCCCCTCCAGCTGTGCGGGAATGCCTTCCTGGGGAACCCGTCACTCTGGCTGAAGAATTCGTCCTCCTGAAATATGTATGTGTAGTTATGTGTATATGTGACGAGTATTAAAGAAGTCAATGTTTTTTTATACAAGAAGAAATATGAATATGCATGACCAATTCCTTCTGCAAGCTGCAAATAAGATGCCAACGACTCTCCTAATCATCAGTCACCAAATCTGGCGAGCCAATGCAACGGCTACCATAATCTATCATCAAATATTGCCGGCCAATGAAAAGACTTGCAGAATCTAACGTGGAATGCCATCCATAACTGTTAGTATAACACATTGTTCACATTGTCCAATTAAGAAAATCAACAATATATAAATGCACACATAGAATGTTCAACGTCAAATAAACTGTAGTGCCAAACACACTTAGAGTTGAGAGTCCATGCATCAAATCTGGTGAGGCAGATGGGAGGCATCAAGCAAATCATCCAGATGGGCCACCCTACAAAAGGTAGAGTGGGCAACGGGTGTGGTAGCAAGCACTATTGCCATGCACATGATGATCACCAGAGATGCATGGCCCTCACCATATCATTATGGGGCCAGCATGTGCATCACACCTAACTCAGAGGAAGATCTCAACAACAAAAACCTAACTCAAACGGACGGGAAAAAATTTAAAACTAGTATATTTTGGCATGACTCTATCCTCCCTTTCCCAACAGTGAGGGCTGTGGTTTCCTTTGCATGGAGCAAGGTCCATAGTTTTGCTCTAAAATAATTCTTAAGTCCCAGTATGATCATTGTCCTGGTTTATGTATTCCTTGAATGAATAAACTCCGGTTTTGGTATTAGCATGCATGGAACAATATTATGTAAGTGTAGTTGTGCACACAAAATTCATTTTGCAATCATGAAGCACTGCTTGATGTTATTCGGTTCTACTCGGTACTCGCGCGAGTACTGAGTAGAACCGAATACCAAATACATTGGTCAATTATAGTTCAGTTTCCTTGGAAAAAGCCACTACTCATGTTCCGTATATAATTTTTTTGCCATATTTTTACGCCTGATGTTATTCATGTTTTCTTTGTATAGCCTCTGTCACTGTTGCATGGTCCAAGCGCCCAAGCACGGGCTCCACTGCTGGTCCAGCTCACTGTACTACAACAACAGCAAGAATACAACTAGAAAAGAAATAAACGCACGCATGAGATCAAGATCGAGTTGACAGGAACATGCAAGCTAAGAGCTAGCCGCCTATGCATATTCTTGATCCTTCATTAGCTCTGGCCAGCTGCTATAGTTTGCAAGATGAAAAGTTTGAAGAGTAGTTGACATGACATCGACATATACGGTAGCAGCAAATGCGTCCATGTCTACACTACACGCCAGTACTACACGCGACGACTGATGCAACTAAGCAAGAACGATACAAGCGGGAAATCAAGTACATGCTTGTAGCTATCACATCGATCTCACGCACGAGACACTGCCCAAATCGACAAATAGTTGATTAAAATCTCGTAGCAAAACATATTTATCAACAAAGTCTAAAGATGGCCTATAGCACAATTCATACCTATGACTGTCAATCAACAATCACAACTTTTGGATGAGTTTCTGTGTCCCGATGGGAGAGATCGATAGGCATGTATCGCCCTCTTTGTTAGCATCATTGTCAATGCCCATGCCTTCCTATCTAAATCTAATACCCCCATCAAAATGACAAGGACTATACACACAAGATACTACCACACCGCTACAAAACATATAACTCCGTGAAAAGTGCGCAATTTAACTTCTGTAAATTTTCACCTAATATATGCAAAGTTGAACTTTTGCGGGGGATGATCAAACAAAATAAAATCTTTATTTTCTAATTCACATTTTCACTATACGTACAAAGTAACCGTGGAAGTCGTAAGTTGATAAACCGGGTTCATGTCTAAGATATGCGCCATGTATTTTCGATCGAGAAGATCACTGCTGTGTACCGGTACTTTTTTCCGGAAAGATTTCCCCGGAAAGAACTCGGGTGTCTTTTATTATCAATTTTTCACTTGCCTGATATACCTCTGACAAATATTATGGAACTCGTTAGTCTGGTTTGATGCCAAAGCGTTTGTACAACACTTTCTATATATGAATATTACACTTCAACCTAGCTATACCCGTGCATGCATGCATTATCAGTCATGCATCACACACGATAGAACAGATTAATCTCCGGTGTACGTAGTAGTCTACGCATCTTGTCTTGCGTATATCATCTTGGATGCACGTAGCTTCAATTATTTTTTTATCATACGTGAATGCATGACGATAATAAGTACTCCCTCTGTTTCACAATATAAGATGTTTTAGCCTTTTGCCATATTCACATACACACATATGTATGTAGACATGTTTTAGTGTATATGTCCACTCTTTTTTGAATGAATCTAGATAACATGTGTAACAGCTAAAACATCTTATATTATGAAACGGAGGGAGGGAGTACTCATTTGCGTACCTTGAGCCATGATGGCACGTTGCTTTTGTACCCGGTGGCGAGGATGACTGCATCGAAGTCCTCCTTACAGCCGTCAGCGAATTCAACACCGCCGTCGGTGAACCGGTTTATCGCCGGGACCACCTGCACAGAATCTCTCTCTAGATTCACTAGGACATCACGGAGTAACTAAATATAGTACACTGGTCTCACTACAAACAACTTGCTAGATCTTTCATTCGTTCCTACTAGATAGGTGGTAAAATGCTAAGAGTACAAGCTACCTTATGTTATTTCAGTATATATTCACACAAGTTTATTTATTCCTCGGACCGATGCAATGTTCATTTTGTTACAGAATTATTGTAGTAACATGTTGAACATGTTGTACAAGAGTGATGTGAATATGAGGTATGTTACCTTTATTTGTCCATCTCTAATCTTTCTCAGAGCTCCTATATCGAGCACGGGGGTTTTCCCTGTTGATTTCTTTATTTGGAGAGGGCCGATCTTAGGCCGTTGAAGACCATATTTTCCAGTGTCTCCTAGTATCAACCTTGAGAAGAAGAGGAATAAGGCATCGACCCATTTTATCGGCAACCACTTGAGAAGGAATACCGAGAGGCCAAATGTTGAGATGCCTAGTATATCTCGAGGCAACACATGAAGCTACAAAAACACACACAAATGCATGAGAACTATTAGGATTGTCGAGATAATACCACTGCAGAAGTACATGGTGAGGCGATATTTGTTAATGGTGTCCATTGAATATCGCCACACTACTGGGGCATGACTAAGTATGTTCCTCTCTATGTATTAAAATGACATAATACACATATGCAAAGCCCTCCAAGGCCATCAGATAAATCTCGACCACCATGGCTGGTCGATCACCCTACCACTAGCGCTCAGGTCGTTCCCTTTGTGATCTCCCGTCTAGCCTACTAGTTTCGTCTAGTCTATTTAACTACCTCTCGTAGTGCATTTATATATGAGTCCATGCTCAAATGTTTGACACCAATACTAACCCTCTGCACATTCCAAGTCAAATAGTCTTATACGCATATTCGACACCAATTTCACCAAGATATTTTCTAGTTAAGTCAACTAAATATTTAATATGCAAGATATATATCTATGATATAGAATTCTACAATTAATTTTTTTAGTATATATCTATGACATGTATCTTTCCTTAAGTTCTATATGAATCTCTCCATGAAAATGTATAAATTGTGTAGTCACATCGGGTAGACTTGTACATACGCCATTCAGGTTTCAAATTTATGAAAAGAGATACTAGATTATAGATCCTAAGACTATTTCAATCGTCTCGTGTAGGCCCTAGATCTTAGAAAATCCTCACCTTGGGCCTGAATTTGCAATCAGTGACTCGTCGATTTTATAATTTACCTATACTGACCGCAGACATAGTTTGAGGGCCTATAATGCACGTTAGTCATTAAAAACAAATAATAGTCCCACAGGTGGTTTTTTTACTCGTTTCACAGTTTGACATATATATTTCTTATGTTAAATGCAATTTATTTATGTACATTTTTTTCTACAATATGTTTTAGGACATCATATTTTTATCTATAATGATGTATTCTACATAAACTTTCCATGCAACTAATTAACATTTTTCACAAACGATTGTTCAGCCAGCTTGTTTTAAGGGTTTGCCGGCCCTTACGTAAACAAATCATGAACATTCATGCCAGGACCCTGTTTGTAAATACGGGATCGATTTTAAGCATGCACGACACTTGAGCTCTCCAATCATGCTCAAAAAGAGTAGAAATTGTTGAGGGGAGAGGATGGATAGTTGGAACTTGGGTATGAGAAATTGTACTTGAGGAAAAGAATCTGAATATTGAAACTATATTCCAGTTGCATGCAAGAGCGTTGTTATTCTCGAGAATCCTTGAGAAAAGTTATAGTATATGTGATGGGGTTAATATTCCTTGTGAAGTGACAGCAACCAGTGTATCCAAGAAGTGATTTCGCCAGCACAGTGGCACCCAGAAATGCTACTCCATAGAGATGCTTGATTGTTACTTTGCTTAACTTAATTAGGTGTTTCATTACTTGTGCCTTATACAATGCAGCTCTGCTCCATAGAGATGCTATATAGATCTACTTTGGAAGAACCTAACCTACCCTAGCTCATGGAGGAGTCGCATGCCATGCATGTCAGTGACTTAAATTGTGTAGGAGTAAATTTCTGAGTGCAATCTCGTGCTAGTGACTTAATTAGAGTAAATTAGGCGCGTACCTTGTCCCTGACGACCATGGATGCCTTGGCGCCATTGTTGCATAGGTCCAGGCTGACCTCCATACCGGAATTGCCGCATCCTACGACGAGGACCTTCTTCCCGGCGAACTCGTCTCCTCTCTTGTAGGTGCTCGTGTGCATCACCGCGCCGCGGTAGACGTCCATCCCCTCCACGCCCTCCGGCCACACCGGCTCCGCATTCTCGCCGGTGGCCACCACCAGCCAGCGCGACACGAACTCCGTCGTCGTCACAGCGTCTTCGGCGTCGGCTGCGCAGGCGACGACGTCGACGGTGACTCTCCAGAAGCCGATGGCCGCGTCGTAGGCGGCGGCCCGGACGCGCGCGCCGAGGAGTGGCTCGACGGCGAAGGCGCGCGCGTAGGCGTCGAGGTACGCGATGAACTGGTCCCTTGTCGGGTACGGCGGCGTGCCAGGGGGGAACGGCGCCAGCGGGAGCTCGCAGAAGCAGCGCGGCAGGTGCAGCCGCATCCGCTCGTACGTGCGGTGCCGCCACGACGCCGCCACGCACGTGTCCCGCTCCAGCACCAGCGACGGCACCCCGCGCGCCTTGAGGCACGCCGCCGTCGCAAGCCCCGACGGTCCGGCGCCGACGATCACCGGCCCGGGCACCCACACCCGCCTCGGCGCCACGTCCCCGCCCTGGCCACCGTCGTGTAGGGGGGGGGGGCTCGCCATCAAGCTGCAAGTCGCGTGCGGAGTGGCATGGCGAGAGATCTTGAGGTAGTGTTGATGCGTCTCTGAAGCGTAGTAATCTCGTAGTAGTAGAGGATATGCACATAGCCGAAGCTACACCTAGAGCTCTATGTGTGTATATATACTTGTAGCAGGAATACGGTGCAATTGCGATCTATGTGTAGTAAGAATTAAGTAATAGATATATGAGTATGGATCCGTATGGACGAACGCATGGGCCGTAGAACCCGAAGGTATCAATCGATCGGCCGATACGATACCGAGTGACGTACGTCTAGACGCCAAATTAAGCTTAGCTAGTGTGGCCGCTAGCCATAGGAGTTAATGCCTGTGTTGCGTAGCAGTCGAGCGATACCATGCAGCCAGCCGGTCACCATTTCGCGCGCGCCCACTACATCGTCTTCGCAGGGCACTACTACCACGTACGGCGGCACGGATCGCGGATTTTCTAGAGTTCTTTTTACGGTACACCAACGAAATACGGGCCGTTTAACTACGGTATACGACGTCCTAGATTCTCAATACCACACCGAATTTTGGGTAGTATATTTCAGCCCGAGAGACGTTTTAGGTATTACATTGTTTCAAACCGCGCGCCGGAGTTCCCTCCCAAAACAAGTCGAGGGGTAAGATTGGAATTTCATACCATTTCAATCAAATGTTCACCTCTACTACTACTACTGTTGCGGTCCTACATTGGCGGCGCGAGGGCCGGCGAGCCAGAGTTATAAGATCTCATCCACCCCACGAACAAGATATCGGTTCTATGTGGCATAACCCCTTTTACCTAGATTTGTTGTTTTGATTGGCGCGCGAGAGTGATTTCAAAATGTTGAGTGATTTAAACTAGGATAATTTCCTGATGTAGTTAAGAGGTGTTATGAGTTGTTTTGCATTTTATGAATCCTACATTGTGTTCCATGCTATGTTGCCTGCTCTGTTTTGTGTAGAAGAGAGAGTGAACCATCTAATCATCTACAAAAATAGAAATTTTAAAGTTTGATTATAGTTGTTAGTAGGACTCATTCATATATCTATTCATATTGTTTTGATAGCCGTAGGAAGATAGGCGTTCGTAGAACTTTATAGCCGAGCAAGTGGAGGCTACACGGCGGGAACACTGAATTTGATACTACGTGTGATTTCAAGAAAAGGCGGGACGAGAAAAATTCATATAGGCACAGCTAATATATGAAACCGTGTGGGCGATAACCAAACAACGAACACGTCTACTCCCGTAAAATCGCGTGCTGTAACTAATGACCACTCAACCGTTTGCGATACTTATACACACACTGCTATGTTCTTGCAAGCAATAATATGTTCATAACTATTTTAATGGATATAATGTACTAAGTAAAAGCATTCAAGGTCGAACACCCTGAAGTTTCATATTATGCGCGATTTTAGAAAGAGGCGGGAAGACCAAAGTTCCTAAGCACACGATTAGATTAAATGCCGCACACATTTGTAAAATCGTGAGGCAATAACTGAACAACGCACACGTTTAATGACATTGCGAACCTCATACTTCTCTATTCTTACCGTTACAGCCTTACAAGTAATAATTTGTTCAGATAGTTTCTCCTTACATATAAAAAGACAGCTAAATAAGCATTCCACAAAAAAACATCTACTAAACCAATCCTACTACTCCTCATCGTCGGAGGTGATATCTTTTCTGGTGGTCGAGGCCTCGACATCGTTGGCGGCGGCATTTCCTTTTCCCGCACTCTCTATTTTATGCGAGCTTCGTCCCCATGGACTCCACCACGCGAGGCTCTTGAAATATCTCCTCCTCCTCGGCCTTCTCGGCCTCGCGCTCAGCCTCCTCCCACGGCTCAAGACACAGCGAGTAATCTTCCGATGTCGTGTCCTCGTCCTCATCCACCTCTGAAAATTTCTTTCGAAGTCATAGTCGGAGGACCAGCCAGAGTACGGGGGCGAGGAGGGCCCGTCATCATGATTCATCAACGAATGGAGAGTGTGCTTCCTCTTCCTCCAAACACGTGTGCTTGACGTGGTGATGGCGCGCGGGTGGGGAGGAGTTCCCGAACGCTGCTGACATGGCGACACACCACATAGGCACGCAGGAAAGGTGATCCATCTTCGTCTGGCGTACCATTGTAGTATGTTCTATTTTGGCATTAGTGTGTTCCAACAGGACGATGGCGTGGAGTTTTATAGGGCTCGTCGACGGCCGATGAAGCTGCCGCATCGCCGACGTGGCAAGCAGGAGGAAGGCGAGCAGGTTCTATACACCTACAAAAGCAGCGCCGAGGAGACAATTTGGCGTGAAGGGCAACACAAACGGCTATAGTTTCCCGCTCGTTTGATATGATGAAAAGTTTTGCACACGATTATTTCCCCGTCAAGCGTGGCAACATGGCTACACAATATTTATTTGGTGGACATCGTGTGCGATGCTGCGTCACAACGCACATGATTTGTGGAGTTTAACCGTGTGCGATAGGTAGCACACATTTCACATAAGAAAATCATATGTGATATACTGTATTTGTCTTCGCACAGGGTTGTATATGTGCAACGGTTTTATATTTTACGCTGACTGATTATTCGTACCGTACACAGTTTAGTTCTTGTATGCGTGTTTGGGGGCTTAAATAACACGGTCTATACCGACATATATATGAGAAGAAGTTACCTAACTACTCCCCGCTACCCCTCCGTTACGTAACGGATACATATGAGAAGAAGTAACCTATTGTGTAGCTTTTTTTTTTTCTTCTCGGGGTAACGGGAGGAACGCGGAACGCTGAAGATATGGTCCACTACCGGAAAATCGAGATTTGCCGTGCGGCACGATATATGCCGTGAGCCTCAGAAACTCGGAACACGGCAAAGTATATTTTGCCGTGTAGGCAATAGGAACATCACGGCAAAGATTTCAGGCACGGCATGCGAAGATACGACCCACGGCAAACTAAAAACGCACGGCACAATATACTTTGCCATGATCCTTCCAGTACCTACACGGCACACATTTTGACCAGATCCCAACTCTGCCGCCCTCGTCAATAATTCGCGGGAAATATTTTTGCACTGGCGGGAAACGATATTTGCCGTGTAGATGTAGAAATATGCACGGCAGAGAGCTGACAAATTTTCGCGCGCACTAAATAATTTGGCGGCAAACTCTTTACCGTGTAGCCATATGCAGGCATCACGGCAAACATGCTCTTTGCCGTGCGCCGTACTGTTCACATCACGGCAAACCTACTCTTTAATTTTTTTATTTTGCTTTGTTTATTTACTTTGTGAAGTCTTGTAATACATTAATTTACTTCACTTAATATGGTTCTCGAAAATTTAGATAAACCCTCCGGTGTGGGCCGCATATGTGTCGATCGAAACCCCGAACTTAGTAAACCTACGTGTGAGGTGTCGTCTAGCCCCGTGTAACATAAACTAGTCGGAACCCCGGAGCGTCGGAACCCCACCCAAACCTAGGTTATGCCATACCATATGTATACAAGTGTTTTGGGAGTTGTACATGTGCAATATCCTACTCCTAGGTGTGACCGGCTTCACCGACTTCACTTTCTCTCTAGTGAGTTTCTGCACTTAGAGGTGAAAACTCCCCTTTCGGGCGAACCGGATGGAATCTTGTGTTGATTTGGGGTAGACTTTGGTTTCTATGTTCCTATGGCCTAACCTAACACAACCAAGCAAAAAAGTCCACTGGCCTACCCCCTTTCGACGCACGTCTATGGGGGTACACGGAAACGTTAGGGTTTTTCCAGCGGATTCGGGGTTTCGCCGAAGAGCGGCCCCGGAGCGTCGGAACCCCACCCAAACCTAGGTTGTGCCATACCATATGTATACAAGTGTGTTGGGTGTTGTACATGTGCAATATCCTATTCCTAGGTGTGACCGGCTTCACCGACTTCACTTTCTCTCTAGTGAGTTTCTGCACTTAGAGGTGAAAACTCCCCTTTTGGGCGAACCGGATGGAATATTGTGTTGATTTTGGGTAGACTTTGGTTTCTCATGTTTCTATGGCCTAACCTAACACAACCAAGTAAAAAAGTCCACTGGTCTACCCCCTTTCGACGCACGTCTAGGGGGGTACACAGAAACGTTAGGGTTTTTCCAGCGGATTCGGGGTTTCGCCGAAGCGGGGCCCCGGAGCGTCGGAACCCCACCCAAACCTAGGTTGTGTCATACCATATGTATACAAGTGTGTTGGGTGCTGTACATGTGCAATATCCTACTCCTAGGTGTGACCGGCTTCACCGACTTCACTTTCTCTCTAGTGAGTTTCTGCACTTAGAGGTGAAAACTCCCTTTCGGGCGAACCGGATGGAATCTTGTGTTGATTTGGGGTAGACTTTGGTTTCTCATATTCCTATGACCTAACCTAACACAACCAAGTAAAAAAGTCCACTGGCCCTCCTTCGATCTCTATGCTGCTAAACCAGGAGTGTTCGTTTATTGGCCATTGACTTGCGCTTAGATATATTTGTTCCAAAAAATATATCTCTTCGAATTTTCTCTATAGACTAAAGTATTCAAGTCTCTAAAAGTTTTTCATGAATTATTTCATCCAAGTCCGTTACACAGAAGTATATGATTACTCTAATTAGCAAATGGAATCGATGTGCAGTTGCATTAGAATGGATGCGGCGGAGGTACGAGTGAGTGTGTCGGCTGGCAAGCTTATTTTTTCTTTCTTTCGCGGGAACGTCAGCTAGCAAGCTAGCTATGATCGATCAGACAAAGCAAGTATATACTCCCCGATCGATAAGATTCAAGGTGCAGTGCTTACCATGTACTAACTGTACGGCCGCCGGCCGGGGACCAAACAACCTACTACTGGTATAGTGTATTGATGTCCCAAAGAAGTCCCACTCGCGTAGGTGTAGGTGTCTGGTTTATTTGTCGCGCTCTATTGGATGCACTACTCAAACTAGTACTACCGGCTGGCTCGGCTCGCTCTGTTGAGGCAAAAACAGCATTTGCAATACATGTAAAATAAAATAAGGTACACGTAAAAAAAAGGTATGTGCCCAAACAATCGATTTATACATCACCAAACGGTAAAAACGTTGCTTCAATAGGTGACCTATTCCTGCGTGATGCAAATTTTAGGCATGCTCCAAATTTTTGGTTTTGGTGATGCAAATATGCAAATAGGCATGCCCATACCCGCGACCGCTGCTGAGCCATGAATCAGCCGCCAGAGCTCCTCCCCAGCCATCTCCGGCTTCCCCTTGGCCTCTCCGCTGCCTGCCGCCGCCCGATTCGTACCGGACGCTACCGGCCGCGACCGCCTCCAATCGTGCATACAATGTGTTCATGGAAAAGGCTAGAAGGTAAAAAAAAATCAAGTCTCGATTTGTGTTTGTGCATTTAGAAGTAGTTTGTAAATAAAAACTTTTTGTGTTTGTAGATGAGCTCGTATGATGATTCCACGTCTGATGAGGATTGGGACTTGGATGAAAAAGAGGACATTACTTTGGTGCTGATGTTGCACAAGAACAAGAAGCCTAAACATGGTGGGTCTAATGTCAGCCGTGGGATGCGCTTCATATATAGGTTGAGCCAAGATGCTGACAACAAACTGATGCACAACTATTTTCGACCAACTCCAGTGTATTCGAAGCGATTCAGACATTCATGATGATCTTCAAAAAGATATAATTGAGGAGTGGTGGAGTTAGAATGGCCAAACAAATCAGTAGTTTCATCTCTATGCTATGTGTCCTATGTGATAAATTTTATACTATGTTTAACAAATTTGTTGTCGTATTTTATTTTAATAATTAAAGAGAAGGTTGTCCAACACCGTCTAAGATGGTTTGGTCATATAGAACGTAGGCCTCCGGAAGCGCCATTGCATACCGGACGGATAAAGCGGGATGAGAATGTTAAGAGGGGTCGTGGTAGGCCAAACTTGACATGGGGAGTCTGTTAAGAGAGATTTGAAGGATTGGAATATCACCAAAGAACTAGCCATGGATAGGGCTGCGTGGAAGTTAGCTATCCATGTGCCAGAACCATGACCTGGTTTCGAGATCTTATGGGTTTCAACTCTAGCCTACCCCAACTTGTTTGGGAAAAAGGCTTTGTTGTTGTTGTTGTTGTTGTTGTTGTTGTTGTTGTTTGTTGTTGTATTTTATTTTAATAATTATAGAACTATGTAACAATTATGTACTGTGTGTGATTGATGTTGGGGAAAGACTCGCTGCCTATGGGGGTGCGTACCCCCATCTGACTGCGATGATGAAAGTCGTATAAACCCATTTTGAGCTTACTCTCCTAGTTGAGCATGGACTTTTGGTGTACAATAGTGGTTTCGGAATTTTCTAGGAAAATATTTTTTTAACAAAGTCAACGAGTGTGTTGACCTCCAGGGGTAAAGTCAACATAGAGTTGATTTTGCTAAAAAATACTTTATATTTTTGGATTGTGAAATCACTTTTGTACACCAGAAATCCATATTCTACTAGAAAAGCAAGCTCAAAAATGGGTTTATACGACTTTTGTCCATGTTTTATTGGGGGGGGGGGGGGGGGTACGCACCACTATTTGAGACCTAATTTGATATTACTTGTGCAGTTGTTGATTCATGTGTATGCATTTGGGTAATATGGAAGTATGTTTTTGTGCCCTATATACATCATTTTATGGAGCTCAAAATTTTATGGTGCCCTACAATACGTCATGTCCGAGAGCAGAATAATTTGGTTCCCTATAACTCATTCTTTGGTGCTCTATATCTGTTTTGAGGTGCCCTGTTTTTCATCATCTATTGGAGATACTTTAAAGACGCCTTTAGTTGTCCCGTATCAAACTGAAGTTGCGTGCGGGACAAAACTCGGTGAACCATATATTATTTATTATTTAAAAATCAGATAAAACCTGATATTTGAGTCAGATTAAACCCAATCTCAAATTGGAGGGGGGCATCGCATACCGCTGCAAGCCTCGAAACTCCACGGTCCAAGAAGAGGACATCTCATACCACCATCGACCATGATCGGCGGAGCTGAAGGCTTTCACCTAATACAAAAATCTGGCCATCATGTTGTGCACACGACCATGGTTTCTGCCGCCGTAAAAAAACTAGGTTTGTCGCCTCGGAATTCCAAAAATGTTGCACCGCAAACAAATTAGGGCATCTGCTGCCACAGCATGACGCCCATACGATGTGAGTGGCATGAAGCCGCCGTCATTTGGATGTTGCAGCGAGATAGCCGCAGAAGATGCCGGCAGATCTAAGTGGCTCAAGATCTATCACGCTTGGCCCCCTTTCCTCACCTTTGCAGCCCATGCCCACGATCCGAGAGCTTCCGCCCTAGCTTCTACGCTACCACATGAGAAGCATGGGCACCTCCGCACCCGTCCCTGTTCATTATCAAAGAACCATCTCAGCGTCACGCCTCCCACTACGGTCCAACCGCAAGAGATCAAGGCCGCTGCCCTGAATTTCTGCTCTGCAAGCATGGAGAAGATCCCCCCACCTTTGCCTCCTTCGGCCATGAAACCTTTGGGAGACCAAATCCCCTCCTCCCCCGTCACTAACACACTCGGTCTTGTCTGGTAGCGGCCTTTTAGACTGCCAAGGGGAAAGAGGGAGGAAGGAGGGTGGTGGAAAAGCCCTTGTGAGTTATAGGTTGTGGTAGTGGAAAAGCTACTGTGAGTTGAGTTATAGCCTTATAGGTTGTGACCAGAAAAGGCTCTTGTGAGTTATAGGTTGTGAGTAGTCCTAGCTCGACAACACATTCTACATCGTCGGATCCTCACTCTCTGTCGAAATCGGCTTCATCTTTTTCGATGGCGTCAAAACCTTTTGTTAGAATGGTTGGAAGTTACTCACCGCTCCTATATTCTTTACTATGAATGTGGCGACGTGGGTTTGGTATTTGGGGTTAACTTAGGATGAGATTGAGTTAGGGTTTTCATCTGAATCAATCTTTCATGTATGATTTCTACGCAGATGGTTATTACATTTGGAAGGGGTTTGAACCTATGAGGCTAGATTTAGGTTTGGGGTCTATTCGTGGTAGGGATTAGGGTTACAGCTTACAAAATTGATTTGATGAATATTACGTTTGGGACGGAATTAGGCCGTGGTGGGAGATTTGGTTTTGGCTTGGGAATTTTCTCGGATGATGTACATTTGTTTTCAGTAATCTTATGACTTGGTTTCTTGTTGTTGGAGACTTAGGTACATTTATATGTTCATATGGGAGCATCCAAATGTAAAGACCGAAGAATAATTTAAAGAAACTTCTCAAGCCGGGTATCCTTTTGGTCTACAAAGTCCTATGAAGCATAATTAAGATGAATCAATTTCTACGTTGTTGCTGATGTAGAGCCAATTTAGTACGCATTGATGAGGATGAGCTCTACATGTGTCATTCCCAAACCTTAAGCGAATGATCAAATGCCTAAAACAAATGTCCTTCATGTTGAAGACATGTGATCTTTGCTCTTGGAATGTGAAGCTGGGGGGCTTTGTCAACGATCATCTTCTATGTCAGGTGGCCTAAAGAAAAGGGACATCCTAATATTGGAGATCACATAAGATTCCATCACGAAGGTGAAGATCTACAAGGTCGAGGTTCCACGAAGAGAATGGTTTTTATCCTCCCTACTCACGATGAGTATGGTTATGTGGACTTATGTTTTGTTGCTTACCATAGTTTTTTTTTAGAAACACGTGATGCAATGATGTAGCGAGGTAGTTCAAAACAGTGATGGTGGCTTTTAGATCAGGGGTGTATGTGGAAACCCTTGATGTAGTGATGGTTGTATTATTAGTAGGTATGTATTAAGTTAGTTTAATTATGTGGAATCATTAGTGGTTTATAGTTATATATATATTATGATGTTATGTATTGTTTTATGTATATGATCAAATGAGATGATAATGTCATCATCGTAAGAAGAGACATGACGTATACATCCATACAATAAAACTGAAGTTAACTGCATCAACCAAACCTAATACCTTGGTGCATGCAACTAAACACCAAGCATACCTATCCGGCATAATGCAAGTAGGCAAGCAAAAGGTTGGGTGCGAATCTCCTGCGGGGCTTTTCCTAGTGGGTTTGGCTCCACCGGGTCTGGCTAGCGAGTTGATGGTCATATCCAAAACGAGCCCTTCACGATTGATATGGCCTTAGTAGAGTAATTGATTAGTTGGACATATTTCGTCGCAACCAAGTGTACTATAAGATGATTCAAATATATCACAGTTCATATGGATGATTCAATTGTTTTAGACCGGTTTTAAGTAAACAACAAGAAATACAAGATCGCGCATGAGAGAGAGGAGAGAGAGGGGGAGAGAGTGTGTGTGTGTGAGAGTGAGTGAGTGAGTACCAAAGAAAACTACAAATGCTCAATCCATGCACCATTTTGGCTCCCCGAGCTGATGAGCTCGGGATTTAAAAAAAATCAGAAAATGAGATTTCGACGTTTCAAAACAGTCTACTCCTCCGTTCCAAAAATAATCATTGTTATAATTTTATCCTAAGTCAGATTTATTTAAATTTGACCAAGTTTGTTGAAAATATACTAACATTTAGAAAATTAGTTTAGTTTTATTCCAATAATCATACAATAAATTTCCGTGGTATGTAGATTTGACATTTTGGATATTGACGCACTTTCCTATAACTTTGGTCAAAGCTAGAAATTGACTTATGACAAACCACAAACATGATTATGTTGGAACGAAAGGGAGTACATACATATTATATGTTAAATAATTCATTGTATTTTGGACTAAAATTCATGTATCAAAAAGGCAAAAGAAAATCTAGATTTGCTCACTACATTTTTCATTATTGTGTAGATCATAGATGAAAAGACATTTTGGTGAAACTTTAGATGTATATACCCGTAATGTTTTTTCCAGAATTTTTTTGTGATTATAAAATGAAGGTTTTTGAAAAAAAAAACTAAAATAGCCACCTAAAGCTTGGGAGCTAAAAGGACTATATTTGGCTTCTCCCCACTCGGTGGCACATATCATGAAATGAAAAGGTGAGTGGCTTAGAGAGGAGAGAGAGAGGAGAGAGAGAGAGAGAGAGAGGAGAGAGAGAGGAGAGAGAGAGGAGAGAGAGAGTAGGCATTTTACCTAGCAGGAAACATGTTGTGTGAACATGTAACATCATACACAGGAGTAACAATGCAACTGTTTTCTATTATTTAAATATGGCATATGGAGCAAGAGAAGATTCTGCTCTGCCGTAAAGCCATCTAGATACGAACAACAAAAGAATAAGAATCGATGCGATCAGAAAGGTCCCCAGAAGGCCTGAAATGGTGAGGCGGCGATGGGTGACAATTGGTGCTGGGTGAAGCCGGTCTCCAAATCAAGTCGAGACACCTCTTGATGCAAGACTGCAAAAGGGAATCGAAAGAATTTCAGGACCCTTCGAGGGTGAGAATAAAGGCATGTCCAAATGTATGGTTTGGAGGCATCAAACTGGAATAGTTGAGGTAAAGTGCCGATGATATATAATATACTCCCATTTGCAAGGCAGGTATTCAGTCCACTCAGCGACCTCTCCTTTTTGGTGCATCTTATAAATGGTGCAGAACTACAAAACATCACGAGAAAGTTTAGAAGTAGGAGCAACTATAGCAGATCACGCAGAAGACCCAAAAGCCGCAAATAAATCGTCACTTTACGGGGTTTTGGGCACAAAAAAGAACTCTAGCAGAACCGGCAAAAAGGTTCGTACCATAACCGTTTTTTGAGGTAAACCTTAGAAACAGCCCTCCGTGCTGGGTACTAGAGTACCGGGGGTGCGTTTTTGCACCAAACCTTAAACTAATGTTCCGTTGGCAGTAGGGAACTTTCATGCCCAACTACCGCGGACTGACGGAAATGTCAGTACCAACATTTTTATAGGTTCCATGTGGAAAATTTATTTTCCGGTACAAATTTTGCGGACCTGTTCTAGCAGTAGCCAAGTCATACCGTAAAAACGGTTTGCAGTTTACCTTAAACCGATTAGAAGGTACGAGTTTTTGCAGTATTTGCTAGAGTTTCTCTAATGAATTGTAACATCGGCAGCGAATCGACGTATCATGCCATGATGTTGTCATGAAATTTCAGAAAGCCTTGTCTATAGTCTGGACTCCAACAGGCGAGAAGATAGCCCGTGAAGACAAGCTGGATCCACCTGCCTTGCTACACAGAGAGTTAATCTTTTTGTGATGGACAGAGTTATTTTTTGGGGTTCACGATGGTAACTTCAACTTTACTTCATAAACCATCTAAAAGAACTTTACTTCAAAAACAGCTTAATGATAATGACAGCGAATTGGAACATATGAAGTCTTCATTTATGCAGGGTGGAATCAACAAGAGATGTTTTGCATCACAATTGTGAAACCTCTCTTCTTGATTCTACCCAGCATAAACAGTCCAGTCTAATTACATTACAGTTTTAAGCTAAAAAAAATAACATTACAGTTTCATAATCTTTTGTATGGACATATAAGTTGTATATTACGACTTGCAGCTTCTGCGTCTTTCAGGTGGGAAATTTTACATATATACATGGGGAAACAAAAATGGGTACACAGATTAGTTGATCTGGTTAATTACATTTATGTACTGCTTGATGAAATGTTAGAACTTGAAAGTACCAAGTATCCAAGCTACAATAAAACGACAGAGTACACAACAAATTTGGTGTCAGCAACCTCAAAATCTATCATCAGCTTCAGGACCAAACAAATAATTGAGTTTTGTAGCAGTGGTGCTGTACACGCAATCGCCTCATGAAGGTTTAATCAGTCTTGAACTTTTTAGATGACTGGGGAAGGTTATATAGAATCAGGCCCATCAGCAATACCACAACACCTATGATAAAAGATGGGCTTAACTTTGCGCCTTGAGGGATGTAGGGCAAAGGAAGCGAAAGAATGTAGATTGATATTGGCACTACAATTGATAAAAAAAACGTTAACACGGTTATGAAGATACTCACTGAGTTTGGTCTATACGGTGGCAGCAGACCAAAAATGAAGATGCAAATAGAGGAAAGAGGAGGAAAAGACCTGCTGAAGTTGCTGTAAGTGAAGCAACCAGGGCAGACGACATCTTCACCAAATTAAGCAACGAGATGTTGAAAGCCATGTTCACTAGTATAAAAAGTAACGGTAGGAATGGAGCACCTCCACAATCTACAAATAAAAATGGCACCATAATGAGCAATCGGCGGTCAAATCGATCAAAACACTGAATACCAGCAACAATTAAACATTACCAATCGGGCTTTCCCTAACATTTAAGAAGCACTCAGCACCACCATTTAAATGACCAGAAAGCTCAGCAAGCTTAATGCCCCTTAAATTAGAAAGTAATGGGAGAAGAAGGAAAACAAAGAGAGACTGCAAAAAAAAAATAGTTAATATGATACATGACATAAATCAAGGTTTCCACATATGGTAGTGCAGCTAAGCATAACACTCATGTTATGCTAACTAAATCACCTGAAACCCAGATCCGAATGAATTAACCACAAAGATGTCAGGCCGCTTCCCCTGCACAAATATGTGGTTCTGCGGTTATTTTTTGGAACAAACAAAATTTCCTCACACACCACATAGAGAATAAAATGCAAGAGCAAACCTGGAGACGTTTCGCACCATCTACGAAAACAGACTCCTGCAATACAGAATATATGTATTTGACTGAAGTGTCCCAAAACTATAAAAGGAGTATTATGTGATGATTTAAGTGGATAAACCTTCAAAATAGATGCACCAGCTTGAAATGCCGATGAAACAACCATCAATAATGGCCAAATAAATTTGACTCCAGATAGAAGGTGACCATCACCCGCGCCACTACAGTAAGAATATTAAGATGATTATTTATCGTAATAACTGCTTTATTTTTTTAAATTAGTTATGGTAATAACTACTTTTGTATAAATTAGAAAACCATTATTTTGGGGCAAACAACTGTCCATGCTTATGAAAGAGAAAAGTGCATAGCTAGCAGATAAGTGCATACATAGCAGTTTTTCTCCAAATTCTTTGGTTGCGGTCAAGTTAACAAGTAAATTTACTAGTATACCAGATATTTCGAAGGACATACCTCGCAACAGCAAGAACCACACCAGAAGTTACAAAGAAGCAACCAATGATTTGTCTCGGTGAATAGGTCCTTCCCAAAAGCAACACAGAGAAGATAAGCTGCCACACCAGGAAAGACTGCAGAACACAATCAGAAGAATGTTATTTGATAACAGAGGACAGAGTTCGCAGGTTCCAACATCAATAATGTAATGAGTTGCCAGTTTAAGGGCATCACAAGCTCATCCAGCCATGAGATTATACTTCTGAAAAGCTCGGGCAGTTGGAAAACCGTATTGCACTAGTTACTAGAAACAAAAATCACAGCAGAAAAGGAAATATTTGTAACGATCAAGGATGCCAGACCGCAAAAAAAACGATCAAGGATGCCAGGGTAAGAGGACATGCAGATAATATGTTGTCTAGACTCTAGAGAATGAATGAATGATGCAGACAGTATGTACAGAACAACTAAAAAAGAATATGGCACAGCTGAAAATTAACCAAACCTCATACCTGGGACAGCATAGGAATGGCAGGGCCAGGCAACATAGCTGCAAGTTTCACAAATCAGCACAAATATTTACATGAAAGATACACAGTCTGAATTTTAGTGTATCCATACTACACTAAGGGAATCCGCAACAGAAAGAAGCTGCAAAACTTACCTCCAGCAGACATTCCGGCTGCGACCCCAAGAGCCTCAAGCAAGCCGATGGCAGCGAACCGGCTCTTTGGCAGAGCAAGCATTTCCCGGGTCACCACCCCTGCACGGTACCTTGTGTACAGTATCGAGAAGTACACGAAAACATACCTGCCAGACTCAAATTAAACACATGAATTCGGATTCCTTAAGGGCACGACGGGCATACTAAAACTACTGCTGCGCATTTCGTCGAACATCCCGGAGGTGCATAAAGGCTTACCCGAAGGTGGTGAGCTGGGCGAGGAAGAAGGGGTATTCCTTGAGGGGCACTAGCGCGAGCTTGTAGAGCACGCGGTTAGCTACGGCCAGCGTCACGACGGCCGCCGACGCGGCCGCGATCGCCGGCGAGGAGCTCATCGCCATATGTACGGCAAGCAAGAGCTCAAGGGGTGGAAAAGGGCTGGTCTTGGGATAGCGATTCAGTCCATCATGCAGGGTGGAATTGGAACTGGGGATCGGAATACTGTGGGGACGACGGCGGTGCTGCCAGCGGGCGGCCGGTTGCTTGCCGTGGAAGTACGGGATTTTCTTGTCTTCTCGATACCCATGACCATGGATTTGGCGATTTTGCTACTACACCCTTAGATGTTTCCGATTTGCTTCAAGAGGGGCTTGGTCAAAGCGAGCCAACGGGCCGGCCCGGGCACGACACCGCCCGCCAGGCGCTAAACGGGCCTGACACTGCCCCGCACATGGCGGCCCGTTTATAAGCGGGCCGTGTCCTGCTACGTGCCTCGCCTCTAGACACAATAACCCTTCGAGGGTGAGAATAAAGGCATGTCCAAATGTATGGTTTGGAGGCATCAAACTGGAATAGTTGAGGTAAAGTGCCGATGATATATAATATACTCCCATTTGCAAGGCAGGTATTCAGTCCACTCAGCGACCTCTCCTTTTTGGTGCATCTTATAAATGGTGCAGAACTACAAAACATCGTGAGCAAGTTTAGAAGTAGGAGCAACAATAGCAGATCATGCAGAAGACCCAAAAAGCTTACGGGGTTTCGGGCACAAAAGAGAACTCTAGCAGATCCCGCAAAAAGGTTCGTACCATAGCCGTTTTTTGAGGTAAACTTTAGAAACAGCCATCCGTGCTGGGTACTGGAGTACCGGGGGTGCGTTTTTGCACCAAACCTTAAACTAATGTTCCGTTGGCAGTAGGGAACTTTCATGCCCAACTACCGCGGACTGACGGAAATGTCAGTACCAACATTTTTATAGGTTCCATGTGGAAATTTATTTTCCGGTACAAATTTTGCGGACCTGTTCTAGCAGTAGCCAAGTCATACCGTAAAAACGGTTTGCAGTTTACCTTAAACCGATTAGAAGGTACGAGTTTTTGCAGTATCTGCTAGAGTTTCTCTAATGAATTGTAACATCGGCAGCGAATGGAGGTATCATGCCATGATGTTGTCATGAAATTTCAGAAAGCCTTGTCTATAGTCTGGACTCCAACAGGCGAGAAGATAGCCCGTGAAGACAAGCTGGATCCACCTGCCTTGCTACACAGAGAGTTAATCTTTTTGTGATGGACAGAGTTATTTTTTGGGGTTCACGATGGTAACTTCAACTTTACTTCATAAACCATCTAAAAGAACTTTACTTCATAAACAGCTTAATGATAATGAAGTGCAACACAATTGTGAAACCTCTCTTCTTGATTCTACCCTGCATAAACAGTCCAGTCTAATTACATTACAGTTTTAAGCTAAAAAAAATAACATTACAGTTTCACAATCTTTTGTATGGACAGATAAGTTGTATATTACGACTTGCAGCTTCTGCGTCTTTCAGGTGGGAAATTTTACATATATACATGGGGAAACAAAAATGGGTACACAGATTAGTTGATCTGGTTAATTACATTTATGTACTACTGCTTGATGAAATGTTAGAACTTGAAAGTGCCAAGTATCCAAGCTACAATAAAACGACAGAGTACATAACAAATCTGGTGTCAGCAACCTCAAAATCTATCATCAGCTTCAGGACCAAACAAATAATTGAGTTTTGTAGCAGTGGTGCTGTACACGCAATCGCCTCATGAAGGTTTAATCAGTCTTGGACTTTTTAGATGACTGGGGAAGGTTATATAGAATCAGGCCCATCAGCAATACCACAACACCTATGATAAAAGATGGGCTTAACTTTGCGCCTTGAGGGATGTAGGGCAAAGGAAGCGAAAGAATGTAGATTGATATTGGCACTGCAATTGATAAAAACAACGTTAACACGGTTATGAAGATACTCACTGAGTTTGGTCTATACAGTGGCAGCAGACCAAAAATGAAGATGCAAATAGGAAAGAGGAGGAAAAGACCTGCTGAAGTTGCTGTAAGTGAAGCAACCAGGGCAGACGACATCTTCACCAAATTAAGCAACGAGATGTTGAAAGCCATGTTCACTAGTATAAAAAGTAACGGTAGGAATGGAGCACCTCCACAATCTACAAATAAAAATGGCACCATAATGAGCAATCGGCGGTCAAATCGATCAAAACACTGAATACCAGCAACAATTAAACATTACCAATCGGGCTTTCCTAACATTTAAGAAGCACTCAGCACCACCATTTAAATGACCAGAAAGCTCAGCAAGCTTAATGCCCTTAAATTAGAAAGTAATGGGAGAAGAAGGAAAACAAAGAGAGCCTGCAAAAAAAATAGTTAATATGATACATGACATAAATCAAGGTTTCCACGTATGGTAGTGCAGCTAAGCATAACACTCATGTTATGCTAACTAAATCACCTGAAACCCAGATCCGAATGAATTAACCACAAAGATGTCAGGCCGCTTCCCCTGCACAAATATGTGGTTCTGCGGTTATTTTTCGGAACAAACAAAATTTCCTCACACACCACATAGAGAATAAAATGCAAGAGCAAACCTGGAGACGTTTCGCACCATCTACGAAAACAGACTCCTGCAATACAGAATATATGTATTTGACTGAAGTGTCCCAAAACTATAAAAGGAGTATTATGTGATGATTTAAGTGGATAAACCTTCAAAATAGATGCACCAGCTTGAAACGCCGATGAAACAACCATCAATAATGGCCAAATAAATTTGACTCCAGATAGAAGGTGACCATCACCCGCTCCACTACAGTAAGAATATTAAGATGATTATTTATCGTAATAACTGCTTTATTTTTTGAAATTAGTTATGGTAATAACTACTTTTGTATAAATTAGAAATCCATTATTTTGGGGCAAACAACTGTCCATGCTTATGAAAGAGAAAAGTGCATAGCTAGCAGATAAGTGCATAGATAGCAGTTTTTCTGCAAATTCTTTGGTTGTGGTCAAGTTAACAAGTAAATTTACTAGTATACCGGATATTTCGAAGGACATACCTCGCAACAGCAAGAACCACACCAGAAGTTACAAAGAAGCAACCAATGATTTGTCTCGGTGAATAGGCCCTTCCCAAAAGCAACACAGAGAAGATAAGCTGCCACACCAGGAAAGACTGCAGAACACAATCAGAAGAATGTTATTCGATAACAGAGGACAGAGTTCGCAGGTTCCAACATCAATAATGTAATGAGTTGCCAGTTTAAGGGCATCACAAGCTCATCCAGCCATGAGATTATACTTCTGAAAAGCTCGGGCAGTTGGAAAACCGTATTGCACTAGTTATTAGAAACAAAAATCACAGCACAAAAGAAATATTTGTAACGATCAAGGATGCCAGACCCGCAAAAAAAACGATCAAGGATGCCAGGGTAAGAGGACATGCAGATAATATGTTCTCTAGACTCTAGAGAATGAATGAATGATGCAGACAGTATGTACAGAACCACTAAAAAAGAATATGGCACAGCTGAAAATTAAACAAACCTCATACCTGAGACAGTATAGGAATGGCAGGACCAGGCAACATAGCTGCAAGTTTCACAAATCAGCACAAATATTTACATGAAAGATACACAGTCTGAATTTTAGTGTATCCATACTACACTAAGGGAATCCGCAACAGAAAGAAGCTGCAAAACTTACCTCCAGCAGACATTCCGGCTGCGACCCCAAGAGCCTCAAGCAAGCCGATGGCAGCGAACCGGCTCTTTGGCAGAGCAAGCATTTCCCGGGTCACCACCCCTGCACGGTACCTTGTGTACAGTATCGAGAAGTACACGAAAACATACCTGCCAGACTCAAATTAAACACATGAATTCGGATTCCTTAAGGGCACGACGGGCATACTAAAACTACTGCTGCGCATTTCGTCGAACATCCCGGAGGTGCAAAAAGGCTTACCCGAAGGTGGTGAGCTGGGCGAGGAAGAAGGGGTATTCCTTGAGGGGCACTAGCGCGAGCTTGTAGAGCACGCGGTTAGCTACGGCCAGCGTCACGACGGCCGCCGACGCGGCCGCGATCGCCGGCGAGGAGCTCATCGCCATATGTACGGCAAGCAAGAGCTCAAGGGGTGGAAAAGGGCTGGTCTTGGGATAGCGATTCAGTCCATCATGCAGGATGGAATTGGAACTGGGGATCGGAATACTGTGGGGACGACGGCGGTGCTGCCAGCGGGCGGCCGGTTGCTTGCCGTGGAAGTAAGGGATTTTCTTGTCTTCTCGATACCCATGAGTCCATGACCATGGATTTGGCGATTTTGCTATTACACCGAGCATCTCCACCGGAAACCCAAATATGTGTCCGGCACACTCCAATTATCCTTCCTTTGGCGGGTGCCGGACACATGTCCGCTCGAAATTTGGAGGCCGCCCACAGCGACACCCTCCAAAATTGACCCCCCAATTTTTTTGCATTTAGACAAACATATGTCACCGACGAGCGACGCCGCGCGCACTGTCATGTCGTTGTGCTCAATCAGAAGAGACGCTGGACTACTCAATCGAGCGGCACAGCTCGCGCAGCCGCAGACCACGGCCGCGAGGCGGTGGCAGCGCGCGACCTGCACACACGCGCCGGTAGAGACGCGACACAAAGGCCTCGCCGGTTTGATTCAGCTAACGTTGGTTTGATTCAGCTAGCAATAAATCGAAAACAAAGAAGATATTGGTTTGATTCAGCTATACATGCCACAGAAGTTGTTGGTTTGATTCAGCTATGGATGCTCAAGTCCAGAACACAACCACGAAAAAGAACAAAGACAGACCAATAAAAGCAGCTAGTTCAGAATGCAACAATAACGCAAGTACAGAGCAGCAAGTTCAGAACGCCTGCATCATGAACCTGAATCCAGCACTCCAGAGAGCAGCATAATCTCGATGGCATGCCGCACGCGCGGGAGCTGACCACGACATGGCGCAGACGCACGGCCACAGGACGAAGGCCCTCTCGAAGCGGACCACGGCCACGGCGCGGCGTGGAGCGCGTCGCCGGCGCTCCGGCTCGTCGAGTCATCTGAGCACGAGCTGGGACTCACTGTTGTCCCCACGCTTGGCTGGTCGCGGGCGCCCGGCTCGTCCTGCTGCCGACCGTCGAACGACACGAGCATCTTGATGCAGGGGTGGATTTTCTTTATACAAGCGGCGGGCAGAGCAGAGGAGGCGCGTGCTGGGTAGCCGGCATCATGTGTGAGTAAAGCCACAGCAAAGAGCCCCAAACTCAGCTAGCTAGTACGCATAAAAATTCAGCTAGCTAGTACTCGCGAGGCCATCACGCACTTGCACGCGCACACGTCGTCGCTATCCCGGGACGTAGATGCACCTCGAGCTGGCTGAGCTGCCGGGCGACGACGACGGCCGCCTCGAGTTGGCGCGGGAGACGTGCGTGGCCGGATCAGCTCCAATGCCAGCACTTGGTTGAGCGCGCATTTGACCGGCACCAAGATCAGCGTGAGGCCGACGTAGCACGGGCGCAGCACGGGAGCAGCAGTCTTGTATGTCCTCTCATTCGTTCCAGCTCGAATCCTTCTGATTCTAGACATTGTCGACAACGACGAACCTCCAGGACATGACGGATTGGCATGGATAAGCGCGGGCTAACGGGAACGACGACACCGCGCGTCCGGCCGTAGAACGAAGATGACCTTGTCGGTGATGATCCCTTGTGTTCTAGCTCGAATCCTTCCGATTCCAGACATAGTCGACGATGGCGCACCTCCAGGACATGACGGTTTCGCTCGGAGAAGCACGGGCGACAACACCGTGCGTCCGGCCGTAAGTTGAAAACAAGGTCGTCACGGCGGCTTCCGTGCTCCTCCGGTGCCGTGCTTGCAGGAGACGAAGGAGGTCAACGGTGCGGTGCCCCTGACGCGGAGGGCGAGCGGGAGATGGCCGGAGTTAGTTGTGCCGTCGATGGTTTGCCGCTCGGTGCTGCATCCGTGAAATGAAAGAATGAGAGTAAGATGAGAAGAGAGACTGCCAGGTGGGCCAGTGCCATGCAGTTGATGTCCGCAGGCCTCTTCGAGGGTGCCGGACATGTTTTTGCTCGGGGTGACCCTTTAGGGGGAGCCGCTGGAGGCGTTTTTGCCCGTCCGGACCCCCAATGGGCCTTTGGGGGGTCATTTGGAGGGTGCCGGTGGAGATGCTCTTAGATGTTTCCGATTTGCTTCAGGAGGGGCTTGGTCAAAGCGAGCCAACGGGTCGGCCCGGGCATGACACGGCCCGCCAGGCGCTAAACGGGCCTGGCACTGCCCCGCACATGGCGGCCCGTTTATAAGCGGGTCGTGTCGTGATACGTGCCTCGCCTCTAGACATAATAACTGCCCTTTTAATAAACCGACCGGCCCGTTTAGCACGCCGGAGAGATCTGGTTGCTTTTATCTTGTTGGGCCTATTTTTCAGAAAAAATAAAATAAATAAATGATAACAGTCTGTCTCACTATATTATTATTATTATTTTGAGTACTACTTCCTGCTCATGCTCTAGTGGTTACAATCGTTGCAGGAAAGTTCAAACCCTCTGGTGGGTTGGAAAGCCAAATATGACATCCTGGAAATAGTGACGTCGCAGACCGTGCCAAGGAAAAAGCTTCCTTGTTCGAGTCTCGACCTTCATGGCGGAAGGAGGAACCTCCTCTTACGTTGCATTGGTGTTTATTTCTCGAAGAACACTGCTGAATAATCCCAGTTTCTCGTGGTGCAGATCCTGGATCACTTCCATGCAGTCGAGGCAACCATCACCCTCGTCTCATGAAGATCGGCTAACAAGTCCATCGTGCTCTAATGCATAGCATCGAGGCCAGGCACGGCCCCATGCGTGCCATGAGACAGGCATGGCTCGTTTAGCCGCATGTCGGGCCAGGCCCCTGACAGGCCGGGCGCTAACGGGCCGGCCCGTGAGCACGCCCGAGGTAGCCAGCTTTGGGATTGGTCTTTCTTTTTAGAAAATAATCTATATATTTTACAATGTACAGTACTATTCATATTGGTTTGCACTGTATACGTCAAAGTTATTTTATAAAGTTTTTCAATATTAAGAAAGTTCACTTCTCTCTCCATTTTTTTGTATTTTTTACGAAAAGGTCTATCTATTTATAATCATCAATACACTACAAAGAACCCCAAAGTAATAAAAATTATGTATAAAACATTGGACCACCTAGCGACAACTACGAACCCTATAGCGAGTTGAACGTGCGCCACCGTCCTCATCGCTCGCATAAGAGTCGGGGCAACCTTTGTTGCAGTAAACAGATCGAAGTCGTGGTGGTACGACCCCAAAGGACCAGCCAGCGACAACCATCTCCAAAAATGGTAATTGTAAATCGAAAGAGACTAACATGTAACCAAACCAACGAACATCAAAACCGACTAGGTCCTATGAGATCCGATGGAGACAAAACCCCACGCGCCCTCCGGGAGCACCACCGAAGCAGCGTAGGGTGGTGAATGGGGATGACCTTATTCTCACACTGGGTTGTCGCCCCCGTCTCACCACCCAACGAAGACATATAAACTATTTAAAACAGGAACCCTCTCCCAACGAAAGGTGATGTCTACTACACGCTTCTATTCTTATAGACAGTGTTGGGCCTCCAAGTGCAGAGGTTTGTAGGACAGTAACAAATTTACCTTAAGTGAGTAACCCAAGGTTTATGGAACTCAGGGAGTTAAAGGTCAAAGATATCCCTCTCAAGCAACCTTGCAATTAAAATATAAGAAGTCTCTTGTGTTCCCAACATACCCAATACACTTGTCAGATGTATAGGTGCACTAGTTCGGTGAAGAGATAGTAAAATGCAAATGATATGGATAGTAACAAGTGGTATTTGTAATCTATAGTAAAAATGGCAACGAGCAAACATGTAACAAAACTGAGAGTAAACGGTGTTTCAGTGCTTGGAAACAAGGCCTAGGGATCATACTTTCACTAGTGGACTCTCTCAACAACATAACACAATTAAACACATGCATGATACTTCCTCTTCAACCTGTAAATTAGATGCTACTCGGAACTGTTCTTCCACTGGATAAGAAACACCATGACCACCACGTAGTGCTACAAAGCACACCTTAAAGTTCGAACACTACAATTACTGTGTAGGTCGGTCACACCTTAAAGTCCAAACACCACAATTTTATAGTGACATCTAACACCATAGAGTCACACACGCCACCCGCACTGTCACCATGGTTTTGTGTTGTCAACGATGACTCCAGAAATTATACTAAATAAATAAACCGAGTATCATATCCATTACATAATGAACGGGAAGCAACATATACGAATTCAACTAGATTAACAATGCTCATGATCACACAAAGATTACACCATGGGAGAGAGAGATAAACACATAGCTACCGGCATGAGCCCTCAGCCCCGATGAAGAACTACTCCCACTGCATCATGATGACCCACAAGTATAGGGGATCACAACAGTCTTCGAGGGAAGTAAAACTCAAATTTATTGATTCGACACAAGGGGAGCCAAAGAATATTTATAAGCCTTGACAGATGATTTGTCAGTTCAGCTGCACCTGGAAGTAGACTTGCTCGACACAGTTTATCAGTAGCAACAGTTTTATGACAGTAGCAGTAGTGAAATAATAGCAGCAGTAAAATAAAGACAGCAGTAATAATTGCAGTAGACAGCAGGATTAAAATACTGTAGGCATAGGGATGGATGAGCGGGCGTTGCATGGATAAGATAATTCATGAAATAGTCATACATAGGGCAATTGCAGATAAATAATAAGGTATCCAAGTAATAATCAATCATAGGCATGTGTTCCGTATTTAGTCGTACGTGCTCGCAATGAGAAACTTGCACAACATCTTTTGTCCTACCAGCCCGTTTGCAGCGGGGCCTCGAGAGAAACTAATGGTAATTAAGGTGCTCCTTTTAATAAAGCACCTGAGCAAAGCATTAACACTCCGTGAACACATGTGATCCTCACGTCGCAACCATCCCTCCGGTTATCCCAATTCCTGTCACTTTGGGGCATCGGGTTCCGGACAGTGACGTGTGTATACAACTTATAGATATGATCCAAAACAATAATTATCATCATGATTCAATAACATGTTCAGATCTGAGATCATGGCACTCGGGCCCTAAGTGACAAGCATTAAGCATAATAAGTTGCAACAATGACAATAAGCACTACCGATGGATACTAGGCACCATGCCCTAACAAATCTCACAACTATTACATGAATGATCTCATCCAATCCCTACCATCCCCTCAACCTACAGCGGGGAATTACTCACACATGGATGGGGGAGTCATGGATGGTCGATGGAGAGGTGGCGGTGATGATGATGGCGATGATCTCCTCCAATTCCCCGTCCCGACAAGGTGCCAGAACGGAGTTTCTGATCCCCGAAATAGGGTTTTCGATGGCGGCGGAGCTCTGGGAGTTTTCTGAAAAAAGCGTCGAACCCCTGAAGTTATTAGGTCAGAGGCTTTAAGTAGTCCAAAAGGGAGCGTCGGGGGGCCACACCAACCCTGGGCACGGCAAGGGCCCACCCGCGCCTTGGGTGCGTGTGGTGCCCCTGTGCACCCTCCTCGCTTCGTTTTCTGGCTCCGTGGGTCTTCTGGAAAAATAGAATTTCTGGAATTTTTCTAAAACTTTGATTTTCTGCACAAAAACGAGACACCAAGTCAATTCTGCTGAAAACAGCGTTAGTCCGTGTTAGTTGCATTCAAATCACACAAATTAGAGGAAAAACAATAGCTAAAGTGTTTGGAAAAGTAGATACGTTTTGGACGTATCACATCACGGGAGGCAGCAAGGTCGATGAAGATGGCTCCGGGGGCAATTCCCAATCCCGGCAGCGTGCCGGAATAGAAACTTTTATCCCCCGAATTAGGGCTTTTGGCGGCGGCGGAGCTCGGATGCGTTTCTGGAGAAATCCTTCGGGGGTCGTCGTTTTTAGGTTAGGAGTGATTTTATAGGCGAAGGGGCGATGCGAGGTGGTGCACGAGGTGCCCAGGTGGGACCCAGGAGCGTTTGACCCTGGACCGTGCCTGGGGGTCGTCTGGGGCTGTGGGCCCCTCCTGTAGCTCCTCTTCTGGCCCCCGGGGTCTTCTGGCGAAAAAGAATTTATGTATTTTTTCGGATTTTTCTGAGCACTTTAGATTTTGGATCTTTTCTGCAATGCACAGACATAATAAACAGAAACTGGCACTGGGCACTGGGTTAATAGGTTAGTTCCAGAAAATATGCCACAATGATATAAAAACATAATAAACACATGTAGCATTGTTATAAAACAAGCATGGAACATCAAAATTATAGATACGTTTAAAACGTATCAAGAGGCCAGTATCCTCCAACTCGAGGGCCTGAAAGACCATCGGCGCCAAGAAACACCACCGCGCCGCCTGCAGGACACAGAAACCTTAATTGCTTAGGGATCATCTATGTTTCTCCTCTTGTCTCTCGTATCGGTCCCTTTATTCCTTCTTAAGGTGTATTGGTTTTCAGAAAAGTAAAAACTATCTTGGACTAAATTATTGGAAAATCTAGTTACATATAAAATACCAAGTAAATAAAATATGAAAAAATTATTTCATGCCGAATCAAGTGATATTTATTTGATATTATGAACCCTGACTTAATTTTTTTTTCACAAAACATAGTGGCAAATGTAAATGAGTAGTGGGTATACCCTTTTCGGTATAAGAGCATCTCTAGCATATAACCTAAAAGCTCGTATCGGATAATCAGTATCCGGTTGAGCTCGGCTAGAATAGAAACAGGAAAGCGTACTGGATATTCAAATTAAAACCAGTTGCAAGTTCGCGCGATCATAGATAGCTAGACATCGATTGAAACTACATGATGAACTGGAATTAAACTACACTACAACACAAATTAAGCTACCCTAGTACAGAAATGAAACCCTAGATCTATGCGGCGGCGATGGTAATGCCGCGGCGATCTCCTCCCCGGCGGGCTCCTCCTCCTCGACCTACGGGTCGATGTCATGGTCTTCCTTCTCGACGAGGTTGCGCACACCATGCGAGCTCGCGCTCGGCCACCGCCGCATGCAGGCGAGAAGCGGCACTGGGAGCGCCTGCCTCATACGCCGCCGTAGCGGTCGCGAGCTCTCGGTCGGCGTCCTTGGCCCGTCTCCAGGCCAGTAGCACGTCGTCGACGAGGGTGTACACGTGGCAGGCACCGCAGCCGCGCCTGCCCACGGTGACGACGCACCCTCCCTCCGGGATTGGGATCACCGGCGGCAGGAGGTAGTCGTTGGGGAACTCCTCCGGCGCCGGCTCCGGCTTCTTTCTTCTCCGGCCACCGTCGGAGCTGCCCGCCTCCGTGTTGTGCTCTCCGGGATGAGCCCCGCAAACCGGCGGGACTTGTAGGAGCCGCACTTGCGCGCGGCATTCGAGCAGACGAGCGCGGCCTTCTGCGCCGCCTCATCTTCCGGAGGCTCCCGGCCTCCTCCGCGCCCGTCGGAGCTGCGTAGGCTTGATCCGGCCATGGATCTGGTGGTGGGAAGGGGAGAGGAGCTGCGGTGCGGCGTGGATTGCTCACGGAGTTGTGCTAGGGTTGCGGTGGCGCTAGGCTGGGTGCGGCGGAGGGGTTCGGTTTTGGTACCGTATCGACCCCTCCGTCCCGGCTATATAGGGATGAGCCACCGCTTATCCGGCGGCCCGGATATATTTTTCCTGTATCTGATCGGGCAGAAAAACTAGCCCATCCCCTATATCGGCCGGAGTTTTTCAGGAGGGGATTATCCAGCATCTGCTAGAGATGCTCTAAGTATGGTTAGGGCATTGTGCCATATGTTCACAATGGGCAAAGCTGCAATTTGGTCACCCTGTGTTATCAAACCGATCCGCTGTTTAAAACCTATTTTGAAGCGCGAGACATGCAAAGAATTTGATTTTTGGAGGTACCAAATCCTCCACACCATGATATTCATGTTGGAAGAATCCGCCGAAATTACAGTAACGGTAAGTGAAGCTAGCAACGATGGTACGGCAGCTGTCTTCTTCGCCCAATTGATCAATGAGATCCTCAAGGGCGAATGAACCAATATAGTTACCCCAAAATCCATGTCTGGTATCTTGCTGTAAACTTTATTTACATATAAGGATACAACATTAGTTCGAATCGAGTATACATAAGATTGGCCAGTACTAGGAGCTCTTAATCCCTTCATAGGACAAATTACGCCTCGCATCCATTTAATCAATCAAATAATCGCCTATGTACTCATTACTCTTCCATTCAGAAAAAAGTACACAGTTTCTCCACGCCCGATGATCCTTCCAATCTTCCATCACCAATTCGATGAATGGGAGCACCACCATCCTGACGGAGCTGTAGAATAGAATGTCATGCCGTCGGTCACCAGCACTTGTCGGCGTCCCTCCACCTGAGGTACTCGACGCCACCCAGGTAGTGCGCGTACGCGCCTGCGATGACGAACAGATGGAACAGCTGGTGGCTGTGCCCGACAAGGTCGAACCGCCCGGGGAACCACCGCTCCGGCACGCGCGCCGCGTAGACGGCGGCGCCGAGCCCGTAGAGCGTGCCCATGAGCGCCTCGTAGCCCGCCGTGACGACGGCCTCCTGGCGGCCGCCGTAGAGCAGGAGCTTGTGCGCCACGGGGACGAACCCAGACACGCCCATGCAGGAGAAGAGCGCGGCGCGGAGCGGGCGGAGCTCGGGCGCCTGGAACGCCGGCACCAGCGACGCCGTGACCGCCGCAGCGCCAAAGGCGGTGATGAAGCCCATGTAGAGCCGCCGGAGCCCCGGGTGGCACAGGAAGGAGTAGTAGACGACCGGGTAGAAAGAGGTGACGATCAGGGCGGCGATGCCGGCGTAGTCCAGCCTGAGCGTCACGTACGCCGTCCGCTCCGAGTGGCACAGGACAAGGTGGCACGCGCTGCTCGTCAGCAGGCACACCATCGCGCCGCACAGATACGCGAACAGCGGCCACCGCGTGATCGGATCGGCGGAGGCGACGTCCGCAGCCCGTGGCGCCCCGCCGGCGTCGTGCTGCATTTTTCAGTTCATGCAGGATTTAGTACTCCAAACTGAAGCTCAGGTTGTCAGATGTAGCACAGTTGCTAGAAATAATTAAGTTAACACTGAACTTTCTTTTGTACTCCCCTCTTGCCAAAATGTAGTGCATATGAGATTTTTAGAAGTCAACCCATATAACTTTGACTAAGTTTATATAGAAAAGTAGCAACATCTAGAATATCAAATTAATACCATGAAGTATATTTTCATATGATATACATTTAGTATCGTAGAAATAGATAATTTTCTCACTAAATTTGGTCAAAGTTTACACACTGTAAACTCATTTTTCTCTCAAAAAAACGTCATGTGATGGTAATATAATATGTTGTTCTATTTGTTTCTCTCTACTCCTTAATTAGCTGTCACATCCCACATGCTCGAGATCGCTCTGACGTTTGGTCGATGGTTATTCTAGTTATGTGATGTATTTGGACACAGCGCACCGATGATGGCTCCATTAGATTCAAAGGAAGAGATTCAGAGTGAAGAATCTCTATGGTTTTTCAGTGGTGTGCAATTGGTTTTCTTGTAATTCTAACCTGACAACATATCCATATTTTCTCTTCAATAAAAACAACTCTTTCTCATCTATCCTCTTTGTCACATGGGCCAACTTTTCTTAATCCTGCACTGTACATAAGTTGTTCGTATGGCCCTTTCAACCGCTTTTGCTGCATGATGTGGATGGTCTTAGGGTTCATGTATGAAGTGCCGACGAGGTGGCAGGTTCGACAGTAGTCCATAGAGTAGAGTCGGAACTGGAGGTGAGTTGCTACGTGTACATGTATGTGTACGTATATGTGTATGTGTATGTGTACATGTACGTGTACGTGTATGTGAGAGCGTGTATTGACTGTTGTTTCTATGTTTTATCGTTTATAGCCCTTTGGGCGTTGTACTGGCCGCTTGACCTTTCTTCTATGAAAATGATATGTCTTTACATGGGAAGAACGCTTCCATGGCTTGATGAGTTGGACAATAAGTTTTAAATGTGTACCTTCGCTCACATACTAGACTACACCCAGTTCCCCATTTCAAAACCTGGGTGAATAGCAGAAGTGGCCATGGCATCTGTCGATGACGGGGTCGGACCTCCTCTGGTGCAGATGTGCAATTAGAGGAGGGGAAACGAAATGAGGGGTGAATGGTCGTGCCTATCTGGGGAATTCAACATGGCACAATGTGCTGGAAGGACAACACTGTGAAGCCCCAAGAGGTGCCTATGTCCTACTCGCGTTCTCTCGCGCCTCCTGATGAGAGGATCGATGTATCACTACTTGGAGACACATCAGTAACATAACTAAGCTCCCAAGAAATGGTGAGCTCTGGTTGATTCGCGATTTTGAGCCGTTCGATCAGCCATGGACGGTGCAGATTCAGCGACACATGGAGTATGTGGGTCCCGCTGTCGGTGTCTGCCCCGTCTCCCCAATCCCCGCGCCCCCATCTCCCCCAATCCCCGCGCCCCCATCTCCCCCAATCCCCCCACCTCTCGATCCCCTCCGTCTCCGGCAAGCGGCTGCGGCCGGACAGGGCGGCGGCCGGGCATGGCAACAGCGAGCCCCAGCCCCAGCCTCGAAACCACCTCTCAGCACCCCGGCAGAGCGGCGGCGGCGGCTGGACAGGGCAGCGGTCGGGCAGGGCAACGGCCGGGCCAGGCAGGGAGCAGGTCGCGCCGCACGGCCAGACCAGAATCAACGCCACGCAGCGAGGTAGCGGGTGGTGACGACGGCGCGAGACCCTGAAGGAGCAGGTCGTCCATAAGCTATGGGAGGCCGCCAGCGCCCTTGCCGTGCCCCACGCCGCCGGCGGGATTCTCTAGGGCTCCGTCACCTTCCCGATCCCGCCACCGTCAGCAAGGTCCGTTCGAGGCATGGCCGCCCCACCGACGCGGTCGGCTGCGCCAGCCGCCATGACGGCCAGCAGCGGAGAAGGAGCGTCCTTGCGGGCGCCGTCAAGTCGCAAGCGCCAAATCTGGTGAGGACTTTTTCAGTTGTTCCCTCGAGCTGCGTCACCTCCCCCCAACCCTAGCCCAGTTCTGCACGGGAGGGTGGGCAGCGATGGTGCTAATCCTCCAAGAGCGATTGCATCTTGAACGTACAGTGTGGTTTCTAGATGGTTCTTCTATAGCTGAGTGTTATTTCTTTTGCCAGTTAATTTCTTGCTTATTTTTATGACTGTTGTTACTTTTCTCTTAACAAAATTATGTTATGTAGAAAATAAAAAGCCATGGAGGGGTAGTTCATATCTGCTAAGAATAAGGATAATTTGGCTGGGGAGTATGCAGTCTAATGCTTACAGCTCAATTGGTGCTCGGCTTCGGATATTTTGAGGTGTTTCACTCTAGGGGTGTGGGTTCCATTGAATGTACAACTCATGACCTATTTTTCAAAGTTTTAGATGTTTGTGCCTTTGATATGTTCTTCGGCGTGTCCACATTTCGGATGATTTCGAGTACAGAGTCATTCTTTGTTTCATTCTTGACTATGTCTTGTAAGGGCAGAACATTCATGCTCATTTCTGTACCATTTAATCACATAACACGTTTCCTTGAGAGCTTGGTTATTAATTAGCAAGCTGAGATTAGCTTTGGTCAATCAGAGGTATAGAGAGCGATTAGGAGATAGGGCTGGTTTCTCACATTGTAAAATTCAGTTTGAGTTTTTGAGAGCAGTGCCTTTTAGTCTTAGGTGTGAAATTGAAAACAGAAAATAATTGTAATAATGAAGTAGGTGTGCCTTGCTGTTTTAGTTTTGTACTGATCTATTTCACGAAGCATACAGTACTTGCTCCCCTTCCTTAAGTTCAATGTACACCAGTTTAGACTTTGACTAATCTAACTTTTTTTATATGTGAGCGGAGATGGATTTAACCTGCATTGGTTGTGTCGCAGTTTATGTAATTTCATGGCGTTGATTCAGTTTTGCCTGCATTGCATCAGATTGACCTTCGGTCTGGAGTACAAAGAACTAATGAACACATTGTTTCATTTTTCGACAGCTGAACTTCACAATTTGGAAGAGCAGAAGTCCTGAATTAAATGGTAATGTGTGTCCTGCATGAATTGCTGAATATTGGTAGTGCTACGGACGACCAGAATTAAAATGCAGTTTCAGCTTACAGTCAGGCACCGTGTTAAGAGCATATAATCTATAATCCTAACATATGTGATAGATAAAGACATCCATTGAATGTTGTTTGTTTGTCCTTGGAGACCTAGGCACTTGTGAATTAAATCCTATTGGGGATATATGATTTCATTGTTTGACTTTCTACAGAAACAATTGTGAAATTATCGGATTCTTTTCTATGCAGTCTTATCATGTGCAGAACTCCAGATTCAGCGAACATATGGTTATAATAATGCTGCTTCACTTCAGAGTTTTATCAAGTGGAAAACCCAGGCGAATAAATGTAGCTAGCATGTGTATGTATTTAAATCGATGCTCATTTTCCCCTTACTTGTAGGTGTTAATTGGTACCAGTGGCGGATCTAGCATAAAATGGGGTGGGGTGCCATAGATGTATTGTTGTGTTCTTTTTATTGGTTTGTCTTATTACATATCCGGTTATCTTTGCGACATCTTTACAAGTATCATAGTCATTAGGTTGATTTATTTACTTATTTCTAAGGTACTAAAATGGTTTGAAAAAGCTAAGGGTGGCGTTACCATTTTGATTTGATAATTTTGGTACGCATGAAGAACGTGGCCTTAAAGTATACATGCTTTTGAATTTACCGAAACTGAATAGTCCACAAATTGGTTATTGATTGCCCAATGTTTCCTTTCGTTTTTGCTGGGTGTCCTTAGTCCTTACACTAATTTTTACGTGCCAATGTATCCCGACACTCTTATTTATAAGATTATATCATATCGGATTTCAGTAAGTACTTATTTTATGATTTCTCTTGGAAGGGAATGTTATGTTTCATGAAATGCCATATGCTCAACCACTGGACCCTGTTCAATATGGAACAATTTTCAATGCGAATTGCATATACATTTCCTTCATAAAACGCTGCTGAATTTAATGGCCTATAAAGAATTAGACATATATGCCTACCAATTGACAAATACCAAAAAGCCGAAGCCTCCCCATTAGATACAGAAAACATAAGGTCTAAATCTTCAGATATGTTGAAAGAGTTTTACCTCCCACATTTGTTGCAATTAGGCCCAATCGTAGACACTGTCGACAATGTACAGTTGTACATGGATCTGATGAATAGACTCTATCTCTTGCCTCAGACATCTATTAGTTTTTGTTTGATTTGTAGAGTGATTGCATTCATTCATTTGTGAATGTGGGAATCGGGAGGAACTTTTGGTTGTTTTCTTAATTCTATGTGGGTTGTTTCATGCAGATGCATGTTTGTTTGTGACTATGGGGATAGGCTCTGGTGATATTCAAGCTCAGTGGTATCATGCAACCACAAATTGTATCTTATAACTACCTGTAAGTATCTTGATGCCTTTGTTGTGATCCTTGGTGGTCACTTTTATTAACTTGCTAACTGCTTGTTCTTGCACTTAATGGTGCATGTACAACATTTTGCTGTTACTTTTTGAAGTGAAGTTGTACTACTACACTACTACTCCAGATTCGTTCCAAGAGAAATCTTCTATTACTACTACCTCCGGTCCGATATATTACTACCACAATTAACAGCTTGATCTTCTTATTTCCCAGTTTTTCATTCCATGGCACACTGTTATAAATATTTGGGAAGCCTCTCTATGCATACAGACCTATCATTTTAAATTGCTGTCATAATATAGGATGTAGCCATATTGGTTTTTCATACTTGAGTTCTGTTCCACTAAAATTAAGAGCAGAACCTTTTATTTTGCACGGGCTATAAATCCGTCCGATGAGACCAAAAAATGGTAAGAAGGATGAACTTTCTTATACTAATATCCACTCCTCGCATCTATTTGTATTTTTTATGAAGTATTTCCAAGTTTTATAGTTTTTTCATTCTGTATGGTTGTGATCGATGCATACCCATAATTTTGTAAGAAAATAAGTATGTTTTTAGCTGCATGTCAAGGTTGTGAAGTGTGAAGATGGTAAATGTGCTACATCTTCTATAGCTTCTGCTTACATGTTCATATATGATATGCTCCTAGAGAGGGAATAAATACTATTCTTCTGCGAGAATAAAGAACCACCAAGCGGAGTAGACATAGCTTATTTTTTGTTATGTTGCAAGCTGCATTTTTTTTTAGCAGAGCGCCGTACCCAAGAATAGTTGTGCAGCTCAGAGCAAATAAAGCTATATTTGTCGAAAAGATGGTGTTATTCAAGAGAAGAAGTGAGCATTCTTCTATGGGCATAAATACTCAAACTTGTATTCGGAAAATGTTTCTTAATGATTTATAACTTATCTGACACCAAGAGTTTGTTAATATTAATTCGCTATAGTTTTTTGGAAGTGTTGAATGTGACATGTAAAGTTCTTTCTGAAATGATGTGTTTTGGACTTTTGCGCTTGGGAGAGACGTAAAATCTTCCATGAAGTTTGTAACTTGTTTACCCTCTGCTCATGAGTTTTTCATTCTTAAATCATAATGTGCAAGTTATCATTATGGCCTTCTTTTGTAGAACAGGTTTCCATTAATGTTGGAGTCACGTGAAATTGTCGATGGAAATAGATTTTGTGGTTAAATTCACCACACCATATTTTTAGTACAATGCTTTCTCCCTGCGAATCTTATTTTTAAACTCTTCGACTCCTACATCAGTTGAACTTACATGGTCTCATGCAAAATAGTAAAAGATGATGTAGATTACTGCAGTAATCTATCGGGCGCGGCAAAGCGCGCCATGTCCTTCTAGTATCAACTAAAGAGGAAGGCGGTGGCCGATGTCGGAGAAGATGAACATTGCACGGGAGGCTCGGTGCATGAGTGGTATGTAGATTTCTCTGTCCTCCACAACGGGTGCCAACACTAGGGGGGACTCTATTCCTCCCCGGTCCATATATTCAGATAGGTAAAAATTTGATATGTCGTGCTAAAAGGCAATGCTATGGTAGGTACTCCCTCCGTTCATAAAAGGATGTCTCAATCTTTTCTAGATTTGTATGTATGTAGACATAGTTTAGTGTGTACATACATCCAAATTTAGATAAAGTTGAGACATCCTTTTATGAACGGAGTAAGTACTAGGTAGAGCCTTGGGAGTGGATGAGCTGTACACAGGTAGTGCTCCGTTACACCGCTGCTCGGCGGAGGACAAGCACAAATAACAAAGCCAAAACAAATGCAACTCATTTTATAGAAAAATATAAATCCAAGTGTCGGTGCTCAAGACATGTATGCGGGTCCGCCGCGTCCAGCTAAACGTTTATTGGATTGGTTGACCAAAACGAGATAATCAAGGTTCCCAGCCGCAGCGCCAAATAGGTGGTTGTCCATCACACTCATGGGAGAGTAGAGCGCCGCACTACTTCTGTTTGCCGATTGCGTTGCATATAATTAATCAACTCCATGAAGGAGACGCAATCTTGAAGGTGTCCTTTATTTAAAATGTATTTTAAGCGCATTTTGAAATGTCAATTTTTTTGAAACAAATGTTCGTGCATATATCTTAATATCCAATGTGTTCACAAATTCGTTTCACCAAAAAACCGACTTTTTTGTGTCTTGTGTAATAAAGATAAAATTTGGTGCCAAAATAAGTATTTTCACGGGACATTTTTTCTTTTCTTTTACACATGACACAAAAATATCGGTTTTCCGTGAAACGATTTTGTGAACACATAGAATGTTAAGATGTATTCTCGTGGTTTTATTTCAAAAAAATTCAACATTTCAAAATAATTTTTTAAAATACCGGGTGCATATGCACGTAGGTGTCAAAGTGAATTTCACTATCAAAATGTATGTACATTGTACAAATGAATCCAGCAATTCAATTTCATGTTGTGGATTGTGGCTTGAGATTGCTAACGAGGCTAGTTGTCACCAATAATTTGTTTATTTTTTTAGAAAAGGGGGTGCAGATCCCCGACCTCTGCGTCAAAATGATGCACACAACCTCCGACAATTTGTTTATTGATGTTTAAACTTAGAAAAGTTTGACTTGTGAATCATAGGAAGCGTTCTCTCTATATATGTGTGTATATCAGATTGCCGACACTTGTTTTTCTCTAAGTCGTTTTCCCCTAAAGAAATCTAAAAACAAAATGCACCGTAGACACGTTAACAAAATCCCAGCTGGTTGAGCCAGCTTTACACGCACACACTGTCTGTCGCTAGTCAATGTGTTGGCAAGAACCATAAGTGTGGGAGGCGCCTTTGCGAAACATTATGGTTGGCACAACGTGAATCGACCATGCACCAGAAGCAAACCAACCTACCAAAAGTACCATCTGTACTCCTCTGACGAAACGTAATCCAACAAACATAACGCTCAAGAACCCTAGCTTAGCTAGCACAGGAAAGCAAAAGGGAAAATAGACTGATCCCAAGCATAAACGAAATGCAGATGCCCTGCCACACCACCGCCCCATTAAGAACTCGCCAACAACCTAAGAGACCAACAGGAATTCAGCCTACCTACTACCTTCAACGTGAGACAGCTCCAGTTAACCAGATCGATCGAGCACATGAACACATGGCAAAGGCACTTGATAACTAGATTAATAATAAGAAAAACAGAGTAGTTTAGTGGTACCTGGATCAAAGCAACGTGATGGTGAGAGAGCAAGGAAGATGATGTGTTGGGTGGACAGCTGGTTGGGATCTTCTCCTTGGTTTCAGACAAATCCGTGGCAGCTGGAGGCAGCAGGAGGCAGGACGCAGCCGCCTCGTGTTTCAGCGCCCCTGTCATGTTGGCCATCAGCATCAGATCTTCCCAGTAGCTCCTCGCCGACGAAGGACCTTCAAATGTGCTCCGTCTGCCGCTAATGCCGTCGCTTGGGATCACCATTGCCGTGATGATCGTCAGGCACAGGAACAGCAGGAACCCTGCCAAATGTCTGCAAGAAACAGAGCTCAGATGATTCGGCCGCAAGATTGTGTTCGTCGATGGTGTATATCGGTTAAGGGACTTACGACCAGACGTTGAGGGTCTCGTTGTGGATGGAGAAGATGCTGAGGATGGTCTCCCGCATTGGCCACTCGCAGCGGTAGTAGCCGAGGATGAACTCGTTGTCCTTGAGCCACTCCGGCAGCGACTCGTAGCCGACCAGCTCGCAATTCGCCTTCTGTTGCTTCTTGGTGTCGTCGTCGTTGCCATGAGAGCCTTCGCAGGCGGCGCAGGAAGAACTGGTGGAAGAGTCCATCGGTTGCCCCTCCGAGCTGCTCGGCACCCTTCTCTCCTCCATGCCTGCTCTTCTTGGATGTACCAGCCACGGAAATCTTGCACTTCAGGTACAGGCTTGACTTGTGCAACTCCAATGGTTGTTTCTTGTTCAATGGTAGAGAGAGAAAAAAAAGGAGGTTTTGTGTGTGTGCGTGTGGAGAAGAAAGACAACTCTCCCTCTATATACGCACGCATTTTCTGTCTCGATCGATCCCTCCCCTCCTGTGATTGGTGGCACGTTGCTCTATGGAGCCAAACAAGAAGTGCAAGCAATGGGGATCACAGAGGCCATGTACTAATTCTAATAATATTCCAAGTCGATCCCTCCACACAGATGCGAAGATTCCGATCTCTCGTGGCATATTTGTTGTGGTCCTTGTGGATTAATCTGTAGGAATGGGCAGTACACTACCACAAATGCACTTTTTTTCTTCGAAACAGAGACAAATGTTTTGCCTCATCTCATTACTTCTGTGCTTATTGAATAATATGTGCTTGTTTAGCGGGCTTCTGTCGCTCTCAATAGTTTCTTAACTAAGATTTTTGCATAATTAATAATAGTTTTACATACTAGGTCAAAAGACCGGAAAAGGAGATAAATATTACTATTGCTCTCGCGGCTTGATAGAGCCCAAGTGTCGTGCACCGGCAATTCTCCAATTGGCTGCCTCCTCTTTTATAAGGTTTCCAAAACATCTTATAATTCAGAACGGGGTTATTTTTATTATGACTTACAAGTTTCTAATAAAAAAATTACCCCTGCATTCCCAATTTTAAAATATTTTGAATATTTCAATTGTTACATGAACCTACAAACTGAAATGTGTCTAGCTACATGAGATTCAAAAGAAACTTGAAACATTGTATAATTCGAAACAGGGTGAGTAGAAAACTAAAGGCAAAGCCACCAACGCCACTACCAACAAGAATCTCTAATGCCATGGCCAAATAACGACGTGGTTTTTCGAGAACGGCAGGAGGTCGCCCGGTTTATATATTAAGCCAATCTTGATGATTGGATTTCCGGGTCTTGAGGTTTGTGCTCCCTTAATTTTATTTTATTTTGAAAATGTTATTTGCAAGTTTCTAAATAATCGATCTCGAAAATAATTCTTGATGACAATCAATGATATATGGAAAACTCTATTCTTCAACCGGTTTTGTGCGTACGTGCGTTACCTTCCTTGCTGCCTTTTCCCTCTCTCGACCCCATGCACGAGAGACCTAGTTGATGCAGTTTTACCGTAGCGTCCTTTCTTTCTCGTTTTCCTGCTACCTTCCTATTGTTCCGTTTCTTTCTCATCTTACCGTAGCGTCCCAGTTCGATGGAGACCACTCGAGCACGTCGCCGCCGCTTTCCGTCCATGACCAAGTGCCACTGCCCCCTTCAGTCTCACTGTCGAGCGCCATCGCTCCCAAAAAAATTGTACCCCCTCCATTCCGCTTTAACTGTCGCAGGGAGAATACTATTGTAGTACAAAATACTATACAAATAAACCAGTAATACTGCTTTCCTGCTCAGCGAGTTAGGTCGCGCGAGGCGGACCTGCTCCGGCCGAAGGCGCCGCCGGCCGGATATCCCTGCTCTGGCCACCTCGTTCTCCGGCGAGACCAGCTCCGAGATCCCCTCAGCCTCCTCTCTCCACTCATCCACATAGAAAGCACAGCCGCCGCCGGACCCGCGCCTCCTTTCTTCTCCAAGCTCGGCCACCACAACCACTACGTCGCCTCCGCCCCCGTGCGGCTCACTGGGGCCGCACCGGGGCGCCCCCAACTCCTGTGCGCGTAGCCCCTCGCCGGCCACCCCCTGCCGCCGTCGCCGTTGTCTCTCGCGCGGTGGCGGCGGCGCTCATCTTTCCAAAAGGGGAGCGGGCAAAGTGTCGGGCTCCTGAGTGGAGAAGCTCGCGTCTTCACCGGCGCGGGAACGCCGGGGCGGCGGCCCCGGGATCCAGCTCGGCCGTGAGCTGGTGTCGACGGCGGTCTCGGCCGCTTGGGCGGCGGGGCAGCATCGTGGGATGGCGGCCAAGCGTGGCGCGGAGGCGTGGCGGGCGCACAGGGTGCGGCGTGGACGCGGGGGTCTCCGGTCGGTGCGCCTCTGACGGCACGGCTTGGAGGCTCGAGGATGCGCGGGGAGATGACGGTGGTGGCTAATCTGCATTCTCCGGTCGCCGGCGGCTGTGTGGCGCGCGTGGTGCGCGTCGACGCGTCTGGGAAGGTCCACGACCAGGATCCGTGGTGGTTCGTGGCCTCGGGCGGCGCACTGTCTTGCCATGCCGACGTGGTGCTCGGTATGGCGTGGTGGCGTGCTGCGTCCGGTGGTGCTGTCCTTGGTGCCGATGATGGATCTGCTGCCTCCGTGGCGGATTGGCCGCCGGTAGTCTCCGCGAGGTGCGGGTGGCTTCGGCGGTCTGTGATGCGCCTCTTCGTCGCCGGGATTGTTTGGTGGTGGTGGTGGTTGGCTTGCCGGCGACGGTTTGGATTGATATGCGGTTGTTGGTGTGTGGGGAGCTTGGGTGAAAACCCAGTGATGACGGCGGCTGCGGTCGTCGTATACCGTCTTGGAGGCATTACATTTTTGCTGCCACACCCCGCCGCATGGATTCAATCGTCGGTGCAGCTCCGGGGGAGACCCTTGATCTTGTGATCGGACGATGGCGGCGCCTTGGTGTCGTTTCCCTCTTGGGGCTTCGTCTTTGGAGTTGGACATCGACAAGAGGGACTAGTGGAAGGCCGAGGTGTTCGCGTTGAGGCTTCTGTGGCGACGAAGATGATGATGAGCGATGTCGGAGACGTGGCTGTGGCTGCGGTAGTCGGCTCTTTTCCGGCGTGTCCTTGGAGTTGCCTCGGCATGTCTTGTTGCTGTGAAGTCGAAGCTGCTGCGGTGGGTTCCCGGTGGTGTACGATGACTGGCGACAGATGTTCCTTTCGGCGAGTTTCCTCGGCGCCAGCCAGCCTGGTTCTCCTTTTTAGCTCTTCCTCAGAGTCGGAGTTGCGCTGCCTTTGCGCTGTTGGGGGAGCTGTCGCAGCTCCCCGGAGGGTTCTTTGTGTTGCGGCGGGCGTCTTTTAGGCCGGGGCGGCGGCCCCGGATGTTGGTACGACGTCCGTGGTCTGCGAGCAGCTCTCCCTGGGCAGCTTGGGCTGCGGGTGGCTGGTTCGTGCGGCGTCGTGGCTCGGTTGCGAGCGGTGCTATGTCGGGACGGCGGTCCCGGAAGGGGGTGCTGGCGGCGAGGCTGTCGGGGCTGCTTGGGCAGCGGCAGCAGCGGTTATCTTTTAGGCCGGGGCGGCGGCCCCGGATGTTGGTTCGGCGGCCGTGGTCTGCGAGCGGCTTCCTGGTGCAGCTTGGGCTGTGGGTGGCCGCGTCGTGCGGCGTCGTGGTATCTCGAGGTTGTGGGGCTTCGCCCCGTGGGTTGTGTCGTGTTGTTGTATGGTTTTCGCCCGGTTTCTTCCATAATAAACCAGACACCTTCTGCTTAATAAATGGTGAGGCAAATCTTTTGCCTCGGTTTCGAAAAAAAAAACTATACAGACTTGCGACACCAATTTCATATCAAAGGGAGTAAGATCTTTCACTTTTGTGTCGTCTAGATTTAAAAGAATTTAGGACACATCATTGACTATATCAAACATTCCTTTTGGATCTTTTTAAAACCTTTTCAATATGAGAATTTTTTTTAAATAAAACGATCACCGAAAGTCCGAAACTCGGTAGCCAAAACGAGTTTTCGGATCTTCAAGGCCTAGTTATTTTTAGGGTAATTCAAGGCCTAGTGTAGCTCGATATTTTTCAAACTCCAAGATCGTGGGCTGGTGGGCTTCCGCGATGGTCTTTTCATCTTTCAATGGACTCTCTGACTCGATGCCGAAGGAAGCCCTGTCTCCGCTCTCCAGGCGAATATTCGCAGTCCAGTCCATTTTCCCTTTCTAGTTTCTCCTCCACGCCTCTCGTCTCCCACGCCTCCGACCACCGCCCGCTTCCAAATCCCCAATTGCCCAATCCCACCGATCCACATCCCGAGATCCTGATCTCACCGCCGGCGCCCCGACTCCAAGAAAACTGTACCCCAACCCTTCCACCATGGCGACCTCACTGGCTGCGGCGGCGGCGGCGGCGGCGCCGGAGACGGCGCTGGAGGACCTGCCGGAGGACGCGCTGCTGGCGATCCTGGCCTTCCTCGCGCCGCCCGACGCCGCCGCCGCCGCCTGCGCCTGCCGCGCCCTCGCGGCGCCGCGTCCTCCCCGGAGCTCCCGCTCGCCCTCGCGCTCCGCCTCGGCCTCCCACCCCCGCGGCCCATCCCCGAGGCCTGCCCGGCCTCCGCGCGCCGCCTCTTCCGCTCCCTCCACCGCCTCCGCCGCCTCCTCGGCCTCTGGCGCCGCCTCCCCTCCTCCCACCCCGGTGCGCCCTCCCTCGCCGCCTTCGAGTGGGCCCCGCGCGCCACGCTCGCCGCCTCCCTCCTCGCCCCCTCCAAGCACGGCCTCGCCGTCTCCAAGTCCCCCTTCGTGACACTCTCCATCGCGGAATCCGGGGACACGGTGGCGGCGCTTGGGGACGTGCCGGTCTGCGTCAACTTCGTCGGGGATAACCACATTGTGGTGGAGGCGGCCTCGGGGGGAGATGAGGAGGAGGGGATGGAAGGGGGGTCGCCGCCGGAGGAGATGTATATGCATTTCGCGAACCGGAGGAGCCCCGGGGCGGGGAGGAGGAGGAGGGAGAGGCTGGGAAGGAGGAAGGGGGCCGGATGGAGGCTGAACACTTTGTGAGGATCCCAGATGCTGAGCCGACCAAAGCGCGGCCGCTTCAGGGCCTGTGGAAGGTGCTTCCTCTGCACATACTAGTGCTTTCTTTGTAATTGTTGATTGATACACTACATGGAGTGCATGAGGACTAGATAATGTTCCGGGTATTCCAAAGTGCTGTTCCACCAATTGCTTGTTACTGATTCTCGTGAAGGTGCCCCTCTCTCACGGCATCGCATTTAAAATCAGAATATATCATGCACCTTTGTGGATATTGTGGCACATAGGTTTCTTCATGTATGCTTATCAAAGATCTGTGGTCTGAATTGTTGCCTGCGTTACAATCAGGGCAGTTGATTTTTGTATTGCAAATTTGCAATACCATGGTCAGGCGATTACATCCATTATGTGGATATGGAGAAGACTAGAGCGGGTGTCTCTTTAATTGATATAGCATAGCACTCTCAGAGGTTGGTAGTGAAAACTGGATTCATTAGTTCGTGTTTAAGTGGCTTATGATAGGATGCTATGATGCAATTGCATGCACAGTTGCGCTCATAGTACAGTTTCATGGAGTTAATTGTGATGTCCGTCCGAGTTACGAGTTAAAGCTGTGCACAGACATAGTATTTACACTGGAGTCTATATGCTAATCTGCATACGTGCACTTGCTTGACACGTATGAGCTATGACTCTCAAAAGTGGCCATGTGGAGTTTGCTGTTAAAGAGTATGAGGCTGCTTTTCTTAGAACTAGGCAATGAAACTTCGACATGTATTCACCTGTAAAAAATCATTGTCATTTGAAGATGTTCCAGGAGTGCTTTTGTCAAGAAAATTTGCTCAGTGGTGGTCCAATTTTCGAGTTTTTTTACAATAGTTTGTTCTTCTCTCGGATAATGTTAATCAAATGGCAATTGAGTACTATGGGAGGTGTTTTCCTTGCTAGCATGGCAAGTTGTGTCTTTCATGGTTTACTGTTGCATTTTGTGTTGCGCACATATAATGGTTCCAGCGTGGAGGCTATGTCAGCAGTAAGAATCTAGTTCAATCACAGCGGGCAAAACAATACTCAGTTACTCACAAAAATCTACCATGATGATGCAATTCTCATTGGATTGCAAAAGTTCAAAAGCTTGGTGATGCTCCATTTTGTGCTGCCACCAAAATTACTTGGGATACCAAATTACTCCCTCACCGATTGCAGTTCCTACCCATTCGGATCAACTAGGATATTTTTCCTAAAAGTTCAAACAAACATGGATTTTTTTAGTTTGTTTTGTAAACTAAAGCTGACAGAACTGGTAAGTTCAGTTTTCTCATACTTATTGTACGATGAACTAATGATTTAATTGAAAAATCTTTATGAAGGCTGCATTGACTAGACAGTTCAAGTAACTGTTTATCTGCCTATGCTCAGAGCCGAACAGTTGCAGTTTCTGTCTGTTGGCCTGATTTAATCTTGTCGTAGTGTAAACTGCACACATAGGTTGTGTGTAGGCTTTAGTGTGAACACACACATAGGTTGTGTGCTGGTTGGGGCACATGAGTTGTGTCCTGAGTAGATAGGCATGCTGCAATATGTTTGCATGAGTTAAGTAGTAGGTGCTAGTATGTTCTAGAGTATCATTTATATGTAATTCTTAGGCTGTAAGATAGGGTAGCAGTAGAAAGGAGTAGAAGGCTCTAGAATGCTGTAGCACCGACCTTGAACCCTCTATATAAGGAGAGGCACCCTACATGGAGGGAAGCAAGTAGCAAGCCAAGGTCCTAGCATAGGTTGCTGAGGGCAAGCATAGGTTGCTAAGGTTTGCCAGCATTTGTTGCTATAGTGTAGCATTTGTTGCTGCACAGTAGGCATAGGTTGCCAAGCTTGTAGGCATTCGTTGCCTGTGTGGTGTAGCATTCATTGCTACAATATCTAATAGAAAAGGAAGGCATTTGTTGCCTGAAACTGGTGTGTTCCTCTGTAGTGCTAGTCCCCTGTTTTCTTCATTTGCTAGAGAGAAGAGAAGGGAGCACCTAACACTGTCAACTCAACCTCGTGCATTCTCTTATGTTTCTTTGGCTAGTACTCCCTCCGTTTTTAAATATAAGATGTTTTAGCCTTTATCCATATTCATATGTATACAAATGTATCTAGACACGTTTTAATGTGTATGTTCACTCGTTTTAGTCCGCATCTAGACAATATGTAGAACACCTAAAACATCTTATATTTAAAAACGGAGGGACTAGAATTGTTGGTGATTACAAATTGAAGAGAACTTTCTCTACCATATTTTTCTATTAGAGGCTTTGGAAAGTATGGGTTATTTCGTGTGTAAGTGGTAGTTGGCTAATTGCTAGTTTGCTACTAGTATGAGATTTTAGACAGAGTTGTTCTTCTATTTGATATTTGAGTTTGTTTTGTGCATGATTCTCTCTTCCCATTTTTTATGTGTATCAAACTAGCTCATGGACTATTTAGTTCCACATTTTTGATTTACTGTTTTTCTTTACTGGTTCTGTTGACAAGCAACTGTATTTCATGGTAGCATTTGTATCTTCTAAATTGGTGTTCATTAGCATTCAGACAGTCGTGTTGTCTTAGAAGATTTTAACCAGGTAGAGGATTACTATAACATGGATACTGTGACATGTATCATCAGCTGATTTGTCACATCACCTGTTGTTTTCAGTTTACAAGTTAAATAATACTCCCTCCGTTTTTAAATATAAGATGTTTAGCATTTGTCCACATTCATATGTATACAAATGTATCTAGACATGTTTTAGTTTGTATGTTCACTCATTTTAGTATGCATCTAGACAACATGTGAAACACCTAAAACATCTTACATTTAAAAACGGAGGAAGTAGCTTTTGCCATTCACACGAAGTGATGCTAACCTTTGTTTTCCCTCAAACAGGGTATATGCGAGAATGGGACTCTGGAATTTTACCTTGTTACCTATGATGACATTGGTGGAGTGACTTGTCGGGGAGTTAGTGAGACTAAGGGCCATAACTCAGGCTACTCCCCTCTCTTTTGGACTACAGATGCTACATTTCTTGAACCACCATTCTCAGAACAGGAACTGGATCGTTACAGTTGCTATGAACATATCCAAGTTGTGACTTCTGGGCATACAGAGATGCTGAACAAAGGCGTCTCTCGGATAATGTGTATCAATTCCAGTTATGATCTGGTTGAACCTCATATGTTGGCTCCCATAGAAGATACTAGGAATTTAGAGGGGAGGATTTGGCTTTACGAGGATGGAACCTTTGGGTTTGGATTCGCTGGAAGTAATTCAATTATAGATCTGAGGCATGTCTCCTTGGATGGTTGTATTGTTGATACTTCATACTAAATATAGGGTCCTTCCGGCATGTAATTGTTGCTAGGACTAGGAAACCTTCTGTACAGCATTGTTAGGCAAAAACTGGTAGTTGAGGCATGGTGCCTCCAATTGTTGTAACTTTAGATGACAATTCATTGGATTTGTCCCCTTGTGTCATGTAATTGTAGCTGGGATAACCATGTATCCTGGCGCTGCACTATATGGTGGTCCCTTCTGGCATTTACTTGCTGCTGGAATACCCATGTAACATTGTTACTACATTTAATTCCTAATAAATTGGAGTCTGTCACTTCGTCATAAGGCTGTTTATGTCCTGGTATTTTAGGTGACTCCTTTGTCCTTGTTGACAACTTTATAATGTGATAACTAAGGTCAGTACTGTATAACGTGTCAACTTGTTTGAAGTCCTCTCTAGTATCAAAGGTTAGTGTTTTCTCATGGTAATACTAGAAAAGCTTAATATCAACATTTTATTTTTAGTGTGCTATTTAAGACTTTAACATTTTTCCAAATATACATTCGAGTATCTTCTGATTAGAGCTATGCTCTTGGTATTCCAGAAATGATATTATGAGTTTTTAATGGTAATATTTGTACCATCATTTCCTCGTCTATGAAGATGATTGAGGCCCCCTTCTTTTCAGCTTATTTTCCAGATTCTCCCGGAAGCTACCCTCCATCAGCTTCTCCCAGAATATCGTTTTTAAAATTTGTTTAAACTTCTAAATTTATCTTCCCAATACTTATTTAGAAGTTTAAACAAATTTAAAAAACGAGATTCTGGGAGAAGCTGATGGAGGCTAGCTTCTGGAAGAATCTGGAAAATAAGTTGAAAAGAAGGGGGCCTGATTCACCCGCGTCATCTACTTTCTAGTCCAACCTTTCGGTGGGGGCAAGGTAAATAAGTAAATATTGTACTCTTGCGTAATCTCTCAGTAAAGTGTTTATCGTAGTAGCATTCATGTCCTCTGTTCCCGAGGTAGATAGTGTACCTGCCAGATTGTCTGTCAGATCTCTGCATTGTTCAGACCTGTAACTTGGGATCCAATGCAAGGCATCCTAGTTTGGTAATTTCAGTGGTTTTATGACTTTTACCTCATGGTAAAATTGATACACACAATCTGAAGTCCTTTGTATCATCTATGTTTCTGATCTAGGTGGAGATTTGCATCATGAGACCTGAGGACATTATCTGTTTTTGTTCCAAGTGCTTGTACAACGCATTGGGTGAGAAAATCAAGACCGGTGTGCCTCTCTGCGGTACAAAACAGTACTGCTAATCTGTCACTCTGCCAACAGAAATTTTAGACTTGTCTGGCAATATAGTACTCCAGTAGGAAGATATGCAGGTAAGAAGAGCAAGCACGTACATATTTTATTGTTTGGCAACACTACAATCAAGAGACAGAGGGATTTCTCCTTATTTCCTATTTTGATGTTGCTGACTCATTAAAACAAAGTTCACATAAAAAGACCAATTGTAGGTCTATGATTTCTTTGCAAGTACTGATGTGCATTATGTAAAAGGCTGCATTAGCATCCATATAATGGTATACCTATGGCTATATTTTACATATATTTTTGGACTAATATTTTTTCAACCGAGGGTGGACGAGCCATGTGACATTTTCTAAAGAAGAGCGGTGCAAAATCACCAAAACTGCGAGTAAGAGGACTTGTTGGAAAGGCATCAGCCTCTCCCCACCACTGGCTATGCCTCCGTCTACTTTTGGACTGATATTTTGTATTGGTATAGTACCATTGTCCTAGTACCGCATAATCCATTATTCCTGTTAATTGTCAGTAATAGTTGCCCCAGGACAGAATTCATTTTGTAGCGCCTAGGCTACCTCTTTACTCTGTTCTTAATTATTCTCCCTTTTCATGTCAACTGGCATGTGCGTTCCAACTAAGGGCTGTCACCTTTACAAGCAAGCAAATTTAGTGTAAATGGTTGGTGGACAGGAAATCGCCATGCTTAGTTGGTCAAAGGACAGCTAGTCAGGGTGTCAGCACAATTAAGCTGGTTGCCTGGCAATCCCCGCAGCTGGCAGCCTTTGAGAGGCTGCCATGATTGACACTAGAAATTTAGTGTAACTTATGGTCCTGTCGTAGCTTTTGTTTTTCTGAAACAGGTTGATCCTCTAATCCTCCTATCTTGCGGAGTTCTGATGACCTTCCGCAACTCAGGCAGGTAATGGGAATCTAGGGGCGCAAATAAGTCGAAACTAATTACAAAGGCATAGAACCAAGCAAACCTTGTTTAATATATATGAACTCACTTTATGCATCTATTATTCCTTCCTGTTTAGGAAACCCCTGTTGCAGTGACATAACTGAAAGTTTGAAATTGAAAGAAGAAAAATTCTGCAGTAGCCAGTAAATTCATTCTCAGTGAATGCACTTGTTGTATCATGTGCCAGAAAGAAATAATTGCCAGCAATATCTTAAAATGTTCACATTGCTGATGAGGACATACCCTGGTACTGTATCTTGTGATGTTTCTTCTTTTCCAGCTAATTAAGAATATAAAATTACTTCCTCAGTACCGTATCAAATATTCATGATTGTCCCAACACTATGTTCTGTCATTATTTGCCTCAAATCTGCTTGAAAGCTTTGTTCAACCTTCAACACATGAAATTATATCCACCTTTACGCTTGTTGTATAGTCTTTTTCAGTGTGCTCCAGATCTACACCCTTTTTTGTTAGGCGCCACCTATTTTTTCCCCATTGCAAGTATAAGTTGTTTAGAGTCGTCTTCATTTAAAAAAAATCAGAGCATTTGATTTATTTTTTGCTCCTTTCATCTATTTGTTAGCACTTCCAAAAACATGTAAATCAAGAACTTGCACTTTTTTTACACTAAAATCAAAAATTATAGTTGTTGTGCTTGCACATGCGCTACGCATAGACATGTTGCAAGTAATGGATTAATAATTTCAAACCAGGTAAATAGATTTTGACTTTATAACAAGGTTTACATGCGTACAAGATAATAATATAATTGTCCTTAAAACGCACATGATCTCCGCGGGAAAAACTGAAAAGTTCCGGGCCACAGAAAGATGTACTGCTCTGGAGCAATTGCAAGACTCATTATTCAATCTCTGGATATTTCAAGGATTAATAGTCCGATTCTTCATCATCCACTGACCCAGCGCTTTGTGATGTCTTCTCGTAGTCGTTCTCGAGCTGGCTGAAATTCCCCTTCTCTTTGATCAGCTGGGTATGATGGTGCTTGCAGAAGAGCTTGCCCTCGTGTGCGATGTAATTTGAAGGGCTGATGGTGCACCCTCCATGGCAGCATTTGAAGCAGCTCTTATGGTACATGGTGTTATTGACAGTAACCTGCAGAATTAGTGGCTGTCATGGTCAGAGCTTTGTTATTCATGCAAACCAAAGAGGTACGAACTATATGTCCGCATCGCCTTCTCTTATCTTATTAAAGATCAATAATTGAGTGTCCAACATGGAAATCCAGCTACTTGCTGTCAAGTAAAGCAAAGTCTAGCTAGAAAGTGTAGTTCAAAAATAATAATGGAGATACTTATTAGAGGCATAAGAGTACAAAATAATACCCTCTCAATTGGATAGACTGTCTTGCTGCATCCAAAACATTTCTCTCTGGTGCCAGCAAATGAGCTCGAGACTTTAATAGCATTCTGCCAAGAATACGTTCATGGTAAGCATCATCAAATGTGGTAGTCGACAAAGAACAAAAGATCATAATTTACATGATTTTGTCAATATTCTGCTCATGAGTTTCCGAAATGTGACATTACATTGGACTAAGTTCCTATGTGTTAAGATCCAGGTGCTAAAATTTAAGTTTTGGGTGGCTGTTTATCCCTTGGTTTGGCATCTACGTAATTTAATTTGAAATGAAAGTTTACTCTCCAAGATTTTTTTTTGAATATTATTACTGCATACCTCGTTCTCAACAGTTCTTTCTGGCTTGACAACCTTTGGAGTTCCTGAATCACAGAGGAGACGACATGTGCTACTCAGGGTCAACATTTACTTTCTGCATTGCAAAGGAATGAAGGAGACGAGCCAGTTCGTACCGTCAAAGCTCTTGTCCAAGCTCCCAGTCCTCTTGAAGAGCTGATCAAAGTGAGGCCTGCAGTAGAGCACGCCTTCGAACGAGTTGTAATTCGCAAGCTGCATAAGAGAAACAAGGTCACCACCGTTGAGTTTGGCCACCATTGTTTTGCATAGTTTCATACTTGGCCGACCAATTTCTTACAGAAGTTCAAGAACTGACACCTCAACTGAACTTAGTGTGTCGTGTCAGTGCAGGATAGGGAAGGGCGATAGGGGAGTAGTACCTTGAGGGTTCCCTTGCAGTGGTGGCACCTGAAGCAGGCCTTGTGGAAGACCCGGTTGTCGGCGGTGAGCTTGTCGACGAGATACACCGTCTTGTCGCAGGCGTTGCACTTGGTGGTCGTCCCCTGGAAGGAAGTCGCCATTGCCTTCTCTTCTTCCCTTCCGATCTGCTACTGAGAGACAGAGAGCAAGTGCCTGTGTGTGTGTGTTCCACTGATATGGTTTTTCCAACACTAGCTCCCAAGATGTCTTGGGGTCAGTGATGGCTATATGGGAACGGCGTGGCGTGGTTGGTGGTGGCCTGCAGCTGCTGCAGGTATTGCTGCCGCGAGGAGGAGCAGGACAGCTTGGGAATATTGGGGGTGGCAGTGGTGGTTGTGGAAATTTTGCGGAGGGGCTAAGCAAAATCCAGCACAAGTGTAGCAGGGCTACCGTGATGGTGACGACTGATTGATGATGACGTGGCAAGCCAGAGAATAGTCTCGGCCGACAGCCAGTGACAATCTTTTTTTCTCTTTGAAACAAGACAGCTAGTGAAGGGGAGCCTTGGCGCAGCGGTAAAATCTGCTGCCCTGTGACCATGAGGTTACGGGTTCAAGTCTTGGAAACAGCCTCTTACAGAAATGCAGTGAAATGCTGCGTACTAAAGATTCAAAGTGGTCGGACCCTTCCCCGGACCCTGCGCAAGCGGGAACTACTGCACCGGGGCTGCCTTTTTTTTTTAAACAAGACAGCTAGTGACAATCATTTGAGAGAGAGTGTGTGTGAGATTCAGAACGTCTCCTGCTTGACAGCAACATGAGAATGCAGTTGGGGTAATATGGCAGCTGATTTCCATTCTTGGGGGTAACCTAAAGCTAGTTTATATTTTTGACAAAGGCTCTCTCTCTCACTGTCAAGTGTAACGCTTTGAGGATCGCTGATCGAAACGTGCTGCCAGCACACCATATGCACTGGCTCAACCAAAGCTCAGTCGGTGGGTGTGCACTGCAGCCTTGTTTATTCACAGCCTGCGGTTGCTTCTTGTGCAAGTGCGAGCATGTCATTTTGACTAGGTTGCTTCTAGTGAAAGTACGCAGAGAAGCCAAATCCCTTTATTCTTTTGTGTGGACTTCCCATTTTCAAGGCACTATAAATTCACCTTGCCACATGGGAAGATATACTCTTGCTTCTGGAAAAAACATTTTGAAATGTAAAAAATCCCGTACAAATTTTTGGAGCGTCCATATCGCCATTCTATGTGTGCGCACCAACTTCCACGAAAACCCGACATTTTTTGTGCCATGTGTTAAAAGGACAACAAAAAAAATCTCATGAAAAGCCATTTTAGCATCGATTTTTTTCTTTTTTACACAAGACGTAGTCGACCTCTTCTGTCATTTAAGTCATCGTACCCTAGCAAGTTTTGACACAACGCTGTTTTGCGAATAGCTTCGGTTGCCTCGTTGGAGCGCAACTTAATCATATGTTAGGAAGGCGTCGAGGGGGGATTAATAGAAGGCTCGAACCATACACCACTTCTCGAGACCAACTCCAAGGCATCATTACTCAACGTCGATCCTATTTGTACGTGACTTCTTGTAGTTGACCATAGACTCCGCGAACACGTCTTGGAGTTCTAGTCCCCTCCCTGGATTTCCAGTCAAGTGAGAATCAAGTGATTACATGCAGATGGGGGCTATTAATAGCCTATGAGTTCTTGACAAATGAACAAAACTTCCCTTGGGGTGGTAGGTGGGACCGTGGGAGGGGTGGTTTGAGGTAATCTTTGGCTCATGAGTCCATGGTGGGATAGACAAGGCCCATCGTGGACTAGCTCGCATATCCTCCACCTAATTTTTTTTTGCCGAGCCCTTCATGTTTTGACTTCTTGTTTTTGCCTCCCTTCTCGCTTTTACTTGTTGACCATGACTTGTCGCTTGGAATTTTTTGACTTGTCTTAACTTTTTGAATTTTCCACATGGTTCCCATGCAGGATTGGGTGGGACCTTGGGTAAGATCACTTATTCCCAAAAAAGGAGTCGCCTTGAGTTGTAGTCACAAATGTTGCATCTTTTAGGCTATGGACAAATGTTGATCCTTAGGGTCTTGATCTTCGAGGGTGTTCACCCTGTGGTTCGTCCTTGCTGAGGTCTAAATTGCTCTTCATGAAAGGCTAGGCCAAGTGAGTGCCTATTTACAACTTTGGAGAAGCCCTGGATCCTTGTCGTAAACTCCAGGGCAACTAAGAGCCTATCCGTGAGTTTGGAGAAGCCCAAGGATTTTCTTGTAAATTTCTGGGCCAATTGGGAGACTATCCCCGAATTCACTAAAGGGGTCTTCTTGCAATTTTTTGAGGCACTCGGGGGTTCTATCCACAAATTTGAAGATGTACATGGGCCTCCCCATAAATTTCTAGGCCAGTTGAGGGCCTACCTGCGAATTCAAAGAAGTCCAAAGGTCTTCCCATAAATTTCTAGGTCACTCGGGGGCTATTCGCGAATTTGGGGGAAGGCGGAGCGTCTTCTCCACGAATTCAGAGAAGTCCATGGGTATCCTCATAACAATCCAAGCCCCATGCGGGCCTGTCGGTAAATTGGGAGAAGTCTAGTGGTATTCTCGTAAATTTTTGGGCTAGTCAGGGCCCTATCTATGAATTTGGAGGAGTCCGTGGGTCTTCTAGTAAAATTCTACGTCACTTATTATCCACGAATTTAGAGGGGTCCAGGGATTTTTCAAAATGCAAGAATAAAAAAACTAGAAATAGATTGCCATGAAAATTTACAAGGATTGAAAACACATGAATTTCACAATTTTCTTCTCGAAGAATTGTGTGTTTGGCGTAGTTTTTATAGAAATAATGAGAATTTCACATAATTGTTTTTAACAAAAAAAAATTAGAAAGCTTGCATGTATTCATTCACCATAAGAGCAGATACAAGAATTGAACACACACACGCTACAGATTTGAGGAAGAACACCGAAACCACACTCACACGCAGGAGAAAGCTGCAACAACACCGCTAACACCACAAACCTGAGGGAGAAGACACCTCCAAACATTGTTGATGGCTGCAGAAACCACCTGACGCAAGCACCACGATTGTCGACGATGAACGAGCACAGCCAGGCCGCCCTCTCCTCCAGCAGCTCCGGACACCACCAGCAGCCCAGCTGCGCTGGAACCTCCACCCGTCTTCCTCCGAAACCCCGCAGCACCCTCCAGCGAGGAGCGCAGAACCGAGCTCCACCTCCAACCTTCCCTCCTACACACCAGCATCTCACAAGCCCTGTAGCGCCGCTGGAGGAGACGACGCCACAACGAGGACAGGGCCGGAGAACAGGAACTCCAAAGCGTGCAGACGACGCCGCCGTCTCGCCGGCCGCCCGCGGAGAACAAAAGCCCACAAGATCCGCAGAACTTGGGGCACAAAACCAACCACCTGACCCAGAGGCCGGTGGGACTACCACGCCAACCACCCGCCGTCGCCAGCCAGGGAGAGGAATGGTTGCGAACTTATTCTTCCACGACGACACCGTTCTCCTCTCCAAATCGATGCGCCAGGAAACTACACCTACCCTATCTACACGCCGGGCGCCGAGAGACGAAATCGCGACCTCCTCACGCCGCCGGAGCGAGCGGAGGAGGCCAGGATCCACGCCCTCGCCGCCGGCGGAAGGGGATCTAGGTCGACTCGCCCTTTTCGCCTCAGAGCACTTTAGAGGGAGGAGGGAAACGGACACGGCTCTAACCCTCTTGTTTTTAACAAAATTACTTGCAAACGTAACCAAATAAAAAATTCCTATGGTCCTACAAACCAAATCCATATAAGAAAAAATTTCTAAGGAATAGAAGTTTTCAAATTACATATGAATTCTTTTTAACCAAGAATAGATGGCTGCAAAATGTCATGGGTACATGATCATATCAAAGTTCTCACGTGGCCATGTATTGGGACACCATTCGGAGGGAGGCGCTCAACGTGATCACCAATCATGCCCACAAGTTGCAGTGAGCCCTGCTTCGGTCCTTCGCCCTAAACGTATAACGTACAATGAACCGTACCTAGCCAGTATGTGGAGCAGAGCCGACCTGGAGAAAGCCGAGCCGAACTGGAGACGAGCCCAGCAATCCACACGTTCGCTTGTGCGCTTGTAAACAAATCTGGGAAAAAAGAAAGCAAAGTTGGAGGTCAGTGGGAATCGAACCTAGGTCTCACAGGTGCAGCGCACATAGCAAAGCCGTTGGGCTACAACTGTTCCGGTGAAGTTATAAGCTTCTCATTAAAAAATATTTGGATTTTCGTCTCCTTCATAGTTAAGGGAAACGGATGGACCACCGAAAAGTCCATTTGGAGCACGCGCTCCATGGTGCACCCATTTTCAATTTTTTTTAATCGATATTTTAATGTTTTCGAAAATTCTGCAAAAAACAAAAACGTTGACAATGATGTATTATACGATTATGTAATTTTAAACCCGAAATAGTTTGTATTTCATCCTACACAAAAATGACAAAGTCTGACAAAATCTGAAATTTTCGAATTTTGCACCGTTCACGTCTCAGTTTTAGAAATTTGCTATTTTTACACAGTCCAAATTGCACAATATTTCGCGCTCAAATTTTGCACACTGGTAGAAATAACCATTTTCGACATTCATATTTTTTTTTTCACATTTTTCGAAAATTAAATATGTCCTTTTGAATTTTTCAAAAATACGAGCTCCCTATAGCTTGTCCTCCAAATCACTTCACTCGATGGAGCACACCCTATATAATGCAGGTAACACATGTCCTAGCTATAGCTATAGGGAGAAGATTTCCATCGTTCTTTGACTCATTAATCATAGAAAATAAGTACCAAATTATTCAAAATTAATTCTAAGAAATTACCAACATGAAATTAAAATATAGATAAACCCATTTTCATGAAAAACTTGATGATTCGTATCACATTAGTAAACATAAAAATACAAGACATTGTGTGCTTCTTGTTTGCTCTCGTTGCGGGAGCATGGCGTGAGGCGTAGCCGGCGGCAGGAGCATAGCAGCGTCGCCTTCTTTCCTTGCTACGCTCGTGGTTGTAGATACATACATATATGGCCTACTAGACATCTGGATGCACCAGACCCGTACAGTTTGACCTAGAACTATCAATGTTAGCGAACAAAGCTTTTAGTTTCTTTGCTAGAAAAAACATTTCTTTCTTTTTTTTGATTGCAAAAATATATATTTTTGCAATGTAAATAACCTACCAAATATTTGTTGCAAAATTGGACCACACCAATTTTTTCATTTACTGACAATATTAGATACATACCCATACGACATATTAGACTTCTGGATCCACATGCACCAGCCATAGACAGCTTGACAAAGAACTATCATATCGGTCCCACAACATGAAACATAGTTAGGAGTGTTACATCTGGGTCCACATCTCTCAAAGATGGTAGATATACAACTAAATGGCTGGGGTGCTTCATATGGGTCCACATGTTCCAAAGTTGATAGATACATACCTAGATGACCTTCTAGACATCTGAACCTACATACACCAGCTATACATAGCTTGATCCTCCCACAACAAGCAACATGGATATGAGTGTTGCATGTGGGTCCACATGTCTCAAATGTGGCAGATATAAAACTAGATGGCTATGAGTGTTGCATGTGGGTCCACATGTCCTATATGTATTGGGGTTAATGTGGCTAGGAGTGTTTCATGTGGGTCCACATGTCACAAAGGTGGTAATATATGACTATGAGAGTGTTTCATATGGGTCCACATGTGTTAGATGTGATGGGTCAAGATGGCTAGGGTGTTGTATGTGGGTCCAAATGTACCAAAGGTGGTATATACATACCTATATATGACCTACTAAATATTTGAAACCACATGCACCGACACTCGACAACATAGCTAGGAGTATGTTGCATGAGGGTCCACATCTCTCAAAGGTAATAAGATATGACTATGAGTGTTGCATGTGAGTCCGCAAGCCCTACAAGTGGACCCACATGCACCGGCCTTAGATAGTTGGATCTAACAACATGCAACATAGCGAGGACTGTTGCATCTGCTCGACATGTCCCAAAGATGGTAGATATATATACAATTAGATGAATATGAGTGTTACATGTGGATCCACATGTCTCACATGTGTAATGTCAACATGGCTACGGGTGTTGCATGTGGGTCCACTTATCCCAAAGGAGGTAGATATAGAACTAGATAATATGTTGGACTTGTCAAAAAAACTTCGTCAAGGATGTGCATAATTTGGTTATACTATATTAGGGAAAAAATAATGATTCATTTCTACCAGCTTAAAAAAAATCACTTGCTTACAAATGGATCCGATTTGGCTATGTTTGGCACTCATTTCTGAAACAGTGATTTTTTTGAATTTCGCGAGATGAACACATTTTTTCTCCGGACTAGCTAGATCAAATTAGGCATGAATACAATGTTATGTTGCATTTTGGTAATATTTTCATACCTTCTTAATTTCTTAATATAAAAATGATGGGAATAATAGCAAACAGGCAGTTATGTGAATTGAAAGGTTGTATATTGTCTCCTCAATTTCACTCCATAACTACGTAGGAATAATTTTTTTGCGCTATAACAACATAGGAATATTATGATCACCTCCAACTTTTTTCGAGTGGCCCCGATGCATACTATCACAGATATTGATGAACCCTGATGGTTTGTCTGGCGTGCGTCATCTACTCATTGAACCGACATTGAATGGGGTAGACCAATTTGATTTGCTTATTGACTATGTAAGAGTGTAAGGATAGGCCATACAAGCACGTTAAAATATGAAATGGAGTCTCGGTTGTCACGAGATTCGTTACACGTGTCAGAATACCCTTTTTTCAGCACATTAGTAATATCTTGGACTTGTAAAAAAAATACTTGTCAGCGATGCCTAATTTGATAATACTATCCTAGGAAAAATAATGAGTTATTTCAAGGAAGTCGAGAAATTCACTTTCTATAATTATCAAGTTTTCATAAAAAATGGGTTCATCTATATGTTAATTTCATGTTGTTAATTTTTTAGAATTAATTTTCAGTGATTTGGTGTTCAATTTCAAAGTCAAAGAACGGTGGTTCTCTGTATAGCTAGGACACCCAGTACCCGGCGCACAGGCCCGTCACGCTTCCTGTCAGTTGTCCCGATCTTTGTCGCCGTCAACGTCTCAAGATTTTCCGTCAGTTAACGTGGGCTGAACTTTTATATAGGCTATGATTCATTTCCTATCACAAACCGAGCAGTATTCCAGTGGCTTTGCTCCCTGTTCTGCGCTTGGTAGACACAGGTTCGAATCCCGGCTTCGACATATTTTCTTCCATTTTTCCGTCTCGCGATTCAGCTTTGCTCAGGGCTCCGCAGCCTCAGTATTACCAGGGCTTGGCTTGAGCCGGTTATACAAAACGTTTTATACGTTTAAGGTGAAGGGTTATCATGCAATCTCAGCCGTCCTTGTGTCTAAGAGAGAAGGACCGGAAGTGCAAGTTGGCTTTGCTCCCTGTTCTGCGCTTGGTAGACACAGGTTCGAATCCCGGCTTCGACATATTTTCTTCCATTTTTCCGTCTCGCGATTCAGCTTTGCTCAGGGCTCCGCAGCCTCAGTATTACCAGGGCTCGGCTCGAGACGGTTATACAAAACGTTTTATACGTTTAAGGTTAAGGGTTATCATGCAATCTCAGCCGTCCTTGTGTCTAAGGGAGAAGGACCGGAAGTGCAAGTTGCAACACTTATAAATCAGACTCCAACAACTGATGAGTGATTTGAGTGTGAGGTTATATGGTGCCTTCGCGTCGCAATGGGAATGCACTTTCAGTAGTTGATTAGTTGGCACCGGTTTGACCAATCCTCGCGTGGCACATAACAAAGGCAAAATCTTCATAGGTGGTGTAACTGTCGGACCCTTTCTTCCCTAAAATGGAGTAACCTGGACGACATCTTCTTCTTGTCCTCCCGCTTCTTGAAATGGAATTGATAGGTTCATATATACTATCGCCACAAATTCACCTATCGTGTTTATACAAGTTTTTTTTAGATAATAGGCACAAATTACAAGATGCTGAAAGAAGCTTACAACAACGAACAACAAGCAAACAAAGAATACAACAATAAAAAAAAGCCAAGCTTGATTTTCGAGGCCAACGTCCGTCGACAAGGTCAGCACAAAGGAGATGAATGACGTGAAGCCAGGCACGCCACTGGAGAAAGCTCGCGCCTTGGTCGACCCACTTCTGGTCGTCACCGTCATGCCATTCGCATCCACCTTCGAAGAAGACCCCTGTCTTCTCGTTGTGGCTCGAAGGGTGCCATACCGTCAAAAGACAGAGCAGCCCTAGAGCACGAAGCACACACATGCCGATTTGCAAAGGAAGACCCAACACGGACACCTCTGCACGCGAGAAGCCCACAAAAGTCACCGCCGACACCGAAGACTCGGCAAGACACAAGCTTTAGGACGAGATCACAAAAGGAAGGCACAACAAGAAGATGGCAAGAGTGGCCATGGAAGGCCAGACACATCCGCCAGGATGCTGCTACCGAAGAGGGGAACCATTTCCCCTCTCGCCCAGGCTCGAGGGCGCCGACCCGCCGACGAACAGACCAACCGCGAAAGGCGAGACAACAAGCAGAAGGGAACTTCGACCGAACCAGACACCACATCACCGCAGGAAACACGCTGTCACAAGCAAACCACGCACCACACAGAGAGAACCCACCTCTCCACAGCCCAAGACTGCGCCTCCAAGGAGAATGCGACGCCGAAGCGCCGCTGCCGCCCGATCAACGAGGATCTAGGGTTTTCACCCGGGCATAAAGCCCCCGACCCAGCCACCCTAGCTAGACACCGGACCTGACGCTAGCAGGGTGGGATCTATCATCCATGCGGGACGCGGAGGCCGTCTTCAGATCTGGCGCCGGAGGCCGTCGGGGCGCCCCCTCGCTGCCCGCACGAGCGAGAGAAACGGTCACCAACACCGGCATGTCCCCCCCCCCCGCCGCCAGGAGCGATGCTACCCTCACCTCCCGATGTCGCCGCCCCAGATGCCGAAACTCTCTGCCAACGAAGCGAAGCAGCGAGATCCCCGTCGCCACCGTCCGTGGCAACCGCACGCCGGCATCCCGACGGGTGCCTCTGGCGGCGACGAGGAAGGGAGCGGGTGGGGGAGGAGCTCAGGGAAGACGAGCGAGTGTTCGCTTCTGGAAAAGAAGCGGGATCAGGCTATCCATGGTAGCGACTAGCAAGATGTCACTCGAGTCTACGACGATGGCAGCAGTAGGGAATGGGGACGGAAACACAAGGTGGGGTGCCCCGACGCTCACGTGAGACTTCGTGCTAGAACACTAAGCATGTTTTTTCAGATTTTGAGACAACAGAGCTGTTTATAAGGCAACTCTACAAATATTAAGGATTTAAAACCCCCGATAAAATAAGAATTTCATGTATACTGAAGTTTTTAGATAAAGAGAGAGATTTAGGGAATCTGCTATGGTTACTCTGACACCAGCCCGCTCCAGTGCCCCACACACGCATCATTCTGTAATATGTGTCGATGTCGTCCACTTGCGACTCCAGGAGACAGCCCCTTGAGAGTCGACCGTGGTCGCCGCCGCCCGGAACGACCCCGGATCTGCTCCAGCGGTGCTGCTGGCTGGAGTAGAGATGGGAGAGGATCTCGGTGCATCTCTGTAGATAGTAGTTTTAGGATTTGTTTCCTGGTAGTTTGGTCCCTTGTGGCGTTTGGCTTTATGCCGTCTTCCTCTCCTCTGTGACTGCCGTGGTGCCTCCCGAGCGGCGACCACGGAGTTGGGAAGCCTCCTTCCGGCGAAGATCCATGGTGGTTCGAGCGGAGTGGGGGTGGATCTAAAGGCGGCTGCTTGAATAAGCTCGATGCTCGGCCAGATCTTGTTGATTTGGCCTCTCCTTTTCGCTCCTCTGCAGGTCTCCGTGGTGGAGAAGTTGGGGAGAGAAGGATATGGTTCGTCCTGGCGTTCAAGCGTGGCGCAGGACGGCGACTTCGGAGCATCTCTGGCAGGCTTACATGGTGCAAGTCGAAGCAGGAGATGCCTAGAGTCAACTCCATCATCAAGCGCTGCTTCCTCTTTCTCGAGCATGGTCTATGGTGGCTTCTTCTTCCTCTGGCCGGCCGTGGAGGCGAGGGGTGGAAGAGGAGTGGCTGCTCCTTCCTTGCTTCGGTGGAGAGGATTCTGCTGCAGCTCTGAGCTCCTCTCGTGATGGCCTAGATTGCCATCGCGAATCATGGCCAAATGGGTGGCCAATCTTCAACCTCCGTTATGGAGGGACATGGCGTCAGTGCTCGGTGGCTCGTCGCGTCCAAGTGGTTCGTCCCCGGCCGTGGCGGGTTTGCTGGCGTCCATGGTCGGTCGCCGGAAGGGAGAGACCGAGTGCTCTATGGGCTCCAATGATCTCGGTGGTTCGGCTGCCTGGAGATCGCCGGCGAAGTGTGGCAGAGGTTCCCTGGGACTTTTTTGCGTTTCTATCTTTAGTTCTAGAGTGCTTTTTGTAAGATTTCTGGGCCTTTCTTCGAATTTGAGATCTTCGAGGGCAATAGATGAAAAGGGCCTGGTTGTAAAATGTTCCTGCCACATGTTTGTTTGAATGCAGCATCGGGATCTTTGACCCCAACCCTTGTTCAAAAAAATAAAACTTGCGACTCCAGCATCAACATCAGGATGAGCAGGTCCACTGCAAGCTGACAAAATGCCATAAACATAATTGGAAAAATTAAACTGAGCTGCGACGATACACGAGCGGGACCAAACCTTATCTCCATGCACAGTCCGCACAGTAATCGCCTCCAAAACACGTAGCGGCGGGGTGCAAGAGCATCTTTAGCAGATCCCGTATACGTATAAGTCCGGGCCGGCAAAATTTCGATCGATATATAGGTTTGACCGTTTTTATGGTCAAAACAGTACCGCATATTGGTCCGGCCTAAATAATTTTATCCGCTGTTTCGGATAAGCGACGACTCCGTGGTATATCAACGGTATCGGGTACATTTAGGGTTCACCCCCTTCCCTCGATACCTCCTTATTCCTCTCGTATATCGTCGTCACGCTCTTAATGATAGGTTTTGAAAAAGATTTTCCATGTGATTCCCATTTAGGTTTGATTCCCCCTCTGTTGTTTCCCTTTCCTCCCGAACCTTTTACTCGAAATGATTAAGAATATGGTACACTCACGATTTGTTCCTGTCGGAGACTAGTCCCAGAAACTAGGGAAATGTCTCACTAAAGCCAGGGATCGAAAGGGGGCTGAACACGCTATCAAACAACCCTCAGCTACCTCGGCGACGGTGCTCGTCGAGCTCGGTGAGGGACATCACGACAGAGAGTGGACACGAGCCGCTACCTAGGTTCGGGCCACCGTGAGGTGTAAGACCCTACTACTGCTTGGTTGTAGTGCACTGCTTGTGGAGGTTACAGTACAGAGAGTTGTGTTTGAGAGGAACTATGGTGGTGCTAGGATGGAATCGATAATGCCCAGATCCCCTCTCTCGGTCGTACACTGCCTCCTTATATAGGTGCCTCGGGCCTCTTCCCCCAATTCATTTAGGCGGGAAGGGCTACCACATGGCGACGAAGGAGGAGGACAGTGCACGGTCACGGGGCTGCCCAAGGACTCGGTCCATGGCAGGGAGCATCGTCCTCTTGGCAGAAAAAGCCACCGTCCATCGAGAACAGTGGGCTGGCACTGGAGAGGTCCGTGGCGTGCCCCACGGTGACGTCGGCTTGGAGCGTAGAGGCCAACGGTCCCCTTATCACCGGAATGGCAAGCCTTGTTGCCTCCTTTGCTTGGCGCAGCTTTGTTGACCACTTTAATCACCAGAACGACATCTGCGCTGTCGTCGTCACTGCGCGCAGGTGCGCGCGTCACTCTGCGGCGGGCGCATAGGCCATGTGCGCTTTGTCGCGGAGACAGAGCTTGCTTTCAGTCGAAGGAAACTCGCGAGGGCTGGAGTGCCTCGCCGAGGCTTTCGAGTACTTGACGCCTCGCGAGGGGGGCCTCGCGAGGGAGGCGATGTCGTGCGCCAGGACTTAGCGATATCTTCAACGGGAGAAGCGCTCGCGAGGGGAATGTCCCTCGCGAGGCTCACCAGGCTGGGACGCCTGGTCCTTAGCGAAATCCTCTGTGGAGTGTCGAGGGCTGTGGCAGGCCGGCCCGTGGTACCCTGGTTTCCACTGGGCCGACAGTAGCCCCCGGGCCCGCGATGGGCACGCCGTAGTCTCATGGACGCAGGCGAAGTGTCCTGGGCCCCAAAAGCCTGCTTGGTCCGAGACACGTGTCGAGCAACGGCCGCCCACGAAGCCACGACCCCCTCGACGGTAACGGGCGTAGTGGTGGGGTCCACCACGTCTGGGAAACGGCTCGCCGAGGCTATTAAGCCTGAGAGCTTGGCGTGGACATCATTACTCTGCTCATTACTCCTTCGCCTCCTTCCCAGAGCACGCATCAGCTTCGATCCTCTTCTTCTCCGAGCTCTGGCCGCGATGTCGCCCAAGAAAGCCGCTGGCCTTGAGGCGATTGAAACTTCTTGTCTTGAGGCCCTTGAGCACTTCAGCGTTTGCTCGCTCGGCTTGCCCGTTGCTTCGTGGGTGAGCCACCGAGGCGTAGCAGATTTGGGTGCCGAGGCTGCCGCAGTAGGACTTGAAGAGGCCGCTGGTGAATTGTGAGCCGTTGTCGGTGATGATGCGATTTGGTACGCCGAAGCGGCAGACCAGGCTCCTGATGAACTTCACCTCAGACCTCGCCGGGATGGTGCGCACTGGTTCAACCTCTGCCCATTTGGTGAACTTGTCGATGGCGACGTAGAGGTAGCGGTAGCCCCCGAGCGCTCGTGGGAAGGGTCCCTGACGGGGTTATACCCTTTGGGTCCCCTATTATTGGTATACCTGGTACAGCCCAGACGAAGGCCCACCTGACGGACCAGCAATTACTTCAAGCACAAGTCAAGGACTCCAAGACGTAGTCTACTAGGACTCATGTAAACCCCACCTGGCTGCATATATAAAGCCAGGCAGGGGCACCGCCAGGGGGGAGAGGGCACAACTAGACAGACAACAGGCATACACGCCATAGCATAGACATAGAGACATCACGTCTCACCACCATAATCGCCATTACGGCCACCATGTAACCTCATATATCGCCATAATCAGACAAGCAGGAGTAGGTCTTTACCTCACAATGAGGGGCCGAACCTAGGTAAATCCCTGCTTGTCAGCCGTCCGATACTACCAGCGCGTACATCTTCTCCCTCTAAATCTAACTGGGGTACTCGACCCTGGGATTGCCGTGGGCACAACCACGTCAATTGGTGCCGTCTGTGGGAAGAACGCGTGCTGGATCGCGGTTTCGGCGGCTTCATCATATTCATCGACAAAATCTTCATCACGGTTTTGGCGGCTTCATCATATTCATCGACAAAATCTTCATCAGCAAAAGCGGCAGCGCTCCGCGCATAGAAGATCCAATCTAAGTCACAATCGCAGGCGACGCGATCAAATTCGCCATCAACAAGCAGCCGACAACTTCGTCGGGTGGCGACGGCGTTCCGTGCGCAGACGCGATCCAATATGATCGGCCGGCCGGTCGAATTGCTACTGCTGACCCGGCGGCAATCCGAAGCTAGAAGCACGAATCGATCTTCGCAAGAAATCTCTAGCAGGAAAAAGTTCACAGCTGCATATGGCCATGGCCGATGGCTCCTTTATTTTAATCTACTCTCTCTCTTATTAATTACTTCTTAAATTGGATCTTGTCGTGATTCTAATCCATGTGTGCATGCTGTTTTCACCCATTGTTTGGAACATCAAATCCACATACGCAGATTGGATAGCCCCTGGACGACGGCTTCGACCTCGCATACGCTGACAAACCGGCGACTCGGGAGGATGGCGGCGTATGCATGTGATATTGTGCATCTGCATCGACAACGACCCCGCAGCGAACAAACTTCAACTCCATCAACATCATCGACCACAACGGTGGATATTGGTCGAACTACTGACGTGGTTCCAATCTACACAAAAAACGGCAGCGATGCGCCGTCACAGATCAGCACTCGGGGGCTCGTCATCGACAATCCCCTCGCGTGCGACTGACCGGATCAACAAGATCAAAAATCTCAAAGGCGTACACCGTCTACGGCAAGATGCTATCCAAATAGCAACACACGCGAAATCTGCAAAAATCCGGCGCTACTCAACTGGCTCGTCGAGTCCAGATCAGAGCTACAACAAACAGCCAGCGACTTCATCGGGTGGTACTAATCAAATTTGCCAAATCAAGATTCGTCGGCGGTGTTCTGATTCGTATCGCAATCAGCAAAGCGGCAGCTCGTCGAGTTCGACAAGAACCTGGAATCAACCCACGCTGGATCTGAACAGCAGCAATTTCATTCAGCATAGATCAATTCTTGTTTTATTCATTTAATTATCATACTGATTATCCTTTACTACTAATTCCTTTCATCTCATAACATGTGTGCATGTACGAGGAGCACCAAATCCCAATGATCGGGAGCAGCGAGACCAATAAATGCACGCACGAGGCAGCAGGCACAAACTCGCGTTCGAGCAATGGAAAAAGTGAAATAGCCAGCGGCCAGCTCGGCGACGTCAACAACGGAAAAAGTGAAATAGCCAGCAGCCAGCTCGGCGACATCAATAACGGCATGAGCTTCGATCATGAGCACCCGACAAATCGGCGACTCGGGAAGACGACAGCGGTCAGCGTCCGCTGCCAACACATCGGCAAAAATCATCACCGACCCGACGGACCATCGACTCCGTCCGGCCATCACAATTGCCATCGACCCGCCGGGGTCAACTTCGGCTACTTAACAATCGCATCTTCTACAACGAAATCGTCACGGCGTTCACAACTTGGCATCAACAACGGCTTCAGCTTCAACAACGCATACCCGACAGACCGTCGACTCGGGAAGAGGGCGTCGTATGCACACACATCCAACACTCGGGGGCTGGTAACACCCGTGACTTCTTCGACTCCGCATAATTAATTCCATCTCCGATACTCGGGGGCTGGCGCTTCGTCATCAACGGCAAACAACAAAACCGGCGCTTCTCGACTCCGCCGCGTCGACTCCGGTCCGCCGCGTCGAGTCCCTCAGTCGCAAAATTCTGCCGCGCCGACTCCGGTCCGCCGCGTCGAGTCCCTCAGTCGCAAAATTCCGCCGCGTCGACTCCGGTCCGCCGCATCGAGTCCCTTCGCCGCACAACTTCGACGCGTCGACTCTGGTCCGCCGTGTCGACCTCTTCACCGCACAAGTCCGCCGCGTCGACTCCGGTCCGCCGCGTCGAGTCCCTCAGTCGCAAAATTCCGCCGTGTCTACACCGGTCCGCCGCGTCGAGTCCCTCAGTCGCAAAATTCCGCCGCGTCGACTCCGGTCCGCCGCGTCGAGTCCCTCAGTCGCAAAATTCCGCCGCGTCGACTCTGGTCCGCCGCGTCGAGTCCCTTCGCCGCACAACTTCGACGCGTCGACTCTGGTCCGCCGCGTCGACCTCTTCACCGCACAACTCCGCCGCGTCGACTCCGGTCCGCCGTGTCGAGTCCTTCCGTCACAAAACTCCGCCGCGCTGACTCCGGTCCGCCGCGTCGAGTCCCTCAGTCGCAAAATTCCGCCGCATCGACTTCGGTCCGCCGCGTCGACTCCCTTCGCCGCACAACTCCGCCGCGTCGACTCCGGTCAGCCGCGTTGACCTCTTCGCCGCTCAACTCCGCCGCGTCGGCTCCAGTCCGCCGCGTCGTTTTCTTCCGACTAAACACCGCAAAGCCTTGGCCGCACTCGAACACTCGGGGGCTGCGCCGTACAGGTCCCAACTCGCAAAGCCTTGGCCACACCCGAAGACTCGGGGGCTGCGCCGTGCAGGTTAGCTACTCGACAAAGCCTTAGCTGCACTCGACAATCAGGAGGGCACTCGCCATTGGCTCGAGTGCTATGCAACCGGCAAATATCTACGCCAGAGACGCAAAGATTGGAGCACTCACAAAATCCTTGACAAACAGCAAAATGAAGGCAAATTGAGCCTATGCCCAACTACAAATAGTTGCACATAGCCTCGGGGGCTACTCCCATCGGGAGCGCTGTCGCGCACCCGATAGAATAATGGCACAAGTGTCAGTCGACGACACATTCGACTAAGTTCATAAGCAAAATCACACTCAAAATATTCCCGAGTTGATCCGACGATCCTTAGATGCTGCATGCATAGTGCAAAGGTAAGACCCACCGACCAGTCGAGCTGGGCTAAGGACCGCTCCAGCAGCGTTATCCTTAAGCGTTCCGTGTCAGCAGACATGATGAATAATCCCCGACGGACGCGTTGGGTAGATTCAAAATTATACTGCAGTTCGATTCAGAAGACCTCAACGGCCGTTTCGAGTCTGTCCAGTCTGTTCCAGATTCGAGTCCGGGGACTCGAGTTTGATTGAAAACTAGTATGGTTTTACCACAAATGGTAGTTAACTGGCCCCGATCCGTCGTGTGTGCCGGGCCTGCTAAGTTAATATCCCTTGACTATCATAAGCAAAAATCATAGTCGATGAAACACTCGACTCCAAAGCAGAATATCAGTCGACGAATTACCAACTCAGCAAGCACAATCGAGACAATCTCGACTCACAATATACATAGCAAAATGAGCAAAGAATCAGATGGTAACATACACCTGCAGATGTGTCCCCGCCCGATTCTTCGAATCGACCAGGCACTCGGGGGCTACTCCCATCGGGAGCGCTGGACGCGCACCCGACGAATTACCGAGTCAAAAGTAACGAAGCAAATGACACAAAAATTGAGCCCAAGTTGAGTGCCTCCTTGGACACCGCAAATTTCATCGACTAACTCCCATCGGGAGCGCACTCGCCATTGGCTCGAGTGATATATGGATTTCTCAAAGTCGGGTTCTCTATAGCCCGCACGGATTTCTCAAAGTCGGGTTCCCTATAACCCGCACGGATTTCTCAAAGTCGGATTCTCTATAGCCCGCACGGATTTCTCAAAGTCGGGTTTCCCTATAACCTGCACGGATTTCTCAAAATCACATCGGATTTATTATTATTGGATTTCTCAAAGTCGGTCTCTTTATAGATCGCATCGGATTTATTATTATTGGATTTCATATACATATACGCTGGATTTCTTATAAATGATTCAACTCACGAAGAATGGATAATACAATCATCATATGGATATCAACATACTCGACGCATCGACTACCTTACTCGACATATTTTTTTTTGAGTCTCTGCCCGATTCTTCGAATCGACCAGACACTCGGGGGCTACTGACGGGGTTATACCCTTTGGGTCCCCTATTATTGGTATACCTGGTACAGCCCAGACGAAGGCCCACCTGACGGACCAGCAATTACTTCAAGCACAAGTCAAGGACTCCAAGACGTAGTCTACTAGGACTCATGTAAACCCCACCTGGCTGCATATATAAAGCCAGGCAGGGGCACCGCCAGGGGGAGAGGGCACAACTAGACAGACAACAGGCATACACGCCATAGCATAGACATAGAGACATCACGTCTCACCACCATAATCGCCATTACGGCCACCATGTAACCTCATATATCGCCATAATCAGACAAGCAGGAGTAGGTCTTTACCTCACAATGAGGGGCCGAACCTGGGTAAATCCCTGCTTGTTAGCCGTCCGATACTACCAGCGCGTACATCTTCTCCCTCTAAATCTAACTGGGGTACTCGACCCTGGGATTGCCGTGGGCACAACCACGTCAGTCCCAGTATGTCTAGCCCCCAGACCGCGAAGGGCCAGGAAAGCGGGATGGTTTGAAGTCCCTGCGCAGGCTGGTGGATCTGCTTGGCGTGGAATTGGCATGCCTCGCAAGACTGGACGATGGCGGTGGCGTCCTGAAGCACTGTAGGCCAGTAGAAGCCGCTCCTGAAGACCTTCCCCGCGAGGGTGCGCGAGGATGAGTGATGACCGCATTCTCCACTGTGTATGTCCCTGATCAGCTGGCGACCTTCTTCTGAGGGGACGCATTGCAACGCGATCCCATTGGGACGCTTACGGTACAGGTCTCCTTCGTGGAGGCAGTATGACTTGGCCTGCCGAGCGATTCTTTCTGCTTCTGCATCTTCTTCAGGGAGGACTCTGTCTTGCAGGTACTCCTTTATCTCGACGATCCAATCCGCCGCTTGGTGCACCAGGGTCAGCAGGAGGCGCTCTCCTGAGGGCGGACCACAGTCTGGTGCTCTAGTTGTTGGCACTAGTGGGAGCTCCTCGTCGATGTCCATGCCAGTTACTTTTTTTGGCTGTTTGACCGATGCCCTGCCGAGCCTCTCTTCGAACACGCCTGCTCGCTGGGCTTCCCTTCTTGATGCTCGCTTCGCGATGTCATCTGCCTCCTGATTCTCTCCTCGTGGGATATGCATAAGTTCCATTCCTCTGAAATGCTTCTCGAGCCTGCGGACCTCCTCAAGGTAAGCGGCCATGTGGCCGTCTTTGGGCTTGTAGCTCTTATTGGAGAAGTTGACAAGGAGCTGGGAGTCGCTCTTGATGAGTATGCGCTTGACGCCGAGAGCGATCGCAGCTCTGAGCCCAGCGAGGAGGCCTTCGTATTCAGCGATGTTGTTGGAGACCTTGTCGCTGTCCGTGAAGCATAGCTGGACGGCGTAGAAGAGCTTGTCGCCTGTTGGTGAAGTCAGGACCGCGCCAGCCCCTGCGTTTTGGTGTGCGAATGCTCCATCGAAGTGCATGGTCCAGTAGTTGGGCGTTGTCCCTCCTGATGTGGCCTCTTCCTCCTGAGGCTCTTCCTGACTTGTGTCCGTCCACTCGGCCGTGAAATCCGCCAGCGCCCTGCCCTTGATGACCCTGGTGGTGTCGAATTGCAGCTCAAAGGGTTGCAGCTCGATGCCCCATCCTGCGACGCGATCTGTGGCGTTTGGGTTGCGCTGGACTTGGTCCAGGGGGTACGATGTGACCATCTTGATGGGGTGGCCCTGGAAGTAGTGACGTAGCTTCCTGGAGGCGATGAGGAGCGCGAAGAGGAGCTTCTGCTGCATGATGTAGCGCTCACGAGCATCCCGTAGGATTGTGCTGACGAAGTAGACGGGGTGCTCGACAAGCGTTGTCGATGGTACTTCAGCGCTGGGCTCTTCGCGGAGCTCTTCTGGGGCCTTGTCGAGGTTTTCTTGCGGCGGGTCCTCGGCGAGGGCATCTGTTGGTCGCGCGGGCTCGGCTTGGGGCTCGAGGCCTGAGGAGGCTGCTTCCTTGTCGGGGGGCTCTGGGCTTGGCGAGGCAGTGCCTTTCTTGGCGAGGATCGGCTCTTCCCTTTCTGCCACCAGGACCGCGCTTGCCGTCTGAGGAGTGGCTGCCAAGTACAGCTTCAGGGGCTCGTGAGGTCGTGGGGCGACCATGATTGGTGGGCTGGCCAGGTACTTCTTCATGTCTTCGAATGCCTTGGCAGCTTCGGGCGTCCACTTGAATGTGCTGGACCTCTTCATGATCTTGAAAAATGGCAGCGCCCTCTCGCCGAACTTGGAGATGAACCGGCCGAGGCTGGCCATACACCCCGCTAGGCGTTGTATGTCCTTGAGGCGACGAGGTAGCTGCATTTCTTCTATGGCCCTGATCTTGTCGGGATTTGCCTCGATGCCACGGTGAGACACTAGGAACCCGAGGAGTTTGCCTGATGGTACCCCGAAGACACACTTAGCGGGGTTCAGCTTGATATTCACCTTACGTAGGTTGGCAAAGGTCTCCTCGAAGTCCTTCAGGAGTGTGTGCTCTTCGTGAGTCTTGACCACGATGTCGTCGACGTAAGCTTCTGCGTTTCTCCCCATCTGAGCCCCCAAGGCGGTCCTCATGAGCCTCTGGAACATGGCGCCGGCATTCTTCAGGCTGAAAGGCATGCAGACGTAGCAGAACACACCACAAGTGGTGATAAATGATGTCTTCTCCTCGTCCTCCTGCGCCATGTTGATCTGGTGGTAGCCTGAGAAGGCATCCAGAAAACAGAGGAGGTCGCAGCCGGCGGTTGAGTCCACGATCTGGTCTATCCTTGGCAGCGGGTATGGATCCTTGGGACATGCCTTGTTGAGGTCGGTGTAGTCGATGTAGAGCCGGCCTCCACCGGTGTGCTTGGGGACGACCACCATGTTGGAGAGCCTAGTGGGATGTGCAACTTCTCTAATTATGCGTGCTTCTTTTAACTTCTCTACTTCCTTGACGATAAATTCTTGCTTCTCTGGCGCTTGGCGCCGCGCCTTCTGCTTCACTGGGCGTGCGTTTGGACACACGGCTAAGTGGTGCTCGATCACCTCCCTCGGTACTCCAGACATATCTGACGGTGTCCATGCGAACATGTCAGAGTTTGCCCTGAGGAAGGCGACGAGCGCGCTTTCCTATTTGATAGGCAAGCCATCGCCTATGGTGACGCTAGCCCCTGAGCCGTCGGCGCTCAGCGGCACCTTCTTTGTGGCTGTCGTTTCCTGAGAGAATAGCTGCTTCTTCTTTGCTAGCCTCGCAAGGGGCTCCTCTGCGTCCTTGTCAGCGGGAAATGCCACTGCAGCGGCCTTGTAGGCATGCTCGACAGAGCACACGGCGTCCTTGACCTGGCCACGGATGGTGATGGTGTCGCTGCAGCCTGGAAGCTTGACGATGTTGTAGGCTTGGTGAGTGATAGCCATGAACTTCGCGAGGGCGGGGTAGCCGAGGGTGGCGTTGTAGGGCAGGCCGATGTGCGCGACGTCGAAGTCGATGAGCTCGGTGCGGTAGTTTTCCTACGTTTCGAAGGTGACCGGAAGCCTCACTTGCCCCAGCGGGGTGGTGGTGCCTTCTGTCACCCCCGAGAAGGGCCAGGTGGGCATCAGCCGCTCATAGGGCACTTGGAGCTTCTCGAAGGTCTCGACGGAGATGACGTTCAGGCCTGCACCCCCATCTATGAGCGTCTTGGTGACGGCGATGTTGTTGATGGTGGGGGTGCACACCAGAGGGATGGTGCCCACGGTCTTGGTGGACTTCGGGTGGTCGCTGGAGTCGAAGGCAATGGGCTACTGCGACCCCTAGTTTAAAAAACCGGACCGGTGATCGAACCGGCGAGGCTCTCGGTTCAGGTTTTTACCGGTCGAACCGCCGGTTCACCGGTTCACTGTTCGGTTTTTTAAGATGTAAAATAATAATTTTCCTCTCATAAATATGACAATATATATATGCAAAAAATTCAGACTTGACAATATAATTCAGCAACAACAAAGCAATGCAACTATGCATACACAAGTACAGTATGGCATGGCACATGCACACCATAAACAAGCAGTCCATAATCTGAGATTGATAAGATGCAGGCACAGGCAGCAGTGAAGAATGTTGAGCACTTGAGATTGAGAAGGTCCAGGAGATGCATACCTCGATTCCTCGAAGACCTGGACTCATGGCGGTCATGGCGGTCGGCGGCGGTGGTACACGAGCCCTGCTCCTGCACTCTTGCGGTGGTCGACGGCGGTGGCACCGTGGCGGCGTCGAATCGAGCGACGCGGCCGGCGATAGTGACCTGGGACGCCGTAGAATCGAGCTGCGGTGCGCGGGTGGCCGCGGAAACGACCGGCAACCGGCGGCCCCGGCCAGTGGAGGTGGAGCAGAGCTTCTCAAGCGGCGGCCATGGCATCGCTGCGTCGAATCCGTCGATCTCTGCTCTCAGTCGCGGCGGCGGTGGCTCACGCGCGCAAGGGGAAGGAAATTAGAAAATGGTCAACTAGGGAAAACACACGGGATCCATAGAGAAAACCTAGGTTTTCTTCTATTTCCACTTTTGCCCCTCTATTTTCCACATAAAAATAATTCGAATGAGGGGTATTTGCGGAACTGACATCGAACCGGGTCGTTCGCCTCAAACCGTCCGGTTCACCGGTTTTGTCAAAAATCGGCCGGTTCGACCGGTTTTTCCCGGTTCGCTGGCGGGGGCGGTCCTGTGCGCTTAACAGACCGGAGAGGCCTCGGTTCCGGTTTTTTTTCCGGTTCAACCGGCAGTCCGGTCCGGTTTTTTAAACTAGGCTGCGACCACTTGAGGGGCTGGGATGCCTCAACCCCAGGAAGCATGGCGTTGACCTCGTGAGAGAGCTACTTGAAGTGGCGGGTGGACTTGGGAACCTGAGCCCCGCCGAGGATGCATGCTGCCCCGCGAGGGACCTTGTAGCCCCCAGGGTCCTCGTCAGGGAGATTATTGTTTTGCCCGGCGGGGTTTTGCTGGAAGGCGTTCGCTTGAGGGTTCCGCTGGTAGTTGTCGCGGTTGTTCCAGCGTCCGCCCCCGCGGTCGTTGCGGCCACCGCCGCGGCCGCCGTGACCACAACGTTTCTCGCGGTTGTCGCGGATCTTCTTGAGCTCCCAGCAGTCTTCAATCGCGTGGTTGTGCCTGTTGTGGTAGATGCAGAATGGGCGATCATCTGTCTTGCCGACATCCGTGGCTGGAGAGGCAGCGCGTTTCTGCTTGTCGTCAGGCTCTGGCGCGAGGACAGCAGTGGTCTTGCGCTTCTCGCAGGTCTTCCTAGGCTTGGACCCCTCAGGAGGCTCTTCCTCTGGCTCTTGCTTGAGGAAGATGCGGCCCTCTTCAGCCTTGGCGCACCTGTCTGCCAAGGCGAAGAGCTTCACCACGGAGGTGAGGTTCTCGTGGATGCCGAGCTTCTCGTGCATCCTGACGTCCGTGACGCACACTCCGAAGGCAGAGATGACCTGCGTGTCGGGGATGTTCGGGATCTTGTTGCGGACTTTGCTGAAGCGCTGGATGTACCTGCGGAGAGTCTCGCCAGGCCTCTGGCACACAGCGCGGAGGTCGTTGTAGGTGAGACCACGCTCGTACGTGCCCTTGAAGTTCGGCACGAAGCTCTTGCAGAGCTCCTCCCACGTGTTGATGGTGTTCTCGGGGAGGTTCATGAGCCACGAGAGCGCTGCATCCTTGAGGGCCATGGGGAACCAGTTGGCCATCACCTTGTTGTCGCCGCCTGCGGCCTGGATGGCCACAGTGTAGAGCTGCAGAAACTCCAGGGGGTTGGTCTTGCCGTCGTAGCGCGGAGGAAGGTCTGACTTGAACCTGCCTGGCCAGACCACGCGATGCAGGCTGCGGGTGAACGCGGTGCAGCCCGGGGCGTACGTCGTGACGCCGTCGGAGAGCGTGAGGTGGTTCTGGCGTCCTGCGGAGGCGACGTCCTGAACGGCGTGGTTGTGGCGGTCCCGCTGGCGCTCGATTTCCACGCGTGCGTCCTCTGGCGCCCGCTGCACGATCATGCAGTCATGCGGCAAAGAAGCGTGCGACGCGGCGTGGTGGTTTCTAGCCGGTGCTCCAGCCGGAGGAGGTGGTGGAGGTGGAGGCGGGAGAGAAGGAGGAGGAGCACCGTGCGCTACGTTCCCTGCGAGCCCGAAGTGGTGCACCAGCGAGCAGGAGGGCGTTGGAGCGGGCACGGCAGCGGCGTTGACGAGCTCGGTGACGCGGTCGAGCCAGCCGTCGTGGCCCGCCTGCGGGCGGTAGCGCAGCAGCTCCTGCGCCATGAGTAGCACAGCGCTTGGGCTAGGCACCACCCGGCTCTGCGTAGAGTTGCCCTGGCTCCTGGACGGGTGCAGGGAGGAAGCTTCCTCGTCGTCGCCGCCGTCCTGGTCTTCTGGGTGCTCAACGTGGGGCTCAGGGCCGACGTTGCGCTCTGGAGCGTCGCTGGCGCGCGGGCGGCTGCTGTCGGAGAATGACTCCCACGAAACAGGGATGGTCAAGCTCACAAAGAGAGTTCGTGTAAGGGGCTGAACACGTTGGTCAAACAACCCTCAACCTGCACGGCGACGGTGCTCGTCGAGCATGAGGAGGGACATCACGACAGAGATGAACACCAGCCCGTACCCAGGTTCACGGCCCTCGTGTGGAGGTAACACCGCTACTCCTGCTTGTCTGTATTGCACTGCTATGGAGGTTACAGTACAATGAGCTTGCCGAGGGCTCTCTTTTGGCAATGGTGTGCCCAAGGAAGGGGAAACAGTGGTCTTCTTCTTCCTTGCGCGTAGGTAGCTAAGTTAGAATGAGAATGCGATCCCTTGATACGGTGGTGCACCTCCTCCTTTTATAGGTGCCCCGGGCCTCTTCCCTGCGCTTGCGCCACGGAAGGGCTACCACATGGCGACAGGAGGAGGGGCACGGTTGATGTAGTGCAACCTGCCCTAAGCAACCCAACATACCACAAGTCACCATGGACATCAAAGGTGAACTCCTTCCTCTATGTGAACCTCGATATGACACCTTGGAATGGTATACTTCTTGACCATCGTCACTTTGTATTGCTAGTCATGACGAGTACGAGCCCACGGGAAGATGGCAAAGGTGCACGAGGAATGGAATCCGACAAGACGGTGGCCTGGAAGAGGAGAAGGAAGAGGAGCCAGTAGCTCCAGGAGCGGTACTACCGCTCCACACAGCGGTACTACCGCCAGGAGCCAGACGACCCAGGCTAAAGAAGCGGAAACTCCAGCAGCGGTACTACCGCCCGTGCCGAGCGGTACTACCGCCAAGACCCAGGAGCGGTACTACCGTTGCCGCTACCGCCACCTCTACCGCGCAACCGAAAATGCGTACTGTATCGCCAACGGTACTTGGCCGGTACAGGCCACGTACTACCGCTGGAGAAGAGCATCCTTTTATTCGTGCGAGCCGGTACTACCGCCGGGTGCAGCGGTACTACCGCCCCTTACCAGGAACGGTACTACCGCTGTATCCCAACGGTACTACCGCTGCCTGCGTGCAGAAGCAGGGAATATTCCCTTGTATCTCTCCGCACCTACCTCTTTGGGTCAAACCTATATATAGGCACCTACCCCCTCCAGATCTAGATAGACTATGTTTTGAGATTAGAGTAGAGCTAGACTCCTTCTCAAAGGTCTACTGCCTCCCCTTGTGGGGATGGTTCCTCCCCTAGTGGAGAAGATCCCTTCGTGGATTCAAGACCTCTACTTGTAGTTTGACTACTTGCCAATCTTTCATCTTCGGGTGATTCTATTGGACCGGTTGGACCGACCGGTAAGGGAAACGGTTCTTGTATCTTGTGCGTGTTCTTGTGTTCTTGGTGTTCTTCCTCGTGTTCTTCGTGGTCTTGTGTGAGTTCGTCCACTCGTTCGTCAATCCGTGAAGATCGGGCCACCCTAGAGGACCCTTTTCCTCATCAACGGTGCACCGCAGCCCAGCTGTCCATGGACGTGGTCCATGGGTGTAAAGCTGATGCCTGTGGCAGAGAAACCACCGTCCATGTAGGACGGCCAGCTGGGGCTGCAGAGGAACGTGGGGGTGCCCACATTGACGTTGGCCGTGGAGCGTAGCGCTGGCCGGTCCCCTTATCACCAAAGAGGAAAACCTGGTAGTCCGGTGCGGATGGAGCAGCTTTGTTGACTCCTTTAATCACCAAAATGGCAACTGCGGCGTCGTCGTCACCGCGCGCAAAGGTGCGCGTCACACTGCGGCCGCTGCAGAGCCCATGTGCGCTCTGCAGAGGTTGCTTTGCAGCGAAGGAATCCCCACGAGGGCTGGGGTGCCCTGTGGAGGATTTGGCGTTGACCTCTCTCTAGGGGAGATCACCTTGAAGAGGAGGCAGCAGTGAGGAGGGCCTCCGCAGGCCTCTGCTGCCTCCTAAGCCCTCGCGAGGCGATTTCCCTCGCGAGTCTCTTCAAGCCGTAGGCTTGGTCCTTAGCGAAATTTACCCACCGAGTGTCGAGGGCTGTGGAGGACAGGCTCAGCACACCCTGGTTCTCACTGGGCCGACAGCCGCGCGGGTTGCGGTTGACGACGGGCTCGGTGTCGGCCCTGCCTGACGTCCGGCGAGCGAGACGCTCAGCACGTGTCTCGGCCATGGCGGAGGAGAGGTCGAAGACGCGCCTCAGCCCCCTACCTGGCGCGCCAAATGTCGGAGACTAGTCTCCGGAACTAGGGAAATGTCTCACTAAAGCCAGGGATCGAAAGGGGGCTGAACACGCAATCAAACAACCCTCAGCTACCTCGGCGATGGTGCTCGTCGAGCTCGGTGAGGGACATCACGGCAGAGAGTGGACACGAGCCGCTACCCAGGTTCGGGCCACCGTGAGGTGTAAGACCCTACTCCTGTTTGGTTGTATTGCACTATTTGTGGAGGTTACAGTACAGAGAGTTGTGTTCGAGAGGAACTATGGTGGTCCTAGGATGGAATCGATAATGCCCAGATCCCCTCTCTCGGTCGTACACTGCCTCCTTATATAGGTGCCTCGGGCCTCTTCCCCCAATTCATTTAGGCGGAAAGGGCTACCACATGGCGACGAAGGAGGAGGACAGTGCACGGTCACGGGGCTGCCCATGGACTCGGTCCATGGCAGGGAGCGTCGTCCTCTTGGCAGAAAAGCCACCGTCCATCGAGGACAGTGGGCTGGCGCTGGAGAGGTCCGTGGCGTGCCCCACGGTGACGTCGGCTTGGAGCGTAGCGGCCAACGGTCTCCTTATCACCGGAATGGCAAGCCTTGTTGCCTCCTTTGCTTGGCGCAACTTTGTTGACCACTTTAATCACCAAAACGGCAACTGCGGCGTCGTCGTCACTGCGCGCAGGCGCGCGCGTCACTCTGTGGCGGGCGCAGAGGCCATGTGCGCTCTGTCGCGGAGACAGAGCTTGCTTTCAGTCGAAGGAAACTCGCGAGGGCTGGAGTGCCTCGCCGAGGCTTTCGAGTACTTGATGCCTCGCGAGGGGGGCCTCGCGAGGGAGGCGCTGTCGTGCGCCAGGACTTAGCGATATCTTCAACGGGAGAAGCCCTCGCGAGGGGAATGTCCCTCGCGAGGCTCACCAGGCTGGGACCCTCTGTGGAGTGTCGAGGGCTGTGGCAGGCCGGCCCGTGGTACCCTGGTTTCCACTGGGCCGACAATTCCCCGCCGCCGGTGGACTTCGTACTCTCCGTCGAGCAATGAGACCCCGATGTGTAGCCGATTTCGCCACCGTTTCGGTATATCTGTAGCCAATGGAGTAAGGGCACGACGGTGCTGGCCTCGGCGGTGCGCCACCTCCTCCTCCGCCCCGGACTGAGCTATCGCCTTGGAGTTTGTCTCCTCCGATGACGAGGAGTACTCCGACAACGACGACCTCACCGTCGGGGTTAGCACGCTCACCACTGACGACGACTCGAACGAGCTAGCCGCCATCACCAAAGATGCCAAGCTCGTGGAGCGCATCCGGCACAAGTCGAAGCGCTCGTGGAGCTCGAGAGGCGGCGCCGAGCAAATGCCCGGTGTGTTGAATGGTTCAACCTCAGCCCTCAGCCTCCAGATGAGCACTGATTTCAGGGAACCAAAAACTTGTTTTTTTTTGGGTTAGACTTATGCGAGATCTGCTAGAGATGGTCCATAGACGTACTGAATGAAGAACAAAAAAACACTACAACCACGCGCGTGTAATTCCGTGTCCGTGGACCGTACAACTGAACTAGGCGTGTCTCCATCCTAGGACGTCTTTTCATCCGTTATCTCAGTGCAGCACAATCCGATACCGTTAAACCCTCTCGCTCCTCCCATTCCGCGTCCCGGCTGCCCAGATTTCCCCGCACCTCCGCCGGCGCCGGTGACGGCACCTTCCCCTCGACGACCTCCGCCTCACCAGCAGCGGCACCACGCGAGGAGCAGCAGCGGCGGCCCCACACGAGGAGCAGCGGCGGCCGCCGATCCGCTTCCCTGCCTGAAGGTAGGGCTCCTTCTCCGGATCCCCACGCCGGCGTTCTCCACCGACGGCGTTTTCCCCCCTTCCCGGCCCAACACCACCTATCCCTCCGGATCTGTAATTAGGTTCAGTTATTTTTCTTGATCTGAAAACCAACCACCGGGGAGCAGCGACGCAACAGATCAGAGTAGGTAACTGAGGTGAGTGAGGACTTCTGGTTCTAGCTACCGATTGATATGGTCTTTTCTCTCTCTCTCTCTCTCTCTCTCTCTCTCTCTCTCTCTGTGTAAAGTTTGACTCAGTAGTTTAATCTTGTTCCAGGCTGTGATTTATTATTTCCTCAAAGGGGAATACACTTTCCCGTGAAAGGGATCTCTGATGCTGCTCCCGAAAAGGTATTTAGTCCAGCGCTTTTCTCTTTTTGGCTTGCTTTACTTATATACGTCTTATGCTCTTCCTTTTAATAGCCCCTGCCTACAATGTAGCATCAGATGCCCTACTTGAGCGTGTCCTTTGTTGTTGATGCTGTTGTTATGTCACAATTTGTTGGTGCCAGTATGGTACTGGTGTTTAATTGATTGCTTTACGCAAGAAATAGCGTTATGTACACAGATCTACGTTGTGTGCTCTGTGTAGTCTACATTTTGGCAGCCTCGCTGTGCTGCTCACCCTGCTCCAAACGCCAGAGCTATGTAGCTCATGGTCGTTGTGTAGCCTGAACTCTTCCACTGCAGTGGGGAGCGATGGAAAGTTCGGAGATAGACAAAGAGTAGATTTATGCCCTGTAGGAAAATCAAAGAGTTTGAGTTGTGCACTTTATCTCTCCATCTTATGTGCATTCTATATAACATTTTGTTAACATATAACTTTCAGAACTTTACAAATGTTCAATGTATATCTGCAGGCGCAAAGCACTTGGCTTGAGATGATGTAGGGACCTTTCCTCTTAGTTGGTTCTCCATATAGTCACTCTTCGAGATGGAACAAATTTCAGTAAGTTACTTGCTTCTGTTCACTAGAATGCTCTTGAAAGTTGGAACTGTGATTTCGTTCTAACATCTTGTGATTGACAATCAAATACTGGTGTCTTCCTTTTTATCTTGGAAAATTCTATAGCTTGGGCATCGATATAAGGAGTGCAGGCCACGAAGAGGTAGCAGCCCTCCAACCAAACTACTTGTTGGGAAGGATGTACTGAAAGAACTGGAGCAAAGACGGTCATCCCCCAGTGTGATCGCAAAGCTGATGGGAATTGACGTATTGCCACCTACTTATGCATCCCATAATCGGCATCAAGAATTCAAGGATGTTTTTGAAGTCTCAGAGGAGCTACCGGAGACTGTCACAAAAGAGAGGTCACATCATTTCCCTAAAGGGCTGCCAAGCTTGAAGCGGAGTGCAATGAAATTAAAAAAACTCATGCCATCAAAGTCTTCTTATGGTGATGAAATGTTTGATAATGATGTGGACTACAGAAATGGCTTGGATCGCCTCAACTCACTTGAAATAGACAATCCTTTGTTTGAGAAGCGCCCCCATGATGCGAAGTACTCCCCAAATCATCGAAATGAGAAAGATACTGCATGCAGTTTCAGGAAGTATCCTGTGGGTTTAGCTAATTCATCACTTAGAGATATCAAAAATTCATCGAGAGAAAATTACAGGAATTTCAATGACATTGTCATTTTAGAGCCTGGCTTGGGAAACAGCCATGATCCAGAGAACTCTTTTTCCATGTCATTCCTCTCTCATGTCAATAGGAATTCCAGGAGAGATAGAAAAAAGAAGCAGGCTGATTCTGTTCTGATGAGAAATGGGAGAGTTTCACAACATTTAGATACTGAAGACCTTAATGTCGCTAGAATAAAAGAAGAAAGATACATTACTATTGATGCCATCAGTTCACTGTCAACGAGACAGGAGGCATCACTTGATCAATTCAACGAGTTAGATATGAATAGCACCGAAACATGTCAGGCGTATGCTAGCAGTGACATTAACTACAGCCAGAACAACAAGTCATCATCAAATAGCTTGCCGTGGAAAGTCTTCCGGAAGTATGAGGAAGGTGATGTTCGTTCGAAAACTCTTGCGCAGATGTTCGCTTTATCTGATTCAGAGAGAGTAAAGAGAAATTCAGACTCACATGCTCAGATCCAACACAATAGACTTGACCAGGACAAAGGTCACAGCAAGGAAGGATGCTTTATAGTTTTACCAAAGCATGCACCTCCATCGTCACTTCACAGCTCATTGGACAGGAGATCTTCCTGTGAAGGGTCTCCTGACAGTGAAATTTTTCCAAATCCTTCAGTTAGTTACAACAAGGGCAAGATCCATTTTGATTCTTTTCTGCCTAAACCAAGGCTCAAGCAGATCGTCAGTGAGAGCCAAAATTACTCGAGGAATGCTTCTGTTAAAAACAATCTTGCCTTGGAGCAGTGGAGACCTGCTTCTCTTTTTCGTGATGATTTCAGACCCCATCCATGGCGTCTAGCTGACAACGGTTCAACTTCTGACTGCACAAATGAGAGAGTATTGTTCGCGACAGATGAGGGCTTAATCCAAGATACTGCTACAACCGCACCTTCTGCGTTTCAGTCACAATTATCTCGGGAACGGAAGGTTTGTATGCCGCGTGCCATGACTTTTGTAAAGTAAAAAACAAACAGAGTGAACACAAGCATAATTTTCTTGCATGCAGCATACTACTCTGTTGGTTTAACGCATTAAGCATTTTCTGAAATAATGAAAAAGTTCTACTATTAACTTGGAAACATGAACGATTCAACTCCTTTGCAATTATAAGGGTCCATCTACTGCTTTTAATCATAATCTGATTTCACCATTTTCTTATTATCACAAGAATTTGTTAATTCGGTTTTTATAAAAAGGATGTGTTTCTTCTGTCCTTTTAAAACATCTGTTATTTCTAAGAAGACAATGACAGTACTATGAACTCATGATCATTGCAATAAGACTTTTCCAGTTACTGATCCAGAACTGTACACAGTTCATGATATTTTTTTCTTTAACACTACTATGTTTTCTAAGTTTGGTTGCTTTAGAAGATCAGATGTACATTGTTCTACTATAGCAGAGTACCTGGCGTTGTTATTCCAGTGCAGAGTGGTGTATTTAAACTTTGTCATAAGCACTCTTCATGCACTGGACTCCAATGCAACTTTCATGTGTTGACAAGTAAAACAAAACTTTCATGTGTTGACAAGTTAAGAGTATTAAGTTTTCTCATGATGTCATACCAAAAAGTCTAAGTTTGTGGTGCGCAACTCATTGAATTGTTTCCTTTTTTATAGGTTTCATCATCGCCTTTGCAGTGTGGTGACTATGAATCCATATCTATTTCTAATCATGTTCTTCTGGCAAAGTCTCGTAAAGGCTTGGAAGAGTTTGAGCAACCTAGCCCAGTGTCCATTCTTGAGCCCCCAGTTGATGAAGACGGTTGCTCTTCTGGATTCTTCAGAAATGACTTGCAAGACATGCCCAGTAAGTGAGACATCTAATTTTCCTAGTAAAACAATGTAGAAGGCTGTACACATAGACATATGCCAGTAAGTTCTTGTACAATGTCAGCGATCCTAAACAAGGTTTTTGAGTCGCGACTTATGAGTCGCAGACAAACCCCACGACTTGGCGTATAATCGCTCCAAGTCGGCGACTAATCGCCCCTAGTCGCTGATTAGTCGCGAGTCGCTGCGTTTTTTAGGCCACGGCTCAGCGATTAGTCGGCGATTAGTCGGCGACTAATCGGCAACTCAAAAACCATGATCCTAAAACTAGGAACTTAATACAAATATAATTTCTAATTTAAGCTAAAATTTCACAATATAGAATGTGATACACATTATCGGTAACATATTGTTCAAGTAAAGAATTTAGGAAGTAGAGTTTGTTGAGTTTCAAATCCCAAAATGTAAGGAGTATAGCTATTTATTACAATTACACAAACAAGAATGTCTACGAAATTATTCTATCATCCTTTCATTTATTGAAACTTCTTTGTTGACATTAGATGTTGAGAAACGGATAGACCATTGTCGACCCGGAGATGAACCTGAGGTCTCCATGTCAAGTGAAGATGACAATGATTCTTCGTACCAATCTATGGAAGCATTTCAGGTTGAGGAGGACAGGAATTTCTCATATCTGCTTGACATACTTATATGCTCTGGTATGATAGTAGCTGACTGGCAGCTCTTGTGCAAGTCATGGCACTCACCTGCTTTCCCTGTTGGCCCTCGAGTCTTTGAGAGGCTTGAGAAGAAGTACAGCAAGATCACTTCATGGTCAAGGCCAGAGAGGAGACTTTTGTTTGATCTTGCGAATTCTGTTCTTTCCGATGTCCTTGCACCTTACACCAATATAAACCCATGGGTGAATTCTGTTAGACATTGGGGCCCTGAAGGGCCTGTTGAGAAGGTTTGGCAGATTATGGCTAGACAGCAAGAGGAGCTGGCCATAGGGCATCCTGATGACAAGGTTCTGGACCCAAACTGGCTGGAAGTTGGTGATGATACATACATGGTCGGAAAACTGATAGCCATGATGTTATACGGTGACCTCTTGGAAGAAGTCGTATTGGAATTCCTCTCAGGACCGACCGTTGCATGTAGATCACATTGAGATATTTCAGTGAATCAATTCTATCATAACAGAGTACAGAGATCGCCTGAATAAACAGAGTACAGTGCGAAGTCGAGTTTTAACCGTACAATCTTAAGCGTATATTCTGTAAGCTTACAATTGCTGCGTATATAATGTATTATTACAAACTGGAGAGCAAGAGCGCATGATATGCTGGCCAAATGCCCTGCCCATTCAGGGGTGTGTAGTAAGTAAAGATGTACGCCCATCACTCTGACGTATGTAGAAATGTTTAGCTTCCATGATATTCCTTGTTACTTTATCTTGCTTTTGAGGATACAGCAATCCCTGGTAATATGCAGAGCTGGTATGTAATCTTCAATCCGTGATAAACATTTGAGTTTAAACTGGAGAGGATCCTAGAATGCTTTTCTTATTGACAGATACAACTTGCTAAAGCAAGTTCTCATGGTCTGACCTCGTGATTGTTGTCACAGCCGGCCTACTGGATGGGATTGCTATTTGTGAACTCTGCATTTTGCGTCGTCTGCTATCCATCAGGTTCCAGTTTATGTTAGTGAAGTCTTATGACGCTCCCACTTGCAGCACCTCCTAAGATGTAAGAGCATCTCCACGGGCGGCCCAATAGGGCTATTGGGGATCCGGACGTGACCCAGGCACGATCCAACAGCGTGTCCAGCGTGTTCGGCACTCCTACCTAGCCCTGGTCCACAGGGAGCGGTGTGGGAGTGCTGGACAGAAGTGCCCACATCGGATTTTGGAGGCGGGACGGCCTTGTTATTGACAGTCAAATCACTTTCTCCTTCTTCTACCCTTCTCTTTCTCATTTCATTCTCCCACCTTCCGCGGCTCCCGTTCCCGCCCGGCCCATCCCACGCCGTTGTCGTCGTCGACACATTTCCCGCCTTGTGGAAGGCCGGAGGAGATGTCGAATGAGGCATGGGAAAAGGAGCTTGCTCGAAGGAAGACACTCATACCCGACGACAACGCGTGGCGCCACAATGATGACGCCAAGAAGGCGGCGATGGAGACGGCAACCGTGTTGCAAGTGCTCAGCGCTGCTGCTGCTGGAAGCCAAGTGAGCACCACCGATGAGGGCATTTCAAGGGTGCATAATTGTCAGGACCCAGGCGCCGTGGTGATGCCGCATTCACGGTTCTCCCCCGGGATTGGCGAGAGCAATCCTGCCTTTGACACAATGTCGCCCTCTACCCTATTATCGGTGATCCTCGTCAAGTTGGCCTCGGCGTCGACCTCATCCACTCCTACTCCGGGTCGCCGGCCCTTCGACGGGCGCCAATGTTGTACGCCGACGAAATGGGCACCCAGGCTGGCCGCCAATGCCTCTTTGGCATGCCGACCGGTCTTCGTACAGGGAAAAAAACCAATACGAGGTCTTCGTACACGATGTTAAGACCGGGAGCAAAACCAAGACGAGGAAGAAAGGGACTAGAGACTCAAAGTGGAAGAACATGGACGACGAATGCTTATGTGAACCTTGGAAGACTGAAGACCATGAGCCTTGACCCCATTACCGGCGCCAACCAAACTTCCGGAAGGTATTGGGTGAGGATTGCCGACCAATTCAATGAATATAAATATATGGTGTGTTTGCTAAAATGCGGACCACAACGACAATATGGTGCATAGGTGGAAAGCGATACAATTTCATTGCAACAAATTTCATGGAGATCTTAAGAAAATTCGTGGAACAAATGAGAGTGTAAAAATTATGGAGGACAATGTAATGCTCTAAACTTTGTTCAGTTTGTCATACTCACCTTATCATCTATTGATGTGTGTATTTTTTTCTTAGTTGAGTGGCGCGCTAAGTTTGTCTCGAGGCAACAACAACAACGACAAAGACTTTAGCATGATGCATTGCTTTACAAGGATCCAAGGTTGCTCAAAGTGGGAAAACGTCCAGAGGGATCTCAAGAAGGGCAGCGGAAACAAGGTTGATTTAGATGGGCCGGTGCCCCCTCGGTATACTCGGAGGGACGCCCAACCCGGAACAATAAGGCAAAAGCCGACAAGAAAGGGACATCCTTCCTTACAGTGGTCTCATCCCTCTCAAAGAAAAATGCAAGAAGTTTTAGTGAAATGCGGACGACTTTGATGGCAAAGGAAAACGAGAAGCTCGTACTTCAGAGGGAGAAATTTGAAGCCGCAAAGCTCGAATCCCAAGTGTATCTTATCAAAGCCGAGACAGAATGAATCAAGGTGATTGCGGATGCATCACAATTTATGGTCAAAAATTGAAAGACGATGCGACGATCTTGACGGCCGACCTCTTGAACATGTCTCCTCCGGTGAGGGCATGCCATGTGATCAAATCAACAACGCATCTGCGTAAAATGGGCCTTGTGTCGACGATGGGGGAGCCAACACCGGCGGCGGCAGGGGGAGCGAATCCTGGGGTTTACGATGGAGCCAACCGCGATGGGGACGATGGCAATGGATCACACCGACGCTGCCAGAGGACACACCATCGTCCTTTGATTTCTATGCATTTCATGTTGTAATGTGTGATTGCCGGACATGGCACCGTTTTAGTGACCGAAGCTTTGAATTTTATTTGTGAAAATGGATCAAAAACATATTGGGAGGACCTATTGGAGGGTCGCTGCTGGAGACCTCCACCAGTCCCGATAGGGCGGCGACTTCGCAATAGTGTCTATCCTACACAGTTGTTGGACCGTCTATTGAAAGCGTCGTTGGGTTGCTCTAAGAGGATTAGTTTGATCATAGCCGTCAGATTGCTCAAGTGTAACCTGGCTATATAAACATGGAAACTACTGGCTAATATGAACTAGCTACTCCTACTTACTCTAAGAGCATCTCCAGCAGCTCATCCAAATTTGGTCATCTATATCTCCATATAAAGATCATCTAAACATATTCCTTTTTGGATGTTCCAAGTTTTGTAGTAGAACATCCATATTCAAGATATCTATATTCTCTCTCCTATATTTTCATAGTATCTTTATAACTACAATTCAACAGTTTTTTTCCAGTACATTCAGCCAGCATATTCAGTACAAAATTCATCTCGATTCAGTACAATAATCAGTACATAAATTCTTCTCTCTAATCTAGCACTAGCACAAGCACAAGTAAACCATCAAGCACGCAGCAACAGCGGTACAGCATGCACACACGCATCAGCTTTTCTTTCTCCCCCCAGGTTGGCCGAGCTCTCTCCCCGACCACCACGGGCGTGCCCTCTCCTCTGCCCCTCCCTTTCCCCAGCATCACGCCGAGCTTCCTCACCGGCCACCACGAGCGCCGCCCTCTCCTCTGCCCCTCCCCTTCAAGGACGCCCGCATCAAGCTCAAATCCAGGAGAGCTCCTGGACAGTGGGCGTCGATCGAAGGAGGAAGAAAGGGAGCTCGGGTGCTCAGAGCTACTCTACAGCTAAACTAAGAAAGTAGATAAAACATGATAAAATTGGGTTTTTGCATTGCTTGATCCACCCATCCTCCCCACCTACTCTTTATATTGAAGAGTAGGCTCAAGCAAGATTACATTTTAGTACTCGACTGATAGTAGCAAAGTAGCTAAACCCTAGGGGTAAAATAGTAAAGTGAACACTTTAAGCTAGGGCCGTTGGATGGCTTCAAACGTTGTCTTCGCATCTGGGCCGTTGGTTCTTGTCTGAAGCTTGTGCAGTTCTGAAGAAGATGGAACAAAGGGTGCTGACAGTGTCGCCCCCTTAACTCAATATCTCAGGGACTGAAATCACGGAATGTAGCTTGGATGTAAGCAGCATCTTACCAGGTGGCATCCTCTGGTGCCATGTTTTACCAGTGGATTAGCCACTATGGAAGTGCAACGTCATAGTAACCTGTAGAGCGAGGTATCTGACGCCGTTGTAGGATCGAGAGAGGAGCAGTCTTTACCTTTCCATCAGCAGTGACGCTAGGCAGACGAGCATTAGGAACAACATTCTTACCCAAGTGCTTCTTCAACTGATTAACATGAAACACATAGTGTAATTGAGTACCTTCAGGTAGTTGGAGTTTGTATGCAACATGGCCAACCTTCTTAATGATCCTGAAGGGTCCATACCACTTGGAAGTCAACTTCAATGAATTCCTGACACCAAGAACCATTTCTCGTTATGGCTGCATTTTCAAGTATACAAGATCACCTTCAGCGAACTCTCTCTCGGTTCTGTGTTGATCAGCAAATTTCTTCATTCTCTGTTGTGCCTGAGCAATATTTTGTTGCAAGGTTTTGATCATCTTGTCCTTTTTAGTCAGAGTTACTTGAGCTTCATCAGACACATTGCAAGGAATAGCCAACTCTTGTATCATTGTTGGCGGATACTCATACAGAGCTTCGAAAGGAGACATTTTGATGACTGTATGGTAAGAACAATTGTACCACCATTTTGCTGTTGGTAACCATTGACACCACTTCTTAGGTTCTTGGAAGGCCATGCATAGTAAATATTTCTCGACACACTGATTGACTCGTTCAGTTTGTCCGTCAGACTCTGGATGGTAAGCTGAACTGAAACTGAGAGACACTTGGAGAGCAGCGAAGATTTCCTTCCAAAGGCTGCTAGTAAATATGCGATCTCGGTCACTTACAATGATCGATGGAGGACCATGCAGCTTGATTATGTTGTCAATAAAGAGATCAGCAACTGTCTTGGCAGTGTACGGATGTGCCAGAGGTATGAAATGGGCATACTTTGTTAGCCTGTCGACGACTACCAAAATCACATCCTTGCCTTTAGATTTAGGGAGGCCCTCCACAAAATCTAGACTGATTTCTGACCACTTCATCTTGGGAATTTGCAAGGGATTTAGTAAGCCTGGGTAAGGAACCTTTTCTGTCTTTGATATCTGGGCATTCGGCCACTTGCTGTGTTATGAATGCTTTGAGCTTCGGCCAATTAAACAACCGTTTCATCTTGTGGTGAGTAACATGGATACCAGAGTGACCTCCTATCACAGATGCATGGAAGGTTTGGAAGATTTTATTTCTGATGTCTGTAGAACTACCAACATATATTCTACCTTTATATCTGATGATCCCAGATTCTAAGGTGAAGTTTGGACAGCTGTTGTTGTTGATGGCCAATTCTTGAAGCAACTTGGTGCAAGCTGGATCATTGGCATATGAGGTGAAAATGTCAGATGCCCAAACTGGAATTGCCTGTGACAAAGCATTGCAAGTACCAGGTTCATTGTCCTGAAACCTCTTGGACAAAGCGTCTGCTACACAATTATCTGACCCCTTTTTGTATTCAATGCTATAATCAAACTCGAGCAACTTCATCATGAGTTTATGCTGCATTCCTTCTAGCAGTCATTGGCTGCTGAGATACTTCAAGCTTTGTTGATCAGAGCGAATAATAACCTTATTTCCCAAGAGATAGTGACGCCATTTCTTTAGGGCATGGAAAATAGCCATGGCCTCTTTCTCATAAATAGAAGCAGCATTGTTGCGAGGACCCAAACTCTGCCTGAGAAATGACAAGGGTTTGTTGTGCTGCATGAGGACAACTCCTATGCCAGTAGCACTAGCATCAGTCTCTAAGATGAAAGGTGAAGAAAAGTCTGGCATACCCAAAACAGGAGGCTTAGTCATTGCAAGTTTTAGCTGCTGAAATGATTTTTCTTGATCAGGTCCCCACTGGAAAAAATTCTTCTTGAGTGAATTGTACAGAGGTTGGTAGATAGCGGCAAAGTCCTTCATAAACCTTCTATAATAGCCACACTACCCAAGGAATTCCCTAAGGTTCCTAATGTTAGCTAGTGTTGCCCAATTCGCAATTGACTGTATTTTAGCGGGGTCTATAGCCACACCATCACCTGAAATTATGTGGCCAAGTTATTTTACCTGAGGCTGGCCGAAGGTACATTTGCTCAACTTGGCCTTCAATTGATGGTTGTGGAGTGTTTGCAGTACAAGCCTTAGATGTTCTTTGTGTTCAGTAATGTTCTTACTGTATACTAAGATGTCGTCAAAGAACACGAGAACAAATTTTCTGAGATATGGGGCAAACACAGAGTTCATGAGCTCCTGGAATGTGGCCGGTGCATTGCTGAGCCCAAATGGCATCACTAAGTACTCGTAGTGTCCCATATGAGTAGAGAAGGTAGTTTTCGGAATGTCTGGCTCGTGCATATGTATTTGGTGGTAACCAGAGCGTAGATCCAATTTGCAAAATATGGTGGCTCCATATAATTCATCCAAAAGATCTTCGATGACTGGTATAGGGAATTTGTTTTTCATTGTTAATTCATTCAGGCCCCTGTAGTCGATGCATAAGCGCCATGACTTGTCCTTCTTTCTTACCAGAATTGCATGTGAAGAGAAGGGACTGCTACTTGGTCGAATTTCAGCATTTGTGCTACAAGTTGTTCCACTAAATCCTTCTGGCTTTGTGACATTCGATATGGTCGAATATTAGGTGGTTTTGCACCTGGGATGAGTGGAATAGTATGATCTGAAGCTCTGTGTGGTGGTAGTCCCTCAGGAGGATTGAAAATCTCTTGGAATTCTGTCAACAATGAATCCAAAGATGGATGTACAGTTTCTGTGCCTTTGTCATCCACCCTTGCATCTATTTCTTGTGGACTGAGCAGTACATAACCAGAGGCACCCTGTTTGAGAAGCTTGCAACATTCTTCACTTGTAATGAGCAGATTGTCAGCTGGCCGTAAGTAATCTTGAAATGTTACTTGTTTACCCTCATGACTGACAGTTAGGGTTCGATGCACAAAGTCAAACGTGACCGGATTGTACTGTTTGAACCAATTCACCCCCAAAATGATGTCAGAACCTTGTAACTTCCGAATTCTGAAATTGGATGTAAATTTGTGGCCTTGAATTTGGAAGGTACAGTTAGTTGCAACTGCATCTGAAATTAGTATGCCTCCTCCCGCAACTGTGACAGATTTTGCAGGAACAACCGACATGGTTATGTTGTGTTTGAGAGCAAAATCGTAATCCATGAAGGTGTTGGTGCTACCCGTATCTGCTAATGCAACGGCTTGGAACATCTGAACTTGAGTAGAAGTGATATTGTATCACTACTTGGGGTACCAGTATAAGCAGAAGTGGAGATTTTCATATAGTTGACAACCGGTGCTGGTTCTGCTACTGGAGGTGGAGCAACACCATCATGTTCTTGCTCTAGTTCAACCATTTCTTGTTCATTTCATAGTTCTCCTGCATTTGAAGTGCATTTATAGCCCTTTGCATACCAGCACATCTGTGACCAATAACCCAGTTTTCTGGACAGTACCAACATTTGCTTGTATATTTGCTTCTCGAGGTTGAACATTTCGATTTTGTGGCTGGCCTTGTAACTGTGCTGGAGGTCGTCTGTTGTTGGACATGAAGGACTTCTCGTACTGCCTTGCATACCAATAAGCTGCAAACAGAGTAGGAGGTTTCTGACATTGCACGTTGTGCTTGATACTGTCTTTGAGCCCTGCTATGAATCGGTCCAGAAAGAAATCTGGTTGGAGGTAAGCCTTTTCACGCTTCATGGCTGTCGTCCATGGCTCATATGCATCAATATATGCATTGACAGAAGTCACTTCACTAGTACAGAAAAGCTAATTTGCAACGTGCGACTTTTGCACATAGCAACGTGTGGTCACACGTTGCCGGTAACACGCTGCTGCTATTTTTACTGGCAACGTGTTCTGTTTGCACGTTGCAAGCAGTATACAGATTGGCAACGTGTATCTAATAAACGTGTTGCCAGTACCATCTTACACTGGCAACGTTTCCCTTGCTTGCACGCTGCTAGTTGTTTATTTCGAATTATTATTATTCCGATTTATTTTATTTTTCGTTTCCATATTTCATTCGAAGTACAGTAGAAGGGAACATAATGTATGGTATGCATACAAAGTCTCGAATACAGAATATATATAGGGTCATGCACACTATTTTAATTAACATATTTGTACAATAATAGCTAGTCACATATTGATTGCAACTGAATAAGTCAAAAGGTTTCTAATTAACATAATGGAACTCTCCTTTCTTCCTGACACATTCACCAATCAAAAATCTGGCCATATCCTCGATCATCTTTACTAGTGTGCTCTTCGGCAATTCGTTTAAGCCGATTCGCGGATGCTGCGTAGAAGAAGTCATGATAAAAACTAGGACAAAATCAGAAGAATATTCTCAGTTAATGAAAAAAATGTTTTGCATACCACAGATCTTGGCTTAGGGTCAATAACTCTGCTAATCATGATTTCCGTATGTTCGAAAAGATAGTAGCCACACAGATTGATCTCAGTAGGCTGCTGGTGGCACTGAGACATAGATATTGCTTAGAAATAACCATATTACACCAAAAACAGATAACATGCATGCATATATCTACAAGTGCTAGTGGAAACTAACCGGATGTCGAAGGTAATGGGTAAGCTTTGTATAGTTCCCTTTTGCATTTCCTTCTCTTTTGCTAAATTCTTCGAATGCACTACAAAATATGGATGCATTAAAATAAACTATATCATATTTCACATTACAAAACAAAGAGTGTATCTTGATCAGAATCATTTACATTATGCAGATATAAGTATCAACTTACCTATCAATAAGCTCCACTATGTCCCCAAAATTTTCATTCTTACTAAGATAAGAATCCAAATAGTGGACATGGCCATCCAGTAGTGAGATAGTAATAAGAATCTAGTAAAAACTACAAGTAGTTGTAATTAGTTGGGTGAACTTAATCAAATATGTAAACGAAGATGCGGAAATAACTTACTCCTTATTAAAAGGCCATATGATTAACTCCTTATCTTTGCTCTTCTCCATCACATTGATGATGTAATCCATCACAATCTTCGTGGAAGAATTAAGGATAGACTGGTGCGAAGCAAGGTGGGGATCAACAAAGGCTACTGCATAAGAGTATTCCCAGGCGCGAACATAATTGTACCTACATATATAAAAACATAAATGGTTCGAAAAAGCTTGTATAGATATAGTACCATACATATTGTATTGACGCTTTGATTCTTAAATACTCACGGTGTAAAACATCTCACTATGCTGGCGTCCAATGCTCTGAAGTTCAGCATGTCAAACAAGTCGTCCCAGTTGACTGCGAAGAGGCCGGATTGATCATGGTAGAAGATTTCAGGTTTGAAACTAACCACGATTCCCGATGTTTGCTTTTCCCGCGTCTTCTTGAAATTCTGCATGTAGAACTTCTCCAACAATGCACAAGCAGCGCCAAGCTCTAACTTCACATTTGTAACATTGTGTATAAGTTTTGCCCCAGGCTCGTACTTCGGGGCCAAGGGGGCCATTTCCAGCTGTCCCGAGTCAAAGAGTGCTTGCAGTATCGCGGTTTCGGGATCAAGCGCCGGTGGTGGTGGTGTCGGTGCCGGTGGAGGTGGTGGTGGTGTCGGTCTGGCCTTCCTCTTCAAAGAAGCAATTGTAGGAGGTTTAGTTTTCACAGCAGCACGTGGTCGTGAATTGATAGCAGCACGTGGTCGTGAATTCACAGTAGGTTCGGAATTCCGCTTGAAGTTGCTGGCCTTCACCTTCATCACAGCTTGTCGGGTTTTCATAGGAGCCGATGTCGGTGCCGGTGGTGGTGGTGTTAGGCCCGTGGGGGTAGTGGTGGTGGTGGTATCCGTGCCGGTGGGGGTGGTGGTGGTGGTGGTGTCGGTGCCGGTGCGGGTGGTGGTGGTGGTGTCAGTGCGGGTGGTGGTGGTGTTGGTGCCGGTGCGGGTGGTGGTGGTGTCGGTGCCGGTGCGGGTAGTTGTGGTGGTGGTGGTGTCGATGCCGCAGTCTGTGATTGAGATGTCTCTGCTGGCGCCGGTGTCTCTGTTGTAGGTGTTGCCGGTAGATACTTATCTAATGCAGGGAAGAAGGATCTGAGCTGGATTAGACATTCTTCTCTGCTCACAGCTCTAACTTCTTTATCAATTTGCCCCAATGTATGATCAATATCAATCTTTCTTGGTCTTCTTGTTCTCTTCCTTCGTTCGTCCGTGGATACATCACTATAATATCCCGACATAACTAAGTTTAAAAACCTCATGGTTAGTAAGTACACTCCAAATTCGAGCACTCAAATATGTCATATTTTTTAGCAAAAGTCATATGAAAATTCATAAAAAATTGGCAGGAACTTTGCTAAAAATAGGACATATGGGTGCCCGAAATTGCCGGAACGGAAGTTAATCAACATTCCGGCAATCTCAAGGGCCTCAATTCCTACGAACATACACATACACAATGATATTATTGACAGTTCATCGTCGAAATGTAAACAAGCATTTCATCAAACAGTTTATGTGCAGCGGGCCAAGGGAGGCCGGGGAGGGGCTGTAGCAGGCCGGTGCTTACCGAGGGAGGACGGCGCGTGGGAGAAAGGAGCTTGCTCCGTCGATGCAAGAGAGATGGATGGTGTCCGCACCGTCGACGGAGATGGAGAGGGCGGCGGCGGCGGATCGAGGAAGCTCTCCTCGCTAGCGGCGTGGAGCTCGGGAAAGCAGCAGAACAGAGGGGCGCCGGGCGACCTACTGGAGTGCGCGGTCGACGGCGGCGACGCAGGGAGAGGGAGGCCACGACGGCGTCCGTGGACGTACGGCGGCGGCGAGGAAGAGAGAGGAGGGAGAGGGAGGGGCGGTGGCGGTTTGGGGGTATTTGACCAAAATTAGAATGCCTCGCATTCTTTTGGGGCAAAAAAATACTAGCAACATGCAAAAGAATGGAGCGCGTTGCTAATCAACGGCCGCCAAAGCAGGACACGCTGCCACTATACACTACGGGCAATGTGTATCCAAAACATACACGTTGCTACTCTTATTTTCCTTTTTTTTTCTCCCGCATTTTGCCCGTGGCTACTGTGATTTTTCCTTTTTTTTCTCCCGCATTTTGCTGCCTGGCTTGTGTGTCATGAACTGCACCTAAAATTGCATTGGCACAAAGAGAGTATTAAACAAATTCTGTCACAGCTTACTTTTCTTTTTTTGGGAGCACCTCTACGGGGAGCTACTCGAAGATGTCTGAGGACAACGTATGAAGTTGTCCTAAGACATCTTCGAGAAGCTCTGTCGTAGCAGCGAGCCACCAACCTGCTTATTTACTCTGATCTTGAGAGTTGTACGATATGTGCTCAGAGTTTGCCTGTTTATATATAGCTCCGGCCGGCCGGTGCGCGACCCTTCTATAACACGAAGGGACGCTGTGCTGAGCGACCCTATCTTTTTGGAAAGGTCGCCATGGCACGCGTACCAACCGGATAAGATCAGAAATGGCAACGTGTATGCCAAGAGCACGCTGCCAGTATTCCCAAAGTAGCAACACGCACGGCATATACATGTTGCCAATACTTCGGTAATGGCAGCGTGCGCTTATGGCGCACGTTGCCACTAGTTTCAACGGAGCTCTGCGGCCAGCCAAACTGTAGTGGCAATGCTTGCGCAGTTTAACACGTTGCGAGTAAGCAAGTAGTGGCAACGTTTATTGCCAAAACGCGTTGCTAAATTCATCTAGCAACGTGCTGTTTCGGAGGCATGCCGCAAACACAGGATTGCCAGTAGGCTATTTCCTACTAGTGCTTGTTTCAGTAACTGCAGCTGGTCCATTGGATCAACAGAAGGAACACAGGATTGCCAGTAGGCTATTTCCTACTAGTGCTTGTTTCAGTAACTGCAGCTGGTCCATTGGATCAACAGAAGGCATATCAGGGAATCTCTCAATCAATATCTGACAGAGGTGCGACCAAGACATTGTTTGTAAATTGAACCCTACACTGCTAATCCACGTTTTAGCTTGCCCTCTAATGTGAGCGAGACCCCATCGTACCGCTGGTCAGTGGGTATGTTAACTAGGTTGAAAACATCTTCACACTCTAAAATCCAGGCACGAGGACCATTTCCAGAGAAAACAGGTAACTCCACATGTGGGGCACGCAGAAATGGCTTAGGTGATTCTCTTGGCAAGGCATTCTCACGTGGGGAACAACTTTCATGGCTAGTATGTGGATACGGAGGAGGAGGTTGGTACTGTTGGCACTGAGGTTGGTGTTGTTGGTATTGAGGTTGGTGTTGAGGTATGGGTGGGTTTGGGTATGGGTTGTGGTACTGTGGGTGTGGTAGTTTGTCCGGCGTGAGGTTGCCGAATGAAGTGGTTGATTTTGGGATGGAGGTGGTGTGCGTGTGGTAGCCGGAGTTGGCATCTCAGCGATCGTGGATAAGGTGGTAGCGGGAAGGGGATTAGGGGTAGGAAAGGGTGGACCTTTAGTAGAAGAACCTTGATCAACCGCGTATGTGCTCTTCGTTGCTGGTTGTTTGCCATTGTTGACCACAAGACCGGCCAGCATGTTAGAGATCTTGGCGATCTCGCTTTGGAGCGACGCCATCGAAGCGGCGGAGTAGGCTTGGTGTAGATCGAGCCGCTCCGAGAGGTTTTGGACCTCGTGCGGTAGGTTGGCGCTGTCGTGTCCTGTTCGGCATGGTGGTGAGCGGGTGATGCATGTAAAATGCATACATGAACTTTGCATTATTTTACTTATATTCCAGTCATATTTGCATCATATAAGGGTTATATCACTGTTTTATAATGATTTTGGGAATATTTGGTATGTTTCCTATTTTTATGGAATTAACCCTGCACAGTCAGAAAACCCTGTTTTCTATATTTTAATGTTTCAGGGACCCAACCGACGTCCAAATGACCTAATATTTTACGGGCATCAGTTTTTGGAAGGAACAAAGCGTAGGAGCCAAGGAAGCGCACGAAAGGAAGCCGGAGGCCAAAGTTGAGTGGGCCCACACGGCCAGGTACTTGGGCCGCGTGGGACCCCCCTTTTGGTCCTCGGAGCTCCGCCGCCGTCGATCTTTCCTCCACCGACTCGGTTTTGACCTAAAACCGACTATAAAAATAGCCCCCCGACGTTCTCTGGAATGAGCGCCGCAGAAACACAGAAACACCAAAACAGAGACCTGGAGTTGCAGATTGGAGGGGGAAAACTCCGGCGGGGCGCTGCCGGCGTGGTCTCCATCTTCTCCAATGACTTCTCCACCGTCTCCATGATGAAGAGGGAGTAGTCCACCTCTGGACTATGGGTTTGTGGAAGTAACTTATGTATCTCTCCTCTCTTGAGCTTCACTAATTAGTACCGTATGAGCTGCTGAACATGATTACGGTCATCTATGTAATACCTTTGTGGTGGATCTTTTTATGAGTTAATATATGTTTGAGATTGCAATGGTTTTGTTTCAGTTATGAAACTAGATGCATATTATGTACTCCGTTCTTATTTACTTGTCATGATCAAGCATGTTTATGAGAGCGTGTGAGGGGAACGTGTGCATTAGTTGGACTAACGGGGGGTGGCTAGTGCAGTGAACGTGAGAGAAAGTTCTGCGATCCACTTGAGTATCTCTATCTTACTTTGTTGCCTCACTAGGGATAAAAAGAAATACCATGCTACTGGAGATGTGGGTGTGACCATTGCCACTTCCTCCATGACTAGATCTAGCATGTTCTTATTTTAACTTCATGTCATGATACTTAATGCTATACTCTGAGTTATCTTAATTACTGAGGTGTTATGATTTAATTCGCACCTTGGTGGAGTATAAGTGAGACTAATAACCAAAAGGTCTCTATGTTAGGACGGGATGCCCATATAATTATAACTTGTCATTAAACTGTTGTGTTGCAATCTCATATGTCAACTTTAGTGTTCCATTGTCTACCACTTTATTAAAGAGAGAGTGCATTTGTGAAACCATGAACCCCGGTCCATTTTTAATCATAAGAAACACATTTCCAACCACTTTTACCACTTTTCCATTTTCTGCCATTTAAAAATCCGAAAATACAAAAACACTTTTACATCTTGCATTCATCATATAAAAACCAAAAATATCATTTATCATTGCTACCACCATCCTTGCATATTTATTTACCACCATTGCATATTTATTTCTTGTTTGCATTGCATATTATCTTGATATCATTCTCACACCTTGTGCTTGACAACCACTAGGTGAGGTTGAGGACCAAAACATTTACTTTGTTTTGTAGGTAACCAAAAGAAGGATAGGAAAGATAAATCTTCACTACTGATTCCCCGAGAGTTCGATATTAAACCCTCGAGTCACCCCTCGTGGGGAAAACACGTCTTCCACTTACTACACACTCTGCACTTGGAGTCTCAAACTAACACATATTCTTTTGACGCAGGTAACTACGTGAAGGGCCATCAAGACTGTTTTTTAGCGCCGTTGCCGGGGAATCATTCCTGAAAGGTTTATCCAAGGGTCCCCTGCACTAGCTCTGTTTTCTGGCGCCAGGTTTATCCTAGGATATCTCACCAAGTCAACTTCATCACCAACTTGTGCTAACACCTAAGGTTGGGGAGGTTGCACCTACGTGAGCTTCATCTTATCCATCTTTACCTTCAAAGCAATTTATCTTGTTTTGTCATTGTCTTGCATTTTTAAGTTCGGTTTGCATATTTATTTTCAGTTTTGCATTTTGTGTTGCATTTGTTATTTCAGTTTACATCATTTAGTGTCATTTTATTTTCAGTTTTGCATAAAAAATTTAAAACACATAAAAACTTGCTAAAATGGGAGAAAGAACTAAGTTGTGTGATTACACAAACACTTCAAATGATCAATTTATTGCTAGGCCCATTGCCACACCTGAGATAAAAGCTGATAGTTATGAAGTAAGTCCTAGTTTGTTGAACTTGATAACTAGAGAACAATTTGGCGGTAGTGCTATGGAGGATGCCTCTATGCATCGTCATGATTTTGTTGAAATATGTGACATGCAGAAATTTAAAAATGTGGAAAGTGATATTCTAAAACTGAATTTATTTCCTTTCTCACTTAGAGGAAAAGCTAAAGAGTGGCTGCATTCATTACCTATTGATAGCATTAAAACTTGGGATGATTTAAAAGAAGCTTTCATTAAGAAATACTATCCTCCTGTTAAAATTTTGCAAAATAGAAACAACATTCTTTCTTTTAGGCAAAATGAAAATGAACATGTTGCTATGGCTTGGGATAGGATTAAACTTATGCTTAGAACTTGTCCATCACATGGGGTAAACGAATGGACCATACTACACTCTTTTTACAATGGTCTAAATTACATGTCTAGAAATATTCTTGATTCTGCTGCTGGAGGTGCGTTTATGGGAAAAACTATAGTACTCCCTCCGTTCAGAAAAGGATGTCACAAAAATGGTCTATCTATAGTTCATTTTTGTGACATCCTTTTGCGAACGGAGGGAGTAGAAGCTAAGAACATATTGGAAAGTATTTTGCAAAACTATAGTCAATGGCATACTGATAGAGCACCTAATCCATCTAAGAAAGTAAACTCCATAGAAGAAACAAATGATTTGTCATCTAAAATGGACACTATTCTTGCTTTCATTAATAAACAAAATATTGAAAATGTGCCTTTGCAAGAACTAGTTGGTAATAATCCTGAAAATATTGATGTCAACTTCATTAGGAACTATGGTAATAATGGGTATGGTAACAACAATTATAACTCTTATAATAAACCCCCATATGTGCCAAACAAATATGCCACTAGTAGTAATGTTTCTAGTGATTTGGAAAACACCATTAGATCATTTATATCTACTCAAAAGGAGCTTAATAAGGAATTTATATCTAAGTTTGAAAAACAAGACTCTTTGTTTGAAAGGGTAGATCAGCTCACTAAGGAAGTTTCCTCATTAAAGAACACCATTATAGCTCAAAAACATGAGGAAACAATTAAATATTGTCAAGAGGTTATAAATAAATCTTGGGAACATATTCATGAGCAAGAGAGAATTGCTAAGGAAACTATTATGGTAATGAAAGAGAGAAGTTGAGAAGTTAAAATGCTTAGTGAAGTCAAGGAACCATTGCTTGACTTAGAGAATTGTAGCTTGCATGAATTAATATCTATCTTACAAAAATTTGCAAGTGATCCTTCCATCAACTCTAACCAAGCTGGTTTTGGTTCTTATATTGCTAATCATGTTTAAAAGAAAAGATTGCTAGGTACAACCAAGAGGCTATGATACCACCTAAGCTTGGGGATATATGGATTCCCAAAGTCCTAGTAACCATTGGAAAAGAGACACACCATGCTATACTTGATCTAGGATCTAGTGTCTCTGTTTTATCTAAAGAACTATATGAATACTTGAATTGAAAAATCTTGAAAAATGCTCTATTGAACTTGCACTTGCTGATGATTCCATTAAACATGCTTTAGGAAAAGTAAGTGATGTTATGGTAGAGTTACATATGACATTTGTGCCTGTTGATTTTCTAATCATGGATATGGGGAATAAAACCTCTAGTCCAATTATTCTTGGAAGACCTTTTCTTCGTACTACAGGTGCTATCATTGATTCAAAAGAAGGGAATGTGAAGTTTCAGTTTCCACACAAGAAGTGCATGGAACACTTCCCAAGGAAGAGGGACACACCAAAGTTCAAGCTCCCTCATGAGCTTCGTCCACAATAAACATCAAGTAAGAAGCCTAGCTATATGGCTATAAAGAAAGCGCTTTACGGGAGGCAACCCGGTTGTTTTTATTTGTGATTTTCTTTGTGTCCTCTTGCTGTAACAAGAGACTTTGTTTTAGTTTAGTTTCTGGAATTTTTAATAAAGTGCCAAGTTTTACTCATTTTGGTTTGAAAAAGTTGCTTATAGCGTTCGGAGATTTTATTCCTGCACGAATCTGTGCACGGTATGATTTTTAATTCTTATTCTGTAACTCCGAATGAGCTCATATTTGAACTGTAGTTGCAACTTTTCATCCTCTGTATGCATGAATTTTTTCGGAATTTTCGACAAAGTTAAGTAGGGTAGAAAAATACGTTTTGCTGCTGCTGTTTTTCTGGACAGATTCTGTCCCATTTTGTTTGATGCATGCTTTGAACTTTTAACTTGAATCTTTTTGATCCAATTGAGTTTATGAGTAGGCATACAACATTATACACTTTCTGGACATTCATATGAATTTTTGTTAAGGATTATATGCAGCAAGAAATCTATTTGTTTATCACTACTAATGCACCCCACAGAAAAGAAATGGGAGAAACGGTGTTTTGAAGTTTTTTCACAGGGATTAGAGGAGATGCACCAAGAGCTATCCAAGGATGGTGAAGACCATAAGCTTGGGGATGTGAAGACAACCCCACTGGACCTACACACTCTCGGTTTGCACACGTCTAACTTCTGTTTTTCGATCGAAACACTTTATCGCATAAACTTGGAGCGTCTTTTTGTTTGTTTTGGTTTGATTTTTATTTTGTGAGACCACCACACTATCATTTATATATGAGAGAGCTACTGGAAATTTGGGTTGAATTATGTTGGATGCTATTATATTGGGAAAAGGGATGTTGAGTTGATTTTAAAAGATACATATAGTTGCATGATTCATGAGCTTGTTAATGAGTAATAATTTGCAAGTATTTTATCAAGAGCTATCTTTTATTCATGTTTTGATGCTGAATGTTATTTACTTTGTTTAACATGGATTAGTTAGTTCTATGGACACTCATGCATGCATTTAGATGGTCAACTTTCTCCCTCTTGCTAGCCCAAAAATTCCAACAAGCAAAAACTTGTTTCCAACACCTTCAACCAAAGTTTTTCCAGTGAGTCCACCATATCTACCTATTAGCTTTATGCTATTCCGAGTATGTTTATCATGATATTTGTGTTATCTATACCTCTGAATGAAAATGCTTATGTTGTTGATTGTTATGGGAAAAGTTGGTTATAGAGCTCTCTCGAACTTGATGCACACTTTACTTTCATTGCATAATAAAACATGACCCATTGTGATTAAAATTATGATGTTGTGGGCTTGACAAATGTCTTTGGTTGAGAGTTAGCTCATATGTGCTGTCACATGGCAAGCTTTCAACATGCACTTCATTTCATTTAGTTGATATCATGTACTTTTGTTTATGGATGCTTACCATGGGTGAAATAAATGTGGAAATGAAGTGAGTTTAAATGAGTTTGTATAAATGGTTAGAGAGACGCCTGGGCCGCTAATCTAAGCCATGCATCATTCATGGTGGAAATTTACTTACATGCTATGGTGAACCTTCTGTGATACACCTTACAATAAAAAGCTATCTAATGGTAAATAAAAAGGGTGTTGAGATTGTTCATTGTGTTTGTTTGTCTTGTCATTTTGATATGGGCTTGTTCCATATCCTGGGACAAGAGGTACCCCAGTTGACGCTCTTAATGATACTATTATTACTTACAATGATATTTAACTTGAACTTGCTTTGTTTCCAAGTTGAGTAACACATGGAGTAGGTACTTGTATTCAAGGGGCATGAGACTTTCAACCTGTACTTTGTCAAGCACACTACTCATATTTGCTTTCACTTTAAACTTAATCATTCAAGATGCTATGATAGGGGAATGAGAGCTTGACACCAAGGATTACCACATTACAATCATTAACTTAAGTAGAGAAGTTCAGAAGTTAGATGAAACTTATTCATGCTTTACCTCTACTCATATATATCTTTCCAAAGTGTCCACCTTTTATATTCAGATTTTCATCAATACTCTATGACCATTATAGGATGTTCTTTCTTTCATTATGCATACATGTGGTCCATAGTACTTTCTTCTATGTTACACTTTGTGAATTATCATTGAACATCCTTGCATTGAATACTTGATATCACTTCATAAACTATCTTGCATATTGCTACTCCTTTTAAGAATGAATCATTTGACTCTATGTAGCAATAGTAATCATCTTTGATATCCATTGATAGTATTAAATTGCAAAGTCCATGTTAGTTTTATCACCTTCATACTCGAGGACGAGTATAGGTTAAGCTTGGGGATGTTGATGCATGTAAAATGCATACATGAACTTTGCATTATTTTACTTATATTCCAGTCATATTTGCATCATATAAGGGTTATATCACTGTTTTATAATGATTTTGGGAATATTTGTATGTTTCCTATTTTTATGGAATTAACCCTGCACAGGCAGAAAACCCTTTTCTATATTTTAATGTTTCAGGGACCCAAACGACGTCCAAATGACCTAAATTTACGAGCATCAGTTTTTGGAAGGAACAAAGCGTGGGAGCGAAGGAAGCGCAAAGGACGAGGCCAAGGAGTGGGCCCACGCGGCCAGTACCTGGCCGCGTGGGACCCCCCTTTTGGCCTCGGAGCTCCGTTGCCGTCGATCTTTCCTCCACCGACTCGTTTTGACCTAAAACCGACTATAAAAATAGCCCCCGACGTTCTCTGGAAGGAGCGCCGCAGAAACACAGAAACACCGAAACAGAGACCTGGAGTTGCAGATTGGAGGGGGAAAACTCCGGCGGGGCGCTGCCGGCGTGGTCTCCATCTTCTCCAACGACTTCTCCACCGTCTCCATGATGAAGAGGGAGTAGTCCACCTCTGGACTATGGGTTTGTGGAAGTAACTTATGTATCTCTCTCTCTTGAGCTTCACTAATTAGTACCGTATGAGCTGCTGAACATGATTACGGTCATCTATGTAATACCTTTGTGGTGGATCTTTTTATGAGTTAATATATGTTTGAGATTGCAATGGTTTTGTTTCAGTTATGAAAGTAGATGCATATTATGTACCCCGTTCTTATTTACTTGTCATGATCAAGCATGTTTATGAGAGCGTGTGAGGGGGAACGTGTGCATTAGTTGGAGTAACGGGGGGTGGCTAGTGCAGTGAACGTGAGAGAAAGTTCTGCGATCCACTTGGGTATCTACCTTACTTTGTTGCCTCACTAGGGATAAAAAGAAATACCATGCTACCGGAGATGTGGGTGTGACCATTGCCACTTCTCCATGACTAGATCTAGCATGTTCTTATTTTAACTTCATGTCATGATACTTATTGCTATACTCTGAGTTATCTTAATTACTGAGGTGTTATGATTTAGTTCGCATCTTGGTGGAGTATAAGAGAGACTAATAACCAAAAGGTCTCTATGTTAGGACGTGATGCCCATATAATTATAACTTGTCATTAAACTGTTGTGTTGCAATCTCATATGTCAACTCTAGTGTTCCATTGTCTACCACTTTATTAAAGAGAGAGTGCATTTGTGAAACCATGAACCCCGGTCCATTTTTAATCATAAGAAACACCTTTCCAACCACTTTTCCATTTTCTGCCATTTAAAAATCCGAAAATACAAAAACACTTTTACATCTTGCATTCATCATATAAAACCCAAAAATATCATTTATCATTGCTACCACCATCCTTGCATATTTATTTACCACCATTGCATATTTATTTCTTGTTTGCATTGCATATTATCTTGATATCATTCTCACACCTTGTGCTTGACAACCACTAGGTGAGGTTGAGGACCAAAACATTTACTTTGTTTTGTAGGTAACCAAAAGAAGGATAGGAAAGATAAATCTTCACTACTGATTCCCCGAGAGTTCGATATTAAACCCTCGAGTCACCCCTCGTGGGGAAAACACGTCTTCCACTTACTACACACTCTGCACTTGGAGTCTCAACCTAACCCATATTCTTTTGACGCAGGTAACTACATCATCGGGTATCAGCGGGGTGGAGGAGGGTAGCAGGAATTTTACCACCAGACGAAGAACGTCGGCAACCTGGCAGAGGAGCGATGGGTAGGGAGGGTGGGAAGAATTGAACCAACTCGAGTGCTGGCTCTGATACCAAGATGTCATAACCAGATGATCATGGATAGTGGGCGTCGATCGAAGGAGGAAGATAGGGATCTTGGGTGCTCAGAGCTATTCTACAGCTAAACTAAGAAAGTACATAAAACATGATAAAATTGGGTTTTTGCATTGCTTGATCCACCCATCCTCCCCACCTACTCTTTATATCGAAGAGCAAGCTCAAGCAAGATTACATTTTAGTACTCAACTGATAGTAGCAAATTAGCTAAACCCTAGGGGTAAAACAGTAAAGTGAACAGTTTAAGCCAGGGCCGTTGGATGGCTTCAAACGTTGTCTTCGCATCTGGGCCGTTGGTTCTTGTCTGAAGCTTGTGCAGTTCTGAAGAAGATGGAACAGAGGGTACTGACACACCCAGATGTGGATGACGCGTAGGAGACCTGGGAGGACATCTATCGATAGAGAACCGTATCAATAGAGGACCGGATAGATGATCTGCTGGAGACGTTTTTTGGGCCTCGGTCGTCTACATTTACTTTGAATGTCCATTTAGATGAGCTGTTGGAGATGCTCTAAGCTCAGTCAATTAGTACAACATTTTCATATTTCAATTACACAATTCAGTCGACAAATTGAGTGTATGCATATTTTTATTCGCATCAACTATTTTGGGCTATGTCCAACAAAATTAGACCAACCAATCTTGTATTTCCGGATCCACCAAATTCCCTGCTAACACAGTACGGCCGGAGGAGGATCTGACGAACAGAAAAGGAGGATGGGGACGACGGCCGCCGAAAGAGTCCGGTGGGGCGGTATCAAAGACGCGAGGTGGAGCATCCGAGGCCAAGCACTCAACCGATTGTATACAAAAAAATCACGTCTTGCGCCAAGATATTATTGTGTCGACACCAGCAGGCAGCTGGTCCTAAAATCGAGGCAGTCCACGTGGATAGTCACAGCTCACATCTGAGAGCTGACCTGACACGTGCGCCGCGGCCACCCATGGACAGCACACCACACGCCCGGATGCTTCGCGGCGCACGGCGGCCGCCGAGCTGCCCATGGCGATGCGCCGTGCTGCACCTGTACTCTCTCGATCACGCGTCTTCCTTTTCGACTCATTCCACTCCTGTCGCCCACTGAGACCTACCACTACTCCGGTAGCTAGCCGGTATAAATAACAAGATGCATGTAGCTGAAGCTAAGCTAAGCAGGGACGAGCTCGACCGTCCATCGTAGACCACCAGTCCACCAGCCAAGACACTCGACACTCAACACAACAGCTGCGTCGATTGATCGATCGGAGCTGCAGGAGACGCAAGCTAGCGGCACTTCACTGACACCGTCGGTACACGCATCTGCTCTACCCGTCGTCAAGCATGGTCGGAGGTGGCTGCGGGGGCGGAAGAGCGCTCGGCAGAGTCGACAGCTCCCCGAGGCCGTCGCTTTGCAGGAGCGACGCCATGAAGACGAAGAAGAGGAGCAAGAGGTCCAGGCTCTCCGCCGCGCTGCGGGAGCTCAAGGTGGCGGCCAAAGAGAGGGACAAGGACGGCCTCCTACAGATCCTCGTGACCGGGCACCGCACTTGCAGCCGAGGATCCGACGACGGCGCCACCGGCGTAACATCGACGGAGAGCAGCGTGGCCGGCACTGGCGCCGAACAGCGCGAGCGACTGTGGCGGCAGGGAGGCGGCGCCAATGGTGCCCCGAACGCCGATGGTACCCTTCTCGAGCTCGGGGGACCCGTAGTGGGAACCGGGGGAGCCTGCGGCCGTGGCCGTCGTTGCACGAGCAGCTGGGTGCTGGCGGCGACGCTGGTGCTCGCCCTGGCGTGCGTGGTGGCGCTCGGGACGGCGCCGGCCATCTGCTGCTGCACCTGCGCGGCCTGGCTGTGCGGCGACCGCGGCGCGCAGGAGCATGCATCTGGCTCTGACTCCGCCTGCGGCCGCCGGAGAGGCTCCTGCCCTGGCCGCGTCACGAGAGCAACAATACAACCACAAGCAGCTGCTAGTTGTACACTGTACAAGGCAGAGCTCGCCGGTGGGCGAGCCGTATGAATTTTTTGTCTTTCCAAATTTCTCCTGCAAGCGGCCTCCGATTTTTGTCAAGGCTTAAGCAGGTGAAAAACAATCATTTTACTGAAACAATGTGGAACACCAATGCTGAACACATGCATTGACTTACGACAGGTCATGATATGACCGCCAAAACCCGATAACTTTTTTTTTCGATTTTCAAAACACAGTACAAACGTAAACACTCACAAATACATACAGACGCTCAACGCTCACAAATACATGCAGACACTCACCCATATAAATGCACGCACGCACCTTACCCCTATGGGCACTTCCGAGAGACTGAGCCGGTGGGTCGAGTCTTGAGATTAACGAAGTCACTACAGGCGTCTCGCTGTCGACGGGAACGTCGCCTCATACTGAAGAATATTCCGTCTAAACTGTCGACGGGAACGTCATCTCAAACTGAAGAATATTCCGTCTAAATGAGAAACACCAGTGTCAAACCTGAGATTTGAATCAAACCTAGGATTTGAACTCTAATGAGCTTGGGATACAACCACCCTCCTAACCACTTCTCCAAAGCCCGATTACTTGGAACTGATCATTGACTTGCACATCTTATAATTCGGAATAGTATTCGGAATAAGATGTACATAGCAGGGTGCGAGTTCAAGGTTTTTTACAGCGTGTTTTGTTACATGCATCGAGCGTATTATCTTTGCACCTGCGAAAGGCTGATTGAGAAGAAATACGGTCAGGATCAACTACGTTTGGTTGGCAAGATGTCAAATGCAGACCGATAGAGTCTGCATGAGATAAATATATCAAGTGTTTGGTTACATGTGTGTTTCAATTTTTTTCTCTATAATAGACGTACTACATATATAGAAGGGTGCCAAGAGGCAAGTTTTACAACATTGTCAAAGCCAGCAAGCTTGCTACAAACAAGGGGTAGCAGCTCCCAGAATCTGACCATACTCTCCTACAAGCCACTTCCGACGTGGGCGAAGGAAAGTCAAATGTCGCACCTCGGAAAAGACGCAAGTGGCCAAGCGTCAAATTCCTCATTGATCGTCCTGGCAGAAGGGGCCACTCCCGCGAAGACCATATCATTCCGGTGACGTCAGATGCATAGAACACCAGAGTAAAGGTCGTCCATAGATTTCTCGCCTCTTGGCGGGTGGTCTTCCGCTCAGTCCACCACTCTACTAGCGACGAGTCCACGTCTGGCATCCACTCGGGGTTAGCCTAAGGCTTTGTTTGGTGCTAGAGTTTTGTAGGGGATTAGTGGGATAATCCCCTAAGGGATTGAGTGAAAACTCTACCCTCACCCAATCCCCATAAATACTCTACCACGTCAATCCCAATCCCCAGTTTTCAAACTCATCATTTGGTAGACAGGGATTAGGGAATAAACTCATATCAATAGCAAGCACCAATTAACACAAATGGACATGCATTTTAACACAAATGTATCACATAATTCTCAGCATTCAACAGACTTGTATCACATAATTCCCAGCATTCAAAAAATAAAACTTGTTGCTGAAACATTCCCAATATTTCTTTTTCGGTTACAAATTGCTGCTGAAACACAATGCAGATAAGACTGTTTCTCAAATTGTTGCTTTTATTCTGAGTGATCTTCAAGAAGGACAAGCCTGTGCAGCGTCTGCCCTCGGAAGCGTCTTTGTTTCTGCAACAAGCACAATAGCATCGTCATGGCATCAACAGCAGCATAACACTCGAACCAACATGGCATCTGATAATAAAAATGCGGTGACAAAACAGCAGCAAGCTTGCACACTTTGGAGTTCAAATAACATAACTCAATCCATATTTCTAGACCTGCAGTACTGCAACTTCTTTGGGTAAAAAGAACGTGAAAGGTGACTGCTTGCACCGTACCCCAGATTTCTCTAAAGTCTCACACAGGCTACAAGCTTAAAGTAACACCCAACATAAGCAAGGAGAATTATCGATTAAATAGATGGTTTTTTCACAGTCTGCAGCACCATCGAAAGCTACATCCTAGTAGTAGTAGTCAGTTGCCCAAATAGAACCCACCAAATTTGCAATTTTATTTTCAACACTAGCAACAATCCATGGCCAGATGGCCTCTACTAATCTGCATGAGTAGCAACACAAGTAGCAATATATAACATGATCTAAGAACCAGGACGAGTTCGTCGGTGAGAGAGAGAGAGAGATAGAGGTGCTTACTGGAAGCTTTCCTCGGTGCTAGCCAAGAACAAGGACGAGTTGCTCCGGCCGCCGCCGCCTCTGTCCGCCCCTTCCCCGCTTCCTTGCTCGCCGCTGCCGCCTCTCTCCCCTCCCCGCTTCCTTGCTCTCCACCGCCGCCTCTGGCTGCCCTCCCTATGTACTCCGCCGCCGCCGCCTCTGACCGCCGCCGCCCTGGCTTTGTTGCGGACGACGCTGCCGGGATTGGGGATAAAACGCGAGGTCGACCTCGCGTATTGGATCGGAGAGAAAATGGGCTAGGTTTCGGGATTGACCGGGTTTGACGGGGAAAATACCGGCCCAAAACGCTAGCACCAAACAGGCTTTTCAGGCTAGACGGGGATTCGGGATTGGGCCGGGATTATCCCTGCCAATCCCCTACAAAACTCTAGTACCAAACAAGCCCTAAAGTCGAGGATAAAGAGGCCCAAAGCTCGCGCTAGCACACACCCAGGAGTAGGTGTTGCAGCGTTTTGCCCACCTGATCACAAAATGGGCAAACCATTGGGCTAGAGGTAGTCCTCTCCGCTGGAGTCGAGGTCTGTAGTCCAGCATCTATTCTGATGAGAGGTAGTCCTTTCCGCTAGAGTCTGTCCGTAGTCCAGCTTTTGTTCTTGGCCGCTAGCCACGCAAAGTAGCGACAGGTGGGCGGAGCTCTCGATCTCCAAATCTGGTCCACTTTTGCTCTAATCTTCGCGGTAAAGAAGGCTCCGTACGCCGAACGTGCAGAGTATTACCCGTTTCTCTCCCACGTAAACTAATGGTTGTTTCGTTGGTCACCGCCAATGCTCTGGTCACCCTTCTAACTAGTGGTAATCTTACCACGACCTAAACTATACCGATATGTAATAGAGTGCCAAATGAACAATATTTTAGTCCCGTCTACTAACCAAAGTGGCAGTTCATCATGATAGTCGATCTACTAAACCAACGTCCTTTTGTCATGATCGTCGTAAGTCATCTATCTATTCTATATATAAAAGACGAGCGCTTCAGCCTCCGTGAAGGTGCCCACATCGCATTTGCACGGTAGATGTGCGCATCTACAGTGCGCGCACGGTTCCGCGCCGTCGATCTCGGATTCGACGGTCCATCTGGTCGTTTTGCAAAAAACGCGCACGGTTCCGCGCCGTCGATCTCGGATCCAACGGTCCGTCTGGTCGTTTTGCAAAAAACCCCTACACTATCTAAAAATTGCGATTAGGTCCTTCACACATCCCCCTCCCTCTTCTTCTCTCTCCCGCGCGGACGGAGCCGCCGCCGACGCCGATGCGGACCGCCGCCGCTACGCGCTCCCCGCTCAAATCGACGGACACAGGAAGCTCCGCCGTCGCGTCCTCTCCATCCTCGCCGCGATTCGCCTGCCGGGACGCCGCGCGCCGGAATCGTCGACGCCGCGCTCGCGGTCCACCGCCGCGGATCTGCTCCCCGGCGGCGATTCCGGTGACCAAATGGTCCAGCGCGCCACCCGGCCGGCTTCCCTCAACCTCCTCGCGCGGCTCCGCGCGGACCCAGGCCGGCGCGCGCGCAGCTGCTCGAGCGCGACCTCGGCAGTGCGGCCGCGTCCGCCACCGGCACGCGTGACGTCACCTGCCCACGTCACAGCGGTCCCATATGGCAGAACCTTCACATTTTCGTATAAAAAACTGACATGTGGACCCCTGTCAGACATTTAATAATTACAGGAAAACCTAAAATTTGTAAAATTTATAACTTTTCATCTGAAATTCAGAATAACACAAACAATGTATGAAAATTTGTGGGAAAAAAACCCTTACCAACTATTGCATTCCATACATGATTAATCAAGTTGAATTTAATTTGAATTGCACTTCCATTTAATAATTACAAAAAAACTAAAATTTGTAAAATTTATAACTTTTCATCTGAAATTCAGAATAATGCAAACAATGTATGAAAATTTGCTGAAAAAAAAACTTTGCAAATTTATTTAAGTTAAGAGCTGTCTACAATTGAGCTAATTACGAACTCAATTTGAACAACATATCCAAACGATCAGAAAAATAAATGCTAGCTATTTATGGCAAAAAACAAACATATTTTAATATTCCAATTTGGTAATTATTTCAAGAAAATCCAAATGCACTTCCTCTAATTATATGAAAGTAAATTTATTAAATACTCAAACAATGCATTTCCTCTAATTACGAACTCAAATTGAACATTTCAATTTGGTAATTATTTGGATGCAATCTAAATAAACTAACTCTAATTATGGAACTCAATTCAATAAATTTGCACTTGCACTCATTATGGACATAAATTAAATATTAATGAAAAAAGAATTTTAACATTTCAATTCGTTAGATATTTGGAGATACCCCACACGACAAATTTCAGCGAATTTCAACATTTTGAATCCTGACGGGCGGAGCGTGTCGCCGCGCAAATTTTCCTAGTAACTACTAATAAAATAAACATATGGTTGAATGTTGAAGGGGAAAGTTTTCCGGGAGCCGTGGGAAGTTCTTCTTCCTTTTCAAATTCTAATGTTATCTGTTCACGTTGTCCCTTCTTTTTGAGAAAGGCGTTTTGACTCCCAAAATCATATGCTCCTGGCCAAATAAAAAAATAAAAAATAGTAAACATTTAAAAATATGTAACAAATTGGTAACAACATATACATGTTTTCTAAATACGTGCCAAGTTTTGGGATAAAATGACACGTGTGGTGCTCAATAAAAAATAGAAAAAATCAGGCAAAAATGCATTTTGGCTCTCGAGCACCACTGCACACGATATATGCGCCATCTAGTATGCCCATCAGACCATCTGTTCAGGAGTATACATACGCGTATAAATCATTGTGCCAGCCGTATATCCAAATGAACAGAGGGGAGCACGTATAGAACATGTGTTGCGCATTTATTAGAACATTGTCTGAACGTAAAATTTACATCCTATTTATTTGCAACATATATGCTAACTTAAACAGAGCCCTTATTAAAATAAATCAAAATAAATGGCAGAAAGACACATGTTACAGTAAAACGACACTAAAATGGACTTCAAATAATTATGAAATACATTACTAGTAACAAGGTTGAAATATATTACCATGACCACCAACTCCAATATTCGTGGGAGTACAGAAACTGTATGTCATTGTATCACAAATTTACATCAAGCATATCACTAGTTTGCCGTGTTACAGTCATCATAAACAGGTTCTTAATAATGTAATTCGGTGATGAGATTGTAATATTATAAGATTTTAGACGTATCCTTAACAGCGTAATGTTCCTGTGGTAATTACACAAGGCAGCAGATTATCCTCGGATGTAAAAAATGTTGAGAAAACAATTGTTTTCAACTGGAGGAAGGATGTAGACCCCGTCGTGACAACACCTGTGCTTGAAATGCTGCTATCTTACGATCAAATTTCACCTTTTTATGTGAGGTGCCGACTGTAAACAAAATCATATATTCCCTCCGTTCCAAATTAAGTGACACAAACTTACGCAGGAAGTATATATTACCAATAACATAGTAGGAACATTTTTTTGCTAGAAAAAGAAGGCAGAGATCAGCAAGCTCAACTTGTAGGTCAGACTGATTCGACGAAAATTCACTCATAAATAAAACCCTAGCTGTGGCGAGGCGGGGATTAACTTATTCATTTTGGTCCAGCCAGCAGTATCTGAGCTGAAGGCGCGGGTTATCACCGAGACTGGATCGATCTTCGGAAAGAGGACTGTATCACGATCGACCATCGGAGTGCGCGGCCGGCCGAATGGAGGAGCGGCGAAGCCCTCGTTCCGCACTTTCGCACCTTACGCGGGCACAAGCACGGTTGGAGACTCTGCAGTTGGTCGTGCACGGGTCAATGCACCCGCGGGTACGTACTCAGTTTTAATAGAAATTCCGGTTGTTTTTAGGCTTTTAATATCTCGATTTCTATGAATCAGAGACCAAGCATAGTGAGAAAATTTACCAAAACCAAGAGTATGATCAACCGGTAATTCAGTTCGTTTATCGTCTACACCTAAAGGAAGGTACTATGGACATGTTTGATTTGTAACCTAATGCTCCAATGACTAAACTATTTGTATCTATCGTCTATCTATCTATTTATACTTTATAAAGAAAAACCGCACTACCTGTAACTAATGTTTCTATCTCAACATGTAAGCTTTTCATATCACTTACTTTTTTAGCCAATCAATTGTCCACGTAATCCCACTAACAATTTTTTACTTATTGTTTGTCTCTACATGCAATTATCCACATCATTTTTTAATTAGCCATTATATTGTCCACAACATTCTTCTTTGTTGTTCGCCAGTCCGGCGAACTTTTTTCTTGCATATTTCTATAGTCAACTTCAGGTTTAATAAGTTTATTAAATTTCTTAAAAGATCTCTTATAAGACAAACCCCACTAGAGGATCATTTAATTTATCTATCTTGACATGCAGCCTATCCGCATCATCAACTAATAATAGCCATTCAATTCTCATTATCTATAATCAGGTTAATTGTTCTTGTAATTCCAACCAAGACATGTTCTGAACTTGTGATATCATTTTCTTTATTCCTTACATACCTCAGTAAGATAGAACTTGCACTAGTACAGAACCTCGCATTAGAGCCGGTCCCAGAGAGTCATCTCCGGCGGTTTTAATGGCCGTCTCTACGTCAGGGTCTGTAATGTACGCTTCATTAGAGCCGGTTGGCTTAGGCCGGCTGTAATGACCTTAGCATCTCCGACGGCCGGGGAAACCAACCATCTCTAATAACAAAACCTTCCGAGACGGCTGTGATTATCAGAGGTATGTAATGCATATACATTGGAGTCGGCTACAAATGGTGGCCGTCGTTAGGATGCGGACGGTCCGAGTTTTCTCTCCGGGCGTAACAGCTGCATTTTGAGCAATATGCGTGTGCTCCGGGATTATTTCCGGGGGGTCCAACTTTGTGAAGCAAAATATAATAATTAATAGATCATCACCACCAAGGAATCAGTCCCTTGTTCCATTATATTCATAGAAAAGCAATTCACATAAAGAAAGTTCAACCCAATGTAGCTACAACAAAATATTTAATATTATGATTTCACCAAACCCACATGCATATAACTAAAGAAGTACTACTACTAGATGATCTGCATCTCAATGATGACTTCCAAGCTGAGGTCATTGGTTTTTCTAAGAATGATCAGCACAGGTTGATCAATCTTAAAATTCTTGCCTTCGAGAAAATTCTTCCATCCTGGCTTGCCGAAAACAATGCGTTCATCAGTTTTCGTGGTGTACGTTATGGTGGTGACAACCCCTGCTATTCCAAGTCGTAGTCCAGCATTGCCTTTAGTTGGTAGGCCAACCTCTTCTGCTATCGTCTTAGGTAGTTTCTGCGCATGTAAAGAGACAACATAACTATGTAGGCATATGTACAGTTTGAAGATGTAAAGAGGCCAGATAGTGTTCGTTACCATATCATGTTGGTTCAGATTTATGCTCGTCAAACGAGTGACAAAAGGAACCCAACATAGTTAGCTCTTTGGGGTAGAAGCAGAACAAGGCGATACTTCTCATGGTTCTTGAGATGGACTCTTTGGTCAACTATGTAACTATCCTCTTCTTCAGTCTCTAAATTCGCATCAGAATCACTGTCAGAAGAATTCTCGTCAGTGTCCTCTGCATTGTTGCCAAAGTCCATAATGAGAACAGAGATTTTGGATTTGGTCCGGTGCTATTAATTAGCATGTCTCCTACTCTGAGATTGTTCAGCTTGATCAACTGTACCTATCCTTTGCCGTACAAGCGAGTCTTTTTATGTTTGTTTTTCACATGAATTTTGTATGTGCCTCCAAGAGAACGAAAAACCAAACTTTTGCGTACTAACTCGAACTCTTGCCTCGCATAGCATGGTACAATATGTGCAGCAGCAACAACAACACATAGATTAGGTATATAATTACGGAAATATGCCGGCGCCACCGGTTGGCTATACCACCCCATCCATAGACGCACGATCCAACGTCGTGATTCGTACTGCCCACGAATCAGCCACTACTAATTAGAGTCATCATCTGCAAATCAAACTGTCCCGCTGACACGATCGACAGGCTTTTATTCCCGGCAGTCAGCAGTCGCCGTCAGACTACTGAGCTGACACATATTGACTTGACCGTAGGAAGCCAACCCCATGCAGTGCATTAGGTTTGGAGTGCATTTCATGCTTATGGGGACTGAGCTGACGCGGAACAGCGAAACAGTGAGTGGTCACACTAGATAATTTTCTCATATCTCCGGTGTTTGGATTGATGTTTATGTCTGCTTGCAACGAGACTTAGAGGAGTAACCTGATTTGCGTATGCACTAGCATTAACTAGCTAGTACTCTTATGCTGTTATGCATGTGTCTAGGAGCCATCGATTAATTAACCAAGAGCCATATGCATGCCTAACTAGTAGGAGTGCAATGCAAACTTGTAGTTCATCGTCTAGTGACCAGAGAAACGTGCTGGAGTCTTGTATTAACAAGACGTAATGTGGCGTAGTGGGTGGATCATCCTTATTATCTAATTAAGCATGTAGTACAGGAAGCAATAGCTGGCTGCTGGCCATTTACTTGATCTCAAGTAGTAAAAAATGGTTAAATTGGTCAAATTTGCCAGACAATGCTACTCGAGCTGCTTCCCTCTTATCCGCCTCCACATGCATGCTATATCTGTTGAGTGGCAATTTCATAATGGCATTGAACACCATATATTTAGAGCTGTGTAGGTGAATCAGTTATTCCCGTCTAGTACGGTGGCTATTCATGGAGATAGCTCATCAATGCACCCGTAATCATCCTACAGACTGGTCAGCTGTCAGACTTTGCTGCGCGCTAGTGCTGACAAGATTTTCCTGCCGTATCATCGTATAATTAGGAAATAAGTATCTTCTGTACGTGTTTTGCGGACTATTAACTCTGCTCACAAAGGAACCTGACACCGCATACATAATCTCCAACAAGAGATCAGACGACAGTGGAGGGGGTGGTATAGCCAACGGGCGACAAAAGTCCACTCTAATATAATTATGATATGAACACAAAGACAGTACAAGTATTTGATGTCGAACAAGATTTTCTTTCTTACCAATGACTTCGGTGGCGGTGTTGCAGATAAACACTGAAGGATCCAGTGTATTTCCTGCCTGCGCAATTATTTTTGCTTACTTGGCATGCCATATATATGTCCTGCTAATCAATTAGTGATAATAAACAGGTATCACAACATGTGCATACAAATTCTAAAATGCATTTAGTACTGCATATTCAAACAACAAGGTACATATGCAAACAACTAAATCGAGCTAGATTTATAATTAGCTAGAACAAACTGATGTTAAGCCCGAGCGGCTGGATTTTACATTGCAGAGAAGGAAACTAAACATATTCCAAATAGAAACTTGGCAGATGCTCGTTGTAGTACTCTTCACGCCAGCTTGTGGTGGTCCAGAGCAGCGCCGCCGATCTCCACAGCTTGCTCGGCTCGAAGCAGTGTCGTATTAGCCCGAGCGGTGAGGACATCAGCCCGACCGGCAGCGGCATCAGCCCAGACGACCCCGGTATCTGCCTGAGCAGCGAGGACATCAACCTGAGCGGTGAGGACATCAACCCGAGCGGCCGCGACAGTCACATCAACTCGAGCGGCCGTGACATTAGCCCGATCTGCCGCGACATCAGCCCGAGCGGCAGCGATATCAGCTCGAGCGGAGAGGACATCGGTCCGAGCAGCAGCGATATCGGTCCGAGCGGCCGCGACATCAGCCCGAGCGGTCATGATATGAGCAGACGCGATAGAAGAAGCAACCCGAGCCTGAGCAGTACGAGCGGCCGAGACATCAGCCCGAGCCTGAGCGGCATCAGCCCTAGCGGTGAGGCGCGCGATATCATCATCATCCGGAGCGGTCGCGGCAGATCTTCATCCGGAGCCGCGCCCATCTCTGCCGCGCATGTGGCCAACCATCGATCTGAAGTAACGGAGAAGATCTAAGCTAGCAGAGGCGGCTCGGAGAAGATCTAAGCTACCATAGCCGCGGTGCTATCGGATAAGATCTAAGCTATGAGGAACGGCGGATCAGAAGAAGAACGCACCTGAGCGACGAGGAACGGCGGCCGGCGGTGAGCAGAGGGGCAGCGATGGGGAACGGTGGGAGGTCGGAGAAATATGGAATGGGGAATGGGGGGCGGCGGCGAGAGGGTCAGGGTCGAGATAGGGTTTGAATTGCCTGGCGGCAGTGGGGAAATATCTCTCGCCCCCCTTAAATTTCGATCCCGGCCACGCGCTCTCAGCACACAGCAACGCTCATCCGCGTCCTCTGCTTCATCTCCACATCCAAACAGATCAAGAAGGAGATCGATCTGCCGCGCGCTCCGCCATGGCCTGGACCACCATCGAGGTTGTCGGTGAGAATCCTCTGCAGGCCGCGCACCTGGTGGAGTTCCTCGGCCCTGCTGCCTATGGCCGTGGCAACGTGCTCAAGTTCTTCGCCATCGGTGGATACGTCACCGCTTTGCGCGCGGCGAACATCACCATGCGTTCGATCTACACTGATCACCGCATGTACAAGGTCGTCCCGGGCGCGGATGGCAGCGGGGTGTATGTCACTCTGTGGGATTCAGACCAGGCGAAGAAGATGCACGGCGACGTCTTCTGGGTCAGGGACACCCTGGTCTGCTGCGTCCATGTCAACCCTCTGCTCCTCGATGACGCGAGACTCCCACTGGTCTACCCGACTATCAGTGTCCTCCATCGCCACGCCTAGCTATCTAGCTACTAGCATCAATCTCCTTGGCCTGCCTTTGTTCAGTTTCCTCTCCGGGCCTGCTCGCTTCATGTATGCGTGTGATCGATCTGCTAAAATCAATAAAATTGTTCGTTATTAGTTTAATTTTCTGTTTTATTATTAATTACTGTTGGTTTAATAGCTAGACATATATATACAGAGAGACCATCCTAATTGTAGTCTAGCTACTAAAAGAAGCACCAAAACTCCAAAATTCAAGTGAGAAAAACTTCAAAGAATTAAAGTTCCTGCCAAATATATTAGCGACGGCGAAAAATGACGACCGCCTAAGAAATAATCTGCGCCGGTCAAATATTCGAGCCGTCGCAAATGGAAATACTTTGGCGACGGTCATAAAGATGAACCGACGTGGGTGATATCAGAGATGAACACCAAATTACATCCGGCTGAGGAGTTTTATACCAGACGGCCGTTTTTTTTGGTTTAACCGGCTCTAGGTTCCGTCTGCAATGTGAGGTTCTGTACTAGTGTTGACGTGCACTGTAATCTCATGTTTGTACGAGCTCTTACCAGTTTATAACTAATCACATGGTTGAGTTTGAAGACGTGCATCGCCTGTCAGGTGAAACACTCCACTGGACGCAAAGCTGAATTTGTTAGACCCTTAGAGGAAGGTTCGTAACTTAATGAATTAAATTGTATCTTCACAAGATAATATGACAACCTAATAGGCCATCAACTGGTTGGTACCCTTGGATGTTTCTCTTGCATACAACCTAATATGACAACCAGAATGTGGTAGATGTGATTTTGTGACAGAATGTGAAATAAAACTTTGCTACATTTTGTAGGATTCGGGCCTGGAATTTCATATATACTAAATCAATTCAAACCAACATTAAATTAAAATTTAGATATGGAAAAAATATCATAAAACGTTTTGGGATTGGGAAAAAATAAGCAAAATAGTGTGTTAAAATTATTATTTTCCACTCCAGAAGTTCAAATAACGATATAACTTAATAATTTTTTTTGTTTAAGGTGGTCGATATCCACCGCACGAATAGATAGAATAGAATTGACCCAATTTATAAGGGAAACCGGGCCCAAAAACCATACAAACTGTACAACACCCTGTTTATGAGGAAAACAGAGCCAAAAAACCGAACAGACGATTCGACCCGCGCCCACACGACACAAGTCGAACAAACGCCACAACACACACTACCCGCTCCGGGGCCGCCGCCCCGGTTGTAGCAACCAGATCGACCTTCGCATTGCCCGAAAGCGATCCAGTCATGCTCGACGAACCCTCTGCCCGCGCAGTCTTCATCTAGGTCGCCAACAAAACCAACCGGTTCCGGGCCGCCGCCCCGACGTAGCAATCAGATCCACCTTCGCATTGTCCGAAGGCGATCCAGTCGTGTCGACGAACCTCTGCCCACACATTCTTCATCTAGGTCGCCACACAGACCCACGCGAATCAACGACACTGCCTTGTAGAACCGTCGTAGCGTGGGAGTCCGAGGCCGCCGCCTCGGCGTCCACCACCGTCCGGGGCCGCCATCCCGGCATCCACGTCCCATGACCACATAGCAATCCTACCCATCCGCCGCGAAACCGTCACACCGAGAGGGCCGGTGACACCAAGACGACGCCTCCAACAAGGAAGTGACGCGTCCGTCACCGTTGAAAGGACAAGGATGTCGCCTAGAGGGGGTGGGGGTGAATAGGCGATTAAAACTTTTCCGGTTTAGGCTTGATAATTGCGGAATAAAACTATGTGTTTAAATTAACAAGCCAACAAGCTAAATAAACTAGTCTCACCTATGTGCACCAACAACTTATGCTAAGGAAGACAAGCAATAAGGTGATAGCAATATAGAATACTTCAAGCACGAAGTCTATCACAATGTAAAGTGCATAAGTAAAGAGCTCGGATATAGAAATTAACGAGGCACGCGGAGACGAGGATGTATGATACGTCTCAAACGTATCTATAATTTTTGATTTTCCATGCTAATATTATACCAATTGCTACATGTTTTGCATCTACTTTATATCACTTTTATAAAAAAATTGGGACTAACCTATTAATAAGATGCCGAAGTGCCAGTTCCTGTTTTCTGCTGTTTTTGTATTCCAGAAAAACTAGTCTGGAAATATTCTCGGAATTGGACGAAAATTTACGGAGGCCCTATTTTATCAGAAGACACCTGGAGTCCGAAGGAGAGACGAAGTGGAGCCACGAGGGCTCCACACGTGGGCTCGGCGCGGCCAAGGGCCCACCGGCGCCCAGGGGTGGTGTCGCCTCCTCGTGAACCGCCTTGCGACGCCCTTTGAACTATATATTGCCCCTGACCTAAAACTCACAGAATAATCGACGATTTCCCTAGAAAAGTTCCAGAGCTCCGCCGCCACCAAAAACCCTAATTTGGGAGACAGAAGTCTCTGTTTCGGCACCTTGCCGGGACGGGGAATTGCCCCGGAGCCATCTCCATCGACGCCACCGCCATCTTCATCGCCGTCGCTGCCTCCCATGATGAGGAGGGAGTAGTTCTTCATCGGGGCTGAGGGCTCTACCGGTAGCTATGTGGTTTATCTCTCTCCCATGGTGTGATCTTTATGTGATCATGAACTTTGTAATCTAGTTGAATCCATAGATGTTACTCTTCATTATCTTATATGTTACTCAAGTGATTTTATTAATTTAATCTCCGGAGTCACATTTGTCCCACGGTGCGAAGTTGACAGTGTGCGCCCGTGTGTGGCTCTTAGGCTAAAGATAACAGGAATACTTATCATGAGTTATTATTTGCGTTGGATGTCTCTATGAAATTGTGGTATTTGTCTAGTACTATTTAGGGCGCTCAAGTTGACAGTGTGGGGTTCCCTAGATGTGGAATGCGACTTTAAGGTGTGCTGTTATAGCCCTCCGCAGTGGATTGGTGTTCGTTATCCAACGAGAGAATAACTCAGAGTAGCATAGTGAAGAGGAAATATCTATGTATTCAATTATATTATTATTGTTGAGAGTGTCCACTAGTGAAAGTATGATCCCTAGGCCTTGTTTCTAAGCATTGAAACACGTTTACAACCAGTTCTGCTACATGTTTGCTTGCTGCCATTTTTATTTCAGATTGCAATTACCACTTATAATCATCCATATTACTTGTAGTTCACTATCTCTTCGCCGAACTAGTGCACCTATACACCTGACAAGTGTATTAGGTGTGTTGGGGGCACAAGAGACTTCTTGTATCTTAATTGCAAGGTTGCTTGAGAGGGATATCTTTGACCTCTATCTCCCTGAGTTCGATAAACTTTGGGTGATTCACTTAAGGGAAACTTGCTGCTGTTCTACAAACCTCTGCACTTGGAGGCCCAACACTGTCTACAAGAATAGAAGCGTGCGTAGACATCAAGCTATTTTCTGGCGCCGTTGCCGGGGAGGTAAGGTAAAAAGGTACTCACATCCTCCGTCTACTAAGCTATTTCGTAGCACTGTTGCCGGCGTGTGAGTGCTCGAAGGTATTTCCTTTAAATTCTGCAATTATATCTTTTTGTTTCTTGTTTTTATTTTACTAGTTAGGCTTAATGGAAAACAACAAAAATTAGAGATCTTTATGAACTTTATATTGAATTAGGACATGATGCTTTTGAAGAGAAAATTAAAAAACCTATGGAAATTTGTTTGCATAATAGTGGTAGCAATTTTATTAGCATGAAATTTTTGAACACCATTATTGCTAATGCTATGGAAAAGTCTAAGCTTGGGGAAGCTGGTTTTGATGAATATGATATTTTTAGTCCCCCAAGTTTTGAGGAGAAAATTTTCTTTGATGATACTTTGCCTCCAATTTATGATGATTATAATGATAGTGATATTTTGGTGCCACCTACTATGGAGGATAAAGTTTATTATGATTATACTATGCCTGCAATTTATGATGATTACAATGATGGTTGTGATAGTTTTACTCCCACTATTACTAATAAAATTGATTATACTTATGTGGAGAGTAATGATACTTTTATGCATGTGGATCATGATAAGAATGATTTATGTGATAGCTATATTGTTGAGTTTATTCATGATGCCACTGAAAATTATTTTGAGAGAGGAAAGTATGGTTATAGAAATTTTCATGTTACTAAATTTCTTCTTTTATGATGAAGGTTTTGAGCTTTCTCTTGATTTTCTTTTATTTGCTGGGTACTTTAAGACCTACTGGTCCTTATGAGAGAGGGAGACATGGATTCATACATCACAATAATACTAAGTCTCCTCTCTTTATGTTGAAAGTTTTGATGTTGCACTTGTTTTGCTTTCCTATGCTCGTTACTTTGTGCTTTATTAATTTATTTTCTTACAAGATTCCTTTGCATAGGAAGTAGGTTAGACTTAAATGTGTTTGATATTTGCTTCTTGATGCTCTTTCATATTCACCTCTTATACATATGAGAGCATCATCAAAATTATCATGCCTAGCTAAAAGGCTTTAAAGAAAAGCGCTTGTGGGAGACAACCCATTGTTTTTATTTCTGCAAAAAAATTTTTTGAGTCAAGGAGTTTGTTTACTTCTGTAGCAACTCCTTTGTATCTTTATTTTCTCGCATTGTTGTGCCAAGAGTAGCCTCTAGTGTTAAGATGATGCTTAATTTTGATTGCTGCGCAGAAATAGATTTTTGCTGTTCACTATACGAAATTCCTAAAATCACCAGGTTGTTAATTAAATCTGAAAATTGTCGTGCGTGATCCTTAGATATGTGTGCATCTTTTGTTAGTTCAAAGTTTTTCGATCTGAGCAACGTAAGTGCCTCTAAAAAATTCGTCTTTGCGGACTGTTCTGTTTTAGACAGATTATGTTTTTATTTTGCATTCTCTCTTTTACTAGTGTTGAGTGAAATTCTTTTTTGGGCGGAAGAGCTTCACATAACATCAGTGACTGTAGCTAATGTTTAAAGTAACAATTCATATTGCGTATTTATAGAACATGTGAATTTTTGATTATGCACTAACCCTCTAATGAGATTTATTTTGAGTTTGGTGTGACGGAAGTTTTCAAGGGTCAAGAGGGAAGAGTGATATAATCGGATGGAGAAGAGTGAAGAGCTTAAGCTTGAGGAGTCTCCCATGGATCTCCCCAGCATATTTCAAGAAGACTCATGCGTCTAAGCTTGGGGATGCCCAAGGCATCCCCTTCTTCATCGGCAAAATTATCAGGTCATCTCTAGTGAAACTATATTTTAATTCTTTCACATCATATGTGCTTTTCTTGGAGCGTCTATGTGCTTTTATTTTCAGTATTGTACTTTTATTTTCAATAAAGCTTGACTGGACCCTACCATTCTTGATTGGGAGATAGACACGCTCCGCTTTTTCATGAGAATACTCCTATTCTTCACTTATATTTGTTGAGTATTCATATCTAGTGCGGTTCAACTTTTAGCTCTTATTTTCATGTATCTCTTGTCAGAGCTATTAGTTTTCTTTTAACGAAAGTACTCTCTTGGTTCACTTATATCTGTTTGGAGAGTTGTTGAAATGAATTGATTGGTGTTTGGTTAGTTCAGAAAATGTTGCATGTGGTAATTGGTATAAGGAAAAACTTGCTTAATCTTGTAGATCACTAATTTGAATAACTTGATGCTTGTCAATTGTTTTGAGTTAACAAGTAGATCATGATTAAATTTGTGCATCACATGAGTTAAACCTATTAGCGAAGAACTACCGTAAAACTTGTTAAAAATTTGGTTTGCATCGGTGGTATCTCAAAGGTCTAGATATTTTCTAATAACAGGGTTTGGTTAACAAGGAAGACGGTATGAAGTCTTATAACGTTTGCAATATGTTTGTCATATAAAACTTGGTGTACGGGTTGATATTTTTGTTTGGTTACATAAACCTTGCTAGACTAAACTCTGTACTGAGAGGGAATGTTTCTCGTGCATCAAATCCTTGAGCCAAAATCCATGCCATTTGTGTCCACCATAACTACCTATATGTGATATTTCCTTGCCACTCCAAGTAAATTTTTCATGTGCTACCTTTAAATTATTCAAAACTAGCTGGGTGGCCCGCGAAATTGCGCGGCTAGCGATGCGATTATCTGCATTTTGTCATGTAATGCATTTTTTTGGAACCATCTATTGAGACCAATCATTCATGACACTTAAGTTTGTAAAGCGTTACTACTACTCTCATGTTTAGAATTAGTGGTGTTATTTTTGCACATGATCACTCGAGTAACTTAATTAGTTTTTTAATCTTCCATGTTGTAACATTCCACTTATATTTGTTCCTAAAACTCCCGGAAATCGGTTGTCTATCGATCTCTCATGTAGTAATCTTTGATGTAACATTGACGAAGATTCGTTATCCACATTTCACAATGATAATCCTCCTTGATTAGAGAGGTGTGAATTATAATATCTCTAGTAAAATCATTTCGTTTTAATTTACTTTATGATAGAAAGTATATATACGAACCAAGATAAATGATATATATACTTTGATACATGGAATAAATTATTTAAGATTTAAAGAAAGCATGTTGTATGGATGAATATATTGAAAACAACCTTAATGAGTTTCCCCCCTATGTTTCCCTGTGACTCCGATTATCTTGTCTTCTAATTTTTTTGGAACGGACCATGTCTCGTATACTTACGTGCTATCAAAGATTATATGATTATATGTTTCGTCGGATTGGATTCATTATTTTATTTCCTGATCATCTGACCTTAAATCTTAGTCTAATCCAGCGCATTTACTAAAACATCATAGGTCTGAAAGTTTTGTCGGATCCGTATATTTTCCTGACAATAATTTACAATCCCTTTAGCGCTAATTGTGTATATTTTCTGCATCGCTAATGGGCAGAGCAGAAGATTTATGAAAAGAAGACCTGACATACAACCAAACGATTTTACTAATGCTCTATTGCAATGTATTCCATCAACCAGGCATTACCTAAAAACTTGCAACATTGAAGAATCGATGACATATATAAATAAATGTTGTAATGTTCTACGTGAATAGAGTTAGTATGCTTTAGTTGTTGTTTCGAGCAAAGTAAGTAGAATAGAAGAATTGCATACTCTCTTAGCACTAACGTTGGTAGTATTCCCTCCATATCGTAATAATATAGATGTTAAAATAACCTATATACTACAGCATCAGAAATTTTGTACCTTGGGTACACAACATGTACAAAACCGATAGAAATAAATAGCAAAAATTTGCCCCTATTTAAAGGTGTTTTCTTTGGATAAAGATTCATATTGAAACCCGCAAAAAAAATACAATAAGTTATTTGTAATTGTTAGATGAACACGCCAACATAATATGACCATTCACAAATTTCAACTGGATCTTTCAGATTGTAGTACATAGAGAGAATTGTGGTAACAGGTAATAAGATGCTAAAAGGTGGGGATGAGAGGCCACTGTGGTTGTGGTACTTTGTCTCGTTCTCGCCGCCTAAGTGCGAGTTCTTTACCTCCCGAACCAAGACTGAGCGTGCAACCATGCGTGAGGCCTATGCATTCGCAGTGCAGGAACCCTCATAGACTAAATAACTCGAGCGGGGCTAGCCAGGGTCCTCTAGTTTGAGCTTCCATTTGCGCGTGCGTGATGATGGTGGTATGAACTGGGTTGAGGATGGTGGTGTTAGGAAAATGAGTGGCTGTGGGGCGGGGTGTTGTGATCCTGGCAGTCCTACCGCCACTGATGATCCTGGAAAGTCCTTAACGAGGGAGAAGTCGACACGCTCCCACCCAGCCGGCTTTCCAAGGAAGAGAGCTAATGCGCAGGTAATGGGCCGGACGGTACGCGTGGCAAACATATGTACACCCCTGCAGGGTTAAATCTTTTCGAAAAGCCGTGTCCACGGTTAAGGACAACTTGGGAAAGGACGATAAGATCATAGAGTAACTTTAACGGAATGATTAAAAACTGGGTACTAGAGGTACCATTCAAGAATGCAAGGTGAGCTTCCTCGAGGGTGATTCGGGGAGGTGCCTTTGATGAACAGGTACAGTGGTTGATGATGGTTGATGATGAAAGGTGATGAAAGAAAGAGTACTTCTTACCTCTTTTGAAAATACTCTGAATAGTCGATGCCTTTGAGTTATGTTTTTCATAAATAAAATCAGCTTTATGCAAAACAGCCATATAACTTTGAAAGCCTCATCGAGCATATATTAGCTCTTAATCTTGCGAGTTCGTCGAACTCAACGTCGTTTGTTTTGTTTCAGAGGAGGACTTCTGTAACATCCCAAATCTGTAACCCTGTTTTATTAGTCAAAAATGTGGGCCAACAAAAATTTTCTGTTACTTTATGTGTGCTTGCTTGAGTGGTGTTTCCTTAAAATAAAAATTTGAAAACAAAGAAAAGAAGCACAACAAATTGTTTCCCACATAAAGTAATGTGACAAAAGTCACACAAACTTTTTCTATCTTCTTAAGAAAATCAAAATTTGATCTTCAAAACAAAACTTCAGTGGGGTGACATGGTGATCACTTCCACTCTACCCTCATATTCTTTTCCTCTCTCTATTTTAAATTCTATTCTAAATCCTATTTTCAAATTTTCCAAATGTTTCTTTAACTTTGGAAAACCATCAAAATCTTCAAACTACACTACCAAATTAAATCATCCAGTGGTGGCACAAACCCTGGAAAAATATTTGGAAACAAATTATGAAAAGAAATTTCAAAATTTCAAATTTGGTTTTGGTTCAGGGATTAGATCGAACACATGTCGAGCACCACTGTGTTCATCTCTGAGCCGAAATTCAACTTCCAAATTCGAGCTCGTTTTTGAGAAATCGAGCTGTCCAGCAGCATCTCCACACTCACCTCACCTCACTCACTCGAGGGAAGGAGAAGAAACGTGCTCGTTGACCCCAGAGGAGGCAAGGCGATGCCGCCACGCCATTGCCGTCCCTGGCAAGCTCCCGCACGGGTCACCTCGCGGGCAGAGCTGAAGCGACGCCGAGACGACGCCGCGCCGTGCCCGCCACACCACCCAAGCCCCTCCGCCTCTGCACGACGAGACCTGAGCGCCGCAGAGCCCTCTGGCGTGTGCGACGTCCGCGCCAGAGCACGCCGTGCGTCGCGTCGACGCCGAGGTCCACGGCACGCCCCGCACGCCTTCGTGCTGCCCCACCTCTCCCCTCTGGTCCAGTCACCTCCGCCGCGTCGCGTCCGAACCCCTCTGCCCCTCTGCTGCCTTGCACGCGCACGAGCCGGCCCCAGCGCACGCACCCGTGCTCGCCGCACGCCATGGCCGGCCGAGCACGGCATCGATGCCCCACGCGTTACCCTGTCCCCCTCGACCACTGACCGTTCCTGCAGCACCCCCTCGCTCCCCGCAACCCCTCTGGCGCCCTCAGCCGGACCCAGCGCCATCACCTCCCTCTCCCCTCCACCGAGCCGTGGAAACGCCGACCGTCTGCGCCGCTATAAAAACCCACCCCCGCACCCTCTCTTCTCCACACACCTCCACCACCTCCCTCTCACACTCCTCACCTCAGAGCATCGCCAGGAAGGCGAGCTTTCCCCTGCAGCCACCGTGCACACGCACGGCAGTGCGCTGCCGCGTCGAGGAAGAGGTCGACCACGGCCAGGTCGCACCCCTCTTCCCCTGCTCTCTCTCTGGCCCCTGCCCGCACCACCATTACTCCCTTGCTCACCCGCCACGATTTGCCGGTGTTTCTTGCACAGCAGCGTCGCGGAGGACTCGCCGGAGTTAGCGCACGGCCGCGGAGGAGGAGCTGAGCACGCCGTCGACGGTTGGAGCCGTCCCTGCACGCGCAACTTGTCCCAGAAGCTCCCCACTCCCTCCGCCGTCGATTCCGATCATCTCCGCCACCTCCCGTGCTCTCAGGTGAGCTATCCGTGCTCGTCACCGTCGCCGGCGCGGCGGCGCCGCCCATTTATGGTTGACGCCGTTCGCGGCCACTGTGCGCCGTTGGATCTATATCCAACGGTAGCATACCGCTTCGTTTGTTTACACGCCGACAAGCGGGACCCACCCGTCAGCATTTTAAACATTATCCACACGCGGGAATTTTTCCACTGAGTCACTGACCACCCGACCCCACATGTCATAGTTTTAAACATTATCCAGAGGAGATGATTTTCCAAATTCTTTTTCTCTGAATAAGTCAGTACTGGACCTAGTTTAGAAATTCAAAATCTCGAGTTCTAGGAATCCAAATAAATCAAACTCAACTGTTCTGGAAAGCTTATGAAATTCTTAAACTCACCAAAGTGGTCTCACCCCATTTAATTAAATAATAAAAATGTATTAGTAAAAATGCTCCAGAAGGTTTAAAACACTAAACCATTTGTTTCTGGAGTTATATAAATCCAAATAACTTGAAACCAATTTTGGTAGCTTTGTATTAGGATCCTTTAGCTCCCCAAATTTTGGTAGAATTAATTGAGTAGTATAAAATCCTTAGCCTTTGGTTGAACTTCAGTGCACCCTTCTGCACTAAAACAATTAGTGTGAACTGTTGGTAGATCCAATTGATCTAAAACCAATTTTGTTAGGTCACACTCAACCAAGGTTAGATACCCCTAAAAGGATTTAATTTTTGGAGCAACCAAATTTGTTTGGTAGCTAAAACTTGTTTAAAACCCTTCTGAAGTAAAACAGATGTGTAGGGAGTTTTGTAACTCCAAATGATCCCAAACCAATTGGGTGATCTTCTACACACCAGTAGCTATCCATAGAATTTTAGTTTGAATTTTTGTGACAAACATAGATTAAATGGTGAATTAATTAGTGTACAACTAGTTTCTGCCTTAGTTTGAAATTAATTAAATAAAATTTAATTCAATCAATTTGAAACCACCTTGTGTTGCTTGATGTATACAGTAGCTATTTGCAGCATTGTGATTGTTATGATGTGTTGATGCTTGAGCTAGTATAGTGATTGTTTGTTTTGATTGTTTAACGTTTAGACGATACCGTTGACGGATTTATCGAGGAAGGAGGTTTTATTGAACCAGAAGACCAGGATCAGTACCACTTTGTGGATCAAGGCAAGCTACTTCACTGAGCTTGCATTTATATACTTCTACTTTAATCAAAAGAGTTGTTCAAAAGTATCGATGATTTTTGAAAAACCCCTTTTTCAAAACAATGAAAACTATTTTGCCACCCTATGTAGAAATATAGGGTAGCTACTTTACAACTATAGGATGGGAAAAACAATGTTTACTCAAAACCCCTTTTGAAAATACTTGAATGAAGGTGAAGTACCGAAAGGTCGGTACGAAGGTGAAGAACCAGAGAATGGTGTTGTTTCGGGAAAGAAAAAAAAATGCACATTGTGTCCTTGTACTTACATCCCCAGCCGAAAATCTGTGCGACCACATTTACCCACATATGGGCAAGGGCGTAGTCATATAATTTGCTCGTGTTAGTACTGGATGCCTCAATACGAGGATGACCTCGTTCCATGAGGGGATGGTCTGAGGACCTACCCCCTGACCTGGGTCCTCTTCATTGTTGTCTACCGGAAGCCGGTATGGATGTGTCGGAGGAAGAGGATTGAAGGGCTCCCTTGGGTCCGCCGGGCAGAACTACGAGTCCCCACACTTAGTTTCTGAGGATTTGAGTGTCGGTGGAAAGTGTCGTAGCGGCAGGGTCCTATACTAGCATGAGCAAAGGACAGGCTATGGCCGGGAACTCAACTTCGCATACCTCCGGTATGGCGGGACGTGGCTGACACGATGAGTGACCGGATGGGTGTGGGAAAAGCGTACTACCTCTGCAGAGGGTAAAACTATTCGAATAGCCGAGTCCTCGGATATGGACAGTTGGGAAGAACTACTAAGGCCATGTGCAAAGTTTTGCAAACTCTGGAGTTGTGTTGAGGAAATTGACTTGGAAAGGGTTATTTCCCACCTGTGCCAATGAGTTGGTACGAGGTGGTGAGGGGTTTGGAACCATAACCAGGTTATGGTTGGATACCGGAGGAGCTCCGGAGAAACAGCTAAAATGGTGTTTTCTTAAAGGATAGGTTATAAACTTCTTCACACCCCCTTTTATTAAAAAGGTTTTTAAAGATTTTTCAAATAAAAGTTTTTAAGAGATAAAAATCTAGTGCCTACTCAAGTTGGGGTAGTTTGCGAGTACAATCAAATGTACTCATATTGGTTTCGTCCCTGGCTATTGTCTTAGCCAGATTTCGAGGAGCCCTACGTTGAAGAGGAGTTCGGCGACGTCTATGCGAACTAAGATCTTCATAAGTCAGCTGCCTGTCGGGTGTTGTCGAGTTGGTTTAGCCCTACTACCGTAGCTTCCGCTGAATAAAGATGGTTTGGCCCTTGAAGGCACCTATGTATAATTAGGCCTGTATGGCCAGGTTTGTAAGACTTTGAACTCGGTATTGTATGGATGTAAACTTTGGTATTCAGTTCGGATTATGTGCAACGACAGACTGATCACGGGATCGTTGCGTCGAGCATAATCGGGTATTTCGGACAGCTAGTCCGGGGTCCCACAGAGCTGGTATCAGAGCCATCCTGACTTTAGGAGACCTTAGTTAACATGGGCGTTAGCTAGAAGTTACAAAAGTGAATTTCTAAAACAAAGGAATGAAGTATTTTGAAAATTTCTTATCTCCCTAAACCTCCCATTTATGCCAAACACCTTATACTCATTAAGAGTTGTCTTTTCTTCAACCCTTAAAATTTTGCACACTTGCTACTCCATTAAAGTTTACATTATGTACTCATGTCACCTAACTAACTTAAAATTTTGCTTAAAATTTGTAGATGGCACCCAACGTCACCGAGTTCGTCCAAGTTAGGAAGGACGGCCTGCTGATGTTCGAGCAGGACCTGTACGAGTTGAGCCAGATTTTGGGACGCCCTGTTCCAGAGTTTGAGGGAACTCAGGTCGATTCCCTCGGTAATGGGAACCTGTCCTGGCTCATCAAGTCGTCCGTCCGAGGCAGGATTCAGCCACCCCGTTCCAAGGACTTGGTCTACTCCACGATGGACACTACTTGGGTTGACGGTCTGACCCGAGTTATGCAGAGGCTACTAGCCCGCCTTTGTGAGGAGCACAAGGACGAGCTGGTGGGCACTCGTTCCAGTACTTCGGAAGGCGTGACGACGATGGAAACCCCACCTACCCCGCGCAGCACACTCTCTTCGGCGAGTACATCACCGACATGGAGGTGCTACTTCACGACACCCAGGAGAACCTGCGCGATGCTAGACTCAAGGTTCACTTCCAGCGTAGCTCCCTCGACGATGCCCGAGACCGTGAGACCCAGCTAAAGTGGGAGAATGATAATCTCCGCCTGAAGCTGGCCCGTCAGAGGAGGTCTATCGTCAGGCTCCGCAAGACGGTAGCAGAGCAGAACGAGATGATAGACGAGATGGAGCAGCAGGCGAACGAGATGGAGGAGGAGGGCGAGGATCTCCGCAAGGAGAACAGTGCCTTCATCAGTGATGATGAGGACTACCTTGAGGAGATGGATTACGAGGAGGAGGACGACGAGGAGGAGTTAGTTGACGAGGAGGAGGAGCCGTCTGAGCCAGTTCTCGAGGAGGAGGATCCCGAGGAGCCACCCTACGACTCAGACGTTGAGGTCGTCGAGCCTGGGGTTCCACCTCAGTAGTTGAGCGACGAGAGCACTACCTTAGGACTGTGTCGACCCCCCCCTATGCGAGTAGAGTGTGTGTGATGGTTCCTAGTGAAATCATGTAGTATGTACATTAGGTGTAGTAGGATGTTGTAAGCTTGATGTGTGAACTCCTTGATGTGATGATTGTGTTGAATAAATGTGATGGTCTTGTTTGACTAGTGTTTCATCAACCACCCCCTTTGTGACTTCATCGTTAGCCAAAGCCTCTTTGCCTTGCCTCTTATATCGTATCTATTCCAGGATGACGAACACTCGCCACAACCAGCACGCGGCACCACCACCACCGCCAGAACCCACCGCTGCTCAACTGCTTGCGATCATCATGGAGGATCGCCAAGCTGCCCGGGAAGAGCGTCAAGCTCATCTCGCCGCCCTGCAGCAACTTGCCGCTGCCCACGCCAACCAGAACCACAATGGTGGCAATGGAAATGGCGACGAGGGTGGAAATCAACGCTCTACCCTGAGTGACTTCCAGAAGACCACACCGCCCACCTATTCCAAGGGACTTCACCCCCTGGAAGCAGATGACTGGATCCGCACTATTGAGAACGACCTGGAAGTTGCCTCGGTGGGAGAGAATGAGAAGGTCCTGTATGCTACCCACTACCTTGCTGGACCCGCAAGAGCTTGGTGGGAGACTACCAAGACCCTCCAGCACGCAGGTCATGTCATTACCTGGGAGGAGTTCAAGGACAAATTCCGCAAGAAGTTCATCTCTAGCGGTCTTATCGAGAGGAAGAAGGATGAGTTCCGTAAGCTAAGGCAGGCAGGCAGAGATGTGGTTGGTTACCTGGATGAGTTTACCGATCTTGCTCGGTATGCTCCTGAAGATACCGACACGGAGAAGAAGAAGATGGAGCGTTTTCTGAATGGACTCCATGATGAGATGCAATGTGCCTTGGTTGTCCAGGACTTCCGTGATCTGGAGTCACTTGTGGACAAGGCCATTCAGCTGGAGACCAAGCGCAAGTCCATGTTTGAAGGCCGCAAGAGAAGGATGAATATTCAGGAAGGTTCCAGCAGTCAGAAACCCCGCACCTTCCAGCCAGCACCCAAGCCAGTTTATCGACCACCCCCAGCTCCACGTCCCAACTATCCCAACCGTCCCAACAGCAACAACAATGTCCCCCGCCCAAACATCAACAACAACTACCGCCCCAATGGCAACAATCGTCCCGGAGGAAACACCAACACTTTTACCCCTACTGCCAGCGTTGTCTGCTTTGAATGCGGCAACAAGGGTCATTACTCCCGAGACTGCCCCAATCCCAAGAGGAATGCTCCACGCCCCAATGCCCCTGCACCTAATCCTGGACAAGGCCGAAATGGGAATGGAAATGGCAAGAATGCTGCACCCCGTGGCAATGCTGCTGTTGCAAGAGGCCGTCTGAACCACATCAACACTGAAGAAGCCCAGGAAGCGCCAGATGTTGTGCTGGGTACGTTCCTTGTCAACTCAGTACCTGCCACTGTCCTGTTTGATTCTGGTGCTACCCATTCCTTTGTTACCAAGGAGTTTGTTGTTAAGGGAGGTCTAGTCGGGAACCTCTTGTCCAAACCCCTGCTTATACAAACCCCAGAGTTCCTAGTAGAGACCAAGCTGTTTTGTCCCGACGTCTCTCTTGAGATCAAAGGAGAAAACTTTCCAGCCGATCTAATCATTCTAGGAACCCAAGGCATAGATGTCATACTGGGCATGAATTGGTTAGCAAAGTATCATGGTCGTATCGACTGTGCCAGAAGAGCCGTATCTCTCACCACAGACGAAGGAACTGAAGTGGAGTATGCTTCACAAGCCAACGAATCCCAACCCTGCTGTCATGAAGGCATAGCCCAACCAACCCTAGATGAGATCCGTGTGGTCCATCTATTCAAGGATGTTTTTCCGAAGGAATTGCCTGGTATGCCGCCAGACCGGGATATTGAGTTCGTGATTGAACTTATTCCTGGAACATCCCCTATATCTCAGAAACCCTACCGGATGAATCCAGAAGAACTGGTGGAATTGAAGAAGCAGTTAGCTGATCAGCTCAGTAAAGGTTTGATTCGCCCAAGCGCATCACCTTGGGGATCACCTATCATCTTCGTGGACAAAAGAGACGGTACCACACGCCTGTGTGTGGATTATCGCAAGCTCAATGATGTAACCATCAAGAACAAGTACCCCTGCCCAAGATCGAGGATCTGTTCGATCAGATGAACGGAGCCCGAGTCTTTTCTAAGATCGATCTTCGGACGGGTTACCACCAGTTGAAGATTCGAGAGTCTGACATTCCCAAGACCGCCTTCACCACCCGGTACGGATTGTTTGAATACACCGTTATGTCCTTTGGCTTGACCAATGCCCCAGCTTATTTCATGAATCTCATGAATAAGATTTTCATGGAGTACCTCGACAAGTTCGTGGTTGTCTTCATTGATGATATCCTTATCTACTCCAAGACTGAAGAAGAGCATGCTGAACATCTGCGTTTGGTTTTGGAGACCCTCAGAGAACACAAACTATATGCCAAATTTAGTAAGTGTGAATTTTGGCTAAGTGAAGTGGCATTCCTCGGACATGTTGTGTCGCAGGAGGAATCTCTGTTGACCCCGAGAAAATCAAAGCCATTCTAGACTGGAAATCACCTACCAGTGTAACGGAAATCCGAAGTTTTCTCGGACTAGCCGGTTACTACCGCAAGTTCGTTGAAGGATTCTCCAGTATAGCCAAACCCATGACCCAGCTGTTGAAGAAGGATAAGAAGTTTGAATGGACCCAGAAGTGTGAAGATAGTTTTCAGGAACTGAAGAAGAGACTGACTTCAGCCCCAATCCTAGTCATGCCAGACGTCACCAAGAGTTTCGACGTGTATTGTGATGCTTCACGTCTCGGACTTGGTTGCGTTCTGATGCAAGAAGGAAAAGTTGTGTCGTACCTGTCTCGACAGTTGCGACCGCATGAGGAGAATTACCCAACCCATGACCTGGAGTTAGCAGCAGTGGTTTTTGCTTTGAAAACATGGCGACCCTATCTTGTGGGTCATCGTTGTGAGGTCTACACAGATCACAAAAGCTGAAGTACATTTTCACTCAGAAGGAGTTGAATCTGAGGCAGAGAAGGTGGATGGAATTGATTAAGGACTATGATGTCGGAATTCATTACCATCCCGGAAAAGCCAATGTGGTAGCCGATGCCTAAGCCGGAAGCCATGCACCCTGAATACCCTAATCCAAGCAGAGCAGCCAACCTTATTTAAGGAGTTCGAAGATTTCGGACTTGAATTGGTTAGCTATGGATATCTTGCCAACCTGGAGTTAGCCCCAACCCTGTTGGACCAAATCAAAGAAGCCCAGAAGGGTCATGAGAGTATTGAAGGTATTAAGAAAAAGGTACCCCTTGATAAAGCACCTGGTTTTGCCATAGATGCTGAAGGAGTTCTGAGATTCAAAGGACGCCTATGTGTGCCCGATGATAAGGAACTTAAAGGTCTAATCCTGAAAGAAGCCCACAATACCCCATACTCGATCCACCCCGGAGGAACCAAGATGTACCAAGATCTTCGTGAGAAGTTTTGGTGGCATGGAATGAAGCGGGAAATTGGATCTTTCGTGGCCAAGTGTGATAATTGTCAGCGAGTCAAAGCAGAGCATCAGCGCCCTGCCGGATTGCTCCAACCCCTTAAGACCCCCGAGTGGAAATGGGATGAAATTGGAATGGATTTCATTACCGGACTTCCTAGGTCAAACCGAGGCCATGATTCAATCTGGGTCATAGTCGACCGATTGACCAAGGTTGCCCATTTCATTCCGGTCAACACCACTTATAGAGGGAACCAGTTAGCAGACTTGTATATTTCCAGAATAGTAAGCCTGCACGGAGTGCCTAAGAGGATTGTATCTGACAGAGGCACGCAGTTCACCTCACGATTCTGGAAAGCTCTTCATGAAGCCCTCGGAACCCATTTATCATTCAGCACAGCCTATCACCCTCAGACCGGAGGACAGACTGAGCGAGTAAACCAGATTCTGGAAGATATGCTTCGTGCATGTGTCCTAGCCTATGGCTCTAAATGGGAAGATTGCCTTCCATTTGCAGAGTTTTCCTATAACAATAGTTATCAGTCTAGCCTGCAAATGGCCCCATTTGAAGCACTTTACGGAAAGAAGTGTCGTACACCTTGAACTGGTCCGAGACCGGAGAAGGAAAAGTGTTTGGACCAGATACCCTCCGTGAAGCCGAGGAGCAAGTCCAACTTATCCGTGAGCGTCTCAAAACAGCCCAATCCCGTCAGAAAAGTTATGCTGATCCCAAGCGGCGTGACGTCACTTTTCAACCTGGAGATTTTGTCTATCTTCGGGTGACACCACTCAAAGGGATGCAACGTTTCCATGTCAAAGGAAATTGGCACCCAGATATATTGGACCTTTCAAGATTCTTGCCCGTCGCGGAGAAGTAGCCTATCAGTTAGAGTTACCCCCAGAATTATCGGAATTTCATGATGTCTTTCACATTTCCCTGCTCCGGAAGTGTCTTGAAGTTCCTGACCAGCCCGACGTTTTCAAGAACGTTGACCATCAATCTATCGACCTGAACCGCGACCTGACTTATCGTGAGAGGCCCGTCAAAATTCTCGACGAAGATATTCGTCTCACCCGGAGGAACAAGATCAAGTTTTACAAAGTCCAGTGGACTAATCATTCCGAAGAGGAAGCAACTTGGGAACGTGAGGACTATCTTAGAAGCGAGTTTCCCAACCTCTTTAGCACCTAAGCCTAGAAAATCTCGGGACGAGATTTATTCTAAGGGGGGAAGGATCTGTAACATCCCAAATCTGTAACCCTGTTTTATTAGTCAAAAATGTGGGCCAACAAAAATTTTCTGTTACTTTATGTGTGCTTGCTTGAGTGGTGTTTCCTTAAAATAAAAATTTGAAAACAAAGAAAAGAAGCACAACAAATTGTTTCCCACATAAAGTAATGTGACAAAAGTCACACAAACTTTTTCTATCTTCTTAAGAAAATCAAAATTTGATCTTCAAAACAAAACTTCAGTGGGGTGACATGGTGATCACTTCCACTCTACCCTCATATTCTTTTCCTCTCTCTATTTTAAATTCTATTCTAAATCCTATTTTCAAATTTTCCAAATGTTTCTTTAACTTTGGAAAACCATCAAAATCTTCAAACTACACTACCAAATTAAATCATCCAGTGGTGGCACAAACCCTGGAAAAATATTTGGAAACAAATTATGAAAAGAAATTTCAAAATTTCAAATTTGGTTTTGGTTCAGGGATTAGATCGAACACATGTCGAGCACCACTGTGTTCATCTCTGAGCCGAAATTCAACTTCCAAATTCGAGCTCGTTTTTGAGAAATCGAGCTGTCCAGCAGCATCTCCACACTCACCTCACCTCACTCACTCGAGGGAAGGAGAAGAAACGTGCTCGTTGACCCCAGAGGAGGCAAGGCGATGCCGCCACGCCATTGCCGTCCCTGGCAAGCTCCCGCACGGGTCACCTCGCGGGCAGAGCTGAAGCGACGCCGAGACGACGCCGCGCCGTGCCCGCCACACCACCCAAGCCCCTCCGCCTCTGCACGACGAGACCTGAGCGCCGCAGAGCCCTCTGGCGTGTGCGACGTCCGCGCCAGAGCACGCCGTGCGTCGCGTCGACGCCGAGGTCCACGGCACGCCCCGCACGCCTTCGTGCTGCCCCACCTCTCCCCTCTGGTCCAGTCACCTCCGCCGCGTCGCGTCCGAACCCCTCTGCCCCTCTGCTGCCTTGCACGCGCACGAGCCGGCCCCAGCGCACGCACCCGTGCTCGCCGCACGCCATGGCCGGCCGAGCACGGCATCGATGCCCCACGCGTTACCCTGTCCCCCTCGACCACTGACCGTTCCTGCAGCACCCCCTCGCTCCCCGCAACCCCTCTGGCGCCCTCAGCCGGACCCAGCGCCATCACCTCCCTCTCCCCTCCACCGAGCCGTGGAAACGCCGACCGTCTGCGCCGCTATAAAAACCCACCCCCGCACCCTCTCTTCTCCACACACCTCCACCACCTCCCTCTCACACTCCTCACCTCAGAGCATCGCCAGGAAGGCGAGCTTTCCCCTGCAGCCACCGTGCACACGCACGGCAGTGCGCTGCCGCGTCGAGGAAGAGGTCGACCACGGCCAGGTCGCACCCCTCTTCCCCTGCTCTCTCTCTGGCCCCTGCCCGCACCACCATTACTCCCTTGCTCACCCGCCACGATTTGCCGGTGTTTCTTGCACAGCAGCGTCGCGGAGGACTCGCCGGAGTTAGCGCACGGCCGCGGAGGAGGAGCTGAGCACGCCGTCGACGGTTGGAGCCGTCCCTGCACGCGCAACTTGTCCCAGAAGCTCCCCACTCCCTCCGCCGTCGATTCCGATCATCTCCGCCACCTCCCGTGCTCTCAGGTGAGCTATCCGTGCTCGTCACCGTCGCCGGCGCGGCGGCGCCGCCCATTTATGGTTGACGCCGTTCGCGGCCACTGTGCGCCGTTGGATCTATATCCAACGGTAGCATACCGCTTCGTTTGTTTACACGCCGACAAGCGGGACCCACCCGTCAGCGTTTTAAACATTATCCACACGCGGGAATTTTTCCACTGAGTCACTGACCACCCGACCCCACATGTCATAGTTTTAAACATTATCCAGAGGAGATGATTTTCCAAATTCTTTTTCTCTGAATAAGTCAGTACTGGACCTAGTTTAGAAATTCAAAATCTCGAGTTCTAGGAATCCAAATAAATCAAACTCAACTGTTCTGGAAAGCTTATGAAATTCTTAAACTCACCAAAGTGGTCTCACCCCATTTAATTAAATAATAAAAATGTATTAGTAAAAATGCTCCAGAAGGTTTAAAACACTAAACCATTTGTTTCTGGAGTTATATAAATCCAAATAACTTGAAACCAATTTTGGTAGCTTTGTATTAGGATCCTTTAGCTCCCCAAATTTTGGTAGAATTAATTGAGTAGTATAAAATCCTTAGCCTTTGGTTGAACTTCAGTGCACCCTTCTGCACTAAAACAATTAGTGTGAACTGTTGGTAGATCCAATTGATCTAAAACCAATTTTGTTAGGTCACACTCAACCAAGGTTAGATACCCCTAAAAGGATTTAATTTTTGGAGCAACCAAATTTGTTTGGTAGCTAAAACTTGTTTAAAACCCTTCTGAAGTAAAACAGATGTGTAGGGAGTTTTGTAACTCCAAATGATCCCAAACCAATTGGGTGATCTTCTACACACCAGTAGCTATCCATAGAATTTTAGTTTGAATTTTTGTGACAAACATAGATTAAATGGTGAATTAATTAGTGTACAACTAGTTTCTGCCTTAGTTTGAAATTAATTAAATAAAATTTAATTCAATCAATTTGAAACCACCTTGTGTTGCTTGATGTATACAGTAGCTATTTGCAGCATTGTGATTGTTATGATGTGTTGATGCTTGAGCTAGTATAGTGATTGTTTGTTTTGATTGTTTAACGTTTAGACGATACCGTTGACGGATTTATCGAGGAAGGAGGTTTTATTGAACCAGAAGACCAGGATCAGTACCACTTTGTGGATCAAGGCAAGCTACTTCACTGAGCTTGCATTTATATACTTCTACTTTAATCAAAAGAGTTGTTCAAAAGTATCGATGATTTTTGAAAAACCCCTTTTTCAAAACAATGAAAACTATTTTGCCACCCTATGTAGAAATATAGGGTAGCTACTTTACAACTATAGGATGGGAAAAACAATGTTTACTCAAAACCCCTTTTGAAAATACTTGAATGAAGGTGAAGTACCGAAAGGTCGGTACGAAGGTGAAGAACCAGAGAATGGTGTTGTTTCGGGAAAGAAAAAAAATGCACATTGTGTCCTTGTACTTACATCCCCAGCCGAAAATCTGTGCGACCACATTTACCCACATATGGGCAAGGGCGTAGTCATATAATTTGCTCGTGTTAGTACTGGATGCCTCAATAGCGAGGATGACCTCGTTCCATGAGGGGATGGTCTGAGGACCTACCCCCTGACCTGGGTCCTCTTCATTGTTGTCTACCGGAAGCCGGTATGGATGTGTCGGAGGAAGAGGATTGAAGGGCTCCCTTGGGTCCGCCGGGCAGAACTACGAGTCCCCACACTTAGTTTCTGAGGATTTGAGTGTCGGTGGAAAGTGTCGTAGCGGCAGGGTCCTATACTAGCATGAGCAAAGGACAGGCTATGGCCGGGAACTCAACTTCGCATACCTCCGGTATGGCGGGACGTGGCTGACACGATGAGTGACCGGATGGGTGTGGGAAAAGCGTACTACCTCTGCAGAGGGTAAAACTATTCGAATAGCCGAGTCCTCGGATATGGACAGTTGGGAAGAACTACTAAGGCCATGTGCAAAGTTTTGCAAACTCTGGAGTTGTGTTGAGGAAATTGACTTGGAAAGGGTTATTTCCCACCTGTGCCAATGAGTTGGTACGAGGTGGTGAGGGGTTTGGAACCATAACCAGGTTATGGTTGGATACCGGAGGAGCTCCGGAGAAACAGCTAAAATGGTGTTTTCTTAAAGGATAGGTTATAAACTTCTTCACACCCCCTTTCTATTAAAAAGGTTTTTAAAGATTTTTCAAATAAAAGTTTTTAAGAGATAAAAATCTAGTGCCTACTCAAGTTGGGGTAGTTTGCGAGTACAATCAAATGTACTCATATTGGTTTCGTCCCTGGCTATTGTCTTAGCCAGATTTCGAGGAGCCCTACGTTGAAGAGGAGTTCGGCGACGTCTATGCGAACTAAGATCTTCATAAGTCAGCTGCCTGTCGGGTGTTGTCGAGTTGGTTTAGCCCTACTACCGTAGCTTCCGCTGAATAAAGATGGTTTGGCCCTTGAAGGCACCTATGTATAATTAGGCCTGTATGGCCAGGTTTGTAAGACTTTGAACTCGGTATTGTATGGATGTAAACTTTGGTATTCAGTTCGGATTATGTGCAACGACAGACTGATCACGGGATCGTTGCGTCGAGCATAATCGGGTATTTCGGACAGCTAGTCCGGGGTCACCACAACTTCACCGACCTCGAAGGTGGGTTCTTTGTGGACGTCGACGAGTAGTCTGGGGTTCCCAGGTGGCAGCTTGGGACATCCTGGAACAGCTGGCATTGTGATGTTTATCTGTAGGCCGCTTAGGCCATATGTTGGTTCTTGTTGTTTAGAACAACGTAATTTGCTTCCGCTTGATGTAATGTTGGGTCTGTGACCTCTGGTTCTCATTTGCTATCTTTCTCTATTATAAGAGTTGAACTATATGATTTGTGTCGTAGAGTCTGTGATGTGCCAGTTGTTCCACAAGTCTTGGTCTCTCTATTATGCATTGAGGGTTGTGCCTGTGTTAAGGCATCAATCGGGGTGTTGCGTTGCCGATGATCCATTCCGAGCAACGCCTGCCAAAGGTTTTGGCCGGGGATTGGTAAACCCGTAACCTCCGGTTGTATCGCTTAACCGGTGACACACAGCATCATTGTATAACAGTCAGGTCAGGGCGCTACAAGTTGGTATCAGAGCAGTAATGCCTGTAGGAAACCCTTCTACTGGTCGATGTTGAGTCTAGTGTTTGTGAAAATATTTGTAACCTAAAAATGAGTTGTGAAAACCATCTTAGGATTCTTTTTACTCCTTATCTGGTTACCCTCTAATCTCGGAGCAGTCTTACCTCAATTTGATTTAAAGGTTTTACTTCTCATCTGTTACTTCAAAATGATTGGAAACGGGGTGGGTTCGACCTTTAGTGTTATGTGTCAGTTGCTCCCGCTGCGCTGCAATCCCAAATCAACTCAGATGTTTCTACCAATAATCATTTGATCCTTTCTCTGGGTTTTAACCCACGGACTTGAACATAAGGTCCCGGATTGTGTCAACTAGAGTGTGTTAAGTTGTGATTTCTTAACTCTCACTAGTAGCACATGATGCTGATCTTTGACCCAAGTTCTATCTTGTTGTTTTCCTTCTCGCAAAGTATTATCGTCCCTAGTCTGTGTACTTGTGTAGACGCTAATGCTATTGTTCGACCATTCGGAGAAGGAGACTAACCGTGTCATTGTCAAATCTCCAGAATGGCTCGAGGAGGCCGTGGAGGCCGTGGAGGCCGTGGTGGTCACGGTAACCACAATGATGATGAGGATGATCTGCCGCCACCACCCTCGATGGCTGAGGTCTTGATGGCCATTGAGGAGAACCGTGGGCGCAATGAGCGCTTGCTGAGCAGTTGGTGCAGCAGAATGCACGGAGGAACGAGTGCAACACTCTCACCGAGTTCCTGCGCTCGCAGCCACCCACTTTGCTGATGCTAAGGAGCCACTGGAAGCTGATGATTGGCTTCGTGCTTTGGAGCGCAAGTTCTCCGCGCTCATGTCCCATTGGCGGAGCAAGTCAACTTTGCCACCTATCTCTTGGTTGGTGCTGCTGGCTGTTGGTGGGAGAGCCATGTGGCTTTGTTTCCAGCCAACCATGTCTTCACCTGGGCTGATTTCCGCACTGCCTTCCGTGCGGAGTACATTCCCCAGCCTATCATGGACTTGAAGAGGAGGGAGTTCCTGGATTTGCAACAGGGACGGATGGACCTCCGCACTTATGGTCGTGAGTTCAACCATCTCTCGTTACGCCCCAAGGGACGTGACCAATGATGCTGACAAGCAAGAGCTGTTCCGCAAGGGTCTGACTCCGCAGCTCCGCTATGAGTTGCCCCTTCAGGTTCCAGACCTATCAGGAGCTGTTCAACCAGGCTTTCACTCTTGAGCAAGGAAGAAAGGAACTTGAAGCTTCCAAGAGGCCCGCACATGGGGACCACCAGAGTTCCTCGGGTTCTGAGAGCAAGAAGCGCAGGGTGTTTGTTCCCTACAGCGCCGTACCTCGTGCTCCATTCATGCCGAGAGCAGGATATAGGCCACCTCCTCCGCGCCCCACTACTTCGACACTTGGGGTAGGCGGAAGTGGGTACCGTCCTATGCTACCTGCTCCACCTGGAGTCACTTGCTACACCTGTGGCCAGGCTGGTCACTACTCCAGGGAGTGCCCCCAGAAGGCACCTCTCGCGATAACTCCTGCACGAGCCCCTGCCACTCCAACTGGCAAGGCTGGACCTATTGTGCGTGGTCGCCTGAACCACGTCTCTTGAAGAAGCTGAAGATGACCCCGGCGTTCTTATGGGTGAGTTACGAATCAACGGCAATACAGCTACAGTTTTGTTTGACTCTGGAGCATCGCATTCATTCATATCCATAGCTTTTGCAAAAGACCACAAATACCGTTCGAGAAAATGAGCCATCCCTTGGTGATTGCCACTCCTGGCCCAAATGGCAAACCGATGGGGTTACTCCTGAGGTCCAGATTAATATAGGTTCCTTGTCTTTTCCTTATGCCTTGGTAGCTCTGAAGTCCAAAGGCATTGATGTCATATTGGGCATGAACTGGCTACCAAATACCAGGCTAATCTCGACTGTGCCGCCAAGACCATTACTGTGACCGCTCCTTCCGGTGACATTGTGAAGTATTGGCCTGCAACATCAATACCTCCGTCCGCCATCGTACCCGCTCACCTGAGATTCTCCTTTGCTTTATGGAAGGCGAATCCCCTCCTGAAATCCAGGACATACACGTGGTGTGTGACTTCCCGGATGTGTTCCCGGAAGAATTGCCTGGCATGCCTCCTGACCGAAGTGTGGAGTTTGTCATAGAGCTACTTCCCGGTACCGCTCCAATTTCCAAGAAGCCCTACCGTATGCCGGTGGAAGAGTTGGCTCTGTTGAAAGAGCAAATTGATCAGCTGTTAGCAAGGAGTTCATCCAGCCTAGCAGTTCACCTTGGGGTTGTCCGGTACTCTTTGTCAAGAAGAGGGATTCTACCGTGCCTCGTCTAGTCTCTGACTATCGACCGTTGAATGCGGTGACAATCAAGAACAAGTATCCTATTCCTCGCATCAATGATCTGTTGGATCAGTTAGCTGGTGCAACGGTATTCTCCAAGATGGATCTGAGGTCAGGCTACCATCAGATAAAAATCAGAAAGGAGGATATTCCAAAGACGGCATTTGTTACTCGTTATGGCTCATATGAGTATACCGTCATGTCCTTTGGTCTCACAAATGCCCAGCTACTTTCATGAGGCTCATGAACTCCATCTTCATGGATTATCTTGACAAGTTTGTCGTCATTTACATTGATGACATCTCATCTATTCCAAAACCAATGAAGAGCATGAGGAACATCTTCGTTTGGTTCTGACAAGACTTCGAGAACACCGCCTCTATGCCAAGTTCTCCAAGTGTGAGTTTTGGTTGGATAATCTTTCTTCCTTGGTCATGTGATATCCGCTGGTGGTGTGGCTGTCATTCCTGACAAGATTCAGTCCATTCTGGATTGGAAAACTCCAATGTCAGTCAAGGACATTCGTAGCTTTCTCGGATTGGCGGGTTACTACCGCCGATTCATCGAAGGTTTCTCCAAGATAGCCAAGGCCCTGACTGACCTTCTCAAGAAGGATAAAAAGTTTGTATGGTCGGCCGAAGCTGAAGAGAGTTTCAAACACTGAAAGCCAAGCTCACGTCCGCTCCTGTGCTTGTCCTGCCGGACACAAGCAAGGATTTCGTCGTCTTCTGTGACGCCTCTCTACAAGGCTTGGGTTGTGTATATGCAAGATGGCCATGTGGTGGCTATGCTTCTCGCCAACTTAAGCCGCATGAGCTCAACTACCCAACTCATGATCTAGAACTTGCCGCGTGGTCTATGCTTTGAAGCAATGGAGACCATACCTGTTTGGTAACCGTTGCGAGATCTTCTCGGATCACAAGAGTCTGAAGTACCTCTTCACCCAGCCGGATTTAAATCTCAGGCAAAGGCGTTGGTTGGAGTTAATCACGGACTATAATGTGAGTCTGAACTATCAACCCGGCAAAGCAAACGTCGTGGCTGACGCGCTAAGTCGGAAGTCCTATTGCAACAATCTGATGATTGAAAGGCCAACCTGCTCTCATGAAGAGTTCTCTCGTTTGAACCTGGAAATTGTTCCCTCCGGCTACCTTGCAAATCTGGAGATCAAATCTACTCTTGTAGACCAGATTAAGGATGCTCAAACGTGACAAGGGTATTCTAAAAATCAAGGAGAACATTGCTAGCGGGAAGGCAAAATGTTTTTCTGTCAATGAATCCGGAGTTGTTTATTTTGGTGACCGCTTGGTAGTGCCAAAGAAACAAAATTGAGAGGGTGATCCTCCAAGAAGCTCATGAATCTCCTCTCTCTATTCATCCCGGTAGTACCAAGATGTACCAAGACCTTCGACCACAATTCTGGTGGACTCGTATGAAACGAGAAATTGCCAAGTATGTTGCTGAATGCGACACATGTCGACGGGTAAAGGCTGAACATCAAAGACCTGCCGGCACTCTTCGCCCTATTGCAGTCCCGAGTGGAAATGGGATGAAATTGGTATGGACTTCATCACCGGGTTTCCCATCTCAAAAGGGCAACAATGCTATTGGGTAATCATTGATCGTCTTTCCAAGGTTGCTCACTTCCTACCAGTCCGTGATGATATACGGGCAAGTCAACTTGCTGACTTTATTTGGCTCGTATTGTTCCATTGCATGGGGTCCCTCTGAGGATCATATCGGACCGTGGAAGTATCTTTGTATCCAAGTTTTGGCAGAGTTTCCAAACTGCTATGGGGTCCCGTCTCAACTTCAGTACCGCCTACCATCCCAAACTGATGGTCAGACCGAAAGAGTGAACCAAGTGTTGGAAGACATGCTTCGGGCATGTGTGATCTCTTTTGGCAAGGGTTGGGAAAAGTATCTCCCTTTCGCGGAGTTCTCCTACAACAATAGCTATCAAGCTAGTCTGGGCATGGCTCCATTCGAGGCTTTATATGGAAGAAAATGCCGCACTCCTCTAAATTGGTCCGAGACCGGAGAGAGAGCACTCTTTGGTCCGGATGTGATCAATGAAGCTGAGGAGAAGGTTCGAATCATAAGAGAAATCTGAAGATTGCTCAGTCTAGGCAGAAGAGCTACTATGATAAGCACCATCAGGAAATTCACTATGAAATTGGTGATAAAGCTTATCTCCGTGTCTCTCCCCTTCGTGGCGTTCGCCGCTTCGGAATCAAAGGGAAATTGGCACCTCGCTATGTTGGTCCTTTCACCGTTCTAGAAAGCGAGGAGATCTTTCTTATAAGTTGGAGTTACCGGTCAAATTCCCAAATGTACATGATGTGTTTCATGTCTCCCAACTTCGCCGGTGCTTTAAGGATCCTATCCATGGGGTCAATCATGAAGAGCTAGATCTCCAAGAAGACCTCACTTATCGAGAGCATCCTATTCGTGTCTGGATGAAGCCGAAAGAAAGACTCGTAACAAGACCACCAAGTTCTCAAATTCAGTGGTCTCATCATTCCGAGGAAGAAGCAACTTGGGAAAGAGAGTCTAGTCTTCGTGAGGAGTATCCCGACTTCTTTTCGCAGTCTTAGAATCTCGGGCGAGATTCCTGTAAGGAGGGTAGAGTTGTAACAGCCCCGACCTGTGAACCAAAATTTGTGTACCAAATTTTCACTTTTGTGTTCAATGCATTATGTCATCCATGCATAATCTTGTTCATGTGAATTGTTACAACTTTGCAATGGAAATGATGCTGGGTTGCTAAGAAAAGTTTACAAATTCAACTCCATAATTGTCCAGGAAGTTCCAAAAGTTCCAAAGTTAAATTTAGGCAAACTATTTTGATTTGGAAATAAAAAAAAGAGAGTATCTCAAAATTGCCCGTGAGCAATTTCTATTTTATTTTCCTATCAAATGATTTCCAAATAATCTGGAAAAATTAGGGAAGCTTCACATTAAGGTAAAGACAATCCCCAAAAATTGGCATAATTTTTTAGAGGTGTTTAAGTGGCCCAATAAATTACAAAACTGTGCAACCAGTGCTGGGAAGGACTTGTTGGTGATGGAACAATTTGGCCAGGGGCCTCTTTGCAATTCCGCCGTCTTCATCCTCTGCCCTGTAGCCACAGGCAAGGTCGCGCTGGACCAGCTCGACCCGAGGTCGCCGTGCACGCCGTCGGGCCCCCTCTGCCCCCACCGCAGGGAGACAAGCACGCCGGGCCCCTCTATGCTCCCCATCCCTCACTCGCCCCTTCCCCATTTTTTACTCTCCAGAGTCCCCCTCTCTCTCTCCCCATGGCACCTAGCCCGAGCTCGTCGTAGCCGCCGCATCGCCGACGTCTGAGGTGTACCCGAGCCAAGCCAGGACCACCGGGAGCTTTACCGCGCCGCCTGCTACATCCCCGTGCGAGCAATCGATCCGGGAAGCCGGAAATCGTGCGGGCCACCTTCACCTCCTTCCTCCCCGTTCGCCGGCCGCCGAGCTCCAGTGCCGCCGATTCCGCTCACCTCCGCCTCCACCGCGAGCAACCACGAGCTCAGGTGAGATCCTCGTCCCGTTGGACCTCTCCATGCCCTCCCCCTCGCTCTGCATCCTCGATCCCACAGCACGCCGGAGCACGGTCGCCGTCTTCGTTATGTCGCCGTAGCGCGCGACCGGCCACCAGACCGGCTTAGCCGGGCTGCGGACCGAGCGCCTCGGGCCCATAACCGGTCCAGGAGCCGGCCCATGCCGGGCTGAGAGCCGGTGGCTCTGGAGCCAGGCAGGCCTCACAACCGGCCCAGCCGGGCCACAGGCGGCTACACAGTTTCTTTTTTTTCCTGTCTATGTTTTTTTTCATTTCTTCCTCGTTAGCGATAACCCCCGCTCCCCCTCGTGACTCTAGGGTTATCGAAACTCGACGATTCCTTCGAGTTCCATCGCCCACGCTAGAACTCAACTATTTATTTTGTTGTGGAGAATATTTAAAATAATTGGAGGTAAAACAATTAAAGAGAGGAACTATAAAAATCATAACTTTTTCTCCGGACCTTCGAAAAATGTGTCCCTTATACCAAAATGTTCAGAAAGACATGAATCACCAGAATCTTCATCATCATGCATATTTGATCACAACTACATTAAAGTACTTCTAGTGGCACTAGAATCACTAAGTTTTAATATGGGGTTATTCCCAATAATGCAAATAATATAATGGGGACCCCATTTAACTTGTTGATCGTGTTCAAAGCTTTTAGGGTGCATTTAAAATGACATGTCATCATGTGTTTGCGCATTGCATTTGCTAAAGCATGTGTGGTGATTGATTGCTCTTCCGTTGTCATGTTTCGATAGATCAAGCAGCCGGGGTTACTCCACAATACCCCGAGGATCCGTACTACCAGTACCTTGACCAAGGCAAGCGTAATCCCCCCTCTGAGCATGTCTTATCCTATTTTCCGCAACTATTTTCTCCACTATAATATTGCATGCGGTTCCAAATGTCAACTTTTCTTGGATTAGAGTATCATATAGTTGCATTCAGTTTCCGATGCCAATACCTGTTTCCCTCCTACTATCCATAGGTTTGTATTGTTGGCCTGAGATACTAAACTATGCTATGTTGATGCTTAGCCATGCTTAGACAAATGTTATCCGTCCGATGGATATTTCATGTTGGAAGCAGGTGTGAAATGTACAGATGTGGGTGGAGAATTGTGGTAATAGGTAATAAGATGCTAAAAGGTGGGGATGAGAGGCCACTGTGGTTGTGGTGCTTTGTCTCGTTCGCCGCCTATGTGCGAGTTCTTTACCTCCCGAACCAAGACTGAGCGTGCAACCATGCGTGAGGCCTATGCATTCGCAGTGCAGGAACCCTCATAGACTAAATAACTCGAGCGGGGCTAGCCAGGGTCCTCTAGTTTGAGCTTCCATTTGCGCGTGCGTGATGATGGTGGTATGAACTGGGTTGAGGATGGTGGTGTTAGGAAAATGAGTGGCTGTGGGGCGGGGTGTTGTGATCCTGGCAGTCCTACCGCCACTGATGATCCTGGAAAGTCCTTAACGAGGGAGAAGTCGACACCGCTCCCACCCAGCCGGCTTTCCAAGGAAGAGAGCTAATGCGCAGGTAATGGGCCGGACGGTAACGCATGGCAAACATTTGTACACCCCTGCAGGGTTAAATCTTTTCGAAAAGCTGTGTCCACGGTTAAGGACAACTTGGGAAAGGACGATAAGATCATAGAGTAACTTTAACGGAATGATTAAAAACTGGGTACTAGAGATACCATTCAAGAATGCAAGGTGAGCTTCCTCGAGGGTGATTCGGGGAGGTGCCTTTGATGAACAGGTACAGTGGTTGATGATGGTTGATGATGAAAGAAAGAGTACTTCTTACCTCTTTTGAAAATACTCTGAATAGTCGATGCCTTTGAGTTATGTTTTTCATAAATAAAATCAGCTTCATGCAAAACAGCCATATAACTTTGAAAGCCTCATCGAGCATATATTAGCTCTTAATCTTGCGAGTTCGTCGAACTCAACGTCGTTTGTTTTGTTTTAGAGGAGGACTTCACCGACCTCGAAGGTGGGTTCTTTGTGGACGTCGACGAGTAGTCTGGGGTTCCCAGGTGGCAGCTTGGGACATCCTGGAACAGCTGGCATTGTGATGTTTATCTGTAGGCCTCTTAGGCCATATGTTGGTTCTTGTTGTTTAGAACAACGTAATTTGCTTCCGCTTGATGTAATGTTGGGTCTGTGACCTCTGGTTGTCATTTGCTATCTTTCTCTATTATAAGAGTTGAACTATATGATTTGTGTCGTAGAGTCTGTGATGTGCCAGTTGTTCCACAAGTCTTGGTCTCTCTATTATGCATTGAGGGTTGTGCCTGTGTTAAGGCATCAATCGGGTGTTGCGTTATCGATGATCCATTCCGAGCAACGCCTGCCAAAGGTTTTGGCCGGGGATTGGTAAACCCGTAACCTCCGGTTGTATCGCTTAACCGGTGACACACAGCATCATTGTATAACAGTCAGGTCACGGCGCTACAGTGGTGTCGCCTCCTCGTGCACCGCCTCGCGACGCCCTTTGGACTATATATTTCCCCTGACCTAAAACTCACAGAACAATCGACGATTTCCCCAGAAAAGTTCCAAATCTCCGCCGCCACCAAAAACCCTAATTCGGGGGACAGAAGTCTCTGTTTCGGCACCTTGCCGGGACGGGGAATTGCCCCGGAGCCATCTCCATCGACGCCACCGCCATCTTCATCGCCGTCGCTGCCTCCCATGATGAGGAGGGAGTAGTTCTTCATCGGGGCTGAGGGCTCTACCGGTAGCTATGTGGTTTATCTCTTTCCCATGGTGTGATCTTTATGTGATCATGAGCTTTGTAATCTAGTTGAATCCATAGATGTTACTCTTCATTATCTTATATGCTACTCAAGTGATTTTATTAATGTAATCTCCGGAGTCACCTTTGTCCCACGGTGCGAAGTTGACAGTGTGTGCCCCGTGTGTGGCTCTTAGGCTAAAGATAACAGGAATACTGTCGTGGGGTTATCACGGCAGATGTTACCATAGGGTAACTTGATGATTGGGGCAAGGCGCCTTGGTCCTTCAGGAGATTGTCACGCTCGTTGGGGAAAAAGGGTTTACCCAGGTTCAGCCTCTCCATTGGAGATAAAGACCTACTTCCTGCTTCTATGTTATTGATCTCGAGGTCTCGATAACTCGGCTACGACAACAGAGCCGGGTTACGAGACAGGTTACAAGGGTTTCGCTTGATAGCGGTGATATCGAACTAGAGCTTAAGACTTGTCTATCTATGTTCTGGGAGCCCGTTTATATAGACGCCGGGTCTCCCGAACTTACAATGAATACCGAGTTACATACGAGCCCGGAGTCCTACTCTAGGTTCTTCTAGACCTTCCGTAGCCTCCAAGTCACCCGGTTCCTTCCTTCACTCGGACTCCAGTTCTTCTAGGTCCTTCCTTCCAGGGACGAGTCATGTTAGGCCTATTGGCCCATCTATAACCCGGCCCACATCTTGTACACACACTCAGACCCGGCCTTGGGCCGTCCGACTGATTCTTCCTTGGTCATGAGTATACCGGTTTATTATCCCCCAACAGTAGTCCCCAAGTTTGACTTGCATAAGCTCATCTGTTGCTTCACTTGATAATCTTGATCTTGATTTGATTACTCGAGGGTAGCTGCTGATGGGATTATCCGAGTTAAACTCCTGAAAACAAAATAAAGATCATTAACACTAAATGGCCGGGTATATTTCAGACCAGCTCCTTTTGGCGGTTCTCTTATAACCCGGCTTTTCTCTCGCACTTAACCCTCTAGTCAACGACCAGGGAACATTCTCTGACGCATTCTTTCGTATCTTTGACCCATAATCAAAACAGAATCTTATCTCCTCGTTTCTCACGCTCCTAGGGTTTCACCCCAGGGCTATAAATAGTGGACCACGGTAAAAGGGTTTCACTTTCCCCATTCACCGCGCCCTTCATCTTCAACCTCGTCTTTCTCTCTCCTCGAGCTAGGGTTAGGGTTCCCCCAAGCTCGCCGCGCCGCCGCCGGCCATCAAAGCTCCGCATTGCAGCAACTAAACGCCGGGGATCTGCTCCGCGCCAGATCTCCACGAGCTCTGGTAAATTTTTCACTCCTGCGCTTTGCTTCCATCTAGGATCTTGACTTGCTCTTTCTCGGGCTGTTCTTGAGCTCGGTTTTTTTCATTTCTTTTTTTGTTATTTTCTAGATCTTCAGATCTCATGGCACCCAAGGACCCGAGGAAGCTGAAGGCCAAGGCCAAGGCCGGTGATGGCGCCACCGCATCGGCATCAAAGAAGATCAAGAAGACCACCAAGCCCAGATCTGGGATTACGGCCAACTGGGCCAAATCCATGGCCACACAGTCCAAGCTTGAAGAACTGGCTGAAGCCGGTGTTCTTCCTCTTCAGTCGGAGATCGAGTGGAGAGGGACTGAAGAAGAACTCGGCCCTCCCCCAGGAAGGTGAAGTTATCTGTTTCCTTGAACATGTCACCCGGGGTTTTCGTCCCCCGGGTCATCCTTTCTTTAGGGATCTTCTTCGTCACTACGGCCTCCGGGTCTTCGATCTCGGACCCAATTCCATCTTGAACATTAGTAACTATATAGTTCTTTGTGAATCGTACTTATGCATTCCTCCCAGCTTAGCTCTTTTCCTGGAGCTATTCTTGTGCAAACCTCAGCGTGAGCACAAGAATGGCCCCCTCTTGGTCTGTGGCGGTGTTTCTATTCAACGCCGCAAAGGCTCTGCTATGCCTTCTCTAGAACTTCATACTCACGTAAAGCATTGGCAAAAATCATACTTTTACTGCAAAGCCAAGATACCTTCTGGTGAACACCCTTTACCGGGTTATTCGGTCGACCCCTCATTATCAACAGCAACATGAAATCCTTCGCCTCTGACTGAGAGAGAGCTCTCCAGCCTCTCTCAAGAAAATCTCGTTCTTGTTAAGCACGGTCTCCGGGAACTGATCTGATCAAGACGTGGATGGGTTGGCGAATTCAACCCAACAGTATTCGCAAGAAACTTCTTTGCGATTACTCGGGTCATCTGACTGATTCCCTCCGTTACTCGGAGAAGTCCTACCCAAACACTGCTCTGAACAAGGCTATCAAGGCCTTCCTTGCTGAAAAGGTTGAGACAATCAAGGACAATGGCCTTCTGCCATTCAGTAAGAATAACCGGCACCACCAGTAAGTCCCGACTGATAAAAAATCTCAATAACATATTCTTTCTCAATTGTAAACTGATTATTTTGCTTCTACTTTTTCACTAGGAATCTGATGACTGGTGGCAAGTTGAGACTCCCCCTGCCACTCCTGAGGCAGATGATGATGAAGATGATGAGGCTCAGTCCTCGAGTGAAGAAGAAGAAGAAGAAAAAAAAAGAAAAGGAAGAAGAAGAAGGTGAACTTGACTCCCTTGGCCACTTCTTCATAAGCTTAATTGAGAACGAAACTCAACCCAATTTATCCACTGATGCCCACTTTATAATACCAGAACCGGCTGAAAAGGCCACTCCTTCACCCGGCCATAGCTCTGAAGCCACTGAATCTGCTGCTACCGGGAAAAGGAAGGCTCGCACTATCTGTGCCAAGGTGCCATATTCTCGCATATCCACAGAACCATATTCTTATCTTGCTATGCAAAAACTCAACCAAACTCTTCTTCAAAAATCTTCGCAGAGTTCTGCTGAACCCTCTACCAAGAGGAGAGCTACTCGGAACCTCCCCTGGTGAGGATCCTCTTAACCCGGGAATCCCAAACATTCCATCTCCACGCCGTCCTGGTACTTCCTTTTCCAACTTTGAACCACAAAAACATCCCTCTGATAGTTATCCTTTAGCTGGTCAAATCCGAGTTTCTAAATCATACTCTCTTACAGCTTCTTCAGGCTCCAGCAATGACCTCCCCGTGACTTTCAAGTCAACACCGGGTAATACATACATCCAACTACTTGTATTTACTTTCATCAACTTTGTTTTCTTTTGTCTTTCTTATATTATCTTCATTCTTGCAATTTCAGGGCAAAAGCTACTCTTAGTGCGCTCCAAGCCCTCCCATTGCTGAGGAGGATAACTTGGAAAATACTCCTGAAAAACATGCTGAGCCGACTGATAAGGAGCAGACAACTGACCAGATGAATGTTCTCCTTCTCCTGCTGAAAAACCGACTGATCCTGAAGTCGTGATCACAGGAACTTGCTTTACCGAGAAGATCTCTCCCCTCAAAACTGCAACCAAGTTTGTTGCCCCTGAAGAAAAGTCCAAGCCGACTGATAAAGGCGAGGCTCCACTGTGCCACACTATGGCCATACAAACTTTGAAGGTCTGCTAATGAATACAATACACTGAAGCTTTCTGAGGGCAAACTCGTGGATTCTCTTGTCCAAGAACATCAGGTACACATCTTTTCCTCTTCATATCTTATATATCAAACCTAGTCCCCAAGTATCGAGTAAACTGTCCTCAGTCACTCGTACTTGAAAATATAAATCTCTTATTACCTTTGTTTGAAAACTTCAGAATATCCCAGTCCCCAAGTTCCGAGTTATCAGTCTACGATAACATGGAACTTGTTTTACTTTCTGATTTCAAATCCTCATTAATTCTGCCTTTCACCATAACAATACTTTCAAATCCTCATAACCCCCAAGTTCCGGGTAATATGTTCACAATTTATCTGGAACTTTGAAAATGCATTATGAATAACTTGTAAAACTTTAAAAGACATACCAGTCCCCAAGTGCCGGGTGATCTGCTCTTCAGTCACTCGGAACTTGTATAAATACTCTGCCTGCATATAATTTACTGTCAACTTGTTCTTTCTTTCAATTGCCGACTGAAATATTTCAGCCCCCATGTTTCTAACTTGCTATTCTTTTTTCAGAGGTATGTGTCCCATAATGACCAGATACTTGCCAAGACCAACCAACTCCTTGAAGTTGAAACCAAGCTGCGCAAAGAAACTGAAGTTCATGCTTCAGACTTGGAGAAAACAATTGAATCTCTAACTGCAGAAACACCAAACTGAAAAAGGAGTTGGAAGAGGCTGGAGATAAATATAAGATCTGCTTTGACAAGATGGTCAGTGTCCAGAAATACTTGGACACCCTGAAAGACATATCAAGGATATCCTCAATCCACTCATTGGTAAACACCATCTCTTTTCACTTTTTTCTCTTACTCGGCTTTCACATACTAACCCACATCATACTTTTCAGGTGAACAGAATGCTGCCATCAGGAGATCCTATCCAGAGAAGTTGAACTGCTGAACACCATCATTCGGCAATTCCAGTTTGGCACTTCTGAAATATGAAGCGTGTTAAGAGCAACTGTGCTCCTCCCCAAGTAATATTCGAGTCCCTGCATCAGCTTTCCACGATCCCCGAGTGGTTAGACCTCTGGACGCGCTCAGCATGCCGGGTTGGCGCAATGCGCAGTTTAGCTTAGCCAAAGCCTACAACCCGCGCCTTAACCTGGCTCCTTTTGTCAAAGGATTCCCTCAATACAATGCTGATGGCACCAAGTTTGGGGGAAAAGAATTCAAGAAATTTCTGCCCAAACCCGGCCTATTGCTTGCAAGATTGCTGAGGCCTCATCTATCGGTTTTCCAAGATGCAGTGGATGAGACAACACTCCAATCCCCACTCCTGAACCCGAGCATTTTGATCTGTTGGCCAAGCTGAGAGACTCCATTGCAAAGAAGAAGAAAGCTGCAGCACCAAGTACTTCTACTCCAGTTGTCCCTGCACCCAGCCGTGCTCCTACTACGCCAATCATGGAAAAGCCGGCTGATGTTGCTAAGGATACTGCAGAAGATCAAGGCCTGCACAAGCTAAGTCCCAGGCCAAAGCTCCTGAAGATAACCCGGCTTCTGCCGAAGCTGAAGCTGCCAAGGGAACCTCAACCGATAACCCGGCTATCTGAGCCAGTTTTCATGCTCTACCTTTTCCTGCAAAACAATTATTCGGCCAATGGGCATTGTAATATGCTCTGAAATACTTTGCCTTTTATTTGATGGTGCGTCTGTGCACTATATGAAATACTCAATATTTTGTAATAACTTATACTTTTTATGGTTTAGATGACCCTTTTGGTTTATCTTTAGCTTCTTATCAGTCGGCTTTCACATGACTTTCTCAGTTGCTACTTTTTCCTTTGCTAAAACAGGGTCAAACTAAGTCCCAGCATGGGCATCATAGTTGATTGAATTAACAAGTAAGCAATCTGGTCATAAAATTGTGAGTAACATCAAACTGATAGGCAAGTTTAACCAAGAACAAAATTAAGGCTTAAAAGCCGGGTCTTAGGATTAAAACTTATGAATTTATAATTCATAAGTCCCCAAGCCCTGGATCAATGTTTACAAGTAAAGGCTTAAACTATGCATCATTACCCTACTGATCTCAAACATCTCTATGCGTGCTCTCTTGGGCAACGACTATAGGACTTAAAATTAAAACAAAAGAAAAGATTTCTTCTCAATACTCTTTTTATTAAAATACACCAGCAAGCCGCCTCATTAAAAACCTTCCAGTCCCCTTAGGTACCCTGGTAAGGAAAGAGCGCGTCTAAAACCTGCTGGGGGTTACATCGTGTGTTACATAACTCGGCCTAGGTTCATGTTCACTAGGTATAATATGGGCGAAGATGAGCCATGTTCCACGGCCGCTTCGTCTCTTCCATAGGAAGGATAGCATGGTCCGTGTTGTTCTCTTCACCTTTCTCTCTCACATCTATCAGATAATATGAACCATTGTGCAATTTCCGACTGATGAGGAACGGCCCTTCCCATGGAGGAGTTAGTTTATGCATCCCTGCCTGCTTCTGTCTGAGCCGTAAAACTAAATCTCCTTCCTGGAAAGTTCTTGTCTGACTCGGCGGCTATGATAGCGCCGCAAATCCTGCTGATAAACTGCGGACCGTTCCAATGCTAACTCACGCTCCTCTTCGAGGGCATCAATCGAATCCTCCCTTGCAATTGCATTGCTTGACTCCACATAAGCCGCCACTCTTGGCGAGTCATGGACTATATCACTCGGTAACACTGCTTCTGCTCCATATACCAGAAAGAACGGTGTACGCTTGGTTGATCTATTCGGGGTTGTATTGATCCCCCAAACCACTGCAGGTAACTCTTTCACCCAAGCTCCATATGCCTTTTCAATCGGAACTCGAAGTCTTGGTTTGATTCCCTTCAATATTTCCTGATTACTCCTTTCTACCTGCCCGTTGGCCTGTGGATGTGCCACCGAAGCAAGGTCTAATCTGATTCCCTTCTCTTTGCAGAATATCTCTGTTTCACCGAGTGACATGTTGGTCCCATTATCTGTGATGATACTGTGAGGATAACCAAACCGACTGATAATTTTCTTCAGAAACGTGACAACTTTGGAAGCATCACAACTTGTAACTGGCTCTACTTCAACCCACTTAGTGAACTTATCAACAGCCACCAAGAGATGAGTTTTCTTGCACGATGTCATCTGAAAGGGCCCCATCATATCAAGACCCCAAACTGCAAACGGCCAAGTGATTGGTATTGTCCTCAATTCCTGAGCCGGCACATGCTCCTGTCTTGCATATCTTTGACATCCATCACATGCCCTAACAATCTGCTCTGCATCCTTGAAAGCTGTGAGCCAAAAGAATCCATGCCTAAATGCCTTGGCCACCAAAGACCTAGATGAAGCATGATGACCAGAGTCCCCAGCATGTATCTCTTGCAAAATTTGCCTTCCTTCGACTGATGAAACACATCGCTGATAAACTCCAGAAACACTGCGCTTGTACAACTCACCATCAATTACTGCATAACCGAGTGATCTTCTGACAATTTGTCGCGCCATAACTTCATTACTCGGAGAATCTTCCTTATCATATAATCCAGATATGGTTCATCCACTCAGGAATCTCATGCAACGCTGCTACTAACTCGGAATCTTGATCTGGACTTTCATCTTCCTCTTCACCCGGAAGTTGGACTGATGGCTTCCATAACTCGTCCAGGAACACATTTGGTGGAACTGGCTCTCTACGTGATCCCAATCTTGACAAAGCATCTGCTGCCTCGTTTTTCCTTCTATCAATATGATCCACCTGGAATCCTGAAAAGAATCCAGCTGCTTCATCAACAGCCCTTCTGTAAGCCGCCATCTTCTCATCTTTCCTGTCCCAAGTCCCAGAAACTTGCTGCGCTACAAGATCCGAGTCACCAAAACACATGATCCTTTTGATGTTCATCTCCTTGGCAATGCGCAAACCATGTAACAAAGCTTCATACTCGCAATATTATTGGTGCAATCAAAGTGAATCTGAAGAACATAACTCATCTTATCCCCTTTGGGTGAAGTGAGAACCACTCCTGCTCCTGATCCCTCATACTGCTTGGATCCATCAAAATGCATAACCCATGACTTATAACTCGGCGCCTTGGGTGGTGCCGTGCTTAACTCGGTCCAATCATTGACAAAATCAATCAAGGCTTGTGACTTAATCGCTGTGCGAGGCTCATACTTGATGTGATAATCACCCATCTCAATCGCCCACTTGGCAATTCTTCCAGTAGCTTCAGTATTGCACACAATGTCTGCCAATGGTGCTCCACTCACCACTGTAATGGGGTGTTCTTGAAAGTAATGCTTCAATTTCCGACTGGCCATAAAAACGCCAAAAACTAACTTCTGCCACTGCGGATACCTCTGTTTAGCCGGAGTCAAAACCTCACTGACATAATAAACCGGCCTTTGAACCAGATGCTCCTTTCCTTCTTCTTTTCGCTCCACCACAATAACTACACTAACTGCTCGGGAATTTGCAGCTATGTACAACAGCATAGGCTCCTTTGGAGCTGGAGCAGCTAAGATTGGTGCTTTCGATAATGTTTCCTTCAATGCCTCCAGGGCTTTATCAGCTTCCTCATCCCAAACAAATTTATCTGACTTCCTCAAGAGTCGGTATAAAGGAATTGCTTTCTCTCCCAGTCGGGATATGAACCTACTCAACGCAGCCACGCAGCCCGTGATCTTCTGGACTTCCTTCAATTCAGTCGGCTTTCCCAACCTATTGATTGCTGCTATCTTTTCCGGGTTTGCTTCAATCCCACGCTCGGACACAATAAAGCCGAGTAATTTTCCTGATGGAACTCCAAACACACACTTTTTTGGGTTAAGCTTCATCTGAAACCTCCTTAAGTTAGCAAAAGTTTCTCTCAAATCATCAATAAATGTCTCAGCCTTCTTTGTCTTGATCACCACATCATCAACGTACGCATGCACGTTCCGATCTATCTGCTTCTCAAAACAACTCTGGATGCACCTCTGATAAGTTGCTCCAGCATTCTTCAGTCCAAATGTCATGTTCTTGTAACAAAAAGCTCCAAATGGGGTGATAAATGATGTCTTCTCCCAATCTTCCTCTGCAAGCTTGATTTGATGATATCCTGAATATGCATCTAGGAAACATAAAGATCACTACCTGCCACAGCATCTATGATTTGATCAATCCTTGGTAACGCAAACGGATCCTTCGGACAATGTTTGTTCAAACTTGTGAAATCAATACACATCCTCCACTCATTGTTCTTTTTTAACACTAAAACCGGGTTAGCCAACCACTTTGGATGTAACACTTCCATAATGAATCCTGCGGCGAGTAAACGAGCTATCTCTTCTCCTACAATCCTTCTTCTTTCCTCATTCAATCTGCGCAATCCATGTTTAATCGGTCTTGCTTTAGGATCAACATGTAAGCGGTGCTCAGCGAATTCAGTCGGTATGCCTGGCATGTCACTAGGTTTCCATGCAAAGACATCCCGATTCTCACGGATGAATTCGATGAGCGCGCTTTCCTATTTGTCAGTCAGATTTGACCCGATAGAGAACTGCTTGGACGAATCACCCGGCACGAAGTCAATCATCTTGGCATCTTGAGCCGCTTTGAATTTCGCCCTCTCTTCGGTCATTGGTTTCTTCAAATTGTCCCATCATCCGGGTTTGTAGTAGCCTTGTAGTAATTCAACTCCTCTTCCGCACAAGCTTGTTCTGCCATAACAGCATCACCTTCCTCACATTGTAACGCCATCTCACGACTGCCATTGACTGTGATAATACCGTTTGGGCCTGGCATCTTCATCTTTAGGTACACATAACACGGCCTCGCCATGAATCTAGCAAAAACATTGCGGCCAAAGAGAGCATGATAAGGGCTCTTCAACTTGACCACCTCAAAACAAATCATCTCAGACCTGAAATTATCCTTCGATTCTCCAAACGCGACCTCCAATGTTATTGTTCCCTCTGGTCTTGCCGACTTTCCAGGGACAATACCATGAAAGATAGTACTGGAAGGGTGAAGCTGTTTGGCTGTGAAACCCATCCGGATGAATGTATCCCAATACAGAATGTTGATGCTACTACCTCCATCCATAAGAACCTTGTGTAAAATATAGCCCGAAACCTGAGGTGCAACCACTAAAGCCAACGCTCCAGGTGCATCCACTCGGGCCGGGTGATCCTCTCTAGACCAAGTGATCGGATACTCGGACCACTTCAAATACCTCGGAACTGCGGGAAGAATAGCGTTGACAGCTCTTTTCTTCAATTTCTGATCTCTCCGACTAGTGCTGGAAACTGTAATATGATACTGTCCACGATTTAACTCCTTGGGGTTTTGCTGGAAACCTAACCCGGCTGGTCCGTTATCCGGGACGGGTGGTCCTCCATTATTTCCTCCAGCCTGTGGTCCGTGGGGCGGGTTATTTACATTACCCGGCCTCAGGCCATTTCCTCCCATATTCATCCTGGCAAACTCCTCGTTCTTCCACCTCTGAAGATCAACACACTGGGCCAAAGAGTGATTTGCCGGTTTACCGTTCCTACTGTGACATGGACACGGCATGTTGAATGCTTCCTGGGGTTAGCCGGTCCTCGGAAATTTCCCCTGTAATTGCCATTGTTGTTATTGCCTCGATAATTATCGTCTCGCCACTGAAACTTGTTATACCCGGCGTTTATGTTTGCCACCAAATCTGAACCACCCTCATGCTGCCTTTTGGAGTTATTCCCATTGTTACCATTGTGATTATTGTTCCCGTTGTTGTTGTTGCCGCTGTTGTTGTGGTTCTTTCCTCCGTTGTTGATGTTTCCTTTTCCCTTATCTTCATCATCATCCCGGGTCTTGTCTGTGGATGCGTGCTTATGAGCCGCTTTGTCGTGGTGGGATCACGGCAGATGCCATGGGTATGGCTTAGTTGGGGCCGAATAGTCGTTGGGGGAATCCGGGGAGGGTTTATGCACTCAAGATGTGCACAAGCAAGGGCATGCAAGAAACCACAAGAACATGAACAAGAAGCCAAGAAAGCCAAGAACACAAAAGACACCACGATGTACCCAGGTTCGGGGCCTTCGTGAGGAAGTAAAACCCCTACTCCTCCTTTCCTCTCTCAATATATCAGTGTAGTTCTTAGGTACAAGGTGCTCCTCGAGCTGTATGATGCTGCTCAAGTGAGAGCTCTAGATAGAAGATGAAACTATGAAGGGGGAAATGAGCTAGGGTTTTTGCCGTCTTCCTCCCTGGAGGTAGAGATGCCGCATATATACACAGGCCGAAGTACATTTTTACCCCTGCCTACAACTGACAATGGCATGACCAAAAGGTAGAAGACAAGCCTCTGCCTCCTGCCAGCTCAACGGCCGGACTGTCAGGCCAGCCAGGCCTAGCTTTCCTCTTCCGGTCATACTTCAGTAGCCTGCCGAGGTCTAGCCTGTAGACCTTTCCCGAAATAGCCGAGTCAGCTCCTAGGCCCCCGAGCTTCCAGGAAACCCGTGGACGGACCTCGCCGTCCTCTGAAGCTTCGGGCCACGAGCTCTGCGGCGCCCGTGACCTCTCTGACATGCCTCGATCCTTGCTGCCAACCTCGGATAACACTCCTGATCCTATACCTCGGTAGAGAATACCTTATTCCTGTGGTAGCTAGCTGACTACCCGAGGTTGATATCTCGGAGGATATACCTCGGAGAATATACCTCAGACGTACGCCTTACATCGGATGACGCCTCCTGCGTCCTTGCTCAATCGTTACCTCGGACAGCTTACTGCCTTAACCTTACATGTCTTTACCTCATCTTTACCCTACCCGGGGGTAACCCCCCGACACGCTTCCATCAGCTGCCCCATGGTGATGGTTTCTGCTTTGCCAGTAGCCCTCAGTCGACCCATCTTCTGAATTACTGGGTCATATCTGCAGGTTTTCTCCATCGACGATACGGCCGTAGCTGGTGTAATTCCCTTTGATGAGTGAATGATTGCTGTAACTCGGCGCATCCAGTGACGCGCTGACTCGCCTTTCCTCTGAAAACATCGCTCCAAATCCTCTATAGTGAACAACTTCTCACACGTGCCCTTGAAATTCTTGAAAAATAATGCCTGCAACTCATCCCAAGAATTGATAGATTTCTCGGGTAATCCATTGAACCATAACTTTGCTGCTCCTTCACTCATCATCAGGTACATGTATCTCGCGCACAAGTTGGCTGTGGCATTGCGTATACTCATCGCCATCTCGTAACTGCTGAGCCATGTTTCTGGATCCATGCTGGGGTCATAATTCGCCACCTTGCTTGGCTCTTTAACTTCTCAGGAAAAGGTTCGCTCTTAATAGCATCTGAAAGACATTTAGTTCCAACCGGGTTAAGTAATGAAGAAACTAACGGCAAACCTGACCCGGTATTTGGTGCGTGGCCCATCACTCCTGCTTCAGGTTGTCCTTCGGCTCGTCCGGCGACACCTAAAGCCGGGTTTGCGCTCGCCGCACGCCATGCTCTTGAACTGTTGACAATTGCTTGGGCCACAGTCTGGGCCGGGGCCGGTTGATGCGGCCTCGGCGCCGGCTGATTTTGGGCTGGCCTCTGCTGATGACGTCCCGAACATTGAGGCTACGGCGCCGGGTGACCTTGATTCTGCTGTCCGTTCCTGACGCCTGATCCGGCTGGCCTCGGTGTTTCTCCGTGATGACTCCGGTTAGCTCGGCTATTGTATGGTGTTGAATGTAACGCTCCACTCTTATCCGGCATGTTTCCCTGCTGCGTGACCGCGGTTTTCAAAATCTCAATTGCCCTGCGCGCTTCGTCTCCCTCTGGCGATTGATCAATCGGCATACGACATAACGCTAATGTTGCTGCGTACACGTTATCAGCCGGATTTGAGTAGTGACCACTGGGCGTGTGGAACCGATCTACTGGTGGTGGCATACCACCCGCAGCTGCTGTTTTCTGATTTTGCTGAGCTCCAGCCCGGGTGTCGGGCGGCACCCCGTTTCCTCCCTGATTTGCTCTAACCATGATTCCATGCCCAATTCCAACCGGCGCTGGCTCAGGCCGAGTGACATTGGGAGCTCCGTTTGGTGATGCAAAGTTCAATCTTGTTGGATCTAGGGTCATGCCTGGCATCACCCGGGTCTCGTGCCTCCTCCGATGTACTGCTGTAAGATCTTCATGGCGATTCTGCACTGTTATCCTTTCTTGCTCCACACGGGCTCGATCCCGTTCTATCTTTTGTTGCTCATCAAACATGCACTGCTGCTCCGCCAATAAAGCCTTCTGTTGATTCTCCAGCGTGATTCGTAACGTATCCAATTGCTGTGCCCGGGTTACTGCGTTATCTGGTGTGATTGGGGTGGTAACTATTGCGGTGTCAAAGTCCAAGGGCCTAAAAACTGGTGGGATTTCCATCACAACCGGCTGTCCCGAGCCTTCACCCGGTTGAAAGGTCGTGAGACGCTGAATTATTTCTCTGTTTTCTCTGGCCGCGCGTGTGGCATCGTCCTCGCTCACTGAAGTTTTTGTCCCATCATTGTGGATCCTCACAGTGTACACCATAGCACGCTTCATGGTCCTTGGCTCCGATTCATAATCTTCCTCATCAGCTACGTACCCAAATCTCTCGTCAAACAACGGTAAGATTGATTTAGTATCTGTATCCAATTCTTCCTCACGTCGGCACTCCGGCTCGCAAGCCTGGATGCCCAACTGATATTCGAAACCTCCAGTTCCGACTGACTCTTCTCCATCAGATTGGACGATGGTGGCTGCCCCTGAAACGGAGTTGCACATAACCTCGTCATCAACTTGCTAAATTCCATTAACCATACCTACGAAGACGTTGATCCGACCGAACGGGATCACCTGGCCGGTATCCAGCAGATCTGCTTCTTCTTTCCAGCCGGAATCGTCGACGATGCGGTTTCCGTGCCGATCCATCCTGACCTCGCCGATCGCGAGGTTCTCCATCCCTCGCAGAGCTTCTCCCTTGATGAGGACAACTTTGGTCGCGTGCCCCACGGTGGGCGCCAACTGTCATGTTAGGCCTATTGGCCCATCTATGACCCGTCCCACATCTTGTACACACCACTCGGACCAGGCCCTGGGCCGACTCGGACCAGGCCTTGGGCCGTCCGACTGATTCTTACTTGGTCATGAGTATACCGGGTTATTATCCCCCCAACAAATACTTATCATGAGTTATTATTTGCGTTGGATGTCTCTATGAAATTGTGGTGTTTGTCTAGTACTATTTAGTGCGCTCAAGTTGACAGTGTGGGGTTCCCTAGATGTGGAATGCGATTTTAAGGTGTGCTGTTATAGCCCTACGCAGTGGATTGGTGTTCGTTATCCAACGAGAGAATAACTCAGAGTAGCATAGTGAAGAGGAAATATCTATATATTCAATTATATTATTATTGTTGAGAGTGTCGACTAGTGAAAGTATGATCTCTAGGCCTTGTTTCTAAGCATTGAAACACCGTTTACAACCAGTTCTGCTACATGTTTGCTTGCTGCCATTTTTATTTCAGATTGCAATTACCACTTATAATCATCCATATTACTTGTATTTCACTATCTCTTCGCCGAACTAGTGCACCTATGCACCTGACAAGTGTATTAGGTGTGTTGGGGACACAAGAGACTTCTTGTATCTTAATTGCAGGGTTGCTTGAGAGGGATATCTTTGACCTCTATCTCCCTGAGTTCGATAAACCTTGGGTGATTCACTTAAGGGAAACTTGCTGCTATTCTACAAACCTCTGCACTTGGAGGCCCAACACTGTCTACAAGAATAGAAGCGTGCGTAGACATCAATGTATTCCCGAGTTCCTCCTTTTTAGTGGAGTACATCTCATTGGACATGTGTGAACCAACACAATGGTTCAACAACTACAAAGGTTTCACCTTCTTCTCCGATGAATCGCACCACAAAGGTTTGGTTCATCTTCCACTATCGGAATCCTTCGAGGCGGAAATCCGAAGCCTTTCAACAACGATCCGGGGCACAACCCATAACAGGATTGGGGGCTCCCGAACAGCTACAAGTGACCACACAAGGGTCTCAACCACCACACGGGTGTCTAGGGTCCAAAGACCCAAGAGTGACAAGTTCACAAGCTTTCAGCTTCCACGAATCCACGTGGAGAGCACAAACCGATGCAACGAAGCAATGGGAAGAGCACAAGTGCTCAAATCCTTCTCTCTCAAATTCCAACACAGCAACAAATGCTTATGGGGGAATAAGAGAGGAAGAACAATGGAGGAGAAACACCAAGAACTCCAAGATCTAGATCCACTAGGTTCCCCTCACTAAGAGGAGAGATGGATTGGAGAAAATTGTAGATCTAGATCTCCTCTCTCAAATCTCTCAAAGATATGCAATAATCATGGGAGGAATTGGGAGAGGGGCAAGCTTTCCAAGGTCAACAATGGAGGAGAGAGAAGAGGTAAAAACGTGCTTGCAAAGAGCTTCCCCTTTGGGGAAGAAGGGGGCCTTAAAAAGACCCCCCAGAAAAACGAGCCGTTGGAGACAGATTCGTGAACGGGCGGTACTACCGCTGGAATGGGCGGTAATACCGCCAGAGCGGTACTACCGCTGAAAAGGGCGGTACTACCGCCAGCGCGCTTCGCGCAGCCGCAGGGTCAACGGTCAGCCGCTAACCATGGTGCAAGTTTGGGACGTGGCGTTCGCCTTGAGTTACTCGATGCTGAGTCTGGCTCCTCTCACGTCGATCATTCTGGTGATGCGGACGTCGATCATACTGATGGTCTGCATGGCGCTGGGGGCAGCCATGCATCTCGGGCCACGCATGGCCCAGCTACGCCGTCCGGCCAAGCTAGCCCAGCTACGCCCTCTGGCCAAGGCAGTCCAGCTTCACCGACTGGCCCGGCCTCTCCAGCGACCATTTGCATGGGTCGGCCTCCTCCACTTCGGATACTACTCCTTCGTCACGGATTTCCTCTGGACAAGAACCTACCAAGCCTGGAGTGACAACCAGGCTCCAACTCGGCATCCGACACCCGCGCAAATGGACTCATGGTACCGTTGCATGGAGTGCTACTCGTACTGACCCTCAGTTGCTGCATACAGAACCTACTGACTATCGGAAAGCTCTCTCCTCCCCGCACTAGCGTACTGCCATGGAGAGTGAGTTCACTGCTCTTCAACAAAACAAGACGTGGCGTTTAGTTCCTTCTCGGTCTGGAGTTAACATTATTGATTGCAAATGGGTCTTCAAAATAAAAAAGAAGGCTGATGGTTCTATTGAGCGATACAAATCACGTCTTGTTGCCAAGGGGTGCAAGCAAAGGTATGGTCTTGACTACGAGGATACTTTTAGCCCTATCGTCAAACCAACTACCATTCGTCTGTTACTGTCTATGGCTATCACTCAAGGTTGGTCTCTTCGTCAGTTAGACATACAGAATGCCTTTTTACATGGAGTTCTTGAGGAGGAGATATTTATGCGACAGCCGCCTGGTTTTGAGGATCCTAATCTTCCTGGCCATCTATGTCGACTTGATAAAGCTCTTTATGGGTTGAAACAAGCTCCTCGCGCCTGGCATGCCCGGTTGAGTTCTGTTCTTACTGATCTGGGTTTTACTGCGCCCACGGCTGATACATCATTGTTTATACTGCGACGTCCGGATGTCACTTTATATCTCCTTGTTTGTGTGGATGACATCATTGTGGTGAGCTCCTCTACTGTCGCTATTGATCGACTTATTCATCAGCTTGGTACATCATTTGCTCTTAAGGATCTTGGCCCTCTACACTACTTTCTTGGTATTGAGGTACATACACAGGGCCGTGGTGATCTTCTTATGAGTCAACGCAAGTATGCGTCTGAGTTATTACAGTGTGCTGGGTTACACAAATGCACTTCTGTCTCTACACCCATGTCTTCCTCTGATAAGCTCTCTGCCACGGATGGTGTTCTTCTGTCTGCGGAGGATTCTACTCGTTACCGCAGTATTGTTGGTGGTCTTCAGTATCTTACCATGACACGTCCAAACTTGTCCTTTGCGGTGAATAAGGTGTGTCAATACCTTCATGCTCCTCGGTGCACTCATTGGTCGGCGGTCAAGCATATTTTACGCTATGTTCAGGGCATTTTATCTCATGGTTTGCTCCTTCGGCCCTCTACCACAGCTCCAGATCTTCTCTCTGCGTTTTCGGATGCGGACTGCGCTGGGAATCCTGATGACCGGCGATCAACGGGGGTTTTGCCATCTTCTATGGTGGTAATCTAGTTGCTTGGAGTGCTAGAAAACAGGCTACAGTTTCTCGCTCCAGCACAGAGTCTGAATACAAGACACTTGCTAATGCTACCGCTGAACTCATTTGGGTGCAAGCTCTTCTTGGTGAACTTGGAGTATCTCAGAGATGTCCACCTATTCTTTGGTGTGATAATATTGGAGCAACGTACCTCTATTCCAACCAGTCTTTCATGCTCGTACCAAGCATATTGAGATTGATTTTCATTTTGTTCGTGAACGGGTTGCTCAAAAGTTGCTTCAAATACGATTCATTTCCTCCAAGGATCAGCTAGCTGATATATTCACCAAGCCTCTTCCACTGCCGTTGTTTGCTACATGTAAGCACAATCTCAAACTTCGTGGACCGGCTGAGATTGAGCGAGGGTGATAAACTGTATGTTAGTCTGTCTATTGTACTCATATACGTACGATATGGTGCTATATAAACCATCCGTACATACCGCTGTATTGTACTGTACCTACACTATATAATACAAAGGAGCCGGCCCTATTGGGGGCCGCGCACTACCCTACCCGTTTACGCTTTCATATATATGGTGGCAGCGCCGAGAGTTTGCTAAAGGCGAGACTATTGCTCCAACACCAACTACAGCTTTTTCCATACGTGCTTTGACTGCAAATTTTGGGAAAGCTTCGGCAAAGGATACTTCAGATGTTCCAAAGTGGGTAAAACTTCCTCCTGAACATTACAAACTTAATGTTGATGCCTCTTATTACCCTGACGGGTCAGGTGCAGCGGCTGCAATTCTTCGTAATAGTCGCGGTGAACCTGTGACGGGTGCATCCTGGATGCTTGAAAATATGCTAAGCGCAGCTACATCAGAAGCTACAGCTATTCAAAGAGGTTTGGACCTGATTGAAGGTTTAGGCTGCAAGAAAATCATTGTTGAATCAGATTCTTTGGAGGTAATTCAAGCTTGTCAAGGTTTAATTGAAATCTGGAATCCGTACACGGCCATTCTTGCGGATATATTCCAGAAATCTTTTAGGATTGGATTAGTTTCCTTCACTCATTGCCCTAGGGAAGCAAATCGAGCGGCGCACAATTTGGCTAGAAATACTTTCATTTCAAAAACTGCTATGTTCTGGGATAGAGATCCCCTAATTGCATTATTCAGGACACTATTGATGATGTAACTCTTTTGCGATTTTTAATAAAGTGCCTTTCCCCTAAAAAAAACTGGAGCGGCCAAAAAGATTCGTATCGTATGGTTTGTCGTATGTAGCAGCAGATCCGTAACAAAAACCCAGAGTCGCCGCTGCGCCGGGTAGGACGTGTGTTAGGATTTATAGGAAAATTATGGATGCATACAGATCACGTAGTCAATTTTAACCACGTATGCATGTGGACTACGGTTGGCGAATATAATTTGTAAATTGGGGCCCAGCTCCATATCACCATAAGAATCAGGTCTAATGAGGCTACAAAAATACTCCACATCCGTGTCACTGAAACAGATGAAAGAGGAGATCGGCATGCAACGTGACATTAATTCATAGGAAAACAGAAGAACGACGTGATGCCTCCCAACTAGAAAACAAATCTAAGTGACAGTCGCAAAAAAAATAAATCTGATTTCAAGACCAGATCTTTTATTAATTTTAATTTTCGCGAGAATTATTTAACATTTATAACCCGTTGCAACGCATAGGTATTGTGCTATATAGTAATTACTAACACTCTCACATACAATCTTAATCCGACTGATCACGCATTCAAGTTGAAGTTTTTATGGTCCACTGAAATAGATTTTGTAAAATGCTTGACGGGCTCTAGATCTGTGCAATTTGTACAATAGCAGGTTGGTGTTCCCTCAATTGAGCAGTATCCGCCTGTCCAGCCGCCTTTGGTTATGCACAGCTTAACGCACTCCTCAAAGCTGGTGCAGCGATCATCCGGTGCCGGCCACGTGGAGCATTCATGGCCCGGGGCCGCATCTTCGTAATTAAAGAAGATTTATTATGTTAAAAAATCTCTATATGTCAAATTTATTTAAGTTTGACAAATATTTTTTAAAACATTATGCGAATAAATAGATTATAAACATGTTTCACGATTCATCTAACGAAACTAAATAATCTGTCAAACTTAGATAACTCTGAATTAAGACAAACCTCAAACAACAATTATTTGAAACGATGGATGAAGTGCTTAATTACCGGAGTAGCCTAGGAGGACCACGAGAATCAAGATGACTGTTGCGATCTTCGAAGCCATGAGGGAGCACTTGGGGTTTGTAGTAGCTCTGCGTACAATTCTTTTTGACTCGTCAGGACTTGTGTTTATACAGGGCTGAAATAAAGATGATATGGTTTTAAATTTGGTAAGATATGAGAAACATTTATCCTGTGTTAATCAGCATTGAATGGACACTTATCTATACCTAATAATAAAGGAGAAAGGCTTCTCGATATTTATTTTGGCTCTCGAGCACAGATACTCTCGAAATCTAGACCAATAGTCCGCTCGTCATTCACACCAGCCATTGTATTTTGTTTCGTATTTATTGTTTAGTAATCTATTCAGTCTGTCACATGGCCCACACCTCCGGCGGGTATTAAATGTCGAAGCCGCCGTGCGTTCGACCGACGGTACTCACTCCGTTCCATGTTACTTGACTCTAAAATGGATGTATCAAGCAGTAGATACATCCATTTTAGAGTCAAAATAATATGTAACAGAGGGAGTATAAACGAACATGTACTTCTAGACAGGCATGGAGCACTTGTGGACCGACAGTAAGACCTGTTTGACTGATGCATCGAGTATTAATTTCTTTATTTTAAACCAAACTTTCTTTTTTCGAACTATTATTTTTAGTGCAGTTAGCAATGTTTTAGCGTGAGGTTACCGACCAAAACCGCTCAAACTATAGGTGGCCCACAGGCCCCGACACATGCCTAAATAGGCTTGGCCTGCAGCGATCCTTCTATAAGTGGGCCATGCTGGTACGTCTAGCCCGGGATAGTGTTGATGGTTGATGGCGTTCAAGTTGTGTGTCTGTGCTCGCTTCGGCGTGCCACTTGGCTATCATGTTTTTTCTTTATTTTTCTCTTGTTTTTTTAATTTGGCTGTGTACATTCTCGATTTCTCGATTGTTTCTAATATTGAGTTGTTGTAGAGGCTAGATGTATTTGATGTCATCTTGATATTAATATGTTTCCGTTTATTGGAAAAATGTTGGCACGTCTGCCTCACCTTGTGGTTCAGGCACGACACAACGTGTCGGCCCAACACGACATGTGTCTCCAACTGGCATGCATGCTCCGCGTGCTTTCGGCCTTTTGGTCTATCTTGACTCTTTTTGACCTTTTTCGACTTTGTGCCAAATTTTCAATAATAATATTTTGTAAAGAAAAAAAGATCTTGCCGGCCCACCGGCCTCACCGGGTCGGATGAGCGTGACACCTGGCTGCCGTGCGGGTGAAGCACGACACGTTAAGCTATGTGCCGGGCCAGGCCCATTACATTCCGCGTGCTAACAAGCTAGCCCGCGAAATTCGGCCCCTTTGGGCACCTATGGTCCAGACTCCAAACAGACGGATGAACAAACCGGCCCTCTTTCTGCCGTGTGGGCCCCACGCGGCATTCTAGAATCTCGAAAAGCCGCTCCTCCTTTTCGCGAGATAATGACAAGAAATCACCACATTTGCGCGCGAGTTGTCACATAACCACCACTTTTAGATTTTTGGACACATAACCACCACTATTGGGGTATACCTGTGACGCGGAGCACTGATTTTCCTGTTTAAGGTTGTTAACACGTTTCCTGACAGCTCGGACCCACCCGTCAGGTCTATGTGGCAAATAAAAAAGCAAAAAAAAAGGTCAACGCTCGTTAGAAGTCAGAGAATAATATCTCTCTCAGCCATTACGTCGAACACGTTGAGAGCACCTCCGCCGCCCTCGCCATGTTCAGAGCTAGACCGCGCCATGGTACAGCCAGCCGGCGGGGAGCAGCGCGGCCCACTGGGCGCGCGCAGCGCCGGCGCTCGAGGCCGATATGGCAGCCATGGCGGCGCAGCGCCATCGCCAGCGGCCTGGCCGGGGCCGCCCGCGCCCACACCATGGCCTCCTCTCCCGTCGCCGCCCACCTCGACCTCCGGCGCCCGGCCGCCACGGACCGCCGACGGCCTCCTCTCCCATAGCGTTGACCTTTTTTTTTCTTTTTTTTTGCCACCTAGACCTGACGGGTGGGTCCGAGCTGTCAGGAAACGTGTTAACAGCCTTAAACAGGAAAATCAGTGCTCCGCGTCACAGGTATACCCAAAAATTGTGGTTATGTGTCCAAAAATCCAAAAGTGGTGGTTATGTGACAACTCGCGCGCAAATGTGGTGGTTCGTTATCATTATCTCCCTTTTCGCCGGATCGTCGTGTGCATCCAATCGCATATCCCAAAGCAAACGCAGCAATCCAAGCAACCGACGGCGAAGCAGCCAAGGACTGAAGGACCACCGCCCACCGGAGAGAGAGAAGGAGACGGAGGGAGCTGACGATGGGGCAGTGCGCGTGCTTCGGGGCTTCGCAGGCGGCGAAGGAGCAGCGGGCGGAGGCTGACCGCCTCGAGGCGCAGGAGGCCCGCGCCAGGGCCGCCGAGGCCGCCCAGAAGAGGTAACCGCCTCCGCCTCCTCTTCCTCTCGCACCTCTGATCCCCAACTTGTTTGTTCCGATTCTGGGGACCGGGTAGGCCGGGTAGGTTTCGATGCTGAGATTAGTCGGAGCGAGCGAAGAATTGGTCCGTTCAACGCGGCATCTTCTCGACCATGCTCCGTGTCGCCCCTGTTTCTTGCCGGATTGGGTTTAAGGTTTATCTGATTGGATTGGTTTGGATCGATCGTCCGGGGAGCAGTTCACGGAATCGGGTGGACTTGCCCCTATCTTGAGTCGCGCCGCCCTGTTCGAGAGATTTCTTGACCAGAAATGACGTGTGTCCTACTGTATGGTTGGAACCGATGCTCCTGCAGGTGACGCGAGTGGCCGCAAGACAGTTTATTGACTGGCACCATTTCTACAGAGTCGAGTTGACAAATCTCACAGCCATTCTGTATTTTACTCCTGAATTAGTTCGTCTCGTCTGCACCATTGAGACAACTGCAAGGACATATACTCCTATAACCCCATTCATGGCTCCATACCTGTTGAGATAGCCCGAATTCTTCCCACAATTTCAATGTCAACGCTAGACCTGTCCATAAATGTACTCGCTGGAAGTCTACCGCTGCCTTTGCTCTGCTGTATCTCAATAACAGAACCTCTCTAGCATTTTATTATCTAGTTTGCAGAAGATCCTCGAACTCGCCAATGTTCCACCTCTTTGTTCTCCGGAATCCGCAACAATAGCATCACTTGAGGGAGCTTACCATCAGCAGATTTTGTCATCTCAATTTTCTGTACTTGTCTTGACCTCCCAAGACGATTGTTATGACGTCATCCCTGTGGTACTTCCAAAAGTGAATATCACAAAACCACAACTATTGGGGCATAGTTTCAGAAAACCACAACTTCTTGTGCAAACCAGAGTTTCACAAATGCACTAGAAATTGTCGTTTTCTGAAAATATGCCCCAAAAGTTGTGGTTTTGTGATATTTTCTCTACTTCCAAATATATTTGTCTTCACATTTGCCAACTTCTCTGGCAGACACATGACTTGTATAGCTTCACATATTTCGCTGCAGCAAGCGTTCGTTTAACTCACTGTACTGATCGTAAGGCGGTTCATCCATCTGATTGAGCTCAAACAGTAGCAATTATGTGTCTTATCTGTTCTGATTCCAAGCCCCTCCAATTCTTCAATCATTCAGGGACTGTTATCTTCTGCTCTATAGTCTTGTTATCGAGTCGTGTTTTTGGTTTGCCCCATCCTGCTTTAGAAATTGCATAATGCTTAGAACTGGAACTTGCTAAAAAAAGGTTTTGTTTGGTACTTGAATAATTTTGCAAGACGTGTTTCTAGATCTGGATCTTGATTGAAGCTGCATTAGTCAGTTGTAATTGGTTAGCAGAATTCTGTAGCAAGATAAACATTTTCCCTGTGGATTCTAAGCTTGGGAATAAAATTCATCAGAATGTAATGCTCAAGTATAGATGTTCATGAGTCAAGGTCTGTGTTTTTTAGAATCCAAGTAGTATGCTTTTGATATGGTATTATATGCTTATATGTGTTGTTCAATGGTTGCTTTCAAGTTATTAATATTTCAATACACTTGAATTAAGTTACTTTTACAGGGAGGTTTTGGTCACATAGTCTCTTGATATATTAAGATTTTGAATTATAGGGACATAATTTTAAATAATCATGTGCCACATGATTTCTGCAATAGAATATTGGATATCGCTGGACAATTTTGCACATACATACGATCATTGGCATTGTAAAGTGGCGTTAGGGTTTTTTGGACATGTTATACTCTTCGAGCAGTTCTTGACTGACTGGCCTGTTAGGGGGCTTAGGGCCAGGGTATATCGTGCCACTGGTGCGACCAGCACAATTTGAACTACCTTATTTTCGCAATGCTATGCCTTGCAAACGTTGCTGTGTGCCCTTGCTCTTCCTCTTAATTAGGCTACTAAAGAATTGCTTATTGGTTTGAGCGAGTGCAAGAAACAGTCAAGGAGCAAATAGAGACGAGGGAGGGAATGGAGTGGAAGTAATGGTGATTGCGGATAAGTTGAACGATTTTTTTGCAAGCGTACATATTATTCCATAATATACATCTATGTATTTTTAAAGATTTTAAAATCTTTCTGCACCTTGGGTGCCAGTGCCTAGAAGCTGAAAGACATTTTCTTAGTAAGGTCTTCTTTTCTCTCCCAGAAGAGCTGGTCTCCAGCATTTCTCCTTTTGTTTTCTCAGTTTTATACTTGTATATTCATTTTTTCCTATAAAATTGAGTTAATTTATATTCATGATGGATTTGCTCAATTAATTTCTTTATATAATTAGATTTGAATTCGTAAACATACTTTTATATAACATACAGCCACCTAATTTCTGCAACAGGATTAGGTTGATTAAACAGATTACACTCAAATTTCTAGTTTGGTAGCACCCAAGGAATGGGATGTCCGTCCGGCATATGTTTAATGGCCTAGTATTCTTGATTATCTCTTCATAGCCTTTACATGTTCATTTGGTCTTTAAGTTTACACTTTACAGGCTTATTACCTTTCTGACTCTTACATGTGGTAACACCAGCTTAGCAGCTCAAAACACCCCTCCTCCCCGCGTTTTTTTGTCTGTTGGCCGTGGATGCATTTTTTTTGTTTATGTTGCTATAATAACTCCTTTACGGCATAATAGCTCATGTTCATAAATTTCAGTACTGTTTAGAACATTTCAGTTGAATGCATTGGATTAAGAAATAGGTTGGACTTGCTGTCTCCACTGTCAGTCAAAGCCATATTACAACTTTGAACTGTTAATATTTGTTTTACTGGATCTGAAGTAGCCTGGTCTTGACTGTGACTTTTTCTTGACCTTCAGACAGCAGGAATACGAAAAGTCAGCCGCTGGACGGGCAGCAAGAGCACAGATAAAGGCTATGAAGGAGTCAAAAACATCAAACCAAGGAGAGCCAGTTCTGAAGGTATTGTTAGCCACTGAGTACCGATTATGTTGAAGTTAAACGTTTAAGTCATGTATATGATTCTTTTCTTTGTTGAATACTTATCTTTTGATTTTTGAATTTTTGCAGTGGCAGATGGGGTAAAATCCTTATATGTGTCAAATTGCATCCTTAGAATGTAAGTAAGGACACTCAATCATAGTCAAGGTCTTCCATTTTTCTGCATGGTTATGGCAGATTGTTGTGATATTTAACTATCCACAAGCAGCAGAAACAAAATACCACTGATAAGAATGTTGCGTTATAATTGTTGGAGTCCGTTCTCCATATTTGTTATGCGTCTACGTTTATCATTTTGGGGGCTTGTAGGTTAATGTGGAACAAAACAGTCTGGCTTCATTTCCACACACTTATCATCCAAAGCTTGCAAGGAAAAAATGATGTGGTACCTTTTGATTTCATTACCTAGCGCGAATTATGAAATGAAATTAGGAACAATGGAGATAAGCTAGAAGTAAATTTTCAGCTGCTTCTCATTGCTTTGTTCTATGATCTCCATACTTCTACTTGGCTAAGCATTATACTTTTGGCTGTATGTCTTGACACATTCTCCCTTGCCCTCTTTCAGGTTATTAATGGTGAACAAAGGCTTTTTACCTTCTGCTTATGTTACGCAGTTTGGTCAGCTAACTCATTTGTGATGTTTGCTAGTGAAGTGTACATCCTTTTAGTCATCTGCTACGTACATGCTGTTCAGAGAATGCTTATCTACTGCACTACTGCGCAGTTTGTCTTCTACAAGAGTGTTTTGTGTTACTGTAGATTGGATAGAGTTGTCTGGCAAAGTAGGTATTTGTACAAACAGTTGGGAGCATGGTACTTGCAAAACAATCCAGTGATTCATATGAGAGATCACTAGTGTAGTTCTATTTTCTACAAACAAAACCTTTTGACAAAGGCTGGATAACCTCCAAGTCAGAACTGAAATATATTTTGAACAAAGGTTAACGTTACTACCTGCAAAAGTTTTCTTTAGGGAACCTGTCTGACAAAGGCTGGATAACCTCCAAGTCAGAACTGAAATATATTTTGAACAAAGGTTAACGTTACTACCTGCCAAAGTTTTCATTAGGAAACCTGTCTACGCGCACGAAAAAGACTTGTCACTGATGGGGAGGGGAGGGGTGCATGGGGTGCGGCTAGGGCTGACGACAACTTAGGGTTGCGGGGGTGCATTCGTGGCAGATGGATGGCTAGGGTTGGTGGAGGTCCAGTGGAAGCGGGGACTTTTGGGGCGGTGAGGTATCGAGGGAGCACGCCGGCCGCTGCTAGTGGCAGGGAGAAGAAAACGTCGGTGGTGGTGGTGGTGGTGGTGGTGCCGGATCTGGAGAAGGGGGTGCGGTTACGCCTGTGATCTCCTCCCCCTTCCTCTCTTTCATCCTTCTCTCTGGCGGGCGAGGAGGCAGTGCTCTCCTCTCCTGCCTCTCTCTTTCGACAGCCTGCTTCCGACATCACTCTCAATATGATTTGTCAATCCCGTGAGAAATATTTCTTTGAACAAGCATGAAAGAAATTGTACTATTACCATGTTAACAAACGAGTGGTACTGAACCAAACTATATGTTAGGTAGCTGGTGGACGTGGTGGTACCCCAGCCTACCTGGAATAAAAACCCATGTTTCATGGTCTATGAGTCTCGTCAAGTAGGATTCTGATAATTTTTTGGTCGACAACGGCACAAATGTGGTGGTTTCGTGAAAGCTTCAAACTTCACTAGTATTAGTTATTTGTAGGCGGTGTGTGACACATAGTAAGGGTAATATGTGTATTAAACTATTAATATGCATTTCACGTGGGACAAAAAACTGTTGAGACAAATAATTAAAGAGGAGAGAGAGAATTGTAGTAAGATATCATGTTACTCCCTCCATTGCTGGTAAAAGGAACTACTCCATCCGTTCCTTATTATAAGTTATAAGTTGTATAGTTTTTACTGAAAAGTCAAACTCGACTATCTTTGAGCAAGATTTTAGAAAATATTATTATCAATTACAATATCAAATAAGTACCATAAGATTCATTATGAAATATATTTTCATATTTTATTTTCTTTGTATTTTCAATATTGATAGTTTTTTCTAAAATTCTGGTCAAAGATAGTCAAATTTGACTTTTCATGAAAAACTATACACCTTATAACAAGGAACGGAGGGAGTACAATTTTTTTCTTCTAAAGATCAAACAAGGTAAAATTTGACTAAGTTTTTAATAATAATAACGACTACAATATAATAGTAGATTGATATCATATGGAAATATATGTCAAGATAAATCTAATGATGTTTACTTGGTATTGTTAATGGCAATAGTTTTTTCAAAACTTGGTGAAACTTTTCATTGTTTCAATTTTGAGAAAATTTATAAGCCTTCTTTTTATGAAAAGAGTTAAATACCATAACATAGCCCACCTGAAGGAAGAATAATTTTACAAATTACTCCCTCCGTCTAGAAATAGATATCTTAGATTTGTCTAAATTCGGATATATGAACACACTAAAACATGTCTAGATACATATGTATTTAGATAAACCCAAGTCATCTATTTCCGGACGAAGGGAATAATAAATAAAGTATTCTATGTTACTCCCTCCGTCCAGGATTATAGGTCCTCTAGCAAAAAACTATTTGTCCAGGATTATAAGGCCAGCAAATATTAATTAGCCTAATTAATAGGAACTTAGAAGCCCTCTCCCTCCTCCTATAATCAGTCCTAACCGCACAGCTGCCCCTCTCTCTCTCTCCTTTTTTCCGGTGGTGTAGATATTTGACCAATGCATGGCGCTTGGTTGATTGCCTAGTTAATAGGGTAATTAAGTGTACCGTTCCCTATTTGTTAACTGATTGGAGGAAACAGTGGAACGCTAAATTGCTAGTAGCCAGTCATCTTGTGCCTTGGTCGTGCTGCGTTTTATTAGGGGACTTATAATCCTGGACGGAGGGAGTACTACCCTATGATACCATGCACTATGGAGGTACTTAGTAAGATAAATATGTATCATATGTAGCATACTGGTCTATATTACTCCCCACTATGAGTGGTCTGCGTGTTTTTGTTATGTTGTGTGCACGTGTACGCGTGTTTATGTTGTATTTAGTGTTTTTTAAAAATACATTTGCGGTAGAGGAGTGCATAATATCGCTAAAAACCATCATTGATATACTATGTGGTTCAATTATTGCAAAGTTGCAATTTTTCATTTTGACCGTGTCAACTTGTCTAAACTAGGAGATTTCTCAATCTTAAAATACCCAATATTTCTTATTTTATGTTTAGAGGACTTAAATCCTTGATTAGAAGGTTGACATGCAAGTGGCAATGCCAACCAGAGTTGGAGCATCCTAGTAGTCTAGAAATTGTTAATTGGATAAAACAATATTGTCTCTTGTCCAATTCGAGCTGCGACGGAGTCGCAGTTCAGATTTGTTTTGTTAAGTTTACTTTTGCATAAACTTGGTGGAGTCATGCTGTGTAGGACGAACCACACTCGTCTGGCGGCTTTTGAAGATGAACGTTCGTCAGGGACAAAAGGGAAAGAAACTCTACAACAATACTTTTTGTTCTTGATGACTCCCAACTTGACTGATTAATGATACTTTATGTCATCAACATGCTACCTACTTGTGTCATTAACTTATCCAACGGATCAACCCAGTCTCCCTATTGGATGATATATCCTTGCTGACTGGTTGCTCCCTCGGGTCTCTTTCGAGAGGACGAACAGGCGAAACCCTGGCCACATGCACTGAGAAGTTGGGAGTATATTCTTTCTTTTTTACCGCCCGGTTAATCAAGTGATCCTAATTGGGACATCTCTTTGTTTTCGAAGAAGTTCTAATATATAAGGAGACAGGCAAGTGGTCGAGGTTAACTTATTGGAGTACTTGAAAATTGTAAAATCGGGTACAAAATGCCCAAGAAATTTGTTATTCTTTTCTAAATGACACCATGACAGTGACGGCTCTCCAACTTGCATCAAGTGCTGGTATTTTAAGTCATCCACGAGCTGTAAGCTGACTCGCTCACTTATCCTCAGTGCCCGGTCAGACGATTGTGTTCTGGAGACTGGAAAGGGCATGCTTTGATCACTGAATTAATGTTACTTGCAATGCAACTTTTATCTCTGAACTCTAAAACAGTAAAACAGAAAATTATAATTGATGAGAATAAGATTATAAAATTTATTCTTATGGTGACTAGAATCCACATAGACACCATGTCATCATTTCGGATGGTCCAAATCAGCTTCGAGACTGTATACCACCCAGCCTCATGAGCATAAAGTATCGGGTTTCAAGAGTTGAATGACCAATTCTGACTGTTTTTAGAGTTGGAGTACCTTGTTTAATTTTTCAATAGTTTAGACATGAGCTAAGTGCAGGAAACTGAAGTTGGCACTAGATCCAAACAGGGTCATGTACTAAAACCTGGAAATCACAATAATTATAGAGGTTTTGCACCCCCATTACTTCTCTGCACCCACATGCAGATGAATTATATGGCCGAACTGCTGAACTTTGCTTATCTCTCTTTCAGTAGAGCTAACTATTCTTATATATTTTTTTCGAAAGCAAACGGCTCGAACGCAGTTTCTGAAGCTAGGTATACTGGAACCTACCCCCTCCATCCCACAGTATAAGACGTTTTGATAAGCTGTTTTAGCTTGCCAAAACATGTTACATTATGGCATAGAGAGAGTACTTTTTAAAATGTACCAAAACATATTGTTCATGTTTTGAATAACTAGGAAAAAGAATGGCACACATAGATACTGGTTAGAAACATGACATGTATATTTTCGTAAAACAGTAAGACTACCGTGGTGAAAATAAGAAAATCAAAATGCTACGGTTTAAGTTTTTCATCAACTTTAGCAATTGATCATATTATTTCAAAAATATATATGGGTAACTTTTGACTCCATATATGTCTGTGATTTTTTTTGGATCTTACAAATATGTTCTTCTGCTAAGTACTCTGAAATCTAGCGTCATTCTAGCATTTCTCAGCAGCTAAGCTGATCATTTAAGACCGAGAAGAGTTTTGGACATAAAAAAATGCGGAGAGGTAAGGTGGCTAACTCAGACCCAAAAAATCATGCAGATGGTACTATAACAAATGTTTTTCGGATGTTCTAAATGCTACATGTTTTGTTAGTTTAAAGTCCTTGAAAAGCGGTGCAATGGCAATATATATAAGAATTTCGAGTTTGTGCTAAAAAGAAATTTCAATCCTTCTCTAAATTTAACCTAAAGGGAACTTTTAGTCTTTAGGGGTTAGGACGGGTTCTGCGATGTGACATAGAAGCCACATTGGACCTTTTGTAATTTAATTTAATCATGTTGCACTGCCATGTGGTGCACTTGTGTAGTATAGAGTCCCTTGGAAGCAGATGAGATGCAACGGAACATGGCATGTCTACCACACTTCTCCTTTAGCTTAGAGTTTTAATTTATCAATTTCTGTAAATGTATTGGAAAATAATTTTTTCCTGAAACAACTGTAATATTCAAAGTGCAGTGTACTTTTAAACACCATCTATTCCGTACAGAATAGAAATCTGAAACCCCAACTTCATGCTTTCACACCAACCCCAGCTTGACGTTACAGAATAGAAATTTGGACCCCCACGTACGTCACGCTTAAGACTAAGAGACAAATGGCAATGTTTTCACAAATGACAGTTGTGAAGCGGCACACTTCATGCTTGCACAAAAGCGTAAAAGAGTAAATTCTACGTATAAACCAAAAGCGCATAAAACAGAGACCTAGTCCATAAAGCCTCAGCACTTTTGGTCATTTCTGTAATTTTCAATCTTTAATTACAGCTCCTTATATACAGGTACAACCTGCAGTCCCAAGGCAGCAAACAGCGTTCTAAAAAAAGAGAGGCAGCAAACATCAAGCCAATTAGAGAGAGAAAGAGAAGAGAGACAAAGGCAGCAACCATCAAGCCAATTAGAGAGAGATAGAGAGAGAGGATGGGTCAGAGCCCCCTTATTCGGCTGCCGGTGGCGGAGCAGGTTCAGCCAGCAGTGGTGACCAGCGGTACCAACAGGTGATTTTCCTGAAACGCTAATTAAGTTTATTCATCTGAATCGGCTTCAGTTCCTTTCTAGCTTGCTGCTGGCTAATTCCAAAAGCTGCTGCTGCTAATCGTCATGTGAGTAAGGGAACTAATGAGGTGAGCTTCTTCACGTCTATTCGAGAGTTGTGCGTGCTAATTGTTATTATTTGCTTTGAAAAAACGAGAAGTTGTTCTTATAGTCATAGCACTGGAAGTTCTTATGATGAAAACACTACAACTCTTTATACAGAAAAGGTGAAGGCCAAATTACTGCATAAGATGTCATTGACCTGTTGTTAGTGGCAACACAATCACAAAAGAAGTTAAAGACCCTCATGGATAGCAGGAAGATAACGTAGGCATAGAGAAATCACGGGAATTGATGTGTCATATAATCGAAATTTCTGCAAAAAACGAACATACCTGAAAATCCCAAAACTGCCATCTGGACAGAAGAAACACATGAATTCTACACTTAGGAGAAGAAAATATTTGATATATAAAACATCATGTTTGCTTTCTCCAAAGTTCCTAAGGAATTCCACGTTCCGTAGGAATTTTATGGGATTATCTGGCAGAATACCCCATTAAAAAAATATTAGTACTCTAATATTTTGTATGTGTTTCCTTTGTTCCAAATAGTTCGTAAACCATATAAGTTTACTTTATGCATGACAGCACGCGATATATGGCAACATACATCTGTTGCTCTAGGGTTTCTGGGTACCTCGCAAAAAAAAAGATCTAGGCGGGTTCATGGGTGAGCCAACCAGTTGGAGCTCAGTGTAAAAGGTTGATACGAATTTGAAAGTGGACTATCTTACTAAATTAGTGAATATATTTAATTATAAACACACTAGTTATTACCATTATTAAACCCTTTTTATGTCTTCAACCTGTAGGAAGGAGCAGCTTGGCAATTCTACAAAAGCTACAAATAAATACTACAAGAAATCAAGCAAAGACGATCTTGTTTTAAGGGCGACACTGGAATCAATCACTAGATTTGGATAAAACTGCAATTAGTTGACAAGAAGGAAATATGTGAGTTTTCTAGCTTAATATTTTAGAGAGGCTTCTACTATTGCTCTATAGCTTATATATGCTTAAACGCACATATTTCTACCTTCGTAATCATACCATTTGATATGCGTATTTAGTTGTTTTCCCTTGAGAAGTTTGTTACATGAGCTATTTGTTTAGTTAGGATAAAAATATAATAATATAATAAAATATACTTACGTTTTTTCTTACTCAGCACTGTTCTTACATAATTTTTCCCTTTGCCCTTTCAGGGAATTACCGACGGTTGCCCAAATAGAATATTCTCTACCTATAACAATTCAGAGGACGCAGCTTCCCCACTCGTCATCTTTAATTTTGTCAAAAAAGAAGAAAATGGTTGCCTCTCAAGGCCTTGTACCTTCAAGTGTTTCGCTTATTAATGATTTGTATGTGTGTTCATGTACTGTTCAGTCTTTTAAATTCTATAGGAATGATGTTGCAATAGTTTATTTTATGTACCTTAAGTGTCCTCACTTATTGCCCAAGAGAAATACTCTATGTATCTCTATATCCATAACTTTTTTTTGTTTCCGCTTGGAGGTAAATTCCTTATAAGAAATGCGAATAATAGTTATGAGAAAATTAATAGCATAGATAATGTAGTGGTTCTCCTCTACCAAAGCAGCCATCCCGGCGATGGAGAATTCATCATCCGTATGATAATACTTAAAGCCCAAGATGAGGCACTATTACAAAAACCTTCATCCAAGATAGCCAATTTCGGATGGTTCAACCAAATTAATTTACATGTCTTTGATCTAGTAATCACACGCGGGTTATAGCCTTATAGGTATGGGGGATAGTTGTCGCAAGCGTTAAAAAAAAAAGATAGTTGTCGCCGATGTCTCTGCATTTGTCTACTAATCAGAGAAAACCATATATTGATGAGTATTCATCATCTTATTAAAATCTAAGCAAAGAAGACAACTTTTTGTCAGAACCGCTTGCAACTGTAGAGATGCTGGGCCGAACCAGATCCGCTCCACACCAATAACTTGCAGGAGTCAAATCTAGGCGAATTAAATTGTAATTAATATTCAGGAATAGTAGAAAGAAGAATCTTTAAACAGGAATCGGCAAAAATAAAGGCGTTGGCTATTATTTCAAGGTTTAGCAAATAATTTTAATTTTTAGTAAAATATAAAAAGCAATGAAAGTTGACAAAGGAAAAGAAAACAATATATCCGGCCTGTAATGTAGCTACTATGTTTCTCTCACTCTTACTACAAAGGGTGTTTATCTTCTATACCTGGCCACTACGCTACCTTAATCAGTGGCAGGATATACATGGATTGGGACTTTGAAGTTGGGAGAGTAAAACTCTGAGCATTTTAGGGAGTCGAGTTTTATTTGACCTCGATGTCCTTTGCAATCGTTACCATGTCGACTTATGGTCAGTTATGCTCTCATTGTGCTTGCACGGAGTTCTTTCCTCTCCATTTCTGTTTTCTGAGAAACATGGAAGTGTTTGGCATCCTAAAATGTTGAGACCTCTTTTTTTCATGATGTAAATGTCAGGGAGATGATTTGTTTCATTATTTATGTTTAATTGATATGATTCCCGGAGTTTATCTCATTGGCAACATTTATTATCAATGGTTTGAGAACCAAGTGACTTAGGGGGGAAACGAAAGAAGTTGTCGGTTATATATATGAACGTAAATAAATTTGGAAAAGACAGAGGGAACAAATCAAGGGTGATCTTACGTTGTAGTCTGAGAGTAGTTGTAATTCAGGATATTCCAATTTCTATTCATGTAAGTGTACCGAGCTATATTTTAGATCTCTTTCTATCATTTTGTGATACTATTTAACATTGATTACGACAGGCAAAAGAGAAGAGAAGAAGAAAATGTCGTTGCTTGATGTGCATGGCAAGAAATGAGGAGGCGACGAAGACATTATTAGAAACGGTTGGTGTTAACATTATAATATTTATTCTCCCGTTGCAAAGCACGGACAATTAACTAGTTTAGATAGAAGAAAGGGAATAAAACAGAGGGAATGAATATAATCATTTATATCAGAAGCCTGTACATAAACATTCAACTAGATGAACTCTAGAAGGGGTCACAGTCAACACTATTCTATACCTAGGAATATATACAATACCAAACCAGACGAGATTGTAACACCCCAGAATTATAATCAGTAATATTATTCCAAAAATGTGGGCCAACAAAAACTTTTGTTGATTATTATGTGTTGTTTGCAAATTGTTGCTCGTGGTAATTAATTCTTGTTGCTTGTGTTGCTTGTTTGTTTGAATTAACAATTTGATATACAAAAACAAAAGTGGAAACAAGAAAGAAATAAAAATGACAAGTGACACACAATTCTCCAAGTAAGAAGCAAATTTTGTTCAAACAAAAATTCAGGGGAATGGTATATGAAACCCCTCATTTGTATTCTTACTACTTATCTCTCCCAAATAATATTTTACATCTATTTTAAAAAAATTCAAAAGTAAACACAATTGAAATAAAACAAAATGCCATAATTAAAACCCTATGAAAGAAAATGATTCAAAACATTTTATTTTGCAAAGCCAAATTTTGTGGAGCTTCTACATGTTATGGGGAAGCCCCACAAATATTTGCAAATTTTTCCAAATTGTTTAAGTGCTCCAATTAAATCCTAGGAAAGCTACTGGACTAAAAAGAAATAAAGAAAAACAGAGAAAAGAGGAGGCAGGGGGTTTTCTGCAAAACCGTCATCCCCTACCTCTCTCCCTCGCCCCGACGCAGAGCGCCGTGTCGCCGTGGCGCTCCTCGCCGTTTCCTGGCCGCCCAGTCCCCCCTGCTCGCGTCCGCCCACGCCATCGAGCCTTTGCAGCCTCTGCACGCAGAGGAGAAGCACTCGAGCCTCTCCCTTGCCCCAACGCCGCCTCTGTCCCCTCTGCAATCGCCGTGGCAAGCTCGCCGTTGCCGGCCAAATTAGGGCCCCTCGCTGCTCCTCGGCACGCAAGGCTCGGGCCATGACCTTCTAGAACACGTCCGGACCCCCCCGACCCCTCGGCCTTGAGCTTCTTGCACGCGTCGCGGTGGAATCGAGAAATATCTCGCCGGAGTCGCCATGGACGCCGTCCGTGCGCTTCGTCCACGATACGCCGGCCCTCGTGCTATAAAGCCACCCCGAGCCCCTCTGGACACTCCACACCATCCTCACTCCCTCTCCCCCGCTCCAAGTTCATCTGTGCACCGCCAGGAGGGCGTGCACTGCCGCAGCCACTGCCGCCGTCGAGGTCGATCATGGCCGCGACGCCACACCCTCTCTTTCTCTTCTTTCTGGCCTGCACTCTCTTCTGCACCCACACCGCACTCACACGCCTCGTTTTCCCTCTGTTTCGTGCACAGGGGAGACGCCAGGACCTCACCGGAGTTGCTGGAGCTAGCCGTGGAAGCGGAGGAGCTCGCCGTCGACGATACACGCCGTCCCAGCAAGCTCGAGTCCTCCAGCAACCTTCCCCAAGCCTCCGCCGTCGATTCGCATCATCACCACGACCTCCCGAGCCCCCTAGGTGAGCCAATCATCCACCTCGCCATCGCCGGCGCCTCGGCGCCGCTTGTTTTAGGTCGCCGACGTTCGTCGTCGACGTGGGCAAGCGTGGGCCGTTGGATTTAGATCCAACGGCAACGTACCACAACGTGGGCAAGCGTGGGTCGTTTAGATGTTTTCCACAACGCGGGATTTTTTCCTGTGACGCTGACGCGTAGGCCCCACCTGTCATAGTTTTGAACATTATCCAGAATAGTAAACTTTTCGAATTTAAACTTCTCTGGAAATTCAGTACTAGACCTAACTTCAAAATTCAATAACTAGAGATCTAGACATCCAAATAAATAAAATCCAATTATTCTGGAAAGCTTATGAAAAGGGTTAACCAACCCAATTGGATTCATTTCATTTAGATAAATAATAAAAGTGTATTATTAAAAATACTACAAAAGGTTTAAAATATAAACTCGTTTGTTTCTGATAGTCTGTAAGTCCAAATAATTCCAAACCAATTTTGTTAGCTTAGTACTGCCATCTATTAGCTTCCCTATTTTTGGTAGAATTATTTGTGTAGTAGTATTTGTTTAGTATAAAGTTGAACTTAGAGAACCCTTCTTCACTAAAACATTTAAATATGTTTAATGGTTAACCCAAATGATTTAGGACCAATTTTGTTAGATCACATTTAGTCATGTTTAGTTACCCCTAAAAGGATTTAATTTTAGGAGCAACAGAACTTAATTGGTTGCTAAAACTTGATTATTAAGTTACTGCATTAAACCATTTGTGTAGGGAGTTTGGTAACTCCAATTAATCCAAATCAAATTGGGCTGTCTTCTACACATCAGTAGCTTTCTATAAAAATTTAGTTTGTATTTTTGTGACCAACAGAACTCAAGTTGTGGAATTAAACCTGTTTAACAAGTCTCTGCCATAATTTAGACATAATTAAATAATGTTTAATTCAATTATTTTGAAACCAAATTGTATGGTTTGATGTGCGCAGTAGCTATTTGTGATGCTTATGATTGTTATGTTGTGATGTTGCTTGAGTAGTTTAGTGATTGGCTGTATTTGTTTGTTTATTAATTAGACGAGAACGCTGTCGGATTTATCGAGGAAGGAGAGTTTGTTGAATCTGAAGATCAAGACCAAGTCCACTTTTCCGAGCAAGGCAAGCTACTCTCTGAGCTTGCACCTAAATACATATGCATCTACTTTGATTAAATGATTTACTCTTAAGGCAATGGTTTCCAAAACCTTTTCAAAAGTATATGGATATTATTTTGCCACCCTATGTAGAAAAATAAGGTAGTTTATATAAAACTGTAGGATGGGAAACAATGTTGTTTATTCAAAACTCATTTGAAAATACTTGAGTGATTATAGAATACCGAGATGTCGGTGTTGAAGTGGAGAAATGGAGAATGGTGATGTTTATGAAAAATGCACAGTGTTCTAGTACTATGACGACCAATCTTACCCTGTGCGACCACATTTACCCCCATATGGGAACATGGCTTAGTCATGTAGTTTGCTCTTATTAGTATGGGATACCTCATCGACGGAGATCACTCTGTTATGCATGAGGGGATGGTCCGAGGACCTACCCCCTGACCCGGGTCCTCGCACAAGTTGGTGGGGAGGATAGAAGGTTCCACCATAAACCGACGGACAAAACTATGAGTCCTCACACTTAGGGTTTCTGACGGGAAACTGGACTGAGTGTCGATGGAAAGTGTCATATGGGAAGGATCCTATACTAGCATGAGCAAATAAGAGGCTATGGTCGGTGGCTCAACTTCGCATACACCTGGTATGGCGGGACGTGGCTGACACGATGAGTTACCGGATGAATGTGGGCAAAAAGCGTGCTACCTCTGTAGAGGGTTAAAACTATTCGAATAGCCGAGTCCTCGGATATGGACAGTTGGGAGGCTGTCCTAAGACCATTGATACGTCTCAAACGTATCTATAATTTTTGATGTTCCATGCATGTTTTATATCAATTGCCACATGTTTTATATGCACTTTATATCATATTATGACATTTATTGGACTAACCTACTAATAGTTACCAAAGTGCACAATGTTCTTGTTTTACACTTTGATGTGTAGAAATTATTAAAATTGGGCAAAGGAAACCTTGTTGGAGTCAAATTGGGACTTTCCAGAAATCTGTCTAAAAACTATTTTCAAAGATCGTCGCGTTCGGGCCTGAAGACAACGTCACATGGAAAAAGTCTAGTCGCGAAAGTTGTTCGGAATTTTCTGCCGTACGTTTTATACAAAAGGTTCATCTCCATCGGAGTTCGTATGCGGCCTGTACAGGCCCGACAAGTCGGCTCGGCCAGGAAAACCCTGACCCGCGCCGAGGCCACGTGTGGCTGCCTCGGGGACCTTCTGAAGCTGCCCTTTGGACCATAAATAGCCCCCGCGGAGTAAACCCTAACACAATTGATGAAACTCCCGAATACATCTCCGTGCTCCGCCGCCACGAAACTCCGTTTCGGGGGACAGAAGTCTCTGTTCTAGCACCTTGCCGGGACGGGGAATTGCCCCCGGAGCCATCTCCATCGACGCCACCGCATCTTCATCGCCGCTGCTGCCTCCCATGATGAGGAGGGAGTAGTTCTTCATCGGGGCTGAGGGCTCTACCGGTAGCTATGTGGTTATCTCTCTCTCCCATGGTGTGATCTTTATGTGATCATGAGCTTTGTAATCTAGTTGAATCCATAGATGTACTCTTCATTATCTTATATGCTACTCAAGTGGTTTTATTAATGTAATCTCCGGAGTCACCTTTGTCCCACGGTGCGAAGTTGACAGTGTGCGCCCCGTGTGTGGCTCTTAGGCTAAAGATAACAGGAATACTTATCATGAGTTATTATTTGCGTTGGATGTCTCTATGAAATTGCGGTGTTTGTCTAGTACCTTCTAGGGCGCTCAAGTTGACAGTGTGGGGTTAACTAGACATGGGAATGCGACTTTAAGGTGTGCTTTTATAGCCCTACGCGGTGGATTGGTGTTCGTTATCCAACGAGAGAATAACTCAGAGTAGCATAGTGAAGAGGAAATATCTATGTATTCAATTATATTATTATTGTTGAGAGTGTCCACTAGTGAAAGTATGATCCCTAGGCCTTGTTTCTAAGCATTGAAACACCGTTTACAACCAGTTCTGCTACATGTTTGCTTGCTGCCATTTTTATTTCAGATTGCAATTACCACTTATAATCATCCATATACTTGTATTTTAATATCTCTTCGCCGAACTAGTGCACCTATACATGACAAGTGTATTGGTGTGTTGGGGACACAAGAGACTTCTTGTATCTTAATTGCAGGGTTGCTTGAGAGGGATATCTTTGACCTCTACCTCCCTGAGTTCGATAAACCTTGGGTGATTCACTTAAGGGAAACTTGCTGCTGTTCTACAAACCTCTGCACTTGGAGGCCCAACACTGTCTACAAGAATAGAAGCGTGCGTAGACATCAAGCTATTTTCTGGCGCCGTTGCCGGGGAGGTAAGGTAAAAGGTACTCACATCCTCCAGCTACTTAGCTATTTTCTAGCACTGTTGCTGACGTGTGAGTGCTCGAAGGTATTTCCTTTAGATTCTGCAATTATATCTTTTTGTTTCTTGTTTTTATTTCACTAGTTAGGCTTAATGGAAAACAACAACAAAATTAGAGATCTTTATGAACTTTATATTGAATTAGGACATGATGCTTTTGAAGAGAAAATTAAAAAACCTATGGAAGTTTGTTTGCATAATAGTGATAGCAATGTTATTAGCATGAATTCTTTGAACACCATTATTGCTAATGCTATGGAAAAGTCTAAGCTTGGGGAAGCTAGTTTTGAAAATGATCTTTTTAGTTCCCCAGCTTTGGAGGAGAAAATTTGCTTTGATAATACTTTGTCTCCCATACGTGATAATTCTAATGATGCTTGTGATATTCTAAATCCATCTACTGAAAGTATTCCTTTTGAAATACCTGGAAATTGTTGAAAAGGTTATGGATGAACGTTATGCAGGGGATGGAACAGTCCATCCACGTGATCACTTGTTGAAACTTACAGAACTTTGTGAGTTGTTTAAGGTTGCAGGTTTATCAAGGAAAATGCCATGAAGAAATTATTTCCATTGTCACTTAAGGACAAAGCTAGGAGTGGTATGATCTACTGGATGATCCTCATCATTCGGAGTGGAAGGAGCTTGAATTTCTCTTTTACTCTAAATTTTATCCTCCTTATGAAATGCATTTAGATAGGAATTACATTTATAATTTTTGTCCTCGTGATGGAGAAAGCATTGCTCAAGCTTGGGAAAGACTGAAATGTCCTAACCATGGGCTTCCTGAGGAAATAATTGTTACTAATTTTTATGCAAGGCTTTCAGGTCATTACAAGGATTATCTAGATGCCTGTTCAGAGGGTTCTTTCACAAGTAAGAAGGTTGAAGCTAAATGGGATCTTCTTGAAACAATTCAAGGCAATACTGAAGATTGGGAGAACGACAAAGGTAAAGAATCAGGTATAAACTATGAGTATGATTGCATTAAGTCTTTCGCTGAAACTGCTAGTTTTCATGAGCTTAGTGCTAAATATGGTCTTGATTCTCAAATTATTGTTGATTGTAGAGCCTTTGCTTCTCATATTAATGTTCCTAAAGAAAATTGGGACATGTATCATGAACCTTTCAAAGACACTTGCATGGAAAATGAAATTGTTACTAATGATTGCAATAAACATGCTCAAACTTCTGAAAATACTATTTCTTATAAGCATGTTAATTTTTGTGGAGCACTTAGACCTTGTGAAAAGAATCAAATCGAAGAAGATTATTGTATCCATCATAGGAATGAAAAAACTAGAATGTGGCACAGGGCTCTAAATGATCTTGCTGAAAAAGTTTGTGCCCTCTATCCTTTTATTTGTGAACTTTGCTATAAAAAGGGTCACTTCGAATTCCAATGCTCAGGTTCTAATAAGGATATTGCGGAAGACTTTTGTGATAACATGATCACTCCTAATCAGCATGATGAACTTACATTATTTTTGGGTGTGAAGAGTTATCAAGAAAAACTTCTTCGTTAGATATGAGTGCTTTTGATATGAATAGCGTATTGCATGGATGTCATCTCTATTGTGCTAACAATTGCCATGCCAACACTTACATACAAAATATTATAAAAGATGGATCGACTTTACCAAAATATGAAAGGACTAATGTTTGTTTTACTCTTATTAATGAAAAAGAGGAATCCTCCAAGCTTCTTCTATTGTTTCTAACAATAAACCAGGGTATGTGGTGAAGCCTCCTTTCAAGCCTCTCCCTCCTAAAGAGGGAAAGAAGAAGAAGAAGAGGAGTAAAAGGAGAGAGGAAACGGTATCTTCCCCTAAGCATATTGCTCCTATTATAGTTGTTGCTGATGAGTCTGAATTCGATGATGATCCTATGCCTGTTACTTATAGTAGTGATCATGATTGGGAAAAGCACACTACTTTTGATATTGAAAATCTTTTGGGTACCAATTCTGAAAATGATGATGTTAATAATTGCTATACTATTAGTACTATCCATGTTCCTTCCAATGATGATATAGGAAGCATTAAGCTTGGGGATGAGGTGTTTGAAAATCCTTTTGCTAGTAATAATTATATATTTGAAACCTCTCCTCCTAGTGATGTTTTTGAAAATCCTTTTGGTACCGATGATTATATAGTTGAGACCTCTCCTTCTAGTAAAAATGATGATGATATGTTTACAAATGAACACACTTTGGAAGATAACTATTCTATTGTTTATGATGATACTATGCCTCCAGTCTTTGATAATCATTGTGATGATAAATATGACATAGGTTATAATTACAATCATCCTCATGAAGCTTGTCATAATTATGGAGAGATTACTCACAACCATCCCTCTAATATACAACTTGTCTATCATGTTCAAGTTATTCATAATGATCCTACTCCTATTGTTATTAATAAAAAGAACTTTGCTTATGTGGAAAATATTGATACTTTTATGCATATGGATCATGATAAGAATGTTTCATGTGATGGTTATATTGTGGATTTTATCAATGATGCTACTGAAAGTTATTATGAGAGAGGGAGACATGGATTCATACATCACAATAATATTAAGTCTCCTCTCTTTATGTTGAAAGTTTTGATGTTGCACTTGTTTTGCCTTCCTATGCTAGTCACTTTGTGCTTTATTGATTTATTTTCTTACAAGATTCCTTTGCATAGGAAGTGGGTTAGACTTAAATGTGTTTGATATTTGCTTCTTGATGCTCTCTTATATTCAACTCTTATACATATGAGAGCATCATCAAAATTATCATGCCTAGCTAAAAGGCTTTAAAGAAAAGCGCTTGTGGGAGACAACCCATTTTTTTATTTCTGCAATTTTTCTTTATTTGAGTCAAGGTGCTTGTTTACTTCTGTAGCAACTCCTTTGTATCTTTATTTTCTCGCATTGTTGTGCCAAGAGTAGCCTCTAATGTTAAGACGATGCTTAATTTTGATTGCTGCGCAGAAACAGATTTTTGCTGTTCACTGTACGAAATTCCTAAAATCACCAGATTGTTAATTAAATCTGAAATTTTTGTGCGTAATCTTTATGAATGTCTGAAACTTTCATTAGTTCAGAGTTTTCGATCTGAGCGTCGTAAGTGCCTCGAAAAAATTCGTCTTTGCGGACTGTTCTGTTTTAGACAGATTATGCCTTTTTATTTTGCATTCTCTCTTTTACTAGTGTTGAGTGAAATTCTTTTTTGGGTGGAAGAGCTTCACATAACATCAGTGGCTGTAGCTAATGTTTAAAGTAACAAGTCATATTGCGTCTTTATAGAACATGTGAGTTTTTGATTATGCACTAACCCTCTAATGAGATTTACTTTGAGTTTGGTGTGACGGAAGTTTTCAAGGGTCAAGAGAGAAGGATGATATAATAGGATGGAGAAGAGTGAAGAGCTCAAGCTTGGGAGGCTCCCATGGATCTCCCCAGCATATTTCAAGAAGACTCAAGCGTCTAAGCTTGGGGATGCCCAAGGCATCCCCTTCTTCATCGGCAAAATTATCAGGTCATCTCTAGTGAAACTATATTTTAATTCTTTCACATCATATGTGCTGTTCTTGGAGCGTCTGTGTGCTTTTATTTTCAGTATTGTACTTTTATTTTTGCAATAAGCTTGATCACAACATTCTTGATTGGGAGAGAGACACGCTCCGCTTTTTCTTGGAATACTCTTGTTCTTCACTTATATCTGTTGAGTATTCAATTTTCGCGCTGTTTAGCTTCTAGCTCTTGGTTTTCATGTACCTCTTGTCAGAGCTATTAGTTCTTTTGTAGAAAGTACTCTCTTGCTTCACTTATATTTGTTTGGAGAGTTGCTTGGTTAATATGTTGGTTCAGAAAATGTTGCGTGTGGTAGTGGTATAATGAAAACTTGCATAATCTTGTAGATCATTGAACTTTGATAACCTGATTCCTTGCAAACGTTTTGAGGTATTAAGTAATAGATGGTAAAGCTTGCTGGTTAATTAAGTTAAAATCATTAGTGGATTATTGTCTTTAAGCTTGTACCGTACTACAAACTCACTAAAATTGTTGAAGGTGTAGTTGGACTTGATAGCTTTCCATGTCTGAAAAGTGGTTCGTAATAACTAGGTTGTGTGTGAAGGTCGAGGGATCTAACGGGGTACTTGTGCCGCCGTGAACGGCCCTCCTTGGGGTAAATGTTAACCATGCGCTTAATGTTGAACCTGCTAGTTGTTTGCAATAAACTTGTGAGTTCTTTTTGACTAATGTTAAGCTACGGTTTTGGCACTTCCACCATCCAAATTTGCTAGCCTCTTCGGTGCTGTGCATTGCCCTTTTCTCACATTGAGAGTTGTGCATACTTCGCCAGTACATCCAAAACCCGTGGGAGGACTTCCTCTTGTTCTCCTACACATAAACCCATACATCTTCCTCAAAACAGCCACCATACCTACCTACCACAGCATTTCCATAGCTGTTCCGAGATATATTGCCATGCAACTTCCATTTTACATTACATGACTTGTTGTCATTTATCATTTATATATTGCTTTGCATGATTCTATACAGCTGATGTGTGGTTTACCCATGTTACGCTAGATCATTGCACATCCTGCTACACTGGCAGAGGCATACAGTTTTATACATCATGTTTTGTTCATTATGAGTTATTTGTACCAAAAAGTTTGTAATCATATTAGAGTGTTGCCCTGCTAGAAAAGAGCCATGGAGGCCATCGAAAAGTGAAACAGAAAAAGAAAAAAAAGGAAAAAAAAATAAAGAAAAGGGGGGCAACACTACTATCCTTTATCAAAGTTGTGCTCATGTTTAGCACTTGCAGTATTCATAGTCATCATTTGTGCTCATGTTTAGCACCTATGCTCCATTTGAGAGAGTTTTCATGCTTTACTAGTATAACTATGTGGGGAATATTACGTTATAGAACTTGGGTTGTATATTCCAATGATGAGCTTCCTCAAAAGTGCTCTAGGTCTTCGTGAGCAACCGAGTTGGATGCACCCCCACTAGTTCCATTGGAGAGCTTTCATACACATATAGCTCTATGTGCATCCGTTGCATGGCAATCACTACTCCTTGCATAGCTTCGATTATAAGACTTCCTCTTGTCTAATGATCACTTATAGCTTTGTGAGACTTTCTTCCATTGGCCTTCCAAACCCCCATTAACGTTCTCTTTGCCATAACATCCTGGTGCGATACTAAATGCTTACGCTCACCGGTTGAGTAGACCTCGAAACAGTGGATTCATGACGTTCATGTTTACTTTTACTTGACTGGATCCGTTCTCTATGTTATGAAAAATTGCTTGATGCTTGGAATTGAAGGATAGAACTCTACACTGGATACTTAAAACATCTATAATGAACCTTGTACGTTTCATGTCTTAAAGACCGTCATTCATGAAAACTTTTAGCTTGTTTAACTATCTTGCTTTATCATCTCTTATTTAATATCAATTATAGACATTTGCTTTGAATGATTTGATCTCAGCTCACTTGCCATTACATCACTATTAGATCGAGATTATGTTGGTAGCATGTCACTTCAAAAATTATTGTTTTATCGTTTACCTACTCGAGGACGAGTAGGAACTAAGCTTGGGGATGCTGATACGTCTCAAACGTATCTATAATTTTTGATGTTCCATGCATGTTTTATATCAATTGCCACATGTTTTATATGCACTTTATATCATATTATGACATTTATTGGACTAACCTACTAATAGTTGCCAAAGTGCACAATGTTCTTGTTTTACACTTTGATGTGTAGAAATTATCAAAATTGGGCAAAGGAAACCTTGTTGGAGTCAAATTGGGACTTTCCAGAAATCTGTCTCAAAACTATTTTCAAAGATCGTCACGTTCGGGCGTGAAGACGACGTCAAATGGAAAAAGTCTAGTCGCGAAAGTTGTTCGGAATTTTCCGCCGCACGTTTTATGCAAAAGGTTCATCTCATTCCGAGTTCGTATGCGGCCTGTGCAGGACCGATAAGTCGGCTCGGCCAGGAAAACCCTGACCCGCAACGAGGCCACGTGTGGCTGCCTCGGGGACCTTCTGAAGCTGCCCTTTGGACCATAAATAGCCCCCGCGGAGTAAACCCTAACACAATTGATGAAACTCCCGAATACATCTCCGTGCTCCGCCACGAAACTCCGTTTCGGGGGACAGAAGTCTCTGTTCCGGCACCTTGCCGGGACGGGGAATTGCCACCGGAGTCATCTCCATCGACGCCACTGCCATCTTCATCGCCGCTGCTGCCTCCCATGATGAGGAGGGAGTAGTTCTTCATCGGGCTGAGGGCTCTACCGGTAGCTATGTGGTCTATCTCTCTCTCCCATGGTGTGATCTTTATGTGATCATGAGCTTTGTAATCTAGTTGAATCCATAGATGTACTCTTCATTATCTTATATGCTACTCAAGTGGTTTTATTAATGTAATCTCCGGAGTCACCTTTGTCCCACGGTGCGAAGTTGACAGTGTGCGCCCCGTGTGTGGCTCTTAGGCTAAAGATAACAGGAATACTTATCATGAGTTATTATTTGCGTTGGATGTCTCTATGAAATTGCGGTGTTTGTCTAGTACCTTCTAGGGCGCTCAAGTTGACAGTGTGGGGTTAACTAGACATGGGAATGCGACTTTAAGGTGTGCTTTTATATCCCTACGCGGTGGATTGGTGTTCGTTATCCAACGAGAGAATAACTCAGAGTAGCATAGTGAAGAGGAAATATCTATGTATTCAATTATATTATTATTGTTGAGAGTGTCCACTAGTGAAAGTATGATCCCTAGGCCTTGTTTCTAAGCATTGAAACACCGTTTACAACCAGTTCTGCTACATGTTTGCTTGCTGCCATTTTTATTTCAGATTGCAATTACCACTTATCATCATCCATATAACTTGTATTTTAATATCTCTTCGCCGAACTAGTGCACCTATACATCTGACAAGTGTATTAGGTGTGTTGGGGACACAAGAGACTTCTTGTATCTTAATTGCAGGGTTGCTTGAGAGGGATATCTTTGACCTCTACCTCCCTGAGTTTGATAAACTTTGGGTGATTCACTTAAGGAAAACTTGCTGCTGTTCTACAAACTCTGCACTTGGAGGCCCAACACTGTCTACAAGAATAGAAGTGTGCGTAGACATCAACCATGTGCAAGTTTTTGAAAGACTTTGAGTTTTAAAAAGAAAATGAAGTGGAGAATGTTCCTTACACCTATACCAACGGATCGGTATGAGGTTGTTGGAGGAAGTGGACCATGACGGGCTATGGTCGGAAAAATGAGGAGTTTTGGAGAAACAGATAAAATGGTGATTTCTTTAAAAGATAGTTATAAAACTCTTCTTACCTTTTTCAATAAAGATATAGAGATGTTTTAAACAAATAAAAGTTAGAAATTAAAATAAAACTAGTGCATACTCATGTTGGGGTAGTTTGCGAGTACATTCAAATGTACTCATATTGGTTTCGTCCCTGGCTATTGACCTAGCCAGACTACAAGGAGGAGCACTACGCCGAGCAGGAGTATGGCGACTTCTATGCGAACTAAGGATCTCCACAAGTCAGCTGCCTGTCGGGTTGTCGTCGTTAGAATATGATGTCTACTACGCAGTAGCTTCCGCTGATATTTTGGTTTGGCCCATGAAGGCACCTATGTAAGACTTGGTCTAAATGACCATTTATGTAAGACTTTTAATTCGGTATTGTAATGGATGTAAACTTTGGTATCCAATTCGGATTATGTGCAATGGCAGACTGATCACGGGATCGTTGTGTTAAGCATAATCGGGTATTTCGGACAGCTAGTCCGGGGTCCCCACAGACTTGGTATCAGAGCCATCCTGACTTTAGGAAACCTTAGTTAGCATGGTCGTTAGACAAAGTTACAAAAAGATTAATTTCTAAAAGAAAGGAGTGAAGTATTTTCGAAAACTGCTTATCTCCAATCCTCTTACTTATGCAAAATTTTACTCTCATTAAATATTACATTTTCCCTTGTATCCTTAAAATTTTGCACACTTCTCATTAAGCTTAAAATTCACTCACTTGTTGCCCTACTACATTTAAAATTTTGATACACTTGTCACCTCCCTAACTTAAAATTTTGTTAAAAATTGTAGATGGCACTCCATTGGACTGAGTTCGTTCAGCTCGAGAAGGACAGCAAGCTGACGTTCGAGAGGGACTTGTTCGAGTTGAGCAAGCTGTTAGGTCGCCCCGCTCCAGAGTTCAAGGGAGCTCAGGTTGACGTTCACGGAGTCGGGAGACTGAGTTGGCTCATCGAGTCGTCAGTTCGCAGGAACATCAAGTCTCCCAGTTCCAGGACGATCATCTTCACCACCAAGGCCTCTATCTGGGTTGACGGTCTCTGTACTGCCGCACAGAGGTTGCTAGCCCGACTTTGTGAGGAGCACAAGACAGAGTTGGCAAACTCCCGTTTCCGGTTCTACGGGAGGCGCAACAGCGACGGACACCCTACTCCTACCTTTACCACCCGATGTTTGGGAGCTACATCCTGGACATGGAGCTCTTACTTCATTACACCCAGGATGATCTGATGCGCACTAAGGTTCAGCTTCACTTTGATCGCATCTCGCTTGTTGAGATTCGCGAGAATGAGGAGAAGCTGCTGGAGGAGAAGGTCGCTCTTCTCACGAAGAGGGCCCAGCTGAGGAGGACCATCGTGAAGCTCCGCAAGAAGGTGGCAGAGCAGGACCAGCTGATCGAGGAGCTAGAGCACCATACTAATGAGATGGAGGAGGAGGGCGAGGATCTCCGCAAGGAGAACAACGCTTTCCTCAGTGACGATGATGACTTCGTGGAGGAGATGGATTATGATCAGGAGGACGACGATGAGGAGTTAGTTGACGAGGAGGAGCCACTCGAGACAGTACTCGAGGACGAGGAGGAGGAGCCACTCGAGCAGTTCTCGAGGACGAGGAGGAGGACCCGAGGAGCCACCCTACCAGTCAGATGTTGACGTGTTAGAGCTGGAGGTTCCACCTCAGTAGGCGAGTGACTTGATCACTACCGCAGGATTAGGTTGACCCCCTATCGCTAGTCGAGTCGAAGTAGTGGTTCTTTTGGAAACCAGATGTTATGTATCTTAGATGTAGTGATGTTGTAAGCTTGATGTTGTAAGCTTGATGTTATTGTGAACTCCTTGATGTGATGTTTGTGATATATAAGTATGTTTGTCTGTTGATCTGTGTAAAATATTTTCATATAATCCTTAAATTAATCAACCACTTGCGAAATCGTCTTTTCCCTTAGTCGAACTTTTCTTTGCCTTGCCTCTTATACCCGGTGTGCTTCAGGATGCCGCCCCGTCGTGCGGAAGGAACGCCACCACCACCGGACCCAACCCCCGCCCAACTTCTCGCGATTATCATGGAGGAACGCCAGGCTGCCCGGAGGAGCGCCAAGCTAATCTCGTGCCCTACAGCAACTCGCAGCCGCTTATAACAACAACAACAACACAATACAACAACAACAATGATGGCAATGGCAATGGTGATGGAAACCAGCGATCCACCTTAGGCGATTTCCAGAAGACCAACCCACCTACCTATTCCAAGGGACTTCACCCCTGGAGCCGATGATTGGCTTCGCACCATCGACAACAATCTGGAAGTTGCTGCTGTGGGAGAAAATGAGAAAGTGTTGTATGCAACCCACTATCTCGCTGGACCTGCACGAGCTTGGTGGGAAACTACCAAGGCTCTCCAGCAAGCTGGTCATGTTATCAACTGGGCTGAGTTCCAGGAGAAGTTCCGCAAGAAGCATATTCCCAGCGGACTTATTGAGAGGAAGAAGGATGAGTTCCGCAGGCTGAGGCAGGGAAGTAAAGATGTGGTCGGTTATCTGGATGAGTTTACCGACTTATCTCGGTATGCTCCTGATGACACCGACACTGAGAAGAAGAAGATGGAGCGTTTCATGAGTGGACTTCATGATGAACTGCAGTGTGCTCTGGTTATCCATGACTTCTATGATCTGGAGTCACTTGTGGACAAAGCCATCCAGCTGGAGACCAAGCGCAAGTCTATGTATGAAGGTCGCAAGAGGAGGATGAATGCTCAGGAAGGTTCGAGCAGCCAGAAGCCTCGTATCTTTCAGCAAAACCCCAGGCCTGCTTATCGTCCACCCCAAGCTCCACGCCCCAATTTCCCTAACCGCCCAAACAACTTCAACCGCCCCAATGACAATAACCGTCCCGGAGGAAACTTCAACAACTTCACCCGCAATACCAATGTCTGCTTTGAATGCGGCAACAAGGGTCACTACTCCAGAGAATGCCCCAATCCCAAGAGGAATGTTCAGCGCCCCAATGCGCCGGCACCGAACAATGGTCAAGGCCGCAATGGAAATGGCAAGAATGCCGCACCCCGCGGAAATGCTGCTGTTGCCAAGGGTCGTCTGCACCACATCAATGCTGAAGAAGCTCAGGATGCGCCAGATGTTGTGCTGGGTACGTTCCTTGTCAACTCAGTACCTGCAACTGTTCTGTTTGATTCTGGTGCTACCCATTCATTTGTTACCCAAGAATTTGTTGCTAAGGGAGGTTTAGTCGAGAGCCTCTTACCCAAACCCATGGTCATCCAAATCCCAGAATCCACCGTAGAGACCAAGATGTTTTGCTCCGATGTACCCCTTGAGATCAAAGGAGAAAAGTTTCCAGTTAACTTAATTGTTCTGGGAACCCAAGGCATCGATGTTATACTCGGTATGAATTGGTTAGCCAAGTACCATGGTCGAATTGACTGTGCCAGAAGAGCTGTATCCATCACCACCGACAAAGAAGTAGAAGTGGAGTATGTGTCTGAAACCAGTCATTCTCACCCAGGCTGCCATGAGAGCATAGCTCGACCCACCCTAGATGAGATCCGTGTTGTTCACCTATTCCGAGATGTTTTCCCTGAAGAATTGCCTGGTATGCCGCCAGACCGGGAAATTGAGTTCATAATTGAGCTTATCCCAGGAACAGCCCCTATATCCCAAAGACCTTATCGGATGAATCCGGAAGAACTGGTTGAGTTGAAGAAGCAGTTGGCAGATATGCTCAGCAAAGGACTTGTTCGCCAAGCGCTTCACCTTGGGGATCACCCATTATTTTTGTGGACAAGAGAGACGGTACCACACGCCTGTGTGTGGATTATCGCAAGCTGAATGACGTGACCATTAAAAACAAGTACCCTCTTCCCAAGATCGAGGATCTGTTCGATCAAATGAACGGAGCCCGAGTCTTTTCCAAGATCGATCTTCGGACAGGTTACCATCAGTTGAAGATCCGAGAGACAGACATTCCCAAGACCGCCTTCACCACTCGTTACGGTTTGTTTGAATACACCGTGATGTCTTTGGTCTGACCAATGCCCCAGCCTATTTCATGAATCTCATGAACAAGATTTTCATGGAGTACCTCGACAAGTTCGTGGTAGTTTTCCTTGATGACATCCTTATTTATTCCAAGACCGAAGAAGAGCATGCTGAACACCTGCGTCTAGTTTTGGAGACCTCCGAGAGCACCAGCTGTATGCCAAGCTTAGCAAGTGTGAGTTTTGGCTCAGTGAAGTGGCATTTCTCGGACATGTTGTATCTGCCGGAGGAATTTCTGTTGACCCGAGAAGATCCAAGCCATTGTTGACTGGTTAGCCCCAACCAGTGTGACTGAAATCCGAAGCTTTCTCGGACTCCGGTTATTACCGCAAGTTCGTTGAAGGATTTTCCAGTATAGCCAAACCCATGACCCAACTGTTGAAGAAGGACAAGAAATTTGAATGGACTCAGAAGTGTGAAGATAGTTTCCAAGAATGAAGAAGAGACTAACCTCAGCCCCAATTTTGATTATGCCAGACGTCACCAAGAGTTTCGACGTGTATTGCGATGCATCACGCCTCGGACTTGGTTGCGTTCTGATGCAAGAAGGCAAAGTTGTGTCGTACCTGTCCCGGCAGTTGCGACCGCATGAAGAGAATTACCCAACCCATGACCTGGAGTTAGCTGCTGTTGTTCTTGCTCTTAAAACGTGGCGTCCCTATCTTGCGGGACATCGCTGTGAGATCTATACGATCATAAGAGCTTGAAGTATATTTTCACCCAGAAAGAGTTGAACCTGCGACAGAGGAGATGGATGGAATTAATCAAGGATTATGATATTGGAATCCATTATCACCCCGGAAAGGCTAATGTAGTTGCCGATGCCCTTAGTCGCAAACCCTGCACCCTGAATGCCTTGATCCAAGCCGAACAGCCAGCCTTGTTCAAAGAGTTCAAAGATTTTGGACTAGAACTTGTTAGCCATGGTTATCTCGCCAATTTAGAGTTAACCCCAACCCTGATGGATCAAATCAAAGAAGCCCAAAAAGGTCATGAAAGCATTGAAGGAATTAGGAAGAAGATTTCCCTCGGCAAAGCACCCGGTTTTACCGAAGATGCTGAAGGAGTGCTGAAATTCAATGACCGTATCTGTGTGCCCAATGTCACGGAACTTAAGGAGTTAATCCTGAAGGAGGCCCATGAGACCCCTTATTCAATCCACCCCGGCGGAACCAAAATGTACCAAGACCTTCGAGAAAGATTTTGGTGGCATGGAATGAAGCGAGAGATTGGTTCATTCGTAGCCAAGTGTGATATCTGTCAGCGAGTCAAGGCTGAACATCAGCGACCCGCTGGATTGCTTCAACCTTTGAAAATTCCCGAGTGGAAGTGGGATGAGATTGGAATGGATTTTATTACCGGACTTCCAAGATCCAACCGAGGCCATGATTCAATCTGGGTCATCGTTGATCGACTGACCAAGGTTGCCCATTTTATTCCTGTCAAGACCACCCATACCGGAGCTCAGTTAGCAGACCTGTATATTTCCAGAATAGTAAGCCTGCATGGTGTGCCTAAAAAGATTGTATCTGATAGAGGCACGCAATTCACCTCAAGATTCTGGAAATCCCTTCATGAAGCCCTCGGAACCAAGTTAGCGTTTAGCACAGCTTATCATCCCCAGACCGATGGCCAAACTGAACGAGTGAACCAGATATTGGAGGACATGCTTCGCGCATGTGTTCTATCCTATGGTTCCAAGTGGGAAGATTGTCTTCCGTTTGCAGAGTTTCGTACAACAACAGTTATCAGTCTAGTCTGCAAATGGCCCCTTTTGAAGCCCTTTACGGCAAGAAGTGTCGTACACCCCTGAATTGGTCCGATACCGGAGAAAGCAAATTGTTCGGACCAGATACCCTCCGTGAAGCTGAAGAGCAAGTTCAGCTTATTCGTGAACGCCTCAAAACTGCCCAATCCCGTCAGAAGAGTTACGCTGACACCAAGCGCCGTGATCTCACTTCAGTGTCGGAGATTATGTTATCTCCGAGTGACACCCCTTAAAGGAATGCAGCGTTTCCATGTCAAAGGAAAATTAGCGCCAAGGTATATTGGACCCTTCAAGATCATTGCTCGTCGAGGAGAAGTATCCTATCAGCTGGAATTGCCCCGGAGTTAGGAGATTATCATGATGTCTTCCACATTTCCTTGCTCCGGAAGTGTCTTGAAGTTCCTGACCAGCCTGATGTTTTCAAAAACATCGACCACCTCTCCATCGACCTGAACCAAGACCTGACTTATCGTGAGAGACCCCTCAAGATTCTCGAAGAAGATGTTCGTGTTACCCGAAGACGCGCGATCAAGTTCTACAAAGTCCAGTGGACTAACCACTCTGAAGAAGAAGCAACTTGGGAACGTGAAGATTATCTTAGGAATTTCCCAAATCTCTTTAGTACCCAGGCCTAGCAAATCTCGGGACGAGATTTATTTTAAGGGGGGAAGGATCTGTAACATCCCAGAATTATAATCAGTAATATTATTCCAAAAATGTGGGCCAACAAAAACTTTTGTTGATTATTATGTGTTGTTTGCAAATTGTTTCTTGTGGTAATTAATTCTTGTTGCTTGTTTGTTTGAATTAACAATTTGAAATACAAAAACAAAAGTGGAAACAAGAAAGAAATAAAAATGACAAGTGACACACAATTCTCCAAGTAAGAAGCAAATTTTGTTCAAACAAAATTCAGAGGAATGGTATATGAAACCCCTCATTTGTATTCTTACTACTTATCTCTCCAAATAATATTTTACACCTATTTTAAAATTCAAAAGTAAACACAATTGAAATAAAACAAAATGTCATAATTAAAACCCTATGAAAGAAAATGATTCAAAACATTTTATTTTGCAAAGCCAAATTTTGTGGAGCTTCTACATGTTATGGGGAAGCCCCACAAATATTTGTAAATTTTTCCAAATTGTTTAAGTGCTCCAATTAAATCCTAGGAAAGCTACTGGACTAAAAAGAAATAAAGAAAAACAGAGAAAAGAGGAGGCAGGGGGTTTTCTGCAAAACCGTCATCCCCTACCTCTCTCCCTCGCCCCGACGCAGAGCGCCGTGTCGCCGTGGCACTCCTCGCCATTTCCTGGCCGCCCAGGCCCCCCTGCTCGCGTCCGCCCATGCCATCGAGCCTTTGCAGCCTCTGCACGCAGAGGAGAAGCACTCGAGCCTCTCCCTTGCCCCAACGCCGCCTCTGTCCCCTCTGCAATCGCCGTGGCAAGCTCGCCGTTGCTGGCCAAATTAGAGCCCCTCGCTGCTCCTCGACATGCAAGGCTCGGGCCATGACCTTCTAGAACACGTCCGGACCCCCCGACCCCTCGGCCTTGAGCTTCTTGCACGCGTCGCGGTGGAATCGAGAAATATCTTGCCGGAGTCGCCATGGACGCCGTCCGTGCGCTTCGTCCACGATACGCCGGCCCTTGCGCTATAAAGCCACCGCGAGCCCCTCTGGACACTCCATACCATCCTCCCTCCCTCTCCCCCGCTCCAAGTTCATCTGTGCACCGCCAGGAGGGCGTGCACTGCCGAGCCACTGCTGCCGTCGAGGTCGATCATGGCCGCGACACCACACCCTCTCTTTCTCTTCTTTCTGGCCTGCACTCTCTTCTGCACCCACACCGCACTCACACGCCTCGTTTTCCCTCTGTTTCGTGCACGGGGAGACGCCAGGACCTCGCCCGAGTTGCTGGAGCTAGCCGTGGAAGCGGAGGAGCTCGCCGTCGACGATACACGCCGTCCCAGCAAGCTCGAGTCCTCCAGCAACCTTCCCCGAGCCTCCGCCGTCGATTCACATCATCACCACGACCTCCCGAGCCCCCTAGGTGAGCCAATCATCCACCTCGCCGTCGCCAGAGCCTCGGCGCCGCTTGTTTTAGGTCGCCGACGTTCGTCGTCGACGTGGGCAAGCGTGGGCCGTTGGATTTAGATCCAACGGCAACGTACCCCTTCGTTTAGATGTTAGGCTGACGGGCTGGCCCCACCCGTCAGCATTTTAAACATTATCCACAACGCGGGATTTTTCCCTGTGACGCTGACGCGTAGGCCCCACCTGTCATAGTTTTGAACATTATCCAAAATAGTAAACTTTTCGAATTTAAACTTCTCTGGAAATTCAGTACTGGATCTAACTTCAAAATTCAATAACTTGAGATCTTTACATCCAAATAAATAAAATCCAATTGTTCTGGAAAGCTTATGAAAAGGTTTAACCAACTCAATTGGATTCAATTCATTTCATTTCATTTAAAAATACTACAGAAGGTTTAAAATATAAACTTGTTTGTTTCTGATACTCTGTAAGTCCAAATAATTCCAAACCAATTTTGTTAGCTTAGTACTACCATGTATTAGCTTCCCTATTTTTGGTAGAATTATTTGTGCAGTAGTAATTGTTTAGTATAAAGTTGAAGCTAGAGAACCCTTCTGCACTAAAACATTTAAATATGTTTAATGGTTAACCCAAATGATTTATGACCAATTTTGTTAGATCACATTTAGTCATGTTAGTTACCCCTAAAAGGATTTAATTTTAGGAGCAACAGAACTTAATTGGTAGCTAAAACTTGATTATTAAGTTACTGGATTAAAACATTTGTGTAGGGAGTTTGGTAACTCCAATTAATCCAAATCAAAATGGGTTGTCTTCTACACATCAGTAGCTTTCTATATAAATTTAGTTTGTATTTTTGTGACCAACAGAACTCAAGTTGTGGAATTAAACCTGTTTAACAAGTCTCTGCCATAATTTAGACATAATTAAATAATGTTTAATTCAATTATTTTGAAACCAAATTGTATGGTTTGATGTGTGCAGTAGCTATTTGTGATGCTTATGATTGTTATGTTGTGATGTTGCTTGAGTAGTTTAGTGATTGGTTGTATTTGTTTGTTTATTAATTAGACGAGAACGCTGTCGGATTTATCGAGGAAGGAAAGTTTGTTGAATCTGAAGATCAAGACCAAGTCCACTTTGCCGAGCAAGGCAAGCTACTCTCTGAGCTTGCACCAAAATACATATGCATCTACTTTGATCAAATGATTTACTCTTAAGGCAATGGTGTAACAGCCTGAAGTTTAAGAACCTAAAAACCCGTGTAATTTTTTTTTTTCGCTTTTGTGTTCATTGCATCATGGCATCATGCATCATGTTGTTCAAAACACAATTGTTGAGGTTGCTAGGGAATTTTTGAGGTTGCTAGGGAATTGTTGAGGTTGCTAGGGAATGGTGGTGGTGTGGCACCACTTAAAACCAAATGGCCAAATGTGCTTCAACAAATTTCAAAACAACGAAGGCACTCAATCTTGCAAAATAAAATTACTTTGACATTTCATATTTGTCAAGGAAGTTCCAAGAGTTCAAAACACAATTTAGAACTTGCTTGAAATTTTCTAAAGAAGCAACATTTTGAAATTTAGAAAATTGCCCGAATTGAATCCTATGAACAAAGTGGTACCAAACTATTTTATTTGTTGGTGCCAATTCTTGTGGAGCTCCCACATGATATAAAAAGGCCACACAAATTATTTCATAATTTCTGAAAATGTTTGGGTGCCTAAATTAAATCACTGGAGCTGCTGCTTTTAAAAGGTTTTATAATTTAAAAGGGAAAAGGACATGTTCGTGATGGAATCAAAACTTCCAGGGGGTTTTCTGGAAAATCACGTCGTCTCTCTCCTGGACACTGGCGCCATGCCGCCGCCCTCCCATGCCGCGCGCCCCAGCGCCGGGCCCCCTCCTCGCTGCTTCCACTTGCCAGGAGAAGACCACCCCGAGGCTGCACTGCTCCTCCTACCCCGTCCCCACTCGCTCACCTGCCCCGTTCCCCTCTCGTCTCTCTCGGCATGGAGCCGCACCGAGCTCGCCGTCTCCGCCGCCGCGCCATTGATTGAGAGCTCTCCGGGCAATTCCGAGACCACCACCAGCTTCGCCTCGTCGTCTTCTTCTTCTCCACCACGGAATCGAGCCGGGCTGGCTGAAATCGCCGTCGCCACCGAGTTCCTCTCCGACCAAGGCCGCCGTCACGCCGAGCGAATTCGTCGCCGTAGGCGCAACTCCGGTCCTCCCGAGCCGCAGACGCTTCCAGGGTGAGCCACCGAACCTCCCCCGTCCACCTCTAGTTCGCTCGTGCTCTGTATTCTCGCCGTGGAGCAAGGAAGCCCGCCGTCGCCGCTAGTTGTGCTGCGTCGGATAATCCGAGCGAAGAACGACCAGATTTTCCGAAATGTTTCAGTACGTTTGGACCTTAGGTCCTTAGTCGATTTTTCTTCAACGGCAGAGAAGATCGGATAATCTGATTCTAGGAAGTTCGGATTTTCCGGGGAACGCCAGTATGAGATGTTCTTCTTTCCTTAGTCGAATTTGGGGTCTATTTTTCTATCAGATATTCCGATTCCTTAAAATTTGGAAATTCCGAAATTGCCCAGTCCCAAAATATTCCTGTTCAATTTAATTTCTTTGCTTACTAATTGGGTTAAGTAATCTGAGGGTTGTTTAAAATGACTTATAATCAGGACATATTTAAAAGAGGGAATAAAATGTAATGACATTTTAACCGTTCATCCGATAAGTGCGTGTAAGATACCCGAATGTCCGAAAATTCGTTAACCAACCATTTAAATGGTTATCAGGTTTATTAAATCTCCGATACCCTGCATTGCATCATCTGATCGTAACATCTTATATCCAAGTGCAACATAGGGTTCCATCTTCCTTAATCAACAGATAAAGTTCGTTCATGACCTAATTTCACGGGATATCCGGGATGCGCCCCTCTAAGCACCTGAACTCCGTTTAATCTGAATAGTTGCATCATCCCCCTCCCGGGGATTTAAAATGGCATGTCATCATGTGTTTGCGCATTGCACCGATGTTATCCGTGGTTTTGATTGTTCCTCTCCGGTATTGTTTGTGCATCGGTAGTGTAACATCCCAAATTTATAATAAGAATAAACAAGACCCAAAATTCAGAACCAACAAATTTTTTTTGAATTATTTCACAAATGATTGTGTTTTCCTTTAAATTGTTCTGTTTAACCTTGTGCAACTTGATGTTTATGATTGTTTGACTAGTAAATGTCAACCCAAGAAATCAACCTAAGTAAAAATATATTTAAAACTCTGGTGATCATGTTATGACAAGAATATATTCCATATATCTTTTCCATTCTTATTTTTCGCCAAGGTCCATTTCAATGATTTGGTTTTAGCAGCAAATAAAATACCCACTCTTGAGAAGATAAAAGTATTTCCAAAATTAATGTTTCAAAAATATGGAGATCTATCTGTGATCTCCTATCTATTCTTCAACCTTGATATTTTACAATCCCTATTTTATAAACTCCTATGTTTCCACTCCCTTTGAAAATAACTCTAGTGGGAAATATATTACCTCACATATTTCCATTCTCAAACCTTTTTGAAAACTATTAATATATGAGGTGAGACATTTCCTACCCATCATCTTGCCATGATTAAGTGTGATCATTATATGGTAGTATTGTTAAATAAGGAAACTATAGTATGATAAATTCTTGTGGTTTGATTTGTGTGGTCATGTTTGTGATCTTAAGATTGTGGTGTTGTTGATATTGTTGTGTTGTTTGCTTGTGAGGATAGATTCCTCAATTGTGCTTAACACTAAGATAAAACACCCTTTACAACAATATTGGAATGTGACTTGAATAAACACAAACCCTTTAGAATTATCCACACCTAAGTTAAAGTCCTAAGTTAGGGAAATAACTTTGTTAAAATTCCCTCTCTGTCTATTCTTCCCTTCCATGAAAACAATTATGTTTTCTTTATCCAAATTCTAGGAGTGAGATGAACTAATAATCATCCCCACTTCATATCACCCCTCCTCAAGTAAACCTACTTTTTGATTTAAAACAAATCCCTCAATTCATTTATCAAAAAAGGAAATGAAGGTCATGAGTTAAAAATGATCTTCATAAATAAATTCCCTCCTAAATTCTCTACTTCCTCCATACCAGTATTCCCTCTATGAAAACATAAATTATTTTGAAGCTACCTTATTTGTCAAGGAAGTTCCAAAAGTTCGACACAATATTTTATCACTGGTTTTAAAACACTAAAGAATGTTAATTCAGTTTTTGCCAAAAATGACATATTTAAACTCTATGAACAAATATTGCTCAAAACATTTTATTTTCAAAAACCAATTTTTGTGGAGCTTCTGCATGTATATGGGAGGCTACCTGAATTTTCTCGGAATTTTGTAAAATGTTTTAATACCCCAAATAAATCCTTAAAACTCCACTGGTTTTGAAAAGGAAATAAAAGAAAGAGAAAAGGACCTAGTTGTGATTGCAGAAAGAATTGCAGGGGCCTCTTTGCAAAAGCTTCGTCGACCTCCTGTAGCTCCAATGCCGCACGGCATGGACGCCGTGCTCCTCATGCCGTGGTCGCCGATCGAGCACTCCACCGTGGCCCCCTTCCTCCTTGCTGCGGAGGAGAAAAGACTCCTCCATGCCACTCCTCTGCCACCGTGCTCCCTTGCCATGTTTCTCTCACCGTTGTTGCCGTGCTCCTTGCGCCATGTCGACACCACCGTGCCCCCCCTCCCTCCTTGCAGCGGAGGAGATAAGCACCCCACGGCACTCCTCTGTTGCCCTCACTCCTCACTACTCGCTCTCTCTCTCTCGCTCCCTCATTTTCTTCCACGAACCGAACCGCAGCCGAAGCTTCCGTCGTGCATCGCCAGCAAATGAGAGCTCCCCGACCAAATACAAGACCACCAGCAGCACCGCCTCATCGTCCTCTCCATCTTAGCACGAGGAATCGAGGAACGAACCCTCGAATCCACCGTGCCGTCTTCATCCCCATCCGCTCCGACAGCCGTGGTGTCGAGCAAGCTCGCGAGTGCCACGGACCACCATTCTTCGCCATTTCTGTGTCCATGTGCTCCCCTTGCTCTGCTCCCTCTCATGCACCTTCTCTCGTTGTCCAGGAACCACCGGAGCCGCCGCACCGTCCTCGCCGTCCCCTGCCGTGCTTCGTCGACATCGCGTGACGCGAGGAAGACGAAGAGGGCCGTGTACCCCTTCGTTCGCGCACATGGGCCACTGGCTGGGCCGCTCTCCTCACTGCTCGAGCGGATCTGGCCCAGATCTGGCCCAATCCCCTTTTTCCTGTTATATCTATTTCCTGTTTTAATTTTTCCTGCTAGATCTATGGTAGGAATAAATCCACCATTTAATCCCTGTGCTAGGTAATTGATTGTTTCGAATTTTGTTGTGTTCCTATGAGTTTTCTTAGACATGCAGAACTGGTTGCTTGCCAAAATACATTTTTAATTGTTGTGTAGATTAAATCTTGTAGAAAGAGTAGTTTTCACTAAATAATCAATATCTAGAGTTTTATAACTCCAAATATTGCAAACTAAAATTCCCTGGATAGCCTGAAGTGATACCTTTCTAGATCTGTTGGTCTTGTATGCAAATGAAGCCTAAAACAAAAGTTCTACTCATTCTTATAAACACACCAGTAGCACTTTAGTGATTTTTGTAGATTTTTGTGAAATGAATTTTGGAGTAAATCCAATTGGATTGTCTTCTATATGTGCAGGAGAACATACTCCTAGCTTGGCATGATTGTTTGATTTACAGAACTCTCTAGGTACAATTTTTAGTTAAAGTGTTGTTCTGCCACTAATAAAAAGAAATTAGATTAATTGCTTTTAGTTATGAATTTGTGGTTTGTGTTGATTGTTGATTGTTTTGGTACTGTCACTTGTGTGTTACTAATCTTTAAACATGTTAAAATATGTTAGTACTGTTAGTGGTTAGAGATAATCTTGTTTGAGTTAAACAGGTGTGGTTAAAGATGAATATGATGTTTCCAACTAATAATCAATCTTGCTTGTGTGCTTGAGAATTTAAGTAAACCGAATTCAATTGTTTTGACTTCTGTTCAGTAGTAGATGTTGTAGTAGTTCAGCTTGTGTGTTAGTGTTGCTTGGTCGAATGGTGTGGAAATTGTGTGTTTGTAACAGTTTCTGCAATAGGCAAAATGTTTCTTATTTGTTTTAATTAGGAATATGTTGCCTTACTTGTTAAACTTGTTTTCTTTAAGTTGAGTATTAGCTTGAGTGTCTTGTTAATGTCTCCACCTTAATTTGGTGAGACATGTTGAATTACAGAGAATTATTGGGTAACTTAACTTTTGTCTGAAGTATTTCCTGCCTAAGGAAATTTGTTTGTTAACAACCCTTCGTTGGAGTTGTTTAATACTTCATGTTTTAGCTTGTGATTGGTGGTATACTCCTGTTAGTATATTGCCCTTGTGTTTATGTCTTGAATAGTTCACTTGTTGGGTAATTTAAGTATGAGGTGAAGTTAGACAAGTGGTGATTATTGTGTAGAGTTGGGATTAAAATTTTAAAACATATGTTTTAATGTTTAATGTCTAGTCCTTGGTTAGTATATATGCTAGTGTTAGTAGCATGTAATGTCTTGCGTAGTTGGATTAATTTCTTGTTTGCATCTAGATAAGTGTGGTGATTGCTAAACTTGTTTGTTAAATAATAATGTTCCCTCATGATTTTTGTTTGATTATGGCTTGATGTTTGTTGCTTGATTAAATGGGTGCTATGTTTTCGGTTTGATTACTTGTTGGTATCCCACGTGTGAGTTGGTTTGCTTATTGTGTGTTGTTTTATTTTCATGTTTGTGACGCTAGACATTAACGCTACCGGAGTGGTCTTTGGAGAGGATTTATCGAAGAATGATGGGAGTTTATTTATTTGATCAGTAAAGAAGAAGTCCAGGAGCTTTATGCTGCAATCAGGCAAGCTACTTCACTGAGCTTGCATTTATGTACCTCTATTTTAATCTCAGGAGTTGTTCAAAAATATCAATGATTTTGGAAAACCCTTTTTACAAATACATGAAAACTATTTTGCCACCCTATGTAGAAGTATAAGGTAGTTATTTAAAACTATAGGATGGGAAAAACATTGTTTATTCAAAACTCCTTTGAAAATCCTTGGATGAATTATGGTATGCCGAGATGTCGGTGATGAAATGGAGAAGTGGAGTATGGTGATGTTTTTGAAAAATGCACATTGTGTCTTTGTACTATGACTACCAGCCGATAACCTGTGCGACCACATTTACCCACATATGGGCAAGGGCGTAGTCATATAGTTTGCTCGTGTTAGTACTGGATGCCTCAATAACGAGGATAACCTCGTTCCATGAGGGGATGGTCTGAGGACCTACCCCCTGACCTGGGTCCTCTTAAGCGAAGTCTACCGGAAGCCGGTATGAGCGTATGGGAGAAAGAGGATTGAAGGGCTCCCTTGGGTCCGCCGGGCAGAACTACGAGTCCTCACACTTAGTTTCTGAGGATTTAAGTGTCGATGGAAAGTGTCGTAGAGGCAGGGTCCTATACTAGCATGAGCAAAGGACAGGCTATGGCCGGAACTCAACTTCGCATACCTCTGGTATGGCGGGACGTGGCCGACACGATGAGTGACCGGATGGGTGTGAAAAGCGTGCTACCTCTGCAGAGGGTAAAACTATTCGAATAGCCGAGTCCTCGGATATGGACAGTTGGGAGGCTGTCCTAAGACCATGTGCAAGTTTTACAAAGTTTTGAGTTTGAAAGGAAAATGAAGTGGAGATTGTTTTTTTAACCGAAGGTATATTTTCGAGAAAAAGGTTTAAAAAGACTTCTTACCCTTTTTCAACAAACATGGTGAGAAAACTATTTTTCCAAAGGGTTTGTTTCCAAACCAAGATATTGAGAAACTACTTTTCAAAATATTTTGCCTTCAACCAGGATATAAGATCTACTCTTCTCTTTTTCAATAAAGATATAGAGATGTTTTTCTACAACTAAAGTTTTAAAGATTATCAAAACTAGTGCATGCTCAAGTTGGGGTAGTTTGCGAGTACAATCAAATGTACTCATATTGGTTTCGTCCCTGGCTATTGTCTTAGCCAGATTTTAAAGAGGAGCAGTTCGAAGAAGAGGAGTTCACTGCGTCTTTGCGAACTAGGGCGCTTCCCAGTCAGTTGCTGCCTGTAGGGTTATGGCAAATGACTTGGGCTCCACGTTGATTGGTGATTTTTTCCGCTGCAAGTACCTGCTGAAGTTGATCACTTCAATCAAGTAAGTAAATAAATTCGGTACGTATGGATGTTCTTTGATTACCAGGTTGATTGTGCTTCAGCGACGCACTGATCATGGGATCGCTGATATGTAGGCACAAGGGTATTTCGGACAGCTAGTCCGGGTTCCCCACAGACTTGGTATCAGAGCCATCCTGACTGTAGGAGACTTAGTTAGCATGGACGTTAGTTAGGAAAGGAAATATTTTTGTTAAAAATATATTACTACCAAAATATATTTTTATCTAGAGAAGTCCGAAAATGGCTTCCAATACTTCTCATCTTCTCAAATATTTCAAAGTCTTACCCCGCTATTTTAAGATTTTCCCAGGAGTCTTCTGTTACCTCTTACCCGTTCAAAACACTTGACGATGAACCCAAGTGAGACCTAATTAGCTAGCACCTACAAGAAGAAGCTTCCATCGCAAATATTCAACATTCAAATCAAGGTGGTTGATTTGCAAATGCCAAGATCGTCGACACCAACAAAGCAAGAGATCTCCGAAGACCTCAGCTCAACATCAACAATTATACTCAAGTTGCAACTTCGACAATCTCAATTTCTCCAGCTGAAGACTAAGGCGATGAAATGAAAATTTCAGCAACCATGTTTGACCCAGACCCATAGGATGAATAGGATACGCTCACTTCTCTTTCTTGAGCTACTCCCATTTACCCGAGTATTAGACGTCGTTGGTACTAAGTGTACCTTGCTTGTTGATTGATTATGTGTTTGTTCCTTGATTGTGTGTTGTTGTTTGCGAGTTCTCTGTTTGAGTGTTGTTTTTCTAGTGTGTTCACAATCACGCCTTGTCGGCAGCACAATGTAACCACACTTTTATCGCTTGCTTTATTTTCTACTGTTTGCAAAAACCTTTTACCTTATTGGCCATAGATGCACTTTGTGTATCCTTTCAAAAGACCGACCTAGAGAACCTCCAGAAATTTTGTCCTAGTAAGAGGAGCAAGGTATGGAATACTCTCTACTCCAACCTTGGGGCCCAAGACTCTACGACTTTCTGCAAGACGGATAGCGACCTTCATGCATCGTTTTGAACGACCACATCAAGCTATCGAGAAAGATGAAGATTAGAGAGACGACGTTCGATGACACTAGTCGTATCCCGTCGGACTAACAAAAAAAATTATGAAAGCTAACGTGACTAACATAATTGATCTAACTTTAAATCTCTCATTTAACCAAGTTTTGCAAAATTATTAACTGCTTTTTCTGGACAAAGGAAAGAGGTGCCATAGGACGACCCAAAACTATTTGGTAAGGAGAACTTTAGAAGGATATAAGATTGTCGGACTATAAGATTATTAGTTAAAAGGATCCCTTAATAATCTAGTTGATGAGATCAAAATTTGGTGGATGATGTTGGTAATATCAAAAATTTGGGGTTTAGAATAAAAGTGAAAACTTGGAGTGGATCGATAAATTAAGTGGGTTTGGACAAATGATATATTTGATTAATGCTCTAGGGCTAACCAGTTGTGGTCCCCAACCATTGGTGGTTATCGGGAGCTAGAAGACGTGACCCTTGATTTATGGTTTAGAAATAAAGGTGAAAGTTATTGGATTTTTAGGAAGCACTTGCTGATAAAATGATATTGGATTGGTTAGAAGCAAGTAGATTAAGAAGAATGCTCCGGTGTTGGAATGTTTAGGGTGATTCTTAGCGCAAGTGACCTTTGTAATAAATTCTTATCGGAATATAGGAAGTGGTCAGAGATGAATTAGCAAATGAGCAAATCGTTGTATGCAAGAAATAATTGGTGGAGGATAAATGAATGTTTATCGGATTCTAGTAATCAATATGACTTGGTCTAGTAGCCGGACATTCTAGGTGACAGTAGTTTTCAGAGCTTGTCACGCTCTGTTTGGATTATTCTTAGAAAGATCATTTACCTTTGATTATGAGGTCAAGGCCAAAAGTGTTGAGATAAAATCTGAATTTGGTTAGAAAGTGGGTCAATTCTTGATGAAATAATCACATGATTGTTGGGTGCTTTATTTAGCTTTGATGATATGGTCGTGGGAAAATGACAACCTGAAGGAGTCAGATATTGTGAGATATGCCTAACTGGGGAGAAAAATCAATCAAGAAATAATTGGTGGAGCACTATGATGTTTGTGATAGAATGTAATGGGAAGACTATGCCTAAAAAGGTTTGATGGGTACCCGATAGATTGAACTATACTATGCTAAAGAGTTTATACCCGAGGAAGATGAGGGTGGATTAAAATTTACTTGGGCAGGGCCATGTTTCAAATTAACTGGTTGATAGTAGTGGCCTTACCAGAGATATTGGAATGGTATTTTGAAAACTCGCGAATTAGAGGCCTATGTAAAGTTGGTCGTTTAGGATCTTAGGTATAAGAGGTTTGATGTTTAAGGTATGGCACCCAACTCCCTTGAAAACTAACATGAACCCCTCAACCACAAAGTTTTCCCGGAAACCCGAACTATTCTGGTGCACTCTAACTTACATGTGAAGACACCTGCGAAGCTGTGTGAAGACCCGGAACCAAAGAAGCAATGTACCAGACTATCATTGAGTATTTGGAAACTCTTACATCAGAATCTATTACTCTTAACCTCTCTAGAAATAGTGTGATCATCAAATGTTCGGGTTATATAGAAGTAGTTTGGTAACGAGCCTCATGAACTTGTTAGCAACTTACTTTTGTTTGCTCAAACAATTGAGTGTCATACACAAATAAACGGAACGTCAGATAATTCAGTACATCTCAGCCTTTGGAATATGAAAAGTAGTTTGATGACAAGACTAGCTACCTTGTTAACAAATTCTTCTTGTATGACTAAGGCAATTCGATGTCATAAAATACACCCACATTCTTATACAACTAACCAATGGAAGGCCTCGCGACATCAAGTTGTTAAGATCTCACATAGCGACCTTACTGAAGGAGCAACGACCTCGGAAGAGTAGTCAACCTCAAAACCTGTGCCCTCATACTCCCCTGTACCCCCGGGCAAATCTCGAGGACGAGATTTATTTTAAGGGGGGAAGGATTTGTAACATCCCAAATTTATAATAAGAATAAATAAGACCCAAAATTCAGAACCAACAAAAACTTTTTGAATTATTTCACAAATGATTGTGTTTTCCTTTAAATTGTTCTGTTTAACCTTGTGTAACTTGATGTTTATGATTGTTTGACTAGTAAATGTCAACCCAAGAAATCAACCTAAGTAAAAATATATTTAAAACTCTGGTGATCATGTTATGACAAGAATATATTCCATATATCTTTTCCATTCTTATTTTTCGCCAAGGTCCATTTCAATGATTTGGTTTTAGCAGCAAATAAAATACCCACTCTTGAGAAGATAAAAGTATTTCCAAAATTACATGTTTCAAAAATATGGAGATCTATCTGTGATCTCCTATCTATTCTTCAACCTTGATATTTTACAATCCCTATTTTATAAACTCCTATGTTTCCACTCCCTTTGAAAATAACTCTAGTGGGAAATATATTACCTCACATATTTCCATTCTCAAACCTTTTTGAAAACTATTAATATATGAGGTGAGACATTTCCTACCCATCATCTTGCCATGATTAAGTGTGATCATTATATGGTAGTATTGTTAAATAAGGAAACTATAGTATGATAAATTCTTGTGGTTTGATTTGTGTGGTCATGTTTGTGATCTTAAGATTGTGGTGTTGTTGATATTGTTGTGTTGTTTGCTTGTGAGGATAGATTCCTCAATTGTGCTTAACACTAAGATAAAACACCCTTTACAACAATATTGGAATGTGACTTGAATAAACACAAACCCTTTAGAATTATCCACACCTAAGTTAAAGTCCTAAGTTAGGGAAATAACTTTGTTAAAATTCCCTCTCTGTCTATTCCTCCCTTCCATGAAAACAATTATGTTTTCTTTATCCAAATTCTAGGAGTGAGATGAACTAATAATCATCCCCACTTCATATCACCCCTCCTCAAGTAAACCTACTTTTCGATTTAAAACAAATCCCTCAATTCATTTATCAAAAAAGGAAATGAAGGTCATGAGTTAAAAATGATCTTCATAAATAAATTCCCTCCTAAATTCTCTACTTCCTCCAAACCAGTATTCCCTCTATGAAAACATAAATTATTTTGAAGCTACCTTATTTGTCAAGGAAGTTCCAAAAGTTCGACACAATATTTTATCACTGGTTTTAAAATACTAAAGAATGTTAATTCAGTTTTTGCCAAAAATGACATATTTAAACTCTATGAACAAATATTGCTCAAAACATTTTCTTTTCAAAAACCAATTTTTGTGGAGCTTCCGCATGTATATGGGAGGCTACCTGAATTTTCTCGGAATTTTGTAAAATGTTTTAATACCCCAAATAAATCCTTAAAACTCCACTGGTTTTGAAAAGGAAATAAAAGAAAGAGAAAAGGACCTAGTTGTGATTGCAGAAAGAATTGCAGGGGCCTCTTTGCAAAAGCTTCGTTGACCTCCTGTAGCTCCAATGCCGCACGGCATGGACGCCGTGCTCCTCACGCCGTGGTCGCCGATCGAGCACTCCACCGTGGCCCCCTTCCTCCTTGCTGCGGAGGAGAAAAGACTCCTCCATGCCACTCCTCTGCCACCGTGCTCCCTTGCCGTGTTTCTCTCGCCGTTGTTGCCGTGCTCCTTGCGCCATGTCGACACCACCGTGGCCCCCCTCCCTCCTTGCAGCGGAGGAGATAAGCACCCCACGGCACTCCTCTGTTGCCCTCACTCCTCACTACTCGCTCTCTCTCTCTCGCTCCCTCATTTTCTTCCACGAACCGAACCGCAGCCGAAGCTTCCGTCGCGCATCGCCGGCAAATGAGAGCTCCCCGACCAAATACAAGACCACCAGCAGCACCGCCTCGTCGTCCTCTCCATCTTAGCCGAGGAATCGAGGAACGAACCCTCGAATCCACCGTGCCGTCTTCATCCCCATCCGCTCCGACAGCCGTGGTGTCGAGCAAGCTCGCGAGTGCCACGGACCACCATTCTTCGCCATTTCTGTGTCCATGTGCTCCCCTTGCTCTGCTCCCTCTCATGCGCCTTCTCTCGTTGTCCAGGAACCACCGGAGCCGCCGCACCGTCCTCGCCGTCCCCTGCCGTGCTTCGTCGACATCGCGTGACGCGAGGAAGACGAAGAGGGCCGCGTACCCCTTCGTTCGCGCGCATGGGCCACTGGCTGGGCCGCTCTCCTCACTGCTCGAGCGGATCTGGCCCAGATCTGGCCCAATCCCCTTTTTCCTGTTATATCTATTTCCTGTTTTAATTTTTCCTGCTAGATCTATGGTAGGAATAAATCCACCATTTAATCCCTGTGCTAGGTAATTGATTGTTTCGAATTTTGTTGTGTTCCTATGAGTTTTCTTAGACATGCAGAACTGGTTGCTTGCCAAAATACATTTTTAATTGTTGTGTAGATTAAATCTTGTAGAAAGAGTAGTTTTCACTAAATAATCAATATCTAGAGTTTTATAACTCCAAATATTGCAAACTAAAATTCCCTGGATAGCCTGAAGTGATACCTTTCTAGATCTGTTGGTCTTGTATGCAAATGAAGCCTAAAACAAAAGTTCTACTCATTCTTGTAAACACACCAGTAGCACTTTAGTGATTTTTGTAGATTTTTGTGAAATGAATTTTGGAGTAAATCCAATTGGATTGTCTTCTATATGTGCAGGAGAACATACTCCTAGCTTGGCATGATTGTTTGATTTACAGAACTCTCTAGGTACAATTTTTAGTAAAAGTGTTGTTCTGCCACTAATAAAAAGAAATTAGATTAATTGCTTTTAGTTATGAATTTGTGGTTTGTGTTGATTGTTGATTGTTTTGGTACTGTCACTTGTGTGTTACTAATCTTTAAACATGTTAAAATATGTTAGTACTGTTAGTGGTTAGAGATAATCTTGTTTGAGTTAAACAGGTGTGGTTAAAGATGAATATGATGTTTCCAACTAATAATCAATCTTGCTTGTGTGCTTGAGAATTTAAGTAAACCGAATTCAATTGTTTTGACTTCTGTTCAGTAGTAGATGTTGTAGTAGTTCAGCTTGTGTGTTAGTGTTGCTTGGTCGAATGGTGTGGAAATTGTGTGTTTGTAACAGTTTCTGCAATAGGCAAAATGTTTCTTATTTGTTTTAATTAGGAATATTTGCCTTACTTGTTAAACTTGTTTGTCTTTAAGTTGAGTATTAGCTTGAGTGTCTTGTTAATGTCTCCACCTTAATTTGGTGAGACATGTTGAATTACAGAGAATTATTGGGTAACTTAACTTTTGTCTGAAGTATTTCCTGCCTAAGGAAATTTGTTTGTTAACAACCCTTCGTTGGAGTTGTTTAATACTTCATGTGTTTAGCTTGTGATTGGTGGTATACTCCTGTTAGTATATTGCCCTTGTGTTTATGTCTTGAATAGTTCACTTGTTGGGTAATTTAAGTATGAGGTGAAGTTAGACAAGTGGTGATTATTGTGTAGAGTTGGGATTAAAATTTTAAAACATATGTTTTAATTTTAATGTCTAGTCCTTGGTTAGTATATATGCTAGTGTTAGTAGCATGTAATGTCTTGCGTAGTTGGATTAATTTCTTGTTTGCATCTAGATAAGTGTGGTGATTGCTAAACTTGTTTGTTAAATAATAATGTTCCCTCATGATTTTTGTTTGATTATGGCTTGATGTTTGTTGCTTGATTAAATGGGTGCTATGTTTTCGGTTTGATTACTTGTTGGTATCCCACGTGTGAGTTGGTTTGCTTATTGTGTGTTGTTTTATTTTATGTTTGCGACGCTAGACATTAACGCTACCGGAGTGGTCTTTGGAGAGGATTTATCGAAGAATGATGGGAGTTTATTTATTTGATCAGTAAAGAAGAAGTCTAGGAGCTTTATGCTGCAATCAGGCAAGCTACTTCACTGAGCTTGCATTTATGTACCTCTATTTTAATCTCAGGAGTTGTTCAAAAATATCAATGATTTTGGAAAACCCTTTTTACAAATACATGAAAACTATTTTGCCACCCTATGTAGAAGTATAAGGTAGTTATTTAAAACTATAGGATGGGAAAAACATTGTTTATTCAAAACTCCTTTGAAAATCCTTGGATGAATTATGGTATGCCGAGATGTCGGTGATGAAATGGAGAAGTGGAGTATGGTGATGTTTTTGAAAAATGCACATTGTGTCTTTGTACTATGACTACCAGCCGATAACCTGTGCGACCACATTTACCCACATATGGGCAAGGGCGTAGTCATATAGTTTGCTCGTGTTAGTACTGGATGCCTCAATAACGAGGATAACCTCGTTCCATGAGGGGATGGTCTGAGGACCTACCCCTGACCTGGGTCCTCTTAAGCGAAGTCTACCGGAAGCCGGTATGAGCGTATGGGAGAAAGAGGATTGAAGGGCTCCCTTGGGTCCGCCGGGCAGAACTACGAGTCCTCACACTTAGTTTCTGAGGATTTAAGTGTCGATGGAAAGTGTCGTAGAGGCAGGGTCCTATACTAGCATGAGCAAAGGACAGGCTATGGCCGGGAACTCAACTTCGCATACCTCTGGTATGGCGGGACGTGGCCGACACGATGAGTGACCGGATGGGTGTGTGAAAAGCGTGCTACCTCTGCAGAGGGTAAAACTATTCGAATAGCCGAGTCCTCGGATATGGACAGTTGGGAGGCTGTCCTAAGACCATGTGCAAGTTTTACAAAGTTTTGAGTTTGAAAGGAAAATGAAGTGGAGATTGTTTTTTTAACCGAGGTATATTTTCGAGAAAAAGGTTTAAAAAGACTTCTTACCCTTTTTCAACAAACATGGTGAGAAAACTATTTTTCCAAAGGGTTTGTTTCCAAACCAAGATATTGAGAAACTACTTTTCAAAATATTTTGCCTTCAACCAGGATATAAGATCTACTCTTCTCTTTTTCAATAAAGATATAGAGATGTTTTTCTACAACTAAAGGTTTTAAAGATTATCAAAACTAGTGCATGCTCAAGTTGGGGTAGTTTGCGAGTACAATCAAATGTACTCATATTGGTTTCATCCCTGGCTATTGTCTTAGCCAGATTTTAAAGAGGAGCAGTTCGAAGAAGAGGAGTTCTCTGGCGTCTTTGCGAACTAGGGCGCTTCCCAGTCAGTTGCTGCCTGTAGGGTTATGGCAAATGACTTGGGCTCCACGTTGATTGGTGATTTTTTTCCGCTGCAAGTACCTGCTGAAGTTGATCACTTCAATCAAGTAAGTAAATAAATTCGGTACGTATGGATGTTCTTTGATTACCAGGTTGATTGTGCTTCAGCGACGCACTGATCATGGGATCGCTGATATGTAGGCACAAGGGTATTTCGGACAGCTAGTCCGGGTTCCCCACAGGTAGATCAAGGAGTGGAAGTGCCCCCACCGTATCGTGAAGAGCCGTACTACCAGCACGTTGATCCAGGCAAGCTTAATCCCCCCTCTGAGCATATCTTATCCTATTTTCCGCAAATATTTTCTCCACTATAATATTGCATGTGGTTCCAAATGTCAATTTATTGGATTAGAGTATCCTATAGTTGCATTAAGTTTCCGATGCCATTTACCTGTTTCCCTCCTATTATCCGTAGGATTGTATTGCTGGCCGAGATACTTACTATGCTATGTTGATGCTTAGCCATGCTTAGTTAATTGCATAGCTATACGATGGTTGGTTCGTGTTGGTAACAGGTGATGAGATGAGAATGATGGTGGAGAAATTGTGGTGGCGTGAGGCCTATGCATTCGCAGTGCAGGAACCCTCATAGACTAAATAACTCGGGCGGGGCTAGACAGGGTCCTCTAGTTCGGGCTTCCATTTGCGCGTGCGTGATGATGGTGGGATGAACTGAGATGAGGATGGTGGTGTTAGGAAAATGAGTGGCCGTGGGGCGGGTGTTGCAGGCACTGGCTGCCTGCCGCCACTGATGATCCTGGGAAGTCCTTAACGAGGGAGAAGTCGACACCGCTCCCACCCAGCCGGCTTTCCAAGGAAGAGAGCTAATGATCAGGTAATGGGCCGGACGGTACGCGTGGCAAACATTGTACACCCCTGCAGGGTAAATCTTTTCGAAAAGCCGTGTCCGCGGTTATGGACGACTTGGGAAGTGAAGGTAAGATCATAGAATAACTTTAACGGAATGATTAAAAACTGGGTACTAGAGGTACCACTCACAAATGCAAGGTGAGCTTCCTCGAGGGTGATTCGGGGAGGTGCCTTTGATGAACAGGTACAATGGTTGATGATGGTTGATGTGAGTAAGGTGATGAAGAAAGAGTTACTCTTACCTCTTTTAAAATTTCTGATTAGTCGATGCCTTTGAGTTATGTTTTCATAAATAAAATCAGCTTTATGCAAAACAGCCATATAACTTTGAAAGCCTCATCGAGCTAAGCTCTATATATAATCTTGCGAGTTCGTCGAACTCAACGTCGTTTGTTTTGTTTCAGAGGAGGACTTCACCGACCTCGAAGGTGGGTTCTTTGTGGACGTCGACGAGTAGTCTGGGGTTCCCAGGTGGCAGCTTGGGACATCCCGGAACAGCTGGCGCTGGATGTTTATTGTAGGCCTCTTAGGCCATATTTGGATCTTGTTGTTTAGAACAACTTAATTTGCTTCCGCTTGTTGTAATGTTGGGTCTGTGACCTCTGGTTGTCATTTGCTATCTTTCTCTATTATAAGAGTTGAACTATATGATTTGTGTCGTAGAGTCTGTGATGTGCCAGTTGTTCCACAAGTCTTGATCTCTCTATTATGCTTTGATAGTGGTGGTATCGGATAACCGGGACACAGTATCACTGTATAGCAGTCGGGTCGGGGCGCACAAGTTGGTATCAGAGCAGTACTGCCTGTAGGAAACCCTTCTACTGGTCGATGTTGAGTCTAGTGTTTGTGAAAATATTTTTAACCTAAAAATGAGTTGTGAAAACCATCTTAGGATTCTTTTTACTCCTTATCTGGTTACCCTCTAATCTCGGAGCAATCTTATCTCGATTTGAGTTTAAAGGTTTTACTCCTCGTCTGTTACTTCAAAATGATTAGAAACGGGGTGGGTTCGACCTTTAGTGTTATGTGTCACGTTGCTCCCGCTGCGTTGCAATCCCAAATCAACTCAGATGTTTCTACCAATCTAATCTTTGATCCTTTCTTTGGGTTTTAACCCACGGACTTGAACATAAGGTCCCGGATTGTGTCAACTAGAGTGTGTTAAGTTGTGATTTCTTAACTCTCACTAGTAGCACATGATGCTGATCTTTGACCCAAGTTCTATCTTGTTGATTCCTTTCTTTGCAAGTATTATCGTCCCTAGTCTGTGTACTTGTGTAGACGCTAATGCTATTGTTCGACCATTCGGAGAAAGATACTAACGTGTCATTGTCAAATCTCCAGAATGGCTCGAGGAGGCCGTGGAGGCCGTGGTGGTCGCGGTAACCACAATGATGATGAGGATGATCTGCCGCCACCACCCTCGATGGCTGAGGTCTTGATGGCCATTGAGGAGAACCGTGGGCGCAATGAGCGCTTGCTTGAGCAGTTGGTGCAGCAGAATGCACGGAGGAACGAGTGCAACACTCTCACCGAGTTCCTGCGCTCGCAGCCACCCACCTTTGCTGATGCTAAGGAGCCACTGGAAGCTGATGATTGGCTTCGTGCTTTGGAGCGCAAGTTCTCCGCGCTCATGTCCCATTGGCGGAGCAAGTCAACTTTGCCACCTACCTCTGGTTGGTGCTGCTGGCTGTTGGTGGGAGAGCCATGTGGCTTTGTTTCCAGCCAACCATGTCTTCACCTGGGCTGATTTCGCACTGCCTTCCGTGCGGAGTACATTCCCCAGCCGATCATGGACTTGAAGAGGAGGGAGTTCCTGGATTTGCAACAGGGACGGATGGACCTCCGCACTTATGGTCGTGAGTTCAACCATCTCTCTCGTTACGCCCCAAGGGACGTGACCAATGATGCTGACAAGCAAGAGCTGTTCCGCAAGGGTCTACTCCGCAGCTCGCTATGAGCTATTGCCCTTCAGGTTCCAGACCTATCAGGAGCTGTTCAACCAGGCTTTCACCTTGAGCAAGGAAGAAAGGAACTTGAAGCTTCCAAGAGGCCCGCACATGGGGACCACCAGAGTTCCTCGGGTTCTGAGAGCAAGAAGCGCAGGGTGTTTGTCCCTACAGCGCTGTACCTCGTGCTCCATTCATGCCAAGAGCCGCAGGATACAGGCCACCTCCTCCGCGCCCCACTACTTCGACACTTGGGGTAGGCGGAGTGGGTACCGTCCTATGCTACCTGCTCCACCTGGAGTCACTTGCTACACCTGTGGCCAGGCTGGCCACTACTCCAGGGAGTGCCCCCAGAAGGCACCTCTCGCGATAACTCCTGCACGAGCCCCTGCCACTCCAGCTGGCAAGGCTGGACCTATTGTGCGTGGTCGCCTGAACCACATCTCTGCTGAAGAAGCTGAAGAGGACCCCGGCGTTCTTATGGGTGAGTTCGAATCAACAACAATCGTGCTACAGTTTTGTTTGATTCTGGAGCATCGCATTCATTCATATCCATAGCTTTTGCAAAAGAGCACAAAATACCGTTTGAGAAAATGAGCCGTCCTTGGTGATCGCTACTCCTGGCTCCAAATGGCAAACCGATGGGGTTACTCCTGAAGTCCAGATTACTATCGGTTATTACTCTTTTCCTTTGCTTTGGTAGCTCTGAGGTCAAATGGCATTGATGTCATACTGGGCATGAACTGGCTAGCCAAATACCAGGCTAATCTCGACTGTGCTGCCAAGACCGTCACCGTGACCAATTCTTCCGGTGACAGTGTGAAGTATTGGTCTGCACTGTCAAGACCTCCATCTCAGTCATACCCAACTCACCTGAGATTCTCCTTTGCTTTATGGAAGGCGAATCCCCTCCTGAAATCCAGGACATACACGTGGTGTGTGACTTCCCGGATGTGTTCCCGGAAGAATTGCCTGGCATGCCTCCTGACCGAAGTGTGGAGTTTGTCATAGATCTACTTCCCGGTACTGCTCCAATTTCCAAGAAGCCCTACCGTATGCCGGTGGAAGAGTTGGCTCTGTTGAAAGAGCAAATTGATCAGCTGTTAGCTAAGGAGTTCATCCAGCCTAGCAGTTCACCTTGGGGTTGTCCGGTACTCTTTGTCAAGAAGAGGGATTCTACCGTGCCTCGTCTAGTCTCTGACTATCGACCGTTGAATGCGGTGACAATCAAGAACAAGTATCCTATTCCTCGCATCAATGATCTGTTGGATCAGTTAGCTGGTGCAACGGTATTCTCCAAGATGGATCTGAGGTCAGGCTACCATCAGATAAAAATCAGAAAGGAGGATATTCCAAAGACGGCATTTGTTACTCGTTATGGCTCATATGAGTATACCGTCATGTCCTTTGGTCTCACAAATGCCCAGCTACTTTCATGAGGCTCATGAACTCCATCTTCATGGATTATCTTGATAAGTTTGTCGTCATTTACATCGATGACATCCTCATTATTCCAAAACCAATGAAGAGCATGAGGAACATCTTCGTTTGGTTCTGACACGACTTCGAGAACACCGCCTCTATGCCAAGTTCTCCAAGTGTGAGTTTGGTTGGATAATCTCGTCTTCCTTGGTCATGTGATATCCGCTAATGGTGTGGCTGTCATTCCTGACAAGATTCAGTCCATTTGGATTGGAAAACTCCAATGTCAGTCAAGGACATTCGAAGCTTTCTCGGATTGGCGGGTTATTACGCCGATTCATCGAAGGTTTCTCCAAGATAGCCAAGGCCCTGACTGACCTTCTCAAGAAGGATAAAAAGTTTGTATGGTCGGCCGAAGCTGAAGAGAGTTTCAAAACACTGAAAGCCAAGCTCACGTCCGCTCCTGTGCTTGTCCTGCCGGACACGAGCAAGGATTTCGTCGTCTTCTGTGACGCCTCTCTGCAAGGCTTGGGCTGTGTGTTATGCAAGATGGCCATGTGGTGGCATATGCTTCTCGCCAACTTAAGCCGCATGAGCACAACTACCCAACTCATGATCTAGAACTTGCCGCTGTGGTCTATGCTTTGAAGCAATGGAGACCATACCTGTTTGGTAACCGTTGCGAGATCTTCTCGGATCACAAGAGTCTGAAGTACCTCTTCACCCAGCCGGATTTAAATCTCAGGCAAAGGCGTTGGTTGGAGTTAATCACGGACTATAATGTGAGTCTGAACTATCAACCCGGCAAAGCAAACGTCGTGGCTGACGCGCTAAGTCGGAAGTCTATTGCAACAATCTGATGATTGAAGGCCAACCTGCTCTCCATGAAGAGTTCGCCCGTTTGAACCTGGAAATTGTTCCCTCTGGCTACCTTGCAAATCTGGAGATCAAATCTACTCTTGTAGACCAGATTAAGGATGCTCAAAGCGTGACAAGGGTATTCTAAAAATCAAGGAGAACATTGCTAGCGGGAAGGCCAAATGTTTTTCTGTCAATGAATCCGGAGTTGTTTATTTTGGTGACCGCTTGGTAGTGCCAAAGAAACAAAATTGAGGGGTTGATCCTCCAAGAAGCTCATGAATCTCCTCTCTCTATTCATCCCGGTAGTACCAAAATGTACCAAGACCTTCGGCCACAATTCTGGTGGACTCGGATGAAACGAGAAATTGCTAGGTATGTTGCTGAATGCGACACCTGTCGACGGGTAAAGGCTGAACATCAAAGGCCTGCCGGCACTCTTCGCCCTATTGCTATTCCCGAGTGGAAATGGGATGAATTGGTATGGACTTCATTACTGGTCTGCCGAAGTCTCCAAAGGGACATGATGCCATTTGGGTCATCATTGATCGACTATCAAAAGTGGCTCACTTCCTCCCCGTTCGTGGACATTACTGCTGCCAAGTTGGCAGACCTGTATACCTCTCGTATCGTCGTCCTTCACGGCATTCCCAAGAAGATAATTTCTGATCGTGGAAGCCTATTCACCTCCAAGTTTTGGACTAGTTTCCAAACTGCTATGGGAACTCGTCTTAACTTCAGCACCGCGTTCCATCCTCAAACTGATGGTCAGACCGAAAGAGTGAACCAAGTTTTGGAAGACATGCTTAGGGCATGTGTAATCTCTTTTGGCAAGGATTGGGAAAAGTATCTCCCTTTCGCGGAATTCTCCTACAACAACAGCTATCAAGCTAGTCTGGGCATGGCTCCATTTGAGGCTCTATATGGAAGAAAATGCCGCACTCCTCTAAATTGGTCCGAGACCGGAGAGAGGGCACTCTTTGGTCCGGATTATCAATGAAGCTGAGGAGAAGGTTAGAATCATAGGGAGAATCTGAAGATTGCTCAGTCTAGGCAGAAGAGCTACTATGATAAGCACCATCAGGAAATTCACTATGAAATTGGTGATAAAGCTTATCTCCGCGTCTCTCCCCTTCGTGGCGTTCGCCGCTTTGGTATCAAAGGGAAATTGGCACCTCGCTATGTTGGCCCTTCACCGTTCTGGCCAAGCGAGGAGATCTTTCTTATAAGTTGGAATTACCGGTCATCTTTCCCAATGTACATGATGTGTTTCATGTCTCTCAACTTCGGTGCTTTAAGGATCCTATCCATGGGTCAATCACGAGGAGCTGGATCTCCAGGAAGATCTTACCTATCGCGAGCATCCTATCCGTGTCCTGGATGAAGCCAAAAGGAAGACCCGTAACAAGACTACCAAGTTTCTCAAGATTTAGTGGTCGCACCATTCCGAGGAAGAAGCGACTTGGGAAAGAGAGTCTAGTCTTCGTGAGGAGTATCCCGACTTCTTTTCGTAGTCTTAGAATCTCGGGACGAGATTCCTGTAAGGAGGGTAGAATTGTAACAGCCCGAAGTTTAAGAACCTAAAAACCCGTGTAAATTTTTTTTTCTGCTTTTGTGTTCATTGCATCATGGCATCATGCATCATGTTGTTGTTGCTAGGGAATTGTTGTAGTTTCTAGGGAATTGTTGAGGTTGCTAGGGAATGGTGGTGGTGTGGCACCACTTAAAACCAAATGGCCAAATGTGCTTCAACAAATTTCAAAACAACAAAGGCACTCAATCTTACAAAATAAAATTACTTTGACATTTCATATTTGTCAAGGAAGTTCCAAGAGTTCAAAACACAATTTAGAACTTGCTTGAAATTTTCTAAAGAAGCAACATTTTGAAATTTAGAAAATTGCCCGAATTGAATCCTATGAACAAAGTGGTACCAAACTATTTTATTTGGAGGTGCCAATTTTTGTGGAGCTCCCACATGATATAAAAAGGCCACACAAATTATTTCATAATTTCTGAAAATGTTTGGGTGCCTTAATTAAATCACTGGAGCTGCTGGTTTTAAAAGGTTTTATAATTTAAAAGGGAAAAGGACCTGTTCGTGATGGAATCAAAACTTCCAGGGGGTTTTCTGGAAAACTCCCATGCCGCGCGCCCCAGCGCCAGGCCCCCTCCTCGCTGCTTCCACTTGCCAGGAGAAGACCACCCCGAGGCTGCACTCCTCCTCCTACCCCGTCCCCACTCGCTCACCTGCCCCGTTCCCCTCTCGTCTCTCTCTCGCCATGGAGCCGCACCGAGCTCGCTGTCTCCGCCGCCGCGCCGTTGATTGAGAGCTCCCCGGGCAATTCCGAGACCACCACCAGCTTCGCCTCGTCGTCTTCTTCTTCTCCACCCACGGAATCGAGCCGGGCTGGCTGAAATCGCCGTCGCCGCCGAGTTCCTCTCCGACCAAGGCCGCCGTCGCGCCGAGCGAATTCATCGCCGTAGGAGCAACTCCGGTCCTCTCGAGCCACAGACGCTTCCAGGGTGAGCCACCGAACCTCCCCCGTCCACCTCTAGTTCGCTCGTGCTTCGTATTCTTGCCGTGGAGCAAGGAAGCCCGCCGTCGCCGCTAGTTGTGTTGCATCGGATAATCCGAGCGAAGAACGACCGGATTTTCCGAAATGTTTCAGTACGTTTGGACCTTAGGTCCTTAGTCGATTTTTCTTCAACGGCAGAGAAGATCGGATAATCCGATTCCAGGATGTTCGGATTTTCCGGGGAACGCCAGTACGAGATGTTCTTCTTTCCTTAGTCGAATTTGGGGTCTATTTTTCTATCGGATATTCCGATTCCTTAAAATTCGGAAATTCCGAAATTTCCCAGTCCCAAAATATTCCTGTTCAATTTAATTTCTTTGCTTACTAATTGGGTTAAGTAATCCGAGGGTTGTTTAAAATGACTTATAATCAGGACATATTTAAAAGAGGGAATAAAATGTAATGACGTTTTAACGGTGCATCCGATAAATGCGTGTAAGATACCCGAATGTCCGGAAATTCGTGAACCAACCGTTTAAATGGTTATCAGGTTTATTAAATCTCCGATACCCTGCATTGCATCATCTGATCATAACATCTTATATCCAAGTGCAACATAGGGTTCCATCTTCCTTAATCAACAGATAAAGTTCGTTCATGACCTAATTTCACGGGATATCCGGGATGCGCCCTCCCGGGGATTTAAAATGTCATGTCATCATGTGTTTGCGCATTGCACCGATGTTATCCGTGGTTTTGATTGTTCCTCTCCGGTATTGTTTGTGCATCGGTAGATCAAGGAGTGGAAGTGCCCCCACCGTATCGTGAAGAGCCGTACTACCAGCACGTTGATCCAGGCAAGCGTAATCCCCCCTCTGAGCATATCTTATCCTATTTTCCGCAAATATTTTCTCCACTATAATATTGCATGCGGTTCCAAATGTCAATTTATTGGATTAGAGTATCCTATAGTTGCATTAAGTTTCCGATGCCATTTACCTGTTTCCCTCCTATTATCCATAGGATTGTATTGCTGGCCGAGATACTTACTATGCTATGTTGATGCTTAGCCATGCTGAGTTAATTGCATAGCTATACGATGGTTGGTTCATGTTGGTAACAGGTGATGAGATGAGAATGATGGTGGAGAAATTGTGGTGACGGATAATAAAATGCTTAAAGGTGGGGATGAGAGGCCACTGTGGTTGTGGTGTTTTGTCTCGTTCTCGCCGCCTAGGTGCGAGTTCTATACCTCTTGAACCAAGACTGAGCGTGCAACCATGCGTGAGGCCTATGCATTCGCAGTGCAGGAACCCTCATAGACTAATTAACTCGGGCGGGGCTAGCCAGGGTCCTCTAGTTCGGGCTTCCATTTGCGCGTGCGTGATGATGGTGGTAGGCATTGGGAAGTCCTTAACGAGGGAGAAGTCGACAGCGCTCCCACCCAGCCGGCTTTCCAAGGAAGAGAGCTAATGATCAGGTAATGGGCCGGACGGTACGCGTGGCAAACATTGTACACCCCTGCATGGTAAATCTTTTCGAAAAGCCGTGTCCGCGGTTATGGACGACTTGGGAAGTGAAGGTAAGATCATAGAATAACTTTAACGGAATGATTAAAAACTGGGTACTAGAGGTACCACTCACAAACGCAAGGTGAGCTTCCTCGAGGGTGATTCGGGGAGGTGCCTTTGATGAACAGGTACAATGGTTGATGATGGTTGATGCTGAGTAAGGTGATGGAAGAAAGAGTTACTCCTTACCTCTTTTAAAATTTCTGATTAGTCGATGCCTTTGAGTTATGTTTTCATAAATAAAATCAGCTTTATGCAAAACAGCCATATAACTTTGAAAGCCTCATCGAGCTAATGCTCTATATATAATCTTGCGAGTTCGTCGAACTCAACGTCGTTTGTTTTGTTTCAGAGGACGACTTCACCGACCTTGAAGGTGGGTTCTTTGTGGACGTCGACGAGTAGTCTGGGGTTCCCAGGTGGCAGCTTGGGACATCCCGGAACAGCTGGCGCTGGATGTTTATCTGTAGGCCTCTTAGGCCATATTTGGATCTTGTTGTTTAGACAACTTAATTTGCTTCCGCTTGTTGTAATGTTGGGTCTGTGACCTCTGGTTGGCATTTGCTATCTTTCTCTATTATAAGAGTTGAACTATATGATTTGTGTCGTAGAGTCTGTGATGTGCCAATTGTTCCACAAGTCTTGATCTCTCTATTATGCTTTGATAGTGTGTCTGGTGGTATCGGATAACCGGAGACACAGTATCACGGTATAACAGTCGGGTCGGGGCGCTACAAATGGTTTCCAAAACCTTTTCAAAAGTATATGGATATTATTTTGCTACCCTATGTAGAAAAATAAGGTAGTTTATATAAAACTGTAGGATGGGAAACAATGTTGTTTATTCAAAACTCCTTTGAAAATACTTGAGTAATTATGGAATACCGAGATGTCGGTGTTGAAGTGGAGAAATGGAGAATGGTGATGTTTATGAAAAATGCAGAGTGTCCTAGTACTATGACGACCAATCTTACCCTGTGCGACCACATTTACCCCCATATGGGAACAGGGCTTAGTCATGTAGTTTGCTCTTATTAGTATGGGATACCTCATCGACGGAGATCACTCCGTTATGCATGAGGGGATGGTTCGAGGACCTACTCCCTAACCCGGGTCCTCACACAAGTTGGTGGTGAGGATAGAAGGTTCCACCATAAACCGCCGGACAAAACTATGAGTCCTCACACTTAGGGTTTCTGACGGGAAACTGGACTGAGTGTCGATGGAAAGTGTCATATGGGAAGGATCCTATACTAGCATGAGCAAATAAGAGGCTATGGTCGGTGGCTCAATTTCGCATACACCTGGTATGGCGGGACGTGGCTGACACGATGAGTTACCGGATGAATGTGGGCAAAAAGCGTGCTACCTCTGCAGAGGGTTAAAACTATTCGAATAGCCGAGTCCTCGGATATGGACAGTTGGGAGGCTGTCCTAAGACCATGTGCAAGTTTTTGAAAGACTTTGAGTTTTAAAAAGAAAATGAAGCGGAGAATGTTCCTTACACCTATACCAACGGATCGGTATGAGGTTGTTGGAGGAAGTGGACCATGACGGGCTATGGTCGGAAAAAGGAGGAGTTTTGGAGAAACAGATAAAATGGTGATTTCTTTAAAAGATAGTTATAAAACTCTTCTTACCTTTTTCAATAAAGATATAGAGATGTTTTAAACAAATAAAAGTTAGAAATTAAAATAAAACAAGTGCATACTCATGTTGGGGTAGTTTGCGAGTACATTCAAATGTACTCATATTGGTTTCGTACCTGGCTATTGACCTAGCCAGACTACGAGGAGGAGCACTACGCCGAGCAGGAGTATGGCGACTTCTATGCGAACTAAGAATCTCCACAAGTCAGCTGCCTGTCGGGTTGTCGTCGTTAGAATATGATGTCTACTACGCAGTAGCTTCCGCTGATATTTTGGTTTGGCCCATGAAGGCACCTATGTAAGACTTGGTCTAAATGACCATTTATGTAAGACTTTTAATTCGGTATTATAATGGATGCAAACTTTGGTATCCAATTCGGATTATGTGCAACGGCAGACTGATCACGGGATCGTTGTGTTAAGCATAATCGGGTATTTCGGACAGCTAGTCCGGGGTCCCCACAGAGATAATCTGGAAATCACACCAAGTGCCATCATAGTGTGTGTGTGTGTGTGTGGGTGTGCGTGTGTGGTGGGGGGGGGGGGCAATGGGGCTATGGCATCGTCCCTGGATGGGCCTAGAGGGCCCATGCGGCTGCCCCTTGCAGGGCACTAGTTCCAGGACAGCTCATGCACCTCCTCCGACACTCTTTTCCCTCTCAGGTGTCCATCCGATGAATACATACACATCATATTCATTATATATTTTTTGGAACAATTCCGATAGTTCCAAGACATCAAATGTACTCTTATTAATTCTATGGAACACTTCCCATTAATCCGAGACATCATATGTCCACTTAATAAATTCCCGGAACACTTCAGGAGTCTCTCTGAAACTATTTTGATAACACCGGAACACTTCCGATGATATTCTCTCATGTACGTACCATACATAAAACTCTCACCATAGATTGGATAACCTTAAGCGTGTGACCCAGTAAGTTTGGTAATGCACAGACATGATCGGAAACACCTTCCGGTAAATAACCAACATCGGAACGTTGGACAACCATGATGGTTCCCAAGCATAACGAATAAGATCGAGTGAACCCTTCGTTACTCATCATGCTTATTTTTTTGCTCCACGATACTAATGATATCCGTAGGTGAGATGTCGGTATCCTCGTGATTAAACTCTTAGATCACTATACCCGTTATCCTCGTACCAATATAATTCTTTTTTCTCGTTATGTTTTCCAATGTCCTCGTGATCATAATCACGCTGTGTCTGGCCAGACGATAGGGTTGCATCATAATACCGAGAGCGCCCGGAGTGTATATCTCCAGACATACTTGAACATCACCGCTATAATCATCCTGTTAGAGTATGACATTTGATGATAACCAAAGCATGCCTATCAAATATGAGGTTACTTGATATTCTCATGGTAAAAGGGTTTATGCATATGACAACGACATAAATATATTGCTATCAATTAGTGACGAATATATCTCGTAGCATATCATATAATTTGGTCGGTTCAGTACCATTGTTGTGCCAACAATGTACTCTCATGGTTGTTGGCAACTCTTAGCAGAAAGGGCAAAAAGGATGTAAACCGCCAAGGTGCGCCCCTTTAGCATGTTGTCAACTCAATTTACTGCTTACTCGCTATGAAATAGTATGAGAAATTTCATTGGTACCAAAGTGATCGGTTATGTCGAAATTTTGGGTTGCAGGCTGGGGACAAATAGAAAAGGTGAGACTAAGTTTATTTAATTTATTCTTAAGGTGATTAGAAATCCACATAGGCACCATGTCATCATTTCGTGATTGTCAAAATAAGCCTGGATTGTACCACCCAGCCTCATGGACATAAAATATGTGGTTTCGAGAGTTGAATGACCCACTCTGGCAGTTTTTTAGAGTTAGAGTACCTTGTTTAATTTTCAATAGTTTAGACTTGGGTGAATTAATTAAGTGCAGGAAACTGAAGTTGCATTATATCCCTAAACAATTGTAATATCAACCCGCAGTCCCTCTCTCCACCGTAGCGGGTCGTGCCTTCTCCTCTCCCGAACAGAACGTCCCCTTTCCTCTCGAACAGAACAGACACCGCCGCCATCCCGTCGACCTCCGGCCACTGAAATCGCCGCCCTCCTCCGGCCGTCGAACGGAACGGCCGCTGCCACGAAACCCTGTCCCGTCATGTCCTTGGCGTCATCCCATCGTTCTCCGAGTTTGCCCCTGCCGCCCTGCCTTCGCCTCCCGAACCTTCCCCCGTGACGCTGCCGGCAACAATGAATCCCCAGCGAGGCCTCTATTGCCGGATTCGTACACTGCGTGGAGGATCTGGGTGAGGGAAATCGTGCGTGGGTGAGCTGGCGAGGAAATTGACCATCTTCAGCAAGTCCCAGCCGATCTGTTAGGGAAATCAGCACTGCGGCCAGGAAGTTGGTGATAGAGTAGTACGTGTGTTGCGGCAGCCACCCCCGGCCCTCCAACACGGCGATGACGACCGGCCAGGTGCCCGAGAGCACCAGCGCAGCCGCCATCAGGCCGATGGTCGCAAGGTTCCTGAGCTGGACTGCAGATCGATCGTACACAATCCAGTCTGTGCCTCTCTCTGTAGCTTCCATGCCTACAAAACTGAAACTACTACAGGCTGAAAACAACCCCGGCTGCTATGGGCGATTCAAAATATTGCCTACTGCTTCTTTTTGCTGGTGTAGTAGTTTTATTGCAGGTTCAGTCATGGAGGACGTACGGTGTCTCAAGCTTAGGTGTTTGTCTGATGCTTCTGGTTTGTTGGTGTAATAGTTTTTTTACTGGTTCAGTCATGGAGGATTAGCTCCATGGTTCAGTGTTAATACAAATGAGGTCAGAATTTTTACATGTTATTTGTTGATAAGACCTCTGTCCACTGTGAACTCTCAATGTCCAACTCAGGCATTTTTTTAAAGAGAAGTTGAGATGAGTTTGTGTCATGTGTATTTACTAGATTTTGCCCCTGGAAACATGTAACTAAAAATTACACTTGTCACATCAAAGAAGCAAATCTGCATATGTGTTTACCTAAAACGTTAAAATACATGAAGGGCAAACATTTCTTAGCTCATCATAATTTCTAATAGATGTCTACAATTTGGGGAAGACGGTGTTCAAAACAACAAATAGTGTATATAGCGATTTATTTTAGTCCTTCCACACCAATCATAGTAGATCGAAATTTCAGTATGTTTTCGAACGATACCCCCCACGCACGTTAGAACAATAGTTTTTTATTTAGTTATGTAAGTTGGACTGACAGTAGCAAGTTCATGGATGTTGGGCACACCGTAGTTTGCTGCAATTTGATCAATCCAATCTTTCTAAAAATGTTTATAAAAGTATAAACAAATGGATAGACATTGGTAATCTTTCCGAATTTCATCAGCGGAGAAAGATCTTTACCAGGTTAACATGATGCTGGACAATCTGCATGTTCGTGCAATTTGTCGAGCCCCATGGTCTTAAATTTAAAAAATCAGCCCGTTGTAACGCATGGGCATCTTTGCTAGTAAACATAGAAGAACAGAAGCAACTCCAGTTTCTTTTCTTTCTGAAACCAGAAGTGTTCTAGTATCAAAGAAGTATGCATTTGTCATGCTTAAGTTTGATCCGAACAGCCCACCCTATGTCTCACATCATGTGTATAAATTATTTGAAGTCAGCCCTAAGAACTACCTATTTCTTCCTGCAGATAGGATAAGCATCACGGCGATGCCATTCCAAATCAGAACGATGAGGCATATAATCAAATGATTACGATGGAGACAAACTGCAAAAACAGAATCGGAAACTAACACACCTGTATACATGGCACAACTTGTCCTCAATAGATTCAGAAAGCATATCAACTCCACAGTCATCCTTGAAATTAACACAATCTTCAAAGCAGAAAGCGGATCTTTGTTCTTATAGCAATCTTAAGATTTTTCCACGAGTTCAGCTATAGGGTCAGCAGTTTTTGGTCATCTGAAATAAGATACATTCAACAAATCAGAGCAGATAGCTGAGGGCTTAATCATGAAATTTGTAAACAATCCAATACTCTGATCTAGCTGCATTATAACAATTAACAAAAGGCATGAAATTATACATACACCAACCTACTGAAACTAATATGAGGTTCTCAAGCATAAAAAATCTCCTTTTGCGTGGAAGCATAATACACTTGAGATGCAAGGTATATTCACCTGCTCAAGAATTAAAAAGCTCCATCACGAGACACCTAAATTGTTTTCAGAATTGGTATGCCAAAAGAGCAAGCGTTGGGGCAAGGTCAACCTGACAAAAAAGGTCACAGTTCAGAGCTGTCAGTGTTAGTATCTTGAAATACTACTTATTTCTTCAGCATGAGTGCAAGGGCAGAGAACTGAACAAGAGAAAACAAAACGAAAACTCAAAACGAGAGAATTGATAAGCAGCAACCAACGACCAAGCAATCTCATAGCGATCAGTACACTCGAGATATGTAGCTGGTACTATAATATTCAGATATGTAGCTGTAAAGCACAGTCTGGTTCATATAACTAACTCGGAGTACCTTCTTTGTCTTGTCCTTATGGAAGATGCAGTTCACAATGAAGGATGCGAGAATCGAGATCCTTCTCACTGATCGATGGGCTTGGAGGCACAGAGCTTGCCGTAGCCGAACATGACGTAGGGAATGCCCTTTTCAAGACCTCGACCTGGCCGGCTGGCCTCCGAGGCATTTGAAGAAGGCCGTGGACGATGCTGTAGGTGAAGGCCGGGTCCCCGGCCGCCTCGACGACGAGGAATCGAACTTGAGCTTGCTGCCCTAGAAAATCGAGGACCGGCTTCTAGACGCAGACGGCCGAGAGTAGGCCGAAGTGGGCGGTGCCGAGGCTGCACGGGGCAGGGTGTGGAGCGTGGCGCCCTAGTAGGCGCACCACGAGTCCTGCACCCGCCGCACCATGAGTCCTGCACCCGCCGCCGCGGCGTGTATGGGGCCGTATTCAGATAGGTCGGTGCGGAGGGCATCCGGATCGGCGCGATATGAAGATGGAGACACAGGCAGTGTGGCGGGGGCCGCGCGGGCAGGACAACGCGGTACACTCGTATAGGGCAGCGGGGGACGCGCGGGCAGGACAACGGCGGGCGGCAGCGCGTCTCGGGCTGGCGGCAGGGACACACGATGATGATGGATGGCGACCTGCTCGATTGCCTTTGATTGCGGTCCCTATTTTTTACGTGAACCCTTGATTGCGTTCCGTGTTTATTGTCGCGAGTGATTTCAGGTGGGGACTCGCGAGCGGGAGCGCAACGAAAGCAAGGAGCGAAACGCTGTGTGGAGAAAAAAAAAGTCTTGACAATTGAACACTTCGTGTGCTTTTTAGATAGTAGAGAATGTAGAATAACATATTTTTCAAGTTTTGAATAACTAGGAAAACCAATCACACACATATACTGGTTCCAAACATAGACATGTATATTTTCGTCAAACAGTAAGAATACCTTGGGGGCCCGGAAATAAGAAATAAAAAATGCTACAGTTTAAGTTTTTTATGAAGCTTAGCAATTGATCATATGATTTCACCGAAATTTACATGGGTAAATTTTGACTGAATATATGTCGTGATTTTCTTGGAATTTACAAATATGTTATTTTGCTTAGTACTTTGAAATACAGGTACATTCTAGTACTTCTCAAGAGCTAAGCTGATCATTTAAAACAGAGAAAAGTTATGGACATACAAAGGTAGAGAAGGCAAGGTGGCCGACCCAGACTCAAAAGATGGTACTATAAGAAATGTTTTCTGAAGTTTTGAATGTAACAAGTTTTTTTTAGTTTAAAGGTGTTGAAAATCCGTGTAACGGCAATATAAGAATTTTGAGTTTGCGCTAAAAAGAAATTTCAATCCTTGTCTAAATTTCTGAAAAACCTAAAGGGAAATTTTAGTCTGTAGGGATTAGGAAGGGTTCTGCGATATGACATAGAATGCCACGTTGGACCTGTTGGAGTATAATTTAGTCATGGTTCACTGTCATGTGGTGCACTTGTAGTGTTATCCACTGGAAGCAGATGAGATGTAACGGAACATGGCGTGTCGACCACACACTTCTGCTTAAGCTTGGAGTTTTAATTTACCCCTGAAACTAGGGCAATATTCGAAGTGCAATTAAACACCATGTATGGAGTACTAAGGGGGGAAGCACCAACCCCAAGTTAACAGTATAAAATAAATTTAGAAACCCCACATACATCAGGCTGAAGACTAAGAGACAAATAGCAATGCTTTCAGCCTTTCACAAATGACAGTTGAGAAGCGGCACACTTCATGCTTGCAGAAAAGCGTAAAAGAGTAAATTTTATAAACCTAGAGCGCATAGAACAGGGACCTAGTCCATAAAGCCTCAGCACTTTTGGTCATTATCTGTAATTTTCAATCTTAATTACAGCTCTTTATATACAGGTACAACCTGCAGTCCCAAGGCACCAAATAGCATTCTCAAAAAAAAAAAGTCACAGAGAGAGAGAGAGAGAGAGAGAGAGAGAGAGAGAGAGAGAGAGAGAGAGAGAGAGAGAGAGAGGATGGGTCAGAGTCCCCTTAGACGGCTACCGGTGGCGGAGCAAGTTCAACCAGCGGTGGTGACAGGCGGCACCAACAGGTGATTTCCTGAAACGCTAAGTTTATTCATCTGAATCGGCTTCGGTTCTTTTCTAGCTCTTGCTGCTGGCTAATTAGAACTGATACTACTAATCGTCATGGGAACTAATGAGGCGAGCTTCTTCTTATTTATTCGAGAGTTGTGTTAATTGTTATTATTTGCTACGAAAAAAGCGAGAAGGTGTTATCCGTGCACTTAAAGTGCTTATGATGAAAACACTACATATTTTTCTACAAAAAAGGTGAGGGCCAAATTACTAGTACATAAGATGCGATTAACATGTTTTTAGCGGGAAAAAAACTAGGAAAAATTAAAGCCCTGCATGGATCGCAGGAACAGAGCGTAGGTGTAGAGAAATCAGGGGAATTGATATGTCATGTAAGCTAAATTTCTGCGATAAAGCTAAGATACATGAAATAAAAAACTTGCCATATGGACACAAGAAACAGATGAGTTCTAGACATACCGAGAAGAAAATATGTGATAAACCACTTCTGTAATATCTCTTATGTGTTTCTTTGTTCCAAACGACAATACATCTGTGGATCTAGGGTTTCTGGGCGATCCAACCAGTTGGATCTCAGTACAAAATAGAGATATAAATTTGAAAATGGACTATCTTACACTAGTAGAAAATAGGCCTTTAGTCGCGGGTCCAGAGGGCCTTTTGTCCTGGGTTTGGACCCGCGACTAAAGGGTCGGGACTAAAGGGGGGGGGGGGGGGGCTTTCGTCCCGGGTGTCTACGACCCGCGACTAAAGGGGCTCCACGTGGGCTGTGCACGGCGCGCATGGCGGGCACCCTTTGGTCCCGGTTGGTATTACCAACCGGGACCAAAGAGTTTCTGGTTTTTGTTTTCTGCTAATTTATTTTTTAGGGGTTTCGATTTTTTGTTTTCCAATTAATTATTTTTTACGAAGATCACGTTGCGCGCGCAAACAACAAGTAGTAATACACATAAAGTCATACTACATAATAAAGCATATATACAATACACCGAGGTCACGTTTGATTCATAACATACATAGCCCACAAGTTTATACTACACCGACATCACGTTTGATTCACGCGTCGAGCTCACGTCCGACAAAATAAGTATCACCGTGATAAAATTCTCCGTCTTTCCTCAGGACCTCCTTGTTCAAAAATCCCGCCAATTCCTCTTGAATTGCTTTTAGGCGCTTCGATGGTATGAGCTGGTCCCGCTCTCGTTCCATCTAGATCAATATAAGAATATATATGTGTGAGCTGTTTGAAATCATCATAAAATAAATTATGAATGGAACTCAACACAATATGCGAATAGTGTATACGTACGTTTTCTGTTCTGGTTTTTCTATCCCGCTCATTGACAAAATATCGAATGTACTCGAAAACGTAATATGCGCATAAATTAGTCCCTTGTGGCTGCCTCAGACACCACTTTACAAAAAAAGAATATAATCAAAATAACAATCAAGCACGATAATGGTATTGAAACTAAAATTAAAGAGTTGCGCAGACATATATATGTACTACTACTTACCTTGGTTTCATAAAAATACAGTTGTTTTTCCACTTCCCTGGACACTTCACCTTAAACCGTTCCCAAACCCTGCCCGGCAAAAGAAAATAATGAAAGGAGTTATTAATTACTTGATATCACAAAATGAACGAAAGAGGTCGATATAGAGCGATAATGACTGAAATTACCTGTCAAGCATTTGTCTCATGTCGTCCCACTCTTCCATATCTTTCCTTAACGAGTCCATGACTTGAACGACTCCTTGGTCAACTCTAATGATTAGCAAAATCCAGTGGAATCTGCACGCGTTTATATGTCCATGACTCATCGATTACACTAAACCGGGATGAAAGAAAAATAGAATGTGTAGAAGGTACAGTAACACTCACTTGAAGTTGTAGGGAAAAAGTATTTCTGCGCAGGTATTTTGTTTCACTAAATACCGGAGCAACAAATTCTGTGGTTTCGGGATTGTACTGCACAACAACTGAATGAACCCAATATGGGTCAATGAACCCAACAGCATAGTTTCGGGCATCTTTGCATTCGTTGATCTTCATTCTGCATAATAGCGTACAAAATAATATATTTAGATAATTGGCAACGAACGAGCTGAGCTAGAGACTTAATTAAATCGCAAAACTAAATCACTTACAAACAATAGCAACTGACGAGGGATTTGTCGATGGCGTCTTGGTTGAATAATTGAAAAATTTCCGAAAACGGAATATACATACCATATTCCCTGAAGAAATGCTCTTTCCTGACTTGAACCCAGAAAGCGTCATGCTTGGCCTCTACGGCTTTCTCGTACCACGTATGCAAGCGGCGCATTTGTGTTGTCAGAGAGTTGACGTGCTCAGGTCTGACCAGGGTGCTCCCGTAGACCCATGTCCATGCATACTGATACTCTGTGGGGTCCGGATCGTCTATGCGAAAAGCCTCTTGGTCTACTACCTTTTCCGGCATCACCTTGAGCGCGGGGACCGACTGATTTGCCTGTTCTCCGAGCTGGGCCACTTGTTTCCCGGATTTCAGCTGCTGCCTCTTTAGGCGAAATGCCGCCTCCTTCTCCTGCTTCTCCATCTCCTGCTTCTCCAGCATCTGCTTTCTCTTTCGGCGATATGCCGCCGTCTTCTCCTCCTTATCTTCACTAATTGTCTTGGAAAGAACACGGTCATAGTCATGCGGTGGCGGTGGCGGTGGCGGTCCACTCGATAGATTTTTTAACAATTTGTCAACTTTTTCCGATGGTACTACCTCCTTCTGCGGGCGCTGTTTTGGTCCCAACTGTTTTTTCACATCGGCACGCACCGACTCGTCGAGTTCCTCTGGAGTCAAGTCGTAAGGTCTCTTTGGAAGAGGCTTTAGCAACTCGCGTTCCTCTCGAGTTTCTGGCGGGTAGTTTAAAGCGCACCTCTGTGTATATGTCGACGGGGCCTTCACTTTCCGCGAAACAGTGCGCACAGTCTCTTGCTGCGACCGCGCGGGCGATGGACTCGCGCTGGCCTCCCCACCGTCGTCACGAGGTGGGGAGGGCGGATCTTGAGGTGGGGGACTGCTACTCGGAGGAGTCGGTGGCCTTGGCGGCAAGTTTGGAAACATGATGTCTTCCTTCTTCCAGAGAATGATATGCCGCTTGGCTTCTCCCAGTGTCCTCTCGTCGTCACCTCCAGGAATGTCAAGATTCAGATCAGCATATAACGGCACAATGTCATCCACCCCGACACGAGCATAGCCAGCTGGAATCCCGCCGAGATGGTAACTTTCTCCAGGTTGATTTGGTAAAGCATAGCCGACCGCCACCTTGAAGGACATGTTCTTCATCGACATATGTAGCTCACATTCTGTCTTCTCCGTGATACCATCCACGGGGTAGTGAGCCGCCGGCGCTTCATGTTCAGAATGTTCTACATGCGTGGAACCCACGCTGCTTTTCCGCTGATTAGATGGGGCGGCTTCGATTTCAGGACTTTCTAGCTGCCGCTGAGATGCCCTTTCTAGCTGCTGCACCTTGCGTTCCAATGCCGATAACCGGTCTCTGTCCTCCTTCTTCTTTCTCTCACGGCTTCTATAATTATGAGCGTCTGCCGGAAAACCTTGTCCCCAATTAACTCCGGGTCCATAGCCTCGTACTCGTCCAACTTTTTCAGGATTCCCGAGTGCGAGTGACAGCTCGTCTTTCTCTCTGTCGACCACGTACAGTCCTCTTCGAACTAGATCAATTGCCTTCACAAGTTCTTTGGTTATATACTCAATTTTCTCCTTCCATTTTCCCTGAGGAACAATCAGCCCTGTCACTGGGTCCAACCCTGCCCCATGCGCAAACAACCAAAACTTGGACCTTTCGGGCCAGTCCGCTGTCTGTGGAATGACCCCGTTATCAAGCAGTTTTGCTTCAAAGGCTTCCCACTTAGGCACGGCAGCCTTGTAGCCACCTGCCCCCAAAGTGTGGTGATATATCTTCTTCGCAGCATTTAACTTATTTTGTTCCGATCGGGCCACAGCGGCCTCCGATTCTCTTTGCTTCACAAATGTCGGCCACTGGTCTTTTAACTTCACTTGTGCTCCAGTGAATTCTGGAGTGAATTCTGGATCTTCTTCCTTCGCCTTTAGATAAGTTTTCCACAAATTTTTCTTAGCGGTCCGGAATTGATCGGCCATCTTGCTAAGAGTCCACTGCTCGAATTTCTTCTTCCACGGCTCGTCTTTTACAACATCTGGCGGTAGGGTGACCTTTGTCAAGATCTTCTCCCAAAGCAACTCTTTTTTTGTCGTCGACATAAGTAGTTGCCTTGGTCTCGTCCTTCGGCTTATGCCATTCTTGAAATGTGATCGGTACCATGTCCCTAACGAGAACTCCGCATTGATTTATAAATTTACGGCGGCACTCTAAGGGTTCCAACGGTTCGCCACCAGCAGAAACTATGTCGATTATTATCTTCTGACCCTCCTTCATCGGCTTCGACGGGCCTCGTTTCGGCAGTTTTGACCCTTTCGACCGTTTAGATGCGGATGATTTGCTCGATCCGGAGGGCTAAAAGAAAAAAATGATTCGTTAATAACTGCAATACAACTCAAATAATACATGTACTGTCATCGATCAACAGAGGCATAATATACCTCGCCGGAGTTTGTTAAGGGAACTTCCTCCTCTCTACAAATTTCTTCTTCCTCAACTCCCTGACCGGACTCGTTCAGAAATTGGGAGGCGAAATCTTCATCACTTAAAAGATTTTCTTCAGCTACAAGATGTTCTTGCCCTTTAGGCGCCCTTGCACGTCCTGCTATAATCTGAAACATTCTTATTTCTTTCTCCATGTCCCTAACGGCGACTTCCGGAATTCCTGCATCCATTTGCTCTTCACGCTCCTCGTCTCTGCCGGCGGCGTCCGGACAATTTAGATCCATAGCCTAATGTCCCTGCAATCAATTTTGTAAAAAGAATATGAATATCCATAATTTGTATCTTAGCAAAATGTGAATACTAATTTATAGCAACTACTTAACAATGTTAGCATTAGCAGAATAACATTTGAAGAAACCCTAAATTTATCTCTAACCCTAAATTTTAACACTAAATTTCCTAATAACACCCTTCATCAGTGGGCAAATTTCACAACTGAAGCCTCATATGTCAAAGCCATTAGTCAACAAAAAGAGTGCCTACAAGAATGAAGTAGAAATAAATGCATTGTTCTTGCATTTACCCTTGGTTCTATAGACAGTCTTCTTGCAAGCATAATGGACTATTCTAATCATCGGCTTGTATTAAGAATAGCCAAGAAGACAACATTATTTCTTTTGACTCATAAAAAACAGCAAAATCACCTAACACTAAATTTTTATAAGACGATCATTCCAAATTGACTTAGCAAATTTTTCTAATAACATTTCTAATAAATTTCTAACCCTAAATTACTAACACTAAAAAACAATAAATACATAGCAAATTTGAATTCTAGCAAAATGTGAATACAAATTTAAATTTGGAATGGAGGGAGTACTTAGCAAATTTAAATTCAGGAACTACAATTTAAATTTTATAGCAAAGTTGTACTAAAACTGCGTCAATTAATTTGGAACGGAGGGAGTACTTAGCAAATTTAAATTCAGGAACTACAATTTAAAATTCATAGCAATTACAATTTGATTTTACTTCTATTTGCTCTAACACCGTCTATTTTGCACATCTACAATTTGCATATAATTCTCCACCGACACAATTTGCATACAATTCTCCACCGTCTATTTTGCATATCTAACACAAAACTAAAAAAAATCATCTAAAAATTGCATCTAATAAATTTAAAATATGCAAATATCAAAATGGTACTGAAAAAATTGCATCTAATAAATTTAAAATTTCTAACATTTCTAAAATTTCTAACATTTTTAACATTGCTTAAAATTTCTAACATTTCTAACATTTCTTAAAATTTCTAACATTGCCTAAAAATTTCTAAATCTCTTTTTTTTGCACTAACAAATTTTTTTGCACTAACCAAAATTTGCACTAACAATTTGCACTAACCTAACCTAAATTCTAACACTAACCTAACCTAAATTCTAACACTAATTAATTAGGGGGAGACAGAGGAGCTCACCTCGACGGCGGCTGGCGTTCGTGGGGGCAGAGGAGCAGCACCACGGGCGGCGCACGGCGGAGGGTGGCGCAGCGGCGACGGGGAGGCCGGAGGCGGCGCCGCTACGGGCGGAGCACCAGCACGGCGGGGATGGGGAGGCCGGAGGCGGCGTCGGTGCTGCGGGCGGAGCAGCTCGAGGCAGGGGAGGGGACGGACGCGGCGGGGAGCAGCACCTCGGAGCAACGGCGCAGCGGGGAGCAGCACCTCGGGCGCGGCGGGGAGCGTGGACGCGGCCGGAGCAGTGGTTCGGGGCGACGGTGGCGTGGCAGCACGGATGGCGGAGAACGACGCGCGATGGGGAAGAATGCGAAATATTTGGCCGCAAACCACCCAAATCCCCGCGGAAAAGCCCTTTGGTCCCGGTTCCAGCCATGAATCGGGACCAAAGACCCTTTGGTCGCGGTTGGTAACACCAACCGGGACCAAAGGTCTATCTGGGCCGCGAAAAATTGCGCGCGAAGCCCAGCAGGCCTTTGGTCCCGGTTGGTTTTACCAACCGCAACCAAAGGCCTTTTCGACCTTTTTTTCTTGTTTTCTTTTTGCAGTTTCTTTTTCTGTTTTCTTTTTCTATTTTCTTTTATATACTTTGAATTGTTTTTGTTAGTTTGTTTTTCTAGTTTCTTTTTTCTTTTATATTTAATTTAAATGTTCCAAAATTTATGAAAATCATACATTTTCTTATTTATTTTATATCTATTGATTTAATTATCTAAAAAATGTAATAATTATCTCTTTATTTTTAAAACATCCTTAAAAACATGCTTTTAATATGAATTTTTAAAAATGCTTTTAAAAATTTAATTGTCTACAAAATTGTAATAATTGTAAAAAATATAATTGTCAGCACTACTTTTGCGAGTGGATAAGTGACAGTGTGTTCCGCCCGCCAGCAGTAAGGTCTAGGGTTTTTTTTATCTTTCCTCCTTATATAAAGGCCAGGGGCCGGGAGACCTGAGAGCCTGCCCTGCTCTCTCCCCTACTCCGCGCCGCCGCCGCCCTTGTCTGCGCCGCTCGACGCCCTCCTCCGCGCCCGTGGCCTCCGCCGGCGCCGCGCTATATCCTCCACACCACCGTGGATCTCCCCTCCGTCCCCATGCCAAGGTAAAGCCCTCTCCCTCCCCTACCTAGGTTGCACGCACCTTAGTTGTTTGATCAAATTCCCCACTCATTTTTTCAGATCTCGGCGGGAATCGATGACGACCACCCATTTGTTGGAACCGGGCAGTGTCCGGGACTGGGCTCCGCCGGGCTGGCACTGGGAGGTGTCTTCCGGGACGCGTAGTTTGGTGAGGAATCCGGGTGACGTCGTCGACCCGGATCTTGTTTGGTGGCCGTCGCGTGGGCCAGCCTCGGTGCAGAGGCCGCCGGCCCCCGAGGTGGAGGTGCGTCGCCGTATCGGAGAGGAGGACGAGCACGTCCGTCGCTACCTGGTTAGGTTGGATACGCAAGCGTTGCATGACAATATGTGGTATACACTTCGTAGGGATCCTCCTCATGTGAGTATTGCCCTAGTGATGGTTCCTTATCTTTGGGTGCAAGTCGCCGGCCGCTCAGCACCTCGCGGCTTAGGACCCGGCAAAAGTTAGTTATATTATTCGTGATGTATTATGGATTAAATAAAGATGTATGCGTGATACTATTGAATATTTGATCAATGATGTTTTAGAAGGATGGTGGGAACACCAACTCGAAGCTGACAAGACATTGGACAACATCTTTCTGTAAAGTTCCTAGAGTTAATGGATTGATCACCTTCTGAGAAATTGCATTGAGGAATGAACATAGCTTCACAATGGGTACTCGAACATTTTCCGGTAGAAGCTCCCTCAATGCAACCAGCAGTAATTGTGTCATAATCACGTGGCAGTCATGAGACTTTAGGTTTTGGAACTTTTTCTCTGCCATGTTTATTATTCCCTTTATATTCGACGAGAAGCCGGACGGGACCTTGATACTGCTCAGGACTTCAAAAAAGATCTCCTTCTCTTCTCTTGTAAGAGCGTAGCTGGCAGGACCTTGATACTTCTCTGGATTAAGGTGGTCATCTTTCGTCTTCTCGTGCATATGTTGATGGTTCAGTCTTGCATCCGGTGTATCTTTCGTCTTCCCATACACGCCCAAGAAGCTTAGCAGGTTCATGCAAAGATTTTTCGTCACGTGCATCACGTCGATTGCAGAGCGAACCTCTAGGATTTTCCAATAGGGTAGCTCCCAAAATATAGAGCACTTCTTCCACATGGGTACGTGTCCGTCAGCGTCATTTGGAACAGATAGACTGCCAGGACCTTTTCCAAAGATTACTTCTAAATCCTTCACCATGTCATATATAACATCACCATCAGGACAGGTAGGCTTCGGCCGGTTATCTGCCTCACCTTTGAAATGCTTGCCTTCCTTTCTTACGGGATGCTGAGGTGGAAGAAATCGACGATGACCCGGGTACACATTCTTGTTACCTACATATATACTTTCAGTCTTATCTAAACAGTGCGTGCATGCATTGTATCCCTTGTTTCACTGTCCTGAAATGTTACTAAGAGCAGGCCAATCATTGATGGTTACAACACAACAACGCTCGTAGGTCAAATGACTCCTGTTTGTGCTCATCCCACACACGTACCCCTTCATCACGCCACAACTCTAAAAGTTCTTCAACCAATGGCCTCAGGTACACATCAATGTCGTTGCCGGGTTGCTTCGGACCTTGGATGAGCACTGACATCATAATGAACTTCCGCTTCATGCACAACCAAGGAGGAAGGTTATAGATACATAGAGTCACAGGCCAGGTGCTATGACTGGAGTTCTGTTCCACGAAAGGATTAAAGCCATCTGTACTTAGACCAAATCTTAAGTTCATAGCATCATTTGCAAACGTCGGGAACACCCTGTCGATTTTTCGCTACTGCGACCCATCAGCGGGGTGTCTCAGCATCAGGTCTTTCTTTCGGTCTTTTTGTGCCATCGTAACAACTTTGCGTGCTCTTTATTTTGGAACAGACGTTTCAACCGTGGTATTATCGGAGCATACCACATCACCTTGGCAGGAATCCTCTTCCTGGGGCACGGCTCGCTCTCGACCTCACTAGGGTCATCTCGCCTGATCTTATACCGCAAGGCACCGCATATCGGGCATGCATTCAAATTCTCGTACTTCTCACCACGATAGAGGATGCAGTCATTTATGCATGCATGTATCTTCTGCACCTCTAATCCTAGAGGACAGACAACCTTCTTGGCTTCATACGTGCTGGAGGGCAATTCGTTATCCCTTGGAAGCAACTTCTTAAATATTTTCAGCAAATTTTCAAATGACTTGTGAGTAGTACCACTCTCTGCCTTCCATTGTAGCAATTCCAGGGTGGTACCAAGCTTTTTATGGCCATCTTCGCAAGTTGGGTACAACAATTTTTTGTGATCCTTTAACATGCTCTCCAACTTCAACCTCTCGTTTTCACTTCCGCTCTTTATTTGTGCATCAAGAATAGCCCGACCAAAATCATCATCGGGCTCATCAACAATGGGCTCTTCTTCAGCTTCGTCTTCCCCCATTGTAGTATCACCGTCTGCAGTGAACGTAGGATAGGTGTCATTATCCTCTTCTTCTTCATTTTCTTCCATCATAACCCCTCTTTCTCCGTGCTTGGTCCAACAATTATAACCAGACATGAAACCATGCTCAATCAGGTGGACGTGAATGGTTCTTGACGTAGAGTAATTCTGCGTATTCTTGCAGTCTCTACATGGACAAGGAATATAACCACTCGACGGCTTGTTTTCATTAGCCACACGGAGAAAACTATGCATGCCATTGATAAACTCGAGACTGCGTCGGTCACTGTACATCCATTGCTGGCTCATCTGCATTATATAAATATATCAAAAACCATTACACTACATCATGAATATATAATACTGACCAAATTAATTAATACAACTTCATCACATTAAAACCAAAGTAGAGTACTGCCCAAATGTAATACATTCTTCTAATGAAACATACATTAATTGAAACTAACATACAACTATCTAAAGAATTTAAATCCAACAACAAATGCGATCAAAATCGCAACTAAGGTAACTATTGAACCAACAACATAATGATACCAAGCCTCTTGACTAATGACATATTTTCTAATCTTTTTAAGCTTGACGCGCATTGCATCCATCTTCCTCTCGTAAGCAGCGACGACGTCGGCAAGCTCGACCCCGTGAGCATCAACGATGTCGGCAATCTTCAAGTCCAATACCATCTTCTCTTCCAGGCATGGGAGACGAAGATCTTCACTTATCTTCAATTTTGCATTTAAATCGTTGTTTTCTTTTTCTAAAAACTCGACAATAGGGTCGGCTGGAATTTCCGGTTCAACTACCTCCTAAATAGAAATATATCTATGTCAAGTTGGTCGGCATGATTGTCATAAACACGACACGAAACAAATAGTTATAAAAATATACCACATCCGAATCATAGACCGGACGAGGGCCGACGGGGACGGATATCAAAACCATGACACTATACATATAAAAAAATAAGAAAATTATACAAGAAATAACTATGCATTTAAATGATACAATTATTTTTTCTTAAAATAAAAGATAAAAAAGAGGCTCACCGAGGTGGTGTCGGTGACGGAGCGGCGCGGGCGATCGACGGCGGTGAGGAAGGGGACGGGACGACACTATATAAAACCACAAATTATACTTTAATTTGAGATCAAAATGCATATAAAATAAATGAAATCCCTAACTTGGGCATTTCATCAAACACCTTGCAAGCACTATAAAAATCAAAATAGATAAACTTGCACGAAAATGAGCTAAACTTGAAACGCCGGAGGAAAGGATGATGTTGCTAACCCTTGAATAGATGGGGTGCTTTCAATTCTCACAAATGGTGCAAAAAAATGGGGATTAACTTGAGTGAGGGAGAGGAAATGGAGGAGAAATGAGTGATGAACCCGAGCTCAAAATGCTGGTGGAGCTCGGGTGGAAGATGATATATGCAGGGAAGACCCTTTGGTCGCGGTTCGTAACACGAACCGGGACCAAAGGGTCCCTGCCTGGGGGACCCACAGCTTCGGCAGCATGTGCTGCATGTGGTGACCCTTTGGTCCCGGTTCGTGTTACAAACCGGGACCAAAGGTCCACAACGAACCGGGACCAATGCTCCCTGTCGCGAGTGCAAATCGAACCGGGACCAATGGACCCTTTAGTCACGGTTTGTAATCTGTCCGGGACAAAAGGCAGAAATGGAAGGGCTATTTTCTACTAGTGTTACTAGATGCATGCATATGTTTGCTTATATACACACTATTTATTACCATTAAACCTTTTATATCTTCAACCCGTAGTAAGGAGCAGCTTGGAAAGTCTACAAAAGCTACAAATAAATACTACAAGAACTCAAGCAAAGACGATCTTGTCTTAAGGGTGACACTGGAATCAATCACTAGATTTGGATAAAGCTGCAATCTGTTGACAAGAAGTAAATTATGTGAGTTTTCTAGCCTAATGTTTTAGAATTAGCTGTGATGAAAAAGGTTTCTACTATTGCTCTATTGTTTTTATATGCTTAAACGCATTATTTTCATAAACATATCATTTGCTATGTGTATAAAGTTGTTTTCTCTCGGGAAATTTGTGACATGAGCTATTTGTTTAGTAAGGCTAGCAATAAAATATACTTAAGTTCTTTCTTACGCTGCACTATTCTAATATTTTCCCTCAACAATGAAAATCTTTGCGCTCTTTCAGGCAATAACCGGCGGTTGCCCAATAGAACCGAGTCTACTTATAATTATTATGAGGATGCAGTTGCCCCACTCATCATTTTTAATTTTGTCGAGAAAGAAAAAAATGTTGCTTCTCAAGGCCTTGTACTTTCAATCGTTTTCTTATTAATGATTTTTATATTAGTTCATGTAATGTTCAGACCTGTAATATATTGGAATGTTTTTGTATAGTTTATTTTATGAACCTTGAATGTCTCCACTTATTGTCGCTGAGAAATAATCTATGCCTCTCCATCCATAATTTTTGTTTGTTCCCGTTTGGACATGATTTTTTTAAGTGAAAATAATGGTTATGGCCTATGGGAAAATCAGTAGTATAGATAATGTAGTGGCCCTCTTCTACTAGAGTAGCCATCGGGGGGATGGAAAATTCATCATCCATATGATAATACTTTAAAACACAAGATGAGACATGATACGTCTCAAACGTATCTATATACGTCTCAAACGTATCTATAATTTTTGATTGATCCTTGCTATTGTTATAGCAATGTTATATACTTTTACTATGGTTTTATATCAATTAAATTAATTTGTTTGAGCTATGGATTTTAGAGGTATCACTGTTGGGTTAGCTTCCGAATTGAATCCAAAATTGACGTGTTAATGCTATTAACCTAGTCCTTAAGGCCAGTTATTGTTTGTTACCTGTTTTTGCTTTGCATAAAATACCTATTTAAAGTTAACAATAAATACAGGAAAAATATCCAAAATTCAGATTCTTCGGACGAAGTCATAGGATATTAGAGGGGCCCGAACAAAGCCACGAGCTGAGGCGCGTCCCCACCTCGCGAGCCAGCGTGGGTCGTGACCCCCTTTGAGTCGGCCTGGTTGCCTGCATCCATCTCCTCCCGACGCATATATATTTTTCTTACCCTAAAATCCTTCGGAGCGGAATTGTTTTTTGGGGAGCAGACATAGAAACTATCATTCTGGGACGATCCCATTTGGAGGTATGTTCCGCTACTCTGCTGGACGGGGGGTTCCTTCGCCGGAGGCTTCTTAATCAACTTCTTTTCCTCCATGATGATGTGTGAGTAGTTCCTTTGTGACTATAGATTCATAGCAGTAACTGTTGGGTTACGTGCAGAAATATAAATTTTTGTCTTACAAATAATTACCCGGATCTATATATAAAGAAAGATGCAAGAGATGATCTAGTAAACACAAACACCGTGAAGCGGAAGTAGATGTTGACGATGATGTCGACTAAGCCTGATGAAGATTCTCACGACCAATCCTGGTGGTGAGAATGTCGCCGACTCCCCGTTCCACACCTTCTGGATCCAACTGAGCGAGGATCAAAGATATGATCCTTCCGAGACTACGCACATGTACGTTCTCCTACCCCAGTAGAACTTCGTCATCTAGGACTCAGAATCTACCGGTGTATATGAGGTGGAGATCTCAACACATGGGAGAGAGAGAAAGATCTGGGAGAGGACTCCTCAAACCCAATGATCAATTGTTGTGTGGAAGAGGGAGGGAGTCCCCTCCTTTATATAGGAGGGAGTGGGAAGGTATACTTGGAGGAGGGGTTGCTCCCACCCCCTGTGCGCCGCCGCCCCATGTGGGCCGGGTGGGCCGGCCGGCCTAGGGCAAGGGTGAAACCATAACCCTAGCCGCCACCCCCACTTCCTTCGGCCGCCACCCCCACTCCCTTCGGCCGCCGCCCCTTGCTTGGTGGTCAAGCAAGGCGGCCGACGCTAGTTGGTGGGCCCCATGGTCATGGGGCCCATGTTGCTGCCCCATGTGGGTCCAACCTCATGAGTGTAGTTCACGGACCCTTCAGACCATTTTTGAGTACTCCAAAATTCCGACACTCCTATCCAGTTGTTCTGAAACACTTTCGGTACTCCGGATAAAACCTAATCTTCTCTCCGAATAATTTCGATCACATCGGAACTCTTCCGGTGACACTCTCTCATTATTCTGAACCATCCAAATTACACAAATGACTATAGAGGACTTAAGTGTGTTATCCCAGAGGTTCGATAGCGAGTAGACATGACTCAGAACTCTTTCTGATCAATAATCATTAGCGGAGCCATGGACGCCCATAATGATTCCTACTTGTTATATGATCGACACTCAAGTTGAACCTGTTTAGTTCTCGTATGTAATTCACATTGCTACACGATACTTATCAATACCCGAGGCGATATTTCCGATACGTCGTGAATCAACTCTGGATCATAGCATCTTGTTGTCCTCGTTTAGTGGAATGATACCTTTTACTCGTTTCCCGTATTTCGGTATCCCATGATTTACATCATGCCTTGTCTATGCAGACGATAATTAATACCTTCATACTGAGTTGGGCCTGGATGTATCTCTCTCTCTCGTCAGAGGAGCAATTCCAGTCTTGAATTATTAGGATTAATACTGAAAGGACAAGGATGTCGCCTAGAGTGGGGGTGAATAGGTGATTTAACTTTTCCGGTTTAGGCTTGATAATTGCGGAATAAAACTAGGTGTTTAAATTAACAAGCCAATAACCTAAATAAATTACTAGGCTCACCTATGTGCACCAACAATTTATGCTAAGCAAGACAAGCAACAAGGTGATAGCAATATAAAATATTTCAAGCACGGAGGCTATCATAAGTAAAGAGCTTGGGTATAGAAATAACCGAGGCACGCGGAGACGAGGAAGTATTCCCGAGTTCCTCCTTTTGAGGGGAGTACGTCTTGTTGGAGGGGTGTGAGCTTTGTAAGCTCAACGCCACAAATGGCCTCACCCTATTCTCCGATGAACCGCACCACAATAGGTTTGGTTCACCTTCCACTATTGATTTCCTTTTGGGCGAAAATCGAGTCCCTTACAATAAGCTTGGGGCACACTTCCACAACTGGATTGGAGGCTCCCAAATGACCACAGAAGGTCTCAATCACCACAATGGCGTCTAGGGTCCAATGACCCAAGAGTAACAAGTTCACAAACTTTCAACTTCCACGAATCCTCGTGGAGATCACAAACCGATGCACCAAATGCAATGGCAAGAGCACAAGTGCTCAAATCCTTCACTCTCAAATCCCACCAAAAGCAACTAATAAATATGGGGGGAGAAGAGAGGAAGAACAAAGAAGAACTCAACAAATGGAACTCCAAGATCTAGATCCAAAGGGTTCCCCTCACTTAGAGGAGAGATGGATTATTGGAAATGTAGATCTAGATCTCCTCTCACTTTTCCCTCAAAAATATGCAAGAATCATGTGTGGGATTGAGAGAACTCAAACCTTTGGAGGTCAACAATGGAGGAGGAGAGAGAGCACCAAAACTTGGGAACCATTGGGGAAGAAGACCCCTTAAATAGGTCCCCACCAAATATAACCGTTGGGGGCAGTTATTCCTGCGTGGGCCGGAATATTCCGGCCTCCCACAAAATTTCCGGCCCAAAAATCCGGCCCAATACAGAGAGCTGCTGAAAGCGACGCAAATTCGAGATCAGCAAATGAGACCGGTAAAAATAGAAACCCTATAAAGATCATACCTTTGCCTTGAGCATTCCACTTGAGCTTGATGATGACGATCTTGACTCCCTCAAGTTGGAACACCTTTCTTGATTGTACTTGCTAGCACATGCTTGATGAAGACTTCTCTAAATACTCCCCATACTCCATGATGGGAGAGCTTGGGTAAGCTCCGTCTTCATGAATCCACTTGCACTTCATCTTCTTATCTCGATATAAATGATGGCTTGGAGATAAACATGAATGTTCACTCAATCTTCTTTTCCAAGCCATACATGCAATAAGCTCAACCCTGGATGACCATTCTTCATATAAACCCTTGAGTAGAACCTTGGTCATCATATAAGGTTCTAGAGTCCAACACATGAACTCCAATCTTTTCTCATGGACAAGATCTATAAGGATATCTCAATGCAAACATTAGTCCATAAGGATTGTCATTAATTACCAAAACCACTCATGGGGAAACATGCACTTTCAATCTCCCCCATTTTGGTAATTGATAACAATCCCTTTTACGAGGGTTTATATAATGAATTAAGCAACCATGCAACATAATAAGCAAGGATGCAAGAGAACAAAAACATATTCCCTTAAACCCTCTAAATCACTCCGCCATTGGCATCCATTGCCGAAATGGGTGAAAATTTTAGAAGGCCAATATAATAAGAACTCCTCCATAATGTATGCATTTCTCATGATATGAGTGAAATCAAATGCACATATCCAAATGACGAATAGATAGAGGGAGATCGAACTATATCGAGGATCCAAATATTGCAAAAGAATAACAAAGAGAAAGATACATCGACAAAAGACGCACGCAATCAAAGGATCCGAAATACCAATTGGACACAAGAAAATATTATGAAAAGATCAACCAAGTGTTCTAAAAATCAAGAGGGAGCTCCCCAAGGTACATGCACAAAGTAGGATTTGCATTTCAATATGGTGTGCACAACATGGAATCCTCACTCCCTCCTAGATAATTTTGAACACAAATAAGTGCAAGAGAGCATAGATAGGAAAGAAACAAAACAACTACAAACCAATGTGCATCAAGAACAAGGAGCGACAAATAAAGACTTGCTCAACCGAAAAGAAACGGGTGTGATAAGGAGAGACATTTTAGGAGACTAATGCAAAGATGATCGTAGCATCAACATAGTCATTCAATATAAGTGGCACATAGTGCATATCATGTCTTTCCCATAAACACAACCCAAAGAAGATAAGGCAAATAGGTCAACAAGCTAATTAAGATGCAAAAGGAATACCAAATGAAAAGTAAAGTTTGTGCCTTTAAGAAACCACCAAAGAATCAAATAGCAATAAACGGTGGTCACTAAAGAAATGGATCACCAAATAAAGATGTAACTATTCTCATGTGTATAAATTTCTAGGTAGACAACAATCATGCAGATATAAGTCCACAAAGAAACATGCACACACAAAATAGATACTACTGTAAAGAACATGATATCCAAAAAGGAAGTCATAAATATATCAAGAAGATCTTTACTTAAAAGCATAACGCAAAGCTAAATCTATTATATATTATATTAAAAGTGTATTATGGGCTAACCAGAAATTAGAGAATTAACTAGAAAATCCCACAATAATCAGAAACATCTGGCCATCAATTTAAGTTGCTAGCCAACAACAACCGATGGATCTTAAAATTAATCTTTTGACATTAAAATATAGAAATATTTACCCACCAATGCCACACATAACTTTTTGGTACCCGTTCGATATTAGATCTATCTTGGTATAACTAAAAAGCATATAGCTTACCCTAGGGTCTTCATGCACGCCGCCACTACTGCCGTCGGCCGGCCGGCCGGCCTCTACCAAATCCATGCACATCAGGAGCTACGATCAAAGAGCTCTTGTACCGAGAGCTATAGCTTGGTACGTACGTACTATGATTTTTACATATGTTTTTCTTTGATAGATTTGCCCTAGCTGTTGAATTGCTTCCCATAATCTTCCTGGCACGAGGAGCTTCAAAAAACAAATCTACGTGATGTCCATCTGGATGCCGCCGTCATGGCCTCGCAGGCCTCTAGGTGATCTCGGCACGGTCCTTCCGCTTGATCTTAGGTGCTGGTATGCCTCTCAATTGTCTGATCGTCTCCCAGTTTTTTTGGTCTCCACATGCTGCCCTGGATATGTTGCTGTACTGCCGCCGGCAGGCCGGCCGGATCAGATTGCTCTCAATAGCGTGCGCTTTGCCAGCGGCCGTCATGAGCCGGATCAGATTGGTCTCCATACCGCGCACTTTGCCGGCGGCCGGCCGGGCCGTATGTCGTGCAACAGGTCAGATCGCTCTGCCTAGCACCGGCAGAGATCATGGACTCGGACAAGGGCGCGCTCTCTGCTTTAACAGAGATACATAATGTTTATTGCACGCATCACCAAGCCTACCGGCCCTATCAAGTACTAGACATATGTTTCCTTCACCGTGCTCAAGCAGCTGGATGGATGCATGCATTTGTTAGGCCATGTACGGAACTCACCAATGACAGCAAAACAAATGGTACGTACGATCAGAGATATAACACACTCCTATTTATGCTGGGACGACACTATCTGATGCTCTTCCATGTAAGGGCATGGGTCGTATTCTTCATGCAGGAATATTCTAATCTATACGGTGCTCAGGTCTCAGATCAGCTTTGTGACCTTTGAAGATGGCAGATGGTATTTCTGCATTTTTTAATAGGCCCCAACGACATAAGCATGGGATGCATCAAATCGCTGAGATGCAGCCATGCATTAATCCTATTTTATCAACATGGTCGAAAGTCTAAAGGTAAACTTCTGTGATTATGTTCATGCAGGACTATATCAAGAAATCTAGCATCCACTAGCTGACATGCATTTTTTCTGGTGTATGCATCTATTCAATCTTGATTCCCCACTCTTAATGCTACTAGATGCAGTATATATCGCTAGCTGGATGACATCAGTGGCGCACGACGTCGTCAGGTTGTAACTTGCCGATCGGACCAAGAAAAATTGCCTCATGCACGAGACGTGTCCGACTCTGGCAAGAAGGCTTGCTCACGCATCACCTACGGCACCGGTACGCACTGACAGTGGTATCACGTGCCTTTTTACTTCTGAGGAAACACAAGAATATCATGTTTGAGTTGCTTCCTGAAGATCTTAGAAAACAAAAGTACCTGCTGGGGTGCCATGCTATTGAATTACACGCACATATCTTAGAAAAATTAAGATGGATTTACTTATTTGCTTCTTTATTTTGAAGGGAGAATGCTTGACCAGTCTGAAGTTAGTATTAGTATTATTGACAAACCATTTTTTATTTTCCTTTACTGCTCCATATAGTCAATATTGGCATATCACCGGATACTCTCGGGCACTCATGGGCAATTGTGCATGTTGGGACCTATACACATCAACGTATTTTCTTACTGCTCCATATAACTATTACCATATCCAGAAGAGAAGGAATTCACTGGTTAGATCGGTAATAACATTTCTTAAACTTAGTTCTTATGTTGCAGATCCTATTGAGGTAACGTGGATTAGAAAAAGATACTACCTTATGTATGACTATGAAATTTTTTTACGCTTGGTGATTTGAGGATATAAGAGTCTTTGTTCATTGGTTGTACGAAAGTTGTCCTATTAATTATATTTATTCCATTTAAATCTGATCTCACTTTCCCTCTACAACAGTTTTGAGAAAAAAAGTATGTATCAGGGAAATATGTTTTGACTCACAGGTGAAGATGCACCCATTACCCAAAAATCGTATTTTAAAATGTCAAAAATATCAAACAATAAATTCGGATATACATCCGGACATTTAATATTCATACACAAAGTTTCGCAAAAAAAGAAATTTTGTGGCTTGCGTAAATAGACAAATTTCGGTACTCCAAAATGACCATATGCGAAACAATTTTTTGTCTTTTTACACAGCCCATAAAAATGTATTATTTTCGTGAAACTTTTTGTGCGGACATAGAAAGTTTGGATGTACATCCGAAATTTTTGTTTGGAAGTTCTGACATTTTTAAAATGCATTTTCATAACGGGTGCATCTATACCTACGAGTCAAAGCACCATGTCCGTACTAGATTACATAAAATTGTTGTTTAGGTAATATATCTGAGACTTGTGTCGTATAATAATGTCATCAAGATCTGCATGCATCGTTTCCTTTGCTGCTGATTTTTCTTTTAATTTTTTTTCATATGTGCTTACAGAAATTATAATGCAACCATCCACTAACCAAACGTTGGTATTTTAATTAATCACACGTCGATGGTAGGAAATATATGATGGATATATTTATTTGCATCTACATACATACAAATCTAGAAATGATTGAGACATCCTTTTGTGAACCGAGAGAGTATTACTGATGAGCCATTTTTTCTGTTCCTTTACTGCTGCATTTAACTATACATTTGATCAATATTATTAGATCACCTATGTCTCATGATCAAGTTTACCATCTCCTTGGTCCTTCCGTCCGACCCCATCTCTGTACATTGCTGTGGGGTCTTAACGGAGTTCTGTTCTGCATCTATAATGCAAGAGCACCAGGAGCAAGCAGTTCGGTAACGTCGGCATGTCGAGAACTGTCATCATATATTTTCAGTGTAAATTTAATCCAACGTTTGGTTTCATTAATGTGATTGATTTTGCATGCATGTCGTCGGTGATCTACACAGGGAATAGTCAAATCAGGCCTGCTCAACACAGCATGCTACAAGTATCATGTACTGTGTAGATATGAATATCTTGGTGGAATTATTCATTATACAATTTAAGTACGTACATTTACGATATTGAATAACATGGTTATTGCATACATTATTACAATATTACCAGATTTTCTGTGTGCTATTTGAATATACATACATTTCACAAATAATTATTCTCCAATTTATATATTGGAATATTATATAAGCCTAAGTATGAAATTTGACATGAGGCATGAGAATCGAAATATAAAAATTAAGTAAATCGTGATGTTACTTACACTATATATATGTACAGAATCATATGATAACATTAATTTAAATGTCAAAAGATTTCGATAGTGTTTAGGCTTCACATGGGTAGATTAGAACCCTAACCTTTACTTAAATTTGCGCAGTTGGTTACCTTTTGTAGTATATCAGATTGTAGTGTTTTAAGTTAAGTTAATTGCACGGTAATTACGGCATACTAATGCAATTTAGCAAGTATGATAAAGTACGTCAAGTTGTTTATCCCATATCAGTCAGTATTTTCTTATTACTATTATTCATATTCCAATAAATAAGTAAACAAATTAACTTACTCGGGAATATTACATAGTGTGTATGTCTAAGGATATTTCTATAACACATAAAATATGTAATTTAAAAACAACTAAGATGTTGCCCGCGCATGGCGCGGGCCACCTTGCTAGTTTTATCTTAAAAGGATATAGATGAACTTTCAACACAATCTCATCATAGCATCAAGAAAATCCACAAGGGAATAAGTGATAGATGGGATGCTCCAAGAAAGATAACAAGTATCACAAAGGGCAAGTGATTTAGAAAATCCATCAATATTGCATATGCGAGACATTGAGTAGAATTGCTAGATTAACATATTTGGGATCGGTGAATCATGAAAATGATTATATATATTACCCTTGATATGTAATCATCCCGGCTTGCTCACATTTGCAATAAAGCTGTTTTGATAAGAACTTTGCGAGAACCACATCAATTGCAACTAAAGAGATTCATGCCAAGATGCAACCAACACAAGGTTGAAATCTAGAAATGTATGCATGAGGTAGATACTTGTTATAACCGAGATAGCATTGTTGATGTAGAAGATAAGAGTTCATGATCATCCGAGCTTGGCTCCAATAAGCACACGGTGATAACACTTCCTTGTAAATGAGGCAAGCTTCCAATGCATATCTAATGTACCTAAAACCAATTCAAGTACAATATGGTACCCAAACTCATTGGGTCCAAAGTAGTTAGAACAACTACAATACATAGGACAAACTCCACATAAATATGTGCATAATGATATGAAATTGAATTTCATGCACATCTTAGCCATTTAGGATCTGATGGAGTTTATCCTATATATTGGATCAACGAAAGCAAACATGCCATAAGATATACGTATAGTAATATGGATGCACAAGACTTTCAAGAAGCAAACGAGATACAATTTGAAAAGATACCAAATGAAAATAAGATCAAGGAATAAATCAAACCCTCTACACTTTTCATGATGGCACAAAGTAGCAAGACAAAAAAATGTTTGTCTTCCAAAGAGACACGTCATCGGGATCAAATACCAATTGAAGACAACTAATGTTCAAAAGCATATAGGATATGTCCCCCAAGATTTGTGCATTATTTATGATCTTGCATTTGAATACAAAATACACACAAATGGGATCATCACTCTCCACATATATTATTGAAATACTAGTCATGGTCAAGAAAAGCAATAAGATACAATACCAATTTAAAGAACGGTGTTCTACTCAATGTAGGATGGCTTCCCCAAGGATAGTGCATTATCAAGAAGTATGACTTTAAAATGTAGATGCACAAGAATGGGATCATTGCTTTTCCTAACTCAAGAAAGCACAAACAAATTTTGAGTAGAGCAACAAAGGATCCAAAAGATGCAAGGAAGACAAATGAGAGTTAGATCAAAACAAATCCTTGGCAATAAAATAAGGCAGTTCAAAGCAAGAGTCAAAATGAAGATGGTCTACAAATTCCACCACAATTATGAGTATCACTTGTCATGGACAAGGAGTAAATGTAGATATTTCTCGGTGTTACTGGAATGATATTCAAGACCAACTTCACAACAAATAAGCATATCAAAGGAGAGGAATTAAGAGCAAAGCTTAGTTAGATAGATGTTCTCGATAGCTTCACATATTCACGCGATCATGCAAATCAACTATCAGAGCAGCTTCAAGAAATTTGTTTTCCAAAAGGATGTATGCGAACATATTTGGGGAAAGCCGTACCAAGAACGTCCATCGCAAACAAGATCCAAAAGAGTGAGAGACGAAAAGCATTTAAGCAAATATGGAACTTCTTTGAGCAACATGCCACATAGGAATAAGATTATTAACAAAATCAATTATAGGTGGCAATACCTCACATGTTCACATTTTCTAGGCTTGTAATATGCACATAGCTTATTACTCCCCCATAATGTGATAATCCAATTTTTCTTAACAAGAGGCAAACAAAACCAACTAGAGATAATTAATGGACATTATAGAATTTGAAGTTCTCATGAGAATGACATACCACATAGACAATAGATAATATTGATATATCAACACTAAGTGGTATTCCTCATGTATGCACATTTTTAGGATTGTGAAGTGCACGAAGCATATCACTCCCCCAAAATGGGATAGTCCATTAATCTCTCAAAAGGAGAGCCAACAAGGTAAGATATCAAATAAAACCAATAAGGCTCAACACAAGTAAATGGTGTGCAAACCAACATACACATACTTGATTACTCAAGATAAGTAAGTAGAGAGTTCAACACATACAAACACTAGCAAGGTACAAAACCTAACAGATGCAAGGGTGCAAGTAACTTTCAATGTAAATATGATTTAAATTCAAGTTACCGCAAGGAGGAACATTGGATATGAGATAGACCAATATATTCCAAATGACTTGGCTTGAGAGAATATAATTGATAAAGATCCCTTAATTTTTCATGATGTAGCCAAGTCTCCAATGCCCTCAAATAACACATATTGATCAAGTTTTAACTTGTTGGTCCCCAACCGAGTTGGGTCCTAAGAGGTTAGTCACAATAGGTTTGGCAACCCAAATGGTGCTTTTCTTGACACCACTTTGAGTACCAACATATTTGGTAAACACATTGCCAAACTTATTCTTCCAAAGAGAATAAACATTATCAATTATAATGGGGTTGAATAAGGTACCATTAGTGCATGAAGAAGCAAAGTGGCACTTCTCACGGCATAAGTAGCAATATTGACTTCCTGCTTTCTTCTTAGTTGAAATCTCGACTTGAGGAGAGGTAGCTTGATTCTTCTTGGGAAGAGGCATTGCTTTAACTTGAGGAACTTGAGTTTGAACTTGAGGCCGCTTACCTTGTTGCTTCTCACTAAGAGGCTTCTTCTTCAAAGGGCAAGATCTAACATGGTGCCCTTTAACTTTGCACATGAAGCAAACTATCTTGGTTGAATCCTTAAGTTGTTCTTGGCCCTTTTCTTCTTGATATATATACTTGGACATGTTCTTGTTATTGGAGTTGAATCCAAGTCCACTCTTGTCATTGGGGCGTCTTTGAACACTCAACACATTGTCAAGTGTGGACCTCCCAACATGGCGCTTTTCCAAGTCTTTCTTCAAGGAAGTGACTTGGGCCTTGAGCTCTTTTAACTCCTCTACATGGTTAGTATCAACAAAAACACTAGAGGAAGTAGAAGCTTCATTGTTAGAGCAACAAGGCATGGAAAGTAATTCATCACAAGATGTACCAATATTGTGATTCGATGAATCACTAGGACTAGCACGCGACAATATAGCATTTTTAGTAGAGATTGTGCTAGTGACCACATGAGGCTCACAAGATGTTACCTTTGACGTAATATCCTCATGAGCTAACATTAGCCTAGCATGGGATGCTAGAAGATCCTCATTAGAGCTCGAGAGATTTTCATAACTTTCTCCCAAATTCCCATACTTGCTAGTTAGCAACTCAAGTTGAGCCCTTAGCTCAACGTTCTCCTTCAAATAGATGCTTCACGAGAAATGGAGTTAGTAGCACAAGCATCATCAATATTAGACAAGGAGGAAGGCACCTTGGCAAGCAAATCATTCTTAGATAGTTGAGTTCGGAGTTGATCATGAGACTTGATAACGAGAGAGTGCCACTTTCTAAAGCCTTGTGAGTTTTGTCAAGTTTCTCTATGTCCTCAATTAATCTCGCATTGCCAACACCAAATTCAACTTTTTTTCCTTTTTAAGCACTTTATATTTAGCAATAGCATGATCTCTTTCCTTAATGATTTTAGCAATAATAAGATCATTTGTTTCATCAAGAGATTCAAGTTTTTCCTCAAGAGACACTCGAAGCTCTTGTTCTTCCTCAAGGGCATTCTCTAAGGATGCTTTTTCAATAGCATCCTCTCTCGCAAATTTAAATCTCTCATCAATTTGTGTTTCCAAAACCTCAATTGTAAGCTTGCGGTGAACAAAGGTACTCATGATTTCTAAGAAGTTATCACGAGCAATTTTATCATTTGAAAGAGCACGAATAACAATTTCACCCTTCTTAAGAGTGGAAGCATCGATATCATTTTCTTCATCATCATCATCATCATTAGATATAGTGGGTTTCAAGGTATGAGATACCTCCAATTCCCTTGCCATAAGGCAAACATGCGAAATGGTCAAAGATGATGAAGAGTTACTTGAAGCACCATCGAGGTCCATGTCTTGTTCCAACGACTGTTGAGATTCCTCTACATTGTTAGTCACACAAGTATTAGAGGATATGGAGGCATTGGTTTCATGGTAACAAGACATAGGAAGCATATCATCATGAGATTTAGTTAAGCAACTTTTACATGACATGCAGGGACTATCAACACTAGCATGTAAGACATTTGGAGTGCTAGAAAAGTTTAAGTCCAAAGATAGAACATTGCAATGAGATAGAGATGAAATATAGTCAATAGAATATTCACTATCAACAAAGCAATTTCTATCACCACTCACCATATCATTACCTTGTGACAAATCACATGTTGGTGAAGTGGAAGAAGTTGTGAACTCATCACGGCCGGATGTGGAGGGAGAACAATCATCCTCAATTATGTTGGACATTTCATATTTATCTTGAAGCTTGGTTCAAAGCTCATGAGCATTCCGAAAAGGCATGATTGAATCAAGAACTACATCGCTCAAAACATAGATGAGACCATTAGATACTTGAGTATCGAGATGAGAGTTTTCCTCATCCTCTAAAGATAATTCTTCGGAATCCTTTGGAAGAGAAAAACCCACATCTACAATTCTCTTAATATAATTTGGACCCATGTCCCTAAAAAGATTAAGCATGTGAATTTTCCAAACATCATAATTTGTTCCATCGAATATGAAAGTGGGATCGTGCACTAATTCTCTGAATGCCATCTTTACTCTCTAGGCGGTAAAACCCAAAAAGAAAGCCGAGTCTCTGATACCAATTGAAAGGACAAGGATGTCGCCTAGAGGGGGGTGAATAGGCGATTTAAAAAAATTCCGGTTTAGGTTTGATAATTGCGGAATAAAACTAGGTGTTTAAATTAACAAGCCAACAACCTAAATAAACTAGGATCACCTATGTACACCAACAACTTATGCTAAGCAAGACAAGCAACAAGGTGATAGCAATATAAAATACTTCAAGCACGAAGCCTATCACAAAGTAAATTGCATAAGTAAAGAGCTCGGGTATAGAAATAACCGAGGCACACGGAGACGAGTAAATATTCCCGAGTTCCTCCTTTTGAGGGGAGTACGTCTCGTTGGAGGGGTGTGAGCTTTCAAAGCTCAACGCCACAAATGGCCTCGCCCTATTCTCCGATGAACCGCACCACAAAAGGTTTGGTTCACTTTCCACTATTGATTTTCTTTTGGGCGGAAATCGAGTCCCTTACAACAAGCTTGGGGCACACTTCCACAACTAGATTGGAGGCTCCCAAATGACCACAAAAGGTCTCAATCACCACAATGGCGTCTAGGGTCCAATGACCCAAGAGTAACAAACTCACAAACTTTCAACTTCCACGAATCCTCGTGGAGAGCACAAACTGATGCACCAAATGCAATGGCAAGAGCACAAGTGCTCAAATCTTTCACTCTCAAATCCCACCAAAAGCAACTAATGCGTATGGGGGGGGGGGAGAAGAGAGGACGAACAAAGAAAAACTCAACAAATGGAACTCCAAGATCTAGATCCAAAGGGTTCCCCTCACTAGATCTAGATCTCCTCTCACTTTTCTCTCAAAAATATGCAAGAATCATGTGAGGGTTTGAGAACTCAAAGCTTTGGAGGTCAACAATGGAGGAGAAGAGAGAGCACCAAAACTTGGAAACCATGAAGAAGACCCCTTAAATAGGTACCCACCAAATATAACCGTTGGGGCAGTTTTTCCTGCGCGGACCGGAATATTCCGGCCTCCCACAAAATTTCCGGCCCAAAAATCTGGCCCGATATAGAGAGCCACCGAAAGCGATGCAAATTCGAGCTCAACCATTTTTCCTGGGGGCCGGATATTCCGGTCTGAATTTGACCCGGAATATCCGGTTTTGTTGAAAACTGACAAAAATAGGAAAACAAAAACTGCAATAACTTTTTCATCCGAACTCTGTTTTTGATGATCTTGGGCTCGTTAGAATTGCATCAAAGAGCTCTTCAAGATTATGTAGAGAAACATCATAGTCCATCATGTGAGGAGGAAGTCACAAGGAGAGAGTTTTGACCTCTGTAGAAAAGACAAATAGATAAAACCTCCAACATAAAAAACGCAACAAGATATGCATATGAAATCCGTTTTTGACGAACTAGAGTTTGGTATGGAGATGAACACAAGCTCTAAATTCTCACATGGATAAAAACCAAATAAAAACCAAAAAAGATGATATTCCAAGTATGCAAAGGTTTTGAGCTCTCCACAAAGATGCGATCAAGTTACTCACTTGAGAGCCCCTCTTGATAGTACGTAGTCTATCCTATAACCCGGTCTCCCACTAACTCCATCAGACCGGTAAAAATAGAAACCCTATCAAGATCATAACTTTGCCTTGAGCATTCCACTTGAGCTAGATGATGACGATCTTGACTCTCTCAAGTTGGAACACCTTTCTTGATTGTGCTTGCTAGCACATGCTTGATGAAGACTTCTCCAAATACTCCCCATACTCCATGATGGGAGAGCCTGGCTAAGCTCCGTCTTCATGAATCCACTTGCACTTCATCTTCTTCTCTTGATATAAATGATGGCTTGGAGATAAACATGAATGTTCACTCCATCTTCTTTTCCAACCCATACTTGCAATAAGCTCAACCCTAAATGACCATTCTTCATATAAACCCTTGAGTAGAACCTTGGTCATCATATAAGCTTCTAGAGTCCAACACATGAACTCCAATCTTTTCCCATGGATAAGATCTATAAGGATATCTCAATGCAAACATTAGTCCATAAGGATTGTCATTAATTACCAAAACCACACATGGGGAAACATGCACTTTCAAATACATACTCCCCGGACTACCTTAGACGCTGATGTTTTGATCACCCTTTTCAAGATGACGTTTGACAGAGCTAAAGCAACCTTTTGAATACGCATAACCCTAACACCCTCATGGTAAAAGGACGAAACACATGTTAACTATCTGTGATAATACCAAACACCGTTTTAACGATAAGATCTCGTGGTATATCATCAATCAGGTCTACCGAGCCAAATTGTTCTGCTACCAATGTCCTCCCATTGATGTTGACAATCTATGTCCACGAGTAGGAAAACGAGGTCATCCAATCATTAATGAGTTAGTCTAAGAGGCATGACTAGCTAGGGTACAAGGTTTGTTTTCACGTTTCTACACGTGCTTATGGGTTTTCCTATGAATCAAGTATTCAAGAACCATAGTAGTTATATCATAAAAACATAAACTTAATTATGAAATAGAGATTAATAATAAATATTATTGCCTCTGGCATATCTCCAACAGTAACTAGATGTCACTCTCTCCCTCTTGTTTCTCAATACAAATATTTCATGTGCCGCCCTACGTGATTGAGATTAATCTAATGTAATAGCTATTTGTGTTTCTTGGGATATGATGAATTCATGTTAATATTGGGATATATGATGTTATCTTGATGCATTACTTCATAGTCATATATGCTCTCTGATCTATTTATATGCTTGGCCAAGTTATATGTTTACATTTTCAAGAGCGAGTTTATATATGATAGTTGGTTTAACCTCTATATCGTAGTGACATAAAGGGACAAAGACGATTGTGTTGTTCTGGCTAAGGACAAAACAACGGTTATTATGTCACATCTGTATGATGTTTCTATTCTTTACATTACGTCATTTTACTAAAAGTCAGTACTTGTTTGTATGAAATTAATTCTTAGAGATGCAAGCATAGTACCGATTTCGAAGAGGAGTAATAGTTCTAGGCGAAAAAACTAGGTGTGCATGGGGGCTAGTTACACACCCTAAGTTTGACCAAAACGTATGTGCAACGGTAAAAAGAAATTACTCAAGGACACTAAGGGAATGACACTAGTAGAGTTGACAGAATTGTTAAAAAGTGTTTTGAAATGTTTTTTAGTTATTTTCTATCTGCTATGATTTTTTAATTAAAGTTTGACCAAGTTTATGCATATTTACTTGTTTGCTCTATTTAGTTTTTCTTTTGTTCATGTTTACTGATACGTCTAAAACGTATCTATAATTTTTGATGTTCCATGCTTGTTTTATATCAATGTCACATATTTTATTTACACGTATATAACATTTTTATGTATTTTCTGGGACTAACCTATTAACAAGATGCCACATTGCTAGTTTCTGTTTTCAGCTGTCTTTTTGTTTCAGAAAATCTATTAAAGAAATATTCTCGAAATTGGACGAAAATCCACGAAGCCCAGTTTTACGAAGACACGAACACGAAGTCCGAAGGGAGATCAAAGAGGCACCCTAGGGGGCCCAGGCGCCTGCCCGGCGTGGCAGAAGGTGAGGCCGCGCCGGGGGGACGTCTGGCTGCCTCGGCTGGCCCCACATGCCGCCATTTCACATATATATTGACTTCGTCCCAAAAACCCTAAAGACCCAAACACAATTCCACGAAAAGTTCCGTCGTCGCCATCGTCGTCAACCCTATTTCAGGATGGTTCTGGAGCTCTTCCCGGCACTCTGTCGGTGGAGAGATCATCACCGGAGGGCTTCTACATCACCATCCCCGCCTCCGGATTGATGCATGAGTAGTTTATCCTTGGACTACGGGTCCATGGCAGTAGCTCGATGGTAGTCTCTCCACTTTATGCCTTCATGTTTAGATCTTGTGAACTACATAACATGATCAAGATCATCTTTATGTAATGCTACATGTTGTGTTTGCTGGGATCCGATGAATTGTGGAATTACGTTCATCTTTCCTCAGTTATCTATGTTATGTTTTATTTATGATCTTGCATGCTCTCCGGTGCTTGTGGTTACTTTGGCCAAGTAGTTGTTTACATCTCCAAGAGGGAGTATTTATATGCTCGATAGTAGGTTCATGCTTTCATGTGTCTAGGCTCGAGTTGACAAAAATGATCGAGACCATGTTGTGTTGTTGCTACTAGGGATAAAACAACGATGTTTATTGCTACGGTTATATCCATTGCTTACTTTACGCATTTTGATTATTGCAATTATCTGTTGCTTGCAACTTAATACTTTCGGGTGACACTGGATAGTGATCCCGGGGTGGACTATTAGTCATAGATGCAGCTAGCAAGAGGTCTATTTATTTTGACGTGTTTCCCAATTAAGTATTACACTGAACTATATTTTGTCATGATAGCATTGTCATGCCCCCACGATTTGTCAATTGCCTAGCTGTAATTTGTTCATCCAACATGTTATTTATCTTTCGGAGAGACATCACTAGCGAATTGTGGACCCCGGTCCAATTTCCTTATATTGTTTACAACCGTTTCCTTAGCTTTTGTTCATCATTTGCTCGCTGCACCATTCTTACTTTCATCATATTTTCCACCATACGTTTAATCCTTTATTTTCAGCAAGCCAGGGGGATTGACAACCTTCCTGTTTCGTTGGGGCAAAGTAGTTTGTTTGTGTTGTGCGCAGGTCCGCGTCACAAAGCTCTTGCGCCAGAGTGGAGTGACACCAAGCTAGAGCCTTCTCCAAGTCCTACTGGTTCGATAACCTTGGTTTTGCAATCAAGAGAAAACTTGTTGCTAGCTGCTTCACAACCTTCCTGTTGGGGTTCCCAAAGGGCTTTGTAGGCCGCATCATTTGCTTATGCATTTTTACCGGTGTGCGTTTAGATTAGCTTTTATTTGGGTTTACTAATACATTTTTACTTATGTGTTGATGTCTACTTATGTTGTATGTTTAGATCATGCTCAGTTCATGTTATTTGTGTGCTTATATTTAATTATGCAATTTTACAACTAATGTTTACTTATGTTCTATGTCTAGATTATGCTCTTAGTTTAGATCTTGATTATATGTATTAATTATGTGTTTAGTTATCTTTTTTTACTTGTATGTTATCTTTAGGTTATGTGCTTACTTTATATCTTGATTATACAGGTATTTATCGGTTTACTTATGCATTTCTAGAAAGTATTGTCCTTTCTTATGCATTCTTTATGTCCTTCAGGGCGAGCTAGAAGGTGGAGAAGCAGGCGAAGATGCAGTGAGTTGGTAGACAGAGGATCTCGACCTGGTCTCCGTCGTCATCGATGTAGTGAAGCTGTCAATGTTGGCATTTTTTCTAATTTATTTAGTTAACATTAGAATTGGTTGTTTCCCATTACTCATTAGTTATTTTTCATACGGCCCCAGAAAAACGCTCGGCTTCACTATCAACAAGGAACGGAATAGATCGGACCAACAAAAAAAAACAAAATAAGAAAAATAGGTCTATGGCTGGCGATGCCTACTACTATTGCCGAAACTACATAGTTAGGAGTTTATGAACTGTATGTTTTGAGATGCCCAAGTGAGGAAAATAATATGATAAAGGAATTCAAAATTAAGTATTTTCATTCATACCCGATGTGTCGCTTTGTATTAGTGCCCTGTGCACGCCTCGTGAGGCCTTAGATTGGTTTGTTTTGTGGAGAAGCTAACAACCGATGTAACTGGATTTAAGCGCGGGAGGAATAGCTCCCAACCTCATATGCTCTAGTTTGAGTAAAAATTTGAAAAGTTTGAAAAACACTTCAAATAATTTTGAAAAAAAACGACAAAGCATATTCAAAAGTTCTACATACGTGGAAATTATCTTGAAGAATAACATTTCTCGTGCCATGTCAAAAGTTCTACATACGTGGATTTATAAATGTCTTTTAGAGCACTGATCTTATTTGTTTTGCACATAACACAAAAAATGTCATTTCTTTACGAAATTTTGCAGGTATATAGAAGTTTATCTCTGATTTTTTCAGAATTTAAAAGTGTTTTTATATATTTTTTGAATTTTATACTCTAACAAAAGCATATGAGCTCGGGAGCCAAAACTACTCTCCCGTGACGAAGCTATTTATAGACTGTAAACACACGTAATCACTTTGTTTTTAGATAAACCGAATAGAAGAGGCAAGGATCATGGGTAAATTGCTCCACGGGAAAAGACGGGGCTGGAAGGTTTTTAATAAGGTGGCTTGCTGACTTAATATATTGTTACCCTTCAAAAAAAAAGGAAAAGAGCTCCACGCGTGTGTATTCCCGGTAACGGCTTTTTTAAGGGAACCACACTCTTTATTAATCAATCACCACATAGATACAATCAGCCTTAAGGCTGTGAACTAAAAATGTTGGTGGCTCAGCATTCCAAGTAGACGACACCTCCTGAACGGATGCATACTTTGCACAATGATGTGCTACCTGGTAGGCCTCGCGACGAGCAAAAACAACTGAAAAGGAAATCAAAGAACTAGAAAGCTCACTAATCTCATCTAAGATAGGTTTCAGAACATATCGATCATTAACCCGATCGTTCCAGTGACGAACAAAAGGACTTGACAGTACACCTCGAAGACCACCTGACCATAAGCTCTCTCAGCAGCAAAACTGACAGCATCTATTAAGGCCAGAGCTTCGATAACCAGGGGATCAGAGATGCCCCCTACACTCTACCAGCCGCACCACGGAAAGACTCAGAGTCTCTCGAAATCACTCCTGTGGCAGCTACACTTCTATCGATGTTGATGGCACCGTCAGAGTTTAGCTTGATCCACCCATCTGGGGGTTTTAACCATTTGCTCGCCGGCCGTAGCTTCTTCTTCTGCATCTTGTCTCTCGGAAACTCCAGAGATTGCAGTCTATCAATGATCTCTTCCATGTTTTTAGTTGGATTAAAACCAACCTCTCCATGAGTAATCTGATTTCTGGAGGACCAAATCGAGTACATCACAGTTGTGATAACAGCTCTATCCTTCTCCGTGAACCTTGGATCACATAAGATATCTTTAGCCCACGTTGAGGGATGGAGTCTGGGTAATCTGACAAGCAAATATTCTTTTGCTTTCGACCAAAACATTTGTGCATGACTACATTCAATTAGAGCATGCATCAAAGTCTCGGATTCAGCTTTGCAAATTTCACAAGTGCTATTAGCCATGACATGCCGCCGTGATAGAGTTCCATAGTCGGGCAATATTCCACGAAGAACTCTCCACCAAAATATTTGCACTCTAGGAAGAACTGAAAGCTTCCACACTTTTTTCCAAATTTCAGCGTCAATATCAGAAGATGACGCTTCAGTTGGTTCAGCTGCCTGCCCCTGAAGGATTAAAGAACGGTAGGCAGAGCGAACTGAGTATATGCCATTCTTCTCTTTGGCCCACGCTAGCCAATCATATCCAACACTAGCCCGCAAGGGAATTTTCAAAATTTCATGTGCATCAGGCGCTAGAAACAGGCTCTGGATACGAGGGATATTCCACTGAAAATCTTCCCTGTAACGGCTAAGAATGGATTTTTGAATAACTTCTCTCATGCAATGGTGCCCTGATGAAGAGAGTAAGTTGCGGGAAGAAGTCAAACGTTAAATCGAATAAATAGACAAGTGGCACCATGAAGCAGCACAGTTCATGCTGCCCAAAAGTGCAATTGGCCATATTCAATAACCATTCCTGCATGTCCAAAAGCGCAATAGGCTATATAGAATCACAAAAAGAACAAAATATCTGAGTACTTTTCTCCCTTTTTTGTATTTCATATTTGAACCAGAACCCTTTAAATACAGATGTAACCAGCTGCATCTCAAGGAACGAGCAACAGCCAACTAGCGAGCAGAGTATCAGCACCAACTAGAGACAACGAGAGACCGTAGCAAGGATGGGTCAGTCCGCCTCTATCCGGCAGCCAGAGGCAGAATATGTTCGCCTGCTAGCTGCAGCCGGTGGCAGAAACAGGTAATTTCAGCTTTTTTTTTAACGGAAGAAAAAAGAATTGAGCGGAAATTCCTTAAGAGCCAGGTTTATATATTCATCCAAATCGGCTTTGTATCGAAAGTTTTTGTTGCTGGAAAATTGCAGCTGCTGCTGGTGATGTAAAGGAACTATTGAGAGCTCAGCTTCTTATTTTATTCGAGTTTAGTTGGTGTAAATATTGTTCTGTCTCTAACATGCAGGAACGACCAGTTTGGCAAGTCCACAAAAGTCAAGAATAAATACTACAAAAGATCAACCAAGGACGATCTTGTTCTCAGGGCAACGCTGGAATCTATCACAAGAATGGGATAAAGCTGCAGATCTGAAGAAAAGACATGTCACATTTTCGCCCTTGATATTTCAGTCGTCAATTTTGGATCAAGAAAAGCTTTCGAATTATCTCTGCTGTGTAGCTTCGCGTATACATTGATTAAAATGCGTACAAATTTTTGTATGAGAATTTATTACATGAGCTATTAGCATATTGCTTAGTCATGGAGTTCTTGCACTACACTATTTTTGTTGATACTTTCTGATGTCATGTTTCCCTCTTATTGCTAACTCATAGCTAAAATAAATACCACATGGCTTTCTTGTTGACACGTAGGTCAACACAATAAATTATGACATTCATATTGGCTCCAGCTACTCGCGACACACAGATCATGACAAAAAATATTACAAACAAATTGCATCTCCTATAATCACACATTGCTTCACATACTGGGATATACTACACCACATCACATCCTGCAAAAAAACAAGTTAGACGCCTCTAACATCTTTTGCTACACTAAAGGGGCTCTATGGCTTCGTTGCAAATAGTTTGCTACCTATGTGGCAATAGGCACGATCACTGACAACGGGATCACCACTACACGAGCCCAAGTTTATGGAAAGGTACAATAAGACCAAGGAGTACATAGCAAACGAAATGACCTAACAAGCCCCTCTCAAGTACAAGAGAGTCACCCTAACACAGACTAAGTCATCCAACCGATTCGCTTGGCTCGAGTCCTTGAAGCGTCAATATTAGCGTTCCCAAGCATTCAAGACGTGTTTTCCAGTCGGTGCCACAATGCATAAGCTGGTCCCTAAATGCTGTCATCCCCCAAATCTTGTGTCAAATATTCTAATTTCCAATGTATCATCACTCAGGAATCATGCAACAAATTTGATTGCTCGTTCCGTCGCTGGTGACCCATCTGGTCCACACTCTCTTGCACACAATATTAGGTGCGCAGTGGGCGGAGCTAGCGCAGAGACTGCCGGGGTGCCATGCTAGGGAAACAGGTGCACGAAGGACAAAAATCTTAATTTCAGGGGTGCACATGTGGTGAAAATTTATAGTTATACAAAGAAAAACGTATTTTGGGTAAGGATGGCAATGGTAGGATATGGTGCGAGTAGAGTAATATCATACTCATTTACCCGTATAGTCAATGGGTACTAAATTCTACCCACACCCGTACCCATACCCGACGGGTATCCATACCCATTGGGTACAACGGGTAGATCGAATAGTACACAAGTTATTCACAATTTTATATTCATTATAGCACATTTGATAAAAAATATTTATCTCAACTCAATAACAAATAGATGAGTACATGGCAATTATCTCAATCCAAGTTAACAATTGATGACAACTTTAACCTAGGTTCATGTCCATATGTCTATATAACGGATAGCGTATGAGTATACCCACGGGTATATAAAGCTATACCCGTGTCCTTCCCACGACTTAACATGTAGAGTACTGGTACACCCATGGGTATATAATTTTTCCATACCCTGTATCCACGAGTACCCATGGATAAAATTTCCATCCTTACTCTTGGATCTGCCATTGTGCGTGCGGTCAATACCGATGATATTATACATGGATTGTGAAGGGGATCGTAGGCAGAAAACAAAAAAAATTCCTAACAACGATAACCAAAAAGTCAGGATCTATTACTATGCAGATATAAAGTAACGGACGAACCAGTGTACATACCCTTGTAGACCATAAGCATCGACGATCAAAAGATCTGTTTCGATGACGACAAGTGATGAAGTCGGGCGGCGAAGACGATGGCGGCGCCGACCTCAAGATGGTGAAGACGAACTCCTCCAAGTGCCCCAAGCGTGGCACCTCGCAGAGCTTACACACGTACGAAGAAGATGACGACCTCCGGGCTCCGATCCAGCCGAGCAGCAGAAGTAGAAGACTTGGACCGGAGAAAACCAGCAGCATGGCGGTGTGCGTATGGTGGAGAGAACTCTCTCAACCCGTGCATAGCCCCATTTCCAGAGCCACAACTTAAACGGATGAGAGAAAGAGAGAGGGAATTGTGCAATTTCCAAAGGCATGGGGGCACCCCTATTTAAAGAAGGAGGAGGGCTACAAATCCACTTGGCTTAGCCATGTGGGACTATTCCCACATGGTGCAGCTGGCCAAGGGGAGCCGCCGGCCCTAGATGGGCCCCATTCGGCCCACCTAAGGTTCCCCTCCAAATTCGGTCAAGGCCCATTTAAGTGTGCAGCCTTTAATAATTCTGAAAATAAATAAATAAAAATATATTTAACTATTAATTACACTAATTAATATTAAATACATATTATCTAATTTATTCCGGCTCCGAAAACCATTTCGTCGGCCCCAAACTCCGTCGGATATGTCCCGGAACACTTCCTGTGTTCTTCTCTCTATTTTCTATTCTGCGTCCAATCTAAATAAAGGTCACCTACCCTTAAGTGTGACAGCCTAGCGGTTCGGGATCACTCCAGATATGATCGAGAACCCTTCTTCGATCAATGACTATCAGGGAGACCTGGATGGCTATGATAGCCCCTGTGCGTCCACAAATATCTTTGTCGTTTGAACCTCTAGACGTCAAGTCTCAAACCTTTTGCCTGGCGATACTTTGTTTGTCCGAGACTCATTCTCTGGTATCATGATACCGAGCTTGATCTCCTTACCTGACAATACTATCTTTACTCGTCTGTGATATTACATTCTCGTGACCTAGTCACATGCTTGCAAGCTCATTGATGTAATCTCACCGAGTGGGCCCAGAATATCTATCCTGCTATGCGGTCGGAAATCCCGCTCTTGATCCCTCGCCCCAACATACTTCCTTCCGATACCCAAGAGGGACACCTTTATTGTCATCCTATGTAAGGAATGACGTTTGATGCAATCAAAGTATCTTCCAGAAATAGCAATTAGAGTTGATCTCACGGTCGAAGGTGTAATGACTACGTCCTATAAATATTGGGTGCGTCCATCACATCATTCACTTAATGATTGACTCCATTGTCAACTGACATAAATGTCACATGATCAGGAAAACTCGATCATCAATCGCACAACGGACTAGTAAAGAGGCTACTAGGGACCTGGTTGTTTACATACCACACGTGTATTAATGTTTCCACTTAATACAATTATAGCATGGTATAAAATGTATTATGAACAATTGAGATATGACAAATAAAATATCTTTATTAATTTCCTCTAGGGCATATCTCCTTCAGTCTCCCACTTGCACTGGAGTACAATTTAATCTAGTTTACAACTTGGTAAAAGCCTAACATCTATAGCAATATGGTGCATGCTTGTCTTGTGGAAGAGGAATTTAGTCAACAAATCTCCCACATTGAGATCTGTATGTGCTTGCAACATTTCTATGTCACCTAGTTTGACATCATCCCGTATCTTATGATAACAGTGAAATATATGGTTGTCGATGGAGTGAGACTCGAAACTTCTCGTCGCATGCGCCTTAAAAGTCTAAGAGATCTATTAAGGGAACCACGCATGCTCGGGAAAACCGCTCAGTCCAATCACACTTGCTACTTCTGAAGTAGCCATATATTCCTATACCTATGTAGATTATGCGACAGTGCATTCATATGCAACTTTGCAAGCTAACCATGTCTTTCTTCAAAACAAAGGACTTCTCATGTATGAGATTTCTAATCGTATGGGTCAGTGTCATAACTTGCATCATCGTAACCTTTTTACGGCAAGTTGTCTTTTCACTCTCACCCCATATTAAAAAACATATCTTCAGTTCTCTTTAGGCACTAGAGGACATACTTAACGTTTGTTCATTGATCCATCCAGGGATCACTCTAGAACCCGTTCTTCAACCAAGAACTTGGGTCACACCAAGTCGAGCTTTCAGTCTGATAGAATCTATGGCTTAGGCATAGAGGATGTCAGAAATCCTTTTCAATCATTAGCTATCGCTGAAAAGCCAAGATAAACTTAATATTTTACATAGTCATACGAGCAAGAACCTTTTTCTTTGCTTGTTCTATTCTGAAACATTTCAGAATCTTAACCTAGGAAAATATTCCGACCTAATGTTATTAAGCCCTCTCGATCTATATAAATTACAGATCTAAAGCATAATACTCTTAACTTCATTCATAGAAAATTTAATCACTTAAATAACCATTCATACTTTACTAGAGGATCTGTATCATTCTCAATATTACATATAAAATCAGGAATGACACCTAGCTCCCAGTCAAATATGCCTTCCGTATATAAGACCAGGGAATTTCTTTTAGCTCCCACTCAAATATGCCATTCACATATAAGATCAAGAAAAGCTACTTAGCTCCCACTCACTTCTTTGTAAATGCAGATTTCTTTAACTATTTTGGATGACTCCAAAATCCTTTGATCACATTATCAAAGTGAAGATTCCAGCTCCGATATGCTTACTTTAGCCCATGAATGGAAAGCTGAAGTTTGCATACATGTCTAGCATCCTTAGGATCAACAAAACCTACTTGTTGTACCGATTACAACTCTTCCTTAATGTTACCATTATGGAACACGGTTTCTTTATCCATCCATCAATTGCTCAATTGGAAATAATTGCTAGAACAATCCTAAACAGACTTAGGCATCGCCACTTGAGACAAAATCTTGTTGTGGTCAACTTTTGAATAATTTGTCAAAACCGTTTTGTGACAAATCGATCCTTATAGACGGTTGCCTTTCCATCAGCGTCTAATTTGTCATAAAATTCCATTTACTCTTAACGGCATGGAGGCCATCAAGAAGATTTACCCAAGTCATTACTTGGCAATTGTACATAGATTTTATCTCGGATTATATATGGCTCATAGCCATTTTTCGGACTTAGGTCTACCATCGCCTCTTTGTAGTTCGTAGGTTTGTCATGTTCCATTAACATGATGTTCATAACAAGATTGTGCAGAACGCATTCTCGTACGCCTACGATCTTTGTATGAGCTTAGAGCATCATGATCATTATCATCAACTCCCTTCCAGTTGTGGAGGACGATACCGGAACCGTTTCCGTTGCGCCACTTTGATGTCCGGAGAAGAAGTTCATTAACTTCGTTTTGCTCTACTTTCTTCCCCACTTATACCCTTTGATAAGAAACTATTTCTTGAGTAAGATATATTCCGGCAACAATTTTGCCTTTGTTGTGAGACATGTACCCAACTAATTCTTTAGGTACACTACAAAGATTTATCCGTTTTAGGTTTGATCATATCAAAACACTAAAATATCGAAACGACAATCTAGGCCAAAAGCCATGCCATCACTCATATGGTATTGCCTCCACGGATATAGATGATTTCCCTATTATCTAAAGTGAATGTTTTGTTTCCACCATATGACAATGATCACAATAATTTGATAAGAGATTTTATTTACCACACACTATCCAATAGAGTGTGATTACGACGTCCTAACACACCATAACATTGTGGTGTTCCATGCGGCGTAATTTGTGGAACTCTTCTCACAAGTCTTCTAATGACATGCCAAACTTATAACTCAAAACTTTGTTTCCTTGATCAGTTATCGCAGAAATTGTTTTTCTTGTTAAGTTTATTTTCCTACTTCACTCCGAACCTGTTTGATCTTTATCAAACTTTTCAGACCAGCATTTCTTTAAGTGACATACCCATATCTACTCAAATCATTGGTGAAGTTTACAAAATAATGATTTCCACTACACGTTAACGTACTTCATTGATCCACACACATCATTATGTATGATTATCAATAAGTTAAATGCCCGTTTCTAGATAACTGTGTCTTAGTTATTTTGCAAGTGTCAAAAGATCAAAAATCTAAAGACTCAGAGATCCATCATAATGGAGCTTCTTAATGCATATAACATTGACATGACTCAAAACGTTAGTGCCACAATAATGTGGTGTCATTATTAAGTTTGTATCCTTTGGCATTAATGTTATAAATGTGGGAGCTACTACCATCTGGATTCATATAAGAACACTTGATTCATAATCGGTGTATGATCATTAAAGATATCACTCATAAATGTAGGACAACAATTTTGTCACTGACAAATATGAATAATTGTCTCGCTAGAGGCAAGACACACTTATAATGATCATGCTAACAAGCAATCAAACAGAATTTGCTTAGATCCAAATTAATCCAAAATAGTAGATGCAGAGAGAGTGTTTATGGCCATCACAACATATTGTCTGACATCATCAACACACATTGTCTCCTCATCTTTCCAAGCTACTCAAGCAGAAAATCTTGTTTTCATAAAACATGACTAGTATCAAAACTTAGTCACTGCTGCAAGTACTTGTTTAGGTAAAACATTCATAACTCGTATATCATATATATAGTATCATCATTGATGACTTCCTGGTGATTTGTTTCATCTTCTTGGTTTTTCAACACAACCAAGAATTCATGAAGGTGAACAATTCCTCCCTCATGACATAGTCTATGACAATTTATTTGCAACATTGGCAAAGTTGTATGTCATCCGGTGATTGAGCTAAACGAGGCATACCAATATCATCAAGCATGATATCCACGTGCTCTTTCAATGCGTATGTTCTCTTCCATCTTGGTTGGGAAGAAAACAGTCAAGGTACTGAGAACTTCTTCAACCAATCTTGCGGTGTATTTCGAGTTTCAGCAACCATCTGATATGTTCGCGATCTGTCAACACGCACCCGCAATCTCTATGGTAGAGATCAAAGCACACCAGACTCCAATGGAATCATCTGCACTAAATTATCCTCTTCGTTAGCGGAATCTCAGGGTTCTATCTCCTAACGGGTATTGCATCACATAGAGCTTGATGGTTTTAAACAAGGAGTATCCTCAAGCTACGGTATAAAACTATGAAGTTTGGACCCACCTTTTAAGTTTCTCAATTGCAAGAATGCGCCTACGTTTATAAGGTCTATCGAACAGGTTATTATCTACAAAGGTTTTGCAAAACATAAAGACTTTGTTCATAATAAAAATGGGTTCAAGTTTTAATAAAATAAAACTACCAGAACTCCCACTCAAAACGAACATCCCTCGCATTGTTTTAGTGATTACACGATCCTCATCCGATACACTATCCCCGATCGTCACGGACGATAGCATAGCTTCAAAGGTAGACATCGATATGTCAATCACAACATCTATGTGACTCATTGATGACGTGAAACACACGTTCGTTGGGAGACCCCAAGAGGAAGGTATGATGTAGTCAGCAGCAAGTTTTCCCTCAGAAAGAAACCAAGGTTATCGAACCAGTAGGAGCAGCAACTTTTCAGAAGGTTGTCAACGGTGCCAGAAAAATAGTGTTGTTGATGGGAGTCTGGACGGTTGACGTGGAATCTGCACACAACACAATCAAACTACTTTGCCCCAACGAAACAGTGAGGTTGTCAATCTCACTGGCTTGCTGAAAACAAAGGATTAAACGTATGGTGTGGAAAATGAGTATTAAATTGCAGAGAATGAAAAAGTAGCAGTTTGCAGTTTGTGGTTGTTTAATCAGTGTAAAAGAATGGACCGGGGTCCACAGTTCACTAGTGGTGTCTCTCCATAAAAGATAACTAACATGTTGGGTGAACAAATTACAGCTGGGCAATTGACGAATAGTGAGCGCATGACACTGCATATACAAGACATGTTGACTACTATGATATTTAATTGGGCATTACGACATAATACATAGATCGTTATCCAACAGCATCTATGACTAATAATCCACCGCCGGGTTGTCATCCGAGTTCCCCATTGGTATTAAGTTGTAAGCAACGGATAATTGCATTAAGTAAAGTGCGTAATGTAAACAAACACATATGTCTGTGGACATAGCATCGTTAGGTTATCCCTAGTGGCAACAGCACATCCACAACCTTAGAACTTTCTGTCACTATCCCAGGTTAAACGGAGACATGAACCCACTATCTAGCATAAATACTCTCTCTTGGAGTTACAAGCATCTACTTGACCAAAGCATCTACGAGTAACGGAAAGCATGCAAGATCTTAAATAACATATAAGACAGATTGATAATCAACTTGACATAATATTCAATATTCATCGGATCCCAGCAAACACAACATGTAGCATTACAATAATATGATCTTGATCATGTAGGGCAGCTCACAAGATCTAAACATGATGGCACAAAGTGGAGAGACAACCATCTAGCTACTGCTATGCACCCGTAGTCCAAGGATGAACTACTCACGCATCACTCCGGAGGCAGGCATGGCGATGTAGAAGCCTCCGATGACGATTCCCCACTCCAGCAGGGTGCCGGGAAGAGGTTCTGAACCCTCTCGAGCTAGGGTTGACGACGGCGGCGTCTCTGGAACTTTTCGTGGATATTTGCTCAGGTACTTAGGGTTTTCGCGTCGGGGGAATAAGTAGGCGAAAGGGCGGCGGCTAGAGAGGCCTGTGGGGCCCACACCACCCCAGGGCGCGGCAGAGGGGGGCCCCGCGCCCTGGCCATGTGTGGGGCCCACATGGCTCCTCTCCGTCGCCTCTTTGGTCCGTCAGATGAGTTCTGGTAAAACAGGGACTCCCGTGTAGTTTCGTCCAATTCCGAGAATATTTCCAGACTAGCTTTTCTGGAATACAAAAACAGCAGAAAACAGGAACTGGCACTTTGGCATCTTGTTAATAGGTTAGTCCCAAAAAATGTATAAAAGTGATATAAAGTAGATGCAAAACATATAGCAATTGGTATAAAACAAGCATGGAACATCAAAAATTATAGATACGTTTGAGACGTATCACTCATGCTTAACCTTTCGGTCACTGTGTTTCGAGGCCATGTCTGTACATGCTAGGCTCGCCATAGTAACCTTCAGCGTATTCGCGTGTGCAAACATGTCTTACACCCAATGTATGCGAACGATGATATGTTTGACACCTAATCGTCACGGCCTGTCTCATAACGTAGAACTTTCGGTGGTGCACGCTAAAGTGAGAACACTATATGGTATTTTGGAGGGATCATCTTATATTACTACCGCCGTGTAACTAATATATAAACATATATACACACAATATAAGATGCACACAATAACATAACATCAAATGTAATGCGACATGATATGGTCCTTGCGCCAATGGTCTCTTTTGCGCCGACAGTTTATAAACAATTCATAATACTTACCGTGACCATATCACATTCCCCCTGCAAAATAAAGTTAGATGCTTTCTACTTTATCTTTTGCATATTTTACGTGGCTTAGGGCCTTTCGTAAATAGAACCGCTTCATACCAACGAACCTACAACCACAACATCGATCCGACAGTTGTATGTTTTTTATCCCTTTCGGGTCCTTCATTGAAAGTGCAAAGGACATCTATTGAGAGAGAGACAGACACCCGCCAGCCACATATACGGTACAAGCCGTATGTCAAGTGTGGAACCAGTCTCGCGTAAGCATATTCGTAAAGTCGGTCCGAGCCGCTTCATCAACTCAATGCCGACAGCAAAAGCAAGTGCACGCGAGAGGGTAGCAACTATAAGAACGATGCCCTCATAAACATGAGTTCTAAAACCGTATAGCTATATCTACGCATAGATCGGCTCTGATACCACTGAAGGGGATCATAGGCAGAAAACAAAAAAATTCCTACCAATGATAACCAAAAAGCCAGGATCTATTACTATGCAGATATAAAGTAACGGAGGGAACAGTGTACATACCCTTGTAGACCGTAAGCAATCGACGATTAAAAGATCTGTTTCGATGACGACGCGTGATGAAGACGGACGGCGAAGACGATGGCGGCGCCGACCTCAAGATGGTGAAGACGAACTCCTCCAAGTGCCCCAAGTGTGGCACCTCGCAGAGCTTACACACGTCCGGAGAAGATGATGACCTCCGGGCTCCTATCCAGCCGAGCAGCGGAAGTAGAAGACTTGGACCGGAGAAAACCAGCAGCACGGCGGTGTGCGTATGGTGGAGAGAACTCTCTCAACCCGTGCGTAGCCCCATTTGCGGAGCCACAACTTAAACGGATGAGAGAAAGAGAGAGAGAATTGTGCAATTTCTGAAGGCATGGGAGCACCCCTATTTAAAGGGGGAGGAGGGATGCAAATCCCCTTGGCTTAGCCATGTGGGACTATTCCCACATGGTGCAGCTGGCCAAGGGGAGCCGCCGGCCCTAGGTGGGCCCCATTCGGCCCACCTAAGGTTGCCCCTCCCAATTCGCACCATGGGAGAAATCCCCCCCCCCCCATGGGCCTTTTCCCTTTGGTCAAGGCCCATTTAAGTGTGCAGCCTTTAATAATTCCAATACTAAATAAATAAAAATATATTTAACAATTAATACACTAATTAATATTAAATACTTATTATCTAATTTATTCTGGCTCCGAAAACCATTTCGTTGGCCCCCGAACTCCGTCGGATATGTCCCGGAACAGTTCTGGTGTTCTTCTCTCTATTTTCTCTTCTGCGTCCAATCTAAATAAACGTCACCTACCCTTAAGTGTGACACCCTAGCGGTTCGGGATCACTCCAGACATGATCGAGAACCCTTCTCTGATCAATGACTATCAGGGAGACGTGGATGGCTATGATAGCCCCTGTGCGTCCACGAATATCTTTGTCGTTTGAACCTCTAGACGTCAAGTCTCAAACCTTTTGCCTGGCGATACTTAGTTTGTCCGAGACTCATTCTCCGGTATCGTGATACCGAGCTTGATCTCGTTACCTGACAATACTATCTTTACTTGTCTGTGATATTACATCCTCGTGACCTAGTCACATGCTTGCAAGCTCATTGATGTAATCTCACCGAGTTGGCCCAGAGTATCTATCCTGCTATGTGGATTGGCAAATCCCGCTCTTGATCCCTCGCCTCAACATACTTCATTCCGATACCCGAGAGGGACACCTTTATTGTCATCCTATGTAAGGAATGACGTTTGATGCAATCAAATATCTTCCAGAAATAACAATTAGAGTTGATCTCACGGTCGAAGGCTAAGTCCTAGAAATATTGGGTGCGTCCATCACATCATTCACCTAATGATTGACTCCATTGTCAACTGACATAAATGTCACATGATTAGGAAACCTCAATCATCAATCGCACAACGGACTAGTAAAGAGGCTACTAGGGACCTGGTTGTTTACATATCACACGTGTATTAATGTTTCCGCTTAATACAGTTGTAGCATGGTATAAAACGTATTATGAACAATTGGGATATGACAAATAAAATATCTTTATTAATTGCATCTAGGGCATATCTCCTTCAGATTGGGCATGCAAGGACAATATTGTTGTATTTGTCTTGCAAAATATGCTTGTGTCTTGTGTCCTTCACTGTTTTTTGGGCATAGTAGATGTGAAATCATAGTCATAATCGTGTATTGTAGATTGAAAATTTGAGGGTTGTCTTATATTTTGCAAGGAGGGAGTAGATTGCTAGCCAAAATTGCCATGCTGGAACGCCATTATAAAGGAACCACGAGCGCTTTTTCCCCTTTTTGTTCTCTCTCCTCCCTCCCCCTTTTCTGAGAGCTCCTGGGCGCCTCCCGACCCCTCTCCTCTGGCGGCCTCGCCGGCCGGAGTGGGAAGGGGAGAGGGGGTCGGACTCCTCTTGTCCATAGTAGATTTAGGGCTTCTGTTTCGTTGCTTTCCTTTGTGGAGAAGGGCGTCATGCCTTTGAGGGTGAGGTCGTCGGAGCACTCGAGCAGCTCCTTGTGGCGGCGGGCTGAGCTTGGCTTTCCTCTGCTACCCCAGAGGTTGGGGACAAAGGAGGACAGCTCATAGCCTAGTTCAAACCCTCCAAATAAGCTCGTTCCTATCTCAGATCTGGCGATTTTGGCTGCTGCTTTGAGCTCTCTGCTGCGTCCTCGAGGTGGATGGAGTTGAGGCCAGCAGTGAGTCAAGCTTGTTTCGATCCGTGAGTCAGGTTTGCCGGTTCCAGCTGTGTGAGCGGCAGCTTGGGGCAGCCGGCCGGTTCCCTCTCTGCTGCTCCAAGGTGGAGGGTTATGAAGGGGAGCTATTCCGGTGTTGGCTTTGTTCTCTTCTCTCATAAGCAGCAGCCTCCTCTTTGATGGTGGATTCTTGGATTCGCAACCACCACAATCTTCTCTGTCTGCCTCCTCTGATCTGTGGCAGGATTTGGAGTCTTGATGGTGGATTGCTTCTCAAAGGGTGGTGGCGGCGAATCTGCGCCGTCTCGGTTTGCTGCCATCCGATCTTCTTGCTAGCCGCCATGGTGGCGGAGGAGGAAGGTCGTGTTTCAGCGGATGGTGGTCTGCGGCGGCGGTGGAGTGTTGAAACCTTCTGCTTCTCGAGCTCAACCGCGACGGTCCACGTCGACCATGGGAGATTGCTGGTATGTTCCAGCGCGTTTTCAACTTCCTTGGTGAGACCCTTTGTTCTGGCCGGCATCAGAGCAAGTGGTGATGTCCCCGCGACGGTGCTAGGCGATGGCAAGCTCGACTTCCTGCTTCTGCTCGACGGTGGGGAGAGAGAAGGACTCGAGTGTAATTTTTATCTTTCAGCTAGGTTCTTTCTACTTATGTCAGGGACCCATGTGTTATTTCTTACTGTTATGGGGTCCTCTGTAAAACTTCTGTACACCCACTGTATGGATTAAGATAAGGTTTGTATCCCCTTCGGGAGCGCTCCGTTCAAAAAAAAACAATGCCATTATAGATGTTGTCGCCGTTTACATGGGCGAGGGCATTCGGAACTATCACTATACATTCCATTCTAGGATATTTTTGTCAAATAAATGTATAGGGTGCATTTGGATCGTTGTCGTCACCGCCCGTGGCCGACGTCATCAAACATGTTAATAGAAATTACATAAAGGCCAATCAGAAAAGAGGTCAATATAGCAAGTTGAAATTCAAATTTTGAATAGTCTAGAAGCTAAGCAAAAGGAATATGCCGTGGGCAGGGCGTCAGATGGTACGATCCATGGGAGGGCACGCGTCGGCCTCCCATTGGGTCTCCTCCACCCAGTCCCTCCATTTCCCGCCCTTTTCATTCCACTCACTCATTCCAGAAGCTTCCTTCCTCCCCTCGTTCCGCCACCGCCGCCGGCGAAGGATGGGGACCCGGGAACTGCCGCTCCCCTGTCAGTTCGAGCTCCTCCTCGGCGAAGGTACGTGACCGGGGCACGGCACCCTAACCCAATCGATCGATGGTTGGTCCATCTCCCTCCGCGGGGCGTCTCATCCCTCGATTTGCCTTTTGTCGTGCAGACCGCGACGGGTGGCCGCCGGAGGCCAGGTTCATCGAGGCCGCCCACCACGGCCACGTCCGTGACATCAAGAGTAAGGCCCGCCCGCCCGTACCTCCCTCTCTCTTTCCGGCGTCAGTTAATTTGGTCGCTCGCTCGCTAGCTAGATCCCCAGGGCTTAGGGTTTAGTTTGCCGGCATGCGGGTTCTGTTCTGGCCGGAGATATGCGGCTCTCGGACGTCGATTTTATTGTGATTCAGGCCGGAACGCCCGCTGGGGCTTGATTCCTCGGGTTTTTTTCGTTGTAGTTGAATTGGGGGCTTTCTGCAGTGGATTTCTTCCTGATTTGGGTAGAAGTAACCCCTTTTGTCTGATTGTTGATTTAGTCTGATGCTGGACCTTAATTCCTCGTGTAATTTCTTGTTACAAGTTGGGTATTTTTCTACCAAGTTCTTAACTCACATCTTGTTGCAGGGATTGCAAAGGAGCTGGACGCGCAGGGGCACGGGATCACGATGACGGTGGCCAGCACGACCTACATGGGCATGAACGCGCTCCACGCCGCCGGCGGCAGCGGCAGGCTGCCCGCCTACCAGTACCTCGTCGAGGAGGTTGGGATGGACATCAACAAGCCTGACACATCTCAGGGTAATCTGCCTTTCCGGTCCTAAACTGCAGTTTTATGATCTGATCATCATCAACTTTAATCGGTATTCTTGAAAAACCATCAACCTAATTGGGTTGTGTGTGGATCCTATTGCTAGATTATTCACCCGTGGAGCATGCTCTTACCTACGGCAACCTTCCTGCCGTCAGGTACCTTCTTGATCGCGGCGCCGATCTGCATCAGCAACGTTCAGGGAACATCACTCTTCTTCATTCAGCTGCACTTAATGGTATAAACAGAAGGATCCTCACTTCAGTTTTTCTTTCCCCTGCTGTAGGTGCTCAGAGCTCTTTACTGCTGTCTTGCTCCTTTGTTTTGTGCTGGACCTTTTTCTTTTTGAGAATTGTTTTGTTGCCATAAATTAAAACAAGCCAGATCTTGTTAGCTTCTCATGTCCATCAGTTTCTGTCTTTCTGAATAGCGATTATTCGTATGACACTGTACACATAGTTGTCATATTAGGTTTTTTTTGCGGGTGAATTTCGGGATTTTATTCCATCACAATAGAGTTACAATCAGCTAACGCAAGCTGTTCAACAAAATTTGGTGTATGGCGCACCACACAAGCAGTGCTCCCCCAGTTCTTCCAAAGTTAGCTAAACAATGGGCAACTCTACCCGCAAAAAAAAAGGGCAACTCTATATTGTTCCCTAGAAATTTTCATAAAACTAAAATCCCGAAGACTAAGTATATGTTTCACTTCAGCTAGCAGATGACCATAGAACGATCCGTTTATAGTTGGATCCTGACTTGCAGCAAGCCGAGGCACAATCAGACTGGATGACAACAGGCGTGTTGCACCACTCTCCTTCCATGATTGCCTCAATTTCTGCCTCCATAGCATCATTACAGTGGGGCAAGAATCTATATGAGTTCCTGAGAATCATCCCAGTACCACCATTTCCTTCAGCATCGAATGATCCATCTATCGATAGCACTGAAACTTCAGGCCTGGGATTTGGCCAGACCATACTGACTTCCTTTATAACACAGCAAGATGGTTTTGGTACTGTCACACACGGAGCTTTCCCTTTGATCATATTAGTTTGAATGTTCTGCTCACATATATGTAAATAGTCCATGTGTCATCCTGTTGTGACCAGACAGTGTATTAAACCATATAGTCTCTGCATCTTCTCACAGGATATTTATTTCATATGTTATTTTGTTTAGCCACTGAAACTAGTATCCCAAGAAATGTCGGCTTACTGAGTATGATATCCAAATTCCTCAGGGTATCTACTTCGGACACTATTTTCCTCATAAATGGTGTTCATTTAGTCTGATTACCTGCTTCTTATGGTAACTGTTTCAGTAATTCCTTCCATATGTCTGCCAATGAAATGTGAAAAGTTGCTTTCCCACATTACTTATTGAAACTTTGTTGCACAAAAACGTTTTTGTTCATATACTTTTCATAGTGACCTTCATTTTTTTTTTCAGGGCCCTCTGGAATAGTAAAGTACCTTATCTCTAGAGGAGCAGATGTTGATGCACTATCAATCATTGGGACACCACTCGCTCTTGCTGCTCGCACTAGTAGAGAACCCACTTCTAGTACCGGTTGTAGATGGCCTTTAGTACCGGCCACACAACCGGTACTAAAGGGTCGGCACTAAAGGGGTAACCCTTTAGTACCGGCACCTAAATAAAACCGGTACTAAAGGGTCTCCACGTGGGCGCACAGGCGAGCTCGACCCTGAGGACCTTTAGTACCGGTTTGTAATACAAACCGGTACTAAAGGTTCCTGCTTTTTTGCTTATTATTTCATGGGGGTTTTGGTTTTTTTCTTTTCGATTATTTTTCGGGGTTTAGGGTTTCTGTTTTTTTCCTTTTCGCTCATTTTTCAGGGTTTCGGAGGAGATCGCGTATAAAGTACTCACTACACATATAAAGTAGTCATTATACACATACAAAGTACTCTCGTCACATATAAATTTAAGTACTCCTAATTAATTACAATGGAGCCGGTTCCCTTGTAGCATCGACTGCCGGCGGTTCCCTTGTAGCATCGACTGCAGGGGGTGGAGGTGGTCTTTCGTCAAAGTAGAATTCACCGTGTTCATCTATGACATGTGTAAGTAAGAATCCCGCCAATTCCTCCGCAATAGCTTTTACGCGGTTGCGTGGTAGGAGCTGGCTCCGCTTGTTTGACATCTTTAAAAGAAGGAAATAAAATCAGCTATGATCGAAACTAAACACAATTGATGCATGGTGGCAAAATAAAAGTTGTGTATGATGTTCACGTACCTCTCGATTTCTTACACTCTTGACTCTCTCATTGACCTTCGTGTGAATGTACTCGCAAACGTAGTATCCACATAGTTCTGTCCCCTGTGGTTGTCGCAGACACCACTATATATACAAGAATATAATTTAATCAAATAATAATCAAGAGAATGATAATGGTATTAGAAAGATACACGTAGTAGTACTTACGTTGTTAGACTTGAACTCCAGCTTTTCTGGCCATACACCGCGTTCTTCCGCTTTGAACTTTCTGTAAACCCTGTCCGGAAAAAAAATGAATTGAGTAGTTATTACTTATACTTTTGATATCCGGAAATGAACGAAAGAGGCTGATATAGTGCGATTGAAATTACCTCTTGAGCATTAGACGCACGCTTTTGTATTCATTTTGATCTTTCCTTAGTGAGTCCCAGACTTCAACTTCTCCTTCCTCGAGTCTAATGATTAGCAGAATGTAGTGGAACCTGCGCACGTTTATATACGCAGGTATTCAGAACTTATCGATTACACTTTATATCGGGGAAGCAAAATAGAATGTGTAGAAGACGGTAAAACTCACCCGAAGTTGTAAGGAAATAGTATTTCCTTTTTGGTACTTTGTCGCTTAAAGAACGTTAGCAAAACGTCCTCTGTGTTCACGGGATTTTCATCCACGGTCTTGACATGAACTTTATCCGGGTCAATGAAACCAATGTCCCAGATTCCTTCGAGTCTGCATTCACGTATCTTCATTCTGCATAATTAGCGTACAAAAGAATTTTGTGACGATAATTACAAGCAATGAACGAGAGCTTATAACTATAGATAATTAAATTACACGAATAAATTACTTACAGACAATAGCAGCTGATGAGAGATTTGTCGAGAGCACGTTGATTGTACATCTGAAAAAGTTCTCGGAACTCAACATGCACACAATATTCTCGGAAGTAGTGTTGTTCCTTAACCGCCGCCATGAGATAGAATTTCCCTTCTTTTGCGGCGGTCATGTACCAGCGATTCAAATTCCATAACTGTGTTGTTAGCTGGCTCGGATTTTCCACCATAGGCAGCCCGAGTTCAAAATCAAATCGTGGGGCAATCTCCGCCATGGGGTAACCTGAGTCGCCAAGGACAACTTCTCCATGCTCGATTTCCCGAGTTTCAGAAGGTACAATGAGCGGGGCGAGCGATTGTGCTTCTTGTTCTCCGAGCTGGGCAACTCCTTTCCCGCACAATTTCTCTTGCTCATTCTGCGAGGAAAGTACCTTGTCAATACCTCGCTCGTAGTCTGAAATGGGCGGAGGTGGAGGGTCATATAGGTTGTCAACGGTGTGATCTTTTACCTCATTTGGTATAGTCTTCAGAAGTTCCTTTATGGGGTCAAGTCTTGCCTCCACTCTTTCCTTCTTTTTCTGCTCAAAAAAGGCTCTCGACCCTTCACGTAGGCTCTCAGCTATTTCCTGCTGAGTCATCTCAGAAGTTAACTTCTCAGGAGCCTTGACTTCCTTGGGGTTCTCAGGAGCCCGCACACTTTTTCCACGTTTCTTGACAGGGGTGGACGACGGGAACAGCTTCCGCTTTGTCAAGTTACTAGTGGGCGCATCAGTCGGTTGACGGGACAGCGCGGGAGATGGACTCGCGGCGGGATCCCAAACTTCGTGGGGGGAGGCGGGTGGACTTTGATGTGGTGAATGTCTAACGGGAGGAGTCGGTGGCCTTGGCTCCGAGTCTGGAAACTTGATGTATTTCTTCTTCCATAGAACGATACCAAGCTCAACTTCTCCCAATGTCTTCTCGCCTTCAGCTCCAGGAATTTCAAGACGTATTGCGTTGAATCCCGGCATAACTTTCGTGACCCCGACACGAGCAAATCCAGGCGGAATCACACCAAAATGGAAGGTTTCTCCAGGTTGATGTCGTAAAGCATAGCCAGTCGCCACCGGATAAGTAATGTTCATCATCGGCGCATGTAACTCACAATTTGTCTTCTCCGTGATATCATCCACGGGGTAGTGAGCCGCCGATGGTTCAGCAACTGGTTCATCAACTGCAGGATCTTGTAGCTGCGTGGAACCCACGCTGCTTTTCCGCTGAGATGGGCAGGCATCGCCTGCAGGATCTTCTACTCGCAGTTGAGATTCCCTGGTCTGGGTCATTGAGGCCAGTTGCTTCTGCACATCCTGCACCGTGCGTTCTAATGCAGTAACCCTCTCCGCCTCCCTCTTCTTACTTCTGCAATGTTTTCTATAAGTTGCAACGTCTTCCGGAAACCCTTCAAGAAAACCAACCCCGCCTCCTCTGGCTCGACATCGCCCCCAGTGTTCTTTATTCCCGAGGGCTTGTGAAAGCTCGTCGTCCTCTCTATCGGGAACAAATTTTCCCTCCTTGACTAGTACTATGACATTTTTTATTTTTCTGATGACTCTTCTAATTTTTCTCCGCCATTTTCCCTTTGCAACAATCAGCCCTGTTTCTGGGTGCAACACTGCCCCATGCGCGAACAACCAGAACTTGGACCTGTCGGGCCAGTCATCTGTCTGTGGAGTGATCCCTTTTAGTCGCAGCTCGTCTTCATAGGCTTGCCACTTAGGCAAGGCAGTCTTGTAGCCACCTGAGCCCAAATGATGGAAATATTTCTTCTTCGAGGCATTCAACTTATTTTGTGTCGATCGGGCCACAGAGACGCCCGAATTCTTATACGCCGCAAATTCAGCCCAATCATCTTTTAGCTTCTCTAGATGTCCTTTGAAAACTATATCTTTGTTCCCATATTTTCTCCACAATGTGTTCTTCCAGTTGTTGAATTGCTGGGCCATCTTGCTAAGAGTCCACTCCTTGACTTTATCCTTCATCTTCTGTGGGAGATCTGCCGGTAGGTTGAATTTAGACATCATCGAGTCCCAAAGGGTCTCTTTAATTCTTTGCTCGAGATATTTTGCGCCTATGTTGGCTTTCTTCGGCTCATTCCATTCTGTCACAGTGATCGGGACCATGTCCCTTACAAAAACTCCGCACTGCCGTACATATTTATTGTAGATTCCATCGGGTTTCTCTGGTTTGCCTTTGAAGGTAACTTCGTCGATCGACAACGTTGCACCTTCCGGGAGCTTTAACCCTTGGGCCGGGCCTCGTACGGGGATTGACGACTTAGATCCAGAGGGCTGAAAGAAAAATGTTTCGTTAATAAGTGCGCATATAAATCAATTAATGCATCTAGCTATAGTGATCAACAAGACTTAATATATACCTTCTTCTTAGCTAGGGCATCGTCCGCCTTAGATCCAGACGGTTCTTCTTCGTCGTCGTCGTCATCTCTGAATTTTTCTAACTCAAGTCCCTCACCGGAGTCATTCAAACATTTCGCGCTGAATTCTTCGGCGTCTTCTCCGTCGGACGAATCTTCTCCATCGGAATATTCTCCATCGGAATTGGGTCCGGCAGCGGTGTTATATATTATTTGTTGGAGACGGTCTTCTTCCTCCAAATCTCGGACGAAGGTGGGGGCATCGTCCGCCATAGCTCAATGTCACTGCAAATTTTGAAACTTAGCAATATTTCTAACTTAACAATATTTCGAACTTAACAATATTTCTAACTTAGCAATATTTGAAACTTAGCAATATTTCAAACTTAACAATATTTCAAACTTAGCAATATTTGAAACTTAGCAATATTTGAAACTTAGCAATATTTCAAACTTTACAATATTTCTAACTTTACAATATTTCAAACTTAGCAATATTGGAAATTTAGCAATATTTCAAACTTAGCAAAATTTCAAACTTTACAATGTTTCAAACTTTACAATGTTAAACTATATTTGAAACTTAGCAATATTTGAAATTTGCAATATTTGAAACTTTGCAATATTTCTAACTTTCAAAATTGCTAACTTTCAAAAATGCTAATTGAAACTTAGCAAGATTTGAAACTTTGCAATATTTGAAACTTGCAATATTTGAAACTTAGCAACATTTTTTTATTTTGAACAACAAATTTTCATACTCATTTTAAACAAGAATTTTCATACAAAAATTACAAAAGTACAAAGTACTAAATTACAAAAAATGCTTGACTAAACATTTTGTATGACTAACAAAAAATTGCTAAAAGATTACTTCTAAATTTGCTACAAATTGCTAACACATTGCTAACACATTTTAAAAATGGGCAACAACACAATGCTATCTACAAATTTCTAAAAATGCTATCTACAAATTGCTAAAAATTGCAATCTACAAAAATATTTTCTAACACATTTTCTAAATTTGCTAACACATTTTCTAAATTTGCTAACACATTTTTTAAATTTGGTAAATTTTGCTAACACATTTTCTAAATTTTCTAAATTTTCTAAATTAGCTAACACACATATTGCCAATTAATCAAAACAAAATTAGTAATAAACAGTAATGAAAAATAGTAATAACAAAATTAAAAAAAAAACTTACCGGAGATATCTCCAAGAGGCGATCGATGGCGCGCGGTGGTGGAGGCCGGCGCCGGAGTAGCGCGGGAGGCGACGTGCGCGGTGGTGGAGGGGTGGCAGGAGCAGGGGCACGCCGTGGAGGCCGGCGCAGAGGCGGCGGAGGGCGCGCGCCGGAGCAGGTGCGTCGGAGGGCGGTAGCAGGGACAGGGCACACGGGCGCGTCGCCGGAGATGGCGCAGGGCGGAGGACGCGTAGCGGAGTGTCGCCGGAGAGGGCGCAGGGCGGAGGACGCGCGGTGGAGGGACGGCCGGAGCGTGGCTTCGCCGGGGAGCGTGGCGACGACGGAGGAGATCGACGCCGGGACTTGGTGATTTGGGGATCAAAGCGTCGATCCCCTGCTTTAACTGCAGGCAACAGTATTTAGCACCGGTTGTGTTCTACAACTGGTACTAAAGGGTCTTTAGTACCGGTTGTAGAGTACAACCGGTACTAAAGCTCAAATTTGGGCCGCGCAAAAATTCGCGCGCGAAGCCCAACCCTTTAGTACCGGTTGTATTATACAACCGGTACTAATGGGCCTTTTATTGGTTTTTTATTTTCTGTTTTTTCTATTTGGTTTCTGTTTTCTTTTTTCTATTTGGTTTCTGTTTTCTTTTTTCTATTTGGTTTCTGTTTTCTTTTTTCTAGTTTATTTTTATTTTAGATCTATGCAATTTAATTGTCTTAAAATTTGTAATAATTATCTATTTATTTTAGAAAAATCGTTAACACACCAACGACGTCAATACGTAGGGGGGACACGTGTTTCCTTCGAGCGCTTGTGAGCCCTTGGATTAGGAAGAAGCACACGAATCGTGTGTTTCCTTCCAGCGCTTGGGAACCGTTGGATCAGCGGTGTGTTTCCTTCGAGCGCTTGTGAGCCCTTGGATCAGGAAGAAGCACACGGATTGTGCGTTTCCTTCCAGCGCTTGGGAGCCGTTGGATCAGCGGTGTGTTTCCTTCCAGCGCTTGTGAGCCCTTGGATCAGGAAGAAGCACACGGATCCTGTGTTTCCTTCCAGCGCTTAGGAGCCGTTGGATCAGCGGTGTGTTTCCTTCGAGCGCTTGTGAGCCCTTGGATCAGGAAGAAGCACACGGATCGTGTGTTTCCTTCCAGCGCTTGGGAGCCGTTGGATCAGCGGTGTGTTTCCTTCCAGCGCTTGTGAGCCCTTGGATCAGGAAGAAGCACACGCATCGTGTGTTTCCTTCCAGCGCTTGGGAACCGTTGGATCAGCGGTGTGTTTCCTTCCAGCGCTTGTGAGCCCTTGGATCAGGAAGAAGCACACGGATCATGTGTTTCCTTCTAGCGCACACGTACCCTATATATAGCCCACCTCCCAGAATTCCAGCGTCACTCACTCGCTCACACAAAACATTCCAGCGTCACTCGGAGAGGCATTTTGGGCAACCAGCGGCAAGACGTCTCTGATGACCTGCGACCGTTCCAAACGGTTGCAGATCATCAGAGATGTGTTGCCGGACGGTTGTAGATCATCAGAGACGTCTTGCCGCTGCTTGGATCGAAGTGGCGCTCAAACACAAAACATTCCAGCGTCACTCGGAGAGGCATCTTTGGGCAACCAGTGGCAAGACATCTCTGATGACCTGCGACCGTTCCAAACGGTTGCAGATCATCAGAGACGTCTTGCCGGACGGTTGTAGATCATCAGAGACGTCTTACCGCTGCTTGGATCGAAGTGGCGCTCAAACACAAAACATTCGGGTTCCCTAGCTACGTGCTGCAACCGTTTGGTCGGATCCAAGCAGCGGCAAGACGCTCTGATGATTAGCAACATCCCCAACACTTGTTGCAAATCATCAGAGACGTCTTGCCGCTCTCTGGATCGAAGGCCGATTTGCCGTCTCACGACCACGCGATTGTGTTGGTAAAACTGCAGCTGATTGACATAGTGTTTAGATCTCTCTTCTGAGTTTTCAGGACATAGTTACATAAAAGGTTTAATACATTATTACACATCAGCAACAACATCCCTATCTAGTGTTCACTTTTTCTTCTTGTGTGTCCCTTTCTTCTGATTGCGTCGTAGCCATGGACAATCTTCATCATTTAACACGGTGCTTGGGTCAGTTTTCACTTTGAAGGGCGGAATTTCAGCAAACTTATTGTAATCTTCTGACATGTCTGTCTTGTCCTCCACTCCCACGATGTTTCTTTTTCCTGAAAGAACTATGTGGCGCTTTGGCTCATTGTATGATGTACCGGCTTGCTTATCTTTTCTTTTTTTCGGTCTGGAAGACATGTCCTTCACATAGAAAACCTGAGCCACATCATTGGCTAGGACGAATGGCTCGGTTTTGTACGCAAGATTTTTGAGATCCACTGTAGTCATTCCGTACCGCTTGTCTATCTCTACCCCGCATGACAGGTTAACCCATTTGCACTGAAACAAAGGGATCTTAAAATAAGGTCCATAGTCAAGTTCCCATATCTGCTGTATGCAACCATAATATGTGTCCTTTGTTCCATCATCGTTTGTTGCATCAAAGCGGACACCACTGTTTTGGTTAGTGCTCTTTTTGTCTTGGGTTTCCGTGTAAAATGTATTCCCATTTATCTCGTACCCTTGGAAAGTCAATATAGTCGAAGATGGTGTCTTGGCCAACAAGTATAGCTCTTGTCCAACAGTGTTGTCATTAATGAGATGTGTACGCAACCAACTGCCGAAAGTATCCACGTGTTTTTCTTTAATCCAGAAGTCAGTCTTCTCCGGGTATTCTGAGCGTAAAATATCCATGTGTTCCACGATATACGGAGCCACCAATCTGGAATTTTGTAGAACTGTGTAGTGTGCTTGAGTGAAAGAATGCCCGTCCATACTTCTTGTTGCTTTCTTTCCTAGCGTGCCTTTTCCACGCAGTCTCCCCTCATGGCGTGATTGAGGAACACCGATGGGCTTAAGATCTGGAAGAAAGTCAACACAGAACTCAATGACCTCCTCTGTTCCATAGCCCTTGGACATGCTTCCTTCTGGCCTAGCACGGTTATGAACGTATTTCTTTAAGACTCCCATGAACCTCTCAAAGGGGAACATGTTGTGTAGAAATACAGGACCGAGAATGGAAATCTCTTCGACTAGGTGAACTATGAGGTGCGTCATAATATTGAAGAAGGCCGGTGGAAACACCAACTCAAAGCTGACAAGACATTGGACCACACCCGTCTGTAAACTTGGTAGAGTTGCTGGATCAATTACCTTCTGAGAAATTGCATTCAGGAATGCACATAGCTTGACAATGGGTACTCGAACGTTTTCCGGTAGAAGCCCCCTCAATGCAACAGGAAGTAATTGTGTCATAATCACGTGGCAGTCATGAGACTTCAGGTTTTGGAACTTTTTCTCTGCCATGTTTATTATTCCCTTTATATTCGACGAGTAGCCAGACGGGACCTTGATACTGCTCAGGACTTGAAAAAAGATCTCCTTCTCTTCTTTGGTAAGAGCGTAGCTGGAAGTACCTTGATACTTCTCTGAATTCAGGTTGTCTCTTCCGTGGTGCGTACTTTGCTGGTCCTGCCGTGCATCCGCTGTATCTTTCGTCTTCCCATACACGCCTAAGAAGTTTAGCAGGTTCACGCAAAGATTTTTCGTCACGTGCATCACGTCGATTGCAGAGCGAACCTCTAGGATTTCCCAATAGGGTAAATCCCAAAATATAGATTTCTTTTTCCACAAGGGTACGCGCTTGTTTGCGTCTTTCGGAACATTTAGACTGCCAGGACCCTTTCCAAATATTACTTCCAAATCCTTGACCATGCCATATACAACATCACCATCACGGCGTGTAGGCTTCGTCCGGATATCTGCCAAACCTTTGAAGTGCTTGCCTCCGTTTCTTACGTGATGCCGGTTGGAAGAAACTGACGATGCCCATGTACACAATCTTGTTACCTATATATGCACTGTCAGTCTTATCTAAACAGTGCGTGCATGCATTGTATCCCTTGTTCGACTGTCCTGAAATGTTACTAAGAGCAGGCCAATCATTGATGGTTACAAACAGCAACGCTCGTAGGGGAAATTCCTCTTGTTTGTACTCATCCCACACACGTACACCTTCGTCAGACCACAACTGTAAAAGTTCGTCAACTAATGGCCTCAGATACACATCAATGTCGTTGCCGGGTTGTTTCGGTCCTTGGATAAGCACTGGCATCATAATATACTTTTGCTTCATGCACAACCAAGGGGAAGGTTATAGATACATAGAGTCACGGGCCAGGTGCTATGACTGCTGCTCTGCTCCCCAAACGGATTCAAGCCATCTGTACTTAGACCAAACCTTAAGTTCCTTGCGTCAGCTGCAAAATCCCCAAACGCACTGTCGATTTTTCTCCACTGAGACCCATCAGCGGGGTGTCTGAGCATCTCGTCTTCCTTACGGTCTTCTTTGTGCCATCGCAACAACTTGGCATGCTCTTTGTTTCGGAACAAACGTTTCAACCGTGGTATTATAGGAGCATACCACATCACCTTCGCGGGAACCCTCTTCCTGGGGCTCGGCTCGCCCTCAATATCACCTGGGTCATCTCGCGCGATCTTATACCGCAATGCACCGCATATCGGGCATGCATTCAAATTCTCGTACTTCTCACCGCGGTAGAGGATGCAGTCATTGATGCATGCATGTATCTTCTGCACCTCTAATCCTAGAGGGCAGACAATCTTCTTTGCTTCGTACGTGCTGTGGGGCATTTCATTATTCCTGGAAGATTCTTCTTAAATATTTGTAGCAACTCTTGAAATGCCTTGTCAGATATTCCATTCTTTGCCTTCCACTGCAGCAATTCCAGGGTGGTACCTAGCTTTTTCTGGTCATCTTCACAATTTGGGTACAACGGTTTTTTGTGATCCTCTAACATGCGCTCCAGCTTCGACCACTCGTTTTCAGTTACGCAGTTCATCTGTTCATCACGAATGACCTGACGAAGATCATCATCGTCGGACTGATCAACAATGACCTCATGCTCTTCCCCCATTGTAGTATCACCGTGTTCATCAGAGAACACGGGATAGTTGTCATCATCCTCTTCTTCAGGGTTTTCCATTATAACCCCTCTTTCTCCGTGCTTGGTCCAACAAAAATAATTGGGCATGAAGCCTTGTCGCAACAAGTGGGAGTGTATGGTTCTTACGCTCGGGTAATTCCTGTTATTCCGACATTCATCACATGGACAAATCATAAAACCATTCTTCAGCTTGTTTAACTTAACCACATCGAGAAAACGATGCATGCCATCAATGAACTCGGGACAGCGTCGATCACCGTACATCCATTCTCGGCTCATCTACATTACATAAATATATCAAAAACCATTACACCAGCTAAATAATGAATAGAGATACGTGACCAAATTAATTTATACAAGTTCATCACATTAAAATCAAAGTAGAGTAGTGCCCAAATGTAATACATAGTTCTCACGAAACATACATCAATCGAAACTAACATACAACTATCTAAAGAATTTAAATCCAACAACAAATGCGATCAGAATCGCAACCAAGGTAACTATTGAACCAACAGCATAATGATACCAAGCCTCTTGACTAATGGCATATTTTCTAATCTTTTTAAGCTTGGCGCGCATTGCATCCATCTTCCTCTCGTGAGCAGTGACGACGTCGGCAAGCTCGACCCCGTGAGCATCAACGATGTCGGCAATCTTCAAGTCCAATTCCATCTTCTCTTCTAGGCATTGGAGACGAAGATCTTCACTTATCTTCAATTTTGCTCTCAAATCGTCGTTTTCTTTTTTAAAATACTCGACAATAGGGTCGGCCGGAATTTCCGGTTCAACTACCTCCTAAATAAAAATATATCTACGTCAAGTTGGTCGGCATGATTGTTATAAACACGAAACAAAATAAATAGTTAAAAAGATATACCACATCCGAATCATAGACCGGACGAGGGCCGAAGGGGACGGATATCAAAACCATGACACTATACATATATAAAAAAACATAAGAAAATTATACAAGAAATAATTATGCATTTAAATCATATAACTAACAATTTTTAAAATAAAAGATAAAAAAAGAGGCTCACCGAGGTGGTGTCGGCGACGGAGCGGCGCGGGCGATCGACGGCGGTGAGGATCAGGGGACGGGACGACACTATATAAAACCATAAATTATACTTCAATTCGAGCTCAAAATGCATATAAAACAAATGAAATCCCTAATTTAGTCATTTCATCAAACACCTTGCAAGCACAATGTGATATCCTCAATTTTGGATGCCTACTAGCTGTGCCTATTTAAGCTTGTAGAAAATAAAAGGGTTCTGGATGATATTTAATTGTGATCTCAATATAGGAAGTATAGGAAGTTAGAGAAAACAAAAGAACAAAAGAAATAGAAAGTAGTGTAAAAGCTAGTACTTGAACTAGTGACCTGCTGTGGAGTGCACATAGCTGCTACCATTTGATCTACTCGATGGTGTTAGTACAGTAGCAGTCTGCCTCTCTTTATTCCTATTCGTGAGAAAAGGGATCCATGGTCTGGGCTGGGCCTAAGGCCCGATCGTACTCAGCGTCCGTGCCCAACTGTGCCACGATTCTTAGTGTCATAGGTCCGGGCGGTTCTCCTCCCATCGCAGACCTGTCGCTCTGCCTTCCTATTCGAGTCCGCCGCCATGGTGTGGCGATGAGGTGCAGGGCTGTGCCGCTGTTTCTTTTGCGTCTTCCTTGACCTGTTTGATTCCTGCCGTGGAGAGCTGGCTGTGAGGGCGGTCGCATCGTCACCATCGTCTTCAACGGTACGTCTCCTGCTAGAGGCCGGCGGTGTAGTATTCCTTTAGCAGGCGTGTTCTTGTTCAGGTTAGAAGCGGGGTTGAGAGGATTAGGGATGTTGGAGCTATTTCCAAATTCTGTATTTTTGTCATGTGGATCACATATTTCTGGGAGTTGTCTTTGTAACTAAATTCTGAAAACATATGGAGTCCATCTTGGTCGTTTCTTGATGTGAGCATGCTAGATATCTAGTTGTCTGTAGCTGTTTGTGCTCTATTTCCTGTAGCGTGAGGTACAGGAAGAGGTGAAAAGCTTTTGGGTAATTAGGAATTATTGTTGTCATTCCTAACTCCCTACCTGGGACAAACCGTTGTGCTGTATCATGTGTCTAGTCTGAACGTGCTGCTCTAATCTGGTCAGTAGGTTCAGCTAGATGTTGCACTCAGGCTGATGCTTTAAGGCACTGATCTTGAGTCAATTTCTGGGTTGATCTGTCCATAATTTCGAGTTACAATCTGAACGAAAGTTGCAGATCATGTTTCAGGCTCTCCATAGAATTTTCATTCACGCTATTTGGTCAGACGATTTGCTCGCAGCGTTCAGTTTCGTGCCCTGTCCAGAACTGTATCTTTTCTGTACATAGTGATCTTCTTTGCAACCTTAGGCCCTTTTAATATTCGAATTAAATTATGGGCTGAACCTGAAAATTGTGGAGAATGTTTTTCTGATGTTAGAACACCTTTTGTTTGCAAGTTTTCGTGTAGAAAATTAATTCTTATGAAAATACCTAGTGGTCTGTGCTGTGGTAGACAGAAATTCCAGTTTTTGAAAGTTAATGACATGGTCTTGCGCATAGGAGCGATTCAATGTTTTTACATGTATGCTCTCGAAGTGTTGATGTGTATTGAGTGTGAAATATGTTTCAATATCAGGTGCTGGTACTTCCGGTTCAGACCCCTACAACTCTCAGTTTATGCCCCGCGGTTGAGGCAAGTTCATGATGGATAGTGGATTATGCATATCTCTCTTCACTTGATTTAATGATAAATCTTGCCTTATGTCTATGATATTTACATGATGACTATGATAATGATTATGATGATGAAATGTCCATTTCATGCATACTTGCACACCCAAGATGATAATGATGTTAAAGTGACCTACTTCGGTGGGCACAATGAGACCTCCTTTGATGGGTTGCGACCCACTTTGGAGGCACCCTCCACAAGTTGGAGTGAGTGGATGCCGACGGGTGTTCACTCAGCGATACCGGTATCCGCGATGAGATGAGATGAGATGAGCGTATAGGCATGTAGGACATCTTTATGAATGATGATGAATAAATAATGCTCAGTGATGTATTGATGTTAAGATTTATGTACAGTTTACTATTTGTCCATGAACTTGTTGAGTCTTTGTACTCACCCTTGTTGCTTTCATGTTTTTAGGTAAACCTTGAGGTCGTCATGCATGGGAAGATTTGGGAGTAGCACCTTCACCTTCATCACTTCACGAATTACCCATTTAATCACCTTGTTGGAACGTTGCATTCGATTGTTGGGAGTTCTACTTGTCTTAAACGATTTTAAAATCTGGTGGATGGTTGGTTATCGTTAATGCTTGTGGCTGGGAACTTTATGAAGTTTTGGTATCGGAGGGTTAATTATGTTTGACTACTAAACCTATACCGTTATATGTTATTTCCTTGTGCTCCTGTTTTGATATTATTACCTCCTGGGTGTCTCCAAAAACAAAGGAGGTTCTGCCAAATTTTCCTGAAAAAGTCATAGACACGTTTTTGTATGAATGTGGTAGCATCCCAAGTGCTTTATTGGCTTGGGGTGTTATACACAACCAAAATCAAACTTGCTAAACTTGCACGAAAATGAGCTAAACTTGAAAAGCCGGAAGAGAAGATGAAGAAGTTGCTAACCCTTGTATAGGGTGCCACCAATCTTGACAAATGTTGGAGAAAAAATGGGTGACCTAGATCTTGGGAGGGCTTGGGAGAGAGGAAAAATGGGGTTGGGGTCGAGTTGCTACAAAATGGAGCTGGCTCGGCCGGGGTGGAAGATATAGGCAGGACTTTTAGTACCGGTTTTATTTACCAACCGGTACTAAAGGGCCTGCCGTGGGGCCACTGACCGCGGCCTGCGGGGCTGCACCCTTTTAGTACCGGTTGTTAATAACAACCGGTACTAAAAGGTGTCCTTTAGTACCGGTTGTTAATACCAACCGGTACTAAAGGTCCTCGCCGCGGGGCTCTGGCTGGCGCTCAAGCCCAACCGGTGCTAATGCCCCCTTTAGTACCGGTTTTTATTGCAACCGGTACTAAAGGGGCGCACCAATGGCTCTGTTTCTACTAGTGTTGTAGAGGATATGCTACTATTGTGAAGATCCTTTTGCAGCACAATGCAGATGTAATGTTCAAATCTTGGTTGATCTGTTGGCTTTGAACTTCAGTTCTCTCTTTTGCTAGCTTTTTGCTACGTTCTCAAATTGTTCCCACCTGCATTTGAGGGCATTATTGGTTCGTAACTAACCATGCCGTGCCAAAAGTTGGGCAAGTGCGACTTATTTGGTTATTCGTTTGGTTTGCATCCGCACTTGTGACAAGAATCCTTTCCTACAGCTTGGGTCCCCTGTGTCATTAACTCACGAATGTGTGGTAGGATTCCATTTGGCTTGGCGTAGTACGGCACTCTGTAAGCTAATAAATATCGGCAACCTTCATAAACCAACCAAATAGGCCCTGTTCATAGCTTTTAGTGTGTTAGCTACACGAGACATGCTAGGAACGGTGACCCACACAACAATTCCGAGGAATCAGTGGGAGCAAAGGGATATATAATTTTTTAAGCTATACTCTGAGAGAAGAATTATCGGCTCGGCTCTTCTTCCCTTGCAAATTCCATGTTTCTCTTGGAACTGTCATATTTGGCATGAATGAAGTACTTTGTTTATTTTTTTCCAGCCCAACAAGGGTACTGGTGTGCGGGCACCTTTAGACATGGCGTTATACAAATCTAATGTGTCCTGTGTGAAGCTATTGATTCAGGTATAATATCCTCTGTTTATACTGCAGTTGGAATGTAAGATTTCGATAAACTGATGTTCGATTTTAGTCATCTTTGTATGAACAACTAGACAAATGATTGGTTTGTCATACTTGCATCTGATAGGGTGGAGCTAATGTGAGTGAGGCTGGTCCTTGTTATAATCCCTTGGTAACGGCTGTAGAGAACGACTTAACTGAAGCTATCAAGTGCTTGTTGGAAGCTGGCGCAAACCCAAATGTTCTTGACAAGGTCAGAATGTTCATTTTGTCACATATTCTTGTGTCTTGCTTGGCTTTGCAGTTCCAATATATTTGTCTTATACTGATATGCAACAACTGTACGAGTTATGATGTAAAAACACCTAAAGATGTTGTCTATAATATAAAATAAAAAGGTGTGCTAAGTTACCTTTCTTGCATAAGTGTGCTACTATTTCGCGTTTCCTCCTTTGTGTCATCTCTTTGTTAATTTGATCAGATGGTGAATCAATAGACTTGCTTTATACATATATGCAATGACCATAAGAGTTATGATGCAAGTACACCTATATGATACTGTCTGTAGTATAAAAGTAAAAGGCTGTGCTAAGTAAAATTTCTGAATAAGCTTGTGACAGTTTCACCATTTCTCCTTTATGCCATCTCTTTGTTAGTTTGGTCAGGATGTGAATCAATATGGCTTGCATGGATTATGTCATGAACATTCGCTTATTTCCTCATGTTGAATATTTGTTTTGTAAACCTTCAATAATTGTTCCTCAACAGTTTGATAGATTGCCAATAGAGTTGGCTGCTGAGTATGGTACATGGGAAGACGTTGAGATACTCTTTCCTTTTACCTCACCCATTTCAACTGTGACAAATTGGAGCGTTGATGGAATCATTAGTCATGTGAAGATGGAAATCAGTCAAATTGAGGTATGTCACGGTCACGCTGGGCATAAAACCCGAGACATGAATCCCGAACCCGAAAAACCCGGACCCGATCCGAATAACCCGAACCCGTGAAACCCGAGGAGTGCATCGGGTAACAGTTTGGAAAACCCGAAATTATTTCAGGTAACTCGGGTTTCTAGTTCCGGTACCCGAACTACCCAATTAACCCGAAATAAACAGACAGCCCACTAAAAACCTTGTCATCTAGTCCAGGCCCAGCAAAATTTCTCTCTATTCCATTGACTACCGAGGCCCAAGCCAGCCAAAACCTAGTCCCCACACGGCCACACGTCTCGTCCTCATCCCCAATCTCTATCCAGCAGACCAGCACAGCCGCCACAACACGAACACCTCGACGCCGCCATGGCTTGTACGCTGCCCGTCTTCCCACTCCCATTCTTTTGCCGCCCCCAGCCGCCCCCCCGCTGCCCGTCTTCGCACTCCCATTCTTCAGCAGCTTCCGCGACTGCTCGGAGGTCGAGGACGGGGAGGCGCGGCGCCATGGCCAGGAGGAGGAGGACGGCCTCCTTCCGCTTCCGGCGGACGTTCTCGCCGCCGGTGCTGGGCATGCCCGGCGACCGCAAGCTGCTCGACGGATGGAGCTTCGGGGGAGGCCACGCCCCTTCGCTCCAGAGCTTCCCCGGCGGGGATCTGTCCGTCTGGTTCCTGTTCCTGTCATTTTTCTTGCTGCTAGCTGTTATGGTGCTGAAATTATCGGGTACTTCAGGATTACCCGAACCCGGACCCGAAATTACGGGTACCCGAATTGTCAGGTAGTGGATTTTTGGGACGAATCTCGGGTGTCATGTTTGAAAACCCGAATTTGTTTTTACCCGAAAAACCCGACCCGAAATTTCGGGTAAACCCGAACGCCCAGCGTGATGTCACGGTACCAAATTTTATTGCACACCCACAGCAATTTTGGCCCATGTTAACCTCTAAGCAATATTGGGCGTCGATGTTTGATTAAAAATTTAAAATTTCATACATCAAGTCCTCGTCAATTGCGCATGTGTTTTCTTGCATCTGCTTTGTTGTCTAAGATCTGTTCCTGAAAACTCATGATATGTGAATGATGCTTCATCGTATAACTTATTTTGCTTGCATGTTAATTCATTAGCAGGTGTACCAATTATTTTCTTGAAGAGCTTTCTTACTTCATTTCCTATCTGTGTAACAAGTGTCAACTGGGATTTTTTTTATCCTTAAAAAAAAGAACACTGGGATTTTCAAATCTTGCACTGATGTAAACTGTCTCTTGTCTTTTTCCTTGAGGCGGAAACTGTTAACCTGTATATTGTACACGTTATAGCTGTAGGTGTAATCATTTTTAATCCTAGTCATGCAACCTGCATGCTTTTCTCCACGGTAGTTAGTTAGACCAGCTCTATATATGTGACAGGACATATATGTTAGCTGAAACTGTTTCTTGAAATCATTCACTTATACACACCAGACCTCTTAATATGTATACCTGACTAAGTTATTATGTTTGGCCAGGATGGTAATTTTGTGAAAACGAGGATGTCTGACCTGAAACGACAAGGGGATGAAGCATTTAAGAAGCAGGATTATCTGAATGCATCAGTGTTCTACACACAGGTATATTCCTTTGTAAACTGTAGGTACAGGCGTACAGCCATAAAACATGTCCTCCAATAGAATTTAGGTTTTTTTTTTTTGAAATGGGTAGTCCCGGCCTCTGCATCGTGATGATGCACACAGCCATTGCATTACAATAAACAAGTAGCAGGTTTGTGTCAATCCATTATTACAACTTAAGGGTCAACCAAAGAGGCGACAAAAATCAACCAACGAAAGAAGTTGAAAACTAGTAGACTACACATGTTGAAGTCTTCTAGTATGCTGCCAACCATGTTGGCACAGGATAGCTCGGACAACCGCCATAAGCCGGGTACATCCAGTATCCATAAGGGCACGTTGCTCCAAAGGTAGGAGAAAAGACCATAGGTGAATCCAGTAGATAGCACGATGAATGACCTGCAAAAAATGAACAGCTTTTGATTTGTTAAAAACAACGTCATTCCGACAGTTCCAAACAGCCCACAAAAAAGCACAAACGCCAATACGTATTTGTTCTTTAGTTTGCTTATCTATTCCATCAAGCCAACGTCCAAACATGTTAGCTACACTTGTTGGTGGAGAGATACTAAAGGTAAAATGAATGAGCCTCCAGATATGTCGCACAAAAGGACATGTTATGAAGAGATGCTCAACGGTCTCGTCGGTTTGGCAAAACACACATTGTTTACAGCCATTCCATCTTCTTTTAATCAACTTATCTTTAGTTAGTAAAACTTTTTTTACTAAGAAACCACATAAAAATCTTGATCTTTAGTGGTACTTTCAATTTCCATAGGTACTTACTGAGATAGGGTGTATGTCCATTCATATAATCAGCATACATAGATTTCACCGTGAACTTCCCATTGGCAGTAAGGTTCCATTTGAACCGATCTTCCTCGTCAGTTAGCGTAACCTGCATGATGCGGCCCACAAGCTAACGCCATGCCATCCAATTGTGACCCGTTAAAGATCGTCTAAATTCAATGTTTAAACGATTATTGGTCAGAGCTTGAGCCAATATCACATTCTTATGGCGCAACAAGTTGTATAGGCTCGGATATTGAGTAGCCAACGTTGTATTTCCGATCCAAGTATCTTCCCAAAAGCGAATATGTAGGCCATTGCCCACAACAAAGGAACCTCGCTTGAAGAAATCATCTTTCACTGACATAATGCCTTTCCAGAAAGGTGAGTCAGTAGGTTTTACTTCTATTTGTGCCAAGGTTTTTTCTCGCAGGTACTTGTTCACAATATTTCTTGCCATACACCCTTTTCTTGTAATATCTTAAAAAGCCATTTGCTTAATAGACATTTGTTTTTAATATCCATACCCTGAATACCAAGTCCTCCTTGATCTTTAGGACGGCAAATAATGTTCCACTTAGTTAGACGATATTTTTTCTTGGTCTGATCACTTTGCCAAAAGAATCGAGACCGGAAAAAGTCCAATCTTTTCCGTACCCCAACAGGTAATAAGAAGAAAGAAAGAAGAAACATTGGTAAGCTCGTGAGAACCGAATTAATCAACACTAAACGGTCTCCATATGATTAACATTTTGCCCGCCCAACATCCTAGGTTTTTCTCAAATCTGTCCTCGATTATCTTCCACTAGCGGGAAGGCGAGAAGCACGTTGGTCGGACTGGACGTCAGGGTTCGAGAGATATGTGGAACTCGGCATCGGTCGGGTATGACTGGTTGTCTGCAGTGGGGCCTGAGGTGGTGTGGGTTAGCGACCCAGTAGATCTTGGCCAAAATTGCGGATGCTCGACGCGGTAGTAGCGGCGAGGCGTGCGGTAAGCACGGGACACAGCGACAGACCAGGGCACTGGCGGTCAGACATGTGGTCAGACATGAGTGCAGGGGGTGCTAAAGCAGTATTGGCGAGTATCGGATTCAAGTTGGTGATTGGGTCTATGGAGATTGATGTATCAGGTGATAGACAAGAGTCTGCCATAGGGAATCTGAGAAAGTGTTGGAAAGTCTGCGATGTCGGAAGCTTGGAGAGTACATGGCCGTATATTCTGTGATGTTCAGTACACATGACAAAGTGCGGATGACTAGATACAGAAGGAGGCGGAGTGCTATAGTTGTGGGACAAGTAGAAGACTATCCAGGATGAGACGACTGTGAATTTGACTCAGTGTGACTAAAAGGCGACGGTGAAGTTTCTTCATGTTGAAAGCATTTTACGCAGGCCACTGGTCGGTGTGTGATGGTGTTGAACGGGAAGAAGGGACTACAGTTGCAGGTGGAGTCTGGTAGTAGCAGTGGAACTCATGGAAAACAACTCAAGTCCGGAGTACATGGAGGTTTGACGCATTGACGAACTCAAGGTGGCGGACAATATTCGCCAAGGTGGAATTTGTTGTGTTTTGTGTCAAATATTGTGTACGTGTTGGGTTAGGTTTGGACTTGGAGTTATATTAGGTGTGGATAGGATACGAGTAGTATCAGAGTCAAACTCTTGTACCCTGGGCCTCCCATATAATGAGGGGAGCAACCACACGTGTAACCTATGACGATTTGATAGCAACAGGCATGCAGGGGAGCCGGCGGCTTGTGCCGGCGCCTAGGGCGGCCAGTGTTGCGGTATCAGAGGGGTGGAGCGCCCGTAGTCATGCCTCGCAGATGTAGGCGAGTTCGCCGAACTGCGTTAACAAATCTCGGTGTCGTCATCGTGATGTGGTTGCTTCGTGTTCTCTGTAGATCAATTATGCGCCTACGACGGTAACAATTGGTTTAACAATTTTCGGTAGTGGATAGGTATTCCTAAGTACTTGAAAGGTAATGAACCCACTTCACATCCAAAGATTTGGCGGTAATCATTCGATTTTCCTTGGCCTTGCCAAAGCAATATAACTCGCTCTTATTGAAATTTATCGTTAATCCAGATAGTTGTTCAAACATTGATAGTATCAACTTCATATTCACTGCTTTTTCTAAATCATGTTCTAAAAATAAAATAGTATCATCCGCATATTGTAATATGGACACTCCGCCCTCAACAAGACCAGGAATGAGCGCCCCTACTTGACCATCCTCTTTTGCCCTTGCGATAAGGACCGCAAGCATGTCCGCCACAATGTTAAACAAGATAGGGGATAACGGATCACCTTGTCTAAGGCCTTTTAACGTCTGAAAATAATGACCAACGTCATCATTCACTCGTATGCCAACACTTCCTGAACAAATCTCGCTACCCACTCACACCATTTAGGGTCAAAACCCTTCATGCAGAGAGTTTGCTGAAGAAAGGACCAATTGACCTTATCATATGCCTTTTCAAAATCAATTTTTAAAAGGACACCATCTTTTTTCTTCCTATGCATTTCATGAATAGTTTCATGTAGGATAACAACTCCTTCAAGAATGTTCCTACCGGGAATAAAAGCGGTCTGTGTTGGTCTAATAACTTTTTGGGCAATTGAGGAAACACGATTTGTACCCACTTTGGTGAAAATTTTGAAGCTCACATTTAACAAACAGATTGGTCTGTATTGTTCTATTCTAGACGCATCCTCCTTTTTGGGCAATAAAGTAATTACCCCAAAATTAATTCTAAAAAGAGGAAGATCGCCACTCTGAAGTTGAGCAAAAAGTTGCATTAGATTAGCTTTAATAACAGTCCAGAATGTTTGGTAAAACTCCGCAGGAAACCCATCGGGTCCGGGAGCTTTATTATGCTCCATTTGAGAAATAGCTTCGAACACCTCTTTTTCAGTAAAATTGGATGTTAGAATACTATTCTCATGGGATGAAATTTGTGGAACATCATCAGTACGTTCCTCCACTAAAGAGAAAGTATTAGGAGTCGGTTCTCCAAACAATCTCTTGTAATATTCTGAAATAAAAACCTTCAAATTATTTTCACCAACAATCGTCCCCTCATCTTGTTCTAATTGAAATATTTTCTTTTTTCTATGTTTCCCATTGGCAATAATATGAAAATATCTAGTATTATTTCCTCCCTCTTGAATATGTTTTACTTTAGCATGTTGTGCCCATTTGGATTCCTCGTCTCGCCGAATTTGAGCCATTTTCTCATCAGCGTTTTTCTTAGCCTCTCTCTCAGCCACGGTCAAAGGTATTGTTTTAGCCTTTAAGTCTAGCTCATCAATCAATAATAATATTTTTTCTTTTAGTTTTCTATATTCTTCGCTAATATTCTTTGCCCATCCACGAAGAAATTGACGAAGGTGTCTAATTGTATGCTGCCGTCTGTCAACAGGTGAGTTGCCACCATTTGTGGAAACCCACTCTTTAGCAACCATTTCGAAAAAAACCCGGTTGCCTAAGCCAGGACAATTCAAAAGAGAATTTGTTTTTATTTCCTAGATGAGCTTGATTGCCAAAATCAATAATTAACGGAGTATGGTCAGATCCCGTACGAGTCATTGCATGTACCGTTACCAAGGGGAATTTTTGTTCCCATTCAACACCCGCGAGGAACCGATCCAACTTTTCATAAGTTGGCACCGGCATCCTAATCGCCCAGGTATACTATCTACCCGAAAGCTCCAGTTCTTTCAGATTTAGACTCTCAATTATAGCATTAAACATAAACGGCCATAGGTTATTTATCATTAATATTAATTGACCTTGGCAAGGTGTAAAAATTAACCAGCTACCTGTAATGCTATCACATGAACCTGTTGAAAGACTAGTCACTAGTGCGAGCATCTCGTTGCATGTATGGAGTGTCAGCTGAACAGTGTAGATAAGAGAATTTTCATGCCTAAAGCTAATGGTAACCAAAAATGGTGTAATTAAGTTAAAAAAATAAGAATGGCAAATCATTACCATCCCCTCTTCGTTTCCTTGCGAGGAATTTCAGGTGTGAATTACTCTTTTATCACAGTTTTACTTTCTGGTCATGGTATGGTTGTATTTGTGGACCAAATGACAAATCATTGGTCCAAACTGAGCAGCATTTCTGGAATGTGGCAACAACAGCAAATTTTCACTGTTTTGTGTGTTGCAGGCACTGAAGATGGATAACTTCGACGCCAAGTTGTTATCAAACAGGAGTCTTTGCTGGCTTCGAATGGGTAATGGCAAAAGGGCTTTTGATGATGCACACTTATGCGCAGAGCTTCGCCCAAAGTGGGCAAAGGCACAGTATCGGCTAGGCGCAGCTGCTATGTTTATGAAGGTGCAGTAGAACAGTTCAGTATGAGAATTACGTTGCTCGTGTTATATCTGTTATTTGATTCCAAAAAAGTGCTTGACTTTCCTTAGGATTATAACCGTGCCTATCATTCTCTCTCGCTCGTTTTGGAGCTGGACCCTGAAAGCGAAGAAATCGAGAAATTATTCTGGTAAGAGATAAAATCTGTCTTGTTGTATTTTCTTTAGTGTTATTTGTCAGCAGTTACATGTTCTGGGTGTTTGCCATCTTCAGTAGAATTCAGTTCTTCATTTGGATGTTCTGATCATCTGATTCTTGCAGGGAGGCAATGGAACTGAGGAGTTAGCCGCTCCACGCTGAGAACAGAGAGAAGCTCACGCGGAACAGGAAAAAGTTTACCTGTTCTCTCGGACAACAACCGTGGCCTTTCTTCATGTAGTTCGTGGACCGCAGCAGCTTACCTTAGAGCGAAACATGTTATTGGCTACTTATTTTGACTGTGAGTGATAAATTGGCTTCAGCTAGAGTGAAATGTTTGATAGAAGATTGTGGTATTTTGCATTTGCCAATTCCCATATTTTGCATTGTCCAATCTCTATCCTATTAAGTTTCTAAACACTAGTCCCTCCGATCCATATTAACTGTCGTTAAATCGTATGTATCTAGACATGTTTTAGTGTTAGATAGTAATGTTGGGGATATCACTTATCGGCCGACCCAAGATAAGGGGTAAATCGGCCGATTTATCATCATATCCGCCGATTTATCAGATAAAAGTGGAAGACACACAAACACTGCATCTCCCTGACAGAAGGCTTCAACAATGACATCATTCAGTTTCCATCGAAACATAAAGCCACAGAGTTTACTAGCAAACTACTAAGCAAATAGCAGAATTACTAGAACTAAAAGTAAGCCTACTTTTAATGATCCATTTCTTCATCACTGATTAGCTTCGCTTCAGGGCAGCTTAATCCATTGACTTAGCGGTGCAACAAAATAATACTATTATCCAATTTTTTATCGCCTCAATCGTCTGACTTAACTTAACGGTACTGCAACAAAATAATATGATCCAATTGTTAGAATGCTAGTTTACACAGAAGAGAAGTAATTATATGTCTAATAACTAAATTTATGGCTACAATTGATGTCTAATAACATAATTCACACAACCAAAAGAAAAATTTACATGCATAGATTATAATCTACAACCAATGCAAGAGAAATGCCAGTACATGATAACATTGGACGAAACCAAACACACGAACTTGAAGCACCACTCCATTTACATAATCTAAGATAAATGCAAGAGAAATGCCAGAACATAACAACATTCAAGAGCACTGCAGCACAAATTAGTTGTTACATTCATCTTTGGACGAAACCAAACATGTAAACTTGAAGCAACAATCCATTTAGGAAGATAGTAACATAGGCCTAGCAGGTCAATCAATACCTATTGATTCAACAATCAAACAGACATCTGAAAATTGATAGAGAGATGGAGCTAGAACTAGTGGAACTACCAAAGCCATTAAGAATCTATGATCAAGCTGTTGGTTAAAGGACATAAACTGCTGGCAGCATGATTCAGCAAAACAATAACATAGTTCAGGATTGTTCAGGGTTCATGACAACGCTGTATACCTTGATGAAGCCAGTGTCCTTGGCATTGCTGTGGAAGCACTGCCGAGCCCATACTTCCTGATCAGTCCACCACACCCTGCTGCCAAAAAGAACAAATTTGGGGTAAGAAAAGCAAATCATGCATATGGATATTGGTACAAGGCAATAACATCAGTAATGGCATGGTACTCCAGAGTCCAGAGCAAGTCAGCAACCATGAAAATCTCAAATTAGTTAAAGCACAACGCTGCAAGAAATGCTGGTCACATCGTTGCTACCAGATTTTTGAACAAAAATGTGTGAAGCATGCAGCACATCATAGGCTCATATCAAAGTAGCCAGTAATTTTCAGGATATCCTAATCATGAAACCAGAAAAACTTACGAATCCCATTACACTGTCAACGATAAACCCGATCGGAGGACACTTGTGGATACAGGATACTACATCCCTAAGAAGAGCATGACGACCGCAACCCATCCGAACATTTCGTCGTCTCTACCCCGCGCACAGACTATAGATTCAAGGAGACGGAGACGATCGTTGGAATGGTACAAGTATTACCAGCTGCGGGAACAAGGGCCATTCGAGTGACCCATCGTCGACCCTTTCGCCTTCCGCCTGCTGCCGCTGGTGCGAAACCTTGGAGGAGCGCGAGGTAGGAGGACGGAGTAGCCGTGCCCAGGCTGCTTTGATACTACTCTGAAGCTTTGTGGGTGTCACAGGCGCCGATGCAGAGGAGGCGGCCTGGACGGATGCAGAGGCTGAAGAGGAGGCGGCCTGGACGGATGCAGAGGCCGAAGAGGAGGTGGTGCGTGCCGATGCGTGCCGGCGATTGCACGAGACGTCTTGGCAGCTGCAGATCAACCCCATCCTCTCTAGGTCATCCACCGGCAGGATCCGAACGGGCCTAGATGTTGTTGTGCAGATAACATCAATGTCACATCGTACGGCGAAAGAATCGTCCATAAGGTAGTCCGACCCCTCGAGCTCTTCTCTCGTGATGAAGTGCTCACCGACGGCACACCTTGGCTTGAATGCTCGCCCAAAGCTGACGCAGTGGGGCGTCGCCGGCGCCGGCTTGCCGTGGTGAGGGAGCAGAGTGAACCGGACATTAGCGTTTTGAACGCTACCCTGAGCGTAGCGGGGAAGGGGGATAAGCTCGACGAAGAGCGAGATGCCACCGGCGTCCTCCTCGGATGCCCCGTTGGGATAATACAAGATGCGCCAAACCGGAGTAGAGCCACAGTCGCCTGCACATAATGGGAACGACCTGGCCGCCATGCCATTGCCAAGCAGCAGTTTGGTACGCGAGTAGCCATTGATTTTGAGCAGATGGCAAACGCTGCCTGGCGCTGGTGCGCTGGTGGTCATGGTCGACGAGGAGACTTTAGCGACCGACATGGTTGCCGTGAGTCTTGGATGAGGGGATCGCCACACCCCGCCGATGTAGGAGTACTTTCTCTCGCCAGGAGAAACAACGCCACCAGGATTTGCTAGATCGGACGGGACACGCGAGGATAGGTGGCGGCGCTGCGAGCAGGCGATGTAGGGAGACGGAGTGGTAAACCCTAACTAAGGGCACGGCCTGAGTTTATAGCTGGCCAACCGGGCCGCCCGGCACGGCACGGCACGGCCCGGCGAGGCACGGCCCATATAAGGCATGAATCGTGCCGTGCCGGGCCGGCACACGGGCGGGAGGTGATATATGGCGCTCGTCTCATTCATGGGCCGGCCCATTTTGATTAGCGCGCGAGAAAAAATGCTGGAAATTCGATGCTAGAGGCAGGAATCGAACCTAGGACCTCAGCATGGCGCCGACGGAAACAGACTGCTCTAGGCGATGTAGGGAGACGGAGTGGTAAACCCTAACTAAGGGCACGGCCTGAGTTTATAGCTGGCCAACCGGGCCGCCCGGCACGGCACGGCCCCGGCGAGGCACGGCCCATATAAGGCACGAATCGTGCCGTGCCGGCACACGGGCGGGAGGTGATATATGGCGCTCGTCTCATTCATGGGCCGGCCCATTTTGATTAGCGCGCGAGAAAAAATGCTGGAAAATCGATGCTAGAGGCAGGAATCGAACCTGGGACCTCAGCATGGCGCCGACGGAAACAGACTGCTCTAGCCAATTGAGCTGGACCATGTTCGTGTCTCACTAGTACAAAAACGACTCAAATATATATAATATTTAAAAGATAAGTACAATTTTCAAAATGAACAATTTTTAGTTTGGAACAATTTTAAATTTGGAACCATTTTAGGAATAGAATAATTTTTAAATTTGTAACCATTTTCGAAATGGAAGCATTTTAAAAATTGGAACCATTTTCAATTTTAGAACCATTTAAAAAATTGGAACCATTTTCAAAATTGGAACCATTTTGAAAGTTGGAACCACTTTATATTCGGAACAATTTTTAAAAATGGAACCATTTTTTATTGGGAATCATTTTTTAATTTGGAACCATTTTCAAATTTGGAACCATTTTAAGAAATGAACAATTTTTAATTTGGAACCATTTTCAAATTTGGAACCATTTTAGGAATAGAACAATTTTTAAATTTGTAACCATTTTCGAAATGGAAGCATTTTAAAAATTGGAACCATTTTCAATTTTAGAACCATTTAAAAAATTGGAACCATTTTCAAAATTGGAACCATTTTAAAAGTTGGAACCACTTTATATTCGGAACAATTTTTAAAAATGGAACTATTTTTTATTGGGAACCATTTTTTAATTTGGAACCATTTTCAAATTTGGAACCATTTTAAGAAATGAACAATTTTTAATTTGGAACCATTTTCAAAACTGGAACCATTTTTAAAGTTGGAACCATTTTATATTCAAAACCATTTTAAAAATGGAACCATTTTTTATTGGGAACCATTTTTAAATTTGGAACCATTTAAAAAATTGGAACCATTTTCAAAGTTGGAACCATTTTCAAAATGAAACCATTTTTTATTGCGGAACCATTTTAAAATTTGGAACCATTTTCAAAATGGAACCATTTTTTTAGTTGGGAACCATTTTCAAAATTGAATCATTTTTTTAGTTTGGAACCATTTTCAAAATAGAACCATTTTCAAAATGAAACAATATTTTAATTTGGAACCATTTTCAAAATGGAACCATTTTTTAGTTTCGAACCATTTTCAAAATGGAACCATTTTTTAGTTTGGAACCATTTTTTAGTTTGGAACCATTTTTATATTTGGAACCATTTTTTAATTTGGAACCATTTTTTAGTTTGAAACCATTTTTATATTTGGAACCAATTTCAAAATGGAACCATTTTCGAATTTGGAAGCATTTTCAAAATGAAAACATTAAAAAAGAAAAAGAAAAATAAAAGAAAAACAAAAAAGAAAAGAAAACGGAAACAAAACAGAAAAGAAATAAGAAATAAGAGTAACGAAAATGAAAAACAAAAACGAAAAAGAAATAATTATTTTCCAAAAATATGAACCATTTTCAAAATAAGCGAAAATTAAGACATAAAAAGGAAAAAAGTGAAACAGAAAAACGGAAAACAAAAAAATAAAACCGAAAAAGAAAACAGAAAAGAAAACATAAAAACAAAACGGGAAAAGAAACAAAAAAATAAAAAATAAAACAGAAAAAGAAAAAAAGAAAAAGAAACCAGAAAAAGGAAGTATAAAACGGAAAACAAAAACGAAACAGAAAAAGAAACCCGAAAACCCAAAACTGGAAGCAAATAAAAGGAGGAATAACGATACATTTTCGTAGACTTGAGCGTAGCGCACTGGTTGACTTTCCCGTGCACGCACGAGGAAGTGCTGGGTTGGAATCCTGCTGGAGCGACCTATATTTATGTTTTTAGCTGTTGAGGAGTGTTATTGGGCCGGCCCAGAAAATGCTTCGGGAGGGAATCTTCAGGCGGCGCTCGAGTTATGGGGCGCCAACGGGCGGCATATAGGGTTCGGCCACACGGGCCTCGGCGCGAGGTCAGGCACGGGCATGCCGGCACGCGAGTGGCCCGATAGCCTGGCACGGCACGTTCGGCCCATGAAAAATATCTATAAAATTCAAAAAAAAAAGAAGTAAAAATAGCTATAAATTTTTAAAAAAATAGGTAAAAATTGCTATAAAATCTAAAAAATATATAGAAAATAGCTAATCGTGTCGTGCCGTGCCGGCCCGCGTGCTTCAAATCGAGAAGCGGCCCGGGCACTAACGGGCTGGTGCCGTGCCGCGGCACATTTAGATCGTGCCGTGCCGTGCTCGTGTCGGGCCAAAAAAGGCGTGCTTCGGGCCGGCCCATTTGGCCCGGCCCGTTTGGCCAGCTATACCTGAGTTGGACCCAGTACGGTACTTAGCCCCATACAGGCCTACAATTACTTTTTGTTGATCCGGCCCATCTTAACAATTATCACCATATGGGTTTACAATGACTTTTTGTCGAACCGGCCTAACTTAACAATTTAAGTTTCGGATTTATATTTACTCAATGTGGCCCAACGCTAACCGTCAGTCGGATAAGCAAAACATCAGCCGCCTACGGAGTCGTCCGATGCACTTGACTGAATCTATCCCCGCGTCCGATTATAATGTAACAAAATAGTTTCACGTAGCATTTTTTCTGTGCGTGTAATATTCCATGTAGATATTTCAGAAAATGTTCTTTCGATCAAATGTAACAAAAAAATGAACGCAACATTTTTTTTGCTCATGTAGCATGTGCGTAGATAGTTTCCCTGATTTTGTAAAAACATGTAATGTGTAGCAAAATAAGGTTGAACATTTTGAACACGTCAATGGCCAAAATCAACAACTTGTGTAACATTCCCATTGGTGACACCAAAAATGATGGAAACCACAATCGTCGTTTGCAACAAAAAAGACCAACGTATCCAGCAAAAATATCCATCGAATCTAACATTACTAAGTACGTATGCAACCTTGAAGAAATCGCTTTGTGCATACGCACATAAATCATTGTGGCACATTTCTGGTACTTTTTTTTTAGAAACTCAGACCCAGGGGCCCTGCTTTATTAAGAAAGCATAAGTCTTACAGCATTTTCTGAAACCGCTGGGAACCACCAGCTTTACAAAACGGCACCACATCCGAACCAAACGAAAACACTACTCATACAGTCTTGAAAGGACAAGGATGTCGCCTAGAGGGGGGGTGAATAGGCGTTTAAAACTTTTCCGGTTTAGGCTTGATAAATGCGGAATAAAACTAGGTGTTTAAATTATCAAGCACACAAACTAAATAAACTAGGTTCACCTATGTGCACCAACAACTTACGCTAAGCAAGACAAGTAATAAGGTGAGAGCAAGATATAATACTTCAAGCTCGAAGGCTATCACAATGTAAAGTGCATAAGTAAAGAGCTCGGGTATAGAAATAACCGAGGCACGTGGAGACGACGATGTATTCCCGAGTTCCTCCTTTTTAGGGGAGTACGTCTCGTTGGAGGGGTGTGAGTATCAAACTCAAGATGCCACAAAAGGCCTCACCCTATTCTCCGATGAACCTCGCACAAAAGCTCGGTTCACCTTCCACTATTGATTTCCTTTTGGGCGGAAATCGAGTCCCTTACAACAAACTTGAGGCACAACCCACAAAGGATCGGGAGCTCCCAAGCGGCCACAAAAGGCCTTGCACCGCCACAAAAGGCGCCACTCGCCACAAAAGGCGTTGACCACAAAAGGTCACAAGAACACCGTCTAGGGTCCAACGACCCAAGAGTAACAAGCTCACAATCTTCACTTGCACAAATCCTCGTGGAGAGAGCAAACCTAAGCACAAAAGCAAAGGCAAACCTATGCACAAAAGCAAAGGCAAGAACACAAGAAGTGCTCAAGTCCTTCACTCCCAAATCCCACCAAAAGCAACAAATGCTTGTGGGGAGAAGAGAGGGAGAACAAAGAAGAACACAACAAATGGAACTTCAAGAACTAGATCGAAAGGGTTCCACTCACTTAGAGGAGAAACGGCTTGGTGGAAATGTAGATCTAGGTCTTCTCCTTCAATCCTCCAAAGATCAACGAGTTTGGGTGGAAGGATTGGGAGATCTTGTAGTTTTGAGCTTTGCAACAATGGAGGAGAGAGAGAAAAACGAGCTGCTCAAGGTTGAAGCGTTGCCGCAGCAAATTAGACCGGAAAATCCGGCCTCTGGACAAATATCCGGCCCAAAAATCCGGCCTCTGGATAAGTATATCTCAAAGCAAACATTAGTCCATAAGGATTGTCATTAATTACCAAAACCACGCATGGGGCAACACATGCACTTTCAATCTCCCCCATTTTGGTAATTGATGACAATCCCTTTTACGAGGGTTTATATAATGAATTAAGCAACCATGCAACACAAAGAGCAAGGATGCAAGAGAGGAAAGGGAAATGCTTAAGAACGAAACTAAAGCATAAAACCAAATTCCCTCAAACCCTCTAAATCTCTCCCCCATTGGCATCGATTGCCGAAATGGGAGGAAAAATTTAGAAGACCAATATAGGAATAGCTCCCCCATAATGTGTGCATTTCTCATAATATGAGTTAAATCAAATGCACGTATCCAATGACGAATAGAGGCAGGGAGATCAAACTATATCAAGGATCCAAAGATTGCGAAAGAAAATCAAATTTGAAGGATACTTCGACAAAAGAAGTAACCAAACAAAGGATCCGAAAAGGTGTTCTCAAAATCGAGAGGGAACTCCCCAAGGTACGTGCACAAAACGGATTTGCATTTCAATATAGTGTGCACAACATGGAATCCTCACTCCCTCCTAGATAGATTCGAACACAAGCATATGCAAGAGAATATAAAGAGAAAAAGGAGCAGAACAACTTGCAACAAATAAAATGTTTTGCAACGTGAGCAAGGAGCGGCAAATAAAATGATGGGTGTGAGATATAAAGACATTTTAGGAGACCAATACAAGGATGAGCAAAAGCATCAACATAGTCTTTTAAAAAGTGTTGCACATAGTGCATATCGTGTCTTTCCCGTACCCACACACCAAAGAAGATATAGCAAATAGCTCCACAAGCTTATTAAGATGTAAAATGGAATACCAAATGAAAAAATGAAGCTTGTGCCTTTTAGAGACCACCAAGGAATCAAAAGAGAACAAGGGGTGGTCACTAAAGAATTGGAATACCAATTAAAGAAGTAACTATTCTCATGTTTATAAGTTTCTAAGTAGACACCAATCACTAAGATACAAGTCCACAAATAAACATGTACACACAAAAATAGGTACAAAGCTAAAGAACATGATATCCAAGTGGAAGTCATAAATACACCAATAAGATCTTTGTTTAAAAGCATAGCACAAAGCTTAGTTTTATCTTAAAGGGATATAGATGAACTTCCAACACATACTCATCATAGCATCAAAACTATCCACAAGGGATAAAGTGATAAAAATGGGATGCTCCGAGAAAGATAACAAGTATCGCAAAAGGCAAATGATTTTGAAAAGCATCAATATTACATATGTGAGCCATAGAGTAGAAAGTGCTAGATTAACATATATGGGATTGATGAATCATGAAAATGATTATATATATATTCCCCTTGATATGTAATCATCCCGGCTTGCCCACATTTGCAACAAAGTTGTTTTACAAGAACCAAAAGAATTGCAAAAAGAGATTCATGCCATGAAACTGTAGGAGTTTGCGCGATAGAAAACAAAAATTTTCTCTCACATGCGGAAGCAACACTCAAGATCCTATCTAGAAGATTCTAGTAACGGGGAGAGTAGTTCATCATACCCTCGAAGAACACGCGCGTTGAACGTTTAATTCAACGCAGCTCGGTGAAGTTGTTGACGATGTTCGATCCGATCAGCACCGCAAACGAGCAGCACCTCCGGAGGCTTGCACACGTACAGCTCGATGACGTCTCCCTCTTCTTGATCCAGCAAGCTAGAGGGAGAAGTAGGTGGGATCGATTCCAGCAGCACGACGGCGTGGTGGTGGATATGGTGGAGAGTTCCCGCGGGCAGGGCTTCGCCAAGCGGTGCGCGGGAGGTAGAGGAGCAGCAAGCCAGTGATGCGGCCAAGCCTCTGTCTCTTGGTGCACCTCTCCCTCTTCTTTATATAGGCAAGGGGCTGCAGCCACTTTATTTCCAAAGTAGAAACTCCCTCTTTCAATAGTGGTAACCCCTTCTCATTTAAAAGGTGGTAACCCCCTCTTTCAAGAGTGGTAACATCCCTTTTAAAGGGCTACCCATTGAATGGCTGCATGGACCAAGTAGGACTGGTCAAATGGACCAGTGGGCCACCCTTGGTCGTTGGGGACAGGTGGGCCCCACTATGGGACCCTCCGGAACCTTCTAGAACATTCCGACACTCTGCCGAAAAATCCCGAACTTTTCCGGAACCCTGAAATCAACTTGCCATATATAAATCTTTACCTCCGGACTCTTCCGGAGCTCCTCGTGATGTCTAGGATCTCATCCGAGACTCCGAACAATATTCGGACACCATTAACAAAATTATCCCAGAGCTACTCTAGCGTTACCGAACGTTAAGTGTGTGACCCTACGGGTTCGAGAACGTGCAGACATGATGGAGACACCTCTCCGATCAATAACCATTAGAGGGACCAGGATATCCATAATGACTCCCACACATTCAACGAAGATCTTTATCGGTTGAACCACTATGTCGTGGACTACTATAATCCGTATACAATTTCCTTTGTCACGCGATATTTTACTTACCCAAGATTTGATCGTCGGTATCACTATACCTAGTTAAATCTTGTTACTGGTAAGTACTCTTTACTCGTTCCGTAATACAACATTCTCTGTGACTAACTCATTAGTCACGTGCTTGCAAGCTTTACCGAATGTGCACTACCGAGTGGGCCCAGAGTATATCTCTCCGAAACACGGAGGGACAAATCCCAGTCTTGATTCATGTAATTCAACAAGCACTTTCTGAGATACCCGTAAGACACCTTTATGATCACCCTGTCACGAAGCGATGGTTGATGTCCCCAAAGTATTCTTCCAGTACCCGGGAATAACATGATCTCATGGTCTAAGAAATAGGATACTTGACAATAAAAGGCATGACAATAAAAACTTAATGAAACGATCAATATTGTTATGCTTAGTTGGGTCTGTCCATCACGTCATTCTTCTAATGACATGATCCCGTTAATTAATTAACAACTCATGTTCATGGTTGGGAAACCATAACCATCATTAATTAACGAGCTAGTCTAGTAGAGGCTTACTAGGGACGCAATGTTGTTTACGCAACCACACATGTATTATGTTTCCGGTTAATACAATTATAGCATGGAAATAAACATATATCATGAACACGGAAATATGATAATAACATTTATTTATTATTGCCTCTAGGGCATATTTCCAACAGTCTCCCACTTGCACTAGAGTCAATAATCTAGTTTACATTGGTAAAAATCTAACACCCATGGCCTTCTGGTGTTGATCATGTTTTGTCTGTGGAAGAACTTTAGTCAACGGATCAGCGATATTTTGATTCGTATGTACTTTGCTAATGGTAATATCTCCTTCATTGACATGCTCACGAATTTGATGAAACCGGCGTTTGATATGCTTGGAACTCTTGTGACATCTTGGTTCCTTGGCTAGAGCAATGGCACCAGTGTTGTCACAAAAAATCTCCATGGGATCCAGTGCGCTCGGAACAACGCCGAGTTCAGTGACGAACTCCTTCAGCCATATCCCTTCTTTCGCTGCTTCAGAAGCGGCCATATACTCCGCCTCTAATGTAGATGCCGCAATGACGGTTTGCTTGGAACTCCTCCAGCTAACCGCAGCTCCATTCAAGATAAAGACATACCCTGTTTGAGATTTCGAGTCATCTGGATCAGTATCGAAGCTAGCATCAACGTAACCTTTTACGGAGAGCTCTTCATCACCACCATAGACAAGAAACATGTCCTTAGTCCTTTTTAGGTACTTAAGGATATTTTTAACTGCTGTCCAGTGAGCCTCTCCAGGATCACTCTGGTACCTGCTCGTCAAACTAAGAGCATGGGACACATCCGGTCTAGTACACAACATGGCATACATAATAGAACCTATGGCCGAGGCATAGGGGATTTTCTTCATCCTTTCTATTTCTGTTGCCGTAGTTGGACACTGAGTCATACTCAATGGCTTACCTTGTAACATGGGCAAAGAACCTTTCTTTGCATCCTGCATATTGAATTTCTTCACTATCTTCTCAAGGTATTTACTTTGACTAAGTGCTATTAAGCGTCTTGATCTATCTCTATAGATCTTTATGCCCAATATGTATGCAGCTTCACCAAGATCTTTCATTGAAAAACTATTATTCAAATAATCTTTCACACTGTTAAGCAGCTCCACATCATTCCCAATAAGTAATATGTCATCTACATATAAAACCAGGAATGCAACCGAGCTCCCACTCACTTTCTTGTAAACACAAGCTTCTTTATAATTTTGGACAAATCCAAAACCTTTGATCACCTCATCAAATCGAAGATTCCAACTCCGGGATGCTTGCTTCAGTCCATAGATGGATCGCTGAAGTTTGCACACTTTATCAGCATCCTTAGGATCGACAAAACCTTCAGGTTGTACCATGTACAACTCTTCTTCAACGTTTCCGTTGAGGAACGCAGTTTTGACATCCATCTGCCAAATTTCATAATCGAAATAAGCAGCAATTGCTAGTAGAACCCTAACAGACTTTAGCATCGCTACGGGTGAGAAGGTCTCATCGTAGTCAACTCCTTGAATTTGTCGAAAACCTTTTGCGACAAGTCGAGCTTTATATACGGTGACATTACCGTCAGCGTCTGTTTTCTTCTTGAAAATCCATTTACATTCAACAGCCTTACGGCTATCAGGAAGGTCAACCAAAGTCCACACTTGGTTTTCCTTCATGGATTCCATTTCAGAGTTCATGGCGTCTTGCCATTTTCCAGAGTCTGGGCTCATCATCGCTTCCTCATAGTTCATAGGTTCATCATTGTCTAACAATAAAATGTTCAAGACAGGATTACCGTACCATTCAGGAGCAGTACGTAACCTTGTCGACCTGCGAACGGGAACTTTGACCGAAGCTGCATGATCACTATCATCAGCTTCTTTCTCTCTAGCTGGTGAAGGCGGTGCCTGAAGATCCAAATCTTCCTGCGCTGCGCTGCTCTCCAATTCGGGAGAAGGTTCAATAACCTCGTCTAGTTCTATTTTCCTCCCACTCACTCCTTTCGAAAGAAACTCCTTCTCAAGAAAGGATCCATTCTTAGCAACAAAAACTTTGCCTTCGGATCTGTGATAGAAGGTATACCCAATGGTTTCCTTTGGATATCCTATGAAGACGCATTTTTCCGCTTTGGGTTCGAGCTTATCAGGTTGTAATCTTTTGACATAAGCCTCGCATCCCCAAATTTTAAGAAACGATAATTTTGGCTTCTTACCAAACCACAACTCATATGGTGTCGTCTCAACGGATTTAGATGGTGCCCTATTTAAAGTGAATGCGGCTGTCTCTAATGCATACCCCCAAAATGACATTGGCAGATCGGATACAGACATCATAGAACGCACCATATCTAATAAAGTACGATTACGACGTTCAGACACACCATTACGCTGTGGTGTTCCAGGTGGCGTGAGTTGGGAAACAATTCCACAATTTTTCAAGTGCATGCCAAACTCGTAACTCAGATATTCCCCTCCACGATCAGATCGTAGAAATTTGATCTTCCTGTTACGATGATTTTCTACTTCACTCTGAAATTCTTTGAACTTTTCAAATGTTTCAGACTTGTGTTTCATTAAGTAAATATACCCATATCTACTCAAATCATCAGTGAAAGTTAGGAAGTAACGATATCCACCACGTGTTGGAATGCTCATTGGTCCACACACATCAGTATGTATGATTTCCAACAAATCACTCGCCCGTTCCATCGTACCGGAAAACGGTGTCTTAGTCATCTTACCCATGAGGCATGGTTCGCACGTATCAAATGATTCAAAGTCAAGTGATTGAAAAAGTCCATCAGAATGGAGTTTCTTCATGCGCTTTACACCAATATGACCTAAACGGCAGTGCCACAAGTATGTGGTACTATCATTATTCGCTTTGCATCTTTTAGCATCAATGTTATGGATGTGTGAAGTACTACTATCGAGATCCAACAAGAATAAACCATTTACGTTGGGTGCATGACCATAAAAGATATTACTCATAGAAATAGAACAACCTTTATTCTCTGATTTAAATGAGTAACCGTCTCGCAATAAACAAGATCCAGATATAATGTTCATGCTTAACGCAGGCACCAAATAACAATTATTCAGGTTTAAAACTAATCCCGAAGGTAGATGAAGAGGTAGTGTCCCGACGGCGATGACATCGACCTTCGATCCATTCCCGACGCGCATCGTCACCTCATCCCTCGCCAGTCTCCGTTTATTCTGCAGCTCCTGTTTCGAGTTGCAAATATGAGCAACCGAACCAGTATCAAATACCCAGGCACTACTACGAGAACTAGTAAGGTACACATCAATAACATGTATATCAAATATACCTTTGACGTTGCCAGCCTTCTTATCCGCCAAGTATTTGGCGCAGTTACGCTTCCAGTGACCGTCTCCCTTGCAGTAGAAACACACAGTGTCCGGCTTAGGACCAGCCTTGGGTTTCACAGGTGTGGCAACAGGTTTGCCGCCCTGAGCAGCAACAGATTTGCCACTCTTCTTGAAGTGACCCTTTTTGGCCTTAACCTTCTTGAAACTGGTGGTCTTATTGACCATCAACACTTGATGTTCTTTCTTGATGTCCACTTCTGCAGATTTCAGCATCGCAAAGAGCTCATTAAGAGTCTTATTCATGCCTTGCATGTTATAGTTCAGCACAAAGCCTTTGTAGCTCGGAGGGAGCGACTGCAGCACCCTGTCAGTGATTAACTCATCCGGGATCACACATCCCAGCTGAATTAGGCGTTGGATATAGCCTCCCATGGTGACAACATGTTCACTGACAGAGCTGTGCTCCTCCATCTTACATGTATAGAACTTATCAGAGATCTCATATCTCTCAGCGCGGGTCTGAGTCTGAAACATGGTTTTCAGCTCTTCAACCATCTCATAGGCGCCGTGATGTTCAAAACGTTTCTGGAGATCAGTGTCCAGAGATGTAAGGATGGCACAGGCAACTATAATGTGGTCATCTCTGCGCGTCTCAAAGACATTTTGTTCTGCTTCAGGCGCATTGTCTGCAGGTGGGTCACCTAGCGCAGCATCGAGCACATAATGCTTCTTACACCCAGTGAGGATAATCCTCAGGTTGCGGTGCCAGTCAGTGAAGTTTGAACCAGATGATTTCAGTTTTTCTTTCTCAAGGAATGCGCTGAAGTTGAACTGAGCTACGTTGCGGGCCATGATCTACAACATTTTAGCAAAGACATCTTTAGACTATGTTCATGATAAAGAGTTCATTTTAATCAAATTACTAACGAACTCCCACTTAAAACAACATCCCTCATAGTTGTCTAGTGGTACACGATCCAAATCCACTACACCAAGTCCGATCTTCACGAGAGAAGATGTAGTTTCAATGGTGAACATCGAAATGTTGATCATATCATTCATATGACTCGTGTTTAACCTTTCGGTTCGTCGTGTTCCGAGTCCATGTCTGTACATGCTAGGCTCGTCAAGTTAACCAAAGTATTTCCGCATGTGTAAAACTGGCTTACACCCGTCGTATGTGAACGTAGAGTTTACCACATCCGATCATCACGAGATGCTTCAAAACGACGAACTTTCGCGACGGTGCATACTAAGGGAGAACACTTTATCTTGATATTGTGTGAGGGATCATCTTATAATGCTACCGTCGAGCACACGCAAAATAAGATGCATAAAAGGATAAACATCACATGCATAAAAATATGTGACATGGTATAGCCCTTTTATTGCGTCTTGATCTCCATCTTAAACGCACCGGCATGATCTCCATCATGGCGCCATGTTCATGTGGCGCCTTGGTTGTCTCCACCACGTTGCATCCCATATATTGCTAACTCATAGCGATAAATAATGCAATTACATGGCGTTTGAAGTTGACACGCAGGTCATACAATTGATAATTAAGACAACCATATGGCTCCTGCCGGTTGCCGTACTCATCGACATGCAAGTCGTGAAACATTACAAAACATGATCATCTCATACATCACAAATATATCATATGAAACAGTTTGGGCTATACCATATCACAAGCACCCCTGCAAAAACAAGTTAGACGCCTCTCCCTTATTCTTTGCAAATTTTACGTGGCTTAGGGCTTTCGAAGAAAGAACCGTTCTTACCTACGAACATGAAACCACAACGGTGATAAACAAATTATTAACAACCCGTTGTAGATTAAATCTTAACTATAGTGGGAGAGACAGACACCCGCAAAGCCACTTATGCAATACAAGTTGCATGTCAGTCGTGGAACAAGTCTCATGTACGTGGACATGTAAAGTTAGTCCGGGCCGCTTCATCCCACTATGCCACTAAGATTCAAAATACACAAAGGAAGTAATAAAAAGATTATCAACGCCCACATACACATATGTGTTCTACCCGTACCAAAACATCTACGCATAGATCCGGCTCTGATACCACTGTAGGAGTTTGCGCGATAGAAAACAAAAAATTTCTCTCACATGCGGAAGCAACACTCAAGATCCTATCTAGAAGATTCTAGTAACGGGGAGAGTAGTTCATCATACCCTCGAAGAACACGCGCGTTGAACGTTTAATTCAACGCAGCTCGGTGAAGTTGTTGACGATGTTCGATCCGATCAGCACCGCAAACGAGCAGCACCTCCGGAGGCTTGCACACGTACAGCTCGATGACGTCTCCCTCTTCTTGATCCAGCAAGCTAGAGGGAGAAGTAGGTGGGATCGATTCCAGCAGCACGACGGCGTGGTGGTGGATATGGTGGAGAGTTCCCGCGGGCAGGGCTTCGCCAAGCGGTGCGCGGGAGGTAGAGGAGCAGCAAGCCAGTGATGCGGCCAAGCCTCTGTCTCTTGGTGCACCTCTCCCTCTTCTTTATATAGGCAAGGGGCTGCAGCCACTTTATTTCCAAAGTAGAAACTCCCTCTTTCAATAGTGGTAACCCCTTCTCATTTAAAAGGTGGTAACCCCCTCTTTCAAGAGTGGTAACATCCCTTTTAAAGGGCTACCCATTGAATGGCTGCATGGACCAAGTAGGACTGGTCAAATGGACCAGTGGGCCACCCTTGGTCGTTGGGGACAGGTGGGCCCCACTATGGGACCCTCCGGAACCTTCTAGAACATTCCGACACTCTGCCGAAAAATCCCGAACTTTTCCGGAACCCTGAAATCAACTTGCCATATATAAATCTTTACCTCCGGACTCTTCCGGAGCTCCTCGTGATGTCTAGGATCTCATCCGAGACTCCGAACAATATTCGGACACCATTAACAAAATTATCCCAGAGCTACTCTAGCGTTACCGAACGTTAAGTGTGTGACCCTACGGGTTCGAGAACGTGCAGACATGATGGAGACACCTCTCCGATCAATAACCATTAGAGGGACCAGGATATCCATAATGACTCCCACACATTCAACGAAGATCTTTATCGGTTGAACCACTATGTCGTGGACTACTATAATCCGTATACAATTTCCTTTGTCACGCGATATTTTACTTACCCAAGATTTGATCGTCGGTATCACTATACCTAGTTAAATCTTGTTACTGGTAAGTACTCTTTACTCGTTCCGTAATACAACATTCTCTGTGACTAACTCATTAGTCACGTGCTTGCAAGCTTTACCGAATGTGCACTACCGAGTGGGCCCAGAGTATATCTCTCCGAAACACGGAGGGACAAATCCCAGTCTTGATTCATGTAATTCAACAAGCACTTTCTGAGATACCCGTAAGACACCTTTATGATCACCCTGTCACGAAGCGATGGTTGATGTCCCCAAAGTATTCTTCCAGTACCCGGGAATAACATGATCTCATGGTCTAAGAAATAGGATACTTGACAATAAAAGGCATGACAATAAAAACTTAATGAAACGATCAATATTGTTATGCTTAGTTGGGTCTGTCCATCACGTCATTCTTCTAATGACATGATCCCGTTAATTAATTAACAACTCATGTTCATGGTTGGGAAACCATAACCATCATTAATTAACGAGCTAGTCTAGTAGAGGCTTACTAGGGACGCAATGTTGTTTACGCAACCACACATGTATTATGTTTCCGGTTAATACAATTATAGCATGGAAATAAACATATATCATGAACACGGAAATATGATAATAACATTTATTTATTATTGCCTCTAGGGCATATTTCCAACAGAAACAACCTACACAAGATTGAAAGCTAGAAATGTATGCATGAGCTAGATACTTGTTACCGAGATAGCATTGTTGATGTAGAAGATACGAGTTCACAATCATCCGAGCTTGGCTCCAATAAGCACATGGTGACAACACCTTCCTTGTAGATGAGATAAGCTAACAATGTATCTCAAGTGTACCTAAAACAAATTCAAGTACAACATGGTACCCAAACTAATTGGGTCCAAAGTAGTTAGAGCAACTACAATACATAGGACAAACTCCACATAAATATGTGCATATTGATATGAAATTGAATTTCATGCACATCTTACCCATTTAGGATTTGATGGAGTTTATCCTATATATTGGATCAATGAAAGTAAGCATGCCATAAGATATACATATAGTACATATGCATGCACAACACTTTCAAGAACCAAACGAGATACAATTTGGACAAAACACCAAATAAACCAACAAAGCACACACAAGTGTGACAAGAAAACAAATTGCCCAAATTATATCAAAGACCCAAATCAACACATGATTGAAGATACCACTTTGAAAAGATACCAATGAAATCAAAATACCAATTGATGAAAATATCATCAAGGAATAAACCAAACCCTCTACACTTTTCATGATGGCACAAAGTACCAAGACGAAAAATGTTTGTCTTCCAAGAAGACAAGTCATTGGGATCAACTACAAAATGAATACAACTAATGTTCAAAAAGCTTATAGGATTGCTCCCCCAAGATGTGTGCATTATTTATGATTTTGCATTTGAATACAAAATGCACACACATGAGATCATCACTCTCCATATATATTATTCAAACACTAGTCATGTTCAAGAAAGGCAAGAAATTGCAATACCAATTTAAAGAACGGTGTTTTACTCAAAGTAGGATAGCTTCCCAAAGAATAGTGCATTATTAAGAAGTATGACTTTTGAATGTCAATGCACAAGGATTGGATCATTGCTTTTCCCAACTCAAGAAAGCACAAAATAAATTTTGTGTAGAGCAATAAAGGATCCAAAAGATACAAGGAAGACAAATGAGAGTTAGATCAAAACAAATCATTGGCAATCAAATAAGGCAATTCAAAGCAAGAGACAAAGTGAATATGATCAATATATTTACCACAAATATGATTATCACTTGTCAAGACAAGTAATGTATGGAGATATTTCTTGGTGGTGGATTGCAAAGATATATTCAAGATCTTATTCACAAAACATAAGCATGTGGCAAAGGATAGGAAATAAAAGCCATGCTTAGATAGATAGATATTCTTGATAGCTTCAAATATTCACGCGATCATGCAAAGCAATTCCAAGGAGTAGCTTGAAGCAATTGGTTTCCTAAAAAGATATATGAGAACATATTTAGGGAAAGCCATATCAAGAACATCCATCACAAACAAGATCCAACGGAGTGAGAGACAAAGAGCATTTAGGTAAATGGGAACTTGTTTGAGCAACATGCCACAAGAAAAAGATAATGAAGAATATTAATTCTAGGTGGCAATACCTCACATGTTCACATTTTCTAGGTTTGTAATATGCACAAAGCTTATTACTCCCCCATAATGTGATAATCCATTTATTTTAAAACAAGAGGCAAACAAAACCAACTCGAGAAATTAATGGACATTATAGAATTTGAATTTCTCATGAGCAAGACATACCACATAGAGAATAGATAATATTGATATATCAACACTAGGTGGTATTCCTCATGTATACACAACTTTAGGATTGTGAAGTGCACGAAGCATATCACTCCCCCAAAATAGGATAGTCCATTAATCTCTCAACACAAGAGCCAACAAGATAAGATATCAAATAAAAGCAATAAGGCTCAAAACAAGTAAATGGTGTGCAAACCAAAACATATACTTGATTTCTCAAATAAGTAAGTAGAGAGCACAACACATACCAACTCTAGCAAGGTATAAAACCTAACATATGCAAGGGTGCAAGCAACTTTCAATGTATATATGATTTGAATAAAAGTTACCGCAAGGAGGAACATTGCATATGAGATAGAACCATATGATCCAAATGACTTGACTTGAGAGAATATAATTGATGAAGATCTCTTAATTCTTCATAATGTAGCCAAGTCTCCAATGCCCTCCAACAACACCTATTGATCAAGTTTTAGCTTGTTGGTCCCCAACCAAGTTGGGTCCTAAGAGGTTAGTCATAATAGGTTTGGCAACCCAAATGGTTCTTTTATTGACACCACTTTGAGTACCAACATATTTGGCAAACACATTGCCAACCTTATCCTTCCGAATAGAATAAACATCATCAATTATAATAGGGTTGGATGAGTTACCATTAGTGCATGAAGAAGCAAAGTGGCCCTTCTCACGGCATATGTAGCAACATTTGCTTCCTCCTTTCTTCTTAGTTGAAATCTCGACTTGAGGAGAGGTAGCTTGATTCTTCTTGGGAAGAGACCGTTCTTCAACTTGAGGAACTTGAGGCTTCTTCCCTTGTTGCTTCTCACTAAGAGGCTTCTTCTTCAAAGGGAAAGATCTAACATGGTGCCCTTCTACTTTGCACTTGAAGCAAACAATCTTGGCCGAATCTTTAACTTGTTCTTGGCCCTTTTTCTTCTTGTTATACTTGGATTTGTTCTTGTTATTGGAGTTGAATCCAAGTCCACTCTTGTCATTGGGGCGTCTTTGAACACTCAACATATTGTCAAGTGTAGAATCCCCACCATGACGCTTTTCCAAGTCTTTCTTCAAAGAAGTGACTTGGGCCTTGAGCTCATTTAATTCCTCTACATGGTTAGTGTCAACACAAACACTAGAGGAAGTAGAAGCTTCATTGTTAGAGCAACAAGGCAAAGAAAGTAATTCATCACAAGATTTAGCAATAGTATGTGATGTAGAATTACTAGGACTAGCACAAGGCAATATAGCATTTTTAGTAGGACTTGTGCCTTTGTCCACATGAGGCTCACAAGATGTTACCTTTGTAGTGATAGCCTCATGAGCTAACTTTAGCTTAGCATGGGATGCTAGAAGATCCTCATTAGAGCTAGAGAGCTTTTCATGACTTTCTTCTAATTTCCCATACTTGCTAGTTAGCAACTCAAGTTGAGCCCTTTGCTCAACATTCTCCTTCAAAATAGATGCTTCACAAGAAGTGGAGTTAGTAGCACAAGCATCATTAATATTAGAAATGGAAGAAGACAACTTGGCAAGCTCATCATTTTTAGATAGTTGAGTTTGGAGTTGATCATGAGACTTGATAAGGAGAGAGTGTTTATTTTCTAAAGCCTTGTGAGCTTTGTCAAGTCTCTCTACATCCTCAATTAGTCTAGCATTGCCAACACCAAATTCAACCTTTTCCCTTTTAAGCACTTTATATTTAGCAAGAGCATGGTCACGTTCTTTAATGATTTGAGAAAGAGTTTCATTTTGAGATTCATCAATATTCTCAAGCTTCTCCTCAAGAGAAACTCGAAGCTCATGTTCTTCCTCAAGAGCATCTTGTAAGGATGCTCTTTCCATTGCATCCTCTCTTTCGATCCTTCCCTTTTCTTCAATGATTTCCTTGCACTTAATAGCATAAGACAAAATTTCACACAAATAAGAGCAAGCATTACTACCTTTAGGGAGAGCATTAAAAACCATCTCACTATTTTCTTTTAAAACGTTAATATCATTCGCTTTTAATCCATAATAATCTTCATCCTCGTCATCACAAGATGTAGAGGGTTCCAAAGGTGGAGATTCATTTGAACCCTTAGCCATAAGGCAAAAGTGAGTGATGGACGACGAAGATGAAGAATTGCTTGAAGCACCATTGAGATCCATGTCTTGTTCCAACAAGTGTTGGATTTCCTCTACATTGTTAGTCACACAAGTACTAGAGGAAATAGAAGCATTGTTTTCATGGCAACAAGACATAGAAAGCACATCATCATGAGATTTAGTTAAGCAACTAATATATGATATGCAAGGACTATCAACACTAGCATGTAAGACATTTGGGGTGCTAGAATTGTTTAAGTCCAAAGATAGAACATTGCAATGAGATAGAGATGACGTATAGTCAATAGAGGATTCACCATCAACAATGCAATTTCTATCACCACTCACCATGTCATTACCTTGTGACAAATCACATGTAGGTGAAGTGGAAGAAGTGGTGAACTCATCACGACCGGAAGTGGAAGGGGCGCAATCATCCTCAATAATGTTGGACACTTCATATTTATCTTGAAGCTTGGTCCAAATCTCATGAGCGTTCCGGAAAGGCATGATTGACGCAAGAACTACATCGCTCAAAACACATATAAGGCCATTAGATACTTGAGTATCGAGATGAGAGTTTTCCTCCTCCTCTAAAGATAATTCTTGCGAATCCTTTGGAGGAGAAAAACCCACATCTACAAGACTCTTGACATAATTTGGACCCATGGCCCTAAAATTATCACGCATGCGAATTTTCCAAACATCATAATTAGTGCCATTGAAATTAAAAGTGGGATCGTGCACTAATACTTTAAACGACATCTTTACTCTCTAGGCGGTAAAGCCCAATAAAGAGAGCCCTGGCTCTGATACCAATTGAAAGGACAAGGATGTCGCCTAGAGGGGGGGTGAATAGGCGTTTAAAACTTTTCCGGTTTAGGCTTGATAAATGCTGAATAAAACTAGGTGTTTAAATTATCAAGCACACAAACTAAATAAACTAGGTTCACCTATGTGCACCAACAACTTACGCTAAGCAAGACAAGTAACAAGGTGATAGCAAGATATAATACTTCAAGCTCGAAGGCTATCACAATGTAAAGTGCATAAGTAAAGAGCTCGGGTATAGAAATAACCGAGGCACGTGGAGACGACGATGTATTCCCGAGTTCCTCCTTTTTAGGGGAGTACGTCTCGTTGGAGGGGTGTGAGTATCAAACTCAAGATGCCACAAAAGGCCTCACCCTATTCTCCGATGAACCTCGCACAAAAGCTCGGTTCACCTTCCACTATTGATTTCCTTTTGGGCGGAAATCGAGTCCCTTATAACAAACTTGAGGCACAACCCACAAAAGGATCGAGAGCTCCCAAGCGGCCACAAAAGGCCTTGCACCGCCACAAAAGGCGCCACTCGCCACAAAAGGCGTTGACCACAAAAGGTCACAAGAACACCGTCTAGGGTCCAACGACCCAAGAGTAACAAGCTCACAATCTTCACTTGCACAAATCCTCGTGGAGAGAGCAAACCTAAGCACAAAAGCAAAGGCAAACCTATGCACAAAAGCAAAGGCAAGAACACAAGAAGTGCTCAAGTCCTTCACTCCCAAATCCCACCAAAAGCAACAAATGCTTGTGGGGGAGAAGAGAGGGAGAACAAAGAAGAACACAACAAATGGAACTTCAAGAACTAGATCGAAAGGGTTCCACTCACTTAGAGGAGAAACGGCTTGGTGGAAATGTAGATCTAGGTCTTCTCCTTCAATCCTCCAAAGATCAACGAGTTTGGGTGGAAGGATTGGGAGATCTTGTAGTTTTGAGCTTTGCAACAATGGAGGAGAGAGAGAAAAACGAGCTGCTCAAGGTTGAAGCGTTGCCGCAGCAAATTAGACCGGAAAATCCGGCCTCTGGACAAATATCCGGCCCAAAAATCCGGCCTGAACCAGTGGCTCGCGCTGCTGAGTCCTTAGCCGTTTTTCTAGACAGGGCCGGATATTCCGGTCCAAGTTTGGGCCGGAATATCCGGTTTGCTGAAAACTGACAGAAACAGCAAAATGAAAACTGCAATATCTTTTTCATCCGGACTCCGATTTCGATGATCTTGGGCTCGTTGGAATCGCAACGAAGAGCCCTACAAGATCATGCAGAGAAACATCATAGTCCAACAAGGGAGGATAAAACCAAATGGGAAAAGGTTAGACCTCTCGATAAAGAACAACCGATAAACCTCCAAACCAAAACCGCAATATGTTTTTCATCCGGACTCCGTTTTCAATGATCTTGGGCTTGCTCCGAAGATAATCACAAGCACTATAAGATCATGCATATACACATCATAGTCCATCATGTGAGGAGGAAATCAAATGTAGAGAGGTAAAACCTCTCTATAAAAAGATGAACCGGCAAAACCTCCAAAACCGAAAACGCAACAAGTTGTCAATACGAAATCCGTTTTCGGTGAACTAGAGCTTGGTATGAAGATGAACACAAGCTCTAAATTCTCACATGGATAAAAGCCAAATAAGAACCAAGAAAGATGATAATGCCAAGTATGCAAAGGTTTGAGCTCTCCACAAAGATGCGATCAAGTTACTCACTTGAGAGCCCCTCTTGATAGTACGGCATCTATCCTATAACCTGGTCTCCCACTAACACCATGAGACCGGTAAAATAGAAACCCTATCAAGATCATACCTTTGCCTTGCGCATTCCACTTGAGCTAGATGATGACGATCTTGATCTCTTCAAGTGGACCACATTTCTTGATTGCGCTTGCTAGCACATGCTTGATGAATACATCTCCAAATGCTCCCCATACACCATTGTGGGAGAGCCTCGCTAAGCTCCGTCTTCATATATCCACTTGCGCTTCATATTCTTCCCTTGATATGGATGATGGCTTGGGGATAAACATGAAGATCACTCAATCTTCTAGAGTCCAACACATGAACTCCAATATTCTCCTATGGACAAGATCTACAAGTATATCTCAAAGCAAACATTAGTCCATAAGGATTGTCATTAATTACCAAAACCACGCATGGGGCAACACATGCACTTTCAAGTCTCCAGCTAACAAACCCCTAGGCTAACACTACCAAACACATAGGAATAAAGCGATTAAAACTAGACAACACAGAAAACCAACAAGCACCGCCAACAGCTTTATCTTCGTCTTCCGCGAATACTCCTAACCTTGCGCTTCACCTCCTCCATCACCCAGTCAAACACCTGCTTCAAGTGCTCCCCCCACATCAGACGCCATGATTGTAAGAAAGAAGAAATTCGGAATATCGCGTCAGTCGGCTTCTTTAGCACATTCCCTTCAAATATCAACTTGTTTCGAATGGTCCATAAAGACCACATCGTTGCCGCAGCTCCAATCCAAATAATTTCAAATGAATTTTTTGCCCCATGTTTCACCAAAGAAACCAAATCCATCATCGACTGTGGGGCGTCAGGCCAATCCACAGCTTCTTTAATCACCACCCAAACAAATCTAGCAATAGGACACAAAAACAACAAATGTTCTAACGATTCAACACAAGGACAGATGGGACAAAGTCCATCCGTGGGCCCCTTTCTAATCGCCAGTTGCTCCCTAGTAGGTAACCTGTCATGAATCACTTGCCACAAAAAAATGCGAATTTTCATTGGGATCTTTAGCTTCCAAATTTTCTGCATTTGAACATCCGAAACTCCCTGATAAGCAAACCAACGGTACATCGATTTTGTTGTATACTCCCCTTTTGGTTCAAGAGACCATTTCACTCTGTCATTTTCATCCGACAAAAACACAGATTGAATTAACCCCATCATAGACTCCCAGCTTGTCATATCCTCCTGGGCAAAAGACCTCTTAAACCCAATGTCCCAAGAGTGTATCTCCATATCATAGTTCTCCGCTACAGAAGCGTTAGGATTAGTCGCAGCCCAAAACAGATTGGGATATGCAATTCTCAAAGGACCAGTCCCAACCCAAATATCATGCCAAAATCTAGTTTTTTGCCCATTCCCCACTATATGCTTGGCTCCCCACGGAAACCATTTCTTCACTTTCTGCAATCCATTCCAGAATTGTGAGCCTCTGCTCTCATTCATCAAGATAGACTCCCCCTTCTTCAAATATTTCTTCAAAAGAATTTGCATCCACGGAGTCTTGGGATCCCCATTGAATAGTTTCCAAATCCATTTCATAAGAAGAGCCTTATTCATATATCTAGTATTGATAAGTCCCAAGCCACCAAAATCTTTTGGCCTGCACACCGACTCCCATTTCATCATATGATACTTAAACCCCTGATTACAACCTTCCCAATAAAATCTACCCCTCACTCTGTCCATCTCCAAGTGAACTCCCTCACCCAGAAGATAAAAAGCCATGATAGACATAGGAATGTTATCAAAACATGCATTCGAGAGTGTCAAACGAGCCGCCGAAGACATGTGCTTTCCCTGCCACGGGTCTGTCCTGTTCGTCAGTTTTCCCACTAAGAACATGAATTGGTCTAGAGTGAGTTTACGGTCACTGATAGGAAGCCCCAAATAATGCATCGGTAACTCCCCCAATTTACAGTTAAACATGTTAGCTATCCTCTCCTGCTCTTCTTTTTCCACTCCCAAAATGAACACTTCACTTTTGTGATAGTTAATTTTCATCCCCGACATATTCTCAAAGCAGTACAGAAGAAACTTCATATGTAGAATATCCCTATCTGAGTGCTCCAATAGGATTACTGTGTCGTCAGCATACTGCAATAAATTTACTCCCCCATCTATCAGTTCCGGCATTACTCCTGCAATATGGCCAGCACCCCTAGCTCTTTCCACCACAGCTGTCAAGGAATCCACTACAAGATCAAACAGAAGAGGAGATAAGGGATCTCCTTGTCTAACTCCACGGGAAGAAGCAAAGTAAGGCCCCTGCTCCCCATTTATATTAATCGCCAATCTCCCATGTTTCACAGTCTGCATCACCACTTTTATCCATTGTTCTGAAAACCCTTTTCTAACCAGAACCTCTTCCAAAAACTCCCAATCAACCCTGTCATATGCTTTCTCGAAATCCAGTTTCAGCATAATCAGCTTTCGCTTACTTACTCTTACCTCGTGAATCACTTCATGAACTACCATAATCCCCTCCAAAATATTTCTCCCCTTGATAAACCCAGTTTGGCACGGGCTGATAATCGTATGAGCTATAGGAGCTAACCTGTTAGCTAAAATCTTTGTAACCACTCGAAGAATAACATTCAAAACTGCAATCGGACGAAACTGTTTGATATTATTGGCACCTTTCACTTTCGGAACCAAAGTAAGAACCCCAAAGTTTATCCTACCAATCTTACCCTTCCCCTGAAAAAGATCATCCAAGATACCCAAAATTTGAAATTTCAAAAGACCCCAAAACTTTTTGAAAAACAGCACAGGAAACCCATCAGGGCCAGGGGCCGTATTCAATTTCATACTTCTTATAATCTCCGCAATTTCCTGCAAAGTCACTTTTCTGGTTAATAATATATTGTCCTCCACACTCACTGTCTGATCTCCCTCCCAAATTTGCTGCTCCAGTCCCATACTCCCCCTTGGTTCTTTCATAAACAGAGTTTTGTAGAAATCATAGATATGTTTCACAATTTCTTCTTCCTCCGTCAGACTCCCCTGATCAGTTTCCAGAGCCACAATCTGACACTTCCTGCGCCTGCCATTTGCTTTTGCATGAAAATACGCAGTATTTGCATCCCCCTCCTTAAGCCATTGAACATGTCCACGTTGTGCCCAGTAAATCTCCTCAATGTTATAAATCTTCACAATCTGGTTTTCAAGATGATACCTCATCGCCCATTTGTCAGCTGGTAGCCCATGCAAGTCTGCCTCATCATCAAGGATTTTTATTTCGTTTAGTATTCTAACTTTCTCCCATTTCACAAGCGATCTCCAATTTGCACTCCAACCTTTAAGGCTATTTCTTAAACCCCTTCCACAAGTATTCCAGCAATCTACCGCAGAACCATCTCCCCTATAATGTTGTACCAAGTTTAACCATTTCCCCATAACAAAGGTTCTAAACTCCTCATCTTGAAACCACTGTTTCTCCATGTAAAAGCGATGTGATTTTCTAACTCCCAAGTTACCAGAAGAAATCAGCAACGGCGAGTGATCCGACCCTACTCGCGTCTCCATCTTCACTGTACATAGAGGAAATAAATTCTCCCAGCTGACAGATACCAAAACCCTATCCAGCAAAGATCTAGTGGGGACCAATTGATTATTCGACCAAGAGTACCTGCCTCCAACAGCTCTCAACTCCCTAAGTTGGTGATGCGCAATGAAGTCATTAAAAAAACTCATCAGATTAAAGTCTAATCTGTCATTGTTCTTATCCGCTGCAAACCTGATCAAGTTAAAATCCCCAGCAATCATCATAGGATAATTTGTTCTACAAATTTTTAAGTCCAGATCCCGCAAAAACGCTTCAGAATTAGCATGATCCGCTGGCCCGTAAACTACAATACACTCCCACACCACATTACTTTTCTTACAATTCAGGGTCAGACTGACATAGAAAGAACCCGATTCTTTGCACAAGATATCAAACTTATCAACATCAGCTCCTAGCAAAATACCACCCGAGTGCCCTCTAGCAGACAGCCAATGCCACTCAAACATTTTACTCCCTGTCAAACTATCCAGTTCTTCCTTTGAAAACTCCTGTCTAATAGTTTCCTGCAGTCCCACAATATTGATTGGTTCCTTTCTCATAAAATCTGTAAGCTGTCTCCTCCTATTTTTACTCCCAAAACCCCTCATGTTCCAAATAAACGCTAGTACCTCCATATCACTTGGATTTGACATTCTTTTTAGAATTTCTCTGATTCCCCTTCTTCTCTGGACTCCCCTTCACACTATTACTCCCACCCTCCAAAAAAGCCAACTTCATTTTGCTTCTAGTTACTCTGGGCTCCACTGTTACCACTTCCTTATTACTCCCATTGTTTCCACAGCTTTCACCACTCCCATTCTTGTTCATGAGTTGAGACTCCCCCTCTGTTTGCTTGCGAGCTTCCAATTCCTTCTGAACTCTAACAGCTGTTTCTGCAAGTTTAGCTTGAACCAATTCGTGTGCTTGAATCATAGAAATTTGTTCAAGGTTGGATCCCCCAGCAGGTTTAAAAGAAATTCTACTATCTATTGCAATATGTTCCAGATATTCAGGAGAAACCGAATTTAAAATAGCAAAATCAAGGTTTGGTTTATCATTACCTGTCTGATTCTTCTTTGCTGTCAGCAAAATAGCTTTCTCCACCATAGACAGTCCAGAATCACCCGTTCAAGGACTCTTTCGCAGTGCTTGAACCGGAATTGTTTTGCTCCTCTTGCTCCCCTTGTGCCTCTTGACCGTCCACTGATCCTTTTCTGATTCTTCATCCTCTTCAGTGTCTTCTCCACTCCCCTCAAACATTTCTGGTACTTACACTACAAAAATGATGGACGCATATTGCAAAACACAACACAGTATGCAACGTCTACAAAAAATCCCCAAAGCAAGATCTTCGCCAACGACCATGGAAGCACTGCCATGGCCCATTCGAGCACGTCGGACACGAATCTAAAAACCTCTTGCAACACCGGAAAATCCAAAACAAACTGACATGGCAAGGCTGTGGGGATGGAGGGAGCTGCTGGGCACTGTAGTGGGACGTGGGAATAGAGGCGTACTGATAGGCATTCACCAAGGAGGAGACCGACCGAGGAGGACGAGATGCGGACATCTGATGTAGAGTCCGGCCAAGAGGAGCTCGACAGGAGACGGCCGACGACACATCGGGGGATGGAGGGAGCTGCTGGCCAGTGTAGTGCGACGTGGGAATGGAGGCGGACCGATAGAACAAGAAGGCGGCAAGCAGATGCAAGGGTCGGGGGCAGAGAGAGCGACAGGAGATAAGGTAGAGGAGGCGTGAGAGTCAAGTTCAAACCGGATTTCACTTTGTGTGGACAGTTTGTTCTTCCATGAGAATGTGCGTGTGGATTTCATTTTCGAACCTGTTGTGCAGCTAAAACATTTACTCGAGGTATATTTTGCGAAACACAATACAAACACAGACGCTCACATACACGTGCACACAGAGTCACCTCTATGAACGCACGCACGCACACCCTATCCCTATGAGCACCTCCGAAAGATTGAGCCGGCAAAAACTAGGGTTTGAACTCTGGTGGGCTGGGGGTACAACTATCCTCCTGCAACAGGTAGGTTCTCTTTACTCAAGGTATATTAAACCAATAATCCTAGTTAAGTCTCGTATGACTTCATTGATCGGGTTAAGACACTACCTGAGTTTCCATATCTCTATTTTTCTGTGGACTGGGACCTGGTTGTAACACTTGATCTTTCCCGCAAAAAAAAGGAAGAGCATTCCTGGGAAATATTACCAAGGCAGGAGTAAAGAAAAGGGCAGAGAAACAGGACATCACATGATCACATTGATAAAAGGCTTTCCGATGTGCAATTAAGTCATGTTCAAAAATCACATCATTCAGTTTCCATCATAAAAACATAAAGCCACAAAGTTTACTAGCAGAGTACTGAGCAAACAGCTAAATTGCTTGAATTGAAATTAAGCCTTCTATTAAAAGATCCATTTCATCACCCTTGATTAGCTTCACTTCAGAGCAGCAAGTCCAGGTTACTTAACGGTACTGCAACAAAAGAATATTATCCAACTGTTAGAAACTACACAAAGTTAGGTTATCCATTAAAACAAAATGTACAGCACCAAAGGAAAGTCTCCAGGTCAAGGTCATAATCTAAGACAAATGCAAGAGAAAAAACCACTACATAACATTCAAGAGAACTACAGCAAACATTCAACTTCCAAGAAAAACTAGAGACTAACTTGAAGCAACACTCAATTTAGAAAGATATTAACATAGGCCTAGCAGGTCAATCTATACCTAACTATTCACAAATCAAACAGACATCAGAAAATTGATAGTCAACCATTGAGCTAGAACTAGAGGAACTACCAAAGCTATTAAGAATCTATGATCAGTAGGACATTGGTTGAAGGAATATAAATTGTTGGCAGCACGATTCACAGAAATAATGGCATAAATGAATAATTCGTGGTTCATGATAACTATGTATACCTTGATGAAGCCAATGTCCTTGGCGTTGCTGCGAAAGCACTGCCTGCAACACATCAGCCCGTACTTCCTGATCAGTCCATGCGAGTTACCGCACACCCGGCTGCCATAGAGAACAAATGTGGGGTCAGAAAAACTAATCATATGAATGCTGGTTTACAATACAATAACATCAGTAATCGCATGGCACTCCAGAGGTCAGCAACCAGAAACAGAAAGTGAACTCAAATTAGCTATTGCACATAGGTTCAAGAAATGGCTGCCGCATCGTTGCAATAAACGATTGCCACATCTTTGCTAGCAAGATTGTTACGTCTACTTCATATCATAAAATATGAGAGCTACCACAGTAGTCACTGTAAAAGTTGGGTGTGACGCATGCTATCATGAAACAGATATACCTATATGAACCACACAGCATGTTCAAAGATGAACGCAGCACGCCTCCACCGGAGGACCTTGTGACCAACCACATCGCAAAGAAGAGCTAGGCATACCGCAACCAAACCAAACCAGCGCAGACCCATCCGAACAGTTCGTGTCGCGAGAAATCTCTAGCGACGCGCAAGATCTACAGAATTAACGAGACGGAGGGGATCGATACGACGGTAGAAGCATTACCAGACGCGGGAGCCGGGCCCGTAGTTCTTGGGGTGCGAGTTCCAGACGTTCGAGTGCCCCATCGTCGACGCTCGCGCCTTCCGCCTGCCGCCGCCGCCGCCGGTGCGAATCCAAGAGCGCGTGGGAGGAAGAAGGTGTATGTGGCGGCGGTGCAAGCGGTCCAGGCTTATATAGGGAGACGGAGTTGTAAACCCTAACTGAAAGCACGGGCTGAATTGGGCCCGGTGGGCCTCTTAGCCACTTATGGGCTTTAAATGACTTTCTGTCGGGCCGGCCCATTTAACTATTTGGGCCCTCGGATTTATATGAACTCCGCGTGAGTGAAAAAAAACACGAATCGCCTCTTGGAATTCATCATCTCCTGCTCTGCTCCGCTCCGCCTCGCCGACGATGTCCGCCGCCGCCGGAGCCGGGGAGCCCTCGTCTTCGTCCCGACCTGTTCGTGCTCCTCCCTGCTTTCTGTTTGTGGTTTTTTACACCACTGGATACTGATGAGGCCTTGCGTTTGCTCATGATTGTGTTGTCGTCGCAGGGGAAGGAGAGGGAAGACGGTGCCGACGACAGCAACCGCAAGGAGGAGAAGGAGGTTGATGTGACGGAGGGAGACGTGGATCTGGACCTCTATGGCGTCGCGGCGGGGTGGGTGGAGGCGCGGACCAGCTGCCCCCACCTTACCGCCATGCCCGCCTCCAGCGCCGACGAACTCGCGCGCGTGCCCGCGCCTGACTCTTAGTGCTCTAGGTTTGTCTCATCCTCCTCCTCGAATTTAGTGTCGCCATGCTGGGCCTGCCATGCGAACTGTTAGAGTTTTTAGTTCGGACTGTGACTATTTGGCTGAAGACCTAGTATCCTGTATCCCTGAATTAAGTTATGGTGAAATATGACGACATGGTTTAGTTTGACTGGGGAAAAGGATTAGTACTTGATGATAATGCGATTGCTGGTGCTAGGTGACTCGAAATTTATGGCAAAGCTATATATACATGGTAGAGAACTAGAGATCACTGCTTTGGTTAAGGGCACCACTAGATCGTCGTGTCCAGAATTTTACCACTGCCGAGTAGATGTTGAGATGTGATTGATCTATAAAACTGCTGAACTCTTAAGAAGGCAGTAAGGCACATGTTCTGACATCCAGTGGTCAGGCTGGTGGTGGACATCTTGGGATTGCTTGTAGTGCCGCACGGATGCCTGCAAGTGGCTTGGTTTGGTGACAAGAATTTCATACTTTGTCGCATAGTGCTTCTGGCAATGTGCTCTAGTGCCTGTGAGGTTGACAACTAGATGACTTTGCAATGAGCACTCTACAGCTGATAAGTTAGATTGGCATTCAAGATCATTGCTGTCAGTAGGGTGCCATGAGGTCACTTGTTTAGCTTAACGTGTGTACACATGACAGACGGGGTATTTCTGTTGGTGCATTTATGCGTTTCCCCACCGAGTTCAGGGATTTGAAAAAAAATACTTAATAATAATGAACGATGGCTACTGAGATTACCAACTAGAAGTTCCACTCATGATTTCTTCTTCACATTATTTGCATTGTGGCAACATCTGGCCTCATGTTCTGGAATTATTCTTCCATCAAACCATTGATATGTGATTCGTCTTTTCATTTACAATATTTCTAATTCGCAAGACACTCCAAAATTTAAGGTCTGTCGATTTTGGTCGTACCATTTTGTACATTGTACCAGTTTGCTGAATTGGCTAAAGGTTATCTGTAGTTGATGTTTGTAACAGCTAGTGAGCTGGTGAATTGATGCAGCATGGCCTCCTTACTCTGTTCTACAACTGAATTGATGCAGCATGGATGAAATGTGAAAAAGAACCTCCATGTCAATACCTCTTTATACAATTTCTATAATCAAAGCATTTTTCTGTCATTTTTGCCTTAAAATGCAGTTTACATTCATGATGCATCATAACACATTCTCTATGTATCTTTCTGGGCTCCAGCTTATGTAAAGAACTTGTATACTTGTTTCTACAGTAATATCTCGGATGTTAATTGACTTATTATTAAGACATCAGAACAAAGTGCAAAAACTCCCCAACGAGTGAATTTATCTTGTGGAACCAAGTAGTTGTGTTTATTGAATTAAAATTACCTCATAAGTTCGAATTAAGCCAAATATAATTGTAGAATTTGATGTACGAAGTACATTGATGCCAAGTTTTCTTATGAGCATTTGTCCGTGCAGATGTCATCATCCTTCTGAAAACTGGTTTTGCTTGATTTGCAAAGATGTGCTGTGCAGTCGTTTTATCAACAAACATATGATGTACCATTATCAAGAAACAGGCCATTGTCTTGCCCTGATTTTCAGGTAATTTTTTAACTTACCTTTGCTTTACTTTCTATTGGACTGCAGAGAAATTTCATTGTCGGCATTTAAGATTAGGTCTCTCCAGTTCCAGTAGTCAGTATGCCAGGTTTAAATCTAACTTTCATCTAGTCCAGTGTCAAACGGTATTGCCATTCGCTCACCATAACATCGCTTATTGTTCATTGGCTGGCATTATTGTTTGGGAAAACATTAAGTTTCCTTGTAGGTTGGGTTATTAATTTGCAATAGATGTATTCAATGTATAAGAGCTCACCATCCTAGTTAGTGGTCTGATGCCTCATCATTCCCATAAAGTCTCTCATCATCAAAACGGTAATTACCTCCACACTTACCAGATTCTCTCAGAACATTGTCGAACACGATCCTTGATCGGGGTTCGAATTCACCATGGTTCACTCTTGATTCACTACCTGCGCGAACCCAATACCAATTGCCTTACCGCTCGACCGCTTCACCCTGCCTATGCTCTCGCTGCTTGGACATGCTGCTATCTTTGCCTTTCGTCCGTCCTTCAGCTGTCAGTGCTCAGGCTAAATACTCCTGGGTGACCGATAGTAAAGTAGTACTTGTTCTGGAGGAGGTGCACGCAAGGGAAGAAGCACGACGGGAGGAGCATGGGGGCAAATGAGTGGAGGAAGCAGAGAGGAGGTGGCACGACAGAGAGATTGGAAGAGAGGAGGCAGGGGTGAGGTGCTGAAAATTATATGGCGACCGGGTTAAAGGGAGTTAGGTGCCTTAGTACTGAGCAAGCATTTGTGGCTGGGCTGACCCAACTAGCTTCTGATGGCTTTCTTTCTCTTTCTTCCTTCCTTTCTTTCTTTTTTCCGTTGTGGTATGAATAAGATTTCTTGTGTCTATCTGGCATATTATTATTCGATTGCTGTAACTTACTGTTGTGTATCCCTTTGCAGTGATCTGTCAGTCTGGTGTTTTGCCTGCGACTCTTACCTGGACGCTCAATCAATTTTAGAACTGCGCCCAGTTTATGAAGTTGCACATTTGTTGAAATTTGGAGAAAGGCCCCCTTTTCGATCACTTGAAGTACTTGATTTGAGCACTGGACAAAACGGAGGTTCATCTTCAAGTTCCTAAAGTGCTATATTCTGTCAGGGATTTTATTGTCATGATGACAGTAGTCTATTGTTTAAGCTGGAATTTGTTAAGCTCCGGCACAAATGTAAGTCAGCTAAGTGGTCCTATGCTTTCCCATTACTTTGGTTAGTAAGTGACTTTCTTAGATATGAAGCAAAACGACAAGTGTAAAAGTCTGGTCACCTTTGGAGATGATAAACGCGTTAAAATTGCCTTGATATTGACATCCAGAAAAGTATTCAACTGCGAATATCTTTTGCTCCTGTGACTGGTTTACTTTAACTTATCCATAAAAGACATGAAAGTTTAGGTATGTGCCATTTGACTTAGATTCTGAGATAATAGTTGTGCTCAATAGTCTCTAATAATGCATTATTGGTGGCACTGTTTTTGCTCAGCATGACAGCTTGTTGTCTATCCCTTGTGAAATTATATAGGGATCCTCTAATTTAGAGACACAAAAAGGGAGAGCATGCATTTGTCGAAACTATAAATTGTGAAATGAAACCTGAACGATGCCTCCAGGGCATGAGCTTGAGGAACTTATTATTTCTAGCTCAAATGTGATCCAGTCCACTACTTATCAACTTAGAGGTTCGCATGAGAGGAGATTCATGCATTTTTTATCACTACAGGGTATCCATTTCTAGAACTTCTGTGACCAACTTTTCATTTTGTATAAGCAAATATGGAAATTGGATGCATTTCAAAATAAGCTACTCCTGTTAGTGTGAAAGTTGTGTGCTTCTGGGAGGTTAAATAATGTCATGAAAGGTGTCCTTTTGCAAGATGATTGAGATAAAATCATCTTTTAAGTTGGTGTGATGCTATTTTTCTATTCATTGGTTGATAGTGATGTCACTTTCTGAGTTGCCTAACATTATCAGCCCAATCAGATGTAAAAGAATATATCTCCTCTTTTGTTGTCATTCGTGTGTTTAGCAAAGCTGGTGAGCGGCTACGTCAACTTTGTGATCGCATTTTCCTCAAGTGAACACAGTTACGTAATTCTGGTTATGAAATATGTGTTGTTATTGTACTGTGTTGGGAGATACCTGTTGTCCAACATTCATTTCAAAGCAGATTTGTTCAGACAGTACCGATGTTGAAAACCTCTACTTGCTTTTGTGCTTGTACCTCGGAACCTGTTCAAGGTTTTATGCATTCTTCCCCAAAATTTAAGGGAGTGTCTCGGTCAGACGTCTGAAATTGCAATTGGGCCTCAGACACATTTTTGCCTAATGAACTCATTCCCCCTTCATTTTTCCCGGTCAGTCTACGCACCGAAAAAAAACCACTAGTGGCCCATTTGAGTCACGTCAGTCTGGTTTTTTCCTCATTACCGGTTTTTTCCTCTATGACCGAGCCCAGCTCTTTGCTAATGGAAAAAAGGTCAACGCCGTCCAGTAGAAATAAAGCCCACGCCTGAAAGAGAAAAAAAGACTCTGATTGGGCTAAAAACACATGGACAGAAGGGGTACAGACAAAAAACACAACACCCATCTTCCTCAGCACGCAAAAACCACAGATCCAAAGGACTCTGCCCCCAAATTCAAAAATTAAAAAAAAAGGACTGTGCCTCCACCCCACCTCGAAGCTGCTTGATCGAAATAAGAGGGTACCACACGGTACCAAATCGAGAAATCAAATCGCAGCCAAAAAAAGGAGAAAGAGTTGATGGAGGGGAATGAGGAAGAAAACAACATTTTGATGCAGGAACCACACTAAGCTAAAGGACTGAACACTGAGACACTGAGATATCTGACGGAGACTGAAAAAAGGAGATTGAGATAGATAACTAAGACTGAGACACTAAGATAGATGACTAAGACTGAGACAATGAGATAGAAAACTGAATCAATGAGAAAAATGACTGAAACAATTAGATATATGACTAAGACAGAGACAATGAGATAGAAGGGGACTGAGACTAAGAAAATCAGATAGATGACTGAAACACTGAAGACACAGACTGAAAAATGAATAAATAAAGAGAGAATCCGATAATGAATAATGATTAATACTGAGAGACTAATACTGAGACAAATTACAATGAGAGACTAAATAATGAGAGACTGAAAAAAGATAATGATAGTGAGAGACTAAATAATAAGACTGAGAAAGATAATGAAAAAATAGCTAAAAAAGAGGCTAAGACTGAAAAAAGACTAACAAAAGACACTAAAACGAGACTCAACAAAGACTCAAATAAATAAACAACAATGAGAAAAGACTAAGACTGAGAAAAATATTAAATTAAACAAAGAGAATAATTTGACAGAGAAATAAATTAGACTAAAAAAGAGGCTAAGACTGAAAAAAGACAATGAAACGAGACTCAGCAAAGACTCAAAGAAATAAACAAGAATGAGAAAAGACTAAGACTGAGAAATAAATTAAACATAGAGAATAATTTGACAGAGAAATAAATTAGACTAAAATAGAGGCTAAAACTGAAAAAGTAAGTCTCCTTTCTTGGTCTTTTTAAGGTAGAGAAGTCTCCAGAGGTCACTATCACTGGGACAAAGATGAAATTAGCCAGATGCACACAGCACAGTTCGAAAAAGTGAGACGGGTCAATACTTCGAAAATGTACTTGGCATGATACACCGAGTGTGAATCCTTCCCGCCTATGTGTATTCTGGATCTTTTGGTCTGGAAATGAAAGGACAAGATAAAACACGAAGTGGATCATAACTCACACACATAGAACATACCACAAAAATAACACAAAAAACAACTAAAAATAATAAAAACGGAAAACTCTCTAAATAAACCAGATTCACTGCACAAACTGGAGAGATCCCTCTTCAAGCTAATGATAGCCTGTAACAAAAATGTAGATACATATAAGATGGAGAAAAAAATATATGATATAGACCACAAAAAATAATCAATGAAACCAAAATGTATACCTGCTTACTGAAATAATCAAACAAAGCATTATCTAGGGCCCTCTTCCTTTTTGGATTGCCAATACCCTGTCAAAACAGAGAAACAACAAACAATAAAATCTGTCATCGACTATGCATAGTACAAAAGAGACAAAAAAAAAGCAAAGGATGCAACCTCATCGCTGGATGAGGTTCTTCCTTCAGCACTATCAAATCCAGATGATGCAGCATCGGAAACATCGCCCCAGTGAGCGTGGAAGCGCTCTGCCCTGCAGTGAAAACACCCTTGTTAAAAAAACAAAAATGAGATATTATAGTAAACAACAAATGAGCAGATAAAAAAAAACATTGCAACCAACACAAAAATGAGAAGTATATGAAGGATAGCTGCGGTTATCTTCAACTGGGAGCTCTGGCTAGATAAAAAATGCTCCACAACTACTACAAATTTTTTTAACACTCATATTGATGAACACCAAGCATACTTAACATCTCATACTGATAAACAATTAGCAGGAGCAGGTATCCATTGCTTCCTGACCTTTAGTGCTCCCATACACAGCCATGTAAGCTACTGGTTCTGAATCCTACCCATGCAACTGAACTAAGTGTTACTAGGCCTCAAATGGGAGCAAGACAACCACCACTGCTGATCATGTCATATGCCTACGGTCGCCTACTACAAAAATAACTGATAAACACCAAAAACATCCGGAAAAAAACTGGTCAACTAGAACTACCACTTAAGCTGAGCAGCTCCATCCCAAACAAAAAAACTGATACGATACAAAATACTAGGATAAGTTTCAGAACCATATCAAAACCCTAACCCTAACAACGCCAGGCAATCTGATGCAATACAAAAAGCTATATCTCTGAACCCTAACAACAAATCGAATCTGATGAGATATTAGGATTGAGACGGGCAGAGTACCACCACCACCTAAATCAAATCGACTAAGAACACTAGAACAACGCGAATCGAAGCAATCTAGACGATTTCTCCAGACTACGACACGAGGCCGGTGACCAGAACACTAGAACTCAACGAATCGAAGCAATCTAGATGATTCCCCACACTACGAGCACGAAGTCGGCGACCGAGAACAAATCAAATACAGATACAGGAGAGAGATGTATAGGGAAAGTGAAGGAAAATACAGACGAACTGAAGGATCAACGAACGCTTGCCTGATACGGCGCCGGCGACAACGCTCACGGCCGGCTGCGCCGTGAGAAAACCTCGAGCCTCGACCACCTTCAATACCCATCGAATCCCCTCCCAAGCTGCGCCCCGACCGACAAGAGGCGAAGGACGTCGACGCGAGGTCGCGGGCTGAGAAGATACAAGCTTGAGGGGCGCGAATCTCCGACAACAAGCGCCGCCCCGCACACAATCGCCTCCCCCGTCGCCTCTCTCAGAACGGGACAAAATGAAGAGAGATTCTCCTTACACGTCACCGCCTGGGCACGGAATTCAAAATGAAAAAAACCGGCCGACCAAACTAACTGAACCGGAAGCTGGAAAAAAACGGAATAACGGAATGATTCGTCCATCGGGCCGACACTCCAAGATTCACGCACCGGACGGGACGGACGGCCACAGATCCGTCTGAGAGCGAATTGACATTTCAGACGTCTGAAAATAACAAATCTGAAATTTAATACTGCTGATGTGTTTTACACTCACTTTTTAGGGTGATACTTCTCGGTTTAGATTTGTTAAAACTTTTACATTGGAAATGAAGTTGGTCATCATTTGTAAGAAATGACTGACCAGCCTTCAAAGTTGACATGCGGTAGTGGTTGAATGGTGATAACAATCTTTAATCACCATCTTGGGCATAAAAAAGAAAATGTGTCACTGTTCCTTTTTCAAGTGAGACATGGTACTGTATTGTGCATGATGTCATCAAATTAGGTTTCTCTCTGTCTGAATATATATTGTATTTTCATTGGTTAAGACAAGGCATTGACCAGCAATTACTCCATCAGTATGTAGTTTGTGTGCACAAAATTGATGTCATTTGTATTTATGAACCGAAGTCCACAGGCTTAATCTATTTAACAGTTGCCGAGTTTGAACGTTTTGGATTTGTATCCAGAACTATATACTTATGATTCCAGTTCTGTATCCTGGGAGTGGAGATTTCTTGCACCTGAGCTCCAGTGCTCCTGCCACTTCAAAAAATTCAAAAACTATATTTAAATGTTTCAAAAAAATCTGAAAATAATCATGCAAGTTCTCCACGATCTATCCTATAGACGTGCAAAATTACAGTGTGAAATACTTTATATTTCGACTATAAATTTTGTCATTTTTGTGTAGACTATAATATAAAGTTTTTTGCATTGAGATTTTGCACGCTTCTAGTACGCATCATTGAGAACATGCATGATTTTTCTCAGATTTTTGTGAAATATTTAAAAATATTTTTCGAATTTTTTAAAGTGGCAGAGCACTGGAGCTCGGGAGCCAAAGATGTTTTCCGGTTCTGTATCTTATTATAATAACTACATAATGGCAGGAGTGATTGGTGGCCTAAACCTTGTATTAAACCAATCACAATACATATTATATAGCTGGATGGAGAGATTATCTACTGTCTATATCTGCTAAAATGCTGCGTAGTAATTGGCCTGGTAGGACAAGTGTGCAGTTCGTCATCGCCAAGGATTGCTTTGCTTCGGGCACTCGCTAAAATCATTCTGAGTGTTTGGTCAGATGTCCATATCTAGAACATAGCCAATGTTACCATTATACACGCACTGAAAACAGGCACAAACTGGTGAGCATCAACATCAATGGAATCTGATCCTCTTGACTTCCAGTTGAACAGGTACGGTGTCCCTATTGTCATCTGTAGGGTGATATGTTCATAATTTGGACTGCCAGTATCTAGGATGGCGATAAACTCAGTTTCGTTATGTGTTGAGCCAATAATTATGTGCGGAAGAACATATTGAAGTGCCATTCTTAGGCCAAGGGAAAGGTTTTCCATCTTGACTAAGTACCTTTTGAACAAAGCCCTAGGCAGTGTCTTTCTAAGCACTCAGAAGCAGCAGATGCAGATCCAGTGCGATGTGATTGCGTCAGGGTGATGGTGAGACATTGGTGGCCGTCGCTGCATCTGGTGTTTTGTAGCTTGAGCCTTCGAGGCTTTGGGAATTGGGACCATTGGTGCCTAGTTGGAAAGAAAGGCAATGCCCCTGGGTCTGGCTAGGTGTCAAGAGGAGATTCCTTCGATATGGGATCTTTGTCGCCTAGGGTCTGATGATCGTCATGAACCAACCCCAAATATTAAAAATGCCAACGCACATTGATGGTTGGCTGATGTGTTGCCAGTAATTTGGTAGAAATGCCCATGAAAGAAGTGACAATGTTAGCGAAAACATACGAGAACCCTCTCTGGTTGTCAACCGTTAAGCGCGGTGGAACCGACCAGCTCAAGCCGGAGAAAACCACATCCTGGGTCCCACCGCCGATCCCTCCAACGAGAGAGCACCAAGAAATAGAAAGAGTGATGGACGCCATAGCTATCGACAGAGCCGAGCAATGGCTTCGATGGTGGAGGTGAGACACGTTCGAACCGGAGACAGCAACGACAGCTACAACGAGGATAGTGCAAGCAAGTCGAGAATGAACGCTGACCAAGATAATACGACAGGTTGCGGTAAACACAGCGGAGGTGAGGCTCTGATAACCAATCGGTGGGAAGTTATGGTACCTAACTTAGGTTTAGTTGTGGGGGTGGCTGATGCCAGAGAAAAGGGGGGGGGGGGGGGGGGGGGGGGGGGGGGGGGGGGGGGGGGGGGGGGGGGGGGGGGGAGGGTCCTTAGAGGGATGGCCAAGCGGCGGTTGCGGCAAGGCAAGATGGTGAGGTAGTGACGACAAGCTATGGTTGGACCTGCCCACCAGACAGGTCGTGGAGGAAGAATGACGAGGCCGGCGGTGACGGTGGTGGGTGGAGTACAACGATATTGGCGGCATACCAGTTCTGTGGTGGTCCTCATGGCCGGCCCCTCCCCCATTTTAGGAAACAAAATAACAAAGTTGGGAGGTGTGTGAATTCAATTTGCGAGGGGAGCTCCATTGTGGCCGACCTCAAATTAGCTCACCATAAAATGTAATGACAATTGCAAGAGACCTGTGGGTGAGGAAACTACTCGTTGGAGTAGTCAGGCCCTAGAGAGTTTGGAGATGTGCAAATTCGACTGTGAGGGAGCTCCATTGTGGCCGACCTCGAATGAGCTCCTCCTCAAATGTAATGACAATCACAAGAGATCCACGGGTAAGGAAATTACTTGTTGGAGTAGTCAGGTTGCCAGAGAGTTAGGAGATGTGCAGACTCAACTGCTAGGGGGCTCCATTACGGACGACCTCGAATTAGGTCTCCTTGAAATGTAATGACAATCGAAGTAAACCTGCTGGTGAGGAAATCATTCCTTGGAGTAGTAAGGCCGCTATAGAAACTGGGTCTAAGTATTTTGCTTTGCAAGTATTTATCTAAGTATCTTGTCTTTGTAACAAACAAAAAAATCCGGCCACACACATTACGTACAAAAATTTTGGTGGCCATGCATAAAGTTTTCTCTTTTCTGCACGGCGTCATGAGTCAAACTAACATACCAATACGATCTAATGGCGAGCCGTCCAGGAGTTGTTCTTCAGAATTGCCTTGAACGAGCTTTGCTAACTTCTTGGCGGTGTGTTTGGCGTTGTTCCAATGCTGAAAAACATGAGTCCCTCAGCATGTACTGATGATTGAGCCTCCAATAGTCCCCGAACAGTCCAATGGGGTTCTGGCCAGAAATTTCGGCCCCATGATCACCCCCAATCGACCAGGGCCGCTCGAAAAAAAATGTCCGACAATCCCGTGTCCGCTCCCAACTTTCCGGGTCGTCTCGGGGGCGCCGGATAAGCCCGAACACGCCGGTCAGATAGGAGACTGACAGGTGAGGCCAGCGACCTGGCGGTGAGTTATCCACCGTTGGGCGCCAAATTCTTCCCTCCTCTTCCACATTGTCGCCTACCCCGACAGCCAAAACCTCAAATTAATCCCTCCCCTCCCACGCCGCCACCTCCACAAACTTTCTCGACGCCTTGTATGGTCCCCCTCTCGCGAGTACCTCGCAAGACGCTGTTGTCGGGTGATAAGGCGAAGGAGCTGTCGACAAGACATGAAGCCGGAGCAAGAGAAGCTAGCACAACGGAGGGCGATCAGAAAGGTGTCGACCGCCGAACGAGCTGCCGGCGCAAACGCACGAAGGAAAGACTGCAAGGCCTCCGCATGGATCCCTTCAGTGCCGACATAGTGACTTCAGCCAAGGAAGCACACCGTCGGCCCTTTAGGAGTTCCTCGCCGTATTCCCTGGACTACTTTCGGGAGGGTGGCCTCGCCGCGCCGACACAAGCACGTTTCTCCTCCCTCGAGGTGGACGAAAACGACAATGTGGTCAACCCCAACATGGTCTTCTCACAAGTTGCGGCCATCAACCAAGCAGACGACCTTGATCTCAACCAGGACGCCGCCTACACTGACTCGTTGGTGCTACGACGGCGGGGTTGCCCTGGCCAATGCCTCCATCACGGGTCCCCCGTAGCTGTTTGGTGATGGAGACATCATCAACCTGTTCGACGGAATGGCCAAGAACTAAGTGGATGCCGCTGGCTGGAATTGGTCCCTCCAGGATCGGAGTTCCGTCAGGCGCTTTCCCCACAATGGGTGCCAAATGTCGATGTGTGTTACCTGCTGAAATATTGGGGTGGGCTTTAGGCCCATTTAGCATTTCCAGAAAAATCCCTAAGGCCCATGTTGTCATGGCAAGTGGTGGATGTTTATTACCACATGGCTAGTTGGGAGAGATGTACACCAACTTATAAGGTGAGCTCTTCTCCCACATGTATGAGTTGTTGGTTGTGAAGAGAAGGGAGGTGCTCCACACACGCGCTCCTCCTCCTCCGCCGCCCGCCTCGCCTCGCCACGCCACGCCTCGCCTTGTCACGATGTGGCGCGCCGCTGGTTGCGGAATCTTGCCGAGCCGATCTTATCTTTTTATCACGCAGGAAAAATGTGAGCGGCAACGAAAATGTTTTGCCTTAATGGCGTTAATGGAGAATGAATGTGGGCTGAAACGTTTTGTCTTAAGTGCTCTTAAGTACGGCCGTTTCCAGTCTCTTAATTCTCCCCTTAATTGCGTGTGTTTCCGTTGGCCTTCCGCCTACGTGTGTGCCTATATGAGAGAGGTCGCTTGAAAGTGCATGTGCCCTCATGTGTGGTTTTGGTAATTAATGACAATCTTTATGGACTATTGTTTGCATTGAGATATCTTTATAGATCTTGTCCATGAAAAAATTGGAGTTCATGTGTTGGACTCTAGAAGATTATATGTTGACCAAGGTTCTATCCAATGGGTTTATATTAAGAATGGTCATCTAGAGTTGAGCTTATTGCAAGCATGGCTTGAAAAAAAGATTGAGTGAACATTCATATTTATCTCCAACCATCATCTATATCAAGAGAAGAAGATGAAGTGCAAATGGATACATGAAAACGGAGCTAAGCGAGTCTCTCCCATTATGGTGTATGGGGGAGTATTTGGAGAAGTCTTCATCAAGCATGTGCTAGCAAGCACAATCAAGAAAGGTGTTCCAACTTAAGGGAGTCAAGATTGTCATCATCTAGCTCAAGTGGAATGTGCAAGGCAAAGGTATGATCTTGATAGGGTTTCTATTTTACCGGTCTCTTGGTGTAGTAGACCGGGTTATAGGATAGACGGCGTACTATCAAGAGGGGCTCTCAAGTGAGTAACTTGATCGCATCTTTGTGGAGAGCTCAAACCTTTGCATAGTTTGCATATCATCTTTCTTGGTTCTTATTTGGCTTTTATCCATGTGATAATTTAGAGCTTGTTTTCATCTCCATACCAAGCTCTAGTTCATCAAAAACGGATTTCATATGCATATCTTGTTGCGTTTTTATGTTGGAGGTTTTACCGGCTTATCTTTTCTAGAGAGGTCAAACTCTCTTTGTGGTTTCCTCCTCACATGATGGACTATGATGTGTATATGCATGATCTTGTAGGGCTTGTGATTATCTTTGAAACAAGCCCAAGATCATAGAAACCGGAGTTTTGATGAAAAACTTGTTGGTTTCTTGGTGGTGGAGGATTTATCGGTTGTTCTTTAATAGAAAGGTTTTACCTTTCATCATTTGGTTTTATCCTCCGTTTGTTGGACTATGATGTTTCTCTGCATGATCTTGAAGAGTTCTTCGTTGCGATTCCAACGAGCACAAGATCATCGAAAATAGAGTCCGGATGTAAAAGTTATTGCCGTTTGGGTTTTGCTGTTTCTGTCAAAACTGGAATTTCGGGGGGGGCGGGAATATCCGCGGTCGGGGGCCGGATATTCCGGCCCTAAAAAGTGTTTTTATCTCTTTTCGAGCCCCGAGTGCTAGCCTCTGTCTAAACCGGACATTTGGGCCGGATATTTTGAAGGGGGGCCGGATATTCCGGCCTTAGTGGTTGTAACGGCTATATTTCAGGGAGGGGGTATACCCCCTCCCTTTGAAAGGACCGAGTAGGTTGACTAGAGGGGGGTGAATAGGCAACTACAAATTTTCTTTTTCTTTTAAACAAATTGGGAATTGCTCAAATAAGTTCTCTCTAGATATGCAACTAGGTGAACAATCCTATATGATGAGCAATAAACAAGCTAGCAAGATATTCTAAACAAGTTAAGCTAGCAATACAAGTAAAGGAAGGTTAAGAGATAACAACACGGTGACGCGGAGATGTTCTACCGAAGTTCATTTCCCAATGTAAGCTACGTCTCCGTTGGAGCGGTGCGGAGTCACAAAGTGAACTCCGAATAGCCTTGATATGGCACACAGTATCTCCCTCATGTTATCCTCCAATGAGGAGCTCCACGAGCCACTATATGATGCCCTCGAGGTCGGCAACAAACCTTTACAAGGATGAGGCACACTCCACAACTGAATTGGAGGCTCTCACCAAATTCCCGCAGCTCCCAAAGCACAAGAATCACAAGGCCGGGGCACTTCTCCACAACTTAATTGGAGGCTCCCGGCTAGTCCCTACGGCTTCCAAAGCCACAAGAACGACCAACGACAATCCAATGTATCAACAAAACTTACAAGCTTCAAGCCCTCCAAGAACGGAGGGAAAAATCAAATCGCTTGGGTGGAAGTGTAGATCTAGGTCAACTCTCCCAAGTCCTAGAAGGTCAAGATGTTTGAGTGGGTAGGGAGAGAGATCTAGTGAGTTGAAGCTTTCAACAATGGTGGGGGATTCAGTTCTGGTCGTGGTAGTGAGCTAGAGGTAGGTGGAGGGGTATATATACCCCTCCCAAAATTCTGCCCGTTGGAGAGTCTGAGGACCGGATAATCCGGTCAGGCGGATAATCTGGGTCCTCTGGAAAAATCCGGCTATAAAAATCCGGGAACCACCAGTGCTTCTCGAGTTCCAGTCCTTAGCTGATTTTTCTCTTTTCTTCTCCAAAACCGGATAATCCGGTTGGCACCAGAATATCCGGCTGCAAATATCCGGGTACCACCAGTGCGCTTCGAGTTCCAGTCCTTAGCCGTTTTTCCTTAATCTTTTCGGTGTTGATGCTCATATGTTTAAATACAACTAAACAACCTGCATCACTTAACACCTAATTAAAATTCACTAGTGTTGTTAACTAACACACAAAATACGAGGAATCACGAAATGCCCTTTCAATCTCCCCCTTTTTGGTGTTAGATGACAATACTAGGATTTGCAATAAAATTCCATAGCTAGACCATGATCTTAAGAAAAATTGGAAAGCACTCCCCCTCAATGTGTGCATATCAAAAATTCGCCTTTGAATGCAAATACACACATATAGAGGGAAGCAAATTCCAACATGATACAACAACATGGTATAGATGACAACAATTGCATAATGAGAGACATAATTCACACTAGGTTGAGACTTGAGATGAAAGCCATACCTTGTGCATATAGATAAACCCCATAGAGATCATACCACCAATATAATGTAGTCTCAACCATACATAATTAGAAATCCTTATGATTCTCACAAGAAATTTAAACAACACATAGGTCAAGTCTCACAAATAGCAAATAAGTTCGACAAAGAAAAATAAATGGACACAAGCGACATAGGAATGATAAACGCATATGCTTGTGCCTAACCCATGCAAATCCCATACGGATAACCTAATAGAACTACTTCTCCCCCTTTGGCATTGAAACACCGAAAAGGGGAAAAGAGCGATGCTACGACCCATGGATCACTCAGATTCAGAGTCCTCAGCAGCATCATCCTCGTCATCTCTTCCCCATCATCTTCATACTCACCCTCAGCATCAGAGTCGCTTTCGTCTTCATCACGAGCAACGGCACGAGTGCGAGAGGTACTAGAGGAAACTGCCGGGGCGGACTCAACAAGGTAATTTTCCATAGCAACCCACGGGGCCTGAGACTTGGCATTCCAGCTTGCATATGAAAGAGGATCCGACACGGGAGGATCACCGGGATGACTAGGGAGCCTCTTCAGAATTTGTTGCCCCTG